>CM065354.1:34201817-35586817 GCA_033032245.1 Poecilia picta | reverse complement strand
ACCAAACATCCACCTGCAAGACTCAAATTACCTGCTTGGGAATAGGAATTCTCAAATCACTCCGCTTACAATGCAGCATCGGGCCCTCTACGGTGCAAGCTACGGAGTTTGCCTTTCTGTACTTACGCTTTGTATTTACACAAAACCTACTTCCGCCTACCACTGCTCTGTACTATATTTGTAACTTTGCATACATTGCTATAGATTTAACTTTTTATCAAAACAAAAAGTTCTAATCACGATAGTGAAAGCCATAGTCATGCTTTCACTATGGCTTGATCTTATCCAAACACTGCAATTAATATCGTTTTTACCAAGATATGCGAGCGTTTTACTGGGAGGTTTTATTCACAGAATCAAGTACGAGGCTATTAATTACCACCTTACACACACACGCACACACCCTTAACCATCATTCGGTAATTAAAAGTAAACCAGCTGAATCACATGTACACAAACATAAACACTCTTCAGGTTTCTACTTTTAGGCTCAGACAGAAGATCCGACCATTCCAATTAACTGCACAAAAATGCTCCCATTATTGACTAACGCAGTTAGGAGATTTGGCTGCAGAGCTGCTGGTTATTTTAACAATATTTGCCTGAGAAGCTTGCACATTTAATAAGCTGTTTTTCACTTAGCTAAATATTACCTCTTGTTGAGAGCAGTAATCAAAGCCTAATGTTTGCTTTCGCATACTCATTATCCTTTTTAATAACATGTTCTAATTCAATCATCTAAAGGCGACAGGCTTTAATCTGCTCTTCCCTCAAGGTGTAATTGCAGAATTACAGTGAAATTGATTTTGATTAGATGTGATATTGTTCATCCCAAACTCACTATAAATTAAGTCTAAAATCTCTCACTGTAATTTTTAGGTCGAAGGGGAAAAAAAACGGATAAAATATAAAGAGAGTATTACAAACTACACTCTAGTTAATGCATCTTAACTTATAATATAGTACTTTTTTACATGACCTATATTGAAAATATCCCCTGATTTTCTTACAGAGAGTAATTCCAGTAAGCTGGTCAGATAAACATTTCACGAAACGTAGGCTTTTTAAAAATATATACACAAGTCAATTTCCCATTTCAACTTGATTTTGCAAAAAGAAAAAAAACTTTCTGGGGCAGCATAAGAAGAGGAGTCCTAAGTGATGGTTTTCATGATTTTCTCATTCTAAAAAGGTCTTACTGCTAAAAGGTTTTGAAGATATTTCTTTTGTCTTACTTTTCCTTTTTTTTCCTTAAGTCTAATAAAGCACCTTTTTTTTTTATCCGGAGGTCATATTTTTATAAACTTCACCAGACAAAGTCGCACACTAAAAACATCTACTTTTTTTTTTTTTTTTAGAAAGGAAATATTGCAGCATTTTAATATCCTGAGATGTCATGACATAAAATTAAATTACAGTCATGGTAAGTTGTGTTATAATCCCCCCTTGGAATTGTTTTCTATGGATATCACTGGTGAGAACAATTATTTTTAAAATAGCTTTAGAAAAAAACTAAATAATGAAATATTCTGTGCAACAAAATGTATTAAACTTTATATTAGTTTGTGTTTAAAAATGACTTCAAAAGGTTTCTAATGAATAAATAAATAAAGATGTTATCATAATTTTGCATATTAACTCACTTGAAGCTGCTACATCTGTAAACACAACATGCAATATTAAGAAAAATGCAATGACACTTTATAAAAAAAAATATAAAATAATAACCAGCAGTCCAACAGATCTGGGCTCGAGAAATCAAACCAATGAGAGACTGAACATATTCTTCATTACAAAAACTATGAACATTTTTAAAATATCTGATGGATAAATGAATAATGTAAACAATAACAAATAGTTTGCTAAACTTCTACCACAATTTTAGGGGTAGAACTTAAATGGTAAAAATGAGCTTTTAGTATATTTTAGCCAGCAAAACCTTTTAACAGAAGGGTATCCATTTCTAATCCATTGTGTTTTTAAACATAGTAAAATTCTTCACAAATGAAAAAAAGTAATTATTGAAAAAAAAACTTTAAATTTATTTCAAGAAACCAGAAAGAAAGCTTACCACAGGGATGCAGACACAAAGCAAGGTCAGAGATAGCTCTCAGCCTTTCATTCAAGATACTTTTTTTTATAGATCACAAGGCCACCTCTGCTGTAAATGGATATCAGATAATAGCTAATATCTTGGTCTAAAATTGAATGCATTCCCCCTATTAGATTACATTCTTTAACAGTAGAGCACTGAACGAGAGATGGGAGACGAGGGGGGAAAATAAGACACCAGGCGACCGAGGGAAGAGAAAAACAGAGTTCCAAGATTGCGTGGAGGTTTGTGTCCAAAAAACAATTTTCTTCAGATGCTGCAAGGTAATAAGTAAAGTTAGATTTCAATGAAACAAATTTAAATGCCAGGGTGGATATCATCCAAAGACAGAAAGACTGAGACAGCAGCATCACAGTAAATTGTCTCAAAGGAGTAAAACAATCCAGTGTGATAGAAACACATTGTTTCTAGGACCCTCTAATAAACAGCTAAAGCTCAGTTCCCAACTGAATACCATTCACAAGAGAAAGAAATCCAAGATTGTGTGAAGTTGTTGAAACAGTCCATCAATGAATGATGATTTACATAATTTTATGCGGCTTTGCTTGTAATGGAGCAATAAAAAGTAAAACTTATCTAGCAATAGAATGAAGGGGAATTTGTAGACCACCATCAGACATTAGATCACTTTCTCGTAGGTAAGTTGTAATATAAGAGTTGTCTTACTTCTGTTTCAGAGTAGAAAGCTTAAAGCCTTTCCTTGACAGCCATCTTCCTCACCATCCTGCCTTATATATTTGAGAAAACCGAGAAAATGGAGATGATTGATGGCAGCCTGAATGCATTTATAATCCATCTCGCAGATATAAGAAAGTCAGCCATTTTACTGGCCTTTTGCCCAGGGCAGGGATTCTTTTATTAACACTGTGACTCCCAGAGCCCCTTTTAAATTTGCACTTTAAACTTTAGTGTCATAATGGCCTCTCTTCATCAGAATTAAACATTTACCGATCCCTAACATTCCCACTGGTTGGATAAAAAGATATAAAAAAAGAAGTAAATGCAATTTATGACTGAAATTTTACAGTCCACTTTCTCAAAGTTAAGTGTTACATTTCAGAACCAAAGGAAGGTTTAAGAGCAGTACTTGTAAAGGTTCCCTGTTTAACTGGAGGAAGATGCGATCACATGGACAGTTATAGTGCCGCTGCTCAGAATTACACTTTACATAGACATGAGTTCAAAGTAAAAAAAGTTCAAAGTTGTGCATCCAATTTGTGTTTTCAAAAATCCTTTAATTTGGATGTCATATAATTATATATTTTTAAAAACAGTTCAAAAGTGTCATTAAAGGCTAAAAATATATGGCATTCATACAATGATAAGTTTATGTAAACTTAAAGCGCGTTTTTCCCATTTTAAATTTGGCAGCCAAATTCAAAGCCTTATAGAATAAAGAATAATAAAAATAAGGAATGTTTTAGTATAATGGGTCATCTGACATTTCAGTGCAATGAGAATGGTGAAAGTGAGAAACCATAGAATATAAAGTCTGCAGCTGTGACTTCAGTGTTTTGAGACAATGTCCATACATGCCTAAGTTTCATGGCAAAAATACACTTGCACAGCATCAGCATGAAGATGTTATTTAAAAAGTATGAATTGTAAAAAGCAGCAAAATAGTAAATGTAAAACTGTCAAAAGCCATGTTTGTTCTCTAAGCTGCAGTAAGGAAGCAGTGGGGTCTCTCAGCAATTTCAGCGACGAATTACAGATGTCCAATGGGACCCAAACAGGACATCGGGCTAGCACAGAATAAAGTTAAGTCACAGGTGTTCATTTGGGCTGCCGGGGACTCGATCTGAATAAACATTCAAAATTCAAAATGAAATGTCCAGTTGCCTTCCCAGATTTACATAAAGCAAGTGATGATTCTGCTGTGGCATGCTGCAAACACACAACGTGTGAGAGAAGCAGGGGAGTTGGTAGCAGGTGTGCTCTCCCGTCGTCTTAAGTCACTCTGAATGTAAGAAAATACACAAAAACAGAAGATGCTTACCGACAGCGAGCTATATCATTTGAATCATTCCTTTCATCTTACACTGACTGTGAAGAATAAAGAGATGTGTTAATGAAGTCAACTGCCATTTGATTTCACCCAAGTAGTAAGAACAGTCAGTTTGTGTATGAAATAATAATCTCGGTCTAATTTAGAGCTATAATATTTATGGAATTGCTATCATCATCACAATATGAAAGTGTACAATATCGCAACTGTAAAGGACAGTTGGGAAGCAATACGAGTTTGATTATTTCAAATTAAATTTCAGAAATTTACACTCGGTGTAGCAGCCTCTCGGATTGAACAGCCAGACGCAGGGAGTTTCAAATGGGTGCAATTTAATTTCAAACTTTCTTTCCATCGACACCGTGAAAACTGTAGTATAAAACAAAAGAATACAGAACCGTTGTATAAAACCAACATATCAATATTCAGTTATACACAAAAAAGAATACGTTATGTCCTTTAACTCATCAATATACTGTTTCTTTTATAAACCACAACATTCTACTGTTTCTTAAATAAAGCTATAACATTTCTTACTACAAATCACAATTACATATATTTATACCTCATTCTGCTTTCCGAGGGCGCTATTTTAAAGATTTTTCCGGGTTTCTTTATAATCTAACATTGTCTTATCTCTCAGGGTGTTGCTAGGCAACCACAGAACAAACAGAAAAAAATCGACCGTTCTTTAAAATTAATGCATAAATTAACCACTAGGAGACACTGTTGGACCAATGAACAAGGAGAATTTTCCAATTAAGCAGTTATTTACACTCGGCATAAAAATTTGTTTTGCCCTTAATGCAAAGCAGATTTGTGTTTTAGAATAGCATAGTTAATGCACAGGATGGGCAAAAATGTTGCCGCTAGTGGGGAAAAACTGTGTACAAATATGAGCAAATCATCCATAATGTAAATGCAGGTGATTAATTCCACTGTTAATATGTAGTTACTGGAGCCACAATTTATGCTTTTCATCACTGTGGAGATAAAAAGTTGCATGTATTCATTAAATTAATGTCTGATGATGACACAATCTGGATTCTCTGTTAATTAAGTTGAATGAAGATTAAATATAATGAAATATGTCTTAATTATTTTAAAAATTGTCAGGTAAAAATAAACTATGACAGGATTTGTTTGACCTCGTCAGTAAAATGACAGACAATGTAAAAATCTAGCGCAACCTCTGCTCAACCTCTGGGCGTAAACTCATCATGCTCATCAATCTTATGGTTTTGAAAAACCTTGTCATAAAATATGCAGAGCACTAACGAAAGCCATTGCACACAGTGAAGGGAAACAAGACGATGCAATTTATTTTCCTCCTGGAGTGTGTGACTTTATTTTATGTTTCCCTATTCATTCATCTTAAATCTATCTTTTTCCTTCTCTTCCAGTTCCCATGAGTCTCCTCTGCTTATCCGATGCAATCTCCCAACACCTTGACTGTCTGTGGTCACCATGCGTTCTGTCTGTTTCTGTTTGTGTTTGTATGTCTGTGTTACCGCCATCATTGGGGTTGAAAGATTTGTATTTAATCTTACAGCTCCTGTTTGTGATGGATGGTGAAACACCAGCTCTACCTGCTAACAGCATATGCATGCACAGTCACATACACAAATCATTACCACAGGGGTAGAAGTAGTATCATTTCTCACCAGGAAACTAGATGTCAGGTATTTGTTATGAAAGGAAAAAAATCTAGAAGGTAATAAAACTGCAAACTTTAATAGAAGACTGTAGGAAAAATAATTTGTTACAGAGAATATGGTCAACATTTTTATAATTTAAGCACTTAATTGCCATCAAGGTCTTAGAAACACCATTTTCCAATGACATAACTTAAATAATCTTATCTAATATGACATTAAGAATATCCTAATTCTCTTTCAGTTATAATACTCACCTTCACACTTCTTTAAATATGAATATACTGTTTTACTAATTCCACATTTCTTGTTCTCTTTTGTTTTAGATTCGTCCTTGCTCTTATTTTATTTTACGTGGATCTGCATCCTTCTATTTGCCTGTCACTTTGCTGCTGGTAGACCTGAATTTCCCCGCCGAAGGATAATAAAATATATTTCTTTGCTTTTCTGCTCCGTCATTATGCCCAGTATAGGTGTGTTTTTATATGTATCAAAAGAAGCTGGTCCGTTGGGATCTTATTAGGGGCTAGTGAATCTTAAAACGGGGATTCCATCAATATCTGGCAACCTCAGACAGGTCATTGTGCTTAACCGAGTGTCAACAGGAAATTCAATACTTTGACTGGGGAATTATGGAAATAAATTATCATTGAGTGCTTTAGGACTCCTAATTAAATTTCTAACGATTTGCTGATGAGGTGTATTGGCAAGCCTAAACACTGAGGAAAACTGTACTCAACAACAGTGAACATGTCAGAAAGTCTTTTGACATTATTAGCTTCAAAAAAATTTCAGAAGGAGATTATTTTCCACAAGGCAGCTTAATTATGGCACCATTTATCAGGGGTTCATAGTTAAAAATGGGTAAGATGTGCACTTTGACTTTAGCAACCTTCAAACTAAGGGTGTTTTTCTGATCTACCTAAAACAAACAAAAAAAAAACCCACAAATGAGTTCAACTGAAAGTGCCATATATGCTTCTCTTTCACTATATTTTAGATTTTAGGTTCTATTCTGGAGAACTTAAACACCATGAGTAAGTTTGTTTAGTCTAACACAGTGGTTCTTAACCTTTTTTGAGGTACCGAACCCCCCAGTTTCATATGCGCATTCACTGAACCCTTCTGTAGTGATTAATAAAATATGTTTTTTCCTCCTAAATTCAAGACATAGGGGTGACCCAAATAGAGTGTATTGGGTCACCCCAAGATCACCAAGTCTTCTTAAAAGGTAGAGTGAGTCTCAAAGTATAGTCACTGTTTTCAGCAAAGTTGAGCTGACTGTCCAGGAACGACCCAAGGTATTTAAAATTTACCACAGTTTCAACAGGTTGGCCATCGAGAGAAACTGGAACCACTTTATGGTCTTGTTTAGATCATTTAATTAGCTCCACATTCTTAAGAGTATGAAAAATTAATAAATAATAAAGACTTTGCGGTATTCTGATTTAATATAATTATGTTAGTTGTGTTACCACCCCCACGCCACTAAAGGCAGTAGCAACTCCGAAGAGATGCGACTAAGGAGCAGATTTAGAAGAACACCAAAAGTTACAGAATTTGGTAAAAACTGTGAGCTTTGCTGAAGTAATTAAAGACACAAGTTCAAGTCCATGCTGAGAGTGGAGCTCCTTCAATCAGAGCTCCTCTGAAGCTCTGATTGGCTAAACAATGTAACGTGATCCTCTGCAGCAAGTGATGGCAAAGCGGGGCATCTTCACAACTTTACACAAGTGTGTCTTTACATCCACGGCAAAGGCATGTGCTGAGGCCATAGTTCTCATGCAGGTGGTCGCAGGTTCAATTCCCGGCCTGGTGACATTTGCCGCATGTCTTATGTTTTGACCGTTTTATATTTTATTTTACACTTGTACAACATCATTTCAAAGCTATCAAAGGCCTGTAACAATACACATAACATTGAAACAATTTATGGCTCAAGCTATCTTAAAGTATTCTGAATCTCTTGACAAAGCTGTAACCACTAACCCCAACAAATATGAGCAAAAAAAAAGGGGAAATCAAACTATTCTGCTTGTCTAAGTCGCTATAATTGTTTTGAAATTTGAAGTTTTTAAGAAAGCAGAATTCAACTTCAATTATTTTCTAACTAGATTAGTCTTTGTCTTTGGGGCTGGCTAACCTGAGTAGTGCAGGAGAGTTATGAAATCCTTCTAACAAACAATTATTACAGAAACCTAAAATACTGCTACATTTGATAGATTTACAAAAAAAGAGCAAAAAGTTTTTCCACTGCAGAAATGAAAGCAGACATATTTCTCAGATTATCTCCCTCAGGGGGAAATTGCTATAATCGACATTCTGAAAAGGTACAAATCGGAGCAGATTTCCACTCAAATTACTGAAATTAAGGTAGCAATTTTTTGACAATCAAAACCGCTTTCATCTCAAAGACTTTGGTTGCCTAATACATGCAAGTGAAAAATGGGACTGTCATCTCTACGATTTCATTTCACTACAGGTCAGTGCTCAGGAAGCAGAAAACAGCCTTCACCCTTGATTCCAACACCGATAAAGGCGTGGAGAAGAAATGGTGTGGAAGACAAACAGCATGCTGGCATTGTGCCACATCCCACAACTTAATAGATATCTTTACCTTGAATATATTTGATTTGGAACGAACTTTAAACTTGGGGGCAAGGCTAAAAGATGGTGGTTCTATATTATTTTATGCAATAAAAAAAACAACAAAAACCTGTCGACTTGTACTGCCTTGATTTAATGTCTTTGAGACTGGTGCACCCAGATAAAGCTTTGCAAATGAAATCAGTAAAGGATGTGTCTCCTTCAAGAGGAAAGGACTATTTCCAAATATATCAGCCAGCTGCAGTCATGATCCAAGCCTGCTGTGAGGGGAGCCACCCACCAAACTAGACCATTCTAATGCATCACCGTCTGCGTCCCCTTTGGTGATTAATTTAAAAATTTAAATCAAGCAAAACCCACAGTTCCCTTCCACACACCCTCTACCACTCCAAGATCCTAAGTACATCAACAACACACCCCGAAATCAATAACAGCAGGTAAACAGGTCTGAGTAAATGAAATCCAAAGACCCTGTGCTCTTCTCGTTCCCGCATCCATCACAGCAGATGGGTAGAAACAGGGTGGAGCCAGAGGACTCATCATTCATCCCAGTGGTGCCATCAAACATGCTGGTCAAGTCAGTCAAGTCGAAGAGGTTTAAGGGCACTGAAAATAGAGCTCAAACCTTGCAACTGTTGTTGTTGCTATACTGCGCTTTGGGGGTCATTTAGTTTCTTTTGTGTGATGACCACTTCAAAAGGTCAACATAACACTTCGAAGACTAAGATAAAGTGTTCCCTGTAGGGTTCATTGTGGTCAGGTTGCAAAGGCACCTGAAAATTAATGTCAGCTGGTAGAAACATGAATAATAAAACCCTTTTAGGATGCGGTGGTTGTCCTGAAACAAATATGTCTGCAGGTTCAACAGAGTTGAAACAAAAACTCTTCCTTCTCACCAACGTGATTTATTTCTTCATAAAGAAATAGAGAAAAATCAAGACATGCACACAGACTCTCCACAGCAAGGGTTTTCCATAATGACTACGGGTCTGCACAGTGACTGCAAACAGGCTAACCTTTGCTTTCTGTTTTCTGCAACTTTAAAACTTTTGTTTGAACAGGCAATACTTCCTTCAGGCAGCATGAGAAGCTTCAGCAAACTGAGTAAACTATCACAGCACTTCAGCTGGAGAAAAGCGCACAAAGCAGCTCACTTACAGCTTATGTTATTATACTCGCAGCCTTCTGTGTCACCGTGGGCCATCTCCTCATATCACTCTGTTTGAGTTGGGGGGGGAAATGTATGTTTGAACACAGGGGTTTTTAAGAAAGAGCAGATAGCAGTTTCACGTTCTTTAGAAATGCAATCTATTGAAACGTCCTAAAGCACTCTGGTTGGTAAATTATAGAAAAGAGAAACCGAATGAGAGCGAAAAGGAAGCAATTTGACATCTACTTCACACCATGTGATGCTAAGCACTATCCATCAAGATTTTATTGATTCCCACATAATACATCACATCTATACAAAATGAATTTGCCTTGTAAAGTCACACATCTTCCATATATTTCCCCCTAAAAAGACAGCAGAGTGGTGGATGATAAATGTCAGAGCAACAATAAAAAATGATAAGATAGTTACATCAATGTATATCAGAAGGAGACTGTGAGACTGCTAGAGCACCGTGCTTGGAGGTTAAACATGTTTTACTCTTCCTCCACATTAAGTCTGAGGCGTCTGATATTCAATTTAGCACCAACTCCTGCAGTAATGCATTTATACCATTTAGTACTGTATAAAATCTATTACAGTTATGGCCTCTGAAGGAGGTTCCAATCCATCATGCAGCTACGTCAGCCACAGATCACTCTGCCTGTGTTGTAAATCAATCAAGATTGGCAATAATAGATGCAAAGCTTTACCTTTAACCTTTCAATCGAAAAGAAGAAAGAAAAGCTCATTTGTATTTTGACAAGTCTCATTTTGTAAAGTCAAGGAGCAGAAGAAAATCAAAGGCTGGCCCTGAAGAGAAGACAGCTCTAATTCACAAACTATATCAGAAACCACTAGATATTGTCCTTGAGTCAGACGCTTTGGCCCATCACCAGTGGTGCCGTTATTAAGCTATGCCTGACCTCTGAACGCCGAGCTGAACCAAAACATCTTTCTATTACATGACCAGGTTTACCTGCCTTTAGTGTTTTAACAATATCATAGATGGAGGGAAATATATATATATATATATATATATATATATATATATATATATTATATGAGAGAGAAATAATATAATGGATATTCTATTGTGTATACAAATCTGAAAACAGAGCAAGCAGGAATAATAGTTTAAAAAAATGCATATAAAAACATATAAGGATTTAAGAGAAAGTCCTATAATAATAGTAATAGATTTTATTTTTAATGCCCTTTGTATTTTAGGTCTCAAAGGGCTAAATGAATGAGCCAGTCAGTCTCCTGACTTCTATCTGCAAACTTTAAAATTTAAATGCCTCCAATAAGTGTTTTAATAAATGTACTTAACTGTCTTCATTAGTTATTTCCTGTTATTAAAGCTCTTTTCCTAGTTTTAGTCTTACCAAATTCTAGAAGAAGAATCTCCCACTAATAACCTTTTGCTATCCAATTATTAATTGGTTAATCGGAAACGTAATCAATAGATTATCCATACGCTGTATTAAAGTTAAGTCAAGCAGAAAAGGCTGAGGTTTTTACATGTTAATGTTACAAGTATTATTTTTAGTTGCAGATGCATTTTTTGATCAAGCACACACTAAAGGGATATTATGGTTTATGATGTTACATTTTTGGACAAAAACAAATGCTTATTTAAAGAAAGGAATTTGTTTGTTTGCATATTTTTATATAATTTAATGTATAAAAAGCTAAAGTTGTTAAATGAAAAATCTGCAGAATGTGCCATTTTTGATCCATCTGATCAGATGTCATAATAACTTTTAGATTGATAACTAAAATAATTATTTGCTGCCCTTAATTATACAACACAATCAGGTGGAATAACAACCCTCCACCTCTAAAGAAGTGACACAGTGAGTAAAGACAATGAAGCAATTGTTTTTAATCACACCAAGCTAAGATTGGTGTGTAATAATCTGAACCTGTTTTACAGAGAGCCGACTCTGAGGTGAGGTTCCTCGTTGCCTTTCTTTGTGCATCTCCACTCTGTCAGAGCAGCAAATATAAATATATGTGAAAAATCTTCAGAAATGGAATCACACAAAAAATTATGTTTACTGTACAAAGTCAGTATATCAATCAATCAAATTTTATTTGTATAGCACATTTCAGCAACAAGGCATTTCAAAGTGCTTTACATAATTATAATAAAACAGCATGTGACAGTGAACAAACAGAAAGACAGAGAGATTTTTTTAAAGAAAAAGAAAAAAGGTTAAAAAACGATAAAAACATTAAAACCCGCACCCCCTGTAGGACTAGATGAAAAGTAAAGATAAAAACATTAAAAACAGTGAAGACATCAAAACCCGCAATTCAGCCCTAAGCAACTCTAAACAGGTGGGTTTAGAGGCGAGTAATTATTGAGAAATTTAACTTTCTTATTTTCCTGGATCCATTCCCTGACCTCTTGTCAGAGAACAAACCCTTCCAGTCTACTGAACGTCATAGATACATTCAAACTGATTCAATTCTGTTTGTTCAGTTCAAAAGCCTATTGGAAACAAATTCTTAAACCTGACACAGCAACTCCAGTCATTAAAAACACAACCGCCTTCCAATCAAAGCAAACACTGGTTAAGGGTATGAACCCTGTCTCCTTTCAACCTCTTCCTCCATCTCATTTTCTTAAACGGTGATGTGTCACTCTCCTCTACACACTCTGCTGACTGTTCCTCATCCGAGCTGACACAGACCAGAGACCTCTCTTTTTCTCCCCACCAGCTCAGACAAACTATGCGTGGGAAAGCTTGAGGGGAGGGAACTTGTCGTTTTACATATCTATTTTTGCCAGAGTGGCAGGCAGGCAGTCTGGAATGTCAATGTGTGGCCCAGCAGCCTCTGACTGATGTGAGATCACAGTGACGGCTGCACACAGTGGTATGACGAACACACATACACAAACTGTGCCAGTGGGTGAAGTGGGAGGGGAAAGCCGTGTACAACGTCGA
This sequence comes from Poecilia picta, assembly GCA_033032245.1. Classification (NCBI taxonomy): domain Eukaryota; kingdom Metazoa; phylum Chordata; class Actinopteri; order Cyprinodontiformes; family Poeciliidae; genus Poecilia; species Poecilia picta. Next base: position 35,574,327 of record CM065354.1, on the reverse strand, counting down.
TAAGAACAGGTTGCCCAGGTGGAAAAATGGCAACGAGACACAGAAATTCAGCACCTTGCAAAAGTATTCAGATGACTTGAACTTTGTCACCTTTTGCCACACTGAAATCACAGGCTTCACTGTATTTAATTGAGCTTGAATGTGATGGACAGAGACAGGGTAGTGCCCAGCTGTAAAGTGAAAGTAAAAAGATGTGATGTCTAAATCCTTATAAAATTAAATATTATTAAAAATCTGTTTATTTTAAAACGACATGCTAATCACTCTATATGCTCGCACACACTCCCGCTTGCTCTCTGGTGCACTACAACTAGTTCTTCACAAAGGAGCCTTTCATGAACGCTAAGGCTAGTTAGCATAGCCATGAACTTTACCGGTACCGGAAAAGCAAACAAACAAACAAAAAAAGAGATTGTGCTTCTTAAGGAAGCTAAGGTCCTTCAAAATTGCTTATCTTCTCCAAGTCTGTTGTTGAGAGCATCATCGTTTCTGCCATCATCTGTTGGGGCAGCAGCATCAGAACCAGAGACCCAAATTGGCTGGTTCTGTTCTGGAGTCGACTGTGGAACCTCTGGAGATGATGGTGCAAAGAACAATTCTTCAGAAAATCAAGAAAATTACAGATAACTCTGACCATCCTCTTCATGAGACTGTCATGGAAATATACAGCGTCTTCAGTCAGAGGCTTCTTCAGGTTTTTTGTAGTACAGACTGCTGCAGTAAACCTTTCCTGCCCACACCCATCACCATCTACAATAACTTTAATTAAAGGAGTTTCAACAACATTACATTTTTCTTTGGGCTCAATAAAGTACCTTAGAGTTGAATTCAACTGAAATATTCAAACAGCTGCACACATAAACGTCTGTCCTCTTTTTGTACACATTCTCAAGATCAGCACTCTACATGCAAGGTCCGAACTGGTGTCTGTTTTAGTCGAGCGCTGAAGGCATTGACAAAGACGTCTCTCTCAACTGTAGGAAAGGTCACTGCGTTCTCATTTTATTGTTTTTTTCTTCCCATTCCAAATTCAATTAAATTTTAATCTGCATTATTGGCTTGACTCACAAGCAACCCTTTTTGCAGAAACATTATTGTATTGATTGAGGCGGAATAATATTACAGTAATGCGCTGCCATCAAGTGCTGTTGATGGATGTACGCTTGAGCAAAGTCAATAATAAGACACCGTAGAATTAATTTCATTTGACAAAAATTGCTTTGTTTTGCCTTTCCACTACATTGTACATTTAGAAATTAACATAAAATAATTTATTTTCAGGTTCAAATCATTTCCACACCTCTGATAAATTAATTGGACCAACAAATCTGAGGTCAAACAAGGCCTTGCTGTTGCTGATTTGATGACAACTTCCAAGCAAAAACGTTTCAAAAATTAATTTGACAGGAACAATAATAGCAAGTGGTGAAGTTCTATTAAAAAAAAAGAAAAGAAAGGGAACCAAATAAAGATCTGACTTGATTTACAATTTATCATTTAGTTAATTATATCATCTTTCTTTCTGCAGACAAACGGGATACCAGTCAAAAACACCCAAAAACACATCGCTTCTTTCCTGCTTTCACACTCGGCTGCCTTTTGTTAAGAAGATGCTGTCAGAGGGACAGGAAGAGAATCCAGATAATATAAAGAAAAGAGAGGAAGATATCAAGATGGAGGTGAGGAAATAATATACCCGCGACAAGAAGGGAAGACGAAGAAAAGGTAAGGCAATATCTCTGGTTTCTAGCTTACTATCCCAAAAAGATTGTACTAGGCAGCCCTGTTGAAACAAATTTATACTTTTTTCCACACTTGTATGTTTCAGATGAGACTGATGTTAATATCAAACATGGATAACCTGAGTAAATCAAAACATTTTCAAAAAGCTTTCCAAACCATCCCGCTTCATTGTGAAAAATAACAGCGCTCTAAAGCCACAAACTTGTTTTGCCACAAGTCGGCAACAACTGAGTCAACAAGCCGAGTTTAACATGGTCGAAGAAAAACTTTGGTCCATTTTTTTTACAGAATAGTTTTGATTTAAGACTTTGAGTAGGCTGCTCCAAAAGTACTTGACATGTTGTGTAAGCTGCTGCGTTAAAGTGCGCTTATGTTTAGGGTCACAAACTGATAATCAGACGTTGTCCTTCAGGATTTTCAATTGGATTGAGATCTGGGCTTTGACTAGGTCTCTCTAAAATATCCGCCTTGATGGAACAAGCTCTCTCTGTAGCTTTAGCTGGATGCTTCTTTTGCAAATGAAAACTAGGATTTCCCTATATTTTGGTGCTTTAATTTGACCTTCTACTGTTAAAAGGGGGAAAATATTCATGTGTTGGCGACACTGACCACACACCTGGGTGATCTGGGTTATCACAGCTAACTTGTAATTTGACAATACTTTCAAAAAGGTTGGTATGAAAAGCTTTTATACCTTGAATGAAATCGTCATTTGAAGGCTTGTGCTCCTCGTAGGTCATGCTTCTGTTATACTAAAACTAACCCAATGATGTGAAACCATTCAAGTATCAGAAAAACACAGTAAAAAGAAATCTCTAAAGGGACAAAATACTTTTAGAGCACAGTGAAATCAGTAAAAAAAAAAAAAAAAAAAAAAAAAAAAAGTTTCCCAATGAAAAGTTGTGCTGGTTTAATTTAAAAATAAAAGCCGAATCTTTGTTAATCTGCATGGAGATATGGATTTTGTCAGCTCTTTCAAGACTTAACTTCTCCTGCAGGAAATTACTGTTTGCCCAGAGTTTTAATTTAGCACAAAGTGTCTCACCTGCCTGCCCGTCTTTATGGAAACAGCAGGAGACATCCATCTTCCCTTTGCAAGGCCATCAGACTCCAGTCTGCACTCATTTCCAGTCAGGCTTGTTTAAGCCTGACTGGAAATAAGTGGAGACGAGATGCGATTGTCTGGCCTACTCGATCAATTATGACAGGGAAAGTAGCAAAAACACCGACAGAAAAAGCATGTGGTGAGGGTATGGCTTTCGGGATCCAAAGAACTTGTATGAAATGTTAAGTGGGTTTACAGAAGTGGCCAGACTAAACACCCATCTCCAGTGAAACCATATCCCTCTAATGGGAGCCATTCTGTGACCCCAAAATCCCCATTAATGTTCTCGTACAGGACAGAAGTTCGAGTCTGAGAGGGTCTGAAAATTAAACTAGATGTCTCCTCTTGCACCCTCCTCTGCTTGTTGAAAAGAGAATAAACTGATCAGTTTAAGTGAACCTTTGCAAAGAGATAGTTTCGTCTTTCACACCTGCAATGCCATCATACTCCAAAAGAACACAACAGCGAAAACGAACACGCCTTGAAGGTCAGGGATAAAGTTTCCAATCTAAAACAGTGTTTCGAATTTATAGTTAAAAATAAACACTGCTTCATGGACAACAGCCAGGTCAGTATGGCTAAATTTACAGGCATGGTGTTGGAGGACCTTTTCCTTTTTGCACAGAAACCTATTGTTCTTGTTCTTGTCATGCATTCTAAGCCCTGGAAAACAAATATTTGTCAATTATTACTCTTTATGCAACTTTTGGACTGCCACAGACTGCGGTGGTGATAAATTAGGTCTTAATATTATTTTATGATAATCCAAAGTATATTCAGTTTTACCAAACCAGTTAATGGTTAAAGTTATTGATTCAGGCTTTAATTTACATGATGACACAGTTTTCATTACTTGCAAGAATTTGCATACAGGGATGTTTGAACTCAAATTGTTGGGTTCTTTTATAATCAAACATCACTTCACAACATTGAGCAAGCAAACATTAGAGAGACTTGCCAAAGAAATATAACTTACTCCTTGGTCTCCATGGTGACCAAAGTGATTTACTGGTAATTACATGGCAGCAGCCCCCACTAGCTCCACTGCTGTTTCACATTAGTTCTGATACAAACCACAACATCACAACACACCAAGACTGCTTTGTCATCTAGACAGAACAGTGTTAGCTAACAGTGCAATTAGTAATCTTGCTGGATTCAGAAATAATTGCTATGGGAATTACAGTCAGAAACAAACAAACTTTTACTTGCATGTAGCATGCTAACTTGCAGCTATAAGTAAACCGTCCTGTTATCAGAGGTACAAATATCAGCTCAAAGTAGTTCCCAGCAAACAGCTTTGATCTTCACTCATATTAAACTGTACACTTCACACATCCTGTGTCCTCTATCAGTCTGCCGATAGCCATTTAGTATTTTAATATACACTTTTGAAAGTTACTGTAATCCCTATGAAAACATAATTGCCACAACTTTCTTGATCATCATTCCCAAATCTATGCATCTTGAAGACAAGGAAGTCTCTAAAATGTTATTCATAAAAAGTGGAAGATCTCTGCCTACCCTTGTCAATTCCAATAGTGAATATGGATAAGCTTTTAATTCACTGCAAATCATCTGACCTTTTAAATATGGAAATCACTTCAATTTTCAACGTGCCAGGATTCATGCCATTCACCAGCTATTTAATTGAGGTTCATGGTTAATGCAAAGCGATATAGAGCTTTTCCATGAATCAGAAAATGTATTTTCTGAGCTTTGCAAGCAAAATTATAGAAAATATTGAACATGGGGCAGCACAGTAGGTTAGCCAAGTAGAAAGGAACCCTTTGCACAAAGATAACAAAGCAGTAGGACACAAGTATAAGTTTCCAAAGTGGAACAAACAAATTGGACTAAAAGCTGTAAACTCAAGAAAAGAAAGTCGTATTGTATTGTGTAGTTCCTGCTTTAAGAGAAAAAAACAAGAATCATATACTATTAACATAATACATAGACTTACCACATAGATAAAAAGATTGGATTGATAAATGTTAGAATATGAAGTTTGTTCAAGTGAAATCTCATGTAGTAAGTCCACTCCCGATCATCAAAGTTAAATTAAAAGCTCATCACTTGACAATTTTAGGTATATAAAAAAAACACAAATCCTAATTTATTTTTAGTATTACAGAACATGTCACATTTAAATGCCCTCGGCAAGAAGAATAGTAGCACAATAAAAATATCACATAAATCTTACTTTTTTTCCCCCGCTTTGTTTGTTGTGTTTAGTGAGGAAAATACCAAATTTCGCTGTTGTGTAAGGTTGAGAAGCTGCAATGTTTGGGACCTTACAAGAGGAAAATAACCCAAAACACATGGCCTAAAAATTACAGAAAATATTTAGGGTCAGCTGAACCAAAGAAAAAAATCTGACAGGACCCCACGTTCTGGATATAGTAGAGAAATTGTGCAGAGATCAATCAATGTGCCTCCTGTTTTATTTTGTCTGTTTTCTGACTCCATCCGCCCAGCTGAATATCAGTTTTAGGCTTGGTGCTGATCCATCTCAGTTCGGAACATTTCCTTTTTCATTTCAAAGTTTCACGTTGCATTTTCTTCAACGCCTTTCAGCGGGTCACAGCATGTTCACGTCCAAACACAATCACCAGTGAAGATTCATTTTTGTAAGCGACATCAAAATATGATAAGACCATTTGTAGTACGGACTACGACACAATTCATGGAGTGATGCAGTTTTCTCTGCACAACAGTGTGGATGTGTGCATCTTTCCTTGGTTTTCTATCTGACCACAGAGAGTGTGACAAATGGATGTGTCAGAGCTTGATGGAGCACTGCGATTGCTCTGCTAGGCACAAAGCTATTACAGGACTATATAGACAGCTGCAAAGGAAAATCCTGTTTCAATCAAATACATATAATCCGGGAGACAAAGAAAGATGTTTAGGAGGTGACAGGAAAAGTCTCCTCCCTAAGCAATATCAAATGTTAATACACATTCAGACTTGTTGGTAAGAGAATTTAAGCCAGATTTGTTTAAATTTAAAATTGCACAGTGAAATTTCTAAAGCTGCTCTGGTAAATTATATTTTAAAGATGTGTATTGGCTTTTTGTTCTGCTGACGGGCAACATATCAAAGGACATATTGCCATTTAGCTTGATAAGGAACCCAAGCTTCTTAGGACACTGAAACATTGCTGCAAAAAGACTTATTTTAAGCACCTGATATTCTGTGAATCAGTTGTTTTCTATACAATAGTCATGGCTACCGACGGTAGCAAAATGTATTTTTCTAAAACTACAATCAGCTAGTGGCCACTGCAGCAAGAGAACAGCCGATTAGATGTTCTGGTGTGAAACACGGCTGAAATGTGTCATTGTCACTGCACTATATTTTCTGATGCAAGTCAAGTGAAACAGACAGCAGTAAACAGCCTACTAGAGATTAAGCACCATGACCTTGGGCGAGTTCCCTCTAAATAGGCCACGGAACTGTCCTTTAAGTATACAACAGATTAGCTGCCTGTGTGCATATATATTTGGGTTTTCTGGATCTAGACAATCTCAATGCATTTTGGGTTTTGCACACGAGAAAAAGAAATATGAAAAGACCCTGCTGTAAATATGCAACATATAAATTGCGGTTTTTATGAGAATATGTCTCAGCAGATCACCTCTTAGCTTTTGCTCATCGGCCCTTTGCTGTGCACGGAACATAAAAAGAAGCTTTTAACAATTTACGATGAGGATTCTTGGTGAGCAAGAATATTTCTTGAACAAAGCACCAGTTTGACAATAACTGGTGAAGGTATAAGGTTTCAAAGATTAAATATAACCTTGAGACTGATTACTTTAGACTAGAGAAATGTTTGTACAAATGCCTGATTAGGTGATTTCAATCGCATGTTTTATGTAATTCTTCCAATCACAGTGGGAAATCATAATCTCTCCTACTGGAAATTCAGTAACTGTTCAGCTGCTAATAGAGAGGATTCTTCTTTCATAAACATGAAAAGAAAGCAGAGCTGTGAGGTGATTGGGAGAAAGATCAGCGCTAACCTGCAATTACAGCCCCCTTTTCCTGCCCTGATATGCTATATGAAATACTCTGAATTTTAATCTCTAAAACAGAGGTTTCCAAGTGGCTGAGTGCTATTCATTTATGGAACCAAATTGAGTCACTTGGATCTAGACTTATTGTAATTAAATATTTATCAACATCTTTTATAGTTTTACAATAATTGATTTTAAAATGCGCAGCTGTTCTGGACTTTACAGAGAGAAAAGAAAGACGCAATTTTCTACTGAAAAACTGCAAGTACTGTAGACAAATGTCAGCCGGGAGGAAAGTAGAGACAGATAATCCAGAGAAAAACACTGCAGGTTAAGATGAAACTCTGCATGGTTGCTTGTAAAAAGGGAAGAATTGAGGGGAGACAAGTTTTTTTCTTTTTTTTTTTATTCAGACCGGAACAACTACATGTCCTTTCTTTCCGTAAAGACTTTAAACCTTTTATGTTGTACGCTCAGGGTCAGTGGAGACTACAAGGCTCAAATTAAAGAGATACTGAAAGATTTAAAAAGTAGTTATGTAGGAATCACACACAGCTAAATCTCAATTTAGAAACTGTAAAAATGAACTGGATAATAATGCCAACAGTATTAGCCAGCATCCATCTTCCATACAACCTTTGGCCCTAAAAGAAAAATAAGATATGTCACCGTGACCATGATTAATTAGAAAACCAAAGCATTAGGGATAAAACTTATTGTCTACCAAAACATAAATATCCAGGATAATTTAACATTGACAGCAAAAGCAGTCATAAGTCTCGAGAAGAAATATTTTCTCAAAATCTTCAGAAAATCAATTTGTTGGAACAATATCTAGTTTTTTTTAAAGAATATCACAACTTTTGCTTTGCTTTTGGTTTTTTTTTGGTGTTGGTTTTTGTAATGCTACCAATTGCTTTGATTTTAATTTTGTACAACCCAAATCATTTTCATGTTCAAAACTGGGAAATCTGTTCAAAACCAGGTTGCAGCAGGAACGAAAGGGAATTTACCACAGCGGTGAATGACCAAGTGCAAGAAAACATAATTTAAAAGTTCAATTCTGGCAGGATTCAGGTCAGCTGTATTTTCAGCTCTGATCAGCACAGTTTCTCTAATGTGCACAAGCGTCAGCACTCTGATTCCTACCATAAGAATATTTATTAGTGGGAAGCTATGCAATATTCTGCAATTCTCAGGTCCTCCTTCTCCCCCCCAAATGATCAGCCTGTGCTTTACTTGGGAGGGTTCTCCTCTATGATGAAGATGTTAGAGCACAATTTAAATACTGTCTGTCCAGTCAGTCAGTCTCTGCTGTCTGAGTTTTGGCCCCAATAAGCCTTATCGAGCTAATGCTACACAAAAAGCAGCTTCCATTGAACTATAGCGGGTATTGATCAAATAGGATCTGCGGACATCAGCAGGTACGTAAACAGTAATAACTGCCATTACAGAAAACTTTTTTTTAACAGATGAACTTCATGCTCACAAATGTCAATAAGCAGCTAGACATCCTTTCTATATAAGAAATATCTGTTTACATCCATAGACAGTGCTATAATATGGAAAACTACATCTGGATTTGGTTTAAATCACACTTTTTTGTGTTAAAAAAGGCATGATTTAAAGTTATGTATTCACTTTGAAAAATAACTCGATTAGTTGTGTTTCTTCATTTTTTATAGCTTATTTTAGGGTGAGATCAAAAATATGGGAATATTTGACCTTTAAGTTTTCCTGTTCACCTATGTGTAATCCCTCAGCTATTTACTGTTAAAAAGAAACACCCTACTGTCTAAGCTCAGCCTCTCTTACAGTAAACATATTTCATGTTCTCTTCCTGCCTGCCCCCACCTTCTATATTCATATATTCAACGCTTGCATTCAGCTTGGCACTGATATTCTCGTCAGTTTTCCCTCCCTCCCTCCATTTGCATCCATGCTGTCCCTCCCTCCCACTCGTTCTCTAACTCGACTCGCTGTATTCATCACACGGTGAGAGTTAGCCCAAAAAGCTGTCAGGATATGTTCTGCTGTCAGCAAGATGCCGAGTGGAGCGCATTAGATTTTGGCCTCAGCGTGTCCCTGACAAGAAACAAGCCAATTAAGGGATCCCCCAGCACTGCTTAAGCCTGGTTATGGCAGAGGTCCCTGAGATGAACACTGGTGTGCTAAATCATCATACCTTTTTTATATTAGAGCCTCCATGGGGAGAGGTGGAATGATTCCGGATTATTCCCCTTTCTTTTTTTTTTATCTCCCTCTCTCACAAAGCTGCTGGCCACCACTCGACAGCAGACATTAAAGAAGTTTATCTGAGCTATGAAGGACATTGACATACAGATTTTCTTCCCTCCTCTCCTCCCTGTTGTTCAGTCTCACTCTCAAGGCTAATAGTATTAGGGAGGGAGGAAGTGCTTTGAGATAAGCCTTAGGTCAAGCAGCCGCAATCAATTACTGTGGTTAAATATCGTAATAAAAAGATTAAGGATTAGGACTAAGGGAAAGTACAGAGGCCTGAGATGGTGTTCGAAGCCTGCAGGAATGTTTAAGACGATGTTTCGGATGCCTCAATTTTTGTTTCCATTATATTTTGTCTCCATCTTTTTCTCTTCAGATTTCTCATTTTCCATGTTTGTTTGCAACTTCATTTTTTTTTCCAATGCCCAGCTATAGTATATAAAAAAGCCTTCACACAAAATACAGATTAGTTTAAAATATTCCAGGGTGAATGATCCATTGCAAGATTGGTAAATCTTTGCCTTTGTCTTTTCTTATCAAAGTGCAGTGGAAAACAAGGACAGTAAAAACTTCTTGATTGAGATAAAAGTAAAACCGCAAGGTATTCAGATCAGACATCTGAGGCGAACAAAAAGCATTGTAGTTTTCAACGATGATAAATTAATTTCTATTATTTTGCTTTTTAGACCAGCAATTACTGAATTTTCACAAGATATTGTGTCTGAGTTTGTTCCAAACATCTGCAACCATTCAAAGTGTTTTAAAGGCAGATTCTTTTCTACAAGTTCCATGTAATTATTTTTTTGTATACATTCCATTTTTGAAAGTATTCATACTCCTTTGACCTCTTTGTCACTTTAAAACTAAAACACTTCAGAGTATTTTATAAGGACTTAATGTGTGATAAATCAACAGAGTGGCACATACTGCAATAATGAGAGAGAAAAAAATTATCCAATGTTAATCTGAAAATTGTGATGTATAATTGTGTTGTCTCCACCAGTTTTGCACATCTAGAGGTGAGACGTTTTACCTGTGATTAGTAAAATAGCTTTTCAGTGAGAGTGGAGGGAGAGAGTTTGTACAAAGCAATTCTCAAATCTTGCCACACAAATCAAGTTGAATTTAGGTCCGACCTTTGAATGCTCCGGCATTTAGCTCCATCAATCGTCCCAGTTGAAGAAAACAGTTTGAATTTGTGTGTGTGCTAGAAACTTTTCACACCGTTTTTACCAGAAGAGGGCTGATGTCTCCAGTGGGTGGCAGATTTGGAATAAATGTACTTTAAATCTTGCTTCACACCCTGTGTGAGAGTCACATAAACATATCCTTACTGCATAAGGACGTATAAATATATCCAACTATCTCCCTCTGAGTTTTTAAAAAATGTTGAGTTTATTATGCTGAGCAGTGTTCTAGCAAACGTAAACCAGAGATTTTGAAAGCCTTCTTTACATAGAATTGTTTATGCGGAGGGCAAGTGTTGTTTTAAAATCTAATTAAAAACAATGCAAATTGCAATCTGTAAATACACAGGACTTGGGAATGTCCTTGAAATGACTGGGTCATAAAATAACCAATATGAGATATTTAGATTTTTATGATGAGATTTTTCAACAATTCTTTAATAAGCTACAAACTTCAATTAAGGATTTTCAGGATGCTGGATGTTTAAAACTAGAACAGATGCCTTGATTTACGAGATGATTAACCCGACTAATAATTATATGACAATTTGTTTGCTTTACATTTGTAGGCAAATGCACAACTCATTTGGCTGTACATCCATATGCATTATTCCAACAGGGAGCATTTTGAAAGTTACACAGAAGCTTTAAAAACATGACACAGTTGATGTTCCATATAATCTGCTTGTTTTTCCAATATGCAGTATGTTATAAATTTTATACATTTGCAATCTAGAAACCAGTGTGACAGCGCCTTATACACTGCTTCACAATGCAATACAGGATGCACATTCTTCACACATAATCATGAGACATTTTTCCTTGTTGCAAAGTGGCCTTTGGGTATTTTTTTTTGTGGGGGATGAATTTATCGACTGCTTGAAATCTCAAACAATAAATGAAAATAGGATTACCCCCTGCTTTCATGATGGACAACCCTTTTTCTGGGCTCCAACCTGTTTTTCTCAGCGTGCATTAGTGAAAACAAAAGGCAACATTAGGCATTTCTAATCCCTTAAAGCCTTTTTATGTAATTTAATAAATAAGCTGCTCCATTCACTGCTTCACTCCCCTTCCCACACCACCACTCACCGCTGGGAAAAGGACTCATGCATATTTCAGCACTGTATTTGCCCACTGACTGAAGCTTATTGTGGCTGCATGCGTATACCAAAGCAGCCTTCTTCCTATTCTCATCCTTTTTGTCTTTTGTCCACCCCTGACACCTTGTGCTTCATAACTATTTACTAAACTGGTAGCACAAAATATTATAAAAAACAGAGATCTTTGCCACATAAAAATCTCCCAACATATTAGCCAATAATAAATCAGCACACCTTTTGTCTTCTCCATTCCACATTTATCAAGTTCTACTAGAACAGATTTCAGTAGCCGTGAGTGAGATTTCTGTTCAGTATGCACAGATCTAATGGCTGGAGCCTTTGAGGTTGAATGTGTTTACCAACTCAGAGGAAATGCTCACATTCACGTCATTAACAAGTGAGCCACTTTGGTCGGCTTCCCTTGCGGATAGTTGAAACAGATCTATTTACTATCTAAGCAAGGCAGGAATAAGACAGAAAAAGGGCACCTTGGCACAAAATACAGCCATGGCAAAAATGTTTGATTTTGTTTGCAGCGAGTAAACATCTGCTTGCGGCTTTTCAGATTGGTTCTGATGTCTAAGATGTGGCGCTACAGAGACACACAATGTGTGGATGGTGGGACACCAATCACAATAATTAAATGAAGCGTTTCAGACTTTCCAGTGCAATTTTCACTTTAATTAAAAGTTTTCGGAGAAAAGTGTGATAATTGCACACGAGTATGCCTGAAGTCAGGAATTTAAAATTCAGAATTGCTAATAAACCTTTTTCAAAACTATCTTATCCACAACTTCTTGCAAAACCGGCACCAAAGAGAAGCAGCAAAAGAAAAAGCTAACATGCAGTTTATTTTAGGTTTGCTTTTCTTTTATACACATTGCTTAACCAGTTCAGAGTCACAAGTTTTGAAGGAATATGCCAGCAAGAGGTGTGTATAGGTCACTGGCCCATCACAAGATCACACAAGCAATTGTCATGGTTATTATGTTTTTAGTTTAATTGCTTTACCCTCTTACCCTGCGCTCATACTTTGACTATGGACATATATATATAATATATATATATATATATTTATATGTGTGTGTGTGTTTTGATTTTTTTCAATCAAAACACATCAAATCAGAAAATTGAACTTCATCTAAACACATAAAAGAAGGTGCACTGTCCATATGAGACCAAAATTAAACTATGGCCTACAAATAAAATTCAGCATGGTGGAAAACATTATCACACAGAACACACTATACCCATTATGAAAGATGGTGATGTGATCGAGTTGAATATTTTAGTTCAGGAAAGGTAGAACAGCGTTTTACGAAACAGAGTCCTAGAATAGTCTATTCAAAGTTCAGACACAGAAACTCGAGGTATTTCTTCAGACTTACAAGTCTCTAGACTTGGAAGGCATATTAAACAAAGCATATCATACGGGAGGTTAAACGCCACATATTTCAGATTTATTTTGAGAAACTATACACCGTTTTTCTTTTTTGTTTATTAGTTTTGTCAGCTTCACAATCATCCACTGCTCAGTGTTGGTCTATCAGATTACATTCCACCGGAAATTTGTACGCGCAACGTTACAAACTTTGAAGAAGTTTAAGTGGTATTGCTACTTTTGCAGGAAACTCAATGCCAGTTCATGACTGCCAATTCTACACTTCTGCTGTGAAAAGTTACTGTTATTTGATCAAACAGCTACACACCTTCACTTCACCTTGAATTTGACATTATATGACCATCTATAAATTTCTCACAGCCATCATCAGGACATCATAATAAAGAAGTTACTGCTTATGAAATCCTTTAAAGATGTGCTCTAGGCAGGACAGACTCACAGCAATGCGTTTCCAAAACTACAACAACTGTATGTGTCAGATTGGTGGGCTGCTGTATTGGACTGATACCGGGGCTGTGTCTAATATGTTGGAGATTGACTTACTCCTACTGGCTCCCAGTTAGTGATGGGGATTTTGAACTATTTTACCACTCCGGATCTGCACACCTTCCCCCAGGCCCTCTCACCTCGATGGCTTAAATATTAATAGTAAGTTGGAGGATTGAGGATGAGTGAGGAGAGGAGACGACTGACAGCTTAATCATGGAGGCAGTTGCCTCTTTCGTTCTCCTTTCCTTGCCGCTGTGGGCGGCTGTCACCACGACCTACATGATGTAATCACATCTATAACCCTGATATGGGCCACTGAGGGCCATGAGGAAAGGGATGCAGAAACACAGAACATTCTAGGGCAGAAAGGTGGAGATCACCTCAGCATATGATCACTTCAGGTCTAAACCAAAAGACAAAAAATAATTAAGCTTATGGTCCCTTTCCTCCTCTCCCACACTTCAAAAGTATATTCCATTTGCAATTTATTTAAATGTTCTCTTTATTTTAAATTAATATTTAGGGGAAAAAAACAAATGTTCATTAAAACCTTCTAGATTATAATGACTATATGAATTAGCTTTTATTTAGTTACAAAATTTACCCTAAAAATCTTGTTTTTTTATTAAAGGTCTGCCAGTACATCCAGCTCATAAAACACGATGAGACAGAATCACGATGTGACAGAATCAGATTTAATCAATAACTTGGATAATCGTAAAAATAATTTATTTTAGAGAAAATGTTTCACAACAGTGCCTAACATGTAATCATTATGGTATGGCTTGACCAGTCTAGTTATTTTTAGATTTAGTATTGCATATTATCAAATGCAGTCCAGACCGTTAAACAGTACTTTAGATTAGCACAGATAACTTACTCCAAACAAGCAAAACATTGTTAAGATTGTTGGAGTAAATGCACAGTCAGTCATCGTAGATTCACAGAAGTCGCTAAGCTGTTGCAGTTTCTTTGAGCCCTCATAAAGCTACCACACAAACTATTTGAAAAGACCCCTTCCTTTGTTACTTCGAAATAAGAGTCATTGATATATTGTCTATTGGACTCACCTATACTGAGAAAACAAAGAATGTTTTAGTGAAAGTGTTTGTGTCTTGTGTAATATTGTGTAATTTGTTCAATAGGTTAACCTTATTTCTTGACTCTGCAAAGACGTACCGTTTCCTCGCCTACATGCATGTACCTGTAATCATGCTGTTACTGGGTCATTTCAACAAGACGGTTCCGACCGAAGATAAACCGCTGGTTTGTCAACTTATAAAGAAGGAAGATGAAGAAAAGTTTTTATATACACAATAAGTTGTTCCCTCATCAAGGTATCAACCAACCTTTTGAGCCCTGCTCATTTTCTGAGTGATAATTTATGCAAATATGGAAAACAACAGATCACCCTATGCTAACCTAAAAAAATACTCATTGTTAGAGGTGAAATTGAAGCTAGTGGCATGAGATCTTGGGACATTAACATATTTTCCACCAAAGTCAAGCCCACCATCTTGTGCCAACAAGTGACATTCCCTAATGAATTGAAAGACTATGAGCCTTGGGTATGAATGCATCTCCTTTAAACTTGACACCGTATTTATCTATGAAATAAGAAAAGAAAACGTGTTTTGTTACCCTGTTAAGTTGTCTAATAAAGAGGTGTTGGTTGATGACACTCTGTTATACAAGTCTTAAAGACATGCCCACCAACATAAATCGTTTGTATGTATTTTAGGTTATTGGTAAGGCAAGGAAACAGTGACAGCAACGACACAAATCATTTACACGCACTTGGAGAACACTGACTGGCAGACCACCAGAAATGCTAAAGCCAGCATCTGCTTTGCAGCTTCCAATCAGTGGCAACACTTCCTATCAGCTGGCAATAGCATATTGTCCTTGGGAGCCAGAGGCACTTATTTTTAAAGCTATTAAGGAATTATGTTGGGGGGCTTAGAGCTAACAGAGAAAAAGTAGATAATGATAAAAGTAGATAATGAAGAGCATACTTTCCCACTAAATTGTATTTTTAAATGATGATAAAAGGAGAAATGATGTTGAGACTTACATTTGTTTTATTATAATTGATTTCAAATGTTTAATAACACAACATTTCTAAAGTATTTTAAATAGTGATCTATTAATAGGCAACATTTAAAGACCGAAAAGAAAACTTGGAGATAAATTGAGGCCAATGACAGACCTTCATTGGTGAGGAACAACAAATAGAAAACTTCCTAAGGGACATCGATTCATTATCTACCACTGAATTACAGCGTTTCCCATGTGAAAAGAAGACCCTGATGCAAGAGGAAGGAATAAATGAAAGAGGCCACTAAGACAGTTCACATCACTATAATTTACCTCATTAAAGTTGCAGCGGCAATGTTTTGAACTAGGCTAAGCCTGGTTATGGCAGAGGTCCCTGAGATGAACACTGGTGTGCTAAGGTCTTGCTGTACTAACTGTACAGCAAGACCAAAAGCAAACAGAGGTGCTGTTCTTACCCCATTTATTGGATATGTCTTCCATCCCAGCTCTCCAAGCACAGACGCTGTGTCCAGCAACACCACTGAAACAGAAAACAAAGAGAGAAAGACAACATGGTAAGCAATCTGACAGCCCAGAAAAAGACATCTATCCGCAGTGAAATTGAAATGGCAGTCAGAATGTGTTAATGTTGACATTTTTATATTGACAAAAATTAGATTTTCGGATCAATATAAAGAAGACTGGCAGCACTTACACCGGGAGCAGCAATTTTTGTCATGTGTGACATATTTTGGGTGAAGATGTACTGAAATCAGATTGCTGTCAGAAATCTATTCCCACCTCTGCCTTCCACTGCCTGTTGGTGGAATAAAATAATTTAGATGCATCTGTATTAGCCCTGTCGTGTCATACTGTGTATCTCATTATGCTAATGTTTACAGTTAGAATCCTATGTATTGCTGAGGCATAACATTATGACCACCTGCCAAATCAACTGTTAACTCTAGCTTTATGGCCAAAATTGCACAGACCCATCAAGGAAATGGATTTCACTACAGTCCACCCCTGAAAGTATGCTGTGGTATCAGGCACCAAAAGGTTAGGAGGAGATCCTTTAAAGGTGGACTATTACGTTTCCTTGAAAAGGTTGGGATTGGTCTATGAAAAACATGTTCATTACTTTTTTCCCCCCACAATTTTGAAAGGATCCTACTCTGTGCTCCTCTCAGAACGAGATATTTTAAGGCCTGTTATGACCTCGGTACAAATAACCTACAGTTGACCACAACCCACAGCTCAATGTTTACACTCGCACGTGAAAATGACTGCAAACTGTATGCACAATTGTACATCTCTGAAAAGCAGAAGTGGATCCTCCTGTACAACCAAAAAGAATGCATCAACTGGATTCTGAATAGCAAGACAACAACCAAACACTTGTCTTTTCCAGCAGCCATTGTACAGTGCATCGAGTGGTAAAACCAGCTGACCAACGATGCAGGAGCTCCACTTGGGTTGCTAGGTGACAGGCAGGGCTTTGCTGGGAATTCGAAGTAATGGCGCAATGTTACTCAACAATCAGCAGACCTTGAAATGGCTCATTTTCCAGACACCAAAAGACATTAACTTATCAAAAAATTGCTGTTTTTTAAGCATTTGAAGCAGTACAGACTGAACTGAAAATATAAAAATGTGCATACATACGCACCTTGCTTGTTATGTGGCTATCCTGTTGCATATGCAAAACATTGTGATGCACTGTGTATTTTGACATATTTCCATCAGAACCAGCATCTGGTGTAATAGACCTCTAACCTTGACTTCCCATCTTCCTAAGACCCTGTTTGATATTTACAGACCCCTGCAGACTGGGAGCAACCCACAAAAACAGCAGGAGAGGAAAATCTCTGACTCAGTTGTCTGGCATCAACAGACGGCCCTTGAAAAAAAAAAGTTCCCTTGGTATCTAATATACTCCACCTCCCAAACAGGTGCAAAAGGTCAAGTGATAATCAGTGTTCAATTCACAAGACAGTTAAGTGTCATGTTTGTTTGGTTTGGAATATGGGTATGGAAAAGAAAGATGCTATTTTTTTGCAAAAGCATAATGCCATTTCTGGCTGAAGTTAAACTTTCTAGGATAGTTTAAAAAAAGAAGACAATGCCGTTCTGGTGTGGAAAACATCACCAACCTTGTCGATGCTTTTTTTCTGACGCTCAAGGACAGTAGATTTTAATAATTCAAGAGGAAAGCATTTCTCCTCAAAATAAGTCATTTACAGTGAAAAGAAGTAGACATGACTTCTTGAATTTACTCTCGGTTATATGCCACCATATCCAGTGAACTGATAGAAATGTTTTTTGCCCTCACTTGTGGCAACATTAGGGAATAACCAGGAGACTAAAACCGCAACATATTTCAGAAATGTATAAATATTAAATGAGGCCCATCTATTCACCTTGTCAAACACGGTATATGTGACAATACACCTACAGGATGTCCTAATTATATGCAGGAGTAAGGCATCATAAGGTAGGCATTGAGAAACAATACGTTTTCAGGACAGGCTTGATTGCTTTTAAAAGAAAATAACATTGTTATTTACACAAGATCAATAGTAACACTTTTTTCCCGAACAAATTAATGCGTATTTTCTTCTGGAAAATTACCTGATTGTATGTGTCAGTTTGTCATAAATGTCCACTTACAACTTTTTAAGTAGACCTTTGAGGCTAGTTATACTAATACACATGATTGTTAGAGATGGCATTTCCAAAGAAATCTCCATAAGCATTATTACTGTGAATGACTACTTTATAAAAGCCCAGAAGCTCAAGAAGCTCGTTTCGGTACAAAAATAGTTTAATTTGTGATAACCTCTGATTGCACCTGTTTGACAGATTGTTCAACGACCTACTCTCTTGGTTGATAACGATAAAACTTTGTGCATCTGCATCGATAACAGAAAGTAGTTGTGTGGTTGACCAGAGAATCATTTGCAAAAAAACAGTAGTGTTAGTTTCTGCAGGGACTTGGAGAGGTCTTCTCTGACGCATCAAGGACTCTATTCGCTATTCATTTTGCATTATAGCAGCATCGCTATTTTGAGCATGCACAAAACTTCTGTTGTGAGATTAATGTGGTTCATTATTATAATGGCAGTATATCCAAATCGTAGGTTTAGTGTTGAGGAGCTTCGTAGCAGCAGATATGGCTTGACCCATTTTGTGTGGCCTGGTCTTAACTGTGGCGAAGTGCATACACTTCAAAATGTATGAACTTTGGAAGTGCATGCAATGATTCATAAAATCAATGTTTACAAGTTTACTTGACCAAAGGAATATCTACAGGTTGCAGAATAAATGCAGCATTTATACAACATTTGTCATAAAAAGTAAATCTATTTAGATATGTGACAGAGGGCAAAGGAACAATCAGAGAAACATGGGCTTTACAATACAGCTATACAACAGTCACGGCAAAATATACAAGAAAACCTTTGCGCTTTAGAGCAATAAGTGATCACTGTAGAAACATCACTGGAAAAACTAATAGGTTTTTAATTTGATGCAAGATTTTGACTGCACTCAGATATGCAACTTCTGCACCAGATTAAAATTTCTGCATGAAATGGCATTTTTCATTGTTCACTGCACAAAGAACCCCTGACATGCATTGTTTCGTGCTGCTCATAAACTCAAGTCCTACTGGTGTTTCCCTCGCCACAAAAAAGGTTAAAACTGAAGGTCATGATACAGAATCCTCCCATATACAGTATAGGGACATTCCTTAGACTGTGAGGAAACATCCTAATGCAGATCTAATACCTGAGGTGAAGCATCAAAGGCCATTTTTGGCCAGAATTTGGCGTTTGCTTTTACTCTAATTTCTCCTAACAGTCTATTTGACTGGTGAAGTCCTAAAAATTATGTAGCAATCTTAGCCTAAGGCATTTATAAAACAAACCCTAATCCATCAAAACAAACTAATTATTTTTAATGGTAGCATGTAGAAAATGTTAAATATGGTTCATAGAATAAACATTTACAAGTTTACTGGTGTGGTGTGCGCTACATGTCAGCATGATATGGTCTGTGTACATTATTTCATGTCAGATATATAAAAATAAATTACACAGATTGATTGTCTATAAAGAAGATATTGAGATATTAAAGCCATTTTCCTGGACAATATTTTGAATGTTCTCACTGTTCCTCAACCCAAAAACTTGACATATGCAGGATGGAGAAAAGACAAACTGCATAATGGAGTAGGAACCCCTGCTGTGTTCGAGAATTCATTAACATATTAATAGGTCATTTTAACTTATGGGAATATATTATGGGAACTGAAAAACTGAGATTATAAACAGGGCTTATAGGGATGTATAAATATATTCTCCCTAAGATTTCAATACATCACAAAATATTATATATATATAAATATTATCATGCAGAAAATACAGAGTAGAAAAAGGGATCCAATCACAGTCCAAACAGAACAAACGTTGACATATGACAGACCTTCAGAGGGTTGATAAAAAACAGGATCAACGTAATCCCAAACAGAAATTTACAATTTAAAACCAGTCATAGATAGTATGAATAATAATTTGCAATACAGTTTTCATGTTCTTGATTATTGAACAGTTAAATTACATTTTAGAACCAAAGCTTTTGTCAACAAGTTTTATGTTTGATAATTTTTTTTTTTTACATTTAGTCTTCATACGTAGGCATTACAAATATAAAAAAACAACATAAAATCATGAGCAACAGAGGATATTTATATAGCACAGATTTAACCAGAAACCCAATGATTTCTCTGGAACAGCAACTGAGAGCTTTTAATGACTCATGCTGTGTTAGAGCTGTATGAGATTAGGTGGAGAAAATGGACATTGATCTATATGAAATTGCAACAGATTATTCTATTGATTGACTCTCCTGTCCAGCGTAGAAAGAACAGACTTCATGCTGATCGTTTTATCCTCCAGCCACAGTCTCTCTGTAATGCAAGTTTAATATTTCCTCTGTCGGCTGGTTTGTTCCAGCATCTCTTCCTCCCCAGCTGATGACAGGTCTGTGCCCTGTCTGTATCACTGGCAGACTGCAGGACCAGTTGACCCTGCCAGTGCTGGTAATGGGTACCATTAAACTACTGCGGGCAGGTAAGCAGCTCAGTTTTTGGAAAAGGACCAAATTTCTTATAATAAGCCATGTTACACACCAGAATAAGATTACTTCTACTTACAAAGTAAACTTCACCAAAGAAAGAAGTGACTGTAGGCTGCTGTGACCTGAAAGGACAGAGATAATGACTGATTTGGAGCTGGAAAGCTGCTATAGAAAGACATTGAGCTTCCTGTGGTAATTTGAGTTTATAGACCCAAGTAGTGGCTTTTTATGAAAGCAACGGAAGTTTGTGCAAACTACCAGAGGTGATCTACTCAGTGAAGTGGATTGCTTTCATATTACTTACTCATAATCACAATGAATAACTGTCACGAAAAACTAATCTGCAGAAGAGTATTTTAATTAAAATCATAACCAGCATGGTTTATAACGCCATACTACAAAAGTGCAAGGAAACAGCATTGACCACCAAGATCTTTATGCCAATATCTTGCATTAATTACTAGATTTTGAGACTAATCTAAACATTAATGAATGGGTGTTACTTTTTGAACTTTCCACATTACTGACTGCCCGTCACACTGACAGGATATTACTCTTTTTCAAAAAGGAACTTCATTATTGAAGTGTATGCCAGAATTAAAGCAAAGTCATTAGCAAACTCACTGAAATAATTATTTGCTTAGTCCAGGGGTGCCCAAAGTGGGTCCTCGAGGGCCGGCAACCTGCATGTCTTAGTTCTCTCCCTGGTTTTACACACCTGCATCAAATGATGGCTCATTACAAGGCCTAAAGAGAACATCGACATGCTGAGGAGGTTGTTACTACCACTAGGGAGAGAACTAAAACATTCAGGATGCCGGCCCTCCAGGACCGACTTTGGACACCCCTGGCTTAGTCTTTGAAACTGTAGGTCACAGAAATTAATTGTAGCACAATTAATTGCTATTAACAGTAGCTGTACAGATAATGACATTTTCAGATACAAGCCAAGATTTAACTTTTTATTTTCCATTATTTTTTACAAGTTCGAAGGAATAATTGGGAGTCATCTTTGTTGTGTAGCAATCTTGTTGAGATTGCTCCATTTAATTTTTAGTTTGAAAGTGGACGAATGTGAACATTTTCTATTAAATTTTAGGAACGCACATGATAGCTTACGAGAAGGGTAGACAATTACTAGTCTATGATTCAGTCTTACTCCCTTTATGGATTCTATACAATTTGATCTTGCACATCATCATTTTCTTCCCACCCTGAAACAATTAAATTATTTAAGACCATTAAATTATAGAGGAAAATCTCCAACAAATCTTTCATAAAGGTCAAATCATTTTCCACAGTCAGTATTGTTATCTTCCTTAAAATGTCATGTTGAGTTAAGCTGCAAGATCATCTGCTAAATAATAGTGAAATAAAGGCTGTTGCTTGGCAGATTGGGTCAATATTCAGTCATCCATGCTGTGCTTGGGATATGTCAACATCCTCCTGACGCATATTATTGGTGTGAATTCCTGCATTGTAAGCTGCTCAGTAAGATGGAGTATTCTTTTTAAAAGTTGACACCAATTTTCATGGCTAGAGAACTAACATGACTCAAAGTACAAACTTATCTAAAAAGAAAAAAAAAGTCTGAATCTTTGCATAAGCACTCGTCCTTATGAACGTGCACCTGGTTTGGTGGTGTATATATTTGGGTCCTGTGAACATTGCCAGTGTAGCCTAAAACTGCCTGCATGTAAATATCCATCCATCCATTCTCCCACTACATAAGAGTTATCTTTGAGCAAGGCACCCATAAGACCCTGCCTGCCTGGAGCTGCAGGTCCCCTGGGCCTTCCTCTAGTTGGATATAAAAAGAACGTGTGCTGGCCAGCCCATAAATATATGAAGCCCAAGCAGAATGATGACATGTCCTGTCCGGTCCACACCCCTCACAGGCCTCACAGGCCACACAAACACACCAAAATAGCTGTACTGCTGCTGCAAATGTGGCTCATCAAAGTCTTACTTCATGTAAATTTGAACTGGAGCAGCATTTCAGTGTTGAGAAATCAGTAGTGAATGCCATCGACAGATGTGTACATCACTTCCTTTCTAAATGGAATAGAAGCCTCAACAAGGGCCAGTCTTTTTATTTATTTCTTTTTTAAATATCACACTTACACTGAACTCAAATATACAGTCCAGTCACATTAATGTGACCACCACGTACTTTCCACTTCAGAGTTAAATAACCAATCACAGAAGGCAGGTGGCAGCACAGTGCAGTTGAGCGTATATAAAGGGTGTGTGTGGGCTTCGGAAAACATTTCAATCGTTGGCGTAATGCAGAAACGAAGCGATTTATCCGACGTCCAAAAGGGCATGATCATTGGCTTTCGGGCCAAGGGTGGAAGCATTTCTGAAACGGCTGAGTTTGTGAACTGTTCGCGTGCCGCCGTGGTAAAAGTGTACCGTGCATGGCAAAATGGGACTGTCCAAAATCAACGACGTGGCAAATGTGGTGCACCACGGGCCATAGATGACAGAGGCGAACGACGGTTGCGGAGATGCGTTCGGGCAGATAGACGAGCTACCGTTGAGCAACTGACCACTAAAATGAACCAAGGGGCTACCACAAGTGTCTCCCAAACCACTATTCAGCGAACATTGCTGCGTCTGGGCCTCCGAAGCAGACGCCTGGTTCGTGCACCTATGCTGACTGGTGTTCATCGACGACGAAGGCTAGAATTTGCACTCCAGTACAGCAGCTGGACGTCCACTGAGTGGCGACAGGTAGCGTTTTCAGATGAATTGCGTTTTATGCTCCATCGGACAGATGGACGTTGGCGTATAAGGCGTGAAACCTCTGAAAGGAACCACCCTGCAACCATTGCAGGAACGGTCCAAGCTGGAGGCGGGAGCATTATGGTCTGGGGAATGTTTTCCTGGCATTCTCTGGGTTCACTGATTATTGTGGAAGGCACGATGGATCAATACAAGTACGCATCTGTCCTTGCGGACCATGTCCACCCCTACATGCGCATTGTTTTTCCTCAGGATGATGGCATCTTCCAGCAGGACAATGCGAGGTGCCATACAGCTGCCAGTGTACGTGCGTGGTTCGAAGAGCACCAGGATGAGTTTACCGTCCTCCCCTGGCCAGCAAACTCACCTGACTTAAACCCAATCGAGCATCTGTGGGACCATCTCGATCGAGTTGTTCGCGCCATGGATCCTCAACCGCGTAATCTAGCGCAGCTGGCCACGGCATTAGAGTCGGCATGGCTCAACATCCCAGAGAAGACCTTCAGGGACCTAAGTGACTCTCTTCCTGCACGTCTCGTAGCAGTTCGCTCTGCGAAAGGTGGTTATTCTGGCTTTTGACAGATGGTCACATTAATGTGACTGGACTGTGTATATTACTCAAAAATGATTGTAACCCACATTTACAGCTGATAACGTCAACTTTTTGTTCTCGTTCCGTTAAGCAGCAAACGGCATGCCATGTTAAAAGACAAACGGCAACATTTGATGAACAGACACTTGTGAAAATTGATTCTGGCAAGTGTTTCACTGTGGATTGCACATTGTCATTTAGCGGTGTAAACAAAGCACTGGGCTCTCAACAGATGAAAAGATGATATGCTGTGAAATTGAAAACTATCCATAACAGAGGGAATCTGACAGGCATGACAGAATTTTCAACACACTCTCTCTCTGATCACTGTGATAAAACAAAACAACAACAAAAAGATGCATCCAACTACGTGATAAAGGACAAAGGAAAGGAAACCATTTAATGTGGCTGATTTCATAATGAAGTGCATTTAAACAAAACATGCAAAGGGGACTCATGGGTAAAAAGCCAATAGTTAAATACTTGACCACTGTTGATTATCATTTAGTGTCCAGTCACCATATGCGACAGTAATGTCGACCACCGATGTTATCACCCGATGGCAATCATAGCATTAGTTGTGGAAAGAAGGCATGAACGGCTGAGGCTGTTTGTCGTTCTGTCTAGCATTGAATTTCTAATTATTTCCTAAATTAGCATTTTAAAGGGGAGATTATGGTGATAAATTGAAGTGGGCAGATCTGATGGTGTGTCAGAATAATTTTCTTTCATCTTGGAAGAAGCCTTTAATTTTGAAGACGTACCAGGGTGAATTATCAATGCATCTCTGGACTTCTTTCCAGGGATCTGAGAACTGCACATGCACCTGGTTTGGGAGGGCATTTAGTTCTGCAAATGCTTCTGAAACCAGTATATAAATATAGAGATAAAAAAAGATGCTTTTACAACTAAAATAACTAACATCACTAAATGAATACCCCCTCAACCCAAAAAACTGAAAAAAGTGGTTTTATATATTACTATAATATATAATATATATTATTTCATATATTACTAACAAAAGTACAGATGATTTCCATCAGAGATCAATGTAGTAGTCAAATAACAGCTTACAGTTTCACTAAAATGGCCAAACAGCGTATGCATATATTCAAACATATCCACTCAATTCAAAATGCTCAGATATGTTCAGGTGCAGTGTGCCTTGTAATAGTGTACAAAAGTAGCGAATAGTAAATAAGTAATGAATATAACTAAGTTAGATTTTAGGCGTGTATATGTGTTGTTCCTCTAGTCTTTCCCTGTTTAACCAAGTTTAAATCAAGTTTAACCAGGACTAGACGCCACTTGTGTGCAACTAAATCTCAGCGCATGCAGCTGCTCTGTGAAGGCTTGAGGTTTTTTGGAAAACATGTGTGAATAAACAGAACCACAAGAACCAAGGAACAGAGCACAGGTAAGGCAGAAAGTTGTAGAGAGGTTTAACGAGGATGTTGAAACGTTGCCTGGTCCAAATACCTAGAAAGATATTATTTTTTAATGTTATTTTTTTACTGTTATGATATATCATAACAGTAAACCTACCAATACCATCCACTTAATCAATAATGAGAGAAGCAGAAAAGATGCTTGTGGGGAAGCTGCAGATATCCAAGACTCAGGTGAGAGAATTGGTCAGCAGAATAACCATTAGTTCATTCCCCAATCCTGACCTTTCAAAAAATAAAATAAAATAATGTAGAAGCAAGGGAATCATTGCGGAAGAAAGACAGAAAACATCCTGTGTGCAGTTTGGCACAAGCCCTGTGCAGCGCACAAAACAGGTGAAAGGAGATACTCTCCTCAGAGCAGTAACTATTCCCTGCAGGGCAAAATATTATTTGTGGTGGAAAAACTAATACTTAATATGAAGCTGAACGCATCATCCCCAAAGTAAAACATGATGGGGGCAGCATTATGCTGTGGAGTCACTTTTCTTCAGCGATGACAGAAAAACTGTTCGAGTTAACAGAAAAATGGATGAAACAAATACAGTTTAGTCCCACAAGAAAAACTGTAAGAGAATGGAAAAAATTTGAAACTAAGACATGGCATAAAATCTAGTATTATTTTCCTTCCTACAGGAAAATAACACTAACTAATCAATCAAGTTTATTTGTAAAGCAAATTTCAGTAACAAGACAGTTCAAAGTGCTTTACATCATGTCTTATACACCTGAACCAAAGGACTGAATTACCTTCTCATGCAATTACGTTCAGCGGAGTCATGGCAAAAACCAAATTTTGTGTCTCAGGTGTGCTGACAGAGAGACATGTCTAAAAGTTGCAGGATGCCAGCCCTCAAAGACACGTGTAGCTAAGATTAACACTAAACACGTGCTAGGGGGAGGTATTATGTATTCTCCAGGCACATAAGTGACATTTTACTGCACAATTGGGTATCTATGTTCCCTTCAGTTCTAATAAATACCTATGTAACTTAAAAGAAATTAAAATTTGCAATTTTATCCCTTGAAATTGGCCTCTGTCTCTTTAAGAAGTGCATGCTCTTTCCAACACTCCACCTTCAGCACGCCAACACAAAAAGGCTAGTCCATTATGCCGTTATCAAACGTGCTTGGTAGCATTGGACTGAGTAGTTCTTATGATGAGCTCAGCAGATGTACTGTTACAGCAGGAGTTTTCTAATTGCTGCTACCGGAAATATTGCTGGTGGAGCTGAGTGGGGAAGGTTTACCGTCCCCCTCCCTTTGAAATGTGTGTCTTCTAAAATACCAGTCAGTTTTTTTTAAGTGTGGGCAGGTGCTTACCTCAAAATGTGATTGGCTGAGAGGCGGGACCATGCATGCACACTGATACCTCAGGACAATTTAGAGACCAATCTGAACCCAGAACCCTCTTCCTGCACTGCAACAGTCTACTCACAAAGCAGCCCTTATATATCACAACACAAGTGGAAAGACGAAACTTATTTTATCAAAACGTCAATAATAAAAGGTCGAGGATAGCAGACAAGTCAGAGATGAATAAAGAAAGACTTGTTAAAAAAAATTATTTTTTTTTAAAAGACTAGCACAAAACGCCAGACAACCTTGAATAGCATATAATCAGTTTAGAAAATAATCTGAAAGGCAGGAGTCTGGTGAAAAAGACATAAATAGAAGAAATATTGATTTCAGCCTTTTATTAAGCAGAATTTATTCAATTTGTTGGAAATTTTAACAAGACATGGTGAGAGAAAAGCAGAAAAATTTTAATATTTTAAAATATTCAATTCTAGAAGATAAGACAGAGACAAACAGTTACAAAAGAAGCAATTGCTGCTTTAAAAGTTGCGGTAAGAAAGAATTGTGGAGTTGTACTGTCACAATCTCCATCTAGCTCCAAGAAAAACAAAAGAGAGTGAACAATGTTCTTTTGCTATCTACATTTTACAGAATTAGGATGACTCTTGGTTCATGCTCATTCCACATAAAACTTTCTTCACAAAAAGGTAAAAAAAAAAAAAGAGAAAAGAAAAGAATATTCAACCACATTCTGTTCTTCTGGAGTAAGAAGCAGCAGCTAAAGCAGAAAATAAAACAGCATGAGCATACAAACTTTACAAAGGCATCCCCCCCAGCTGACCAGCAACATAATAAATGGCTACTTTTGCAAAGCTGACCACAGCACCGCTATGTTCCTCCAAGTTCAAATCAATAAAAATAAAACGCCAGCGACAAAAGCAAAGTTTTGCGAGAAAATAAACAACCCTTCAAGATGTGTTTACTGTTCCATGAGACTCAGCGTTATTCTACCACTGTTTATTAAACTAGATGCTATGACAGAATGTAGCAGATTTTGCTGTAACTGATTTCTACAAAGTAGAAATAAATTAGGGAACGAGTGGAATCATTAATAATTTTTCTTCAATTTAGTGACAGGAAGCGGGTACTTGCTGATACGGACCGTACAAATATATAAACCTGCATATTCACAAAGTGAAAGTTGCAGAGTTAACACTTTCAGTCTGATGTGGATTTGTGGGTTGATTGATTTTCTTTGACTCCATGCTAATTGTGAATATCTCCTTCGTGTAGTGATGGTTATAGCTGTACTCAGCTAGACTGGGCTTTGTAAGAGCAAAAGCTTTAATCAGCCATCCGCATAAATCAATGCAGAGAGGTGAATAATTATTTGTGTGTTGCTTTCCCAGCTAGATCAATGCATATTTGAAGAACTATGTAATCGCACACAGCATTTACTTATTTCTTTTAATTCATTCAAACATTCGTTCTCATGCAGAGAACTTACTTGAGGAGGATTACTAAGTGGATGTGCAAACAAGCAAACAAACTATGTTGGACAAACTATGTTTGTGTCTAAACGTCATCTCAAATTTAGCTCGTTATTAAAAATAAAGAATTTGGCAAAACACATGCAAGATTACAGAAATCACCCTTACCACTGACTTAGCAAGACGACAAACTGGTAAACACCGATGTGAAGAGGAGATCTGTTAGTGGGCAGCACATAGGCTTGTTCAGCCTTGAGTGAGTAGAGCTTTGTTAATAACTGTCTGCAGTCCCTGCTGGGTTCAGGTGACGGATTTGTTGTTCAGTCAGGAAGCACACGAGCAAGAAGCAAAAAGTGATTGGTTTTTATTGTTCTTCCAGCAGCCAACACTGTGACCATTTTGCCAGTGAAATCCCCAATCTCTGTAGTTCGACTTGTCTTTGTCAGAAAGTACGGATCAAAAAACACTGATCTCTGCTGCTGTGTGATGGAGTTGGGCTCCGTCCCCAACCTACAGGCAAAACACGGTCAATACTGCTGCAGAGCAGGTAAGACATGTGTTCTAGAGGTTTTTAAAATAAGGCAAAAAAAGAAGAAGCTTTTTCTCAGGTTTGAAGTTGAATGTTGCTCCCAAAATTTGCAAAAGAAGTCACAAAACCATAACGCATCACGCAGTACCAATGATTTACAGTCATTTTAATGAAATACCAGAGAAAGCATCAGAGTGACAAGTAGGATTTCTCCAACATAGAATAAAAAATAACCAGGTGGGAATCTTTTCCCAATTATTGCTGCACACAGCTGTTCAGCTGGCTGAAAGAGTATTTTCTACACTGCTTTTCTGAATGCTGTGTTAGACACTCATAGCCTACTAAGCATGTCTCACTTCAAAAAACATAACAAAATTTTATTAATGTTATTGTATATGTTAATCTATATGTTTTATTTATTTGGACAGCAGCAGGAAAACTGGTTATTTTTTTCTGTTTTAAATGAAATTTATTATGTATTTTTATCCAAATTGTCCTTGTAAATATCGTGGTACTATAATACAGACTTTTATAAAAGCACAGGCCAAAAATCAGAGCAGGCCCAAGGAATAAGTGAACTAAGCAGCAGCCCAGCAGGCCAGAATCGGAGGGGTGGTTAGGAACACCCAGATTATCTCAAAACCTTTAATTTGCAGTTATGTTGGTCAAGAATGAGCCTTAAATTAACCCATCAATCTTTCATTTACAGGTTTATGCATAGATAATTTTGACATTTGTAGTTCTTGCCAATTTAAAACAGACATGTATTTAGGATCTTAAACTTCCAAATGAAACTAGTCACATTTCATGCAATCTCAACTGAATGACAGATGCCTTCTCCCAGACAAACTGGACTGTGAAACCCAGATTAATAAGATTAAAATATTCTCCAAGTGCAGTTGGTAGAGCTGTTGCCTTGCAGCAAGAAGGTTCTGGGTTCGATTCCAGGCCCTGGCCTTTCTGCATGGAGTTTGCATGTTCTCCCTGTGCATGTGTGGGTTTTCTCCGGGTACTCCGGTTTCCTCTCACAGTCCAAAAACATGACTGTTAGGTTAATTGGCCTCTCCAAATTGTCCCTAGGTGTGTGTGTGTGCATGGTTGTTTGTCCTGTGTGTCTCTGTGTTGCCCTGCGACAGACTGGCGACCTGTCCAGGGTGACCCCCTCTCGCCCGGAACGTTAGCTGGAGATGAGCACCAGCAACCCTCCCGACCCCACTAAGGGACAAGGGTGTTAAGAAAATGGATGGATGGATATTCTCCAAGTATTCTTTACTGGGATATAATTTAAGGAACAACATTAGCACAAATTAAAATTCTACTTGCGGGACTCATAAAATTTAGTTCCGCTCGCATTCAGTCAAATTACTTCTTGTTTTGAAACTCTGTCCGTTGATATGAGTTTTAGCTTTTTCCACTTTTCCTCTGAACCACACGGCTTTGTGTTGGACAGTGACTACAATTGTGCCACTTGAGGTCTCGTACCAGTCAATATGAAGGACTAAACTACAGCTGAAAGCAGACATGAGTTCAATCATTCAATCTGCGGCGCAGAAAAACACACGGTGAGGCTGTTATGTAGCAGCTGTCTGGGAGAACAGGGAGTAGCATCGCTCTTATTGAACACAGAGAACAATAAATATAAACCTGGGGGGCAGGTCCCACAGTGCTCTCTCCACACAATCAATAGGACTATTTTAAACCGTTCTGATGCAGCAGCCTGTATGTGTGTGTGTCTGGAAGGTGGGGGGTAAATATGCAGGAACACACACAAAGACAGACATGTGGTCCCACTTTTGATATTTTATGAAAAAGTAAATTAAGAATCTACCGGTTCCTATATTTGTTTGCATCCATATAAATGAATGCTCTGTGAACAGAATATAACATCTATAAAATTGAGTGGACTTGATTCTATAAAAGTGACACAGTGAAGTCCACTCTCATAAACTAAAAGAAACTTACACAGGTCACCTACTTAACGATTTAACCTTTTAGCAGATCCCCCCATGTTTCTGAGTAATGTAGAATCTTTGAGTAAAGGTTATTTCATTTAATTTAAAAAAAAAAGTAATTTTTTCACTTCCTCAAGAAATAACTACAGGGAATCCAACCTTCTGGGCTTATGATGGTCTCTTCATCTATATTTAAATTTTGACATGATGCATTTCTGTGCAGACTACCAATATTTCCATATGCTTAAAATGAGGACGCAGAAATTTATTAATAGTTTCGAAAGCAACAGCAATACTTGATTGAAATATAAAATATTGCAAAGGAAAAGTCAAATTATTCAATTTATTTTATTCGATTGACATTTTCTTTAGCTGATCGGAGTCTTTGCAAAGTCTGTGTGTGTTGCAGGACTTTTGTGATGACTTTGTTTCACTGTCGGGCTGCGATTGCATCACGATGAGAATTTCCTACCTAGCGTAAACCAAAAATAAATAAATAAAATGAAAATATCCACAACTTCCAAAATAACATCCGCTGTTGTTCAACTGAACCTTATGTCCAAAAGTACAACAGGACAGAAACTAACCCAGGTGGTCCCGAGTGGGTCGCATTACGCGGTCTTTACCTTGATTGCAGCGGCTGAAGCGACTGATCGTAATTCCAACAAAGAGTGAAACGAAGAATCTGTTTCCAAAAGTCATGTCTGCGGCAGTATTTACCAGCGGCTTTTACTTCGTGTTAGAACCAGCGACGAAGCGCTCTGGGTCCGTTTAGGTAGTTCTGGTCCTTAGAACTGATCCCGTGCGGAGCGAGCGGCCGCGCGGCGGAGCAGGAGGAGGCGGAGGTTCATCCTTTTCACCTGGCGGCTGCCGCAGCTCCGTCGCCAAAACGGGCAGCAGCTTTTGGAAAAAGTCCCAAAAATATTTGAAGTGAACTCGGACCTTCTGGCAGGGCTAAAAAAAAAAAAATAAAACTTTGCAGATTCTAAACGGACTTCACCCTCTTTTAGTGTTTTCGAAACGGGCATTAAAACGCAGCTTAAAGCGCGTAGAGTCGTGACAAGACTGGAGACACCGTGTGTTTGGCACGGCAGGGCGCCGCGGACTTGACTGCCAGCTCCGGCTGCGGCTCCGGCTCCGGCTCGGTCCGCTGCTGCAGAGAGATGATGGTGGAAGGTGAACGGAGGAATGATTGGGATGCAGCGGAACAGCAGCAACAGGGGAGGCGATGCTGTGGGACTGCGCGCATCTGTGCAGGATGCTCGGCACTAGAGGGGGTTAGCTGACAAGGCAATGGGATGTGTGTGTGTGTGTGTGTGTGTGTGTGTGTGTGTGTGTGTGTGTGGTGTGTGTGTGTGTGTGGTGGCGCGCGCGTTCGTCTCATTGGTTCGTAAGCAGGGCTTCCTAAAGACTGGTAAATGTTAAACATGATGCCACCTCACGCCCCCCTTCACCCCCTTTCTGACTCAAGTTTAATGTAATAGTTCGTGTTCGGATGTTACGTAAGATGTTATTCAGGTTGCCTGGTGACAAGTTCTTGGAATAAACTGGGACGTCTGGATCTCTCGTTAAGTTGTCACCAGGATTGATTTGTTTTAGCTTATTTTGGACGTTTAAAGTAGGAAACTGTAAGTGTGTGTGTGTGTGTGTGTGTGTGTGTGAGGGGGAGGATAAATAAATCACTTTCACTGACTATGTTAAAGTTGAAAGAAAACGTTAAAAACATAAAATTTGCTGTCTCATCCTGGTTTGTTGTATTTTGTTAAACCTAGTTGAAAAATGTAGGTTTTATTTTGTTAAATGCCTTTTTTCTTGTTTTGCTTTAATCTTCATTTTATGACACCACCCACAACTGTTCCTCAGTTTCCAACTACCACACCTGTCATCCGTTAATCATTTGGGCCTGCAGTGCTCAAATAGCTTTAGATGTTGCCATCTGTCATGCCAAGAGCTACATTTTTTTCTGTAACAGGTCTCTCTACCTTTGCAGTAGCTAAAAAAAAAAATACTTGCTCATCTGCAGAACTTGGTCCCTGTATACATGCTGCTGATGTACGGATTTTGATTACATTCAGTATTTGATGATTTACATAATAGTTGAACTCTTTGATTGGACATAGGTGTGTCCAAGTTTTGGAACACCAGGTGTCCCAGTCAAAAAATAAAAATAAAAAGTTTTCATGTTGTTTTTTTAAATGTATTAATTTCTGAAAACAGTCGTGCCATATACAGGTTAAGTAAAATAAACGTGAAATAAATATAGTCTGGGCTTATATTTAATCACTGACAATTATACTTAATGATTTTATAGATTTAAAAAAAAATCAAAACATGTTTCAGTTTTTCTCGATCTGACATTTCTCTTTTAGTTACATCTATTATTTCAAGTGTCAAGATGTGATGGAGGTGTCAGTTTATTTTATAACGTAAGTATATGCATTAACATAAATAATTTCATAGAAAAACAAAAGGGCAAAATTTCGAAAAAAAAAAGAAAAAAAGATAATTTTGCATATATTCTAATGCAGTGGGAACACGGCACATTTTATTCCAAATCAAAACATACAGAAAATATTATGTTTTCACTCTCAAGTGACGTAAAAAAACACAAGGCTCTTTAAAAAGTATGAAACAATATAAAAGATGGATCAATTTTGGGGGAAAAAAATGACAATTTGACTTTGAAAATAGTATGTTACACTGACTTTTAGGAATCAATGGAAATTCTTTATTTGCATTACACTAATAAAGTCCATCCAAATGAACCTTGCCATAATTCTTTTTGCATTCTTCTATTGTGATTTTGACAGTTCAGCTTGGGGAATGGCCTCCCTGCCATCACCCTAATCTAGAGCTTCCTTCACAGATTCAATGCCAAATTCAAGCCCGGATTCTGGCTGGGCCACAGACTCTTAAGTCATATAAAGCCATTTGGTGAAACAGAAAATAAACATAACTGCTATGAGTAACTGTAGACTTAAAGACATGATGTCTGGAACAATCTATTTTGCCCAGATCTTCAGACAGAAACGCATTACAACCAGTTTGTGCATCTCCTGGCTTGGTCTTTAAAGAAAGTCTGACTGCTGAGTTTTTCTATTTAATGAATTACCTCACTGACTGAACACCACACTGCTTTAGACTGATCCCTTATTTACACTTAATCACTAACACGTATGTTGTAACCGTTGTGTTTGTTGGTTTTCTATTACTCTACCAAGAAAATGGATTGAACCGATAAGTGATTTTGCATTATTATTTTAAACTCAAATGAAAAGACAGATTGTAGTTTCTCTCCTTGACATACATTTTCTAAGTCTGTGTGGATGAGGGCTTTTGCAGAAGAGCATGTCAACTGTCTTTGACATAATCAGCTGCAAGCAGCATCTGTTGAGCCACTCTGTAAACAGTTGGCATATGTTAACTGCCTTACAATAAAACTGCTGAAAAGATTGCAAGCATAAACCAAATAAAACCCCAATCAACTTGCCTTTGTTAATAAATTTGCATTATTGCAGTACTGGCACAGCAATTCTATCTTTATTTTTAGCTTGCTGCCAGTAAAGCACAACAAAAATGAGAATTGGGGTGAGCTAACAAAAAAATTGTCAAAAATGTTGCCATTTAAAGAATATTTAAATGGTGGAACATATAACTATAGGCTGATTATGTCTTTTTTATTATTATTAAGAGGGTTTTACACATTATTTAATTGGTATTAAATCAAATACTTTAAAGTTCCTGTGATTTAGACAAGTTTCTTTATTACAAACCAAGATGAATGTTTCCATAGAGTATTATCATGAAAAGTGTTCAGTAACATAACAGAACATCCACGTGTGGAGATGTGAATCAGTCATTTCATGTTGAATTTATTCATAGATCTAAGATTTATCTGAAAAACTTAGTTTATATTCATCCTCTGTTGTGCAACAGTGCACTGCCAACATGCCAATGTCAGCCAAGATTAGTGAAGGTCTTCTTCTCATCTTCATGGACATCTCATTGAGTGAGCAAGCAAACCCTC
Organism: Poecilia picta; assembly: GCA_033032245.1. Taxonomy (NCBI): domain Eukaryota; kingdom Metazoa; phylum Chordata; class Actinopteri; order Cyprinodontiformes; family Poeciliidae; genus Poecilia; species Poecilia picta. The sequence goes on along the minus strand of CM065354.1, from coordinate 35,539,777 downwards.
CTCACTTTGACCCGGTTAAACAAAGCAATGCTGGCTGCAGAGATGAAGCCCAGTCAATCAAGATGTAGGAACAGCTTCCTGTCAGCAGAGGGGAGGTAAATACATCAACATCACAGTCCGTCACCATCACTTAGCTGCCAGCCAATCACCAAACAATGCTGAACAGCTGCCAACAACTTTTTGTGGCACAATGTGTAAACACCCTGGAGGACAGAGAGTTTTAGACTAGAATGTATTGACTACAGCTGTCTCATTGTGTCTACTGTAGCAGGAGGGAGGCCACAAGCTCTATAAAGGTATATCAAACTATCAATGTCAAGCGTTGGACGTAATTCAGCTATGAAAAGAATGGTACAAGTGCAAATCTCTTGAAAACAGATGTCTACAAAGCATTTACGGACAGCTGCATGGTATAAATTATATCTCGATGTGGCTCAGGCTCGTTAAGATTAGCTGGAAAATGTCAGTGAACATAAACTTTGAAGTCCGTTCACGAAATTTCAATTGAATTTAGGTGGGTACTTTGACTGGGCCAGTGCAAGGCTTTGACTCAAACCATGCCATTGTAGCTGTTGTGACTTTTTTACACTTATATGTTGTTCAGTATATTTTGCATGATAAGTGACTGATTTACAATTAAGCAAAAATTACATGATGATTATTATTAATTGAATTGAACATGATTGTATATAAATACAAAGGTGAAGTGAAATATATTTAAGTGCGAGACATGATTTATTTGAATAGAGGAAGTCTTTTATTTTGAAGAATGCTTAAGGATCTGGTTCTGTTTTGTCACTATCTCGCTTTTGTTGACATTTCGGGTTGCTAGGTTACGAACAGCTGTTGCCGCTATCAGCTGTGGCTGTTTTTCTCTTCAATAAAAACTGAAACTTTCACTCTGTAACAGTAGCTTTAGGTGTATACGCAGGGTGGGTTTTTGTTCAACTTGAAAGTGAAATTTAACTTCCAGCAAAATTTAAACTTTTCTTTTCTTTGCTCTAAAACTTGCATTTTAGAGCATCCATCTTTACTTGACAAGCATCCTGCAACCTTTTCAAAGTGAAGAGCATCTTGTGTTTTTCATGACCCAAAATAGCAACGTTCTGCACCGACGCTTCTTATCTCATAAGATTGTATTAAATGAAAGAAAAAGAAACATATTGCTGACGTCCTAAATCACCTGTCATTCTTGTAAACAGTGCAACCAGCAACATGACTGAGTGATGATTTAGACGATGGAGAACAGGTTCTGTAGTGAGGCAATGATCTGGTTTCCGTTGCTGTAACAGTCGTCAATGAGGTGTGACTGTAGAGTATTGCAGGCCTAACTGTGAGGTATGATTTCCCCCATTTGAGGAGGGCAACCCTTATTCAGCTGTATTCATCACAGGCAAAAAGCTGGGGCAGAACCACATCAGCACAACTGACAAAGACTATGAGACTTTATAGCACTAATAGGTTCAATAAAGTCCACTTTGTAATAAAGTGCCTGGCTACACAAAGCAACAAAGTGGCTCCCAAAAATAAAATAAAAAGTCCAAATCACTTGCGCGATAACTAAAAATGGAGTACACTCATTATTGAATTTCATTTTTACATTGACATATATTGTCACAATTGGATTGAGACTTTGGGAAGAGAGTGCATGTAAAGGTGTATTTTTAACAAAGCTGTTAAAAGCCAAACTTCAGTGTTTAGGCATACAGCAATTGAGTTTTAACTTCTCTAATGAAGAAGCTGAAATTTTACTGTTGCTGTTGCACTGTAATTTATAATCTTCAATTAAACTGCTAAGGATAATCACACAACGAATGATGAAAAGTGGAAAGCAAACTCATATTGGTTGAAATACTTGTGATTGTAAAAACCACTAAAGTCACACAACTCTAAATATCTTGATTTATCTGAGAACGGAGCCACTATGACATGACTTGAATATTCTATGTTTTATCCGAGCGCCAACAACATCATGTCTCCTCAATACCCAGAACAATCAGAATGTCATAAATGGTGTGCAATAATAATATAAGTGTGAATTGCATCCTGGATCTTTCAGAGGAATCAGGACATAATAGCCAAAAAGTTTTCAGTCCCTGTTATTAATTATCAACACCTGCCTGATAATGTTTGAGCATTAAATAAAGCAGATGTTTTAAGTCCTAAAGTTCAGTCCTAATCTCTTGAGTTCCCTTTATGTTGTGCATGTGGAAATGTTCTTATTTGTACTTTTAAACATTTGGGAACATCAAATTGAATAAAAACAACAGTAGACCTCAGGGCTATGTTGAAGTCATCACCAATCATGGTCATTCAGGTGTTTTGTTCCGACCACATTTCTTCCTCAAAGACAATGACTCGCCACTAGCCTTTTTCAGTTTGTTGGCAGTTTTCAGTCCAGTTTTAGGAGTTTCTATGATCTCTTTAGATGTTTTCTATACCTGATGCCAAGGATCTGGTACAGATGTCTTGAACACAGAAACATCTTTTCCAGAACCACAGAAAGTGTCTTTTCACACGGTTGTATAATTAAGAAATGAGGAGCTACTCATTGCAGGAGTTGGAGTTACATAACTTGCTGCTTTTCATACCTATTTGCTCAATTAAATCCAGGTAGTGATTTTTTTTTGTCCAGGCAGCGCATCAATATAATTCACAATGTTGTATGACAAAACAGGCAGAAACTTAAAACTCAGGCTAGGTTCAATTATTATTATTCCACATATAGACTTGCCTCATGCATGCAAATTAAGTCATTTAAGAGTTGCTAAAACAATTTTAATTGTTAAGATCACTTGGCATAAAAACTTATCACAAACTTCCTCAGTCTGCCTAGAATGAAATTATTTCTGTTTAACATCTTTCAGTGTTGAGAATTTCAGATATCTCGAATGTGATCAATGAAGTAATCATAGCACAGTGCTAAAAGATGTTTTTATTCCCCAAAAATGACTTGTGGCGTCCATTACAGCACAAAGACATGAACGCGCTTATACACACTTGTGCTACAACACTCACGTTGCCCACCTCCCTGGCTACCTAATGGGCCATAGGCTCTAATCTGGATGGCCAAGGTGCTCAGGAGAATGAGCAGAGCAAATAGAGAGAGCAGCTCATCAGCCCGGAGAGCCAGTGTGTCGCTAACTCCAGCTGTTAAAGAGACATCCGCACATCGTTTGGAGACGAGGAAAGGAAATGGGATGACTTTGATGGGGTAAGATGGGGTAATTTCTAGACTATAGTTTCTAGTAAACCTTTTTCTTTGCCCTACCTCCAAAATGTCATCTCAGAAGAAAAAATGGCAGCTACGGTACTTTTTCCATCTGCCTTTGGCCTTTCACATTTATTTGATGTTACTGGCCCGTTTCTAAAATTTTTTTGTACTCTATTGAGATATTTTCTCCTGTGGAAATATTTACATGTATTTTAAACAGTCAATGAAACAAAAAAAAGTGCCTATCTTCATCGGTCATTGGGAAGAGGCAGGGCACACCCTGGAAAGGCCGCCAGTCAGTCACAGGCCAATACAGAGACACAGGATAAACAACAATGTGTGCACACACTCACACCCAATGACAATTAAGAGAGGTCAATCTACCAGTGATGTTTCGAACTGTGAAGCTAAAGTACTTGGAAATAACCCATGCATGTATGGGGAGAACATGCAAACTTTGCAGCAATTCAGCTGCGCAGCCCAAGGTACATAGCTGGAAAATAAAATTCAAGTGGCTTCTTCAAAAACGTTATGGCGTCTTAAACATTTAATTTGACAATGCTTCAAATCTTGTGTCCAAGTCATTGAGTCATTATTTAAAGTGTAACTATCCCCCCTCTGAAAGATAAACGCCATCTTTGGCAAATTTTGAAAAATTCCAGCAAAGTGGGTGGAGCCAAGAGACGCTGTCTACTGTGGGGCTTCCTGAGCCAGAGGAGCCATTAGCCGCCATTAGCTTCTCCCGCTTCCTAAGCACTGCAGTCAGTGTGACAGTCAGAGCAGAGGAGACCCATTCAACTCCTTCTCTATATTGCAAATGAAACACAAATTTGTAAAGCTGAGTGACGCCATGGCAACGCTCATGTCAACTCCTGACTCTCCACTGGGCAGGCAGGGGGTGAAAAAAGGTGGGGAGGGAATGAGGGATGTGTTTTTATACACAAACGTGCAGCTGTGACAAAATTGTACCAACCCGGACCGCTGCAGGAAAATTCAACTGCACATAAATGTCAACCTGTGAACAGAAACACAAAGATATAACCCCCAAATAACCTCTTCATACAGTTAATCAGTAAAAAAAAAGTTTATTTGGGGCTGAGTTTCACTTTAATGCCTCGCAAAAGGATTTGCACCATTAGCCTTATTAGCATTTCCCAGTGCTACTGGGAAATGGTGAAATATCACAGACTTCATTTGAATTGGACAGAGTACAGATAGACCATGCAACAAACCCCACCCTAAAAAAACTAGAGGAGTCCGCCATGTTTGTACTGCACAGCACTCTTCGGACATGCTAGCAAGGCATGAACAAAATAAATCCCAAATAAAACTAACAGTGCTTACTGTAACCTAAATAAACATCATTTACATTTAGCCACTACCTCACTTCAAACGGGACGACTCTTTCCATTAGTTTTCAGACAGGCTGAGTAATTACAGTCAGCAGTGATGCAAGGTGGTGCTTAGTGACTTGTTAGTTCCTGAAACTTGTCCCCCTCCGAATACCCCACGTCACTGTCCTTACCCTCTTTCCAAAAATTTCCATTTGTAATTGACAAATAGATGGATTAATGATGTATAAAATAACCCATCCATTATAGGAACCTGGGAGAGTCAATCATGTCAGACAAGCCTTTTTAGAACGTGCTTCCCATGACCCCTGTGGGGTTGAGGATACGATTGGCTGTCTGGAAGAAGGTTTTAGTGTAAAAAGAAAAGACAAATTGCTCCTCTGTTCAAAAACAGAGTTGATCAAAGGACGTCTGAAAGTCAGGCTTTTAGAAGTCAAGGCAAGTAGTATAATTCCTTAAGATAATATACACAAAAATCTACAAATTTATCAGGAAATTGAGTTAGGTGTAAGAAATCATCTCCACATGGTATCTTAAGAATATTTAAAATGCTAAAATATTTTTTTATTATGCCCCATCAAAAGCAAAAATGTAATTTACTTTCATCACACCATGTTTTTCTTTGTGTAGCACTCAACCCAAGTAGCTAGACATTTACTCTGTCAAGGTGATGGTTATACTCTGGGAATGTTTGCATGTCACTAATAAACAATCACAAATAATATGCTTATTTATGATTTTTAGTTATAGATGTGTCTCCAACAAACAAAAAATTATGAGCTACTTTGTTTTAAACTCACCGAGGGTAATACATTTCAGCTTTTAATCCTTATTAATATCTGTAGTAACAGCATTAAGATGCAACTCAAAGTTTAACATCAAAAGAAGCAAATAAAATACAGTATTAGGATGTACAATAAAACTGAAATAAGATTCAGGATGTGTTCCAACATTGGTCGAATATTAAGGAATATTACTCCAAACTATTAAAACCAAAATCACACAAAATATCACATTCTAACAAAATAGTTCGCCTTATATTCAGTTCAGAACTTGACCATCTAAATACCTTTCACTGAAATAAAGAAAATCCATTGCAGGTGTGATATGTAGTTCGTGTTTGTTGTGACCCAAAAATACTAATGGTTGAATTACTTGAAACCAAATAGAAAATGAATGCACATGCTTTAATTTACTCACAAATCGTTTGAGTTTGCTTTGGAAACCATTCAGTCCACTGCAGTAGAGTTCTGAGAATACTTTTCGGTCCACTGTGTGATAAAAGTCTCTGATTAGCTTCATTTATCTGGCTAAGGTTAATGTACTCTACATACAGTTACCCATTACTCATGACAAAATGCTAATGCTAACTCCAGATTAGCATCACAAAAATCATTTGCGTCGAGGACTTACTGATCAGAAGGTTTAACAGTCCAAAACAGAAATGTAGATTCTGCATCCAAGTTTATTTTAAGAGTGCAACGTAGCTAAGGCAACATGGCAAATTGAAATTCGACAGGCTAAGATTACCTTTTACTCGCCTCATTTAGGTCCCGCCCCCATACATATGATTGGTCATTTAGTTTAAATCAACCAATGAAATAACAGAAAATACAAGATTGACATCTCAGGCTAGGCGGGACCAAAAACACAGTTTTGGGACGTACGTTTCAAGCAAACTTTCGGCAAATTAACAGTACTTTACCCAAAGTAAATGACAAAACTTTTGGTGGCAGTTTTCAAGCTATTTATGAACTTATTAACTAATGAATTAACTAGATATTATGGTGCTTTTAATCCAAAATACAGCATTTTGTTTACTTTTAATATTTATTTTAACACTTATTAACTCCAGTAAGAGTATAACTTAGCCTCAATAGTTTGAAATTAATATTTTAGACAGAGTTACATTTGGAGACTGGGGTCAGATGTGGTACAGGCTGCAAGACGCTCCTGCAACGCCATCAATGTCTAGTGTTTGTCTTGTCCAGTGTGTTAATCAGCAATATGGAGATAGCTTTAAAAAATAAAATATTTGGGGTGTTTAATATATCAGAAAATAACAGAAAATTTGCTCTTAAAAATGGCAAAACGACACATCTTAATCACATTCTACCTTCTATTCATGCATTGTTTGCATTATTGATAAGCATAAATTATTAGTTTTCATAAGTTCAATAAGACAACATGGATGAAGTTGCTTTTCCCCCCCAACAAAGTGATTGGAAATATTTTGGGAGAAAACAAGGCCCAAGCTAGCCAGGACTTTTCTTCCTTAGAAAAATTCCAATAACCTGAGGGATTAGAGGGACCCATCCAACTCAATTAAATCAAAGGCGTGAGGAAAATAAACAATGACAAGGAAAACCTGCAGTAGCACATCGACAGGTGCAAGCTTGTGCATGTGTGGTGCCAAGCGTGTCCAGAAATCTTGTTTCAGGTGTGTCCTTGTGTTTGTGTGAAAGCCAAGGCCTTGCTGCAGCCAGATAAACAAAATAGTAATGATACCTTCATACAACTGCCAGTCTCCTCTCTGATCATGGAAATAATTTTTTATTTTTTATTTCCAATTTCCAGTATATCTTAGCGTCACTCTCCATGGAGTTACCCTCCATTTTTGAAATGTGAACAGATACACAGTTAAATATACAAATCTGAAATATTTAAAACCATACCAACTCCAATTCAGCCCAAATAATTACAAGAAACATTAAATGACACACTTAAACATTTCTTTTTGAAAATATACCAAGAGGGAAGTGTTGGAAGGATGATTACTTTTTGGCGAGAAAAAGAAAACGGTCATGAAGAATCAGGTTTTTCCTTAAGATATTTAGCATTTACAATTGAACTTCATGTAATAAACACTCCCATAATCATCATAATTAATGCTTGAAGTATAAGAACGTAGTAAATTTGAGAGGCTGCATTTGTTACAAAGCCTAATGCAACAAGATATGCTGAGTCCAGCCTTTTAAACAGGGACCCTGCAGCAAACATGCAAACAATTTCAACATACAAAGAAAACATGCATTTTTGCTGGAGGGAGCAAAAGGAAAGTAGTTGATGAAATTTTATTAAAAAACTGACTGAGATTTCATCTTTAAGAATCCATAGATCTGTATATATACATGAAATTGATTTTGGCTGCATTATCCTAACTCATGCTGCATTATGTGGAAAAAAAAATAAAACTTTAGATCCCTGGGAAACAATATATTGCAAATGAAGGCATTTTTACAACAGTAAACTTTGTGTCAGATAAATATTTCTGGATTTCTGTCCAGAAATACTGAACTGCAAATACTGCAGTTCAGTATTTGCGGATTCACTTATTAAGATTTTTTTTCTGTGCAACATACCTATGGTACATGGAAAACCCATCTGTGTTTTTTTTCATATAACATAATTAAGATGTTCAAAAGAAAACCTGTAATATTATCAAAATAGGCAGGTATGAGCATCTTTGCACGGGGTGTCAAGTATTCACAGATTTTAGTAGTTGACAGTTGGTTCTGGTCCCAAAATACCAAAAATACTGGGAGTCCACTGCAAATTTTTTGTCAATAGAAATATGATCTGCAGAATCAAACATGATTTTTTTCTAAAAAAAATTCTAAGCATTCCTTAATGATAAGCTAATCTTAGCCATATAAGGCTATAACCGGTATATGATTATATATAGATGCCACGTCAATATGGAGTTAAGAAAAGCTGTTCGAATAAGGTTTTATTTCTGATCTTTTTCTGGATTTGAGCTCCTATGCCTTGAACTGGAACTGTTTACCTTCTAAAATCAATCCCATGGGTCAGTTTGTCATGCAAATATGTGAAATTGATGTCCCTTCCGATGTGAAAATACCGTGCCATAAGGTCACTGAGCTGTGATGAAAAGCCAGGGTTTCAAATGAAATCCAGATTTGTTTGTGACACTCAGCAGTTTCATCTGATAAAAGTTAAAGCTCCACTGCTCTGTTTTATCCAAATAAACTGCTGTTAAATATCAGATTTTTTAATGATTTGACTTGATGAGCTAAAATTGCTATTACTCCATAAACCTTTTGAAACCGACTCATCTGACTAAATCACATAGTTGCAGTCAAAGTCCTAAAAGAGTTTGCGCTTGTAATGGTAGAACAAAAAGGCATTTTTCTGACACAAATTCCAAACAGCTGTTTGGCTTTTAGATCATCCATAATGGATGTTATATATATATAATTATTTTTTTAAATTAAATTAAAAAAAAGCAACATTTAGAAATCATACACAAACGTATAAAACCTATACATATATTTGACAAATTACTGTGTAAGGGGACATATACAGTCACAACCAGTATAAAACAAAGACAACTGAAAAAAATAAAATAAAAAAGTCAATTGTCTAAATAACTGAGTTACACTGCACAGATTACCTTTAATACTTTAGGGTGATACTAGTCTCTAACCGATGTTACAGAGAGTTTGGCCATTTTTAAACATCAGACTGACGAATTTTTTAACTCTCTCACCATTCTGCTTTCTGTGAAACGTGCCAAGATGAATATGGGGCCTTTTCCAGCTTGTTGTTCAAAGACTAAGCAAAAATTAGCTTGTCATGCCAGATATCCCAACAAAACAGTAAGCAATGGATTACTTAATAAAAACTCACAGACACTGATTATCTGTAAATAGTATGTTATCATGTTTTTAAGACTTTTTTTGTGGCACTACTGGCTTTGATTTTATGAATCAGGAAATGGGAAGGAAAAAGGGAGAAGACCTGCAGCGAAGGATTTGGAGTCAGGAGTACTACGTTGAGGGCTAACATCCACAGAACATGGGGCGTCTACTCTACTGATACATCATGTGCCAATCCCCCTTAGATCTCCTCCAGTAAAAACAACAGTTACTCTGTAACCTGGGATTCCCCCAACATGTAGGTATCAACATTGTTTTTATGTTGCTGTCTTCCAGTTATCTTCTTCCATACTGTCTGAGCAAGAGAGTAAATAATTAGCTTGAGATTTGTTCTAATATTGCAGTTGACATAGTAATTACAACCTTCAGACGTAAAAACTTTACAGAGAAAAGAGGGAAACCACTTGGAAAGCTTCTGACTTATTTAAGATGTCTTGATGTTCTCCGAGTCAGGTTCTTCTCATCAGCGGTCTCTCAGTGATTCCACTCGCACAGCTGCACTCTTAAATAGCCACATATGAATGCACCTGCAAGGAAAAATGGTTTCAATCAAACTAATTTCAAAACTAATTTTCCACTTTTTGTTTTGAAATAGTTTTTCTATTCTAACATCAAATACACCTACTATGATATCTGTTTCATCCCTCTTCTAACCTTGTAGAGTACTCTGAAGTTTTGAGATGGATTACAGATTGCCTGGTGCCGGGGACAGTTGCTGAGCCCAAGGCGTATTCCTATAATTAGCTCCATAATAGATAACCGCACTCCGTATTCTTCATTTTTCCACGCCCTAAAGCTACAGTGATGAAGCTGTTAACACTTGAATTAGACCAGCAATAACACAGCAGTTTTAGCAAACTGCTTGGCTACACTCTGGATAACTGTTTATGCATAAGAAGTAGGTAGGAGGTACTTCTGCTACAAATCCCCTGTGAATATGATTGAAACATCGACCTTTATATTATATTGATTCTGGAATAATGTTTCATTATATATAGCATAAATTAGAACATCATTGAAAAGTTGATGTATTTCAGGAGTTCAAATAAAAAAGCAAAGCTCATATTTTGATTCATTCCACAGACTGTCTAATATCAAATAAACAAGTGTTTATTTCAATCAATTTTGATGATTAGGTTGCATCTCAAATCAGCCTTGGCTAAATAATCACTGACTGCAAAACATTAACACCGAACCTCATATAAATTAGATTCTGTGTTTATTCACTGTTCCACCAGACTCCCAGCAAAAATTATTTCCAAATGAATTGTAAAATTTGTTTTGTCTGAGAAGATGACTTTGGACAACTGAGCTGCAGTCGGATGCATTCAGAAGTGGCAGCGGTGGTGCGGTCCATGGCTTCAAGATATTTATTTGTGTGCATTTTTTTCTTCCTCAGTTTTTCCTCCCATTCAACTTTTCATTGATATGATTGGATTCAGCACTTTGTTAATACTGATCTTCAGCGATAATGATTCATAGGTTGCATCATGTCTTTTAAAGGGCGTCGCTCATTGCCAGCTGAACAACTGCCAGGTAAGTATTATTCCTGATCATGGTGAAGACCATAGCATAATATTTTTTTTAACCAAAAATCTTTTGTGGGTCTCATAAAAAAAATGTTTTTTATAGGGAAATAAAGAGTTTTAATTATAAAGACACACTAATCAGAATTAACAGAAAGCAATTGCTTGGAGAATTTCACTTTTTATTTAATAAATCTATACATTACATGGCTTCATTTTTTTAAAGTGTAATTATGGAAATACATACCTTTTTGATTACATTATAGTTTATTCAGATGCAGATACGTACTTACATAATTATAGTGGTGTGGCACCAGGTGCTTCAGTGGTTGAGTAAATGTGCTATGTCCACAGACTGCAGTCCTCAATGCAGCTGTCCCAGGTTCAATTCCTGGCCCTGAACCACCAACTGCACTCTGTTCTCCACTGCCTCTCTGCCCTTCTTCCTATAAAGTTACTGCTGAACAAATACACTGGTGACAAAAAGCCATTGAAAGCTAAATAAATAAAAAAAATATCAGTGCTACATCTTTGCCTTCATTCATGAGAAAATTGTACATATTATTTTTTATATATATTAATATAACTTCATGTAGCAACTCTATGACAGAGTGCTTGTAAGGGAAATGAATGTCAGACTCATTTTCCATTTGCCAGCTCTCTCCCTCTGACCCACAGTCACACAATCAGGCATAGTTGTGTTGTCTCTCCAGTCATCAGACAGAGCAGAGATCTCAAGCAATTCATTTGATTTGTTTCAGAGCAGCAGGTTGCCTGAAGCGCTGTCCGCTTTGAGGAACAGTAAGTATCGGCTATTAACAATTGAGAATATGCAAACTTGACCTTTTTCTCCTCACAAAATTGATTAATAGGGGTCTGCATGGGTAGGCGTGATGTTCCCAGGAAGAATCAAAGATTTGTAATGGCCGGCGGATCATTTTAAAGCTTTGTGAGAGCTCAAGACTGCATTATCCACTTGTTCTGTTCGAAACTGTGCAAAAAACACGTTAGAAATTGTTTCAGATTTTCTCAAATGAAACCTTAAACAGATAAAGAGAAATTAGGTAGCAGCAGTGCTGTATATGTAGATATTTTATGAAAGACTTTTATGTAACAACAATCAATTTCTAATTAGTCTTGCTATAATCTGATATCTGAGAAAATGTCTGGTTATCATAAATACAATTTATTCCATTCCATTTACAGCATTTGATGTTCTGCCAAATTTATCAAGAGGGAAGCATTATGAATAACAGTGTCAGGATTTCCAAGCAGAGCTCCCATCTGTTTTTGCCAAGACATAGACTGAGGGATAGAGAAGTGAACACACAGAAGACATAATAAAAATAGTTTTTTTATTATACCCAAAATTTAACAAAGGTCCAAAAAAAAACGTCAACAAAATACAGCTAAAGTCATAATTACCATTAATACATTAACAAAATTTTAAATAAGTGTTACTAAGTGTGCACTTGGTGTAGAGCTCATAAATGTAACTGCATAATACCAAATGTTGTGACTGTTAAATTAATTATCTGAAAAACAAAGGTGGGAATGTGGAATAATACAAATGTTTGGCTGCAGTGTTTTATAACAAAAGCTAAAACTTTGTTATTGACATCTGGAACATTCCTGTAAGCGGAGACATTTTGCTTTCTTTTTTATTCACCCAGATGGAGCTCAGGGTGCTGAATTGGATGGCATCTATTGCAGAGACAGCCAAGTGAAGCTGCATATATTTCCATGCTTTTTTAACTCCATGTGTAAGGTAAGTGCACCAACAAAGACCTTAATATTTATTTATTTAAGTTAGGCGTTTAGCCATAGTGGCCATAATTACACTCAGAAGAAAAATGAGGACGCTTGAAAGCCAGAGAGCACTTTCCCAGTGTGGGTGTTGTGGCACAGCAGGGACTGGTGGACTTCACAAAACAGAGGCATGATGAGGAATGAGGAATGAGGAACATTCTGTCCCTTGGATTTGACATGAACAACAACAACAACAGTGTTTTCCTTCACTTTTCACAAGACAGTGAAGCAAACATGTTCATAACATGCAGCTCACTTTAGTCACGAGGTGCTAAATAATTGCATAGATTTAAAAATAACAACTGTTTCTAGAAAAATGTCACAACTGACTGCTTATCATGAAGGAGTGCGATTAGCCAGAGTTTAGTTTGTAATTACGGCTCACACAAATTCAGGGGCATTTAAAAGTGATCCACTCTGTGTGGAAATATTTGTGAATGTCTAAGGCTAATTTTCAAGATAATATTTTGAAATGGAGTCAAGTAATGGATTAGATAAAGGCCATTATGGAAAATATGATGCCAGGGAGGGTCGTTATGAAGTTAGCAGTACTGAACGGGGAATTTCCTCAAAGACAGACGTGGCAGAGTGTGGCAGAGATGTACCTTCACTGCCGTCCTTCTGAGCACACTGGTGGCCCCTAACCAATCATTGTTTCAAGCTGGGTCACACACAACCAAGTCTGTGTCTGGGAAGCAAAGATTTAGCCTGTTAAGGCCAGAAGCCAATATTTTCTCACCAGGTATGTGTGCATGTGTGTGTGTGTGTGTGTGTGTGTGTAAGAGAGACAAAATCAAAAGGCCAAATCGACAACGCTGGATACAGCTGACAATCATCTAGTGCAGTGGACCAAAGGCAGGTGTTGAGATGACCTTGGCTGTTCCGGTAAGAAGCAGCCAGTGTGTGAAAATATCACATCTCCTCTTCATCAAGCATCGGAACAGCAAAGTGAAAACGCATCAGAGAGGAGCTCTGACATCCCCGCTTAAATGTCTCACAAATTCTTCAAAAGATGTGATTTGTAAAATAACCAGTGGAAATTGTTGAAATTTTAAATATTATGGAAAATTCCACAAACAACTAAAATTCAAGAAATGAGGTGAGAATTGATCAAAATTTCTTTAAATATACAAATAGGTTAAATACTTCAATAAAACACATTGAATAGAGATTCGAGTTTCCCCCAGAAAACTCCCTAATCTTGAAATTAGGTGCTATGGAAATTGATCAACGGCCCACCATGTTCTGGTGTTTAAAAATTTTAAATTCACGATGTCAAGACATAATTCACAAATAGGAAAAACTTCAGTTAAATTCTAATTAAGTAATCAGCCAGTGGATCTCAAAGCAAGATCACATTTAAAAGTCAAGTAAATGAAAAACAAAAATCTAAAATGGACAATAATAAATAACATATTTGCATGCTTTACTAAATATTCTTGGGGTACAAAAATACAGCATTTATTGTGTCAAGTTTTCTTTTTGTTCCTAAATCCACCCATTGTGTTTAGCAATGTTTTTGTTTTACAACTGTAATCGGTAAATTATCGAAGTCACCTGACGGATTTATTTTCCATAAAGTTTAAAATGCAGACCCAGAACCAAGCGTGCGCCACCATGTGTAATGATTAAGTGCACATTATTCTATGTTCACAAAGATTTATGTGCTCACATTACTGCATGCTTAAGTCAAATCTCTAAAAACAGTTTAAACAAACGACGCTTAGCATGGCGTAAGACAAGTAAAGTATGGCAGCCCGCCATGTTTGTAATACAGGGAATGTTTATTGGACAAAGACAAAATTGTTATTTTTGTGCTCAAATTATTAAGGTTTCATTATTTTACCAAAAATTTGTTTTTTTTAAAGAAATACCTAATAATAAAAAAGCTATTATGTCTACCTAATCTTTTTAGTTTTAGAATAAACACAAATATTGTTTAGTTTTCAAAATTTTCCAAAAAACTTGCATTAAAGCATCTTTCACAAGGCAAATGTGGGGTTTCAAAGTGTTTATTTATTGTCTTAAAACAGTTACATTACAGTTGGATGGTCTTTGTTTGCGTGTGGCTTTTCTGTTTAGCCCTGTGATCGCCACAGTGCAGTGACTCTATTGTAAGTGTAGTTTAAACATCGACTGTTTCTGTGTGGTAGCATGACGGATTCAGCCATTACATGCCTTTAATGATGATTCTCATGCTCATGATAGCAGAACTGTTAGGCTTATTGTTGAATTTCATGTCTTCTGGGTTATTCTCAGTTTCAAGCTGAACACTTAGTTTCTCATATATTTTCTTAACTTTAATTAGTGTTTTTACAAAAGGAGCAGTCAGTGGAGATCTACACATGATCGCAAAGTGAAAATTGGTGATGCAATGCATGTAATAAACTGCAATAATAAACAGGATTGTATTGGAGAAGCATGGTAAAAAGTTACAATTTACACTCAGAGATAAGTTATGATCATAAGTCTTTTATGTGCAATAAAACATGAACCAAGTTTATTTGTTATTTTAATGACATATGGATGCTTAATTTATCTGCACCCATGTTTGTGTATCTTCAAGTATTTTTTTTACATATTTTTTGCTTTTACATTTCTAATTAACTTGTATTTATTTATTTAAAAATACTTAATATAATTAATTGTATTTATAAAATGTACACATCATAACATAGTAAAAATGTGTATATCATGTTTATAATTGAATTTAAAAAACATAGCACTTTATTTTATTTCTAAATTGCTGTATTTTTCTTTTTTTGTGAATTGTTTGATTTATAAGCATAATACTGTATTATTAATCATTCATAAACATTAATCCAATAAAAAAACTTTTATGCATAGTTTGCATACCTAATTTATAAAGGAACGTTAATGTACATGAAAAAATCTTTGTTTTTTCAAAGTAACTATAAAATGATAGCTTTTTCATACAGATAACCAGAAAACATCAAAAACACTTTCTGATCAGAGATAATGAGATTGTTTCCAAAATCAACGAACATTGGGGATTTTGTAGTAATTGTTAGATAGAGAAACTATGGCCTATTATCTATATGACACGGGAATAATGCTCAGAACAGGTCCATATGTAATGCAGCCTGTGTGTTTAAACAGGGATCCTCTGCATCTGGTAAAGTGTGTTCTCCCTGTTCGTCAGACTCAGAGTTAATGACAGAGTCGGGGAAGAGGACAGCCTGCTCCTCCTCTTCTCTGGCTTCCGTGACTATCACAAAGATTCAGAGCTGACTCTAATTCAACAGGACTGTCATAGCTCATGAAAAAATCATGTCGTATAATCAAATCGGAGTAAAAACCCTGCGCTGCGCCTCATGGGAGTCTCCATGCGAACTGAATATTTCATGTAATGGAGGCTCTCACCACCATGGAACCTCTCAACAGTTCAGGATTGCGTGCAAATATTGACTGTAGTGTGTGGGGACGAGGGGCCGGGAGAGGCCGCCTGCGCAACCGAGCCTGAGTGAGTTTTATAAATAATGGTAATCGCATGTGACACCGCTCGCAGCAGGGGGGCTCATGGTCACTGAAATCATCACACTGGATTGCAGTTACTGAGTGCAGCAGAGCTAAAATGAAGGAAGACACAGCTGAGGTAGAAAGAAGCAGGAGATGAGTGGGTGGGGGGTAAAAAAGTGCCTTGATGCATATGAATTGACAAATGTCTGTTTTGGCTGCTGAGAATAGAGCTCAATTGTAGGTCTGAGGAAACATCAAAACACAATTCAGGGCTGACATCCAGTGGGCAAAGGAGGGGGAGGGAGCTGACAATGTACCCAGGCGGCAAATGCTGCATTGTGACCAATATCTTGGCCACAATGCAGCCAAGATATTGGCCACAATGGTTGTTTCACAGAGTGAAACAACCAGATAAACTCTCAGTAATAGTGAAGAAAAGTTGCTTAATACACCTTTTATTAAGACTTAAATCAAACTTCCTGCTATTCGAATCCGAATCAGATGGATCCACAGTTGTACACAAACACATTATGATTCCTAACAGAGCAGTTTTAGAGATTGAATAGGTGATGAAAACAGAGGCACTTTTATAACAAATCTCTCCTACTTACTGCAGATGTTTGCATGCTGCTCCGGTTGCTACACGCTTTGCACGTTCACATCTTTGCAGGGGAAATGGATGCTTCTTCCTTCAGTTCAAGTAAAAACCCAAAAACTCACTACTTACCATTTCACCTAATGAATGGAAGTGTTTTCTACAAACAAAATGTGTCCAGATTAGTTTGACACATAATTATACATAGATTATACATAAATCTATGTGTAATTATTACCCAAATTAAACATTAGTGCATGTACTGTATACTCTATACATAAAGTTTTGACATAGTTCAGTATAACTAGTGTCAGAATCACCATCATTATAGTCCAATTATAGTTGATCATTTGCATACAAAAATACATAACCTGAAACGACTGTGCACCAAGTTTTCTATTTTTGGTTTCCATATTGGCAAAACATTTTCTTTTTACAGTTTCAGATATATAAAACTTGATATGCCATTTTTATGAAATAGAAATCTGTAGGAACTGATCTTGCAGAACTAATCAACATGTTATTTATTTCACTCAATTTACAATATTAAATTATGTAGATTTGCACACACTGGCTAATATTTAAAGTTTTTACGATGGTGATTTTCATCTTAGACTTTTATAATTGCAATACTACATCAGACAGATACAGGAATGTGGCTAAATGAAAAGTTTATTTAACACCCGCATTTGAAAAGATGTTTTTAATCTGAGAAAAAAGTGTCTTTGAACTTAAAAAAAATATTTGCCTGTGTCTACTGCACAATTGATAGGTAAACATTTCTCAAACAATTTGGTCATGTTTAGTTTTGAAATTTGCATGTTGTCTTCAGGTGAAGGCTTGGTCTTAGTTTTACAGTACAAAGTCGGGCTAAGTCACCCAACTGAGACTGATAAGGTGTGGAAAATAGATTACTGAATGAAAGAGGAACAAAGGAAGGGTATGAACAACCCTGGCTAAATTAAGTGTTACTATTTTTTTTTATGATTTTAGAATTTTTTTTATTTTATTTCATCTGACAGCAGACACTGAAGAAAGGGATGAAGGAAAACAAATTTTAAACTTTTTGGAGACTTTATTTACTGAAAAATGATAAATGATGATTATGAAGGACATTTCATATGGAAAAGAATTAGGGTCACTAAAAATAAAATAAAATTCTGACTTTTATCTCAGAATTCTGACTTTTTCTTTCTCAGAATTCTGGTTTTAAAGTCAGAATTATTTCTTTCAGTGACCGCAATTCTCTTCTGTACATTTCATGACTATGAATTTTGTATAGAAATTTTAAATGGTAGCCTATTTTCATTTGAATTCATTTTTGTAAAAATTTAACTTTACGCTTTCCTAGATTTCCTTTCAGAGACAAATTTAATTAAGTTCAATCATCAACAAATAAATTATTTTAAAGTCTTTGGGAATTATTAAGATTAAACTGTTTTGTCCACATCTGCTGTTTATCCATCTTTCTGGTGTCGCCATTCCATGTAATTTTATTTACTGTAATTAAATAAACCTGGAGAATGCAATCAATAAATTCTACATTTGTTTTAGTAAATTATGATAATTAAGTAAGTACTGGAGAAGTAAAAGTAATTAGAAAATAACATTTTCTTGACCTTCATTTTCAAAGCCCTAATACATTCTTAGTGGCCAATAAAATGTAAATAAAAAGTATAGGTTGAAAGGAAAAATGCATTGTTTCAGAATGCAGTGCTATGCAGCCATAATTTATTACATATGGTGGCTGGAAGCAACAGCGGGAAAAACAAAAACATTCAAAACCACACAAACAGGCAAACATACAGCACACCCACACCTCATTAAGAAAATAATCACTCAACTATGGATGTTACAAACATTGTTCAATGAAGTGCAGTTCAGACAGACAGGGTGAAAAGCAAACTGTATATATGTGCTGGTAATGGTTGGGAGTGGTGCCGTTTGCATGTATTATCTGCACCTCTCAGACGTGGTAATTGAGCCTCAGTGCTGTTACGAGTCTGGTGAGAGGCAAATAAATGCATCTCCTCACTGCTAATGCTGAAATCCGATCCTGTCTGCAGATATTTACTGTGGGCTGCGTGCTGTCTGTGCCCGTAAGCCTGTGCATTACCCCTGATTCATCAGGCTGTTTATCTCGCCAAGTGAGCAAGAAAAAAAAAAACCTGCAGTAAATTCCCATTATTAGATGAAGTGTGAGGAGGCCATGGGGGAGGAAGGAGGCAGACAACATGGCCTCGGTACAGCAGGAGGAGCAGTAGCAGCCTTTCAGACCGTGGGTCTCGTCAGCTGAGGGAGATCATTAGCTGCATCACTTTGAGATGATGTTTTTACTGTTTGGTGAGACTTGATTTACTCTGATCAATGAGGGATCCGTCTCTGGTGAGTAGAAACGCGGTAAATTTTAACAACACCGACGTTATTAGCATCATACTTGCCGGTCTGTGAGGCCAACAAAGAGTTTACGACAAGCTGCTTCACATTAGACTCTGGTACAGATTGCCCAGGTTTTAAAACGGCAATCCTGGGGTGTCAAGACACAACCACACAACCCCAGAGAGGATATTTCAACTATTCATTGCTGCTAGAAGGTGTTGTTAAGAGAAGAACATTGTAAAACTTTACTCGTTCTATCCTCTCTGCCTGGGTTCAGAAAAATGCTGTGCGCAAGGACCGAGATCACGCAGAGACAACAGCGTCACAATAATCAGCATTTATTCAAGACAGATGCAAACTATCACCAGAAAAGCACATCACAAAAACATCAGAAAACCTCAGAGCACAAACAGATAAATTTACCTGAGAAGAGGAAAAGACAAACAGAAAGCAAGAACGTCCTTGGAGAAATTGCAAGCGCAAAATCTGATTTGTTACTCCGTGTTGAAAGTTTTATCCTTTTTTTCTTTAATTTATTCAAACAAGGTGTCTCTCCGCTCAACCAATTGGAAGCTGTCTCTGACCGTTTTTGAATATAGTACTGCCCTGAAACCTGTTCGGACGACCAAAGACAAGTTTCTCTTTTTTGTTTGGAAAAGAGGATCTGACTCCTAAATTCCTGCTGTTTTATGGCCTGCGAAGTCAAGAGAAAGATAACTGGTACTCCCTCCTAACAAGAGCAGATGTGTGCTCTTAAATACTTCAATTCACTTACAGATTAATATGCCAGAATAAGTTATAAATTTTAAAACTATACTCAGGCTATTTCACTAAGTCATGTTACATCTTATCACATAATGTTTTCTGGAGATTTTCTTTATTCTAAAGTTGTTTTCTCCCACTATCTGGCTTCATGCTGTTTGGGCAAGGAGAAACACTTCAAAGCATTTCACAAATATCTGTGAAACTCTGGTTTCTCCAGCTCTTCCAGAACCACATCTTTAATTCAACTAAAGGTTGTCTTCCAGAAAGTAATGTGCTTTTCTCTGCTCTTTTCCCAAATCCTTCCTGATATTAAACTCATACAATAACTATAATAACTACAAAAAGTAATTAGATACAATTCCTAATCTGTTTACACCATTCGTATAAAAATTAAACCATCCTAATCATTTTCCAACTACCTTAATTCTACAGGTAAATAATACATTTTTAATCAGAGCATGCAATACTAAGAGTAATCTATATGATGTTAGTAGTTTAAACAGTTTTAAAATTTTACAGCTTTAAGGTTCAGAAGTTTTGCCATTCCATAGTTTAACATGCCAGATGTTCACTGAAGGCTCCTTATCTCCTGAGACCTGAATATCTCCTGTCCTCCCAAGATGTCTGAAAAGATAGGAACCTATACCTCCACATATATATTGTTTAACAACGTCTTAAAAGGTTTTATCCATCCATCACTTGTCCTTTGATATTTTGAACCCAGCCATGGCTCTTCCTGCCAATTGAACTCACCCACACAAACTTCTTCAAAATTTAAGTAAAAGATTCAGCTAACTAAACACTAAAAGATGGTTATATTTTCTAAATGCTAGAAACAATTATATTTCCTCAACAGTGTACACACACACATGCATACACACACACTCACTCCATGTTTTTATCTATGTTAGGGATGTAACGTGTAGCTCTGATGAATTTTCATAAAGATGGTTAAAGCAAGAATACTGCACCTTCTTTAAAATTGGTGACACAAAAGAAGGCTTAAAAGTTTCGCCAGGCCTTACTATTGCATTGTTGGCATACATGTGGTGGCTGGACTACATTTATATTACATTTTGTACTTTTTCAAGGCTGTGCTCCTTTCTCCAATCATTTTCAGTTTACAAGTAACATTCAGTGAAGAATACACCTGTGGCAAAAATACTGATGCATTAAATTCAAGCACTCATACTTATTGTACATAAATTATGGCATTCTTAAACCCAAGCTAAAAACAAACAAAACAAAAAAAGAGTAGGGGATTGGAACACATAAATTTGTACCCATTATATATTTTTATTGAATTTTTTTTTCTTCTTGAAATGAGTAAGGTGGTAAATGTAGTCCATGTTTGTAAAATCCACTGCTGTTCCTTTCGAGTGCTTAAGTATAATGATTCAAAGTCTCAAACCTACGAACATCTACGCACTGATAGCTGAATAAAATCCCATTTTCTTTCTAGCAACTGCTGTTGACATATCAGTTCCTATTTTGGCAGAAAAAAAAAAAAACTACGGAATGCAATTCTTGAGGAAAACATCGACCTGTCAGAAAAGCCGGTGTAATTTGAATCTCAAGTTAGACAACGAAGAAAACCACTTGGCCTTTAAAATCAGTCCACGAGAAAGTTTGCTCTCCCTCTTTTTCTCCCCCACTCTCTCTCCTCAAAGTACAGTGTGTTGCTTCAGTGCCGTCACTCGCTTTCTCCTGATGTCACGTTTGACCTCTTTTTCTAGCCTCCCCTAAAAGGAGGAAGGCACGCAATGCTGCGCTGCAGGGAATACATGGCCTATTATGTTATTTACAATGCTTGCATCACTGCTTATGCATTTGAGTAATATTTTTACCTTATTATTGTGACGCATGTTTTTACATATGCTAATTCAAATGTTAAAAGATGATCATGCTTACCTAATAGTGTTTAGAGCAGGATATACTACAAAAAATATGTTAAAATATAAATAAAAACAAACCCGTTCCTTATAAGAACATTTTTAAAGAAAGCACTTCACATTTTTTTTTTTTTTTTTACAAATTTATGATGAATGACTAAGTTTGTTTATATGGGTGCTACCAATCAAAATTTGCATATATTACAGGGTCTGTTTACTATTTCACAGTTGAAAGGTGTATATGAAATGAGCCCTGGGAGATATGCTGTTTAGACAACAGAAGTGCACAAACAGCTTTGCTGACACCATTCTGTGTGTAATTACTTTTAGAGGTTGCACAAATAACAGATGGAAAGGTGACCTTTTCACAATATTTATTTATGCTTGGAAATTTAATCTGTCCCTGTCTGGCCTTTGTTGGTTAGGAATGAGGGAAATTCCTCATATCAAAAGCAGGTGGTGTTTGACAAAATGTGCTGCGAGGGATGTGATGTTTCGAAAGGTGTTCTTGACATATTTAAGATTTAATTCAGGTCAGTCTTGCTTTACTTTAGTGCATTAAACAAGACACTTTTATTTTATTAATAATATTACTTCTATGTCAATAACAGACATGTTGGTTTTCATTTCCTTTTTGTTTAGCTCATTATTCCTTCCTTCAGAAGCCTCCTAGGGGACACAGAGTATTTCTTCCTATTGCATTCCTTCACAATAATTTTGCATTCCGTTGCAAAGTTTTTGTGCTCCCTCGCAAAAAAAAATTTTTTTTGCATTCTCATAGAAAAATAATACGTTTACTTATCAGTTCCTGTGGCACCTCGAATACTGAATGTCTTCCTGCTAAAATATAAGGTTTTTGTAAAGCTTTACATTTATGTTCATTTCTGAGATATCTGAAGTTTTATAATATATTTTTCTTTAGGATATAAAAGCATCACAAACTTATGTGGAAAATGCACATATATTTACTGAGGATCTTTGAAGTTGTACTATATACTATTTTAATTTAACATACTTTATCACTGTGACTGCATACAACAAAGACCAGGGTGAATTTGCTAATTTATTGTGAGGAAATGCAAAAACAAGTCCAAGGCAATGCAACAAGAATGCAACAAGAAAACAAAAGGGGTGTTGGGGTGGAGAGCAGGGTTGGGGGCACGAGTTCCTCTCCTTTCCATTGACCTTGGAAAACCAGTTTGAAGCTCCACTGTATGTAAATTTTTTCCTGACTGGGGAGTGCTCTGCTAGACCCCAATCACACTGGAAAGGAGTCGGCACAGCATGCCGCTCTGGTGCAAGTCGTCGCTCATGACATTAAAACTCTCTAATTTGTCACTGAAACTCTCTCAAATTTCCCAGCATTGTTTCTCTCCCTCTGTGGGTAAGGGGCTAATTTCAAACATACTCATCAGCTTATCTGTCCTCCTCCCACTCCCGTCTCCTCCCATCTCCTCGAGAGCTAACTCAAAGCTAATTTGCAATTCTCAGCGGCAGAGGAATTGATGTCTCATCTTGGTGCTAGGTAACAGAATTATGCGAGTAATGAGAGAGTGATGAAAGAAAAATTTGAGGCAGGGGGAAAGGCAAAAAAATTAGACTGTTTGATATGACAAATTGTCACGTCTCGGTTTTGTTTTCACTTTTAAAGCCAGAGACGTCCATTTTGTGAGCTTTGGAAGAGGGTTCAGCTTCCTGACATGAAAGATAGGACATGACTGTTTGTGCAATGTTCATTTCCAATAGGAAATAATTGTATTTAGTAACTTCCTTGACTTTGACAATAGTAGCGTAAAGAATGTCTGAGCTTCTGAAAAATAGTTCAAATGCTGGATTTTTATGGGCACTTATGTTTTAATACAAATGCACATTTTTTTATTTTATTTATTTTTTATTAAGATTTCATGCGGTGGGAATTGAGCATGTAATTGTAATGTGAACATTAGTAAACAAACAGCACCGGGAAGAGCAAAAACTTAACATCGGGGTTATTAAAAAAAATAATGCGCTTGACCTTTTTGGGTATTTGGCTAAACATTATGCGACAGGGACAAACAACTTGGAATATCGCCCTGTCTCCACTGTAATGGTGGCTGTTGCATGCTGTGACTATTATTTTTCTTCAGTAGCAGATGGATGAAGCTAAATACATGGCAGGCCTGTAAGTAAAAAAAGATCCGAGTCTGTGCTGGTGATTCAGCTTCCATCAGGATAAGCCTAAACATACAGTGAGAGCTACAGTAGTATGATTATGATAAAGAGAAGAAATCCTCAAAACAACAACAAAAAGATGCTCACAGACACTTTTCATTCATTCTGACCGAGTTTGAAGTCTTGCAAGCAAAAATATGCTAAACTTTTGGTCTCTACATGTGAAAAGCTGGTTGAGACCTGTCCCTAAATGCTATAGCAGCTGCAATAGCAGTGGAAAATTATTCTACTAGTCAGGTGCGTGGCTATGGTGGGGGGTGGGGGGTCGGCTTATACTACTGAAAATTATACCCCAAATCGTTCGAACTGCAGGATTGCTCGTGTTCACTAGAACACTTAAATATGAATTGCATTTCTTACGCAAAAACCTCCAACATTACAAGTATTATACGAGTAACCAAACTTGTTTTTGCTAATGCTTTACAAAGGTGCATTCAGTTTTAGTTGATTTAGTTAGAAATATCATTTGTTGACCAGTAACGTTAATAACCAAGAGCTGGTATTGAATTACGACACGCATAATCATTCAGGCTGCAAATCTTAGCGTGAGGATCAGAGTGTGTGAAAAACAGCCTCTATGTGTACAGTACAGTGCCCTGGAAGTCCCCCTTCAAACGCATCCTACAAGCAAGGAGAGCTCGGTCAGCAAGAATCCTCTGCAACCACTTAACAGAAATAAGAGACAGTGCAGGGCAAACGTTTACTCCAACCTCAGTTCAAATCTTAACATACATGGATTTTACAGAGAACAGATAGGCTGTGACAACTGTGTGATGCAAAATGCAACTCTTTTTTTTTATGCAAATGCAAACAAATGTCTGATAAAGCCGACCTATAGGAGGTACTTTCAACACCAAAAATAAACGTCACTTGCTGTTATTTTCTGTTTCTAGTAAAAAGTTTCAATAATATAATCCTGTCATTACATTGCCATTTTATCAAAAGAAGCAACATGAATGAGGAAAACAGATATTATTCAAGAAGTGACTTATTAGAGCTGATGAGTTTTTATTTTTTTAATTAGCAACATATTACTATTTCCGTAATATTAATTAACTAAAGGCCTGTCTCTCTGGTTGTTGTGAAGTTTTGAGAAAAATTGGTGCAACACTTAAGATCTGTCGCCACTCTGATAAATGGTTTTCCAATCCTGACCAGTTCTCCCTTCCTTCTTTTCATAGCTGGCTTCTGCTTCAAGCATGTATGGCTGAGTTGCTCCAATTACAACTTGACTTTGTGTAGCGTAGCACAGTATTGGCTGTGTTTGAACAGATTTTTATGTGAACAGCACTGTGAGCAACAGAAGATATGAATGCGGAGGCAATTTGCATAATCATGGTTTGAGAATAAATGAGGCAAAGATGTTGAGCTACATCTAAGCCATTTTGAAGAATGAGGAAACTATTTTCTTGGAAAATCTAAAAATGTAATTTCCATTTAGGTTTTTAGAGGTTTAATTATTGGCTAATTTCAAAGGGGCTCTAAAAAGTAACCAGTTAGTTTTCATATGTATTCTTCAGGACTAAGGCTATTTAACAGCCACCACTGCAATAATAATTCAAACTATTTTTTATGTAACTTGTGTCCAACACTTACATATTTTTTTTCCTTTTATTGATTCTTTTTCATTTCACTTTTCAAATTAATTACGCATTAATATCTAGATTGGCATCTTTATTTCAATTTTAAGTAAATATTATGCAACTGAACATTCTGACTCTTTTTTTAATTAATGATAAAACTAAGAATAAAAAAAGAATAAAAAAGTTTAAAATAAACAGTTTATTTCACACAAACAAAGAGAAACAGTTAAATAATTAAAGAGCTGAACCAAGATAATAGCAACTACATGAACAGAGACGCAGACAAAACTCATCATCCCACTTTTCTTTTTCTTTGCTTGAACCAGAGATCATATCATCCCAGATAAATTCCCAGGGGAAAATGTATTTTTACAAATTTTATGTTGGTGTTAAAATTGTAACAAAGTTGTAATATTGTGCACAGCAGTTGAGACTCTGTACCTTAGAATAATCAGATGTGTAAACAAAGATAAAAATACTTTTTAATCATGACTTGTAAAAAGGATAACAATGTAATTGTAATTCTTCAAGTTATATGCAGATAAAGTCTGGTTTTATATCCAAAACTGTAAAGAATTATTAAAAGAAGTTGGATTATTTTCCCTTTCAGGATTTAGTCTAGTCGGTTAGGGAGTGGAAGGTAGTGATATTTATCTCCAGTGCCATCAGGAGAGAACCTGGCAACACACAGACTGGTTGCCAGTTCACTGCAGAGCAAGAGAGACAAAAGCCAGACACACACTGACACTTGGACAAATTACCAAGACCAATGAAACAACAATTAACTCAATATTCCCCTTGTCTGTTATTAGTCAGTATTAATATCCACTGTTTTGATGTAATAAATAAATTTGCAGAAGATGCAATGAGTTCAAAGCAATGGTTAGTCTTGTTCAGTAATTCATGTGATAGAAAACTCTAAATGGGCTTGTAGTGCTAAAGGGTTTATTGCAGCCACAGACATCATCATTATTAACTTTTCCTGTCAACTCTTTCTAAACAGTATTTCTTGCATAACGGCCTCATCTCTGGAGAGAGAATGAACACATAGATCTTTTTGTACTTGTTTTTGTTCAAATCTGCTGATTATTTTTTTCCCTTTGAGCTTTGGTAGTTTTATTTGTTTTAAGGCTATTATTTTTTTTTAGGCTGAAGAAACTGCTGATCAAGCCATTTAGCAGGAACGTTCTTTAAAACAAACCCAAAATTTCAACTGGTTTTCAGTTACTATAAAGGTCAAAGACAAATGCTCAGTCACCAATGTGATACGACCAGATTAAACCCACCTTTTGTTATGAAGGAGATACAAACAGTGATTTACAAACACTTTCATACATATGTAGGAGGATTCAAGTGTACTCCCTGGAATGCGTGTTGCTCAGCTGAATGCCCCCAACTGAGTGGGCATCTGTCTGCATAAGGGACCACAGGTAATAACAGTAAAAGTCCCCACCTGCTGTGCGAAATAAAGTCAGTGCTCCACTCACACACGCACGCCTCACACGGCAGAGTTGTGCTAATATTGCAGGTTACTGCTGGCAGCCACCCGGGTGGTCTCACAAGGCTCTAATTAGGTGAAGGGTGGGCTATTCAAACCCTTATCAACACACCCAGTGACCAGACAGAGTCTTTTCCTGACCTGTCATTGGACCAGTTTACCTAAAAGTTGAACTTGAGCAAGAGGGTGAGCTGTTGTTACGTGACTGAAATAAGGATAGCAAAATAAGGAGGAGGTGCCTTGAACAGCAGATTCAAAGACCCCGAGCGTTTCCACATTTTCCCATAGTGCATGCATGTGTAGCGGCGGGGAAATATTCCATGCTTTTTATATTTACTAAGAAAAAAATCTGAAAACAACCTATTATCTTTTAATCTGACAATCCATTTGCCTCCAGGATTCACCAAATTAGTAAACAGAGTCAACTGTTGTGCAAATTAGTCATAGTAAAAATAAAGCTGTTCCATGACGTTTGTTGGGGAATAAACAACATCAAGATGACTAATGAGCAAAGGTGTGAAGATTAAAAACAATATTCAAGCATTAAACATCCCCTGCATAACTGTACCACTCATTATTGGGAAAAGTGAAAAACAATAGCACAACTGCAAAACAAGATATGACTGTTTACCTGAACTGAGGCAGGGATAGAAGAGCATCATTTTCAGAATCAGCTAAAAGGCCATTGGTCCTACAGGAGGGGTCAACTGTCAGCCGTGACCCCAACACATCCTTTTTAGAGGAGCGGCAATAAGAAGGACTTCGATTGAACAAAGTGGACATAAGTGGACATATTTTCAATTTTTATACAAGTCATTTGGGGAATACAGCCACATTTTAAAGAAAATCAAAACTTAGATGAAACCATTTGTTTAGCTATTTGTAAAATCACATGCATGTTGAAAAACTAACGGCATATCACTGTATTAAACACCTCCAACAGACATTGTTGAAACATGTCGGTGACAGCAATATGATTTTCTTCAGCTGAGACAGGGAAGCTGGTCAGAGTTAAAGGGAGGATAGTTGGCAAAACTGGAAGAAAAAACCCACTAAAGCCTGCAAAGGATGTGTGAACATCTCTGCAGATGTTCACGTTCCAGCAGAGAAACAACCACAAACTGAGCCAGAGCTACACTGGAAAGGTTTAGATCAAAGCATATTCCTGTCTTTGAATAGACCACATGGAGCTAAAAACTAAATCCAATCAAGAACATGTGGCAAAATTGTTTTTCACACTCTCTCCATCCAGGCCGACTGAAGAACTTTTATCCTCTGGTCAAAGTGTCATCAGATTCATCATCATGAATCTGACGTGGTTCATGAGGTCACAGGTCAATCTCTCATTAAATCATTATCTGACATCATTTCAGTACTTCTGAAAGTTGTATACTACTCAGATACAGCAGAAGAGTTACAATTTTGTGAAAACTCCACAAAGCATTGGCTAGGAATGAGAAATGAAACCAGTCCAGCATGTATAGAGATGCATCACTCCTTTGACATGATGCCAGAGAGGACACCGACTTCAATGTTATCTAGACAGTAATTGCATCATCAATTGTCTGCCACATGACAAAGTCACCTGCTGAAGTGGCCGCCATTAACCTCGCTGTGCTTGACCATAATGAACCGAAGACTTGCGAGTCAAATGTGCCATCAAGACATGCGAGAAGCTGAAATGTGTTTATCTGTCAAAAGCAATCCATGAATTCAGATTTCACACTAACATAGTTCTGCCTTAAAATGATGTCAGTCACAGTTCTGTATAATGTTTCTTTTTATATGTATACATATAAAAATTCATTTATACCGTCATGTTTAATAAATTATAATTCTCATTGCAATTAAGGTTGTTTATTATATTAAATGTACCTTTAACACAAAACCTCTAAGCAACTATTAACATACTTGTCATTAATCTCACATTTCTCTATTAATATATTTTTTATTGGTCTTGTGTAATTTTCTAATCCTGTAATTTTTTAATAAGCTGTAAGTGGAACATCATTATAATTAATAAGAAAAAGACTTGAGAGCATCAGTATATGTGTTATTAATCTATATAGTTGAGTTCCTGAAATAACTGAACAGTTCAATAATATATCAATTATCAAATATGACTGTAATAAACAGGTAACCTTTCAGGTGTCTCAAGATTTCACCACTGGAGTTAGGTGTGAACCCTCCAAGTGGCCCTGACAGGGATATACACATCAAAACAAAAGGATATTTACCAGGTAATTCTAGTCTACCATGAGTCACACTTATCTGTTAAACATTCATATGTCCTGTGTTGCTGTGGCTTCTTGGTAAAGGCAGGCTACCGAGTTTCTAAAGCAAAATTACATAGAGAGACAAACTATGTATGAATGAATTAATATATACATACATAACTAATGAGGTGCTGCACAGTGGCACAGTTGGTAGAGCTGTTGCCTTGCAGCAAGAAGGTTCTGGGTTTGATTCCCAGCCCCAGTCTTTCTGCATGGAGTTTGCATGTTCTCCCTGTGCATGCGTGGGTTTTCTCCGGGTTCTCCGATTTCCTCCCACAGTCCAAAAACATCACTGTCAGGTTAAATTCTCCAAATTGTCCCTGTGTGTACATGGTTGTTTGTCCTGTGTGTTCTGTGTGCCCTGCGACAGACTGGCGACCTGTCCAGGGGGAACCCGCCTCTCGCCCAGAACGTCAGCTGGAGAGGCAGCAGCACCTCCTGACCCCACTAAGGGACAAGGGTGTGGAAGAAAATGAATGGATGGATAACTAATGAGATTGACCTACAGACTGGTCAAACATTAACTGTATTTTTAAAAACACAAATGGTTTTAATATAGAAGTTGGGAATAACCCATGGTGACATTAACACAAGAATCATTACTCATCATGAATTCCCAAAGTTTGGCTTAGAGAAGGGGATTTTTCTCTCTCTCTCTCTCTTTTCCTAAACTCTTTTACTCTGTTTATTTCTATTTCCTTTTTTATATTTAGAAACAGATTAGTTTTTCATATGGAGTTTAATGGAGCTCAAATAAAGGCCTGAGACAAAGGATTTAAGGCAGCTCAGAAAACATATTCAGTATGTAAGGCAGGGGATACAGTTATATTTATAACTATTGCTTCCACAATGTCCAAAAGCATCCAAACATCTGAGTCAGCGCTATAACTTGGGTTTTGCTTTTCACTTCTAGTCTTGATTTTCCTCTTCGTTAAGTTTTCAATGTTCTGTTGTTTTGTTTGGACTATTGCTGTGACTCGCATCATTAAGTGTTATCTGGCGATCACAAAGATTAGGGCGAAGTTTAGGAAACATTGAGGTTGGAACGTGAGACTTTACATAAATTTCCCTTTTGAGCAAAAACAATAAAAAAATGTTACAAAACAGTATAACGTCCATGGAAATAATACTTTCCTGTAATTAATACTTCTAAAAATTAGAAAACATATTTGTGTTTTTTTAAGAACGTTCTCCCAATTTTTCTTGTTTTTATTACAGTAGGCACTTATCTATTCAACTTCAAACTTGTGGCAGGAGGTTGGAGAATAATTGCTCAAATTTTGCAGGCATGTTCTTACTTTGGGGTTACAATTTAGCCAATCATCTGTGATATTATCTGTTCCACTTTTATGCCTTGTTACGTTACACAGCATGTCACACTGATTTGACAGCTGTCTCACTGACTCAGCTCCGATATCTGCTGCACTTGTTAAATATTTACACAGTTCACTATAAATAGTACAGTAACACAGATGACGCAGAGGCAGGTGAACACATTTCAAATCATGTGACCTAATAACGAGATTTACCTTGCAGATGTAGAGGATGAGGCAGTGGGAGGAACTGAAGAAGAGAGAGAGGGAGAGAGGAGGACAGGTCTGTTGTGTCTGTGAGCCTCCGGGTCCTGCTTTCAACCCCAAATCAATGTTGCTCCACTTAGAGGCAAATTGAAACAGTCTTTCCATCGAGTCCCAACCATTTTAATTTTCACCTGAAGGGGTCAGGGAGAGGACACTTTAGTGATGATGAAAGACGTTTTCCCATTTTCACAGCTTGGTCACGCTTTGACACATCATTATCCCATTGACTTAATACATGCTTTCCCCTCCGTCTCCCTCTGCCTCCTTCGTCCATCAGCAGCCGCGTGCTTCTCTCGGTCCTTCAACAGCAGCCGCGCGTTTTCTTCCATTTGCCTTCATGCACGCAACGGCGAGCATCTCTCCTCGCTTTTTCACAATTCATGTCAACTACATAGTGCTCCTCTCTTTGGTTTTTCACTTGTTAATCCTTTTCCCATTCTCTTCCATTTCTTTTTCTCTCCTCGTTCTTAGGCCCTTAATGGACTCTCCCCTCTAAGTGCTTGCTCTTTAAAGCGTTATCCTTCTCTATGGTTATGCTTTGGCCATATATTTATTTTACTTTTTACTTCTTTTCATCTGTTGTAGTTGCTGTCTTATACAAAGGGTCAAGCCACTTTCAAATAAAAACAACAACAATGAATGAGCAACTCATTTTGCTTTTTCATTATCTTGTAATTTTGTTTTTTAAAAGTATTTTCTCCAAGTGACAA
Organism: Poecilia picta; assembly: GCA_033032245.1. NCBI lineage: Eukaryota > Metazoa > Chordata > Actinopteri > Cyprinodontiformes > Poeciliidae > Poecilia > Poecilia picta. The sequence continues at coordinate 35,508,228 of CM065354.1, read as the reverse complement.
CATTTGATAACAGGGCAGTGAATGGAAAACTAAAGCACAGCCTATTTTAATTAGGATATAATTAAAATCAACTGGTTTATTCTCCTTGAAAGCACCTGATTACTCAGTTCTTATAAACATGGGAAGCTTTATAATTTTTTTTTGCCACGTTAAAAACAGTGTTGCAGTTGGCATAAGAAAATGATCACTCGTCAAAAGATAAATCTCAGATACATTACTTTTTTCTAGTAGATTTTAAGTTTTTAAAGTACTTTCACTGACTTACAGAGTTTTAAATGGAAATGTGAATATCTAGAAGATGTCATCTTTTCACCAAATCTGCTGCTCACAATTTGTTCCTAGACTTTGTATTTCTCCTGCAAAACTTTAAACTGAATATATATATATCTTATAATATATAATATGATTCTTTGCCTGGGAATGATACTTAATCAATAAGTCTGTCTTACTGACTGACCCTGTCAATTCACCGAATGACCAGACCTGAAAATAAGTCTATAATATTATTATTATAAGAAGAAAAGCAGCAACAAGTTTCAGCACTGCGGTCAGCGAGAGGCTCACTGGGTGTTCATATTAGAAACTTGCTGCACGGCTCTTCTATAAGTTTTTTCCTGGTAAAACCACACACACAGTGGCAGTGCTTCTTTCTGTTATATGTGGCTGTAATAATAATTTGGAAATATCTTCTTGTGTGGTCACTGTGCAATCTTTTTATTACATATACATATACTACATATACAAATTTAGTTGTTAGAATAACACAAATACATATAATGTAAATAGAAAAAATGATACATTTTATGTAGTAACCAAGTCTAGAAACACCTTTTTAAATATTATTAACTTCATATTTTAGTAGTGGCCCTTTTAAATAATGCTTTCAGGGGGATATTTAATAACAACAATGAGTCTTTAGGAAATTATGTCAAAGACAAATTTATATGTAATGCATATTAATATGTATTGTAAACTTTAGGACTTCAAGTTTTGGGCTAACAATTCAAATTTGTTATGTTACTCTGCAAAGACATTAAATGTATTGAAATTCATGTAAACACTTTCATTTCCAACAAATGAGTCAAAAACGATGAAAAATGTTGTATTTTGGACCAATTAAAAAAAAAAATCATCAATCTTATCAGCACTCTCTTATAATAACCACAGCTGAAGCAGGGAAGAAAGGCTAAATTCAATATTATTAAAATACTCACTGATAGAAAGGAAACGCTGAAAGCTAGAGTTCTGTTGCTGGCGATGACAAAGAACGTTTTCAAACTAAATAACATTTCAAGTTAAGTGGTTGAACTGCAGCAGGAAAAGCCTTCAGGATGTCCAACCGGGTCCAGCTAACGCCAGGACTGTCACCTCCAGAAAAAACAAAACAAAACAATTTTCCACAAAATTGTGTTGGCTTGATTGTAGAGTTTGCTCAACACTGGCAGGAGGTGGGCATGATTGCATCTGCACACACAGCGAGCAAAAGACTTTCAGACAAGAGACACGTGAAAGGGAAGGCAGCATGGAGGTCAACAAGAAAAGCATCAAGGACAGATTGAAATTGTGCCAAAATCAGTAGTAAAAGAAGTGTATTTGTTTAATCCTCCCTGCAATCGTTTTGTAAATTTGTCCATACAAAAAAATAAATAAATAAAAAGGGTCTGGTGTATTACTGACTGTGAATCATCCTGCAACAGTTCAACTGCTAGGTGAGGAGTTAGCTGCAGTTTCTCACACTATATAAATAGTATTTAAAAATGTTTTGCAAGATCAAATTCTTTCTACAAGCCAAGCAAGATCTGTTGAACTTTATTTTTCTTTTTCATGGCACACTGTATGATGACATAAAATTGAAAATGATGTTGTCAAAAGAATCATAATTGGTAATTTGACCCATTTCCCAAAAAACAGCTAACTGTGATCAAATTTAAGAAAATCCAGACTGATCACCATCCTTCATATCACCCATATATTCAACATTAATTAAAAAAAATAATAATTCAAGGTTAAATATTCTGAATTATCCTTTGGTAGATCATTAAAACTCACAAAGTCAAACAAGACCAACATTATCACTCTACCTGAATATCTGACCCTATGATGGTACATTGACTTGAACTATTATGTCCTGCATTCACTTTGTTTCTTAAAGCCACACAGCCCAACTCTGTCTTTTATGTCACTTTCATTTTTTTTATGCAGAGAAGTGATGTATGGGCGTTGGAAAAGGGAGGGCCATAGTTAAATCTCTTTGCTCCAAGGCTAATTAAATCAAGCTTTAAAATATAAATATACTATAAAACAATATTGAGCTTCACTGGTTTTAATTGATGCCCATCCTGAATGCTCGATGAGGCCATTAATTTTGACTGATTGTTCACTGCAGCAGACCCAATGGTGAACTCCTTCATACGCCCACCCTGTGGATCGCTATCAGAAACTTTTTAAAAGTCAGAAGAAATTTGAACCATTGTTTTTTTTTTTTTTTTTTTAAATATATAAGAACTATGACACCAACCTGAGCAAAATAACAATAACAAAAAATACACCTATTGAAACTAACTATAAACAACCAAGTTTTCCTGCTTAAAAATTTACACTTAAATATTTTCACATTTTGTGACATAACAAGCACAAAATATTAAATAAATTTGCTTAATAAATACAGTTGTTTTTACAATTTCTACATAAAAGACTTAAGAACCACATAATGGCTGATTTAACAGTCTGTAGAACAATTTTTCACTGAAATTGCAAAGCTAAAAGTCTTGTCTTGTCCTTCCCTGACCTGCTGAAGATAAACACTCCCAGAGAATGATGCTGCCACCATCATGTTTCACAGTAAACATTGTAGGTGTTGGATTTCTGCTCCACATTTGAATGTAGAACAAAATGTTGAATCCTGTTCACATCTGATCATATCAGTTTATTACTGATGGTTTGTTATAAATATTCCCCCAAAACACATTGACATTTTAAAAAAAATAAAATAAAATGTGAAGAAATGCCTACATGTATTCACACATTTGTTCTACCTCCAACAAGATTAATTTTATTAAAACCTCTGCCAAATCTGAATTCAATAACGTGAATGTAAGAGATGTAGGCAGGCAAAACCAGAGGTTTGAAGTGTGTTCATATTAGAAATAATGTCTTTTTTAAGAAATGTATTCTCTCTTGTCAGCAGATAGACAATCAATATGGTGGAACTGGTTGCAGAGCGCAAGGTGAAATCTGCTCTACAAAATGAATGTCTACTGATAGTTACATATAAATTAGTGTTCCAGTTTACAAACGCTCCTAGTTTGGTGCAACGCTGCACACAGAACTTTGAAATACAGAGACCATTCTTTGCTAATGAACTGTAAAGATTCTGCATATGCATGTGCAGTTTCAAAGGCAGCACTTCTTTGTGTTTTGTATGTGTGTGTGTGTTCGGATAGTGATTTATTAATGGAGGAAAAGAAGTTCTCTTCTATCCAGCTCTCACTGCTTCAATGGTCTTTAGCAAAGCCAAAATTGAAATATGCTGCATAATTCATGAGTCCTAATACCGCTGCCGTTTTGTACCACTAAGAGCAGAGGCGAAATGCAACTCCTGATGATGGTTCATGATGAACCTACTTTAAAGATACTGCTGCTGTAACTATTCCGAGAGTGAAAGGGATCTTATTAACAATTATTGTTGCTGTTAAGATGTTAATCGAGTATAAAAAGTGTAAACAGCTTGAAAAGCTTCTTGAAAATAGCAAATGCTGAAGAAATACTCAAGGTTCTTCTTACAGAGTCAGTCGCCTCCCTCCTTCCCTTCCCTTTTTTAAGTCTTCCTTTCTTCTTCCATTCACTTTTCAGGCTGGTTTCTCCTTTCATCATCTCCTCTCATCTTGTCCTTCAGCCAAACTTCCCCTTACTTACGCTGTGCATGATCTCATGTATATTTTGTTGCATATTTTCCACACCATATAATGTAATTTATATATTTTCCTTTCAATCTGCCATTCACCACTTCTTTTGTACTCTCCAGGGTTTCTTTATGCAATTACCTACTGCAACGTACAAAAAAAGAAAAGAAAAAAAATCTTTTCTGTCTTTCATGTAAGAGAAGTGTATGGTTTATTGATTTTTTTGTCCAATGTACTAATGCACTACTTTTTTTGTGTCTGTTATTACACAACTCCATTTGTTTGGCTAAAAAATATTTATTAAGTTAGCCAATTCTTTATTACCACAGCACTGTTATTTTTCCGATAGGCATGCATCCGACACAATGCATAAATATCCTGAAAGAGCCTTTGGAGAATGATGGCCTTATAATGTCAAGGCAACAGGACCTACAAATACTAAAATTAAAAAATGTGGCTGCGGTGATAATTTCTGCCAAAAGTCTAGATTTCTAACATTTGATCTGTGTGACTTCTCACTCCTCTGGAGGATGAAGAGCTGTAGCACCCTGCTTGCCATTCGTTTTCTCTAATTATCCACTGCTAATTAAGGTGAAGAAAAAGGCAATCAAAATGGCCACACCTGTCTAATTATAAACAAGTCAAACTGCGTGGGGTTGGATCCAAGAAAAGGTGAGTGATGATACTCCTGAGCCTGGACTCCTGGGCTGACAACCTGTTTAATTAGATTAAAAAGGAAGTTGTTAATTAATTAGTGCATCATGGTTGACTGCTGTTGGATTCCGGGTAGTGAGAGGTGACGGGTACTTTGAAGACATGTTGTATGAAAAACTTTCCAGGAAAAAAAGTGACTCATAAGGACAGAAATGTCTGTTTTTGCTCTCTAGTTCAAGCCTGAATTGCTAGAAAACATGTATAAAATTGCACTGCGTGAGAGTTTAAGGTAAGTAATGCTTCATGAATTTATATTTATATGGTAGAGTGCTTTTTTAATCTTACAAAAAAAAGTGCTTTACTCCAGAACAACACTCACTTACACATCCATACACCAATATGCAGCAGCTACATAATTATCTACTCTCAGCCTGGCCTGTTATATAGTGTTAGATTTTAGATTTATTTAAAAATTAGCTAAGAAAACTGGTGAACAAAAATCACTTCCTTGGACTTTGCACTGTGTTGTATTTCCATTGACAACTGGAACATCTCCTGATGAAAATGGTCCAAAATATACAATATATGATATTGTATGAAACATACTGAATATTTTGTAGTGAATCAATTTTAACTAATGCAATGGTGCTAAACATAAATGCCAAAGGGAAACACCCAGTAAATGGCACCAATTCTAAAATATTCATTTCATCATTATCCAGCTGAAACCTCTTTAGACCTGCCTAAGAAAAGCAACAAAAATAACTGCTATTTTCAATTTTTGGACCAAACACACCGCTGGCAGTGAAGAGACTTTTTCTGTCCATTATCCATGTAATCCAAAGGGAACATGAAACCTACGTCTCAGTTCCCACTGCCACCTGTGTTGGCATGTTTTTTTTTTTATTTCATTTTATTTTTTTTAGACATTTTAAGAGCTTCTCTCTGGCGCCTGGAGATGGAGTGATTTTAGTGCTGTAAAGGAGCTGATTGAAATCAACGGAAAATCAACCCAATCAAACCCTGAGGGAAGATTCCTGAAGGTGCTGCTTTTCGTCTCCTTTCATTTTGCCGAGGCTGTGTTGAGTGGAGGCAGAGGGGCAACACAGAGCCGTTGCTCTAAGAAGATGCCAAGTGGAATGGAAATATACGACTCTTCTCAGAATTACAGATGACATTAAAATGATGTAATGTTTAGAAATATCGAGTTGTCATAGATGCAAGTGTTGTGTCTAGGAGAGATATCAAATGGATGTATAAATTTTTGATGCCCTGTACAATTACTGGGTGATTCAGGATGCCATCATTTACACTGAACGTCTGGGTGAGAGGCCATGGCAGGCAGCTTTTTGTTCCTCAGAAAGCAAACAATAACTCTGAACCTGACTTTAGGAATATGGCATATTCACATAATATTTGACATGTAACATTTCTGAATTTCTGAAGCTTCTTAGATTCAATCTAAAATAGTGGAGAGAAACTTTGAAAAGTAGATTTTTGACAGTGAACTTCTGGAGAAGTGAACATTATTGGATCAGTTATTGTGAGTGCTGTGAATAAAATGTATTAATTCCTGCTTTCAGTAGGTGAAGCTATCCACTTTTTGCAGCAATGCGGAGAAAATGTAACAACTAATTGGTGATCGGTCTTTTCGCATGAGCTTAGAGGAATTACCCTATTTATTTACATTGCTGAAGTGGGGAATTTTATTTAAATTAAAGCTGTACTTTAGATCCTTTCTTCTCAAAGCATTGACACTCACTAGAAATATTTTAGGTATTTTTTCCCTGTAAGGACTAATATGTTTAAGGCTGTTTTCTTGCTGCATAACCAAGTGAATCAATTTTAACCAAGTATGAACTTTTTCTCCAAAGTTTGCTGTAATTAAAGTCCAAACACAGATTATAATTATAATACTACTGATCCCAATAATCGTGTGTGATTTGTGTGGCTATAGGGCCTCACAAAACTCTCCGTACCCATTGAACTATGTGTTATTTTGTTACATTACAACAATGCAGTTTTTTGGGGGGGCAGTCTTTATTCATTCATGTCAGGTATTGTCATTTATGTTTTAAATCACAATGTTTCACATGGAAATCAAGACAAGGGATTTCACAAAAAGCGCAGTACACAGGATGAAAACTGGAATTATAAATATGGAGGGGGGGCAATTAGAAATTCTTTACAGGTTTTCTGATTAGAAGGTGGATGTGAGCAGCATGTACACAAGGGTGATTGACAGCACTGAGACCCTCTTCCTGGCTCTGATTGGTAGAACTATGTATTTCTGCAAATGGCAATAGAAGTACAATCAGAAGGCATTGTTTTTCTTAGATTATCTGTTTGTACATCCACGCCAAAGTAAGAGTTTTAAGAAATGTGTAAGAAACCTTTTTTTTTTTAAAGTTATATACTGCAGCTTTAAAGAGGTGGAAACTTTAGGGGATTTTTACTTCTTTTGCTGACAGTGCACAGCAACAATAGGAGGAGTGGAGTGCTGTCCTTCATTCTATTTAGCCAGACAACCAACTTCACTAAACTGTTAAAATAAATATAAATCGTAGGAAGGACATGAGGCAAAAATGTTTCTGGTTTTGAAAGTTCAGCTTCTTTTTTAAATTCCAGTAAATCTTGAAACCAGAACAGAGAATTTTTGCATATTTCTTGTATCCATAAAATCTTCAGTAGTTTCCTAAAACACAGCAATTTATTTTTTTATGTACTAAGGACCAAACAGTCACTAAAATGACAATGGAAATAATGCAATAATTCAGTTGGTCATCTCACATCTGTCGCTAAGTAGCAGAGCAGGATGAGGTCCACCCTCAGCTCTGCCAGCTCTCTACACACCCCTAAGAAGCCGGCACCCCCCACCCTTCCCCACACACGTCATCCGTGTGTTTGGGGTGTGTTTGTTTGGTGTTGTTTTGATCGCCAAAGCTTGTGTGTTTGGGCTGTGCTGGCTGGGCGGCGAGTGTGCCCGGTGCAGAGCTGATGGCGTGCCAAGTGCTCCCTGCGGGCCGGCTGTGCCTTCCACTCTGCTCAGCCACCGTGAACACTGAGCCGACAGACTGCTGCAGGGGGAAACGCCACCCCCTTTCTTGTTCTCTTTCTCTTATACGCGGAAAAGCTCTGCATCCTCACTCCACATCAATTTGTTTTCCCTCCAATCCTTTCCCTTCGATCTTCTAATTATTGCTTTTCCCCTCTCAGCTTATTTCTACCTCCTTCTCATATTCTAGTCATTTCATGATTTCCTATGAAATAATAAGATTTTCTTCAAAAAAAAAAGCAACATTTTTACATTGCTACTTACAATCTTTTTTATCATTACTATAGCAGTTTTCACCGAATGCTGTATGCGCTAGACGTTCAGATGCCCCGTTCTATAAGGTTTAGCTGGAAATCCTTACCTTGGTCTTGAATTGCAATACCTACTGTTCATCAACATTTAACTCTAATTAGCAGGCTCGTTATAGCATTGAATCAGCAGCAAAATTCTTTCAGCCTCCTCACTGTGCCTAATTGTTAAGGAAATGGGGCGTCCTGAGTTTGAAGTGATTACTATTGAGATGCAAGTGCCACGGCCCCACAGAATGTCACGCAGCTGACCTTAACAAAACAAAAGTGGGATGACTGGAAGCAGTTCGTTTCCACTTGGCAGCAAAGACTTTTTGTGTCTGTACAGAGAGATCACTTGTACCTTCTAATATCTCCGACAGCTCACACATCACTGCCGCGTGTTGTGAGATGGCAGTTGCTCAACAGACAAATGCTAATGCCTTAAGCTTTTGTTTAACTTCCACTGCACAAGTTTGACGTTCATGTTTGCATGATAATTTATGCTCCAAAAGACAAAGATACACATACCGACTCGCTGCTTCGAATTCAATAGATCAAGAATAAACAGCTTTTTCATTGGCTGATCCTGCCAAGCCTCGACCTTGAATAGGTAATGCCTGATTGATTGGTTATTCTTCCGACCGACTTAGGACATTTCTGACATGCATTCACACACACGTGCACGAGAGTAAAACCACAACCAGACTCAACTGATCCGTTTCTCGACCAAAACTTCACCAGATGTCTAGCATAATAATGCAGCCATGTGGCACACCAAACGATGCTAATGCTGTGTAGTTCATGCACACTTTAATCTTTTTTGAGGATGAATTGGAAAAAAAACAAAAAAAACAACCTTTTATATTTTGAATAGATGAATATATATATTGCTTCAATGACTTTCAAAATATGATCAGCTGAGGACAAAATTAAAATATGGAATATAAAAAATGGAAACTAAGACAAAAACAGTCTAAAGGGGCTTATCTTTGACACAGAGAACAGAATTGAGTTTGCTAAGTGCTTTGAAATTAATTTATTCATCAAAAGAAGCTGTAAAATCTGCAAGAGCAAAAGACAGATTATTAGGATTTCCATCAATGAATGTAAGTTCTTGGAAATCTAAGAACAGGTTTATTGATAGTGACTGCAATGAAGAGAAGCACAGATTCAGCAGAGAAAAATTTAGTTGAATTAATGTTAATTTAATTATTAGAAAGTACACACATGCATGCATATATACATCAGTTTCTCTGATTTTACTTTTTATAGGTATATGTTTGAGTAAAATAAACATTGTTCTTTTATTCTGTGTCCGAAATTCCAAGCAATTTTTATTTAATTAATTTGCAGAATATGAGAAATGGTCAACATAACAAAAAAGATCAAGTGCTTCAGTTTATATTCATTCAGAAACAACAATACTGATGTTTTAACTCAGGAAGAGCTCATAAATCAACATTTGGTGGAATAAACAGGAGGCTAGTCATATGCATATACTGATGTAGTGAAGTCTGTATTTACACAATAGTGAAATCAAATTGATAGATCGAAATAACAGAAACTGTAGTTGGACATGAAGTCCTCCTCTGCAATACAGAGGTTTAGAAATGCCATGTGTGTTTTACTGAAGAGCAGCAGGAAACAGAATTAATGTGGTGTATCACTATCTGAAAGACCTGCTCCTATTACAAGCCACTCATCTCAAACAAACTCTCCCATGACTCTTTCCACCTCCACACTTCTGTCTCTATCTGTCTCTCTAGGTCTCACCTCTCTCCATTTCATGGCTGTTTTCTTCCTCTATTTGCTTGACAAGACAATGGATAATAACCCTGGAATAGCACAGAGACCGGCAAATGAGAGTAATCAAGCTGTCTTGTCCTGGTGGTGTTCAGGTTCACTCATCAAACCCTAATTATCACCCTGGAAACCAATGTTCCGCTTTAATTGTTCTGATGAATGAAATATTACAGAGAGGAGTCGGGCTGCAGCCGAGCGGAATAACAGCTTTTAGCCATAAAACATGGCAGAGTAGAAGGATGTGGATAAGGAGGAGGAGGAGGAGTGAAGGTGACTGAGAAGAAGGCGAGACAGAGATGGCAAAGAGAAGTGGATGAAAACAGGTTAATACTGATGATATGGCAAAAAACAAGAAAATGGAAATTCATAAAAGTTTAAGGCGGCCAGAAAATCGCTGCAACCGTGTTCTGGGTACAAATAGCTCAAACAGAAAAATGAAGTCTATTTTTTTTTTTAAGAAAGCAGAGAATGAAGTATCTGTCAAGAGAGCAAAACATATTTCATCCAAATATCTGCCACATTGTTCCCAAGTGAGTTGTTCAAGACTGATTTATTGGGTTGTGTATATCCATTACTTGTAACTAGCTTGTGAATATCCCAGTAATTATAACCAAAATGTTGTTTATCAGAGGCTGACATAGTCATTTCGAATTGAATCCACGTCTTGTTTTGGTACAACATTCAAATGCCGAGCATGATTTTTCTATTCTTTCATATATTAATTTTCAGTTGTTTTTAATTTGCCTGGCAAAAAACAAAGCAGGAGGGCATGAAATGAGACAGTTGCGCAAAACATCTGCCAACAAACTTTCTGAGCACAAATTCCTTCCTTCAGGCTGTACGGTGGAGCACAGCCACACGACTGTGGACATATTTCCTTTTCTTGGCTGCATATGGAATCTCTCAAAGTTCCTTTCACATAAGTTTACTTGTTACTGCAGCCATTACTGGAAGGGCTGCATGCTGCCATCAATAATGAAGTGCACTGGACTTTTTCTGCAGCAGACTCTCCCAGTCATGCAGTTGTGCCCAGTGCTGGAGCAGGGAGGGAGGAGCCATAGAAATGCAGGAAAGTAATCCAAGTAGATCTTTGTAGCAGAGGAGTAAATTTAAAAATAAAACAGATTATTTATGAAAACATTTATCCATGGACTCAACATGTACATAGCAGGTTACATTTCACAAATAAATCTTTACCAATTATTCAAATAGTTCACATTTTCACTAAGAGTTCACTGAGTGAGCAGATATAGTGGCAGTTCTCCATTTGGGTTTTGTGGCTCATAACCCAGGGTTAAACTTTTCATCTTGAACACATTTTGTGACCCAGTTGTTAACCATACCCCCACATTCCCTGTTATCAACTTCAAACTAAGCATGTAGTGCCACTTTCAGGAAGCTTGCTTTTACATACATTTAACCAGTCACTAAAAACTATCTCAACTCAATCAAATCTAAATCAAGGCAGACAAACAGATTCATGCTTTTAAGTTATGTGGACCAGGAAGTAGGATGGATACATTGTTGACACGACACATACAATCATGTTTTTCCTCATGTACTGTTCTGTGATGTTTATCTTTTCAAATATATTTTACAAAGTACATAAACTTGTTATTGTTTTATGTTATTAATTGAACCAAAAGTTGATTGCAACAGAGAAGAATGTGTTTTTTTAATCGAATAACATTGATGGAATTATAGGACTATTTCTTTACTATCAATGAGTAACAAAACTTCTCTGAAATTTAATTTCAGCATCTCCTTCTGTTAATTTTATTGGGAATTTTAGATTTATGACACCATTTGTCATTGTGTGATATTCATTTCAAGTAGGCATATTACGGATTCAGCTTTAGGAACAAATTTACACAGAACAGACATATTATATATCTATATTTGTTCTAACAAAATGAGCAAAACAATGTGCCTTGACATTAACCATTTTAAAGTACAAAGCTCCCTTTATTTCCCCAAATCACCGTACTTTGTTAAAAAGTCAAATTTATTCATAGACACACACGCCTAGTCACACACATAGTTCAAATGTATGCATTTAATCCATCTTAAATGCATTCATTTTTAAAGTGTGAATAAATGAAACCTAATGCATTTGATTTTATTCTTATGTCTACAGTGTAAATTTACAGAAATTATTTAGCTGATGTTGAACAGGAGGAGCAAGACAAGGAAGTTAAATTTGCACGACTTGCTGCAAGTAATCATGAAAAGCAAAAAAATAAATAAAAAACAAAACAGCAAATGTCACAAGTACATATATGTGGTGTTTTCTTTGCTGGTAATAAATCACTCGAATTGAATATTCAAACTATTAAGGTAACAAGGCAGTCAGTCAGCAGGCTGGGTTAACTTCAAACAGCAGGTGCAGAGATGGTAGGAGGAGCATGCAGAGTGAGGTGAATTTTAAATGGAAAGGATCAGAGAACCAGCATGCTTCTGCCAAACTAAAACATTTTATACCTAATGTAATTTGTCCTTGGGGCTCAGAGACTTGACAACTCTGTTTCAGTTCTTTTCCAGTATGAAAGCGAAAGGACAAAGGAAAAAGCTTGCAGCTTTAAATGTAAGAGATGAGTCTGAGTATATGTTGTAAATAACACAACTTTAGAAAAACAACATCCCAATTTACTTTTTTTCTTGTCTTAAATAAGCCCATTAGAGATCAGATAGTACTTCAATCACCTTATTACCCTTTATCATTAATTCTACTGTCTAATATATTCATGCATTAACAGCTTTTGGCGGTTTTTGACCATTATCTTGACGAATTATCTTCACTGTTAAACGTGCATCCCTTCCAGATGCAAGTTGAACAAGATGCAAGTTACAGTAAAGATTTTACAATTATTACATATCGACCACTTATTTTTTTTAAATAAACTAGCAGTAATATAAGTAATATAAACGCTTGATATAGTTTAATTATTGTGAATATAACTTAGAATTAGGGATGTGCCGATCAGGTTTTTTTCTCCCGATACCGATACCGATCACCCCTGAGGGCCGATCGCCGATTCTGACCACCGATACCGATCACATAATTATTATTTATTTATTTTTTATCATAAACACTACTGTTACATTATGTAGAAAAAGGAACCATGAATTCACCTTAATTTAGACAAAAACTTGTTTTTAATAACTTTTCCAAGAAGAAAACTAAACAAAACAGGCATTGTGCAAATTGAACTGATTGACCTTTAACAGACTGATAACATATGAAGGCTCTGAAGAGGCTAAATAATGCAAAGAGCCAAAATAAAACCTCTCAACATTGCCAAAAAAATTCAAGTATAAAACTTAACATTCAAAGGCAAAAACAGGATCCATTACAATAAACAATCCAGAGTTACTGAATGAAAACTTCCTGTTAGCATAGCGGCTAGCTGGTTACTGCTAGTTCTGATTGGCTGTTTCTGACTGAGCGGAGTAATAGGGAGGAGATCGATTATTTTTTTAAAGATTATGTGTCTCCTGTTAGAACAGAGAAAGTTTTAATACGTATGTAAAATGTATTTTTTAGGTTAGATGCTGCAGCTTTAAACAGTTTCAGTGAGAGAGTCGCTACCATGTGGAGCAGAAGCGGCTCAGTGTCAAATATTACTAAATATTAAATATTACTACCTGTAGCGGAGCAGCGGTTCAACAGCAGAACCAGCGTCTTACATCGCAGCTCCAAGACTTAAATCATTTTACAGGTTATTTGTTTAGCTTTCTGACCGATATGCTAATCCGGTGAGTGTTTGTAGCTGCGCTGCTTTACCTGCTGTCTGATCCTCCATGTCTTTTTACTGCAGTGAGACTCGATGTAGCCAAACTCCGTCATTGTTTTTATGTCTATTAGCTTCGTTGTGTTGATGCATTTTGACCTGCTTCTATTTTCCGCCACAACACGCAAACATCCTCATTCACTCAGTGCGTTATAGTTACACATCGCTTAGGATTTGTTGCTGCGCGTTTGAGCAGTGAAGGAAAGACGAGACCAGCTGGACAGACAGGCTGGTAAATGAGATGCAGGTGATCGGTATCGGTAACAGAGCCAATGATCGGCCGATCCCGATCATCACCGACTTCACGGAAATCGGCCGATTATGATCGGTGACCGATCGATCGGCACACCTCTACTTAGAAACATAATTTTTTTCTTATGACAACAAAGTTTTCCAGCAAACGTTTGGGGTGATCCAAGATAAAAACCAACCAAAATTTGTAGGCTATTTTAACATATCGTGTTTTTCTGAGCAATAGATGCAATGTCAGTTCGCTGTTTTTTTTGTTGCAACTACCAAGCCCTTAAATAGTAACTGAAAGATAACAATAACTTAAGTCAGAACCATTTATAAACAAGTAGGATTAAAGAGTATGATTTATGGCAAAGGATGCATTTTCTCTCGACATCAATATGTTTTTGCTTTGTGCAGCTGTCAGAAAAATATGGTACTATATTCTTGATATGGATAATGTGCTTACATTGGCTATCATGATACCTTTTTCTTTCTCAGCAAGTCATGTCAAGTAATGTATTTAAATATAGCAAGCTTCAAGTAAACAAGTATTCTCAATTGCTTTAACGAGTGAAAGCCAGTGTGATTTTTTTTATTTTATCTGAAACTTTCCTAGAAAAGAATCTCTTCTGCACTGTTGGCCTGTGTCTTAATCCAAACTGCGTAGTGTTAAAGCCTGGTTTAGATGTTTGACTAGATCAAACAAAATGTAAACCCACAAGTAAAGTAAGGCAACAAATCTAAGCATATCTGAAACCAAAGTAAACCCAGAAAGCAGTGGGTCAGATGGAGGGTGAATGTAGGCCTCCTGCTGCACTGACTCATGTATTTCTCCATCATTAAACCACTCTATTCCATTCAAAACTAAAATGTTACTGCAAAGAAAATTTTTTTTTTACCATTCGATAGAGTGCTTTACAAGACAAATCCACATAAAATTGTAGAAAACTGTCAGTAGGTATTTTTTACAGTTATGTAAATATGAAGAACAGTTTATCCAAAACTGATAGAGCATTGAAAAAAAAGAAAAGAAAACCTGAGTATTAATTTGAAACTTTTAGAAATAATAGTAAAAGGTTCTTGTTGCAAATACTGTGGAAATGAGAAGTTTTGTTCATGTGGAGGGCAGTAAGACCTTGCCTCTTATCTGCGGTCCAGCTGAGTTGGCTGGTCCTATCAGCAGGCTGTTATCTTGGTGCCCCCACAAACCTCAGCAGTGTATGAGCTACCTGGGTCTTATCAGAGTCAGTCCTCCCAGAAACGGATCCATGGCCGCCGGGCCTTCACTAACCCTGGTTCGACCTCACTGTGGTTCTTCTCTTTCTGGCTTGCTGGCCTGTTTTACCCTGAGTGCCCCCCCCCGGCCCCCCCGCTCCACTTTCTGGCATTCATTACCTTCAGTTCTGCTTTAAGTTGTTCTCTTGCTCTCTATGTCATGACATATTTGGCTGGATATCTAATATGCTAAGAATGAAGATATGTCTTCTTTCTGTGGAAAATGTTTAAATAGAATTCAACTAAATAAGGAGAAATATTTTTTTGTCATTTAACTTTTATGTTTATGCTGCTAAAGTGTCTTTAGATCTTTTAATGCAGTGCCTCCACAAAGTTCAGCTTTAGTTTCACCTCATCTGGGAACCTTCTTCCATGTTTATTGTGGCCTTGTTTGTGGAAAGTTGGGAACTGGATCTCTTGGTGCCACAGCAATTTTCTGGTTCTTCAAAAAGAATACATTTGTGGAGTCCAAATGCAATATTTGTCCTGTTGACAGATCCTCCCACCTGCAGCTCCTTACCAGAAGGTTTCAAATTGTTTTTATTATTTTTTATCACTGACCTGTCCAGAGTATGTCTTGATTTTATCGTATTGTTTTATGCCTAATATTGTCTTATCAAAGAAAGGGGGCAGAATACAAATGGACTTAAATGCAAGTTTTCTTGCAATGAAAATCAGAGGCTATGTTTTTACAGAGCATCACTTTTACAAAATGCATAAAGAAGGTATTAATTCTTCCAAATTCATTGTATTTTTTATTGATAATGGAATCTGACAACCTGAGATTCTTGCTGTGCTGTAAAATGAAATATGTTACCACCTCTTATTATAATTTTTAATTCTTCCCAACATTTGCAAGACTTAAAGGAAATATTTCTAAGCATTAGTATAAGAAAAAAAATCCCTTATTTGTATCCACTATTTAATCCTTCCTGAAAACCTAATATTGTCCGGCTGTCAGCTACAATATATCAACCCGTCTCTTTATGCTGGAATGCCACATTGGTATTCATAGTGTGCTGTATTTTGAGCATCAAGCACATTAAAGCCGACCAATTACTCCATAACAACTGAGAACATGCATATTAGAAATGTCAAATTACAAAACCCAAATGTGCTCAAGGCCTGCCTATTCAAAACAACATCTGGGGTAAACAAGACAGCACAGCTTTTCCAAGTTTCCAAAGTATATAAATGTATTTATAGCTTGTTATAAACAAGCAATATTAAACAAAATATAAAGTCTTTAGAGCAAGGATATTACAGAAAACAGAGGAGAAAAAAACCTGTAAATGACGGTGGAAAAAATATCTCATATAAATCCGAATCTTAGAGTTTCAAATATTATTTATTCTGAAACTCATTATTCATTTAAAGGAAAGACAATAGAACAAAACAATTAGATTTCTTCCACATTCATAAATGTACTGGAGGTATGAATAATTTTTAACCTAATTTTGCTTTAAGCCAAATTCAGTGCAGATCATTTCAATTAATTTAAATATAATGCAATCATTCAGTCAATCAGACTTGACTGCATACATTACTTGAATTAGAATATGCATAAATATATGTCATATAATTTGATCTAATTCAATCTACATCAATCCCATTTATTTC
Organism: Poecilia picta; assembly: GCA_033032245.1. Lineage (NCBI taxonomy): Eukaryota > Metazoa > Chordata > Actinopteri > Cyprinodontiformes > Poeciliidae > Poecilia > Poecilia picta. Next base: position 35,491,604 of record CM065354.1, on the reverse strand, counting down.
AATCCAATGTTATTCAGAATGAGACTGAATTAGTCAAATTCTGTTATAATACAAGAAGCATTGAGTTATAAGATCCTACTTTCTCCCATAAAGATGATTTATGAAACAATAATTTTCAAGCAAAAGGATCCATATCTTTCTGTGAAACCTGTCAAGCAAGACAATGCATGTTTATTTGTATACCACATCATTTCAGCAACAAGGCAATTAAAATGCTGCATGTGAAAAAAACAACTCATAAAACATCAGACAAAAAACATTAAAGTGGCATAATAAAGGAAATGATGAAAAGTTTGAATAATAATTATGTTCCTATTATTATTGATCAATCATTACTCGTCCACTGAAATGGGTAGATTATTTAAAATCGTACATCAATTCTATTGTTTTACAGCCTGACAAAAAATTGTTTCACAAACATCAAACTTGCCAAGAATATATCAGGGCATCAAAGACCTTTGACAGCGCCCGCATTTATATAGAATGGGCCTTTGGTCCCACTGGGAGAAATACAAAAGGAAGCTCATTTTCAAATAAATCTGCCACCAGTTCTCTAATTAACAGGCTCCAAAGGTTTCAGCTCAGTGTTTTGCTGCTAACTCCGGTAGCAATGTGTTGATTATGGTGACTTGTGAGTTTACAGTGGCAGTAATTATTGGAGTGGCGGCAGTGACAGCCCTGCTAATGAGTGTTGACAGCCACACCCCCATGGCTGCTTGTTCTAATAGCCTGAACATCAGGCATGGAATGGATTAGTTTTTCTACTTAAATACACACACGCAGACACACAGGACGACTCTTCAAAAACCAGGTCACGAGAGGACGCGGGTTCTTACAAACACACTAATCTGGAACATGAATATGCACAAATGCAAAAAGAAAAAGCAATTATCCCACAGAGAAAGCTTGCTGGGTGAGAAAATCATGTTCTGATGTTATTTTTGATTCTCACACAGTATGGCTGTGATGTGTTGCTGCTCAATTAGGCACCATTTGTTTTAGTTAGAGACAAGTGTAACGTTTTTCTTTATGTAATGATTTGTAATTAAATGTGATTGAAATGAACAACTCCAGGGTATAAAAGTCACATTTGACGCTCAAGTGTTTTCTATAAATTTTCAAATTAATTTAGTGAAACAGATCTTTTTAGGAGGATTTTTTAACATGCATACCCCATTATTCCTGATTTTCAATTTCAATAAAAAAGACATATAAATGAGTATATAATCAATATATATGTGCATCTGAAGGAATTGCAATTTGCATGAGTTATCCTGTCTGTCTGCTCCTTAACCTTTGCAGCCACACTCAAAACTGAGAGAAAAAACAACATATTCACCAAACTAAGGCTATTCTGTAACACATATGTAATTATGTACTTTTTAAGAACTATTGGGAATTTTAAAAAATAAATCTGTCTGTCTGTCTGATGTTATGTCAAATGTTCTGGATGCTTCATTAGCCCAAAACGACATATAGACATATTTTCTTAGATTGTACACCACAACAGCTCATCCTGTATTGATGGAAATGCAAAAACAAACAATAGAAACATATTTTCTTATTGACAGATAAGATTATCTGTCAATTATCTGTAATTGACAGATAATCTTTATTTCTAGGAAGTGTTTGTGCTGCCCCCCTAAGCTAACTTGTCCTTCCAATCATCTGCCATTGTTATTTTAGTCACACACAAAAAATAAAAAAAAATAACTGGGTAAAACTGCTTTCTATGTTTTCAACAGTTTTATTATTACTTAACAGCAACTTATTGAAGTTATAATTATAATGTAAAAACAAAACAGAAAACTTAACTTCATTTTCTGCTGTAAGATTTATTAAATTATCTAAAATACTAAGATATCGCTTGAACTCAACTATATTTTCTTTTCAGACTGCAAGGCCACAGTTGACAGGACTGTGGCCTGAGATCCTGGGTACATATGTAGGGTAATTTTTGCATGAAATTTTCATGTTCTCCCAGTGCATGTGTGGATTTGGTCTGGGTATTCCTGCTTGTTCTCATAGTTCAACAATATGATTATTATACCTGGCTCACAAAGCAAGATTTTAAAAATGTCCATACAGGTTTGTGTTAAGCCACTTGGCAGCATTAACAAACCCACACAGAGCTATTCCACTCCCTGTGATTCAGATGTCAGAAGGGAAATCTCCCAAAACCTCTAAAGACCAAATGTGACTTCAGAATAAACAAATATGACCCGCCAATAATCGAGGCATCCCTAAGATTGTCGGTAGAAGGAAATCGGTATGGAAATTTTGTTGTGTAAAACAGGCAATAGGTAAATTTGTCTTTCTAAATTGGCTTAGTTGTGTGCGTGTGTGTGTGCGTGTGTGTATTGTTGTTTGTCCTGTGTGACTGTGCTGCCCTACGATGTACTGAGAATCTGTCCAGGGTGTACCCCACGTCTCCCTAAATATCTGCCAGACGTAAGCATCAGCCAGCCACCATTCCCATGCAAGAACACGTGAGACTGTATTTTACACTTTCTGTATTTTGATTTGGAAAATATTCAAGAGGACATTGCGACAGAAGCGATACAAAGAATGGCTATATTTCACGAAAAAACAAAAAAAAAAGATACTAGGACCAGATGCAACATGTAAATAACTTTAATCTTAATAAAGGGACAATAAACAGCAACTGATTTGTGTGAATCTAAAGTGTCTGACATATTGCTTAGCAATGACTTAAAGAAAACATGCTAATTTGTAAATGTAAAAATGTTAACTTAAGAAATGAATTTTTAGTTTTTAAGAATGCCTTATTTTTGTTTGAACATGGCACATCTTTTAAGTTGGAGTTTGAAGAGGTCATTTCCTAACTCAATGACAACCGATTAGAGAATCGATAAAGACCTAAATTGATAAGTGAGATCAATAATGGAATCAGTAACGTTACATTATCAATTCTCATATCTACGCTCGAGGCTGAAAAATGGATGACTGATTGCTGGACTGCAATAATTAGACTAAGAACTAAACAAACACAGAAAATACTGTATTTCTTATTGTAATCACTCCACTGTGATTACAATTAAGCTAGCTACAACTAGCTTATACAAGTTGTAGAAGCTAAAAATAATCTGTGTTAATATTATATCAACTTAAAACAAAAATAAGTAATTTACAATAAATTCAGTCGACAAGAACTTGGCTATAAAAACTTGGTATTTTATAGCCAAGTATGTTTAGGCTTGTAACATCACATCAAATTTCATTTAAAGATGAACAGAATGTTATCTATGTTATCTATGTTATCTTAAAACATAGCAATATTTGAACTATTTAAAAAGGCCAGAAGTATTTTCTGCTCTACTTCCAATTTGACCAGGATACTTTTTCCTAGAGTGCATCAGCGGAAAGGAACTATGTGACATAGTTGTTGTTGTGAAAGTCTGCAAACTGTCACCTACAATTTTCATCTTAATTAGGTGGAGGCATGAGTAAAAGAATGTTAAGTTGCTTTCTTTTCTTAAAAAAAATTAGAGCCCCAACAACATAAAACAACACCCCAGATTTGTCTGATTATTGCATTGTGACAACATATCAGGCTCTAATTTGGAAATAATGAATTGCATTAGCTGCGAATCCTGTTCCCTTCTAATTAGTGGCTCTGGGACCAGGTTTGTCCTTTATGAGACGCTCCAGAATGGAGTAATTACGCTGTATGAATCAATTAGAGCCTTTCATTTGTGTACATTGTGTTTTCAGTTGCAGATTAAATGGTGCTTATGTTAGAGAAAGAAGCTGTCCGGTGCACTATGAAGTAGAGAATTAGGAGAAAGAAAAGGGGAAGGGAGACGTAAGGGAAACATGTCAGAGAGGAGGGTGGACGATCAAAACAGGGCTGCAAGGGCAAGGGCATGCTGAGAGGATAATTTGCACTTCCAACTCAGTCTTTCACATGCAGGCAGTGAGACAGATGTGTGCAGAAGGGCAGAAAGAGGAAGGAAAATAAAATGAAAACACACCCTTAACCTGATTTGATCCATGTGAGCTCCTGAACATTGAACAGGACACTGATATCTTTTGATTTTAAAGCAGACATTTTAAGATTCATTTCAATGACGAGGTAAATAAAAACAGTGGATTTGGATGTTTTATGACATAATGTCATCAGGTGTTGGTTTTTCATTCAAGTGTTTTTGTGTGTTAAATATTTTCACCTCAAACAATTTTTAGGTCCAAATTTTGGATTGTATCCAGCCATCCCTCTCTATCTTCTAACTTGGTAATCTGGAAGAACATCACAACGGCTAGACTTCCTCAAGCATGTGGAGGAGAAAGGAAAAGGAAGAAAATAATAATGTCATAAAACATGCCATAAATTGTGTTTTTTTTTGGGATTAGTTTTATTCTAATTCCACACGAAATGATTTTTTTTATTTAAACAAATCAAGGAATAACATAACTCTTCCAGAAATAACAGCCACATTTATCTAATCCATAATTTTAAACTGCACAATTTTGTTGTTACTGTTATTCACTGTCTGTCTTCATATTATGCACCATTTTGCTTGTTTGTCCACACTGCTTGTTTTCTTTGTATTAATTGGTGAATAGTAACAAAAATATAACTATGGATTATTACATTTTATTGTCAATCTCATACTTTTCACATGAGCAATTAGTGCCCTTATGCACAATTCAGCTTAGGCCAATTCAATTAAAGATTTACCAATCAAGCTTTCGTGGCTGATTTTCTAGGATGGGAATCTTTAGTTTCTGACACAGAAAGCCCATGTGATGGAAATAACAGAACTTCAACAAAATGCTTCCTAAATCCACTGCCCTGAGTTGTATAGATTATTTTCTTTGAAATTTACAACAGCTTTGTATCTAGTGTATTTAAAGAAGTAAAAATATTATTTTTTAAGGGAAACACTCTGAACTGTGTTTTACATGCCCCATTATAAAATATGAAATGGGAATACATATTTTTAAAGAAACTGCTTCACTTTGGCGAGACAATAAGTTTTGCTATTTTCAAAACATTTTCAATTTATATTCATAACTACCTGAGTCCAGTGCTTAAAAACAAATTCATGAACTAGAAACATTCATAATTGACATTATAACAACAATAATATGATAGTTTGATAATCATTTCATGATTTGAATGAAGTAAAACTAAATGTTTAAATAGTTTGGTTTTACATTCAAAGATAATGTGCTGGGTTAATAAAGAAAATCTTTTGATTTTGTCTCATTCTAACATATTTACATTAAATTATCTTGCATAATAAGAACATCTGCTAAAATGCTTTCATGCTTTTCCAGTTTTAAAACCCATTCTGTAGAAGAACTAGTAACAATGGCTTACTTTTTAGTAACCGAGTCATAAATAAATAAAAATGAAGAGGAGGGTTGCGTGACAAGAAGCAATTTAACTAGCGGCTCTCTCTTTTCTACGGGAGGGGCATAGTGCTTTAGCCCAACTCATCCTCACATGTCACAGTTTCTGATGGTGACAGAGTTCACTGGTGCAAGCCAAACAAATGTTGAATGAATTTGGTGTGAATCTCGCACAGGCTAAAGGGATCGGGGGCAAAAATGGACACAGCTTTTAGCAGTACCCTTCATTGCGTGCATCATTCTATTCCAAGATTGGATCAGGTTTGCTGAATAAAGACACAGAGCGTCCTCTGCTGCTGTCTGCAGACTTCTGTCTCCTGATGACTGTCCTGATAAGATAAATGCATTACCATGATCATGCCCATATTATGTTTGCTAAAATAATTAGAACAGGAAAAAAACATGTGCAACTCAGACTCATAATCTAAGTAGTGTATTGTCTATTATCCAAAACCAAATTCAAATTGACATATTTACCTAAAAAAATAAAAATAACATGAACAATAATTATCCCATTTATTACCATCCTGTGGTACTCTGGCTTAGAGACGGCTGGATGGCAAAGACACATTTGTAAGGAAAGATGCAACTGTGTAGGTGAAGAAAGATTTTTTTTTCCAAGCCATTAAAAAAATTACTTTTGATTAAGACTGGGAAGCATTTTTCTGTCTGGGAATCCACATAAAGAAAACTCAATCTTCAATTCTCCTTGAGAGCTTAGGCAGAAAAGTGGTAGAAATTTGATTTGTAAAAGTGCAGCATGGAGTTTTTGAAGTTGTAGAAAACAAGAAAGACTGAAAAAAAGGGGGAAAAAACTTCCGTCTGATTTGTTTCTCTCCCTCTCTTTTATAAAGTTAATAAAGCACCATTTCTTCAAAATTGTCCAAACTATTCAGCAAGAAAAAAATCTGAGAAAATTCGTAAATTATTACAGCAAAGTCCTAAATTCGCTCAGTTGTTTCTACATGTTGATATGGTACAATCATAAAATTAAGTGCATTTAACTGGGATTTTTTTTTGGTCAAAGATCAACACAAAGTAGGACAAAAAAAAAATGAGGAAATTGCAGTGTCCTTTTCAAATAAAAAAATAAAATCTGAATGCTTTATGAAGGTCTTCACCCATACATCTACTAGTGTTTCTCACTATCATGAAAATGCTTAGCTGTGAGCTTAGTTTGGCTTCAGTACCTTTTGAAAATAATTTATCGTTCTGATGTAACATATCAATTTTTAATGTCATGTTTTCGTTATCATAATGAACAGAAATAAAGGCTTTCAAATGTCCATCTATGTGCAATTAATCTAGGTATGCGTTTCACTTAGCGATAAAGTTACTGAAATAAATTGACTTTTCAGTAAAATTCAAATTTACTGAATGAGTCCAAGTAAAATATCCACAAGCTATTTGATTAATATCTTTTAATATCAGGCATGGGCAACAAATTAAAGCAAAGTAAAAAAACAACAAAAAACAACTAAATGTGGGAAATTTATGTTTATAGGAGAAATAAAATGAGACTGTAAGTGTAAATAGCAACACTAATATAACCAGTGTTATAGCTTTGGCATTTGTTTTTTAAAGTGAATGCAAGTTCTCAGTTGTGTTAATTTATGCATTTATTGTCAGTAAAACAGTGCTTTAAAGAATGATCTTTTATTAATTTCTACACTCTATTAGTTGTTTTTCCTAAAAAATATTTTACAACCAATACTACTTGACTGCTTGTCTGCAGAATTTATCCTCATCATTCTTTGTCTAAACTTGTAATAAATTACATTTTATTTTTTAAGCAATACTGTAATCAGGTTGTGGTTAATCTACTTCATATGTAGCAAATTTAAATGCTGTCAATTAGCTCCAGTGGTTAATTATTTTTGAGCCTGAGAAAGAACCATTTTTGGTCCCCTTTAACTTTTTTCTTCTAAATAAAATAGTCTTAATAGAGTATATGTAGGTAATTAAATGTTAGTAGGAAACCCAGTTATTTTGTGGAGGTCTCATAAAATTAGAGAATATTATGTGAACAAATGGAGACGTTTAAAGGAAGGATAGGTTAGACATCCCAAACTTTGTGTATCTCTCTGACATCTGTTCTCTCAGCATGTGGTGAACGTGGCTGAACTGCACCAAACCTAACCATCTGAACTAGAACAGCAATAATCTGGTAACCAACCACAGATGCCCATTTTCTTCAGTGGGACAGAAAAACTAGTCAAATTATATTTATATAATTACTTAGCTCCAGAAAGATGAAAGTTCAAATTGCTCAGCAGTTCACATGTATAAAAACAAAAAACCTCATATCTTTTAAATACATCTCCCAAAACCCATTATGCTGGTTTAAGTCAGAAGTTAACAGTCACTACTAAAAATCTCCAATAGCTGTGGGTACAAAGGATTTTCTGAACCTTGTAGACCTGCAGCTTTTTGCATTGTAAAGATATATTGGATATTAAGACTAGAGCAGATGTTCATCTTCTAGCAGGACAACGACCCTAAACTTGGAGCCAAAGCTGCAGATGGCTGGTTTAGATTAAAGCACATCCATGTTGTGTGCCGTTTGTGTTGCTCTGTTGCCTAAAATGCCAAGAAGAAACTTGGACGTCTTTAGTTGGAAGGTGACGAAAAGTTTTACCAGAACTGTATTTTGAATGAAAAGACTACAGCTCAACTCTAAAGCCCAACTCCATTTAATTTTCTTCATGGCCAAAACCATCACAATGTTTGTGCACCTCTGTGGTGCAGAAACGAGGCCGTACTAATGCCAGTGACACTCAGTTGTCGAGCACTGCAGCTGTTGAAAAGTGAGGATAGTGCCAGGATATGGCAGGTGGTGGGATTCATGGAAGTCTGGGTATCCTGTTGCCAATATTATCTATCAATAATGAGAGTCATTTTCTCCTCTATAGCTTTAATGAGGCTAAATGATGAAATGATGACAAAGATTTGATCCAAAAATCTGACATGACTCCTAACACTAAAACTGCCAGAGTTTTAAATAAACTGGAGTTTTAAATAAAATCCAATAGTCTGTAGTGATAGTACATTTTTTATGTATTTTTATGTCCATTGCAGTGATCAGACAATGCAATCTGCATGCTATAACTTTCAAGCAATATCATTGGACACACACATGCACACCACACACACACACACACACACACACACACACACACACACACACACACACACACACACACACACACAACACACACACACACACACACACACACACACACACACACACACAGCTCTTCTAATAACGTTAAACACCAAATATCCATCTCAAATTCTAATCCTAAATAACTAAACTATCCACCTATCAAATAATCCATTTTAAAATTATATTCCCTAGTTTGGGATTATACAATTTGTTGCTGGAGTTTGGGTCAAGGTGTGAAGTGTTTAATTGGAAATAGTATAACTCGGTGGGTACACTAGCTGGAAGAGTATTTTGATTGAGTAGAAGAGAACTGCTTCTCTTGGAACACAAATATTTAGTTTTCCTGAAGCAGTTTGGGTAAATAAAAATGTATTTTTTCTCAGTCTCCCTCTTGGCATTTTGGCATGCGTTACCGTAAACACTCATGATGAGCTGGGTCATTTCAATGCACAAGGATATTTGCTTTGCACTTTACATTTAAGGTTAAATTTTGTCCCAAGGAGACAGAAGTAAGACTCACCCACATAAGGAATGAAATGATCTCAATTTTTTTTCCTGTGCAAGGTAAAAAAAAAAAGGTCCCCACAAAAAACCAAAATATACAGACGGATAGATAGACATTGTTGATTGGCCAACAAACTTATATATAATTTGTAACGAATCTCTATGAAATACTTTACTTTCTGAGATGACTAGCAAGAAATATTCAAATTTCTGCACACGGCTATAGGTTTGTTAAGCTACTTTGAGAGGATTTGAGTTTTGTGACCTCCATGACATGCTGGCAGTTGCTCTCCGAAGATGGATACACTGTAGTCATAAAGGGATTGACGGGTCCAGCAACAATACTTGGATAGTCCATCATGTTGAAAGAATTATTAATTGGCGCTCGTCTCCTGTGGTCAGTGGGTGAGACCTTCAGGTACACCTGCTCACATCAACACACACACACTCTCCATCACCTAAGGGCATTTTATAACAGCCAATTAACCCAATACACACAGTTTTATATGGTGGGAAAAAGCTGGAAAGCTTGTACATATGCACAGGGAGAACATGTGAGCTCAACAAATTCAAATCCAGGACCTTTTTTGCTACAAGGCCTCAATGGTAAAAAGTGTGGCAACATATAGAACTAAATGTACCTACCATTTTTACTCCAATATTATATTGTTCTAAATATTATATTTATCCCTTTTATCATTTGCTTAACTTCTCTGTTGATTTTTGGTATTTTAGCCCTATCCAGTTTATCCTGCTTTGCTAGGGTCTTGTAATATGTTTATTCTGTACCTTGCTAAATGACAGTAATCAAAGAAGGTATTTTAAACTGTGCTCAATCTTTCTTAAGATTGGCTACAGCCAAGTTAAGTGAGTGTATTGTTCAGCTCAGGTCCTTCAGACTGAGAGCTACTTTTATTTAGAGTTTTTAAAATCACCTATCATATCACATCTCATAACATAAAGGGTATGTTTTTTGTCCTCTAATATTTGGGACTTGAATGATGTCAACAGTTAAACCTTTAAACATTGCTTTTACAATTTCACATATGCATGATTGCTTTTGCTCCTTTCCTTGCCTCTCTTGTTCAGTGAAATCACGTGCTTGTTCTCCTTTCTAATACGGTGTATATACATTCCTCTCTCAAAAATGTACCCTAGAGGTAAAGTAAACAGAGATCCAAAGCGTCAAGCAGGAGTTCACCATCCTGTCCACAGTAAGGTAGAGATCAAAGCACTCATTCCTCTTCACCGCCTGGGAACACATGCTTTGATCCTCTATTGGCTTGACCTTCATTCGACCTTGTGATTTCAAACAAAGGCCTTTGTTCTCTTTCTTAGACCTCAGGAAGAACTGAGACAAGAACAAACCAAAAAATTTGGTAGTATCAGAATAGGAAGTATCAGTACAATCTGGTTTGAGACTGAGCAGGTATGGAACGGTATTTTTTGGAAAAAAACCCACAAAAAAACGAAATAACTTTTCAAACCTTAAGGAACATTCACAGCTGATTAACACCGTATACTTTGAGATCAAGAGTCATTCAGGGTCTTGGATGATTCATAGGGAAGAAAAGTTTAAGTATATCCATCCTGCAGAGCTAAAGCACCCTTCAATTTGAATTAGTTACCATCATGCCATTGCATAGCATTTAAAAAAAAAATTCACAGAGCAGCTGCAACTAATAATCAGAGCACGATATGGAAGCTCACTGCACAAAGAAATTGTGACTTTCTGATCTACCAGCTGGGGAAATACACAGACATCCAAATTGCACCCAAGCTTGACTACGTAGGATCTCAGCTGACCAAAGGAGATTAGTTTCAGGCTGCAACTTAAATGCAAACAACAAAAAAAAAAAAAAAAAAACAAAACAATGAAACTGTAACTCTTTCAAACATAACGCTTTTTATTTGCACTGAGGGAAAAGAGGAAAAATCCTAGGAAATTTTCACAGGTTGTGTGATACAATTTTAACTCCAGGCTTTAGAGGATTAGTCTGAGTGAATCTACAGTTGTTTGAAAATTAACTCTACACACACCACCCATCTACTAATCAAACAATAAGCTCAACAATATGTCTACAATATGTCTAATCAATTTCATGAACAGCATGAATTTTAATGGTTTTTAGTGAGATTTGACACATGGTAGCTTCTATGTGATTAGCACACGACATTCAGACTGAGACTAAAAGAAAATGTCATTAAATTATATTTCTTTTAAAATCTGTTTATCCATAAACACTTGCATATATTTTCATTGGTAAGATCCCTTTCAAAATGCATTCACTTTTGAGAAAATGCTTTGCATCAGATCAGTTACAATAATTTCTGACAATTTAATGCATTTTCAGGAGGTAGATTCATCACTGTCTTTTTCATCCATCCCTCTGCATCAAATGTAAAGGTTTCTGCTAAATAAAGAACAGAACGCCTGAGAGCGGTAGCAGTGTACACTAATGTAGCATAATGTAACACTTCACAATGGCAAAACCAGATATACTGTCGAGAAGAGGAGCAGTAAGTACAGTTGGCAACATCCGCCCTTCACAGTGTACACCCACTCCACTCCATCTCTGCTGTAGGACATCATTTTGCAAGCTTAATATGAAACCTACTCCACAGCTGCTCTTAGCCATGTATTCCATTACATATATAATCATTATTGTCGCCCATATGTCAAATTGTGTCAGGGACTTTGTAAAAAGACTCTGGCCCAGTGTCACACTGCAAGGGTCAGCATGGAAGAGAAATTTTTATACCTGCCAGACAGATAGACTGATGTTTAATTCATTGGTTTCAGACTGTGGCCCTGCTGACCCTAGATTGTAGAAGATGGAGTCTTCTCCAGGTTTATAAGCTCTCATTAATGGCCAGTGGGGACCCACTCCTCAAATTGGTTCACTTGTCTGCTTGTGGGACCTTGTCCGTATAGTTACGAATGTGTTTGGGTGTTTTTAATAAAAATGTCGTTGTTTTCATCAAGGCTGTTTCTTACATTAGTAATAAAACAATTATATTCCCCTGTTAAAATGCAAGATGTTTGTAATGATAAAAAGAAAAACATGAATAAAACATTAAGGTGATGTATTTATAGTTATTCTGAAAAACAACTAAATTGTTCAAGGGAACATGTGATATAAAGGAAAGCTGAAATATATCTGCATAGCCTTAAATTAATACTTTGATTCAATTCAAGTCAATTGAATCAAAAACAGGTCTTTTTGGGCCAAGATCCGTCATCATTTGCAGAGAATCACATAGGCCTACACAATAAATATATCCTAAGTTCATAAATAAATCTCTTTCATAAATGAAATTCAGCTGTTCTATTATAATTTTCTGGACGCTTGTTCATTTGCATTCTTTACCGAAAACCCCAGTTACACTAGTTACACAGAATTAAGGCACACTGCCCTGCATATTTTAGATTTAACACACCTCATTCAGATGATTGCAGTTCAGCCTGTTAATTGGCCATCAATTGAATTCTCATTCTAACACCTGCATTGTTTACACCACAGACCTGTGCCCTGCATAGTATAAATCTTCAAAAGGTATTAAACTCAACATTGTGCACATAATTGACATCATTCTACAGATGTTTGAAGTGCTTAAACTGATCAATAATGATAAACTGATTCAGTGATGGGAGTCGTTCAATGTGAACAAAGCAGTCTGTCCTTGTAATTCCATAATTTCCACCACTCTTTTGTAAAACGTGTGTTTCCAAATAACACAATGTTCTTGGTCCACTGCCCAATACTTAACATTTTCTGGACTGTTGACTGAAATCCACAAAAGTCATCTGTACATTCTGTTTTGAAACAAAATCTATTTTGATTTTTGTTTTATTTGGTATTTTACCTACAATGTAGGTGTTCAGATATTTTTTGTCTTTTAATGTCAATGGCACAATTGTCACAAGTTAATGCACTTATAACAACCTTTTCAGGTGTGGTTAGAGCTGCATGATTAAAAATCCTAAATGGTGACTTTGGGAAGAGGTTGTGTGGGTGCAGATAAATATAGATTAAAAGCTGCAGATGAGCAAGAAAAGCTGTATCAAAACAGAACACCAAAAGGAAAAGGAAAATCTAAGGTGATCTGAACTGAATCCAATTAATCATAGATCAATTGCATTGAACAAATTGGCAAAAGTGCCATAATCATTCACACATGTGACACAATTCTTAAGCTTTCTTGAAATATTTTTCCATTACCAAACATCAGACTTTTAATTTTAGGAAAATATATTATGGAAAAAATATGTTCTGACAGCCTTTCTGCTTGTCCTTGTGATCCTTTAAAAAAAATCATTTCCCTTTGTACATGCCTGTTGAAAGTAAAGCAAAAACAGATGGGGGAGCTAAATTAGCATTCAGTCACTCCTGTTTTTTGTGCCATCTGTTAAAAAAAATAATAAAAATGACACCCTCAGATTGGAAAGCATAGATGAAGGGTTTCGTACTGGGTATAATTATTCTTCCAAAGCTAGGGCTTCTTGGCTTTGTTATAGTACTAAACATTCTAATTTTAAAATAAAGAGGTTACTTATATTTACTAGTAATAAGTTAGTAAAATTGCTCTAGATAAATAAAATTTAGAAAAATAAATCTACATAGTGACTGACATTGATGTATAAAAATTATAGGGCACAATCATCCCATAATAACAAGACACATTCAGTCTGTATGAATAGACATAACAGAGAATTTACTATTAAGTAGATTAACAGAACTTTACACCATGCATTTTCCTTTGGCTTTCTCTGCATATATCACAGACTTAAAAAACGCACCACAGCAGCCTGAGCCGGCACGACGCGACCGTCAAGTAATTAAAACAAAAGTTTGGGTTCGGTTCAGGTCGGGCTTGGGCCACAAATTTAAATCTAGTCTCTATTTAGAACTGGAGTAATGTTCTCTACTTTCCTAGTTTTAGTGAGAATGCGAGCAGCAGTGTTTGGATTAGCTGCAGATGTCTGTCTGACTTTTTAGAAGGACCTATGAAAAAACTGTTGCAGTAATCCAATTAAAGATGAGCGCATGGATGAATTTCTCATGATCTTGCTGAGACATTGTTCCTTTAATCCTGGAAACGTTCTTCAGGTGATAGAAGGCCAACTTATGGTACACCCATCCACTGAGTTATTCTAAAAATCTAAATATTTACTAAAATACAATGCAGTTTGTTGTAGCAATATGTCAAAATGCAAAAAAGTTGAAGGGGTCTGGATACTTTTACCACCGCTATTGTCGTTTGCTCCTGTACCATGTATTTCATAGCTGTAGCATCCAAGCCCCACAGAAATCCTGTGGCTAATGATGTAAACTGTACAGAGATAAATTTAGTGAGACAGATGCAGGGGTTCAACTCTGGTACCACTACCTGATTTGCATGAAATCCTGTTAGCTTGTCAGTCATTAGGATGCGTTTAAGCTCACAGTATCCTGACAGCTGAAGAAGTCCCCCTACAAAGGAGTGCAGTCATGCTCATATATCAGAGGGGAGAAAAAAAGCAGCCGCAGTGAGTTGGCCATGCCTCAATTTATATGTAAGCTGCACCAAGATAAGACTGGGAAAGTCTTGTCAAGGTGCAATACAAGCAAAAGCAAGTCACCAAGGAATGCTCAGCCAAAAAGTCACTCAAGTGGATATTTTAATTTTAACTTGTTTATGAGAATAACGTACAAATTCACTCATGTCTGAAGTGCTAGTTGGAGCATATAATACTTACATCCCTAGTCTTAATTTAATGACTCGTATATAACTTCACATTTTGTGCACATGCAAAGTTAATTTTGATGGTCTTTGACTGCCTTTTGCAGAAGTAAGCAATTTGATCTGCCTGTTTGTCTAATGCGTATTAATTTCCACTTCACACACATAATGCAGTTAAAAAATTGCATGTTAAAAACAGAAGAAATTAAAACCAAGTGCAAAAAGGTACAAAATGCAATTAAGGAACAAAATCCAAAAGAATTCAGCTGAACAGCTGAGGACCAAACATAAAGGTTGGAAGGACAGATGAAGTGGCAAAGGAATTTGGTACAAATATGAAACTCTGATAAAACTTCATTAATGGTTATGTGACATATTTTAAAGCTAGAGAAGCTAAAAATCCAATAAGCATGAAAAATAAATTGCAAAAATATTTAACATTTTGATTTTGTGAATAAACAGTTTTCAACCACTTTTTTTGAAATTGTCTGTCAACAAATTACAGTGCAAACAGTAGAAATGCAACTTTTTCAACAATTTTGCATGTAAAGACTTGCAGCAAACTTTTGATTAAATGTGAAGGTTGAGGTTATTCAGCAGAGACTCGTGTAAAACATTGTGATCAAAATAAGCAATTGAAAATGTAGGAAACAGCAAATACATCATCACATACGGTACATAAAGCACAATCACTTGCATGGATGTACCAAGGCATTTGCAACTTGGCAAAAGAAACGGGAAACAGCTTTTTGAAGTGAACAAGGGCACTGAGGCGTGAACAAGCAGCTTTGAGAATTTTAATTCTGATCTGAATAATAATAATAATAATAACTAAATAAAAATGATCCCTTTTTTAAAATTGCCTTAGTGGCGACAAAGTCATGGCCATTTTATGGGGCAAGCTGAGCCTCAGGTTTTTGCTTTTGGTGAAGTTAGCAATTAAACCAGAAAGCCTCGAAATAAAAAGGTCAATATGACCTGTGACATAAATTCACATATGAAAAGAGTTAAAAAGACAGAATATTTTAATCTTGCCAACAGATCATATTCTGTAAGAGCAGTCATATAAATTACTCCTTCTTTACATATTTTGAAGAAAGTACAGCTTTTCAGTTGCTACATTTATCACTTGAGATCATTCAATTAAGCACCTGTTCATTAGCAAACAGTGGACACACGAAAAAAATATGCAATGTTTCATATGTTAAATCATCATTTTCTTTTCTTTTTTTTATTTCCTTTATTTAACCAGGTAAACCCCATTGTGATCCAGATCTCATTTTCAAGTGGGACCTGGGTAGAAATCTGCAGTGATAATGGAGATACTATTATGTTCAGCTTTAGACAGATTTTGTTATCAATCAGATGTTTAAATTATGAACTGATTTCTGTAGTAACACTCAACTAGGACATGATGTCATGTATTTATCAAAAACAATTAAGCTAAATGTTCAATACATGGACATTAATTGAATGAATAAACAAGCATAAACAATTCCCTAGAAAATGAATGCGTTATTAATGATAAACCAACCAGAAAGACTGCATTTTAACTGTAGGAAGTTGACAGAAGGTACCAACGAAGGTCCCAGTGAACATCATCTTTAATCTCAAAGCATCCATACTTACATTTTCTTTAATGAGCACAGACTGCAATAAAATCAGAAAAAATATGCACAAAAGTTCTGTGAACTGAGTTCAGCAACATTACAATAGATGTGAAATGATCATTGCAATGAAAGTTACAAGTGAAATATTGCATCACTTCTTTCCCTACATGGTAGAAAACATCCTATCAAAGGAAAACAATGTGCAGCAGCTTGCTTTTCTCTGGCACCAACTACTGAGTGTAAACGGAAAGATGTGTTAATGCAGCAGAGAAAAAAAGAATACACGTTGTAGAGTAGCACTGTCATTGTCTTCTTTCAGAATAAGAAAGTTTCTCGCTCCAGTCATAAAGCATTTCTTTCACTAAGAGTAGAGCTAATTAACCAAAGTGCATTAGAATAAAGCCTGAGGTCCAAAAACAAAGAGGGAAGAAATAATCACAATTCTATAGAAATAAATTAGAATGCACGACAAAAAGAGGTGACAAAGGACTGCAATAAATTATTTATGCATAATCACCGACATAGTTTGTGCTTCTGACAGGTCAATGTAGCAATCAAATAGTTGTCTTAATTGCATAATCGTTTGTAAACCCTAATATGTATTTTACAATTTTCAGCCTCTGTAACTTTGAATCATGTCCCTATTTGGATGTTATACTTTGATATTCAGCTGAAAACATTGAAGTAGGGTAGAAACATATGACCTTTGCCTGAGGGCGGCCTCTCTCCACTGAGGTAGAGGCGGTTATGCGTTTCTGCTTGACTGTGCATCTCTGCCTCTCAGACAGGATTTCATGTACATAGGAAGTCAGAACTCCGTTGTGGGAATCTCATGAAACCCAACTCAAACAAGTTGGGTTTCAAGTTGTAAAATGAATTGATTTTGCTTACTTATAATTTGCACTGTTTAGTAACAAGCCAACAGGCCAGCTATTCATAAGCACATATACAGTTTTTTGACTTCATCCTTAATTGGCCAAAAGTCATAGGTTCAGCCAAAAGAGGTTAAAGCTAAAATATTCCATTGTTGCAACTTCCCACTAAAATATTTTAAGCTAAATTCACTGATCCAACGTGAGCCGTTTCCCATCAGTCACCGTTCTTTTATGAAATACATTCCAACTACAAATATTATGCACCAGGTTTTTCCGATTACAGAGCTTTTCTCCTGAATATGGTTGTTTATTGATTCCTAAATAACGATCTGCAGTCAGTTCGAGTTCAGCTTTGTCAAATTTAAATTTCTTAATAAAACCAAAGCCACTCATGAACACATTTGAATAACTACTTTGAACCGCACTGTATTATAATTCTATGTACACCACTGATTTAATGACAAGGGGTAAATCAGTTCAACTTTCATACTTAAAATGCCCATCTCCCTAATGCAAAACAGAATGTACCCTCACAATGGCTGTAATTACGTACTTTTAATGTGTAGTGACATCCTCTGTGAAGTCTTTAAAATGCAGAAAAGGAGAGAAAGGTGAGGAACTTACAGTGACTTACTGGTTTGTTTCTTAGATCAGAGCACTATCTTATGCATGTGTGCACACTCCCACACACACTCATCACACCCCTGAACTTTTCATTTTATTGTTAATTTTCTTTACAACCTTGAGCTACTCGTGCATCTGGTTTAGTGTCTGTGTTGATTATTGCTCATTTGGGCATTAATGTCAGGGCTGGTGAGACTAATAGTTTGTTCATAGTACCAGAGTTAGGGTAATAGGGCTATAAAACTGTTCCTCCCCACACTTATCACATGCACGGCTGCAGCAATTTAAAATGGCTAACTGAACACACAACAGTACAGTAAGGTACTCACGTACAAACAAAGTAAGAACAAAAAAAAAAAAAGATTTGGAAAAGGTGAAGTATATAAAGCTACGAAAGCTAAATATTTATGAATGAATCTGGTAGTATCTGCCTTTGGATTATACTTTACTGTGAAGACAGTTAAAATGAGAAAGAAATTAAAGTTACACAAAAGCACCATATTATTCTTTAACGCTAAATGCCAATTATTTAATTGAGGTTTTGTTGCAAGCTTGCAAATCCCACCTTAGCACCTTCGCTAAATACACATAGTTCTGTATTCTGGCCTAAAAACTTTCACAGTAGCTCCTTAGAGACCATTTCCACCTTTCAATCTCCAAAGGTGACCTTCAGTCATTACTGAAGAGGAACAGCACAATACTCTCTTCCCCGATCTCACAATTCAAGCTGCAAAAATGCAGAAAACAGCTGAAAAAAAGCAATGCGCAAAAAAGTACACCTAGAGAAAGGTGTTGGAGATGGGTGATGAAAGCGATGATGGGATGCAAATGGATGCATAAAGTGTTTACACTTGGCTAATTTCATCCTGTCAATCTTGCCAGAGATTGAGGACAGTATAAAATGTTGAAAAATTGGAAAAAGGAAAGAGTAAAAAAGGCGATGCATAGTTATGAAGGAACTGAAGGTTACCAAGTAAAACAAGGGAAAGAAGAGCTTTAAGGTTTTAGTACGTTCAGTTATCCACATTTATTGTAATACATACTAAACCAAGTGTCTTGGAAATATAACGATAAGAAAATTAATCATAGGTTATATTATGTTAACCTTTAACATTTTACTGATAATGGCTGCTCTTTACATGAAAGGCCACACTGTACACATAAGACCACTAAAATTCTGAACACTGTTGCACATTTCCCTTGTATTTCAGTGGCCTAATAAGATATATTTCCCAAGTTAAATAATGCTCCAACATCACTTCCCTACACTTTTAACACTGTGGCATATATAATCTCATCACTTGATAAGCCAGCCAAAGACTTTTGTTAAATATTGCCAAACCATTATGCTTGATGAGCCCCACAGCCACTCCGGCCGTGTTATAATGCATGCACATTACTGCTATAGCATTTACTCAGCTGTTATTCAAATACTGCACCAATACCCTGATATTATTCACTGCCATTTTAAATAATATGTATGATGCAAGACTGACAAGTCTGAATTAATAAAGATTTATTCACCTTGTGATGCTAGTTACTTCAAGCTGAAAAAGAAAGAGTTGTGACATCATGATCTACTTTCTGATTAATTAGGCTAATAATTATCTTACCCCTTGGGTCACTCATATTTGAACTTTCCATGTCCGATGATCGGTTGATTAATAAATACAAAAAAAGAGAAAAAACCCCCGATAATGGTGAATGGTGTGAAAGCAGTAAAATAACTGTAGTTGAACACTGAATCCAACAGCACCAGTCCTAATACACGTGAACTTGATTTTTCACAAAATCTACCAAAATTCCTCTTGTTCAGACCTGCATACAACAGAACAGGTCTGTTATGGGTCTGTTGGTATTTCTTCTTGAAATACCAAGAAGACTGGAAAACCAAGTCAGCCATTTCAAGGATTCAGAACACTAAGCTAAGCAAATCATGAGTGCAAACAGACCATCTGCTTATGAAAGCATAAGGTGACATAATGGTATCAAGCTTATTTCCATAACAGAACTCACTTAACGCTTTAGTAGTGGTACATTCTGTTGCTTATTCCACACAAACTTTCTACATATTGAAAATATCGGTGTCAGGATGATTTCTAGAGATCTCACTATGCTATTAAATCACATTTGTTGAAAGGGAAATTCTTGGACATCATTTCTACAAAGCTGCATACCTTTGAGATAAAAAATGCAAAATATTAATGCTGTAGTACAATGGAGTCCCCCCACTATTATTACAATGTATCCTGCTTTTTAGCTGTGGACACCAGACATCTGTTATGGTCAGAAGTCTACATCATGTCTGCATCAGATTCTTTTGGGTGCTTCAGGATTTTCCCCAGTCTTTGTACTGACTGGAATCTTTATCATATCCCTCAAAGTATTCCTGTGTAGTTCTGGTATGGCTTATTAGTTGTCTCTCAGGAAATGCTTTTGCTTCATCTACAAGAATCTGCAGTTGGTATGTGTCAAACTAATATCCACCTTAATGCCAGGTATATATGAGTGTACACACATAATAATTCAAGTTGAATATTTATATATTTGAGTTGATGAGAGCAACAATGAGAAAAGGATGAATTATTGGGATTACAATCAGCTGAAAGGTGATGCGTGAAAAAGACATGAAGGAAATGGGGGTAAAACCTGATGAAAATTTCAAGTCAATCTATTTTTGAAATGTGCCACAGTGTGTGGGAAAACAGGATATGCTGATAGACATGAAAGGCAGCTACTATTGTATAGATGCGTTTAAAATTGCATGACTGGGCTGTAGAGGATTTCAAAAGAATTCAAATGCAGGGTTCAGGCAGAGTTTAAATTAGAATACTGAGCCACTGCTCATCTCACACTCTCCATAGAAACCACTGAGAAAAGTAGAAACACGCAACTACTCATCTATCACAGAATTTTTATTTTTTTTACTTTAATTAGATTATTTTTAGATGTTTCCTGTTTTAAGGACCCTAGTAATTTGTGGTAAATTAGCATATTATCTCATCTACAAAAATGAAAACACCCTGTAGATTTGTTAGACTTTGGTCATATTTTGTCATTCTATAACTTTCTAAAAACTAATCTAAACAGCCTAATTACTTTGCAGGGTGTTGGGAAACCTTCAAAACTTATTTTTCTGGGTCAGCATTCATATACCAACAATGTTTCTAATAAAAATATGGTACATCCAAGCAATAACGCGTCTTTTAAACTTTGTATTCTCTGACTGGAAAACGGAGAATCCAAAAATGTTCCTCAGCATGTGAAAAATGCTTACCTAAAGAGAAGAACAAGAATAAAATATATTCAATTCATCAGCAATGTAGGTAGTGGACTGTAAAATGAGAAATTAGTTTTGCAAATGTGGAAATGACTTTAATGTGAAGAAATGTAAAGAAATGCAAAAAGGTCTCAAGTTTTGCTATTTTGGGCAACTGAAAGATCATTAGGATCATTGCAATTTTGCATACTTTCTTTCATATTGTTCAATCATAAACATGGACCTTAACTTGACAAGTAATAGTGCTTTGTATGTCATTATTGATTCTTTTATAACCTACTGATGAGGTTGATGCGATCATTTTTATATGCTGATCTATCCTGGTAGGCGTTCCCGCTGTTTTCACCAATGGTGGTTAATTGGTTTCACTAAAGTCCCAAATGTCTTTGTAACCCACAACAGACTGATTGAGATTAATGACTTTGGTTCTAATCTGTTGTTGAATTTCATCCAGGAAACAGGTCTGTGTATGGCCACTTTCCAAAAACAAGAATTGTGGCTAATTACAGTTATTTGTAACTAAACAAGGCACATGGTGTTGGTTTGGATGACTTTTTTTTACCATAACGATTGAATTTGAAAAGGCATTTTTTGTCAGATATCAAAATTTATTTAAGCATTTAAGCAAAACCAAAACAATCGGAAATAAAATAAAACACTAAACAGTTTTTACAGCACTGTGCATGGTAAGACATACAACATGCATGACTCCTCCCTCTTGGACAAGAACCTGATGCCTATGACAAGTTATGTCTCCCTTATACTAATCCAGATGTCCTTGTGAATGTTGTAGATGTTCCTGTTCATGGCAACTTAATTACGAATGCAATATTGACTCTTGTATGAGGGCTGAACCCCTTAATCTGAATAAGCAGACATAGGAATTGACAGTATTGTGAGAATATGTGCTGTGGTCAGCACTTGCAGAAAAGCAGTACTGCTTGAGATCATGACAGCTTTGTATACCAAATGTAGAAAGGAGACTACAATCAACTACACGAGCAAATCTTAATCTTAAGACCTTAAGCTTTGTGTTATTGAGAAAACTGAAAAAAAACATTCAATTCTATAGTTTACGCGACTCACATAAAGACACTGGTTTACAGTGAACAATGTAGTAAATACATCTATAAGAGTCTGCTCCACTCAATCTCAAGCTATGGTTCTTTGCTAGAAAAAGGTGTATTGCTTCCTCTGGTTTGGTGGTCACTCTTTGTCTCAATGACACGAGGTAAACTAGGTTTGTGTCTTGTTCACAAGTAATGGTAGAATGGATTGGAAGATAGATAGACAGATGGTAGTTTTGTGTACATCACTGAAGACATTGATCTAATATGTTGTGAAAGAAAAAATAATAGTTAGGTCAAAAGGTGAATATCATGACAGCAAGAACAAGATCCTGCGTGCAACTAGTTGAAATGAGATTCCAGTGTAGGATGTATAGACATGCCTCTGAGACCAGGAGAGACGTTCTAAAATTACAGGCTACCATGAAGAAGAACTGCTGCTACTCCATATTAAAAGGTGATTGAGGCTTTTAATCAAAGTATTTGCATATCTACATGTGGAACATTACCAACAAATAGATGCACTTTCAGTCATTGATTTACTGAAGGTCCCAAACATTTCCAAGGATGGTGCAAATTAATGCAAGAAATGTCTAGAGAAATATTCCCCTTTATATCCCCCAAAAACATCTGACAAAATGGCAAAAGTACAAAAAGGTGTTAGAACACAACGAACAGAACCACTTTCTTCTACTTGCCTGTTCACTGATTTTAATTTACACATATCTTTGTTGTGATCACAACTCAGATTGATAAGACATTTTATAAGATACATTTTCGACATATTTGATTGAATAAATTTATTTTTTAGACTATTTGAAGTAAACATTGTTATAAAATCCAAAGTCCTCACCACATAAACACTACCAATATTCATTAAATCTTCCTTTTTTCTCCTATCTATACAGATTAGCAGATTTAACCTACAAGACCTGCCCAAATATACAATTGTTCGTTAAACTGTTAGAAAGCAAACTAGTTTGTGCACTCTTTTTTGAGTTACCGTTTCAAAAAAAAGTGAGCATTATTTATTATACACAATTTTTTATCTATAAGGATTAAAATTTGAAAGCAGTTTTTCAAGATGCAAAAATGTGTATGGTCAGCAAACAGGAGAAAGACCAATGGCACACCTTCATTTTCTCATTGATTAACCCTGCTAATGTGCTAATCTGGCTTTGTATTCTTTCTCACTAAAACACTAGCCTCATCAAGACCCAATTAGCTCCTTTTAAGCTCATGGTGATCCATCATAACACGATAGACACACTCATCTTTTCTCCTTAGTGTAGCAACATGCAGTTGCCTGCCCTAGTCGATACGCCTCCCTTGCAGAACTACTGTAGAATAGCGGTCTTCCTTCGATCAATAGCTAACAGAAATGAATGCATGAATGAAGCTCTCATACTTATTCATTAGTATGGGAGCTTCATAAAAATAAATATGTATGTGGAATTTTGATTCCAAAAACAAAACAAAAGTTACGACTAACTTTCACAGAGTGAAATTAGAAAAATGACACTAACAACACTAAGGCAACTTTAGTTCTGTAGGCGTGACAGACAGTTTTCTGCTGTTTTTCCTGAGTTATCACAGATTTTCCCCAAGTCATTTTTACCAAGTCTAAGTCAAGTTTCAAGACTCTATTATCTTCCAACATTAGACGTGTGCCATCCAATTTGTCTAAAACACAGAATAATATTGAATTTACATCATTTAATACTTAAGACTAATTTAACTTATGAACATTTCACATCTTAGCATTTTTGGAACAGGAGTTTTGTTTACCTAATCAGAAATATGGTATGGATATAAAGAATTGATTAATACCATTTAACGTTGAATTTGTGAATTAATCAAAAAGTCAGTGGTTTTATTTTTACGTGGTATTGTCTTTTCATTGGAACACCTGTTAATTGTCATGCTCACGTTGTGTATTCCTGTACTATCAAGTGCATTATATATTTTTTACATGTCGTAAGACATCCAGTTTGTCAAAACCTGGAACACTAGTAGTTATTGTAACTTTCTAAACCCCAGGGGGAAAAAATTTAATTTTTTATAAATCAGGTTTTGCTGTGGTGATTAAAAAATTATAGCCATTATTTTTACCTAATTTTGTTTTAAAACCTTGATACAAAGCATGTTTTTTTTTTTTTAACATACTATCAACATGTTGTGACTGCATAGCATGAGACAAAGTCTGTGAAATCAAACTGAGTTCCTCTGCCTCCTCTATGTGGTCCTAGAGCCATCTCCTGGTCAGCAACAACCAATCAGAGCCAGGAGGAAGGTCTTACCGCTGTCATTCACCTTCGTGTGCGTGCAATAAAAAGTATTGTCCAACTAAAAGAGATTATCAAGGCTACAGCATAAGAGGAGGTTCTGATAGTGATTGAATTCAACCAGACCATTTAAAAACTGGTAGGAATTATTGTTGGATGTGAAACTGCTGAATCGAATGACTGGATGTGGAAAAGAATGAGACTTCTTGCACTTGCACTCTATTCTGGCCAGATTAAACAGTGTCCTTGTTCCACAGTTAAAATAATGACTGTTGTGGAAAATATGTGCAAGCCTCGAGGCACTGAGGGAAGGTAATGGCTTAACTAGAGTAGAAAAACAAACTCTACAGAGTCTACTATAAATGAAACAGTAAGTAACAGGTAAACACAGTAAAGCATGAAGCAGAATATGAGTAAGCACAAGGATCTTCTGTGAAATAAGAATGGATACAAAAGTAATCAAAACCTAACTGAAAAAACAGAACTAAAGTCTGTCAGATCACTATGCATTAAGCTTTTAATAAATGATGCAAGCAGTATATCATTCTGAAATAAATATAACATGAAATTTATGCAAGTCAAAGCTCCTTACAAAAGCCTGTGTTTACCATAATATAGTCAGCATTCAAATGACCCGCTGTGTCTGCACCACAGTCAGGCTTTTATACAGTTTTGTTTTTTTTTCTTTCTACAAAAACTTTCTTTCTTTATGACTATTCTTATGCAATGATGGTGCAAATGTTACCAAAATAATACCAAAATAATTGCCTCAGTGTATTCTATCAGATGACAGTATCTGAATAAAATCTGTTTTTAGTGTTTTTAGTGTGAACATGCTGAAATATTGTGTCTCTGCGGACGGACGGATGGATGGATGGAGGTCTTTCTTACTGCATACTATTCCAACTATTCCAATATGCAGCCCTGCCTTTCTTTTTGTTTAGTTTAAAAAAAGACAAATTAACAGTTCACCTTAAAAGTAAAAGGGGCTCTGAAAGCTAGTTGTCATCCTTGTACCATGAAAATAAGTCGCATCAAATTGTATGACATTTGTTTTGGGTAAAGAGCAAGTAAATAAATCAAAATGTGTGGGGCGATTTACTGTTGTGATTTACACAAGAAACCTTGAGGTTTGAAATTATGGAAAATTTGATGATTATTATGAGTAGCACAGCATAGAACCAGCTGTGTTGTCAGTGGTTTTCCCTCTCCATCTGCTAACACCACAACTGAGATTACACACTCCCACTTCACTGGCTGTTACTTCCTGAAGACACATGCATGCACAAATTTAGACAAATCCACAGCTGTTCTTGGGCTGTTTATTTATAGGACATTTGATTGATGTGGCAATAAGTCTTTCCATGCCTTGACAGTTGAGGCAAATTAAAGAGTTCAATATATGGAAATGGTATTCAAACAACCTTTTGTAGACTAAAATGCTATAAACTTTATATGAATGTTTTAATATTTTTTCTTTGTAGACTAACTATTCATCAACATTTAAATTGAAGTTTGTGGGATTTTACTGTACATGCAAGTGAATAAAATTTATGTTGGTTAATATCTTCGGTCAGACTGATATTTCTAAAAGCCCATTAGATTGAAAATGAATCCTATTGTAAGGAAGGTTAAACTTTATTAGACTTTGAGTTTGGTTTTGTATTTTAGTTCTCCGAGCCTAAGTTAGATCAGCGAATGCAACACAGCTCCGGAGGTATGGCTAGTATCGCGAGATTCTGTTGTTCATGTTGTTGTTGGTAACGGCTCTCACTGATGGAAGAAGGAAAGTTCATGCAAGAGACCCACACGCCTCCGACACACCGGAAACCAAAAGCACGACACTATTAACTTACTTTCAGTTCAGTTGTTTTTGAGTCGTACACAACAGTTGAAACACTAGTCGAGGGGTCTTGAAGTCCAGGCCTTGGCGCCTGTATTCTGCAGTGAGATTGAAGATATGACCCAATTACTCTAATGAATATTGTGTTTCTTTGACGGATGAGACGTCACGAGCTGCGACATAGCCATAAAATAAAGTCCGTGTCAACATGTAAGCACAACCGAGTAGACAACTTCCTTTTTTTGTTTCAGGTCAAAGTGACGTGATGTTCCTGCCTCGGTTGTCGTATCTATCCTAACTTGTAATTTTCAGTGTCAAGCAATTTCCCGCTTCAAATTGTGGCGCACCGGGAGAAAGTCACGTGATGGCGTAATGATGTCATCAGGTCGTATTGAATGTTTTCTGTTGTATTTTTTGTCAAATGTTTGTTTATTTTATTTTTCCTAGTGTTACGGTTAGTTAAATTTTGCATAATTTAATAAGAGTTTACTTCAGTTAGAAGTGATTTTTATTTTTAACCTTCTTGTGGGCGGAGCCTTTGGCGGCTCTGCACGGTAGTGAGTGTTAAGGAAATATAACCATTTTTAGTGTTTGAGTTAGCTCTATCGTTTACTTGAAACCACTGGGGTCGTAAAACCACAGGAGACAAGCAGTCTTATCTGTGTGGGGATCATTTAAAAACAGGCCCACGTTTGGTCTCAGGAGGGGAGGAATCTCCGGTGGACATTTGGTGGGATAAACTATTGACCTGCAGTTCACTTTAAAGACAATTTGGTCTAAAACAATACAGTTAAGTCTCCTGAGGCATTTGTAAGTTGTAAAAGTCAGCAGGATTTTAGAGTTCTGGTTAACCTCAAATAACATCAAGGAGGTAAAAGTCTCTTTGATGTCTCGGCAGATTGTAAGGGAGGTGCCGTTTTCAGGGGTGCTCGGAGGCGGCTTCTAATTGGTCAAGAGGTGTTGCCCCCTATTTGAATAGAACACACCTACTAGCACAAAAACCTCTTGCGCAGGAAAATAAGGCAGAAAATAGTCAATTCTTAGCACCATGGGCTGACTGTTTCTCCGGGGACGTCTCCGACGTCTTCGTCTTTCCTCTATCTGTTTTTGTTATATCAGGTGACTAATCGGTGAATGTGTTTTCCTTTAACTTTCTGTGTGTCTGATTCTTTGTGTCTGATTGGATTAAATTCTGAACTTCTGTGACGCCATCACGCTGCTTACGTCTCTTCTGTGTCTCGCGAGAGTTATCAGACCGCGGACGGGAAACCGGGACCCAAGGACAAAGGAAGAATCAAAATTGCATAGTTTAAAGGTTTTACAATAAGAATCCCCTTATTTCTCGACATGAGTCAGTCTGAGTTTAGGCTCCAACCAAATCACCATGAAGGTCATGGACTCTTGCAGTGGAGGTGGTGCTGTTGTCTGTCTGGGTTTTTTTTTTAAATTATTATTATTTAAACTTGCATTGAACGTAAATATGCTGTGTATCTTCATCTCTATTCACCTGAAGACGAGCACAATAAATATCACTGAGACAATAAATATCACTGAAATGAATTATGGCATTGGTCAATTATTTTTGTTTTATCAAGTCATAATAGAGTTTCAATAAGGATTTGTTAATATGATTTAAATACATTTCACAAACAAAACAATAACACATGTACATTTTTTTTTACTAAAAATACAAAATAACTTTCTAAATGTGGGTATTTCTAAATAAATATTTAAAAGCCTTGAGAATTAAGCATCAAATGGTGCAACATTTTTAAATACATTTTACAAACCAGTAACAAAAAAACAGCAACAAAAGAACAATCATATCACAACACCACAAAAATACTGATTAGTCTTGGTTCTGCACAGCACAGGAAGATAAAAAATGATTCATAAGGTTAAAACCCAGTTTCAATAAAACCAATAAAATCCCACAACTAAACCTTACATACAGCAAAACCCTGACATATTAAAAAGCACTCATTTGAGTCAAACTTCAGCTAACTTCGTAGATAACAAGAAATGCCAGTGATGTAAGCAGTAGAGCATGAAACCTTGAACTAGTGTGAGTGAGCTCACAACAGCACCTGGCCTCCTGGGAGTACTGGCTAGAACAACACTTTCGGAGAAAGTGCTTTCCTTTTTATTTTTCTCCTCAGAATATTTCCAAATCACATTGCCAGGGGTTTGAAAAGAAAGTCAGCGGACAAATATAAGCCCAGAAGACATTACTTCTTTCCCGTAGCAATTTAGTTTCTACATCTTTCCTGATAGACATACAGTCTTTAGACTCCCATATTCTGTGAGTAGGAAGAACAGCTGCTAAAAGAGAGATCTGGACATTTTCTTGTTTTAGAACGGTAACTAATTAACACCAAACAATATCAAGATAAAAAAAATAAAAAATTCAATTTATGATTTGTGTCAAACTGACCACACACAAGACATTAATAAGCAGTGTTTTTATAAATGTGGGGGCTGCATGCTAGTGAGGACAACTAGGGTTTCAGTGTTTACAGTCAGATGAGGGCTTATTGCTGCAGAAAAGATTTAAAGTCAGGCTCACATTATGTGGTACTGGTTGGAAAAATACCACAATTTGTTCTGAATTAACACATCTGTTGCTCTTTTTGGTATCCATCAGGAAACATACACACAGAGGCACAAACACATTCTTTCACTCTCTTATTGATATAGATTCATTAAAATCCACATTTTTTCTGTTCATCTTCTTGTTTTTTAATAGGAAACATGTTTCAAATTTTATTACATTTGGTTTTAAGAGTTTTGTAAAGAATAACGTGACACATGGCAAGATGGTGTGTAGTGCTGCATTAGTTGAAAGCAGGCAAAACATTGTTTACTCACACAAAGTATTACAATTACTTGCCATCCTAGGAGCATTCCACTCAGCTTCACACCCTCCTGTTTCATCTTACAGCCGAGGTATTTTTCCCTTCATTTAATCCACAGGCAATTGTTTCTCCTTTCTGCTACACTAGACAGGGACTTGATGATTCCTGGTAAGAAGTGACTCTTTGCTCCTATCTGTTTGGGAGTAGAGGTGGATCATACAAGTCTCAATTAATCCCCTGTATCCTACTTCCCCAAGGAGCAACTTCAACATCCAGGCATTCTGGGATTGGCTGTGTTTTTAGTTCCTCCCTCAACACTGTCCTTGCATTGAAGCATTAACTTTTTGGTGCTTTCTACCAAAGCCAAGCTGGTAGTTCAGAGTGTTGAAATGTGTTGAAGAGTGTTGGGGAAACACAAGCTTCTCTCCAGACTGACTTCCCATTTCAAATCCAGAACAACATGTACAATATTTGCCTACTTTAAAGGCAAGTATTTGTTTAAAGGAGGTTTCATTCTTCAGCACACTGATATTACCGGTGCACTGATAATATCCAAAAGTAGGGATGTGCCGATCAGGTTTTTTTCTCCCGATACCGATCACCCCTGAGGGCCGATCGCCGATTCTGATCCCCGATACCAATCACATAATTATTATTTATTTATTTTTTAACATAAACACTACTGTTACATTATGTAGAAAAAGGAACCATGAATTCACCTTAATTTAGACAAAAACAGGCATTGTGCAAATTGAACTGCTATCAATAATACTATCAAAGGCAGTAGGGTTAGGGTTAGGGGTTAGGGTAGCTCTGAAGAAGCTAAATAATGCAAAGAGCCAAAATAAAACCTCTCAACATTGCCAAAAAAATTCAAGTATAAAACTTAACATTCAAAGGAAAATACAGGATCCATTACAATAAACAATCCAGAGTTACTGAATGAAAACTTCCTGTTAGCATAGCGGCTAGCTGGTTACTGCTAGTTCTGATTGGCTGTTTCTGACTGAGCAGAGTAACAGGGAGGAGATCGATTATTTTTTAGAGATTATCTGTCTCATGTTAGGACAGAGAAAGTTTTAATATGTTTGTAAAATGTATTTTTTAGGTTAGATGCTGCAGCTTTAAACAGGTTCGGTGAGAGAGTCGCTACCAGGTGGAGGAGAAGCGGCTTCGTGTCAAATATGACTAAATATTAAATATTACTACCTGTAGCGGAGCAGCGGTTCAACAGCAGAACCAGCGTCTTACATCGCAGCTCCAAGACTTAAATCATTTTCCAGGTTATTAGTTTAGTTTTCTGACCATCATGCTAATCCTGGTGAGTGTTCGTAGCTGCGCTGCTTTACCTGCTGTCTGATCCTCCATGTCTTTTTATTGCAATGAGCCTCGATGTAGCCAAACTCCGTCATTGTTTTTATGTCGTATTAGCTTTGTTGTTGATGTATTTTGACCTGCTTCTATTTTCCGCCGTAACACGCAAAGTCCTCATTCACCCAGTGCGTTATAGTTACACATCGCTTAGCATTTGTTGCTGAAGGAAAGACGAGACCAGCTGGACAGACAGGCTG
Source organism: Poecilia picta (assembly GCA_033032245.1). Lineage (NCBI taxonomy): Eukaryota > Metazoa > Chordata > Actinopteri > Cyprinodontiformes > Poeciliidae > Poecilia > Poecilia picta. Next base: position 35,460,821 of record CM065354.1, on the reverse strand, counting down.
AGAAATGAGATGCAGGTGATCGGTATCGGTAACAGAGCCAATGATCGGCCGATCCTGATCATCACCGATTTCACGGAAATCGGCCGATTATGATCGGTGACCGATCGATCGGCACACCTCTATCCAAAAGATATCAGCTTGTGCATCCTGATAATATCTGCCTAGGGCAGTATTTCCTAACTCTGATCCTCAAGACACACTGTTGTGAATGTTTTAGGTTTTTCTTTGCTTCAACTCATGATTTTGATTGATGGCTAATTAACAGGTGTTGGCTGAATTGCAAACTTCTGAATCTGGTGTACTGAAGCAGGGAGACATCTAAAACATCCAGGGTAGGGTGCCTTGAGGACCAGGGTTGGGAAACACTAACAAAAAATGTGTTAAGTAAAGCATTTGTATTTATGAACAAGTGCGATAATTTGCCTCAGTTATATGACTGAGGTCATTTCTTTGAGCACAGCCATGATGCTGGGCATTCCTTCCTTGTAGCTCCTGATCATACGTGCCTTAAAATTGGAGGAGTTTACATGGAGAGAAAATGAAGTGTTCTCCACACCACTGCCTACGATCTTGTAGATTGGGTAAGAGACCATATTGTCACCTTCTCCAAGTCATTTCTTGACAAAAGTGATTTTGGCTAAAAAAGAAAAACAAGCTTCACCTCTTTTTTCCCAAAAGATGTTTTAGACAAAAATATCGCTTTTGGCAATTTAAGTGACGTAGGACATTATTTTAGGAAGGTGACAATATGTAGATCTTCTGAAAAATCTTAGATCCATCATCTCTTTAGCTCAGCTTCATTTTTTCTGGACTTCTCCAGTTGAACCATTGGCTCTGTTTAGCCATTGCAATTGACTTGGCATGCTCCTATGCTTCTTCTCTTTATTCCCTTCTCCATAACAAGATGACTTGTTTGTGCTGGTGCAGCCAAATGCCACCAAGGAGCATTTGGGATGAATATCTACTCTGATTGCCTAAATAATCAATGTCTGAAATGAAAATCAGTCTAAACATTGTAAAGACTTTCAGTTCATTCTTTTTTCTTGTTGCCACATGAAAAACTGTAATTTTATATATGGGCTCATAAGGTTTCATAAGCAAAATGACAATTATTGGTCTGGTGCTACCTGTCTCATTTAATACAGGACTTGAGCAACGTGGATGTCCAAGTTACTGTTTCATGTTTGTGCTGGTCAACCATTTCAGTTTTTACCAGTTGTTAAGGGGGATTTTGTAAATTGTGAAAGCCAACATGGGTCTTTACTCTAAACTGAAACCAACCAACTTGTTTAAAAAATGTCTACTTCTTCATCAAGTTAAAAAATTCATGACCCCTGCTATGGTTTGCTTCTTAGATACTTGTTTGCAGTGAAGGATGGTTCCTCTTATTACTAGCTAAACGTAATCAGAGTATTTATACAACATATCATCATCATATTGTTAGAAATTAATTTTGGTAATGTTTTGATTTCTGGAGTGTATGATTTGATTTCAGTATGTAAAATTTTTTTATGCATTTGTTATATGCGTAACTCTACTTTCTTTTGAGCTCTTTATGGCATCACTGCATATTCATCAAAGTACCCTTTTTGAACCAGTTGCATTGCAATCAGCCTAAATTACTTTTACAGCTTAAATGCTCCGAAGGAGAATAGAAAGAAAAGAACATCCTTCTCTGGCAAGAAAGTCAGTTTGCAGAGTGTAGATCCTATGCCTATGGTATAGAGCTGTGAATGACTGTGTAAACTCCTCTGAAGTGCCTATTTACACACCAGTGTCTCAGGGGCAATGTCGAATCTAATGCTGATTGAGCCTTGCCTCTCACACTCCTGCTTCAAGTTGACGGCATGCCAATGAGTTGGGCTTCAAAGTGTGTGAGAGAGGATGAATAGGGATGTTTGAGCTGCAGAGACAGGAATGAAAGCAAGTCATCATTTGCCACATAAAATGATTGCTGTCTTTGTAGTGCTAATATGGAGACGTTGGAGTAACTTTAAACTTACCGCATGTAATCCAACAACAAAATAGGAACTTTGGCAGAACAAGAGTTGCTTAAAGGAAGGTCCTTTAAATATTAAGACCTGTGTTCTGAACAGCATTCACAGCTACATGCCAAATTTTGTCCAACAACATTCATAAGTAAATTTGCTTTTAACTTGGAAAATACAATGAAATATAATCTCACAAGAGAAAAAGAAGATAAATATATGAAGGGACATGCACTGACAAACAAGTATTAGAAGAGAGGAACTGGTTCTGACCAGAGAACAGTTTTTCTCGGTGGCTTATTGCACACAGATGCACAGACATTGGAGTCTGTTTGTCAGCTGCCATCTAAACATGAGTCAGTTAATCTTAAAGAGAAATGCGAGTCTTCCTGTACCACCATCAATCCTTTACCCCTCACCCCCATAAGACAAAACTCATGAAAATGATATTATTATTGAACGCTGCACTTGGAGGAAGAGGGAAGATCAGAGCCAACAGAGTTTTAAAGGCAGTCTGATGAAGTAGACGATTCCTGGGTATTTTACTTGAGGTAAAATACTTCTTGAAACAGCAACACTGGAATGGAAAGTTACAGTTTAAGATTTTTTGTTTGAATCTTGTTGCACAGATTGACTTTAGAGGAGAGTGACGTTTTCATTTTCGTGTTCCGGGTATGCAATGTTCTTTTATAAAACAGATCCTCTTGTCAATGCAAATTTATGTTATGTATGGCACATGGTTTGTTTGAAATATGACGATTACCTTAAGTGTAAAAATGCCAGAGAAGCATACCATGACTCAATATAAATAAATACTGTCAGATCCATGAATCACTTCACTTTAGAACCTTAACCTTGTCCTTTTTATCCCCAACAGCCTTGGCAAACAAGAATATTATATGCAAGATTGTAAAGACAGTGATCAATCTGCATTACATTTACAAACTACTAAAACAATGCTCACCTTTTCTCCTTGCTGCACTTCTGTCATACCGTCGCTGCTGCCGTAGGCACAGAAGAGAAAGCATTAAAGAAAAAGGTCAGGCCTCAGTTATTAGGCATGGTACTGTTTGCTAATAGCTCTGCCTGGAGAGGCAGCTATTGATTAGAATCTGTCTCTTGTACAGCAGTGAGGAACACACACATTTTGTTTGTGCTTCCTAATTGAGCTCAGTTCACCTTGTGGACACACTTGTAGTTGCATTACAGATTAAATATTTCAGCGTGCTTCAACAAACAGAAGCACATCTATGTCTGACAGCACAAGGGCACAGAAACACACCTGCTTGCAGATAAAGATTTAGTTGTAATAAGGTGCCTTAATTATTGATGCTTGTGGTTGAAAAATTGCACCCTTCTGCTCCTACACAATCAGGAGATTTTATATTTACTTTAACATGATTAAATTAAAGACATTTAAATAAAATTATGGATTACAAAAGCTTTTTGTATTTTTTTCAAATACTTTTTGTTGCAAGTTGAAAAAAATAATCTTTTGCCAGATTAGAAAAATAAAATCTTCCAAAAAAGTATTAAAAATTTTTAGGTGTGAATTACAGCAACATTTGAAAGAAACATTACACAATAAAGATAAATCTCAAAAAAGGTAATGATTCTCACTAAACAATTTTTGTCCATTGCATTGAACTGGCAAATTCCAACTGTGGTTCTTCTATCCTCCACCAGAGGGCATAAAATAAGTTTCCAATTTTATATTTCAACCTTTTTAGGCAGAGGTCACAGAAGTGTTATAGAGTAAAAACTCAAGAATTTCTGAAGGAAGCCATAGCATGTGGTTATCTCTAAAACCCATTGAGTACCCTTCACATTACATATCATTTAAGAACAAAGCAGGTTCAAGTTACATTGTTGAAAGTCAGAAAGACAAAGAAAAGCTTTGCTTAAATTAGATTCAAATGTATACAGGCTTTATGATTTCAAGAATGATCAAACTAATCAACATGTAAGAGAAAGAAGCAATCTTGCTGCAGAAGAAGGTCTTGATCTGGAGGTGGAGTCTGGATGGACGTTGGAGGTTCTTTTTTGAGACAAATCTAGTCTCAAAATGCGAGATTGGGAAATTTGGAGAAAGAATAGTAGGTTACATTTAAACCATAGAAACTTCAATGAAATTTCAGCAAACTCTGTCCAAAGAAGGATGTAAAATTGGTCCTTGGCTGTCCTTATTCTTTTTGAATTCACATATGATGAAACGCGTGTCTTTCCCATCCACGAGGCATGTGATGAATTGCAGTTGTTTAACAAAAGCCACTGCTCTGTGGAGGGTCAATAACTCATCTATGATCAGTGAGTGTGACCACAGTGACACACTCTGATCAAAAGTGTATAAGACTCTCTGTGATCAACTGTATATCTGTCAATGTTTTGCCAAGTGACACAACCTTAAAGCAAATCTACAGCTTCTTGCTTTCCACACAGTTCCATTAGTAATACTATGCCTCAGCAAGGGGAGCTCTAGCCTGCAGGGATTTTTGCACCATAAATCACCTTGTGATTATGAATTGTGTGCAAGACCCCGCTTGGTGACAAATTAGGCACCCTGGAGGAGCAACAGTATGCAGTGGCTTTAAAAAAACTTGTTTCTGGCTTTTTAAAATGTTAATAGCTAAATAGAGTCACTTTAACAACCGTGAACAAATATTTAGTTTGACCTTATGGAATACATTTTCTAGAGCTTCTCCAAAGGTTTATAATATCTGAAGCAAACCAATTAGACATGGTACTAAAATATAAACAGAATAAAATAATGAAAACACAACTACACTAAAGGTGAAACCTCATGACTATAGAGCTGAGACGCCTTCGGGTGAAAGGTGAAGCACAAGGTAGGTATTGTTTTTATGTTCTTTGTTCTCTGTTGCCGTTGAGTGATGTGTGGAGAACTGAGGATTGGTAAATACCTATTTATATAATTACTTGTATATACCGACATGTATTTGCCAAGTAGGTATTGGTAATAACATGCTCTCGCTTATCCATGAATCAGCAGCTATTTCAGGTGGACACTTCAGCCAGGCTGCCAATTCTGGTGCACACATTTATTTTCATGCAAGTCAACTTTAACAGTTTCATAGCAAACCTATTTTTGATATAAACAGGGATTTCTTTGCATTGAAATATGCCTTTACAGTGTGTAAACCTTTATTAATAAATTTCCATGAGCTACAACGTTCTGGACGTATTGGGCTTGCACTAACTAGAGCCAGAATTGCTTACTTAAAGGTAGACCTGAACTACATTTTTCACTACAACTCAGAGTTTTATGTTCTCATTTTTTCTAAGCGGAGTTTTAAAATTCTTTTCATGTTCAGAAACTGTCTAAAGTTATTCATGTTTTCTTAGGTTACCATTCCAGACAAAGAAATTGGTTACAAGGTTGAATGTTTGTTTCTAAAACTCCTATTTGGTACTGTATAATGCCTCCCATCGACTGACTTGATATTCATTGTCGATGAGAAACTTCACAGCACAAATGAATACACCTCAGGACACTGGTTTTGTGAAAGATGTGTGGGATATTGACAAAAAAAAGAGTTTGGAGAGACAGTGTGTGTGTGGGTGCGTGTGTGTGTGCGTGTGTGTGTGTGTGTGTGTGTGTGTGTGTGTGTGTGTGTGTGTGTGTGTGTGTGTGCGTGCGTGTGTGTGTGGGTGGAGGGTTGATAGAAAAATGAGGAAATCAGACAGTACAGATAGTAGGACAGAGGAGGGGCATCACTGTTGAGCTTATTAGGATTGACTCCCCCATGCTTCAGACAGTTTAATAACTGTTCTTTATTGTAATAATAGAGGGCTGTCCTACTATAGATGGTTTCAATTTCTCCAGCAGTGTCCATCATGCACAAGGCAGATTAAATGTCTTGTGTGGACTAATCGCAGACAGATTCAGATTGCCCTCAGCCAAGCTTCTTTGGCCATTAATGAGACCATTTTGCTGAAGTGAGCTCTACTCAGGGAAAGCTAATCTCTGAGTAGTGTGAAGAATGGGGTACAAACGGGACAGAGAGAGGCACTGACCATGAAAATAGCTGCAAGATCAATTGCAGAGTTTTTTTATTTGCTGCCCTCAGGTGGATCAAAATATGTTGTTTAAACAAAACTGAAGGTTGGTAAAACAATTCTGTGTGATTTTAAACTATTTCTAATAATTCTATATAATTCCATTGATGCAAGAGCTACTGATACTCAAAACCTTAACACATAAACCAAAAACAAATTCTAATTCAGAACAGACAGGGCTGGAAACTGATGAGATACAACAAAGATGCCACTGCAGGAACGGAGCCAGGAGAAAGAAAGGTGGAGGACAGAAACTGAACCACACTCAGGTCATACTCAGAATAAGAGCAATGTCGCACCAATCTTTAATAACTTCATGCTGAGAAAAATAAGAGGCGAACTCTTTTGTTCACTGAATGAACATAAATAACCAAGAGTTGACACTGGAAAAAAAAAAACACTGCAGATCTCTGCAGCATCTTAAACATTATGCTGGAGCTCGGTACTCTCCAGCAGGAGTGTGTCTGCACCCCAGACACACTGGCTTTTCCTGCAGTTGCCACACATGTTGCATTAGTAAGTTATGTCAGCTTTTTGGTATTGTTAATATGTTTTTACATATGTTGTTTTTTCACTGTTATTTCCACTGTGTTTTCTTTAATTATTCTGTTCTTCTTGCCTATTTGCATGGAAAGTTACTACAATATTATTTCAAAAGAAGTCTTAAACAGAGATACAACTGAGTGTGACACTTTATAGACTCATTCATATCCAGGCTTGCTTACAGAGAAAAGCACATGCTAAAAGCAACTGGATAGCACTTTATAGTACTAACATAACTCAAACGTGTGTGTGTTTTTTTTTTCAAATTGTCCCTAGATAAAATTGAAAATATAAATTTTTGAATTTGTTAAATGATTTTCACTGAAAAAAATGAAATGATTTTCATTTTTTCAAAATGTAGATTTTAAAAATCTCCCTTATGCCTTTGACTTGGTTTGACTCATGGTTGTATAAATAAAGCTGACTTTCTACGCTGTCATGTCAACATTAGCACTGTGGCCTCTCACCCTTGGAGGAACTGTAAAGCCTCAGTGAATCACCAACCTAAATTCTCCCTGTGGGAGAAAAATTTAAAACAAGACTTAATGGATGACAAAGAACCAGCAACTAAGACTGAGTATGACAGTGAATGATTGGTACAGTTTCCTTAATTTGTGCAAAATGAATGGGTAAGATTGTAGAGGCCATTTTTTTTGTAAACCTAGAGAAAAAGCACATAACAGCTAAATCTTGTGTTTGGAAAGAAAGACCATTAGCTGGAGATGGGTCGATTTATTGGTGGCAAAGGTTTTGACAGAACAGGAAAATGTTTGACATGCCATAAGACAGTTACAACTGGATCACTCACAACTGGAGTTCTGCTTCTAAGTTCTGTCATGGTCAAAAAGGTTATCATCCACATTTAGTAAAAATGATGAGGCCTTTAGGAATAGTAGCATAGACTAAGGGGTGGACAAAGGCAGAACAACTTAATTAAACTGTATCATAAATTAGATTTAACCCATTTTTTAATATATATTTTTTCTCAATAAGTAATTTAAATACCTATCTCTTGGTAGCTAGCAAGAAAAATAAACTGTTACACAAGGAAAGGACACGATGACAAAATGGTAACACCTAACATGTAGCCATGAAGTGGGGAAGGGCCAGAGTGACCTGCAGCCTTCTAAAATCTTCCATGTCTTCACGTGTGCTCTCACACATTGAAAGAGCGTTGACATATTTGTGTTCACCCACGCATCATCTCAGATTATTGTTTTGCCCTGTAGGTGAGTGAAGGACATTGTGCACCAGAGTGAACTCGTAGCTGATGAGAAAATCTGCTCTGGTGGAGCCTTGTCCCAAATGAGCTGCTGCATGAGCAGGTGTGAATGAGTCAATTAAGAGTTTTAATGAGGGGGAGGCTTAGATGAAGGAGAGCTATGAGAAGATGGAGAGGAGTGTGTTGAGGAAGGATGGAGGTGGGAGTGGCCGTGAATACCTAAATGAAGGGAGGATTCTGACCTAAGGAGCGGATCTCTGCCAGTCTTTGGCTCTTGCTGCCTTTTCGTTCTCCTTGACGTTTGTAGAGTGTTTATTATAACTGTATAAAACAAACAGACAAAAGTTAATATATGGTCAAAAGTTAATATATGGTCAGTTTTCTTTCCAGAAACAAATGTTTTCTAAGGTTCTTCTTACCATCCGCCTGTTGAGGGGTTTTCAGTTGACTTTTCATTCCACAGAGAAAACAGTTCTGAGCTTTTGCAAGAAAATGTCGACTTTCTTGAAAACCCATCAATATACGGTTTTTGGACATAATTTTTAAAACCCATTTATGCTGCTATAAGCCTAGGCTTACTATGTCTGCTAAGCAGCTCAAAACATTTAAACTGCTTAATTTGCAGGACATAGTGACCAGTTTTGCTCACTCTGCTACTTTCTCCTTCTACTCCCCCAATTTAGCAATATTTGCAGCTTTTAACTTTGTTTCCTCTGTTTTTGCTCTTCAAATTAGCTACATCAGACCCAGTGTTTCTGTTCAGAAACTTCATGTATACCTTTACGTTCACCATCTATAGATCATACACTCGATCCACTCTTAGTGTTTAACTCTCTCCTAAACACAGCCACTGCTTGAGCTTTTGCTGAGACTTATTGAATGTGCTCTCTTATTCCACGCACTTGTAAACTGGCTCAGAGTTTATCTGCTTAGTTGTGTTTCTTAGATGAAACACACAAGGAAACAACAACTAACTCTTTATATATTCTTTAACATATAAAGCACTTCTGGATCAGAGCTTCTGTGTTTTTTGTGTGTATGCTGTGTCCTATTAAACGCCCAGTTGGTCATTGCCATGTCCACTGAGCCAGGTTCTGCTGGAGGTTTCTTTCTGTTTAGCTGAGTTTTCCTTTCTGCCGTCTTTACATGCTTGCAGACGAAATGTTGCAAGGCAGTTTTTAGCCAGTTTGAGTGATGAACTGAACTTTACTGCATCTTTTGAAAACTAGAATAAAACTGGAATACAGGCAACTTTTTAGTCTGTCTGATTGACGTGAACTTTTTTTCTCTAAGTTGACATTTGTGAATTGATGCTATACATGAAGTTAATTTAAATTTAAATCACCTACTTCCAAGGCCTAACATTTTCATTAGATATTCTCATCAAATCATCACTGAATAAATTGAATTTATTTATTGCTAGGTCTCATATGGTCTTACATAACCCAACGCATATTCAGTATAACCTCCAGGTACCATAAACTAAAATCAGCTCTTATGAAGAATCATATTGTCAGTTTTCCCTCTTAAACTGTAAATAAAAAAAGAATGTGAGGCTCTGATCGTTATGCAGTTGCATGCATAATAACCAGTATACACCTGCAATGCAGTCTTTTGGATGTTCTTTGTAATTAGACAATTTAAATTTTTCTCACAATCCATTGTGTCAACTATTACCTCCCTAAAGTTTTTTTTTTCTTTGTCAGTTATGGCCACCTTTTCTCTCTTGATCATTGAATAGGAGTTGTTCATTGAGTCAGTTAGGATAATTAGATTTGGGAATGCATAAAATAGCTCAGTGCTTGGTCCAGTACAAGCCCATCCACACAGAAACACACACATGCATGCACAAGCACACACTGGATTATGCAAATCAGGGGGTTCACGCTTCCTTTGAAATGTAAAGAATGAGATGGAGGGTTTGCTGTGGAGATAAACACAGGGTTCAGATGGAGGACACAGAGAATGAGCTAAGCTGAGCTTCACATGATGTAAATGCCTTTTCTAAAATTAGACTCTGCTTTAACAGCAATGTGATGTGCTGGTATTTTGTACATTTTATACTTGTAATTTCGGTGTTAACAACTTATTACAAATTCAGCTGTTAGCACCGTGAAAAAGTTCCATTCAGATCAATTTAGTCATAGGGAGATGCTAAAAATGTACAAATATGGTTTTAAAGAAAAAAAAAACACCTTTTAAAACTTGCAGCACAGTGAATGTTTATTAAAGACATCTAAAAAATGCCTATATGCTTTATTGGATACATTTGGTAAAAGTTAAGCAGTAAAAGTCTGACTGCATGTCTGTAAACAACCAATTTCAAGTTGATGATTATTTGATCACCTATTCAGAGTTTTCTAAAGCTGCCCGTCCTTGTGCAAATATGTAACGCAAGACGTTCAATACACTTTTCTGCATCCTGTCATTACTGTGATTTTTTTAAAACACAAATAAAACCTGTTCTGCATCTGTGTCCCCTGTATTGTGAACGGCTCTTACAATTGCGTGTAATGTGTTTCTACTTGGAAATTATGATTGTTTTGCAACTGTGTATTATTAAACATGCCACTCTTCTTCAAATATTTACTCTCAAATAAGAAAAGTACATAGTTTATTCCACACATTGATGTTATCATTTAAATGCCACAACAAAATATGGATGAAATCAGTTTATAGCCACAGCAAATCATCCTGAGGTCAGCAATCTTTGAGGTTGGTCCATCTGGAAACATTGTCTGCAGATTTACAACATTTATCTAAGATTGCAGCTGAATTTGTCGAGTCTATGTGTTTAGAAATAAAGTGAAGCAAAGCTTTGTAAGCTTTGACTGATATGTCAACACATTGGAGCAGCTTTTCTTAACCTTCTTAACCCAGAGTTGGAGCAGCATATTAAGGTAATCTTGCAGAAACTCAGTTGGGGGCAAAATATCTTTTGCTGTCAAGAAAAATAGATACATCACAGTCTGGAAGGTAAATGGTGAGGGAGTTAAGTGGGACACAACAGCAGTACTGATGTGGATCATAAAGCACTGGTAGTATGCTGTGTGGTATTTCACTGTCCATTTTAAACTGTGGTTAGGTCAGTAAAGAAAACCAAAATTAAATGAGAACGACTCACTAATTTGCTAATGTGTCAAACAGTAGGAGTTTGTTTCTACTTCCCTTAATATTCTGAAGATTACAAATACTTACTTGTATTTAGTAGAACTGTTAAGCTAAATGACTTCAGATGTTTTCCTTCCAAACGTTTCTTCACAATATTTTATAAGAATTCTGGCCAATTCCTACTTAGAGAACTGATTAAACTGAGTCAGACTGTAGGCTGCTTTGCGCAGACAAAATTTTTCAGCTCTGCCAACATTTTTTTAATTATTAGGGCTTTTTGATAGTCACTTCAAAACAATGACATGTTTGAATTATTGATCTTTGTATATGCTCTTCTTGGAATATTTTGAAAATGACCTATTTCTACTAATAATGCTGCTTTACTAAGAAATAACTCCATAAATGACAGACAATAAAATACCAAGGACACTGCTAATGTAGGGCCTATTGTTGCCATGAAATGACCCATATCAGAATAATAGTAGCTTACATATGCATGAATTGCAAAGAATAGAGGTGGAAAAAAACAATGAACTGACACACTGCTTATTATTCATTCATATGTTCGACATGTAGAAAGTAAGCTGCTGATATGCATCTAGCCAAAACACAGGATGTAAGATGGAGAAAGGAGATTTGTATGGGATTTGTGTGTCAGGACCTCTTCACCTGAACCGCTGGAGTGGAGGAGCATGATTATCTAAAATCGGTCTGATTTACTTTAAATAAAACATTCACATTAAAGCTGAAAGAGTAAATTTGGAAACAGTTGCAGATTAAAACAACTAACACTTACTGAAATAAAAGCAAAAATGATTCAAGAACAAAATTCTGAATGTCAAGTTTAAGGAAAAAGAAAAGTGACTTTTGCATGTGTGTGTGACTTTGGGTCCTGCAAATTATTTAGGATGGTTACCCTGATAGAAATCGTTAAAAGGGCAATATATATTTTCCGGACACGTAGTGCCATTTTAAATCACAGTCAAGTAACTATGTTACCTTTGGTTGTAATTAAACTTTTGCTTATAACATGACTTAAAAAAATTGCCTTTGCCATTTCATGCCATGAATTTAGTGTCCATCTCTAAGAATCTCTTGCTCTTTTCAACACTCCACCTTTAGCATGCCAATACAATGGCTTCCCATTTTGCTGTTTTGAATAGTATATAGAAGAGTTGAACTGGGAAGTAGCTCAGCAGACTTGCAGTTCCACCAAATGTTTGCTAATTGCTGCTGCCGCTAGTCTGGTGGAGCGAGCGGGGAATGAACGGAGGCGGGACGCTCTGTGAGGCTAATGCACTTCTGTCGACTGCAGATCAGAGGAGGAGCTTTGTGGAAATAGGAGATCTTATGTAAAAAGAATCCCACATGAGGTCATATTAATTTATTTACCTTTTTTACAATTTTGTTGTTTTAATCATCAGCTGTTGATTATACCCTTTTCACGACAATGTACTTGTATAAGTGGAGGAAAAGATTCACAGAAGATCCTCCCTACATGATGTTTGTTGCAGTCTGGTTACTTACCAAAACTGAAATTTACACTGATTGAATCTAAAATATCATGTGTGAAACATGAAGTATTTGAGCAGATTGAAATGCAAGTAGTACAAAGAAAAAAAAAAACTTAAAGAAAAAAAATAGTACTTTCATGTGAATATTATTCACATAATGTAGCTCAAAGTGTCTAAGTTTTTTAAAATACCGAGGTTGACATCTAGCTTAATTATAGGATACATATGATAATGAACACATAAATGTGCTCCTGATCCACCATCAGGTTTCCACTACCAACCTGAGTGTGGAGTAATTCACATTCTGCACACACACCCTCTTGGCAGCCGGGGAGTGCCAGATTTTGGCAAAATAGGTTAGTTGGTGCCTGTTTTGCTCCTTAGCAGCGGATAATTGCACAGTCTTTGTCATATATTAAGCAATCCTATTAACCGAAACTCAACATCATGCTTCATCATTAGGCCATTACAACTCAGATGTAATCTTAGCTTATGAATTAAATTACCTGTGTCCTACATGACATTAATAGAGTCTGAGTGAGAGTTTTATGTCTGCAATGGGGCTAATGATGATAGGAAATAAGTATTTCCTCTGGGGCAGCAAATGAAACAGTTTAATGTTTGAAGTTGCACAGAACGCACTGTAGGACATTTGATGAAAATTTTTAGAGCATATTAATGTTTAAGTTGCAGTAAATATAATACTAAAGAGTGTTTTGGCTTTATGCTGCTCTACTTTCCAGATTTAAAAAAAAGAAACAAAAACAAGGCTTTTTTTGTAAAGTAACTACATCGATAGTTATTTGTCTCCTATACAACTGAGGTTTAACTCTGTTGACACTTTGAAAAGAAAACTACATCAAACGATTTCCTCAGCTTCCTCATGACAGCTGGAGTCTTCTCCAGCTGGCTCAGAGTTCACAAAAAGGGCAAGCCAACATATCCAGACAACATCATATCAAACTATCAGAGAGCTGCAGCAACACAGAAGACATTTTGCTGCCAACCTTAGAGGAGGTAAAAACAGCCCTGAGGCTGCAGTTGATGAGCCTTTTTACCTGGGTTAAACAAGGCCTTGAACACAACATTTGGTTTTCAATTGCGACAATGTTTGGGAACTCAGACATCTGTCTTGGCAGGGAGGTGAATATTGATGGGGTTAGCAAGATTTAAACCTCGAGTTAAACTTCTGCTAGTTTAGAATGATTAGATCAGTAGGAACATTTTAAAATGTTGCAAACCATTGAAGAAGAAGAAAAGAAGAAGAAGAAACAAGACAATTGGCTCTAATTTCCACTGGTTTATTTTACTTATGTATCATGAAAATGTCTGCTTTTCCTCAAACGAATCAAATCAACTTCCTTTCAAAATTTCGTAGGATAAGAAAAAAAAAAATCAACTAAATGCAACACGTGTCACATTTCAATCATACAATGGTCGCTAGAGAGAGTAAGACCTTGTTCCATATTGTTTTATTTGGTTTCTAAAGAGGTAGTGACATAAGACATAGCATTCTCTGAAACATTACTGTTCTTATCCATATTTAACTTTTTAAAATAAATTTAGTGTCTACACATGCTCTGTGTTCCCGTTAGAACAGTTTGATGCACATCACAAAACAATGAAGAGCAGGACCCAAACACAGAGAGGCAGATAGTTGAAAATTCAATTGTTCACTTACTAAACATCAAAAATAGGAAAGACAACCAGCAAAGTCCAGATGACAAGAACTAAGAGATGTGCTGGAGGAAACATTGGTCTTTGACAATGTGATTTTTAAGCTGGAGACTTTATTACTAAACAAAAAGCAGTTGGTTGATTAAAAACTAGGTGCAGCTGTGAGGGAAAGCAAGAAACTGAAGTTAGTTTGAGGAAATTTGTAAGAATACACGGGGAACATTGAGGCAGAATACAAATATCAAAACAAAGCACAGACCCAAAGATCATGACAGCACAGACAACAGAGCTTCCCCAAGAGAAACCAGTGTAGCCAGAAAGACTCAAAAAACTTCATCAATATTTTATCAGTGTTAGAATATCTGGAGTCTTGTAGTTCTGTTGAGAGGCCATAATCAGTCAATATCTTCCCTGCAGTAGATTACCTTATGTTAACTTTGATTACACAGATGCTGGTTTTCCAGCCAATCTCAAGTTCGAAAGGAACAGAGAACAAAATAAATTTCTTCTTTCCCTCAACAGCACCCATACCATCATTTGTTCACATAAGAACAAATGATGACTGACACACTTATTTTCAACTTTTCAACTCAACATTACACTCAACTGTATTTCAACATTACAGTTGAAATATCCAGTCTAGCTACTGATGAAAAAGACAAAAGAAATATATTGAATGATAAATAAAATGGGTCACTGAAGCATAACTTCAGCTTATAATTAAAACAGGGAACAAAAAGAAAAATCAGAATGAACCACAATGTAGCTAAAGCTCAGAGTATCACAGATCAGCGTGACAGTGATAGGGATGAGGCTTTGGAAACCAGAATGTGAAAATGGGGCTGATGTCAGATCTAGATCCTGCCCAGATCCAGACCCATTCACCACTTTGAAACAAAAAGTCATAGAAACTCAAACATGTGCTCCAGCCCAGCTTTGAAACTAAACAAAGGAAAAACTCTGTGCTGCATGACAACAGAGCGAAGACAAACGGAAACAAAAGGAGGGGGAGAACAGATACGACACGCAACATGATTTTGGAGCGTTGTTCAAACTCTCCTTTAATACTTCACTTCAAATAAATCACAGCATTTGTAAAACAATTTGAAAATCATGTGGATTAATTGCCTTCCACTTTTTTACAAGTTTGCATGCCTTTATGTTGGTCAACGCAAACAAGGTTAAAAAAAAACTTTGTGAATAACCAGTGAAAAAGTCCTTGGAAATGTATAGTTTCATTCAACCCTTGGAAGTATATTTACATCAGTAGAGTTGCAGAATGATCCTGGTTTGATTGTTTATTAAATTATGTGAGTATATTTATGATATAAGCATCAGTCTCCTCTGAGATCAGCTAACTGACTTCCACCAGCTCAGCAATTTTTTTTTTTTATTTCAGTAAAACCATTTTTATATATATCCACTTTTCTAACCAAATGTCTATTTACAGTAAATAGCAGAGCTACAATATGGCCTTGTGAGGGGATATGATGCATTCTGGGGGTGTGGGTTAGTGCTTGAATGATACATGTGCACATTACAGACAAGGATATACAGAGAGGGAGACAGATTTTTTTCACATAAGTGCCTTCGAAGGTGCAAAAGGGGGATGTGAAGGCCCTTGGCATTGGCTGGCGCATCTAACGGACTGGAAACAAGGCTTTATATTCAGCAATTTATGATCTCAATGAAGGTGAAGGAGCAGAGGAGGGAGGAGAGCAAAGGGAGTTCTGAGGAGAGCAAAGGGAGTACTGATAGAGACCTTGGGAGGTGAAACAAAGGACATTGTCCAAGACAAACTGTCATCAACAGATGTTTGATAAGAGACGCCCAGAAAGCACAATCGAATGAGATTGCTTCCTTCAGTATTTGATATTTATTTTTGCCTTCTCCCTGCTTTGCCTTACTTTTTTTTTTTTTAGCTTTTTGGCTGTCATAACAACAAAGCATTCAAGTATATCTCTGAGACAGGTATCAAAGGTAAAATATACATTTCTTACACTCTTTTTAAAGTTTAAAAATATATGCGTACAAGCAAACCCTATCTTTTGACATCTTCTAACTTATTTTTACTCTGCCTGTTACTGTATATTATGTGTTTTTTCTTTGGTTAGCGCCTCTCTTTACCCTTTCCAGGTTTTTCCTCTTTCCACTGCTGTCTTCCAAGTTTGCATTTGGCAGATTCTCCCGAGCACTCCTGGATGTTTATGTTGGCATTTGGCAGGTTGTTATGAGGCCATATGATTAATCCCCCAGGCTGGAGAAACAACATTAACCTGCCTCTCTACATTTGCCACCGCATCACCTTGGTCCAGCAGGTACACCGGAAAAGTGGGGGTATAAGTACATTAAAATTTTTAACAGGGTCCCTAGCTTTCTACTTCAAACAGTAAGAGTTGTAATTTTTATTCCCTAAAGCGCCCAAAATATGCGTTTGGATTTAGTCAGATGTCATGTGGTATTGCTAGCCAGCACATTAGTTTGTGTTTTAAGTTTTATCATAATAAATAGTTTTTTTAAATAATAGTTTTACTCTCATAGCATTCTGTATGCCTTTGAGACAGAAAAAATGTATTTTAATAATATACTGTTGCCTTGTTGAGTGGCTACATCCTGTGTCAATATAGCAAATATTATTGCAGTGTTTCATTTGAATCTGTGGACAGCAAATAGTGTATAAGTTACTGTATGAAGTAAAAGTTTGTCCCCCCATTTCCTCCCTGGAAAAATGTTTTACTTGAAAAGAAGTTTAAAAGAAAACAAAAGGGAGAGAGATAGTTTCCCTTTTTCTTTTCCTTATTAACAACTTGGATAACGTCTCTTTAATATAAGCCAATTTCATCATCAACATTGACTAATGTTCATGGTGTTTGCTTTCCTAACTTGGTTAAGGCAACAAATAAACAATGGAAGCTGATTTTAGCCACTTCCATCAGAACATTTACTTTGATTCATTCTTCTTTTAGGGATGATCCACATCTCATAATTATAGGTGGTGGTTGGAACATAGACAGATAAATAAATCAAGAGTTTTACATTTTTACTTAGCTCTTTTGTCACCATTAAGAGGACTCTCATATTCTTTGCTGCAGTCAAAACCCCAATCAATTTATCCAATTTCCACTCTGTCCAATCATTCCACTTCAGAAAGAGACTTACCTTTGCCAGTGGGGGCAATCAACCTTTTGGGGTCTCAGACTTTGAAGGGAGGACCTTGTGGGCAAGGGAACGTTTCTAGATTTAGATTTAACTTGATGAGCCATGCTGTATGATTAAAAACTCTCAGTGTGCTGCCTTTATGTTGTCCAAAACATATGGCAAACTACTCAGGACTGTCAAACGTTAAAGATTAAAGAGCCAAAAGGGAGTCGACGATCTGTATACGCAACACCAATAAGCAGAGGAACTTGTGAATGATAAAATATATATTCTGACAGGTTTGTTTCTCTTGATGTCACTGCACCCCACAGCTTTGTGTTTTCTCCTAAACATTTGTCTGTAGCATCCAGCCTTCTGCCAATGTTGGGATCCATCCGTCTTCCTCTCTGTTTGATGCAGATGGAACTACATGACAAGGGCACGGGAACCAATCCATTCCAACCTTGTCATTTGCAGGCATTTCGATCTGCCACAGCACTCTTCCATCTCGATTAGGGGTGTCCTGCTGTGGAGAGACAAGCCTGTGGAAGTGCTTGTGCATGTTTGCGTGTGTGTGTGGTAAGGAAGCGGGAAAATGTGGTCTTTAGCTGAGGCAGTACTGTGATACTCATCTCTCTGAACCTGTCAAAACCAACACCATCGTCATGTTGAGGTTGTGAGAGGCAATGCCACTTTTCCACCTTTGTGGAAAATATATGTCATAGATTTAGCTATGTGCTAATATGGTACAAATGATGTGTTGATGTTAACTTGAAAACCCAGGTTTGGTTTGCTTTTAAAAACTTTGTACAAACTGACATGTTTCCTGTTGATCAGGAAACCCTGGTGCAGTGGTTTCCAAACTTGGTCCTCAACTGGACCTGTTCTGCAGGTTTTAGGTGTTTCCTTGCTTCCAAAAACTTGGATGAGTGGGTGATTAGCAGCATTAGGTGGCTGCACCTAATGCTGCCACCTAAGGCCAGGTATGCTGGAACATAGACACATCTGATACAAGTTTGGGAACCATTGTCCTATAATATGTTGTTCATGGGAGCTTGAAATAGGAACATATGAGAAATACATTGAAAACGGAGAAAAAAAACTCTCTCTTTTATCTCATATAATGCTCCAACCACCTCAGCTGATTTCCCAAAGCAATGTGCAAATTTAGTCACAATGTACACAAGTTATGATAATCAGAGGACAACATTCTACACAAACCTGATCTAGACTTAATCAAGGCTCAGATGAGTATTTATTTACAGATGAGGCGATTCCTGATGTTTGCTTTATTATTTCAGTACAGTCTCATCTTGTTCAAACATACAGTATTATAGAAGACTCCCCCCAATCAAATACACACATACACACCCACACACACACACACCTATAACACACACACACACCCAACGCCAACACTTCCCTGACCTGTTCCGTATGTTTGTCCAGACTAAATATGCTTACTGATCTATTTGGGTGACCACAAATCTCACCAGCCAGCTTTTAATATTTATCTTAGTCTGTTGTTGTATAGTTGTCCTTCAGAACACAGTCACAATTCTGGCGCACTGCTAAATATACATTTACCTGGATTGTTTTATGATAAGGATAATCTGTTCCTTTTCTATGTCTTCCAGACATTAAAAATGTTAAGAAGGAATAAGGTCAAACTTAGACAATTGACAAAAACAGTTAAAAAAATCAACTTTGTAAGTCATCCTTATGATATTCACTTACCATTTACCACCCATGTAGTAAAATAGATGATAAATGTTAAATAGGTAAAAGGCATCTTATAAGACAAAAAGTTTTTCATTAGCTTTAAGCCTTTTTGTTTCATTTAATTATCATTGCTGTAAAAGTAATGATAAATATTAATTTTCAAAAGTACATATTTTTGAAAAATCTGTTTGCTCAAAATATTTAAAAATTCTAACCCTTCATCTCAAATATTTATTCTTCTGGTTAACTTAAATTTTTCAACTTTTTCAAAAATGCAAAGTTAGAAAAGGTCACTGGAGTTAACATTGATGAATTGTTGGGTATTCATTATTTCAACCCTTTGTCATTTTGAACTTAGTAGTTTTGGTTGTTTCTCCAACTTTTTATGGTTGAAGAATTGCAAGATTTAAAGTGATTTCTCAAAACACAATTGAAAAGATATAAAAAATTGACCTGCAATTATGGGGTTTGCTGCAATGCCAATAAGGATGTTTCTATTGATAGTTAAGAAGGATCTAAATAACTTTCTACACCTTTTCTATAATAAAATAAACCTTCAAATTCATAATATATTTTATAAAAGCAGATTGTTACAAATGGGGCTTTGGAACCATGTTTTATGCAAATAAAGTGTATTTTAGAAATGTTCAGAACATAAGCAATGAAGATAAATTACACTTGAGGTCTGAGCACTCTTGTGATTATCAAGTTCCAAACCTTTTCAGAATATTCCTCGATGTTGGTGATAATGCAATGGGTGAACATTTCTGAAATGGAAGTGACAACATGCTATTGGAACAGAATGGAACTACGAATCGAAATGCAATAAATAGTTCCAGTGCTGAACTTTAAAAAATGATGGCAGGAAAGTTATTATTGCGATTGTGATGTGTCGGTGATTTAGGATTAAACTTTACACTGATATTACCAATGTAATTAAAAATGGAACTAAACCTACAATACGCTCATATGGAAATTAAAACCAAAATGACCCAAGGCAAAAAGTTCTTCACCTACCAAGGGGAGCATGTAATTTTCAGGTCACCGAATGTCATTTTAGTAGTCAAAGGCACCAACCCTGGTATCAATCTTAGGCTTAATGACAATGGTTTTGACCTCATTATCCTTGCCCCCCTGACCATCTTGTTCCCCTTACTCATTTATCTCTCCTTTTTTCTATTTTAATTCTCCTGGTGTGTGACCCATATATCAGCCTCATGCTGTGGTCTTCTTTGAAAAGTTGGATATTGCCCTGCCATGTCATCTGTACATGGCATGATGGAGGTCTCTCTGTGACTCCACATAATTGAAGAGTACACCATGGCGGTGCCACTTCTGCTATTGGACAACTTAATATCTTTTTTCATTGCAAAAGCAATGGTTATAGACATATGTACCTGGCATCAAGTGAAAAGTATTTTGGTAATAGCATAAACTTTTAATACCTCATATACAGTTTTATTAACACAACTTTCATAGATACTGCATATCTTCTTTCTCTCTCATTCAAGGATGAAGCTGAGAGGTTGTTTGGGAGTTTTTTTATCCCTTCATTTCTTTCTAGTTCTCTCTTTCTTTCTCTCGTTTCCTTTCAATGAAGAGTATCAAAGCTCTGCTTCTGACATCCCCTCTGTTATAGAAATACCAAGAGAGCTCTCCAGCAAACTCTACTCGATACAGTGACTGAGACATCCCGACATGCTCTGCAGAATTGAGTGTATTTGAGATAAAACACCAGGGAGACATTGCACTTTAATGCTTTTCAGATCATGTTCTTCCACAATTAGGTTTACGAATGCCGGCATGTTCATCTTGAAATACTTTCTGTTTATTGTACTCTTTTGCCTATTTAATACTTTCTCATAAATAGTTATTCCTTTTCAGCAGACCTCACATTTATTCTGTGTCACGATGTCTAAACTGCAGCTCCCGCTTTTCCTCCACTGTGGAGATGAAACCATTACTGTTTGAAAACAGTTATCTCGTTTCTGGGGACATGTTTTAAAGTGATGCATTTCCTTTCCTGATTATAGCATTTTTTTTCCTAAATAACTTTTTCTTATGTGATATAAATGCATTTTTTCTGCAAGTATTTACAGTGTTTAGTCTTTATACATGACATTAAAGTTAGTTTATGTTAATTTACATGCACATTCATGATATATTTTAGTTAGATGTTTATCAGACTGGATGGATTTAGGTTTGAAACATTTAGAAACAGCAGATGATCAGGTTCACTATGACTTTAAAGGGCATCATTTCTTTTGGGATGTTTGTGATCACATGAGAAGGTCATAGGTCAGGACAGTCATTTGTTTGTGGAAAACATGCATGAAAGGACAGAGTAGAGTTTGTTTGCATCCACCTGTGTTGAGTCTTAGAGAAGCTGTGTTTTTCACAATTAGTTCTGGAAATATTGTTAAGAAACATGTCAGTGAAGATTAAGACAACTGTACTTTTGTGTCTGAGTCATCATGAAATTATTTCAACGCTCAAAGTATCTGGTTAGTTGTCTGTCACTACATGTAGAGCTTCATGCATAGGAGACTAAATTCTATAGATTATACTGATAAAATTATGGTGTCTTATTAGAAGTCATCTCAAAACAAAAACAAAAAGAAGCACAACAAATTAATTAAATTAATTATAATTACATAGAGTTGTAGCTTTTAATATAACATGAAACAATTGTTTTTACAACAAAATTATTGTGGCCATACTTTGAGGTTTCATCATCACTTTATGCCATATTTAGTATTTAACTAGACTTATGGCAAAGCCTGACACAAAGGAGTAAAAAAAATAAATTCTTAAGACATATGTATATCACATGCTCTAATGTGTTTACAATATTTTGGAATATTTAAAAAAATATATTTTCATACCAATAAAGGCAGCTATGCAAACTTGTTTTGAATGTTATTTCCCAATCAGTATGCAGGCATCATGGTGGCACACAGACACTTAGCTTTTAGTTCAATCACATTTTGAATAGACTAGAACCAATTAAGAGATTTCAAGATGGGATCATGTTTTCCCAAAGGTTTGTGAGGTTAATCGCTGAGCAGCGATAGAGAGAAAATAATCAGAGCCAAATGATGAGTTACTAATCATCCACAGAACACAGGCTCACCTTCTGCACTGAATGCTTGTTTCCATTGTGATAAGGTTGAAAGCAACTCGGTATAATCAGTACAAGCAGTTTAACTTTATTGTGATAAGCACATCTTCCTTTTAGGAATAATTTGGGTTACATGATCTCTCCTAACTATTATTATTTTTTATTTTTTTGTCCTATGCAGCTAAAGTATAGTCTGCCAAAATTGTGATGGATACTTCAGTGTTACATAATTTACAAATCAGCATTTCTGTGGGGTCAGTAGAACAAGCAACAAGGCTGATCTGTCCAGCTTGTTTCATATCGGCTGACAAATGATGAGCTGTGTGGGGGAAGTGTGTTTCTTTTTAGGTGTCGAGGAAAGTGTTTTCTCACAAGACAAAGTGTTGCCCTAAATCAGATAAGCACCATAGTGTTGGAAACCTACTGATTGACAAAGACATAAAGAGACGAAAAGAGAATTAGACATTAGGACAATACTGTGACACCAGAAGTTAATACAGGAAACAATATTTTTGCCAAAGAACCAGGGTAACAACCTACGATCAGTATATATAAACATGGAACTGACATCTACAATTTTTATATTCTTATTTTCAACAAAAGCTCTTCAAAACCTGATTAAATTGTTTCTAGTAGAATTGCTGTAGAAACCTCTTTTTGTATGTGCTCCATTTCTCTAATAAACTTTGAAAAAAATAACTTTCACAGAGCAGGAAAGAGCAAACCACTTTACTGCATTGTTCTGAGTGAAACGCTCCCTTCCAGTGTTGAAAGCATTCCTGGATATATGGGGCCTGTCAGTAGAAATTTATCAAAAATGCTCAGCAGACATTCTGGGGTCTAACACTCTTGGATCAACAGAGATTTAAGCTGGGAATTCAACCTCTTCACGTAAAATTAACTCTGTAGATCAGAAACCTAATGCTGAGGTTGACACCCAAACCGCAGTTCCTATTGTTTGGCATTAGCTGTGTACACAATACGCTTCTATTTCCTCTGCTCTATTTTCCTCTTCAAGAATTAGCCTTGGGGTAGGGTTTATGAATTCACTGTGCTCACTATGCCATCCCTGCCTCCTCATTTACTTAATCGCGTCACCTCTCATTTCTTTGTGTAAGTAAACAGGCCTTTAGACTGCTGCCTTCTTATTGGCCGTCTGCAAGGTGTTTTTTTTTTTTCCCTTTCTGGAGAGGGGGTGGTGCTTGAAACTGGCTTCATCAGACTTCCTTAAAACTCTTGGAGCTTTGAGTGCAACTTTTTCTGTGAAGCAGCTTTTGGTATAACTGTTGCTAGGTGTTGAAGTTATTTACTTACGGCTCATAAGGATCAACAGGAGATCATGGAGTTACAATAACTGATTCTACTGGATGTCTAAGTAGGACTCATCAACAGAAAATCCCTGATGAAACACTAAGGTAAAGTATAAATATCAGAATTCAACTTGTATTCATGAATTTTAACTTCTGTTTTCTGTAAACTTCTGTAAACTGTTTTCTTAGAAATTATGATTTAAAGCAGGTATAATATGTAGGTATGCTCAAACCTATGGATGTTATGTATTTGTGCTGGTTTCTCTCCATTATTTGGAATTTCCTACTTGGAGTATTCAGTCAAAGAAAACATTTGCAACACAAGCTCAACTGCTTGCCTGGGAATTTGGAGCTCTGAAACAAGAATATGACATGATGTGTGGAACTACAAAGACAATGAGCAAATGAACAACGCACATTTGGACAGTTCTCCGATAATACCAGCATTGAAATAGGAGAATATCAACAAAAGGCTTCCGTCAGAAACATAGACAAAGGAGCAGATGTATGGGAGGAAAAAACTATTTGCTTTTTTATGGAACAAAGAGGGAGAGAGAGAGAGAGAAGTTGAACTCCTTGAACCGTGTTCCACTTTCTTTCGAGTTTTTAGGCTAAACACTGCAGAATGTGCTCCTAAATCCTTCCAGCAATTTTTTAATCAGCTCCTCTGTGTCGAACAGGTAGGGAGGAAAATAGAGGGCAAAATGAGGAGTTCAGCACAGAGGATACTTATTTCTGAAGTATAAGACTTTTATATTTGTTGAAACATATACACACAAAGTTGTGCTTTTAGAATCTACAGAGAAATAGGTTAGTCTGTGATTAGCAATGCTTCATTTCCTAACATCCAAACCCGCTGTTCCCACAACACAATCACATGCTCACCAAAGATTACGCCCTGACCTCTAAGGTACAAATCCGTGTGGTACGAGGGCTGTTCAGAATGTTTGGTATGCTGTTTTAATGCAAGACAAATAGTTGCCAAGCGTAAGTGACTTAGAACAAATTAGATTCTGGGTTTCTTGCTTTCTTTCTGTATTGCATCCCGCTTAGAACGGCCAGAATAAGCATATTAAAATACTCACTTAAAAAATTGCTGGGGTTAGAGTTGTTCTACACATGCATTTTGCTTGTCATATAGTAATATTTATAATTTAGTTTATGTGGGTAAAGATATTGTTTTGATATAAGTTTTTTAATTAAATGTAATTTGCACACACTTCATTTACTGTAATCTTTTTTCCTTAGAAAGAAAACTGAAGTAAAGTTCCTCCCAAGCTTGTTTTTGTTGGCTTTGCTGATAAAGTCAAGTGACTCAGTTCTCATGGGTAAATCTTCTCCAGTCGGTTTGACTGATGCTGCAGATAAACTCAGCCTTTTTCCCCTCATTATGCTGGTTTTATTTAGCTAAAGCATGCTATTTTAGTGAGGAAGGACAATAGTTTTATGTGTGTTTTTTTTCTAGCAAGATTCCTAAAATAATAATAATAATAAAACAATAATAAAAATAAAAAACAGATGTGCATATTTTTGTACTGTTTAAATCCAGCACCTTCCATCCATTATTTTCAGTCTATCGGAGGTCGGGTGTTGGGGGCAGCAGACTTCCCTCTCCTCTTCCTCTTGGGTCAGATCCTTCAGGGGGAATCCCAAGGCGTTCCCAGCCCAGCAGAGAGACGGAGTCCCTCCAGCGTGTCCTGGGTCTTCCTCTGGGTTTCCACCCGGTGGGACCTGACCGGAGCACCTCATCAAAACTGAAGCTTATAAAAGTGGTGTGCAAAGCCACCAATCCTTTACTTAACATCAGATTTTAACACCAATTTTTATCAAAGCAATTTATTATCCACCATATAATTTTGGATGAAAAAGTTTTACTTTTTTTTCCTTTACAATCAAGTATTTATTAAACATATGTGATTTTCCTCTGTGTCTTTTTGCCCCTTTTCTTGTGTACATAATTTCTTTTCCACCTCCTTTCATTTAATACTTATTAACAAACTACTTTTGCATCCATTTACTTTACCATCTTATCTCATCTGGGTAGTGATACATTTCATTAAATTAATTGAGATAAACATTTTCTCAGACATGCATCTTTATGTTAATTGTATTGATTAATGTGCTGAAGTCACTTGCAAAACACAAGCATTTTGGACCTCTTATCAAATCAATGCAACTCTGACTTCCAGCAATCACAAAATTATGTTTTCTTGAAGAAGAATATGAGTACAACATTGAAAAGTATTTTAAACGACTGACATGTTTTGTTGAAGGCCTGGATCTGTAACTATAAACCACCTGAATATAATTTTTTTATCAGTGGTGGCTGAAATTTTCAACAACTTTTCAATTTATTTCTTCGAGTTATTACGAGACACGGACAGGTGTGTGTCTTGATGAACCTCACAAGTTTGTTCTTTCTTTTCAGAATCATCCCACCAGCACCGCCGATTTCAGTATCTTCAAAGACGTCGTAGTTTTGAGGAGAGGGGGTTTCCACAATGAGAGATCGGTTGGAGGAGCTGCATCAGACAGCTCAGGAGTTGTCAGGGACAACAGCCAGCCCTACCAACCCTTTCTCAGAGGAGGGTGATGATGATGATGATGAATCTGTGGAAGCTGAGACAATTACCCAGCAGGCCGTGGTGTTTGAGGAGGAACCAGTCATTCAGAATTTCCTCTGTGAGGCTCAGCAAATCAGAGATGACATCTCCACGCTTGAAACAGAGGTTAGGTGGGGGGAAAAAATGACAGAGCCAGGCTAAAGTATTCATACCTTGTGAATGTTGCATCAACTTTCCACATATTTCTTCTGGAGGTGAAAGGGTTAGGACTGTACCAGCTTTGCACATGTACAGATGGAATTGCCAATTATTTCCTAGCGCAGTCTGACGGGTTGTGGGGCGTCTGTAAGGATCAATTTTGAAGTATTGCCACAGATTCTAAAATTAATACAGGTCTGGGATTTGACCATTTGGTTATTATGACACATTGTTCTAAACCACTCCATTGTAACTTTGTCTTCAATTGTCCTCGACATGTTTCACTGCAAAAATCGTACCAAATGTTTTTCGAGTTTCTTGTGCAAATATATCAATACATTTGAATATGACAGCACTAATTTAAAAGTAACTTTTCATCAATACAGAGGAGTTTGTTGTAACTAATTTCTGTATATTGACAAAAACTATTAGTTTCAGGTGCAGACATTGTCTCTTGAAACAAGACACTTTTCCTATGTTTAAGTGAAATAATCTGCCAGTAGAAGTAGCAATTTTTACCAATATGCAAGTTATGTGCGAGTGAGATTTTTTTAATTGAAGGATAATAAAATATTTGAACTAGAAATTAAACAAAACATATGATTTTGTGTTATTGCAGTGTTAGACCTCCGCTACAGCCTTGTCTTCTATGTGGTTTTCCTCCAGGATTGCCATTTGCCCATCTTAATCCATAATCCCTACATCCCTGCTAAAGAAAACCCACTCTCCATCACCACCATCGAGTTTTCATCTGGGCATGGAATGTCCTGGGCTATATATAGCGCTGTTTTTCCACCATGAATAGTGTTTTGCACGTGGGACTAAATGTTCATTTTGTAACTGTCTCAAGTTCATCTTTAGCTACAAGTTTACTATTTCTCCTACAGTCGTCACACGCTTTTTCTACAAAACTGATTGGATAATGCCCATTTAGATGTCGAAAGCGTTAAATATTGTTTTCTAGCCTAAACCTGCTGAAGCTTTCTCCTCTGTTAAGGCTTGGTTTTGTTTACTAAGTAATATTCTGTAATGAACCTCTCAGGCTTTCACAGAATTGCATTTATGAGATTAAAAAAAACACCCTCTTCTTCTGCGCTTTGCTTTGTACAGAAGGTCTGAAACAATTGCTTGCTGGAGGTGTGGACTCTGCTGAAGTTTTAAAAGATCGGATCTAATTTTACCCAATCGCTAAAGTTTTGCCATGACATGTGTAATGCGCCTGCTTGATGAATCTTACTGGAAATGACTCTGAGCGGATTAGGTCCATAATGACTCGATATTTGAAGGCGTGTTCAACATGGAGTGAATGGCTTCGCTCATTTCCTCCACCAAGATGCCGTCTTATTAAGGCGAGCTACGGTTCGAAAATGGATGTAATCTTTCACACTTTACTTATTTGCCCGGTAGAAATTTCACCAGAGAAATCCAAGATGGAGCTCTGAAGGGAGATGAGAATAAAATAGAAATGCGTAGAAAAGCAGGCTAGGCTAACAACAGACAAGCAATATTATTACTTATGAAATAAGTTGGTTGCACTGCTGTTTTAAAGGGTATTAGATTAAGGGGAGTGAATGCACATATACTATACTTTTTATTTATTAATAAAAGCTTTTGAAAAGTATTTCTAATCTTCCTTCAAAATCCAAATTATGTGCTGCTTTGTGTTCATATCTCTTACAACATTTAATTAAAAGAAGGTTGCAACATAACCACCAACCATTATGGTAGTAGAAAAAGACTAAAAAGTTTCAATACTTTTCACAAAAACTCATTTTGCTATTGATTTTCCTCTTGTAATTTTATAATTTTCTAAATGATAAAATTACGTATTTGCTAACTCATATTTAACACGGAGAACTGACTTGAGATATTAGAAGATACTCTGTTTATGCTTGTGGCTCATACTAAAACGTTACGTCTACTGCTGTAGGTCCTGAAGTTCTGTCAGCAGCAGAAGACCCTGGTGGCAGCCATGCGTCGCTTCAGCGTGGTGAAGAAAGAGAGCAGCATAACACAAGACATCAAGATGCAGGCCGAAAGCCTCCACCGCCGTTTAGACGGCCTTTCAAAACAAGCCCAAAGAACTGAAGACCAGCTGGGAACTAATGCTGTCTCAGTGAGAATACAACGCTCCCAGCATGCAGCTCTGCATCGCAGATTTCAGCAGGTTGGAAAGGACAGCCTTCCCTTTGCATTTGACACTTGAGACAACTTTGTTTCGCTGCCTCTATTCTCAAGCTGCACAAATGCACATGAATAGAAGATATGCTTCATAAATGTATAAAACACATTGAAAAATGGAAAGATTGAATAAGAAATCGTTTTTTCTCTCTATAAAAATATCTATATTATAATAAACATACTCATTTAGGAGTCTAAAACCAGCACCGTCAGAACTGAGGCACATATAATTACTTACTTTGTGTCTTTCTACACCAACATGTGCAGATGCACAGTAAATGCATCGTGTGACGAAGCTCAAAAAATCAAACATAAATTATGTATATGCTAAAAAAGATGGGGGTGAAATGCCCTCTCATTCTTCAACCCCCGCCCTGCTTTCTCATTTTCTCTTTTGCTATAATTACTTCCAGGTGATGCTCCAGTATAATGAAGGTCTGCTGACCAAGCAGGATCGTTGTAAGCACTTCATTATGCGGCAGCTGGAGATATCGGAAAAGAGTGTAACAGAGGAGGAGGTGAATGAGATGGTCGCCACAGGAAATTGGGAGGTGTTCAACGAGAACATGCTAAATGATGTCAGAATCACACGGTCACAACTGTCTGACATCGAACAGCGACACAGGGTGAGAGCAAAAAGAAAAAGGGTCATGAACGTCTTGGAAAATGTTTCTTTAAATAATTATACTCCCCAAATAGCTAAATGGAAAGTTCTTGTTGATAAATCTCTTTGTCAATATCAAATAAAATTCACCAAAAGAAACACAAATCTTTCTTAATCAGGCCCTCTTCACATTTGATAAAGACCAGCAGTGACTATTAACTAATTACATCCACTCAGAAAAGGAATGTACTTTTAGGAGTAGTTTTACTCTACCGTACTTTTGTGCTTTTACCAGATTGATATTATGAAGTATTGCTACTTTTACTTGAGTACAATTTCTGGATATTCCACCCACTGGGATTAACCTGACAAATTAAGAACAAACATATGTTAATAGAAGATGCATGAGACAAACCTACAAGCTTTGAATTGGAAATTTATTTTCATCTGCTTCTTATTGTGCCATTGTCGTTCAAAAAGTTACAGAAAGCACTAGATAGTGTCGCTGGAAGTACATCACATAAGTTTTAAATTGAAAAGAAAAATGGTTTTAGGAAATCTGTTTTGTCTCTTGTACTGTAATTGGTATTTATTTTCATTTTAATCTTTAAAATAACAGTCTTTTCTTATTTCAGAGTGAAGGGAAGAATGAGCCTAAAGCTCTCGTAGGTTTTTTCTTACGCATTTTTGGCAGACGTATCACAACACTGCAGTGGGATGTTTCCTAAGAAATACTACAAATGTTCCTATAAATGGGGAACACTATTGGTATTTTTCTAATTTTATCACCAGCACAACAGAAAAGTTGAGAAATGTACAAATTGAATAATGGTAGCCTGTTGTGGCAGGTGTTTGAAAAAAAAAAATCATGCACTCCATTATGCACAATGGGGAGTGCACTATATGCACCACAGCAAACCTCTAGAAGACTCAGCACAGACTATTCATGTTCTGGCTGATTTTTAATGTTGTGCTCTCTCTTAATCCAAGGTAAAGGGGCCTGAGGAGGACAAAAGCTTGTCAAATAATCTTTCAAAATGTAAAAAAAAGAAATCAAAGTCTGAGACAAGGTCGCTTTAAGAGTTTGTAGATTATGATCTCCATTACCTAACTAATGTCCCTTTTTATGTCTGTTATAATATTCATGTTACCTTCCTCCACATCCAGGAACTATTGAGCCTGGAGAACAATATGAAAGAACTGAGAGACCTCTTCATGGATATCTTCATGCTCATAGAGGAACAAGGGGCTGACATTGAACACATCCAAACTAATGTTGAGCGAATACAAGATTACGTAGCTGCAACTAATGAGCAGTTAAAGATGGCTGTAAGATATAAGAAGAAGAACCCAATTCGACAGATGTGCTGCTGCTGCTGTCCTCCCTGGAGATGCTGCATGTGAAAAAGAACGCTTTGTGGCTGAGAGTTTGTTCCAAATAAGGTTTTTATTCCAGGGTAAAGGTGTCGAAGTTGTAGCTGCTGCTAAGAAAGAGCAATGGTGAGTAGAGACGCAGCAGAGCACAGAAAACAATTAGAGAGGAGGGCAGGAATTGCTATGGGAAGGTACTTGTTTCTTTCAGGAGGAGGCGAAGTGACTGCGATTGGAAGAGACAGTTCAGTGAGTTCTACTCACCAACATTGTTGCTTATTGGAGACCTTCACTGTCATCTGACAGAGGTCACAAACAAGAGGAGGATACTGACACTGCTGGATCAGCAAAAACTATATTCCAGCCCTTCTTCCCGAAAAGTGAAGCACTGCTTTTTCCCCTCTGCCACAAGAATTCGAATGGGGAAAGAATTGTTTTTTCAAAACATGCACTTTATAGGATTCACTTTTCTTTTTGGGGGGCATGGAGCTAAATTTTCTCATAATGAGGAGAATTTTATTTTCAGAAAAAAAAAAATATATTTTGCATTCATTTTATTTTTGGCAACATATTGATTTAAAACAAATACATGAGTACATGTACTGTATTTCAAGTCCTAATCATTTTAATTATATTTTCTATTAATTTATGCAATTTTGTGTGAGCAGAATACAAATATTTCCGGCATGGCAAAAACCTTTGAACGTTGCTAAATTTAGTAGTCACCGGTCATTTAAATGAAATGTGATACATCATTTTTCAATGTTTTTTCTTTGTGTCTGACATAAATTTTAAATTTGCATGAAAACTGTGAGACCCCAGTCAGCATACTAAGATGTGTTTTATTATATCAGTGAGTGAAAAAGCGAGTAGTGGCCTGGAGGAAAGAAGCCTAAATTCTGGGAATTTTACATTCAACTCATAAATAGAATCAAAACACCCATAACTACTGACTGACTTTTCTCTTACCATTTTCTCAGATTGAGCTATGACAGTTAATTCACAACTTCAGCAAAGTAATGGGAAATCAAGTGCTGAGTAATGCATTCATCACCGGTCTGGTGAGCCAACCTCTACCCAGAGATGACGATGGCGTTCCTCTGTGACTCAGCGGCGTACGGTGTCCGGTGTCCACGGCAAAATACAGGTGCAACTGGGTGTGTGAGTGAGAGCCAGCCTGGAAAATCCAGTTGGACCACTTTTCCCAGGATATGTTGGGAGAAGTGTATAAACAGAATGGTTAACCTGAAGCAGATTGCTGAAGACGTCTCTGCTCCTCTGCTTATGAATGTTTTAGTCCCTTATGATTCCGTCTCAAAAACATTGCAACACAAAGGATTACGTATTTTAAAGACCTCCCTGAGTCTTTCACAAATTCAGCTCAAGTCCAAAGCTTCTATTGAAGTGTTTTATAACTTTCTATTATTCGCTTCTTTACTTTTTTTATTTTGGTTCAGTCGAGGAACATGGTGTGACAGATGAGAGGTGATGTGCGCGATGACTTCCGCCTGCAGTAAGAAAACTCTTTCGACAAAGCAGCTTCTCTGTGTTGTACATCAGGGTTAGAATCACAACATGAGATCAAAACATGAAGGCATCAGATACTCAATTTTTACTATGTAAGCCAGAGCAAAATACATGTAATGCATATATGAGCACTTTCTCTTGAGGTTGTAAAGTAAAATGAAATGCTGCTGCAAATTCCAAATTTCCTGAGCAGCAACAATGCCATCCAGTGTTCAATAGGATAACTACTAGTTTAAAATGGGTTGTCACTTAACACTCAAGGGCAAATGGACACCGGTATGGACCCTCAGAAAAGAAAATGTGCAGACATTTTATTTTTTACACTGGATGAAAAAAGAGCAAACAGTTCAAACAATCAAAGAAGTAAATAAAAAATCTCAGGTTTTATGAATTACTGCAAGCAAGCATTTTAAAGTGGCCAAATGCTTTTCACATGTTTGTAAAGTAATATAAAAAATACATTAGTAAAATTAGAAAAAAGACAAAGTAAAGTAGGGAACTTAAAACATAAGTTTTTCACATATTTGTTAAAACTGTCACTGTGCCGCGACAGTAAAACACCAGTCTGTGAAACATTTGAGCTGCTCTGTCTCCTCCCTGTGGTCCTACTGACATCAGCAGAAATACATACACCACTCCCAGTGAGAAACAACCATTCAGAGTCAGGAGGAAGGCCTCAACATTGTCAATCATGTTTGTGCATGTGCTGCCCGTTTCCTGCATCTGCACTGACAGTGAAGAAACAACTTTCCGTTACTGGAAAACCATTTTTCCATCATCATCAGTGACATACGGAAATATTCTATTATGATCACCTCGTTAATACATGGCATCTCAGTCTCTTCATACCTCACAATATAATCAACATTCAAATAAACTGTTACTTAACAATATTCAAATACATTTGTGCTTTCATTATAGCCAATAGACAATATATTTATAATTTATAGATTTAACTACAATAATATTGCAGATGTATGACTGAAAGATGAGTCCAGGAAGGCAGCTAAGTTGTAAGAATGTATTATTTCTAATTGTCTTCCACCTCATTGTTTTACACCGCTTTGTGTTTCATAAGTCACACAAAGCATCATGGGTCATAAAAAAGTGGATTTTATTTTTAGTTCAATTTATTACCTTGTAACTATTCTGAAATAAATCACTTTATTGCTTCTGTAACATTTTTGTTTCTCATATTTTATTTAAAGTCCATACAACTTATGGTTTTGTACATGTGCAATACTGAAAACACATGTCTTTGCAAAGAATTCCTTCGTTGAGTAACACCAGCTGTGGTTATGGAGAACTGACACAATTTTCCTGACTGTTTCATCAGACCATCAAAATCTAAACACAGACATGTCCAGCCCTGAGAAAGATGGATCACAAAAGAAATCCAAAGCCAGTATGGCAGCTCCAGTAGCAGCTCAAGCTCCAGAAGAATTGAATACAAGCATGTAGGTTAAAATCATGAGCCTGCAAGTTAGAAAACTGAAATTAAAACAAAGGATGAAAACAATTGTGGGACAGTACAATTAAATTAGTTAAAAATACCTAAGGATACAGGTAGGGATCACAATCTTATTTTTACAACTGTACTCTGAGTAGCTTGGTTCCTCTACAACACATGTGTCAAACTCAAGGCCCGCGGGCCACATGTGCCCAAGTCTAGTTTTCCAGAGCTACCATCTGCAATTTTAGATGCGTTCCTTCTCTAACACACCTGGATCATTGACTCATTATAAGCCTCTACAGAACTGAGTTGTTGCTAATGAGGGAAGTCAACCTTTTGTCTGGGGTGTTTTAGCAAGGATGCATCTACAATCTAAAAGTTGCAGCCTGGAGGGCTGAACCTGAGAACTCCTGATTTGTACCGTCAATGTGGCCCGTTAAGGGTGGCCCATATGCTGAAGTGGCCCTCGGTGAAATTGATTTTGACACTCCTGCTCTACAAGTTAACTCAGAGTTTTATTATTGTAAAATTAACATAAGTCAGGTCTCTTCCCTCTTCTAGTCAATCTAAAACCATTAATAAATAGCCTTATGTTGCTCATAATCAATACCACCACCAGAGGGCGATGTTATGAGGCAAAGTAGATATCCATCCATCCAACCATCCATCCATCTCTGCTCATTTTGCAGGGCTGTGGTTCCAATTGCTAGCTTGGTACACCCTGGACTGGTCCATCACAGGACAATACAGACCCATAATCATGTGTGACCACAATCATAAAAGCAAATATTGGTCATGATAATTTGTTGAGGTGAAATGTAAGCATGTATAGAGCGCACACATAGACATATATCCAAGGTGAAATGTGAAAGACAAAAAAAAAAAAAAATCAAAAACAATCAGAGGAGTAAAGGTTGAGTGTGTGACAATATGCAATACTAAAAGGTTAGTTTCTACACCACTTGCATTTCGGCTGTGAACGATCAAGGAAAAGAACATTTTGAGAAGTGTGGAAGGAAGAAAGAATATGGTAAAATAATCTATATTTACATCAGTTTTGTAGAAATGTAAGATATTTAATTAATTGACTAGTTATCCTCTAACCTAAATCTCGGGTTATTTATTTATAGCAATACTAAAAAAATATTTCAACTTAAGTCTTCAATTTCTATTTTCCAACTTCAATGTTGCATCTTCAAATATTTTGAACATTTTTGACAGGAAGGTATGCAATGTCTAAATACTACGTACATCCAGTATAAAAAACAAATGCTTTACAGTGCTGTTTTAAAAATATTTCTTCAGCAAATAGATCAGTTTTTTTTTTATTTTTTACAGAGGCAGAAGCATCACTACTGTCGCCTGGGGAGGTAACAAAGCAAGCCTGTCTGACAATAATATGGCCTCTTTTCCTAACAATATAAAATCAATAAAACACATATGGTCATTTTAGAGCATGTTATTGAAACCTATTGCTATTGCAGGCCTTCAATGACTAACGCAGCTTGATGTGGAATATTGAAAATCGTTTTACCGCATTCCAATTTTGTTACATTTATTTACAAAAACAATAGAGATACTTTGCTAAGCATGTGTAAATTGTTGCTACAGTGATTATGTTAGGGATGCCTTTAGATTATTTGACAGATGGCTGGATCATTATGAGTGGGAGCGCTGCAAATCAAACCACAAACGAGCTTTAGATGTGTTAGCTCACAACTAATATTCCAGTCCTTGCTTTTCACGCCGTTTTATGCATATTAATTCATATTCCACTGATCTAAGATGTTGTGCCAGATATAGTTGTCATTTGTGGTTTTTGAGAAGGACCACCACACAGGCAGGAGGTAGGCATTGCTATACTGGGAGTGATTTAATAACAAAAGACAAATAAGGAAAAGTGCACAGCAGGGAACAAAGGAAAATAAATCAATAGGGAGAAAACCTCTGAGGCACACAGGAAACAGGAAAGTTCTACAACAAATAAAAGAACACAAAAGTAAAAATACAAAAGAGGGTAATTAATGGGACGATGATCAGGTGAATCTAATTAACTGATGTGTCAGTTGGGAGGGGAACCAAGCTGGGGCAACTGAGGAGTAAATACTATGGGAGAAAACGGAAAAAAGAAACTGATAACCAATGGAAGGAAAGTAGGGATGAATAAAACAATTTAAAGGAGAATCAAAGAAAAAGGAGGTCAACAAAGTGCATTATATCATAATCGCATCAAATCTGTGACAAAAAACCCACTTTTGTTGATTTTCACATCGACATTGAGGTTTCATAATCTGAGCTCTTTTAATTTCAGCTCTTTTCACAGACAGTCACTCTTACTTGGCTTGAGTTCAAATAAAATGACTCCCTCTGCATTTTTCTCCAATACTTTTTTCAAACTAAGCAGCAATAATAACTGTTTTCCATGAGCAGCTGCAGCTGTGAATAGAACCTGCAATCATACAGTCAATCTGAGCCAGCAAATAGAGGAAATAGCACGTTCAAATTGTCTGCCTTGGATTCTCCCCTGAAACCTTAGGACAGGAGATTAGAATTTAAAAGATGATCCCCTTAGATTACGAAAGGAAAAAAAAAAAGACAGAAATATTTGTCTCAGTTCAAATTGAAAGTCCCAACCCACTGACAGCAGAGGAAAACAATCACAGAATTAATTTTTCCCAAAACTCCCACCCTATGAAACACGTTAAGCCAGCAGAGGGAGCTCATAGCTAATAACAATAATGAGACCTCGCTGTACTTTTCTGCTCAATAGTTCCATACAAACCAATAAACAGTCCTTGTCAGACTTTGCCCTCCAGTTGTGAATATTTTTTGCAGCTTATGGTTGTAAACAACCCATTTAGACTTCCATCAGTGTGTCATTACCGCAAACTCAATAGCATCCTTTTCTGTTCCTTTGTGTCGCGTATTGATTCATGTGTTCCACAATGAGAGGTAAACAGTGGGAGGGCAAGCCGAGGCAGAGCTGGCGCGTGCGCGTCAGGACAGAAGAGAGGTGAAAATTAACTGAGACGTGGGTGAATAAAACATGTCTCTGAGGATGTTTCCTTGTTTCACCCCTCCGAGGGCTCAGAGGGAACCGTGAGCCTTCCTGATGGTTAATCCTCCCTGTAATGAGGGGGCAAACACACTGAGCCTCACCGGCATTCACACACACACTTTTATTCTGCAGTCCTTGGCTAAACCACATTAATTGCAATAAATAATGCCCAATGTAATTTATTGCATGCAGCATGCTATTAAAAAGTAAGTTTTGCTTTTTCCCTATAAGAATAAATTTTCACTCAGCAATGTTGAGTTCTGCAGTGCTTTCACTTACTTATCAAATACCTCCAGGGCAACTTTATAACCAACTTACAAGAAGAAGAAGCTTTGGGAAAAAAAAACAAAAAACGAAGCTCATCTGACTAACTCATTTATTGTGGTTTTGCTGCAGCAGGTTGACCTTGTGAAGAAACAGACGAGCTATCATAGCTGATGCAGTTTAGGTTTGGTTCCATCAGTGTAATAAGTAATATGATCTCGAGTCTGGGCTCTACTTTACCTTGTCATCAAACTCGGCACAAAGTGATTAGATTTCACCCTATAAGCCTCATAATTGTATTTGCTCTGTTGTATGACTGTGTATGGATACAATTGTGAGGTCCAGTGGAGAAACAGTAAGTGCATTCAGCACAATTTCTGCAGCTATAATCAGAAGAAGGAAGTTATGTCCAGCTTACCAGCTGTTATGAAATCCAATGCTGACCATGAGATAAGTATATGGTACAGTGTAGATGCTCGTGAGTGTGTGGCCTTGCATCGAGTGTGTGCATGTGTGTGTGTGCGTGGCCTTGCATCGATACATTGTAAGGACTGAGGTTTGGGGCCCAAAGCTCAGACCCCATAAAAGAAGTGGTGCTTTTGGGTTAGTGGTTACTGTTTTTGACACCAAGTGAAATGTGTGAACATGAAAAATAAAATAAAATAAAAACTCAGTCAACTTTCTTTGATTAATGTAAAAAATGAATAAATAAATAAACTAGTGCAAATGTTTTCAATAAAAAAAATATTTGCCTTTTTATTAAAAACAAAAGAAAAGTATATTGTTGATGTAGTTATTTCTTTGGAAAATTAAAGAAAACATTGTCTAAAATTCATCCTTTCATAAATTGCAGTGTGTCTCTTTGCAACAACTAGCATCAAGTTATTTTGTGGGAATTTTTATGACAAATAATAAATTATTATATTATTTTGAGTAAATACTTTGAATAGTAGAAAGAGAATGAAGCATTGTTTTTACCATTTTTGTTTTTACAAATAAAAATATTTAAAAAGTGTATCTTGCAGTCGTTCTCGGCTCAGACTTTGTACTGCTTCATTTTGTTGCAGTCACTAAAACCCCGGTGAAGAAAAGCTTTCCTACAGCACAATGCAGCCACCATGTTTTGTGTTTGTTTCCTAACCTCTGTTGGAGAAGTCCAATCAGGTCTTCCCATGGCTTTCTTTAAATCTTGCTTTTCTTGCCTCTTTTCAATAAAGTTTAGACCTTTAGCTCAAACTATAGTGTACCAATAGTTGTTCTTTCGACAGATTCACACACCTGAGCTGTAGATCTTTCCACAAAGACACCATGTGACGTTTTTACGATTAAATGTTGTCTGATAGTTTAGGTGAACAGCCATAACTTGGTTTTTGCATTTGCGCTCTCTGACAGTGTTTTGTCAGATATTCAAAGCGTGAAGTATTGTTTTGTAATATAAATCTGTTTTTAAGTTGTCCACATCTTTATTCCTGCTCTGTGTTCTCTGTTCCTTGATCTTTGTGACAATCTTGTATTCACTATTGTTAACTAACAAATCTTTGAGGTTTTCAAAGAACAGCTGGATTTACTCAAAAATTAAATTACACACAGGTTTACTCTACTTGCTGTTTAGCTGACTTCTAAGGACAATCAGGATCCCTGACTTTCATTTAGGGGTCAAAGATTAGAACATTCTAGATACAAATACACATTTTTCAGAAGCAAAAAGAATTGTATATTGTGTTTTTGTAAATTGTATATTGTGTTTTTTTGACACCACATTACAATTCTGCACCACATTGTGTAGGTCTATTGAATAAATTTCCAATAACACATTGACATAAAATGTGAAAACCAACCATTTTATCATCCCACTGAGATGTTTTTCAATTGGCCTGATATCATTAAAAGACCCACCAATCTGTCTTTATGAAATGCATTACAGTAAAAGCAGGGAAGCTTTTCAATTTGCTAAAATAAGGTATCATTCAAAAGCATGAAACACAGTTTAAAACTAACAACCACAAATAAATTGAGTCTTTTCTCTCTCTCTCTCTCTCTCTCCCTCTCTCTCTCTTAAGGAAAGATTTACTGTATCTGCTGCTCCAGTCACAAAGTTTAGCAGCCACTCATAAGTGTCATTGGGTTATAGATTATAGTGGTGTCACCCAGCCTCGCTCTTTACCTCTGGGACTTCATAAAGCTCCTGACTCCTGGCCAGACTCTCATTAGGCCCACACACTCCATACGCTTTATCTGACAGCCCTTGGCAAGCGTTGTAACAAATGTGTGTGTGTCGAACTTCTAGATTTGCGAAGCCAAAGTTTATACTGTACATCACAGCTCAGTGACAATGTTGTAAACACACACACTTAGACGCAGCTCTGTTCCTCAGATGATTTAGAGTAGTGAGGACAGCCTTTGTGTGAAACATGTTGATGAGAAACTTAATCTCGCCAAACTCTGGCAATTATTTATTTATTGGTGCTCTTTGTTAGGGCAGCAGGGTTCCAGAGAGTATGTGGCGCACACTCTGCTGCGGAGAGGAAAACATTAAGAGACCTCATGATTATGTTAACTAAAAGGAGAAAATAAAAGTTCAAGGCTACAACATCATAAAAAGTTTCACAGATTAACTGCCAATTGATATTAGTTTTTTCCCCCTCTCTATTTTATAATCGTCACATGTAAACCAAAACAACAATAATAATAAAAAAAAAGACTACATTTTGTTAGGCTATGTTTAATGCTGCTTTTTTATTGAATTGTATGCAAAAAAAACAACTCTTTGCTTTTCATATTCTGAACCATTTATTTTTATACAAACAGTTGTAAATTGTGTGGTCAACATATTGCTCACTGCATGTGCAATGCCTTGCAAAGGTTTCATGGCCAAAAATGTTTTATTTCACATTTTGTCTCACGGTTTTACGAGCTCAAATCAGAAAAAAACATGTGCTGTTTGTATTTATTTATGCCTCTCTTCTCAGGTAAAATCCAGCCTCGTGTTTTAAATTTTACTCATTCACTAATGGTTGACCATCACTTATGTAATGCACCAGTTCAACGCTATGAAACTTACTGGGATTTGCCTGTGCTGTAAATGACATTCCCTCACTAGGAAGAGAAAAGTACAGATGTGAACGAGACTGCTGCCGATTTTGATTTGATATTTGGAATGACAGAGTGAACGGCTTCTTTCATGTTTTCATCCACTGCAGTTGTCAAACTAAAACCACATAAGCAGACTACATTTCTGGAGCAGCGCAGGATATACATGTCTCTGATCACAACTCCTCCTCCTGTTCACTGATTGACCTGGTTGAAATTCAACCTGCAAATTCCTGGTCAATGGGGAAAATCCCAGTCGGAGTACTGACAAGAGATGATAATCGATCAAACACCGTACACAAGCGTAATTTCATTTTCGTATTAACTCTGACATTATGTAAAACCTCGGAGATTTGACAGATATTTGCAAACAAACAGCATCATGAAGGCTAAGAGATACAAACAGGTAACAAATAAAGTCATGAAAAAGTTTTGGATTTAAAAAAAAAAAAAAATTGACTTTGATGCTTCAGACATTGTTTGTTCTGCAAATAAGGTTAGAGTTGTTCAGATTTAATGAGAAAAAAATGATTAACTAATTGGAGGGAAATCCTTGAAGAAGGATGCAAAATGTTTGTCTTCTAAAGGACTAAATATACAAGAGTCGTAACAATGTAACATCTAGTCAATGTTGTCCAAACCCATTAACACATGTGCTGCAAGTTTGTTTTCATATTTTCACATGTTACACAAAGATCTTTTCAAAGTAAATCAAGAAATTCTTTTATTATTTTAATCTACTCAATATTAAAAATGTGGAACCAAATTAGACATTTCACATAGTCTAATTTGGTTTAAAAAAAAAAAAAGAAAAAAAAAAAGCATTTTTACATGCGTCGAACTAAAAGTATAATTTTCTAAGTTATTTGGATTAATAATTTATTTACTTACTATTCATTAGCCACACTATCTTTCAATATGCATGCTGGAAGTAGGAAGGTTTAATATGCAAATAAACCCAACTCAGCTTTTGAGTAAAACTTCTGTGAAATGCCTCAAGATGGCATTTGCTGTGAATTGTTAAAATATAAATAAGTTTAAATAAATGAATGATTTGCAATGCAATAAAATGCAGAGAATAAAGCACTTTTCTCTACTGTATAATAATTACAGTATGATGTCCAGCCACTAAAAACGAACAGCTTAAAGAAAAGCCAGAGCCTCACTAGTGTTATGAAAATGCCACACAAACTGTCAAAAATAATCTTTATATGTTACCCCACACAGCCTGCTTTTTGATTTTTTTTTTATTCAAACATGCACCAAAAACCTTGAAAAATAGGTTGTATGAGAAAAAAATCCACACAAGAAACCAAAACATTTCCCAAATAACTGTCTGTGCCGACTCTTACAGAGTATCCCTTTAATTTGCCAATTATATCTGAATTTATACAGAAGCTGTTTCCCCACCACGCTTGACAGAACGGCTGTCAGTGAGAAGGCAATGTCATTCATTTTCACTTTTCTTACCACATCCTATTTTTCACTGTCTGTGAACAACCTCTTGAGTCAATTTAAATAGAGTGTATTTAGAGGAGATAGTGGGCTTCACCCTGAAAATGACTACTGACACTTAACAGACATAAGGTCTGTGCTGGGAATGGAAGTGGAAAAAAAAAAGAGGCTAATCATGAATAAATTTCCTTCCTCATGCACATGGTCATGATATTCTATTTACAACCCATCTCTTTG
The DNA here is from genome assembly GCA_033032245.1 of Poecilia picta. Classification (NCBI taxonomy): domain Eukaryota; kingdom Metazoa; phylum Chordata; class Actinopteri; order Cyprinodontiformes; family Poeciliidae; genus Poecilia; species Poecilia picta. The sequence goes on along the minus strand of CM065354.1, from coordinate 35,419,396 downwards.
GGTCTTTATATCCAGTTAATGAGATTTCAAATAAATGTGAATGGAGCTGCATTTAAATTGCTATTCAATCTGGAGGCATGGAACTGGAAACAGGAAGGATTCCACCAAATGACAGACGCGCTATAACTAATGCATTCAGTGATTCGGGCAGGTCTGAAAAATGCAATGAATGGTGGGTAACTATTTGGGAATTTTAGACTTTTAATCTGATGAAAATGTGCAGTAAAAAAAAAAGACAAAAGGAAAGGATCTGAGCTAAAGGAGATTAATCATTTTTGAAAGTGATAATTACATGTTTTTTATCATTCCGTCACATGAAAGTATCGAAAGGGTTCATACAGTTTTGATAAGTTTCTATATTTAAACGAACAACAAATTAAACCATTAATAAAATATTTCAGTTGAGTAAGCAGTGACAAATGGTGCATGTTTTTACCATTTGCTGTCCTTCAGCGGTCAAGAAAGTTCAAATGTCTAAATTAATTAAATAAAAACCAAAGATGTATTTTGGAATTCAGTATTTGCACTATTCAAATATTGATGTTTTTTCATTGGTTAGCTGTTTTTCTTTATTTTCATTCATTCTCTATAATCCTCATCACTTAAAATGTTGAAAAAAGGTAAATCCATTAAAGCATAAATGGATGTGGACATTTTATCGTACAATGAATCTTAAGATCAAACTTTAGATTATGTATGTATAAATTACCACCAATGATTTACCAAATAGCAAGACATTAAATTTTCATCGTTTAGCAGATTAAAGATTTAAAACATTGTTGATATCAAACTCAGTTGCTCTGAGTGAGGAATGGAAAAGAATTAATTGAAGAAATCATTTTAAGATTAAAGCAGAATATTGAAAAGGAAAACATCTGACAATGGAGTTTGTACTACAACCCAATTTTATCTTGTTTCTTTTGGTTAAAATAAGTGATTTGGTGGATTTGGATAAACATGGCTGAAATTCTTTCATTCCATGTCATAAACATGTCAAGACTGAAAAGATATTAAAGATAGCATTATATAAAATGTATTAAGATGTGTGTTTTGTTTCCAAGTGAGTTACAGAGTTTTACACACAGGGAAAAAATGGTTCTAATATTAAGGTGGGGAAAATTATATGGCACATCCAGTTTCTACAATTGTATTCTAGATAAAAAAGCAACCCCACACACGCACACACACCCAGTCACATGCAGTCCCAGTTTGACATCTCTATCAGCAGAACGAATGAGATGACAGGATGAATGAATAGAGAAGAGCTTGAGAGGACGTCAGGAAAAGACACAGTGTGAGGAAGACGTGAGTGAGAGGCAGTGGAAGACACAGTAAAAGACAGGGACCAACTGTTTGTGGGAAACCAGGGGCCAGGAGCCTTAAGCAAGGGTCCCTGAGGACCTGCCAAATGCTGACAGTCTCCTCCATGACACCCCATTACATTTCAATCGAAACTGTAAGTTTTGGGGTGGAGAAGGGAAGGGAACAGTTTCTGTTCTGAATTTTGTTGAGAATTTAGACAGGGTTTTATGTTTTTTGTACCCCATGCCTCTAAGCTTGATGTAGCTACTGGAACAACCATGTCAGGATTATCAATCCTAAACTGCTTGGGAATAACATGACTTGTTCTGTAGCACAAAAAATATTGTTCAATAATTCAGTTTCAAAATGACTTGAAACAAAATGACAATGAACATTACCCATATAAAAAGAAAATCACTCACAGATTAAGGAAGCTGCAGTCAGAGTTCTCACTTACTCCAAACAGGCAAACCGTCACACCAATCCTTACATCACTGCAGTAGCTCCGTGTTTTCTTAATGTCTGAGCCGAAGAAGGCAGAGCAGTCGTGTATTTTACATGTACGGCACTGAGATATTGTGCAACTTCAGGTTGCATAAGAGTTTGAACTGAGTGAGCTTGAGAAGATTTCAAATTTTTCCAATTACCACAAATGGAACAAGAACTACTGAAAAACAATAAAACTATTAGTTCTGCTGAGGTATTCTACCGGGAATTCTTGCATTTAATTTAAAGTAAACCTTTGCTCTAGTTCATTCATCTGTGAATGTGTTTTTGATTTATTTGAATGTGCTTTCATGTTTATGTTTTATGATGCATTTTGTTATTTTTTTATCTTAAATTGTCTCAAGTAAATGTCTTGTAATTGCAATACATGCTGCAATAGAAAGTCGAGCTTTCATAACAGTTGATTTACTGTCACCCTACAGAAATTCAGAATCAAAAAAAGATTTAAACACATTTAAAAGGAGTGTCAGTCTTTGTAGACATCTATTTCCAAGCAAAGTACCACTGAGCCTTTTGACAACTCGGTTTGGCTACAATACCTTAATAGTAATTCACACATGCAAAACAGAGGCTGCTCAGACCAGCACTGGTGTAAGCTTTCAGATACTAAGGTTGTAAAATTAGCAAGGTGACACGTTACTGGACTGATGGAGGAAACCAGAGCATCTGACGTAAATAAAGATTTGCACAGCTGAGGATTGGATTGGAGGCCGTCTTCCTAAGAGGCAAAAGCAGCAACAACCACACCTCAGCCTTGTTATACTTTTCTTAGAGTGAATTATGTTGGTACAGATCATCACCCTCGCCCCGGCCTTTGTTCTTTCCCTCCTCTTCCTCTGGACGTCTCAGTTTGCGCCCCATCCTGTCTTGGCCCACTGAGGCTCTGTCATGTCTGTGCAGGTTCCACTGATTCCTGCTGAAACCAATACCTTCGGATTCCGCACAGGAAAGATGTATGCAGACATCAGCGCAAGACATCAAAATGACAAAGCTGCCACAGTTGTGCTTCTAAAATTTCCTTCTGAATAGAGCACATAAATACTGATTGGACATTTTGACTTTTGGACAGCTGGTTTTCTAATGCAACAACATTCTTCACATAATGGTTTTTGGGGGATTTTGCAGCCACTGTTGCTTTTCCTCACAGCCGACATTGAGAACCAGGTAGCAGCACAATCCATCTTGTCAGGGATCCTGCAGAGTCACTCACTGTGGGTCCTGTTCCTGATTCTACTACAAGATATTTATCACGGCTCTTGCTCTGAAGTTGTGCTTGTACTGATTGTAAGTCAGCAGTTACTTTTCTTTCATACGGAGAATTTACGAGAAATGTAGAGGAACACGATTGGATTCATCATCCCAATAAAAGCAGCATATTTGTTCTTTCCCAAAGAAGTTGTTCTCCTGGGTGCAGTTATGAAGGTGTTTACAGTTATAGACACACTGCTAGCATTAGTTTAAAGTCTTAAACAACGTAAATTTCTTTTGGGTTGTTGTACGGCACATAAATACTTCAACATACTCAGTTCTGATAGGGATGAACTGCACATATTTAAAGGAAAGTTAGTTTTTTCAGCTACATCTTTTTCCTCCCTGTGAAACTTATTTTTGTGATCATAATGTTCTGCCATTGATCTCCAGAGGTCAGTGGCCAGTTAGCAATAATATTCCAATTTTGTCAGGCAACCTCAAAATTACAGTAGCTGAAGAAACTAACAAACTGGCTGTTTTTATGAAGAAAAACAGGAGAACTGCTGATTTAGTTGTTTTTCTATCTCTGTGGGAAAACAAGGACACAAAAACTGCATTGATATTCGAGTGAGAAATAACTTTTTTCTCAGTTGTTTTCTTCTTCACTAGTGAGAAGTGAGAAGACAAACAAGTGCATTATTGCCCCCATGAGGCTGGAGTGAAAAATGTACATCACTTAGTTGACTTGTTTTTAAAAATGGTATAAATACTGATGGATGACAGGAATCGTTAAACCTTTCCAAGTGCCGAATTGCCACTTATTTCACTCCTTATTTATCCATTTGTTTCCTGTCACTTTTCTACTTCCTTTCCATCTCTTGCTTCTTTCTTCCTTCAGTCTCCCGGGTCTTACTGACAGCTGTTTTTTGTGGCTCGTGTTTGTCAACAAAAGACTGTCTGACACTGATCACTCAATACTCCTCTGTCCAAATATTTCACCGTTTCCATATCAGACTTGAATCGTTGGAAATTCGACAGCATTTCTTATTCATGGTGACCATGAATTATTCTCCCTGATATGAGCTCCAGTCACGTAAGGCAACACCGCAGATGTTAGAACATGACGGAAAGATAAATATGGAGAGTGACAGAGATTGACTGACAGAAAAATATATGAACTCTGAGGGTCAAAAACAGATTATCTGAACATAGAATCGCGTCATGCATCAGAACGTGACATTTTGTGGATTCTCTGGGACCTAAAACACAAATAAGCAGGAAGAGATTTCAGAATAAACTGCGATCAGACACCTGTGGGACTGGAAACACAAAATAATGTCATGTACTTTGTCATGTCACATTGCTTCTTTTGTGTTTGTTGTACTTTTTATTTACAAATTCATATTTTTACAAGTGCTTTGCTTCTATAAAAATTTCCGTCTTGTGGTATTCCAAAAAAAACATTTCAGTTAAATTCAGCACAGCTCATTTATATATAATTCACAACACATGTCAATTCAAGGTACAAATTAAATTCAGTCCAGTTATTCACACAACTGATCCTACTTATGAAGCAATGCAATCAAGTTCAGTTTTTCCTTCCTTCCTTATCTGTATTTATTGTGTTCACAAAAATTTGTGCTTTGCATTCAGTGAATTATTATGAATGAATCAACCTTAGATGAAAACTCAATTTAGTTGTGTTCAAACTTTATAGCAAATAAAGTCTTTATAACATAGTATTTATTTTTCCTTTTGTGTTTTCTGTGGGAAAGCTGTTCGTCTGCAGTCGGACATTTGACTTTGTTCAATGTTTCAACACATCCAACTACAAATGTGAATGGGCCTACATGAAAACACCATTTTATAATTTTGGAAAAATACTTTTATTTTTTAACTTGTCAAAAATTGTACTAAGCAAAAACAAGACAACCTTTTACACAAAATTCATTTTATTCTAAGTACACATTTAATTTTAGAAAAAAAAAAAAAACTAAATTCTTTGAGGGTTTTTTTGGCCATTTCAAATCTGTGATTAGATACCCATCTAGTTATTAGAATAAGGCTTACTACTCACAATTACAGAAATATTGCAGAATGTTTGTTAAAATTGTCTCTTTTTCACTTGGTAAAATGAAGTGAAGTGTATCTGAATCATATTCAGACCAGACTGGTGTAGGGAAATTTTATTTTATTACCACATGCTGAGGGATAGCTCAAACACACACACAAACAACACATTCAAGGTCATGTTCCTACAAATAAGGGACAGATCGGCATCATAATAAATCTGCTCCGTGTTTCTTACAGGTGTGTGTGTATTATTGAACCCTCCAAAGCTCAGCACTAAAGTCTTTGATCCAGAGAGTGCCGATGTGTGTCACGGTGATGGATTTAGTCATTACTATGCCCTCCTTGTCTCAGAATCTGTCTTTATGTCGATTGCTTGTCTATTTCTTTTTTTATTATTAGTTTCTAATTTCTCTCGAGATTTTTTAAGCTTATGAGACAGAAAGATTACGTTTGTGACAATCAGTTTGTGTGCATGTTCTCAGATTTAAATTAGTTTGCATATATTTTTTTTACAGATTCTCAAAAATTTCAAATTTATAATTTCCAGCATCATTTATTGATGTATAAAAATGTTGATGTGTGATAAGATGCCACTACGATTCAAGGGCAGCATTTTATTGTTCTTTTTTGGTTAAGAAAAAGTAAGTATAAATGTAACTTCCCTTGGTCACAGCTTCCCCATTTCTTTCACAGGTCTTGTGTCTATTTTATATTCTGTGTCTCTAATCCTTTCACCCAATGGTCTATTTGAACTTTCACACCACTTGAAGTGGGAATACCTCATCAGAAGGTGTAAAACCACCTCCGCGTGACCTCTCAAGGCCTTCGAGTGATCTCACGTTTCCTGCTTGTTGTAGCGCACTTATTGTCTCGCACTTTGACCAGTTGTGCAAATGACTTTCTAGCAAGAGACTAGGAGCACACAGCTGAACAACTGACAGTTGATATTAAGCAAAGCGCTCTGTGTTGCTAATTATCTGAGGAGAAACAAGGCCACAGACGCGAACACGGGCCTCTAACCCTACATGAGGAAGTCTTCAGTAGAAAAAGATTAGAGATTGAATCTGAAAACCCTGTGGTCATGTGGACAGTTTCATGTTTCCAACAGAAGTAACAAGGTTCTTGTCAAAGCTTTGTCAAACTTTGCAAATTAACCCCGTCATTAAAGTGGATTTGTATAATTCTGGATCGGGGTTATATCTCAGAAGAGCTGATTGTGCAGTCCACCATAAGAAAAACTCAGCTACTCTAATCAAACAGCAGCTGACCAAGGATGAGTATATTTTGAAGTTAGTCCAATGCTAAACATGCTGAAAATTAACAAGGGAACAAAAAGAAGGGGCTTGTGTTAATTCCTTTGATCACTTTAATTTAAACATATTAATTATTTCTTTAATCATGCTCATCTTACTTTGTAGTTCCTTCAGCATCAGTTTTATCTAGAAACAATTAGAAATGGCCAACAGTTCTTTCTTGTTTTATTTTTCTTGCATGTCACTTTGAAAAAAAGGGGGAACGATGAGCTTAAGGATTAATTACAGTATTTAAATAAAATTTTAAAACATTTAATGAAGTATAAATCCTAAACCTGTTTATGTTTATGTGGTAGAAAAAGGCAGAACAGACACATTAAAAAATAAAATAAAAAGTGAAAAGTGAAACATCGGGCTCCTCTTGGTTTAAGTTCAACATTTTAGACACGTTCAAATCAAAAGACAAAAGTTTCCATAACACAAATGGTCAGGGCCTTTTAGTTTCAAAATATATTCAATAATGGTTGATTTCAACAATCAAGATTGTACAACAGAAAACCAAAGAGGGGGAATAATATATTTTATTCAGTGTCATAATCAGATGGTTCTTACTTGCCTGAACATGCGGCAGAGTTTTTAATTGAAAATGGAAATTTCTCTATTTAAGTGCTGATTACCATAGCAGGTGGAGAGCAATTAAAATAAATGAATGGTGAAATGTCCCATATACGAGTTATAGAAATGCTGCAGGCATTTTAACATGCAGCCATACTTTTCCACGTTAAGTCTTAGATCCTTTTCCTTACTCTTGCCACAGTACTAATTTAGCTGCTCTATATTCAAACGAAGCAGAAAAAAGCAATAACAATAGGTGTTAGGTGTGTGTGTGTGCGCACATCTGTGGCTTTTGGTCCTGGGTCAGAAAGCATGGTTTGCATTCAGTTCGCGACTATTGAACAGCTGAGAATGCAGGAAACTGAAAGCAGAGGCAGAGAGTGGAGACATGTGCCATATGGAAAACTGAAAGTTCACATCATGTATCATTATCATCATCATCTTGATCACAGACAGCTACCACACGCCCATACACACAGACAGAGAGAATGACAGGGTGATGAATCCCAGCATGAAGGGAGGAGTAATAGTGTGAGAGCTTTGAAGAATAATATTTATTTTGTAATGTCAACAGGATATCTTCCTATTTCCCTAAAATTAAAGTTCACCTCCACTTAAATAATGTCCTCAGTTTCCCAAGCACTGACGTTCTACCTTTAAAGGATTTTTTCATATATATAATATTATCCAGTAAATTCAAGCTACTGTTTCTAATGAAAATGCATGTTGTAAGAATATGTAAGATTACCATCTGAAAATACCAATGATCAACAGAAAAACTCCTTTTAGTATATTATATATATATATATATAATTTGTGCACTGAAACTTAACCAAAGTTTCATGCTAAAGTTAAACACTTTCTTCATAGTTGTACATTAACTAAGAGGGGAAAATGTTAAAAATAAAAAAGGTCCAACATCCTGGTTGAAAATAGGTGCACACATTTTAATTGAATTTGGTCAAATTTTAAGATTTACTCCTTCCTGTTTGATAGGTGTGTATCACCATGACAGACCTTGATTTTGAAGTATCTTCCAATATGTTTTGTGGAAGTTCTCAGATTCTCTCGGTAACTCCTCAAATTAGCCATATTTAATTCTGAGCTCTCTTCCAATACATTCCTTTTCCCTGGTGAAGTTATGCGCTTTTTTATTTTGACATGTGCTTGGGTTCACTCTGACGCTGACCTAATATAATCCCTCTTGAGCTTTCCAGCAGACGTCTGAAGGTTTTTGATCAAAACTCGAAGTGTTAAATGAATGCGTCTCTTTTTTTCAGCCAAGTCCATGTATCGATTGTTTTTAAAGTTGAGGAATCTAAGAAGCAGTGCAAAGGAAGTTTTATCGGAGCAAAACGGCCAGATGAGAATGATGCCCAAAACACTTCTCGGGACGAAAAGACATAGAAAAGTTATTGGTATTTGAAAGAGATCTCAGTAGTGTGTCTGACAGGAAACAGAGACATGGTGTCATGCAACACTCCAGCTGGGTGTCGTCCTCAGCTCCAACCCCCATTGATGTATGGTGAGAGGCCACTGGGAGCCGACTAGTGAGGCAGGAGACGGCGAAATGGAACCAATATCTGGAGCTGCCCTCTCTGCCATAAATTAAGTGAGGATGACAAGGATTAAATAGCTCGAGCTTTTCAGTGTTTGTGTGTGTGACTGTACTTTTGTCTTTGTGAAAACTTTCAAAATTTGACATAGCAGAAGAGACAGTTTTATGAAATGAGATCATCTTTGTAGAGTGATGAGGGAAAAGGGCGAAACTGCATAAATGTCAACATTTTATTCAGTCAATATAAACTTTTATCACGATCCACATAAAAATCAATGTGAACACAAGTGTGAGTGTGGATGACAAAAGGTAAGAAAGCAAATTCATTTGGGATATAGAGAGAAATATGGTCGTGTGAACAAAATAAGTCCATGTATGAGCATTTTTGCGTGCATGCCCAGGCGTGACGATCCAAGGGTATTGACTAGCATATGTTTGGGAGATCATATTGCATCCAGATGTCACAGCAAATCAATTCCAGTCATAGAAGGCCAAATGTTTTCATAAGCCTTGCAAAGCCTGGCAGGTGCAAGGTCTTCAACAATTCAGTCGTGGTAACATGGGTAGAAATGGAAAATGCACAGATATTAAATGTTAAATATCTGCTTTATATTAAATATCAATCAGCCATGTATAAAAAAACCAAAAAAATAAAAAAATAAGGGGGGAAAAATGTTATAACTTTGCGCTGCTTGTTTAAAGGGGGTTAAATTTACAACGATTTGGTGAAATGTTTTTGGAAAAGAAAAGTTAATGTTCTATAGGAAATTTGAACGGGTGTTTACGGCCACAACTAGCTCACTAAAAGTGCGTTTAAGTTCCTGTTTCTACTTCTCTTCTTGCCACACATGTTGGCTTATTTAAATATGAGTACTGTGTGAGGATGTAAATCTGGACAAAGGAAGAATGTTTTGTGAAACATCAAGTTCTGATGTGTTGCTGATGATTCCATGTATTGGAAAGAAGAATGAAGAATTAGGAATTTTCTGTGTCAGGTCAGAGGAAGCTAGTTTTCCCCATGACATCAGAGGTCCATTTTACTTTTTTCTCATAATTCAGAACAAACGTTTACTTTTCATACAAAGCATGCGAGCGTCTCCAAGAGTTCAAATAATTATAACCAATTTACAACACAGTGCTGAGATTTGATAGATTATTAAATACAGCATCTGTTGCAAACAAATCGAAGTGATGCAATAATCGGGGCCTTGCTGCACAGTACCACAGAACTTTTTAATATGCCCAAAATTTACTTTATCTGCAGATCAAATTGAAATGTAACACTATCTGATGCAAAGAAAGGTTGTACTGAAACGCTATTGACTTAAAGCAACATTCCCTCATAGGTCATAGAAGCACTGGGTGGATATGCTAGATTGTGATGGACATATTGGATTCCATTTCCAACGAACAGAAAATTTCACCAGCTCTCAAGTTTCTATTCGAGTTAGGTTACCAAAATGTCTTGATTCTGTTTGAGCTGGAGCCAAACACCCAGAATACAATTTGTTTATGGGTGTTTGGCTGCAGGCATGAAGCTGGTGCACCATGTTCAAGGTTGCTGATCCCCAGTGGAGCTGACCTAAGTTTTATTTTCAGCTCTCAGCCCGTTGCCCTTCCAGTCCATTCCATCAAGCCAACACTCAAACAACAGCAAATAATACCACACAACGTTTTCATTCAACACATCAGATTAGGGGTTCATTCCTACATACCTTTATGCATATAGTCAAGATTCAAATACGGTGTTTCAGTTTTGGTAAATAAGTCAACAGACTTATTAAGTCACTATAGTGTTGTAGACTCATTTATCATTGAACCTGGACAGAATAAACTAAATAAAAACCACTTACAAGACTCTCATGTGTGCAGAAAGACAGCAAGTTTGAAGATGAGCAAATGAAGACTTGTCAAGACAGGCAGAGGGACTTTAACAAGGCAAAGAAGCATTTCATTAAATTTAATTATGTATAATCAAGATTTTGTTTGGGTTATGCCACAAACAACATTTTAATGTGGGAATTTACCCCTGTCAAAAGTCAACTGCATTAAAAACTGTTAATTATTTATTCTAAAAATTCTCTTTGAAACTAGAAGCTGCATATAAAAAAATAGTTTTGAAAATGGTAAAAGTGATAAATGTTGTTTAGGTTTGCCACTTATTTTTCTTCTGCCCTCAAAACATATGTCAGATATGATTGTTACATGATCATAAAAGTAGAGAAGCCTAATTTTGCATCAGTTGTGGTCATTCTTGGCAGTCTGGCAAGACTTAAATGTTCCCAACTTCTCTTCAGGAAGGATTAAATGCTGAATTTATAAACAAAAAAAGAAAAATCTTCAGTTTTTGACACTTGATGGAAAACTGCTGCTGTCAGACATTTTCATGGGAAATTCTCATAAAATCTTTCTGTAAGGTACAAAAACATGACGTACAGTGGAGAAGAGTTATATTGAACACCAAACCTCTAAACCAACATCATGTGCAATGATAACTTCCTCTATAACCGTTTGTTACCCAATGTGGTCCCTTAACCGTATAAAGTTACAGAACTTGCACACACTTAAACTTGCTCATAGCCTTCAGACTCTGACAGATTTATAAAAATATTTGTGGCATGCCAACTACATGAAGTCGAAGTCATTGTCAGAACAACATGATCTATTATTCTAGATGTACATAAATAGCATTTTTTACAAAAACGCTGGAATGAGGAGCGAGAGTAAAAGGGATCTCTGCTGGAAAGAGGAAGAGAGACATCGAGGGACAATCTGTCATCTGTCTGGTTTAGATTGTGCTGGAGAGAAAATGTACTTGGAGAGCACAAAGAAAACACTATAAATTACTATCTGTACAACACATTCATAACCCAGCATTATCATCGCCGATCCATATATCACATGGAGAGAGCTGTTTGCATTTCGCACAAATTCACAACCATATGGAGAGCGGCACATCTAAGGACACACACACATATTCACACTGAGCTGAATCTACGCCAAAAACCATTAATCCGCTCTGTGACTGGGAACAGGTCCAAATGGGCTTGTTTATCTGCTCAGGTATCTGATGTTTTAATATACAGTATGTAACAATTTAACTACCAAAATATTTATAGCTGTGTCAGCTAAAATATGCAACTTTGATGGAGGCAACTGTGGAGTTTATACCAATATTACATAGAAGATGCGTGAAAGATATTAAAAAATAAAGTTATGTGAATAACAGACATTTTGCCCCACAGCATGGTGCTAATTATAATTTGTTATAAAATCTTTAGTGTCAATGTTTCTATTCTACCTTTACTGTTCAAAACAGTAAAACCTGCTTGGACTAAATGTTCCAGGATTTAATTTTTGTTTTGTCCTTGTTGATATAAAACTATCAAATGCAAACATGTAAACTTGTGTTAATGACCCTGGAGGTCATTGCTGTCCAAAATATCCCATCCTTCAACTTTCTCACTTCATCTTTTTACATCCCGCCTATAGATACACATAACGTCTCTTGTCCCCTTTATTTCTCAAATGAACAGACATGGTAGTTTACTTGGAGATATACGAATTATCTGGAGCAGTGATATAGATGGAGACTGTGACCTGCCAGCACCTCAAACTTGTTCCAGATCAATTTACTGTTCCATCACTGTGACCCAGTTGTTCATCCTTCTCCCCCTTCCCTGTCCCTACAACGCTGAGAAATCTCCATTTATCAGCGTCTCTGTCTCCATTCTCTGCTCTCATCTGTTCTTTTAAAATTACCAAGAGTCAGATTTTCCTGACAATGAGAAAAGTTTGTCTTTTTGGGCATCACTTCAAAAAAAAAAAAAAAAGAAGAAGGAATACTGGAGAATGAATTGGGATTTGAAAATAAGCTTGCCCTGAAACCTTTTGTTCCACTGCTCTCATGCAGTATTCATAGATCTCGATGAACAATTCCTCGCTTTGCATTCATTTTTTAACCTTGCTAGTCAGGCGCATGGTTAATGACCTTGAGGCAAAAGCAAAACAGTGTGACTCACACCTGCTGCTTCTCACGCATATGTGCGGTTCGATTTGCGTTTATGTGCAGGAAATGTCTTTTGTTTAATAAGAATTGATAAGGGGTTGGATGGACAAAGGCTAGTAGCACATCAACTGGAATACTATCAAAAAGTTAATATAGATTCATAATACACAGAACAACATATTTCAAGCAAATATTTTCACTGTTTTGATTTCCCTGAAAATCTGAATTTTATATTAAACAGAAAACATAGCTAATCAGACATTTGAGACTACTGAAAGGCAGGCTCATGTACTATACTCTTTCTACAAATAACCATATTTGTGCCAAATGGCAAAGACTGTGATTCTGCTGAGGTGTTATGGAAACCCAGGTTGCTTTCATAGTGGCTTTTAGCTCATCTGAAATGTTGGATCTGACATTTCTCATTTTCCTTTTTGGAATCCACTATAAATTCTCTGTGGGGTTCAGGTCAAACATATTTTCTTTCACAAATTGCTCTACGATTTCTGGCCAAACTGACTTGAAAACATTGTTTTACAAATAATCCCTGAATTGGGGGGGCATGTCATCAGCTGGATCTCAGATTATTTAGAATCAAAGCGTTAAATATCCCCTCGATGAATGAATCCCCAAAGAAGATTCATTCATTTAAAAAATGGCCTTGGAGCACTCAGCCACACAGTAACAGTTGTACGTCATCAGTCTCTCAGTATTAGCCATAAACTAATGTTTGCAAATATAAAAGCTTTCCCCCAATTCTAATTTATGAAGGGATGGGATTTTTAATCCACATTAACTTTAAGCTATAACATCATAAATTATTTATTTGCTTTTTGAACCGAATTACTAAATTAACTTGTCAATGGTTATCAAATTTATTGCACTGCACCTGTAGTTCATGAGAAATATTAATAAATAGCAGTTGCCAGACTATATTTTGTGCTTGGTAAAATTTATACGTTTTGCACCCGTTCGTTTGCAGTAAGTCGACATGTAAATCTGAAATGTTAAATTTGTGAAACAATTATTTTTATAACCTACTTCAGCTAATGTGACTTTGATATTTTGACAGGCAAAGGATAAGATTAGTGTAAATCCCCTTTGTGTGTGTTTAACATAAATCATGTTTCTTTTATCCTACAGGGTATTAGAAACACATCAGCAATAGTATTTACACAGTTCTAATCACATTGCCTATCTTCTATCATCGAAAACCAAAGGATTACTTTTATATCCTGGCTCACTGTTGACAGCAGAGGAAGAAGTGGGTGGCAACCCTCTTTTCCTATGTTTTATTGTAAGAATAAACATCATTTCCAGAGCAAAAGCACATATTTTCTTACAGTAACGAGTGATCTGTGTGCAGCTTTTTTTCCCTTTTTGTTTTCCCCTTGTTACACTGATCCAAGAAAGATCTGTAATATACATTTTAGTTTATTCAGCTCACCACAAAAAAGCAAGTTTAGATATGGATGTAAACAGTAAAGGACATCAGACAAGGACAGAGCAAAACGGTCACATTTAACAAAAGGAGAAGAAGTGGATGAGCAAGACTAAAACTTGCAAAGAAAATTACAAAGCAGGAACATTTCTTTCACTTCTAGTAAAAGTGTAACAAGAGAAGAATTTGTGTTGTTGAATTCTAAACTCTTGATGTGGTTTACAGTTTGATGAGGGCAAGCACTGCAGAATCAGAACAAAGAGCTGAAACGTACATCTGTCCCCTCTACTCTGCATGCAAGAGACCACCTCCAGCTGTCTGCATAATAAACACTCCCTCATCCACACATGCACGCACACAGAAAGCAAGAAAAATATTCCAGCCACATTTCTGCACACAAATATGAACACACATTGTGAGCTCAAACATTAAGATGTTGTAATTTTTGGGATAATTAGTTGGCCTGTCAGTTTTATGGCTGTACCTTGCTAGCTCCAAAATTAAGCCTTTGAGACCTCTTGCTCTGTTGCACACACACACACACACACACACACACACACGGTTTTGTCTCTATGTTTGTGCATGAGAAAGAGAGAGAAAGAAACACGTAGGAAGAGAGGCAGTAAAGTCGAGTGGTGGTGTGCGTGCGTGTGTGTATGGGGGGGATATAATGTCACTATTTAATTAGAAAAAAAGCAACATCTTAGCTGCTATAACCCTTAACAAGATCAAGATTTTCTTCAGTCATCATCTTAAATGTGCATTTGCTCATGCGATAATTTAAATGTCACCATTTGTATTCAAATACCCTCTGTGATCACAATCATCCCGACTTCTGTAAGCAATTATTTCATCCAAAGAAGAAATTGTGATGATGAATCTGAAATCCTCATTCTGAAGATTAAAGAGAAAAACTCCTGAAAACGTTTGGCCATGCAGGTTCTTATTTTTCTGGGAAAACGGCATAATTTTAGGTCAGAAAAAAGGCATAAACACTGCTGGTAGTTTTAGCTCAGGCCAATTCTTTAAGCTTCCAATTGTCTTTGCTGAATACTTACTGAAATGTAAGGCTGTTATCACATATCTCCTTCCATTAAGTGACTACATTTTGAAACAAAGCAACTTTTGTTCATTTCCATAACATAATTCGGATCTGTCTTTGAATAAGCAAATTCCAGTCTACATAGTTATTTAAAGTAAAATAAAAAAGAAAATTAAATTGTATTTAAAACATTACAGCAACTTGTTGACGACTTAAAGACTGTATTTAATGGCTGTGTTAGTAACTCATGACTGTAGCCCTATGGGCACACAGAAACATACAATGACTCACATCCACAGAGTGATTATTTATGATCCAAAACAGGTGAAGATAAGTAATTTAATTATGTTCCATAAAAACAATAAACTCAGGAGAAATAAACCGGCTGCTTCTGCACTCCCTGCTTTGTACTCAACCCTCTGGCGAGTAACTGGTGTATAACGTACATAAACAGTTTCCTTTTTAACTGTCTTGGACTCTTGAACACAAAAAGCGCCTTGCTCTACCGCTGACTTTTATGAGTCAATGTCCAAAGCTATCCCACTGTTAAAACACTTTCCTAAGCTTTTATATTTGCATTTTCCCTACAGCAAAACAAATAGTGAAACCTTTTTAAGTGTGGTATATATTTCCCTTAGAATATCCTGATCTTCTCTTTCCCAGTGTTGATTTTCTATCTCAAATATGAACAATTAATCAGTTTCAAAGACAGCATGGTAATTTTACAACATTAAAAGAAAAGGAAAAAAGCATAATATGTAATGAACATCAATTTAAATTGATCATGTGGAAATGTACTTGATTTTTTGCATGATCACATTAATTCTTTTGCATGTCAGCTTGAAAAAGCTGGCTGATCAGCAGAGTGCTGTTTAATATGCCAGCAATTTATATAGAAAATAGGCCCCCATCTGTTATTCTGGAAATTGACCATTTGATTTTCTGATTTAGTCACCTTATTTCTAAAATCAAACTTAGAAATGCAAACTTGCTGTTAGGCTTGAATACCAATGAACAACCGACATAAACTAAACTGACATGTGTTTCATATTTTCAAGCTTTAAGTCAAAGCAGGAGTGCGTATTTGTGATTGTGCCAATGAGTCCTACTGGTTTGGATGGTGTATAATTAACTTTTTCTTTCAAAATGATATTCTTGTATACATTACTCCTATTCCCAACCTAAAGAATGCCTGCCTGGCACTCAAGAATCTGGTGTTTGGGCCTAGAGTTACATTATCATCCATCTCTTGATTCCTGCTTGTCTACAAAGATTATTTTCCTTTTCATACTTACTACAGACAGCCTTAGCATAACAGGATGGGAATGAATAAGAGTCTGCCTGATTTAATATCTGCATCCATCCATCCATCCATTTTCTTTACACCTTTGTCCCTTAGTGGGGTCGGTCGGGTTGCTGGTGCCTATCTCCAGCTAGATGGCTGCACAGTGGCGCAGTTGGTAGAGCTGTTGCCTTGCAGCAAGAAGGTTCTGGGTTCGATTCCCAGCCCCGGCCTTTCTGCATGGAGTTTGCATGTTCTCCCTGTGTATGCGTGGGTTTTCTCCGGGTACTCCGGTTTCCTCCCACAGTCCAAAAACATGACTGTTAGGTTAATTGGTCTCTCCAAATTGTCCCTAGGTGTGCATGGTTGTTTGTCCTGTGTGTCTCTGTGTTGCCTTGAGACAGACTGGCGACCTGTCCAGGGTGAACCCCGCCTCTCGCCCGGAACGATTTAATATCTGCGAACATTGTTGTTTAAAATTGAGCAGAACAGCAAAGAAAAAATAAATACAATAAAAATGATATCCGTTAAAAGCTAAGAGGCTTTTTGGCCCTCTGCAAAGTGTTTATATACCTGCACAGTTTTTCCTCTTTGTATTTTCTGTTTTTAAATTTTATCTTTGTATGAATTAGCATGCTTCCATTTACCTGAAGGAAAATGAAATTTATTTTTCTATTCTAATAAGTCTAGGCCACAAGGCTACTTGCCTTAATAATGCTGGTTTCCCCGAGTGGCCTTACAACCTTTGCGATTTGAACAGCATCTAGCAGGAATCATGAGGAGTCCTCTCCGGAGGCGTTACCCTGACCAAAACACACTCCCCCAAACACAGACTGTTCAAATTTATTCTCACATATCCCCTGGCTCTGTCCTGGGCAGCATATGGCTGACCATGAGGTTCAAGGACACCAGCCTTTCACAGATTTAGGAAATCCATCACTGACATACACACATTCATCTTGGCCTCACCCTGCAGAAAATAAACACACACACACACACACACTCTGACCGTTCACGGACACACAAACAAGTGGGCACTACTTACATGACGGAGAAGTCATGCAGAAACAAAGGTAGTTGCTTTCTCTACAATGAACGACAGGAGGTGGATGATGAGGTTAAACAAAAGGGTCCAAATGGAGGATCTAAAAACAGAAACATGCACACATCAACACACAAACTAACTGCCTGACCTTGCGTTGCGAAGGCGGTGTTTTGTTTGAGTTGAAACTGTGACATAGCCCTCTTTTCTCTCTAACAGTTTACATCCTCAGAATTGTTTAAATCCTCATATTTACTTTGTTTCCAACAGCAAAGTGAAGCCTCGAAACATGCTCAATTCCTTTGTTGATGTGAATAGGATTAAAGATAATCCATCCACACAAAACTGAAATATACGGACATGTTGAACATGATACGGAACGCTGATGCGCAGACAGAAAATGTAGCCAGTGTGACATATAATCAACAAAAACAAGCGTTGGCCAGCTTCTCTTATTTGTCAGCTGCCTGGCCTTGGTGTCTCAGCCTGACATGTTTGAATAATCCAGGTTGTGCTTGAATAAGCATGGCTCCTATCAGCCTCACATAGATTTGATGGATCATATCTATTGGCCCAATCATTTGTCACAACAAAAGGAGGGAACAGACACAATGGCTATAGTAGCTCAAATTATATCTAATACCTTGCTTCCCATCCTAGAGTGACTCTGCAGGATGAAAGCAAAGTAGGGGTGTCTTTTTTTGTTTTGTTTTTTCATATTCAAAATTTTACGGTGTGTGGATTTAAATATTGTTTAAATATTTATTTGAATGACAATGATAACATTAACTCAAAACTAAGTAAATACATACATATTTAATCCCTTAAATTTCTGCAATTTGACCTGGAAGTATGTAAAGTATCATAAACAGGCAGTATACAGTCTTCACACAGTATGCATACAATATGAATCAGTGAAAGTGTAATTCAGTATTTGTTGAACACACCTGCATATTTAACTTTCCTTATCAAAGGAATATTTCCCCTTTTTTTGTTTTGTTCGCCAGACATTTTAATAGAAGAACATATTTGAAAAAAGTATGCAATCAGAACCAAGTAACCCCTGGATGTCTCACAGTGGCCCGGATTGTAAAGTCGTAGATGTAAATATGACTAATTCTTAACAGGAACTAAACATTGTTATCATAAGATGCCAAAACTAGCTTTTCATTCCGCCATACCCCCAATCAGACTTCTTGTTGTAAAGAATGTCTCTGTGAAGTGCTGCAGTTGATCAGAGTACTGTTGCAGTAAAATGTAAATTATGATTTTATGTGTGTGTATAGGCTACTAATTAGTCAGTTTGTTCTACATGTGTTTAGGATCGTGGGGAGGACGTCAGGATGGGGGCACACAGATTTGTTTCCTACAGAGGCCATCTGTTCAAGAGACACTCAAACACACACACATTCATATTTACACTGGGGAAAAACCATAAAAGGGGTTTGCTGCAAAAACCAATTGAAACAAAAAAATATCAAAATACTGAGTAATAATCTGGAGGAGATTATCCAGGTGGAGGAGAAGTACTTGAGTTAATACTAGGTCAAATATGAATGGATGCATTCTTACTCACGGGTGGGATGAACATGACTCAGAGGAAATGTGAGGGTGGCTAAGTTCAGCAGGGGCTCAGGGAAAGTTGGTACGTCTTTCAATGTTGCTGTACTCAATGATTTACTGGCATAATGCTGGAGGGCAGACAGCAGATAAGTAAGAGATGCACAGAAGACCAACAGAGGACTCTTGAGGAGATCAGAGGGAATCCCGAATGAATATTGGAGCAACGGTTTAAACCAGAAGGTAGCTAGAAGTTTGAAAAGTTACTTTGGTGGAGACAGGAGGTAAACTCTAGGTAAGTTGTTCCAAAGCACAAGAAAACAATTTTATTATTTTACTAGGGATATACACACATGGAGATATTATTGGTGTCCCTCCATTAATGACCAAAACACCAACAATGGTCACTGAAATAACTTATTCCAGAATTATGGTTCAACATAATCATGAAACAGCCCTGGACATAAATGATGAAATTTGTAACTTGATATTTTGTCGTGCAAACCCTTAAGACAATCACTGCAATCGAATGATTTCTGTAAATGTCCATGAGACTTCTTCACCTGCCCACAGGTATGTTGGCCCACTCTCTGTGGCCGTCTGCTCTAGTTGTCTCAGGTTTGAGGGACGCCTTCTCCAAACATGTTTCAGCTCCTTCCACAGATGTTAAATAGGATTTAGACCATGGCTCATAGAAGACCAGATCAGAATAGCCCAATGTTGTGCTCTTAGTCACTCTTGGCTTGTTTTAGCCGTTTGTTTTAGGTCATTTTCTTGTTGGAAGATTTGTGACCTGTGATTGAGACCTGAGCTTTCTGACATTTCTCACCAGAATGCCTTGATAGTCTTGAGAGTTTATTGTACCCTTCACTTATTCAAACTCCCTGTGCCAGATGCAGCAAAGCAGCTCCAGAACACAACTGAGACAAAGAACAATGAGTGGTCTGATCTGAAACTGATGTACCTTGACCTTGGACTTCCCCTTTAATTTCTTTGGAGGTTGTTATGAGCCCTTTGGTTATCGTTTGTGTTATCCTTCTCCTCAATTTGTCATCAATTTTCTCTTTGGCCAAGGAAGTTGGCTGCAGTTCTGTAGACATCAGACTACTGAAAGCTTTTCTTAACTATAGTCATGGGGGCCTGAAGCTGCTTGGAGATGGTCTTTTATCCTTTAACCTTTAACATGCTTGTCTAATTTTCTTTCTAATCTCCTGGGACAGTTCTCTCCTTCTCTTGCTGTGGTCCATGTTCATTGTGGTGCACACCGTATCACCAAACAGCACAGGGACTGCTTCTCTCCCTTTAGAGAATGATTCTAATGCTAATTAGCGATTGTTGTGGCGTTTTCAATCATTAACAGAGGGGTGTCCACATGTGAAATAGCATGGACAGCTATTTCACATAGAACTGCAACCGTGGCTGGACAATCTGTCAATGTCTAGACGTCCCTCAGGTCTCCTTATGTTGTGCTTTGATGAGCAGATTAACTTCATGTGAGGGAATCGGGCAAAAGCTCCGACCTCACAGGAGATGAGCGGCACAATAGGTGAGAGTGGAAGAGAAAAACATAGATAACAAATTGACTTAATCTTGAAGGCGGTGTATTACAATTATCATCTATGTTTAAATTATTTTTTATGACTTATAATGTACCTTTTAAAAAAAAACCTAGCTGTGGTTTGGTAAATTTATATCTACTTCTATGACCCATCTGCCAAACATGTCGGTTTGTGTACATTCGGTTTTGTTATTAATAAACTTATATGCCTTTCCATCCAGCTCAGCTTGGTTTTTAACATTTGTGTCCACTTCTGTTGAATTGCTCTCCTGTTTGAAGTATTGTGGTATTTCACTTTACAAGACCGACTTTCAAACCCACAGCTGAGGATCGTGAAAAAATATCTTTCAGAATCAAAAGGTATCCCTTCTCATATGGTTTTTAAGAACTCAAACTAAGCCTAGAGGCTGTGAACAAACTGGTTGAATTCATTTGATTATCTTGCTCCAACACTGCTCAGCTCAACAACTCAAACAATAAGGAACCCCCAATACACCCTATCAAAAAACCTCCAGAGCAACACAAAGAAAGTCTAAGGAATCAATATTCCACCTTTTGGAGGCACATATAACTGTGAGTCTGAGCTGTAACACATTGTGTGGTAAGCTCTTTCTCACTTGGCTGACCTTGAATGAAGCCTCAGATGAGAAGAAAATACTATTTTCACCTCACTCCTGGACCAGAAGTGGCTTGCTGTTGGCTGTGTGCGTTTGTGTGGGCGTGGGAGAGTGCGTGTCCATTTTTGTGTCCTATTTTAAGTTAGAGATTACTTTCATAAAACTAACACCATCTTGGTACTAGCTAATCTATTATGCAGTGACCACTAAATTTCATTGATGAAAATATCTGAATTTATTGATTTCTCTTAGGTAATGCTGAATATTGTTGAAAATAATCTTTTCTGCCAACACAACATAACTCATTAAAGATACAGTAGGGAGTTCTAAGAAAACCGTCTTAGCTTGAAAAATTCAACAAACCAGTCCTTACCTTGCAGTTTTCCCGTGTTAGTTTTTTCTCTGCCACTTGCACAGCGGCAGCAGACCAATAAGCTTGAGCTGTGTAAGTGTACATCTGTGTAAGTGAAATGCTTGGAATGGCTGAAATGGCCTCTGGATACTTCAGATAATTATTGACAAAGTATCTTATTCTGTCCCAGACCAGCAGCACACACTAAAGTCTGCATCATTAATCTCAGTAAGATTAATCAGTTTCAAACTAAGAATCAGTGATATAGCGGCTGAAGTTATTTATGAAATAAAACCTTAAAATCAGATGACAATCACCAACAGGGATGGTAAGGTAAGGTGATTTTATTTATACTCTAGAAGCAGCTGATGGGTACCGGCGGGCGAAGCGGCATGCGGCTCAGGTGGTCGCTGAGGCCAAAACTCGGGCGTGGAGGAGTTTGGAGAGGCCATGGAGAAAGACTTCCGTACGGCTCCGAGGCGATTCTGGTCCGCCATCCGGCGTCTCAGGAGGGGGAAGCAGTGCAGCACCAACACTGTTTATAGTGGGGATGGTGTGCTGCTGACCTCGACTCGGGATGTTGTGGGTCGGTGGGCGGAGTACTTCGAAGACCTCCTCAATCCCACCAACATGCCTTCTGTTGAGGAAGCTGAGCCTGTGGACAATGGGTTGGGCTCTCCAGTCTCTGGGGACGAGGTCGCCGAGGTGGTCAAAAAACTACTCGGTGGCAGGGCCCCGGGGGTGGATGAGATCCGCCCGGAGTTCCTTAAGGCTCTGGATGTTGTAGGGTTGTGTTGGCTCACGCGACTCTGCAATATCGCATGGACCTCGGGGGCAGTTCCTCTGGATTGGCAGACCGGGGTGGTGGTCCCCTGTTTAAAAAGGGGGACCGGAGGGTGTGCTCCAATTACAGAGGGCTCACACTCTTAAGCCTCCCTGGAAAGGTCTATTCAGGGGTCCTGGAGAGGAGGGTCCGTCGGATAGTCGAACCTCGGATTCAGGAAGAGCAGTGTGGTTTTCGTCCTGGTCGTGGAACACTGGACCAGCTCTACACCGTCAGCAGGGTCCTGGAGGGGGCATGGGAGTTCGCCCAACCAGTCTACATGTGTTTTGTGGACTTTGAGAAGGCGTTCGACCGTGTCCCTCGGGGGGCCTTGTGGGGGTTCTCCGGGAGTATGGGGTACCGGGCCCTTTGATACGGGCTGTCAGGTCCCTGTATGACCGGTGTCAGAGTCTGGTCCGCATTGCCGGCAGTAAGTCGGGCTCGTTTCCGGTGAGAGTTGGACTCCGCCAAGGCTGCCCTTTGTCACAGATTCTGTTCATTACTTTCATGGACAGAATTTCTAGGCGCAGCCGAGGTGTTGAGGGAATCCGTTTTGGTGGCCTTAGGATCGCATCTCTGCTTTTTGCGGATGATGTGGTCCTGATGGCTTCATCAGATCGTGATCTGCGGCTCTCGCCGAAACGGTTCGCGGCCGAGTGTGAAGCGGCCGGGATGAGGCTCAGTGCCTCCAAATCCGGGCCATGGTCTTGAGCCGGAAAAGGGTAGAGTGCCTTCTCCGGGTCAGGGGGGTCGTCCTGCCTCAAGTGGAGGAGTTTAAGTATCTGGGGATCTTGTTCACGAATGAGGGAAGAAGGGAGCGGGAGATCGACAGGCGGATTGGGGCGGCGTCTGCCGTGAAGCGGGCGCTGTACCGGTCCATCGTGGTGAAGAGAGAGCTGAGTCAAAAGGCGAAGCTCTCGATTTACCGGTCGATCTACGTTCCCACCCTCATCTATGGTCATGAGCTTTGGGGTCATGACCGAAAGAACGAGATCACGGATACAAGCGGCCGAAATGGGTTTCCTCCGCAGGGTGGCCGGGCTCTCCCTTAGAGATAGGGTGAGAAGCTCGGTCATCCGGGAGGGACTCAAAGTAGAGCCGCTGCTCCTCCACGTCGAGAGGAGCCAGTTGAGGCTCGGGCATCTGGTCAGGATGCCTCCTGGACACCTCCCTGGTGAGGTGTTCCGGGCACGTCCCACCGGGAGGAGGGGAGACCCAGGACACGCTGGAGGGACTATGTCTCTCGGCTGGCCTGGGAACTCCTTGGGGTTCCCCCGGAGGAGCTGGAAGACGTGGCTGGGGAGAGGGAAGTCTGGGCCTCCCTTCTGAAGCTGCTGCCCCCGCGACCCGATCCCGGATAAGCAGAAGAAAATGATGGATGGATGATGGATGGATGGGTCTTCAGCAAGAAGGCAATTCAAAGTCCTTTACATGAATTGGAAGGAAATGCCACAAAACAAAGGAAAAAGCAAAATAAGAAAAAAACAAAAAGGTATGGTAGGATGTTGGGCCTATCATCTCTCTTTTGAGAATGACCTCAAAAGAGAGGTCAACCAGGCCTGCATTCAACAAGGAGGTAGTTAAAACCATGTTTCACCTTCATCTTGTAATGATATAGAAAGTAAAATTGCTGTGACACTGTTTCCTATCTTGCTGTGTATGTTGGTGTAGTTTAAAAAAGTTTCATGTGAGCCTACAAACCGATTCAATAAACTAGAATATTATTGATAAGCCCATCTATTATAGAAACTTTATCATTAAGTAAATATACATTTATTACACACAGATGGAATCTAAAAAGTCTTCATTTGTCAATTATGATCATTTTCCTCAGAGCTAATCAAAATGTGACATTAAAAATGTAATTACTACATCAAACCAATAAAATACATGTTATTTGAAACAAATTTGGGCTGACTGCAAAGTATGTTTAATGTCTGCTGAAATATTTTCAAGAGGTTCTTCAAAGTGACAGATGAGACTGATCAGCACATGTATTCTACTTTAATGAATATGACTGTAAAACTAAGAAAATTAAAGAATTTCTAGTAGCATGATGAGGAATCAAAATTTAATTAAAATAAACAAGAGCTAAAACATTTATGGATTCATGCTTCCTACCTATACACCAAATCACAGCAGGATGACTTTCATCCTGCTGAAGTTCATTCATCTTCCAAATCCTGTCCTGCTTATTTGTTTGGATGTGAAGGACCTTCATCACATGTTTTTCCTCTTAAACTCTGAGTCCCTTAGCGAGTTTCTTGATTCTGAACAACTTTCTCTGCCGGTGACCTTTTAGGTTACATCCTCTCTGTCCCTGACCCTCTGACTGAGAGCAGCCTTGGGAAAGCGTCGGCAGACTGATTTACACATTCATGGGACAGTGGCGCATTACAGAGGTCATAAGGGCTTTGTATTTCTTCACTATTCCAAGAACCAGGCCTGTATTCTAAGTTAGTGGTGATTTACTGAAGGGTTCTGTGGATCTGAGAGGCCATGTCAAAGGACATGTGGAAAATATGCAGAAATCTGAGAAGTGTTTTGCAACAGAGTTATGTCTCTGTTTGTAGTTCAGTCATTTTAGACAAGGAGAGAATGGAAAGGCATGACTTCAGTTTATTTCTTACTCAAAGCAAAGAGAAGCAGATTCTTCCATCTCCTAAACTGAACCGTAAATATTTTATGGTTTCATATACTTTTATATAACTGTTTCTTCATTTTAAACGAAGGACATTGCTGAAGGTGGCACATTTTGAATAAAACTTTAACTTGGTCGGTTTTGTGGTTCTTCACTTCTGTTTATCGCTTTTGTTACATCAGTATTACATCAGTGTTTCTTAACTTGATTGTGCTGACGGCGATGGGGGGGGCGGGGGGGGGGGGCAATAACACTGTAATTACATGCTAGAAATATTTACAATAAATGGTCAATCAGAATAAAAAAATGTAAACACCCCAATCGGAATATTCCGATCAGATTCAGATCAATCGGAATGAATTTCTAATCCAAATGAGAGTAGATCAGAGTTTGGTAAAAGTCCAAGTCACTGACTGAAATGTTACTTGAGTTAAAGTCTTAAAGTATCTGAATTTTCTTGTACTTAATATGGAAATTACTGTAATAATGTATGTACTCAAGTAATGTAATGAAAAATATAAGTAAAAAGTAAAACAAGTTAAATGCAGTTTGAATGACATTCTTTATATTTTGGTAAATTTGCCAAATACACTTAAAACAATGTACAAAACCAAGTGCAGTCAAAATTAAACCTGTTAATAGATAAACCTGCAGGCATAATTTAGTTAAGGAAAATTAGGTGCTTTACCTGCAAGGTTAACTTAACCTGCTTTACAACTGAACCAGCTTCTGACATATGTGGTTCATATGGGGCTCCATTTGTGTCCGACTTTGTAGCAGCCAATCAGTAGGTGGGTCAAAACTCCAGCGTTTCTCTCTCGCTTTTTTGTAACGATAACTAAACCACACATTGAAAATGTATCGGAGTAAAAGTATGCAATTAAGTTCGGAAATATAGTGAAGTAAAAGTGAAAGTTATCAAAAATTTTCATACTCGAGGAAAGTATGAAGTACTCCAAAATATACTTAAGTAAAGTAGTGAAGTGTTTTTACTTCGTTACTATACAACACAGGAGTAGATAATATGGTGTGCATGTAAACACTTCATTCTGATTGTGGTAAATTGACCAGACATGATGGAAGTAAAACTGGTCTACTGCAGCACTGTAAATACTTTCACTTTTCCGTCATGTATTTGGTTTAGAAAGAGAAATCCATTTTAAGTGATGAACATTTATACAACGTCAAGTAAACACCAAATGCTGAGACTTTTGTTTTTCTTTGATTTTGGATATGTTAGATGTGCCATTTAACTTAAAGATCTGTAGCATCTCCATGGATGGTAAGTTTCAAATGCAGCTACGACAGTAGAAATTGACATTGTTTTGGCATCTGACAGATTATTTTCTTCATTGTAAGGACGCATGCAAAGGAAAACACTGAAGCACAAAAAGAACTGAGTAAAATTTGGACTCAGAAAAAAAAAATCCCTTTTTCATGGGCTTGTTTGACATCGAGTACTCCTGATATAAACACATTTAGTTTATTCAAGCATGCATTTTATTTATATGTCAAACAGGATTAAACATGTGGTGTGCTAATAGAACCATGTGTCTCCTCCATCACTCTTAGAGAACAGTGAACAGCCATTTACCATCTGCCAGTATACTTTATTACATGAACTGCAAAATACCTCTAAAAATGCAAATTTCCCTCACTGAATCACTCACTCATTATGGTCATAAGGAATTAGCATGTTCAGAAAATTTTGTTTTAACAACTTGATCTACAATCCTGTGTAAGGCTGACACGGCTTACTGTTTTGAGAAACGGCTCTTTCTTGAGCCTGCTTTGAATTTTGTTTAATTTCAGAGACGACAAGAGAGGTCTATGGAAATGGTCTGAAAGTGCTTAATATTCCTCGTCTCCTGCCTTCAGTGTCACCATCATGGTGGTCTTTCATTTATTGCTTCTATTAATCATCTGGTAGACATTAATTCAGTCATGGTTAGTATCCCATGGATTTACATTATAACAAGCTTAAGACATTTCTGACATAATGAGAAACAATGTCAAATTACTTATTGACATCTCAGAGTAAACTGAAATTCAAGTCCATTATATATGCTAGAACCTTTCCCCCCGTTATGAAGCTTTACTCCAACATTATCTAGGATAATGTTGGGAGTACAAAGTGAGGATGAGCGGCAGGACATGAGAAAACACGGGCATCTTAAAGCTATGGCAGACATCCCAACTTCTCAGATGGAAACATCCACCAGAAGATGATGGTGGAAAGAAAACACAACTGCACCATTTACTGCATATGATCTGAGGCATTTGCAGAAGAACTTCTCAGTTTTTCCACCAGGTGGGTTTCAGAACTTTTGCTATTTTTAGGATGCAATTAAAATACATAGCACTATTTTTTGTGAAATTTATTCAAGAATTTTTTTATATTATGATTGATTTGAAAGATCTCCTTGTCCATCAGACATTTAATTCCGCTCTGCTGCAACCTGGAGACCAACACATTGCCACACGCAGATCTGTGCTGCGCTGCTGCAGCTGTCCTGACTATACTATGACAGTAACCAGGTGGGTTTTTCCCCAGACAGCATTTAGATCTGGGCCAAATTCATTGATAAGTCATCAAATACGCATAACAGTCAAAAGAGGTTTATGCATATGCGCCAGTCTTGGCGCTCAGGCTGGGATCATGGGCCAACCCGTTTTCTCACTAATCTTGTTTGCAGAGTGCCAGAATTGAAATGGTCATAGCTTCATTTTTCTTTGATTTCTATTTATTTGACATTGGAAAGCTTAGAATCCACACTTTCAGAACCTGTAAATAGCTTCAAAAGCCCCCGGGAAACTTGTTCCTGGTTTTGCCGAAGCCAGTCACATATGCCACCTTGACTGTGTGGCTGTTTGGGGTGATGTTGTTACAATAGTCCACATGGGAACTATCTCCGCACTGAAATGATGCGAGGCAAGGCTTGCATTTTTAAACATCACATAACCTCCATCTGCTCAATTTCAATACCATCCTTTCTACTGTACTATGTTTCGTGATGTTTTTTTTGTCCAGTTAAAAGGCTGATTTATACATGTAGAGCTACAGTAAATACTGTACATGTAGCTTTAAAAGGTTTGTTTAGCAACTCGTTCTGTAAATGTGGCTAAGATAAAAAGTGGAAGGTGCATGTTGAAATCATATCCACCCATCCATTTTCTATACCTCCTTAATGCTGCCCTGCAGGACTCAATTAATATGGCACTTTAAACTAAAACCACATTCAGTCAGTATTGCAAACTCATCCATACACTGATACACAGATGCAAGTCTACATGAGATTAAGCACATTGACTGATGAAGAAGCTGGAATTGAAAGCATAACTGTCATAATAAAGAGACACACATGACAGGGAACCATGCACTCACACATACCTAAAAAGAATTAACCTAACATGTGGGCTTATGGACTAAATCATACACACAAAGCGCTATATAGATTACAACACAGGGGCTTGCTGCAAAGCAACAGCGTGAAGACATTGCCACTTTGCAGCTCTTGCTAAGAGATTTGGAAGGTAAACAAACAGGTCTTGAAAAGATGGGTACTGTAACGCCGTAAAAGAGAGTGACAACAAGCACTGCAGTAGTTTAGAGAAAATAAGGGGGATGAAAATCAACTGGAATCTATAAAGCTAAGGGGGAAACAGTGTTATTTTGAACACTGAGCCCTGAAGGTAAAGTGAGAGGGCTGTACCTTCAGGGCTCTCCCAGTGGAAATTATGCCTCTGCATGCAAGGGGAACAATTGTCCGTCTGCGCTGGAACTCCCTATGATATTTTTATTGTTCCTCCTCTGGCTGGCAAGTAGATTATTTTGTAACTCCAGCATAAATTCAAGACTGGTAAAAATAAGAACCACCTCATAGCGCATGTTTCTCTGTGTCTGATCTTAGAACATTTTGAAAAGGTGGACTAATTAGTAATATATATATATATATTTTTACACTCCATCAGCTGGATTCTTATTTCAGCCATACAGTTTAATGCTAAGTTTTGATCACTGCATGTTATATGCAGAAAATTAAAAAAAATGTATAAGACGTAGGAAAAGACCAAGGAACACACAAGAGGCCAGGGATTTAATTAATTTTTTTCTTATAATGTTATGTAAAGTATTGATTAAAAGAGGCTGAATATAAATGCACAGACCTATTTTTTTCAGATTAAATAAATAAATAAATAAAAAAAACAAAATAAATGTATCCATGCTTTTTTCACCTAATTATGCAAAGCTTGCATTGGTGAATCACGTAAAATCCTAATAAAATATGATGCAGTTTGTAGTCGCAAGTGATAAAATGTTCAAAAAGTTTAAGAGTTGTGAATAACTTTAAGGGCAGGGTAAGTGGTGCCAAGTTAACCTTCAAAGAAACCTTAGACATTTGATTCTAAGAACTTCCACACAAAGCAACTGAAACTTCCTATACACAGCTGCAGCCTCACAGCTTTAGTTATAAACGGCATACTGAGAGAAACTTAAGGAGGCAAAGCCTTGACACATTAGAGCAGCCAACATTATGCCAGCTGCATCAGCCACAATTCTTTGTAATAGCTCTTCAGTTTACACCAACTATAAATATCTTCATCTTCACACCACACGATCTTAGATTCAACATCTTCTTTGGCTAATGTTTAATAAGCATAGTTGGATTCAAAGCATGCATCAAACATTAACACAGGATTTACACAGGCCTGGTCTCCAGCACGCCATCCTTTTTAATACGATCAAAGAAAACTATTCATCCTGTCCAAAACGAAATCAAGCAGCACACTCTCCTATCTTCTGATCAAAGCATAGCAATTTTGCCCGAGTTTTTTCTTTATCGTTTTGCATTTTATTGAAAGAAAGATATTTTTTCTTTCATTTGAACAATCATTTTTTGTATTCTGTAAATTTTCAAACAACTTTTGAAGAGACTCTGGTACTGATCTTCCGACTTTGCTTCAGACATTGCGATCAAGTAAACCTTTTGAGGCGTCAGAGTGACAGGTAAGGGGTTTGTCAGAGTTTGTGTTTCCGTTTGTCATGCTGACAACATTAATAACATGGCTCCAAATTCAAGGTATTATGACATTTTTCCTAAAGCGTAGCACTGATGACTAAGTTTAAACATGAAAAGGGAAGTCTTCAATATTTACCAAACAATTCTCTATATCCCTTGCTCTCAGTCACACACACACACACACGAAAAAAAGGAAGGAAGAAATAAACAAGGAAAGAAAGAACGAAACAAAAAGACAGTCTGGTCCTTGTTAGGTCCTAGCTGGGAATAAAGTGTACCTTTGACATTAATTGACAGTTGGATTAGCTGTTATCAGAAGCAGACTGGAGCAACCGTGGGGCATAAGCTTTCTTTTATACACCGATAATTTGGCCTCTGTTTGACTCAACAATGAAAATAAGTACAAGCCGTGGTTATGATTTTTGTGACTACTGCCCCAGTCACACATTATTCCAGGCTTTTGAAAGCTTTTTTTCATGTCTCCTGTAACCTTTAATATGATGGTTTTTTAATTCTTTAAGTTTTATGTCTTTGTACCTCTGAAATCATGCGTGTAGATTAACAGCATATTTAGTTCCAAAGTGGGATTAAACCATTGGTTGTTTTCAGAACAACAAAGAAAATCCCAAGATGTGAAACACCTGAATGAGTGGTCAAAGCAGAATCAGAGATTCAGAGGTTTTAAAATGGTAAACTTTGTATTTGTAATCAGCTTTTTCACAGAGTAATATTTTATTTTCCTAAATTGGCAGACAGGCTTGAGCGTTATTGGGACAAGCAGACAAGAAGTTAATTGAGAAATGCTCACCTATAACCTTATAAAAAAAATTCCAAGGTTGTGAACATGACATGGGGCAATGCTAAATTTTAATGTGCAAATTTAAAGTCAACAACCCATCTGCACCCATTCAAAGAGATGATTGTGCACCAAAACCGACCCAGTGGCCCAGTCACCTGTGTGACTGCAACAGGAGAAAGGTTCACGGTTACTCTGGAGGAGCTGCAGAGATCCACAGACGTCCAGCAAAAGTCCACACATGAAAACGATTAAATACCTGAGAAATGACCTAAAAAAAAAAAAAAAAAAAAAACCTTTCAGCCAATCTGAGTGAGATCAATTGATATTGTGAAGAAGACTGTTCTACAATTTCCAATTTTGACTGAATAGAAATGCTTATCCACTTTTAATCTACACGTTTTTGTTATTCTGTTTTCACATTGTACAACTTTTGAGTGGGTCTATCAGATGAAATATTATTAAAATACATTAATGTTTCGTAAATATATTAATTTTATGTTTGATGCCAAAACAATTTTTTTAAATGTTTTGACAAAACATAAAGTTCAAGGGAAATAAACTTTAGATTTGAAAATATAAAGTTATTGGGAGATGAGAGGAATATATATATACATAGGAATCAAACTGGAATGTGGGAGCAGTGGAAAAGCGAACACATCCAAAACCTCCTATTATCACACTATATTTGATAAATTAGAAGGCAAACTATGCTTGATGGTGCAATAATTAGGGGTCATGAATTTTCGCAAGCAACGTGTCACCGCAAACATTACTGTCATTTATCGTTATGAATGTTTAACAAGGCTTGCTGGTTATACATATATTTGTTCACATTTGCATGTACATATTAACTTTGTGGAAACTTTTGCAGAGTACCTCAGTTTAAACTTTTCAGGTAGCGACTTTACCTCTGATGCTACTATAGTGTGCCTTGCATGTGTTTGATTTTTAGGAGAAAAGATAAATGATCTTTTCTTGTGCAATTGGATTGACTTTGAACATTAGAAATATATGCATTAATTTGTTAATCAGTTAGTTGCTTCTAATAATGTATTCCAGAAGCTCTGAGTGAGACTGAGTGACAGGATATGTAAAAATTGAAAATCCTGCAAAAGGGTAAATAAAGTCAACACGCCTTTTCAAAAGTAAATTAATCATTGAGACGAATCTGCCTGCACATGTCTGGGCAGTAATGGATGATAGCACATTTACATCCATCAGTCACACACAAACCACGGGACAGTTTCACTGAAAAGCCTGATTCACTGCAGCGAGTCAACATTAAACTACTCTCCTTTTAGTGCTTTCTCTCTCCTTTCATGTGACTCGCTCCGTCTCTCTCATTCCATTGTCACAGAGCAGTGCTGGAGTCAGTCTTTCATCTCGAGGTACTAAAACATCAACACCTAACGTGGGTTAATAGGAACAAAATGACAAGTCATCTAAAAGAACTTAACTCTCCATCGTATAGGCCCCAGAATGAGAATAAATTTGTTGAAGTTTAGCCCACAAGTGGGAAGCAGCTGCAGCCTCACTGCTGCCAGGATTTTGTTTCTTTAAGCGCACATCGTCAGAAAGTTCAACAATTACAGCAGAGAGCAGATTGTAAATATGATTACCATGGATCCAGATAATGGCTTTACCATGCAATTACAACAAAGGGGGAATTAGCCAGTGGATGGGAACATTGTAGCCGAGGAATTGAGCATGACATTTATTTATGATATTTTATATTTTGATAAGTCCTCATCAGCTTGAAATTAGGGAAAAGTAGATGAAAAATATGCACAAATATAGTTATAAACAATTTAATTGGATGTTAAAAGTTTAAATACAGCTAATAACCCTGACTAAAACAGCAATTTTCATTTACAAGAATATAACAAAGTAAGAACTGTGCAAAGCACTAAATTAAAATTATATTCAACAATATATTTGATATTTGCATTTTACGCCAAGCTGATTTGACTTGAAATTTTGCAATAATATCATCATCTACTTATCTAGGTAGATCCCCCCAATGAAAAATAATAATAAAAAAAAACATTTCAAAAAGTAAAATATTTGAAGTAGAAATGCATTTAAACTTCCACAGATTTGTCAGAATTGATGTCAAAACTTAAGGTAATTACCAAAAATAATGTCCAGCAGAGAAACAGATTTATAGTTTATATTTGCTGTTAAGTCTTTTGTCAGTGCCATAGTAAATTTAATCCATACTTTTAGTTCCCCGATTACTTTTGGGCATGTATGCCATTCACAGATAGTAATGAACAGTTTTCAAGATGCAAACCCAACTTAAAATTGCATACAGTTTGTTTTTCTCTCAACCTTTAAGCCTCACTGTAATCTAACAGATGTTTTAATGAATAAAAACTGAGTATAATGTACTTTTATGTTGCTGCAGTTATTGTAAGATAATATAAATATGGTAATTAAACCGGTGTACACAGACTTTACTCCTCATTTTTTTTGTAAAATTATATATAAATAACAGAATCAGTGAAAGTGATGTACATACTCAGTGGAATTATGGAATATCCAACTTTGATCTGGGTTTCACCTGAAGAACCTTCTCTAAAATTTTCTATTAGGCACCTTAGAATGACGTCTTGGAGAACTAAAACATAAAACATGACTATTGCTCGCCCGGTAATGCACTGCGTTTATACAGTTTGGTCAATTGTTCTCACCATCACTGTGTCTGCTCTCTTATACTGGTATTCAGCTACAGTGCCAAGCAGTGTTGAGTAACCCTGAGTGTAAGCTCTACAGCTTGTCTTGGTGTAAACAGATGGTCTGAACTGTGATGACTAGTTTCTGATTTCAGCCAGATAGGGATAAAGGCTGTCAGCCGGGTTTTCCGAGCTCTGCAGAGGTAGAATGAGTGAAACAGTTTGAAATATGCAAAGTTTAAATAAAATCCGAGGTCAGTTTCATAAGGGAAGGGATGTTTAGATATTTTCAATTCCACTGTGAAGAGTGACAAGCTGAAATCTAAGAACTCATGGTTTTATGCTTGTGTGACTATCCACCATTTGGGCCACCATCTATGCACGGGCTAAACTCCATTCATATAGAATTTACATCAAATTCTGCATATATGAAAAAAAAGTAAACAATTTATAAGTGCCTTTTAAGACACTCTAGAAAAATAATATTTATTTGTCCTCCACATCACATGCATCTCACTTTGTGTCATTTAAATTTCTTGAGGTTTGTGGACATGTGAAAAAATGTGATGCAGTTCAAGCAGTAGGAATCCATTTCCAATGACCTGTAATAAACAAGTTTATCCACTTTTTTTAATCTCGCATGATTTGAAAAAACTTCCAGAAATGTGCCTTTATTTATTGCATGCATCATTATGTCTTGTAAAATATAATCTATCATCCAAGATGAGAGTCCATATGACTGGATATCTTTGACCTTTGTTCAAACTGTCCTCTTATGACATCCGACACACACTAAAATTATTCTTCCACTTTCAGTGTGAGATTGATTTTCATATCGTAAATAACACAAGAACTCTTTCCAAGGGGGATGATCGTTATGAAATTTTAACAGAGCTCGGCAAGCTTGCTGAGAACTACAGCTATGAAAAGAAGCTGTCCAACATGAATTAAATGTTCCTTCTGATGTTGCCACCTCCCATTTCAGATGGCAGGTGGGAAGCATGTAGTTTATGTGGGTTTCATTTGAACAGATTGGAACTTTACAAGAATGTCTTGTCATATTTTCCATCTGAAAATGGTGGGGAGTTAGCAGACCATCACATTATTACAAGACCTTTGATAAGTATACCTCTGTTATAAGGGAAAGTCGGCAAGATGCCCTCAGTCAGTGTGAGATTTTCTGTTCCTCACTTGCCATTTTATTCCATGCAGACGTGCCAACATGTGCTAGTGAAGAATTTTATTTGGGTCAATGATAAAAAAAAATTGGATTGATGCCAAATCTTTATTGCATGCTAAACTGAAAAATTATTTGTTCTTGCAAATGACATAAAGCCTATCAACATTTGATGTGAACTACAACTTACAAAACTGTCACTTCTCAGTTGTTGTAGGTCCATTTGTTAAAGCAAACTTGTTTTCGTGCACCTGGCTAGTGAATGTTTTTCAGTCTTCGGAACATGACGAATCTACAACCTTGTTAGGCTGTTATTGTTTTGTTTATTTATCTGAATGCCTGGTGAGACATTGAGATAAGACTGAGGAAATAATTTTATTAAAGGCAAAAATATTACATTTAAATTTGAAGTGTAGAGCAAAGTATCAAACTTTGAAAGTGAAAGCTGTGTACTATTAAATTAAGTGAGTGTGTGTTTGAGATTACAGGATTCAACCATCATTCTAAAAGATGGGAACTTCACACCCACAGACATACAGGATGGATCTACAAGAGCCGAATCAGCAATAAGTCTAAGGTACTTTGTTGTGTTTTACTGTGGTCTTTGCCCAATATTGACCTCAGAGTGTTCATTTCTGACTTAAAATAGATTACAGGTAAAGCAAATATTTGTAGCTTTTCAAATTTTACATTAAGACTTTTGTCTTTTTAAAGGCACATTCAGCAATATAATTAAACTCAAATCAAACAAATACCCGATATGCAAATCATACACAGTTACGTCAATTAATAAATAATGTGAAATTAACAGAAGCAAAGACATGCAGTATGTTTGTTCATCCATTGGTAGATTTAACAATGTAATGCCCCCATCTGGGCACAATATCATCTTACAAAATCAATACAACAAGTCTGACAGCCCCCATGAGTCAGTCAGTCTGTCTGTCTTTGACTTGCTCACTGTTCATGTAATTAGTACATTATGGCAGGCGCTTCCCTGAACTGCTTGGCCAGCTGTAAGTGGAGAGGAAGTCAGAATCACAGAGCATGAAAACCCAACCCATACAGCTTGACTTATAAATGTCTTTTTCCCCTCTTATGACAATCATCGGAAGTAGAAAGTTTTATAATTTCTAACACAATGAGTTCCCCGTGGTTTTATGTCACTCCTCAACGGGCCAGCAAAACGTCTTTCAAAATGCCTGCAGGTGCGCGTGTTGACGATGACAAAAAAAAAAATCCCACCAAAGTCTCCTTCACAAGCAATCTGGGCCCTGCTAGTATTTGTTTAAACCTGCGAAATGGAAGCTTGATTTTGAATCGTATTTCTGCACTCATACTTTCCTTATTCTGCACACCCCCTCTTACCATACACACACAATCCATAAGGCCCCGGTGAAAGCAGGGCTGAGATCTAAGGAGACCTAAACCAGGCTTGACAGTCAACAACGCTATTAAAGCAAGACTCGGCTGCAACCAAACACTGTGGTAATTGTAAATGTCAGGCAGGATTAACACAGAAATAAATACCTCACTTTCCTTGCATGTTTATGGGAAGCAAGAAAGAGATTACAGCAAACGCCAGACAAAGAAAGTCAATCATCAGCTAAAATCAGAGCATCTATTCAAAATTTTGATCATTGCCAGAATATCAATATGCAATAAAAAAATGGTAATAAAATGTGAACCCTGCCACATTTGTAACTTGTGTGAAAACATTTGCATGCACTTTATTTTCCCACAAGTTTGAAACTTTCTGAAATTATATAGATAATGTACAAGTGAAGAAGTGAAGGCAGTGTTGCATTCTTCATTTCTGTTAGACTTTTGTCACGTGATATAATGATTACATTGCTGGCTGACAGATTATGGTAAAACGGCTCACTTTACGGAAATACAACATGATATTGCGTCTCACCTGCCATCAGGGAAAAATCCATCCATTCATTCATTCTCTACACTTTTCCAGGCAGAGAGTCACAGAGGGCCCAGTGCCTGTCTCCAGGTATCTTTGTCACCACACTGGTCTGGACTGGTCACACCATAAGCGTATCACAGAAACACACAACCATGAACACACACACACTCACAATTCAAAGACCAATTAACCTAACCGTCATGTTTTTGGACTGTGGGAGGAAGCAAAAGGACCCCTGAGAAAACCCACACATGTACAGAGAGAACAGCAGTTTGTTGTTGGTTTCTGTTCACATGGTAATAATCTGGAGCAGTAAAAAAGAAAAAAACTGAGTATTTAGAGTAAGTTTATGCCATCATCAATCCCGATACCAGTATTGATCTTTGTCAAACTCATGCTATGCTAGCCTGGTGAGCCATTGAACACTATTTGGCATCTTGTTGATCCCTCTTCCTTGGTGTGCTCACACTGATGGCTTCCAGATGTGTCCCGGTCTACCTCACATTTTCCGAAGTGAATATCATCCATTGCTACATTTTACAAGCTACATTTTTAATACTTTTATTTTTTTCAGATCTAATTGACTGTCCACATTGTGGGCGATCAAGTCTCAAAGTTTAAGATTTGCCATCGTTTTATTAGCTACTACACAATTTTTGGGGTAATTTTCATAACTATCTCGAGAGAGCAGAATTCAGCTAACGCATATATTAGAGATAAATATAAATTATTTGATCTCAGTAACATAGTGTAGCTTCTTGGGAGTTTTAAGTGTGTAATTCAAGTGTTACGGAAATAAAAAAAAAGATTAACAATAATAATAATATGCTGGAAGATTACAACTTAAAGACAGTGTGGAGATATTACAATAGAAACATAATAAAATCCAGAGGATATGCAACTGCGTGAAAAATCTAACAATTCATTGCATTGTCTTTTATCACCTGGAGCACCTGAAAATGAAGTTGCAACAATATGGCAACCTACTTTCCAAAAATATGAGCATTCCTTATCCACTGTAGCAGATGGTAAGGATTGACTCCAACATCCTATGCAGTTCAGTTGTTTAAGGAAACGGTGACACCAACATGTGGCCTTTCCATTCACTGAGGTCAAGCCGAGCGAGAAGGCAAGAAAAATGTGGGGAATAACAGTGGTCAAAGCAAAGGCTTGTCAAAAATGTATCTATGGTCTGCGACAACGCTCATAAAACTCTCAGACACACAGGAAGCTTACAAATAAATCAGCCCATGTTCTGTGTCTCCCAGACAGGGTTTGATCCAGGTGATATATGGTTTTAATATATTGACAGAAAGATG
The DNA here is from genome assembly GCA_033032245.1 of Poecilia picta. Taxonomy (NCBI): domain Eukaryota; kingdom Metazoa; phylum Chordata; class Actinopteri; order Cyprinodontiformes; family Poeciliidae; genus Poecilia; species Poecilia picta. Next base: position 35,381,621 of record CM065354.1, on the reverse strand, counting down.
AGCCGGTGAAGAAGATGAAAGGCAGAAGTAATAAATAAAAACTAAGTTCTGTGAAAGTTTGTCTCAAGAAAAAAAAATGGTGTCAATAAAAAAAAAATACTAGGATAGTTTGGAATGTTCATCTTGATAACTGTAAAGCAATTATTTACAATTAATTTAAACCATAGATACATTTTAATCGAAGTCATGCTATCCTGAAAATCTTTTTTAAAAATTGACTAAACAGACATTTCATGTGAAATTGGTTTTGTTTCTTGTTATTTTATCCTATAAGGGGAGTTGAAAAGTGAAACGTACAAACTGTTTACATCAACACGTCTATTAATGCCAAAATATTCTTGGAAATGTGGTCGTTGTTCAGATGTGCCAACCAAGCCTGACTTTCAATGTCATAGTTTAGACACAATATACAAGGACTTAGAATATATAACTTCAATTGCTCAAATCATTTTCCTTTTTTTGCAAGTTTAACATTTATGTATAGGGTGTTTAAGTCCACAAATCCAATTAGCAGCCCTACTTCTGCTCTGTATTTATTCATTCACCAAGTCATAGACCCTGGATTTCATACTTTATTCTGATTATAAGCTGGATGGCTCTTCAACAGTTTTCTTTACAAAAAGGTCATAGAATCTATGATTTACAAGAACGTACTTGACGAAAGTACTGTTCAGATGATGGTAATATAAAAGACTGAGCCAGACATGGTGACGCGAGTTCTTTTATGTGAAGAAGGCAATACTGATTTGTGTTCAGTGAGCGCTTTTGGAAGACTTCAGCTCATGCTGTAATTTACTTTGAGGAGAAGGCAGAACAGGTATTCAACTAGAGCTTTGTAATTTGACCAAATGTTAAGCGAATAAACCCAATTAATATTTTTTTAAAATCATGATGATTTAAACTTCTTTGTACAAAGAGTTTTATAATTAAATATGCTATAGCTTGGTAATCCTTTTGGCATTCTTTACAGCATAGGTTTCTGTATTCAATTTCAGAAATGTACTCACTGAATAAAGAAAGTACCGTATTTTGCGCACTAGATTTTAAAGTCCACCTTCAATGAATGGCCTATTTTAATTTTTTTTTTCATATATAAGGCGCACCGCATTACAAGGCGCATAGAATAGACACTTCAGTTAAGATTGCCATTAGTATGGCCCCTTATAGGTATTGAATAATAAAGTGATCCGAGTATTTTGTGCCGCGGACCGGACAGAGTCAGCCAATTCTGTTGACGGGTTGACTCTTTTCCCCCTTTGGTGCTTGTGACTCAATGTTGGCGCACAGGATTTTCAAAATAAAAGATGCTCCAGACTCAAATAATACGTAAAACGGAAATATTTAATTATTTCTTGCGCCGCGGACCGGTACCAATTGGTCCGCGGACCAGGGGTTGGGGACCACTGCTTTATATAGTAGTCTTCCCCAGTCATTGTTTCGCCAATATTGTGCCCAACTGCTTTCTGGGTAACACAGACCACCCAACAGGCTGCTGCCGCAGCCTCTGTCTCTCTTCCCCTTTAAATGTAAAGGTGCTGGTCCCTTGGTAACCCTAGTCTAAGCACCCCGGATGAATGTCTAAAGCCACTTTGTTGACATAAAGAATGTCAACAGTCCGACTCCGGTCATCGAGGAGAGCCTTCCGCGACTGGGCCGGACGGAGAATGTGGTGCTAAATGACCTGCAGACGATCTGATTATCAGGTCGGCAGGTAGATAGGTCAGTCATACTTTAACAAACCAGTTTTTTGACAACTATCCCAGCATGTACCGCACGCTTCTTCTACGAGCGAAAAAAGTCTCCGACTGCTTACCGTAGTTGCTAGACCTGTTGTGGCTCAATGTTGGTCCATATATAAGGCGCACTGGATTATAAGGCGCACTGTCGGCTTATAAGGAAATTTAAGGTTTTTAGCTGTGCCTTATTGTGAGGAAAATACGGTAAATGGACAGAATTTATCATGCTTTTTAACACAAACACATACATACAGTGATATGCAAATTGGCAGGCTAGGCTAAGGTTGCATCAACATGTGGCAGGAGGAAGCTGGCATGGAAACATAACTTTATGAGTACGATTGTCTTCATCAATGTCGCGGTTCCTCCACCTTTTCCTCAGTGTTAGAATTTATTTAAATGTTTTCATCTAATATATTTAGAATTTCACTTTTTCTTTGGTGGTGGTTATTACATAAGGTTGTTTACTAATTTGGGTGCACACATTTAGTAAACACCTTATGTTTTTTTTAAGATCATTAACTACTTTGTTTTGCTGAGTTGAAGGACTGGCTGACAGAAGGGGGTTGACTGAAAGGAAAACCAGCTAGTGAAACAGTCCATCAGGCTGCTGGTAGCAGGGGACTTGATGTGAAACAATCTGCCTCTTTACTGATGGCATACTTGCTAAAACCTTCTTTTTGGTATTACTTTATTTTTGTTCTTGTAGTTGTGTTAAAGTTAAATGGTTTAGATTAAATTAGTCATTTATGTTTTATACATTATTTGTCTTTGTCTTCTTCCCTACCCCTCCTTGTTTGTGTAGGCTAGCCTGTTTGTATAAATCCCCCTGTGTGTGTCCATTGTGAGAGGTCAGTTTTTGGTTTATCTTGAGTTATGCTTGCCTTACTTGATTTCTTTTAGGCCCATTTTGTTATATTTGTTGTTGAAACTTTTAAGATTTTCTTTGGAAAAAATAAATAGAATTTTTTATATATGCCATTGTCCTTTTGATTTACTGGTCGGACCGTCACAATCAAGAACAGAAAAGAATCAGAATTTTTGATTTTCCAACAGACCAGTTACCAGTCAGGATCAGGGAAGCTGACAATATTCACCTTGATTTGTCTGCTTATTTAAACTGGACAAATTAATTTATTAATTAATAATTATACACTTCCTTATTGTAACCTAAAATGAAAAATATTAATGTGCACATTGCAATAATTAATAATATCCTATCATGACAGTGAAACAAATGTGCCTTGGCTCTTTACTTTTATGAACATATTATATTCTTCATGCTAACTCTGTGTTTAAGGTTTTTCAGTGTGCAAATTTTCATACAAAACAGCAAATTCTTCTCCCTTTGGCAGCAATCTGAGCACAATCTAAAGCTGAACATGCTGTAATTAAATAAAGGCCTGAATTTTTAATGCACTAAATATAGACAATTCCAGTCAACTGGGGAACAATAGGTGAATGACGCAAACATGCACAAATGGAGGAAATGAGTCTTTACCCCCTTTTCTCTGTAACTAATTTTCTCACTGTTGAGCAAGATTTAAAAAGCAAAGGAAGCCACATATGTTTGTTTGCTTTGGGACAGATATACTGAAAGTAAATGCCATATTTCTTCTGATGTTGATTGGCCAGCATCAACATGAACTGAGAAACAGGAAGGGAAAGGTAAGAAGAGCTCTAGGGGTGAATGAGCAAACAAAAAGTTAAACGTTCCAGGCACTGAAGTATAAAGGAGAGAGACAAAAACTTTAAAAAAAAAGATTGTAGATAAAAGACTAAATAAAAAGAATAAATGAGATGCCAAAGTACTGATATTACATTGGCAGCAGTCCCACTGTATTACCTTGCTATACTTTCATGGAAAATCAATTGTCCCTTAAACAGTGTCAACAGGACCAGCCTCTCCATAGCCTTTTTGTAAAGTAAAAGACAACAATGTTACCACTAACGGATCTTTATTATCTTTATGAGCTCTTGTCTTTGTGGTAGTATTTATAGCCATTTTCAAAAGTTTTTCCTTGCGACAGTAATGCAACTATTGCTTTCTCTGTTAGTGTAAATGCCATTGTCACATTGTTTTTCCACTTCACCTTTTTTGTTAGAAATTTTCATATTGAAGTAATTCTCTGGATTTAAAAATTATATTTGATATTTAACATACTTAGAATATTGTAAATAATATTTGCCAAAGACATTTTCTAAAGGATTTTATTTAACACCAAAACAGAAAATTTAAACTAATCAAACCTTTTTTCTCTGACCAAACTTTTCGTGTCTATAGATGAGTTTGTCATCTACAGTGTTTTTTTTTTTTTCCTTTTTGGGTGTCTGGTGCCTCAAATATCTATTCTACAACCATTTCTTTCCTCACTGCCCTTTCATTTTGAGGACATTTAGAATTGTGTTTCTGTATTATGCTGATGACTGTCAAGTAAATGAGAGAAATTGAAAACTGAAGATTTTGATCTACAAATGTGGCCCTTGCGACACCCAACATTTAAATCATGGCTAATTGACTCCATATTTACAATCCACTGCCACCAGTCTGGATAAAATCCAAGCAGGATTTTGAAACAATCATTCGCACCTTTATTACCACACGCCTTAACTATTGTAATGCAGTATATTTTGGGGTCAGACTGGCTGACCTCTCTTACCTTCGGGTTGTCCAAACCGGAACTTGCTTCACTCTCTTTCTCCAAGTTCAGACGACTAACTACTGTTGGCTGTTTTAAAGACAAAGCTGAAAATCAGAGGTTATTTTCAGTCTCGGGATGGTCAGGGTTTTAAGGTTGCTGCCCCTCAGTTATGGAACAATTTCCCCTCTTCTTTTAAATCCTTTTTGAAGACTTTAATCCGTGGCATTCAACACAGTAAGAGTTGTTTGTTCTTTCCATAACTTACCACACCAAAATATAAATGCTACTTCCAGTTAGTTCCTTCAAATGAGAAAACATGCTGGTAAAATATGTGGTCTACCACAATAATTTGGAACACTGACTTTAATCTCATCATAGCCACCTAAACAGCCACTCATTTTGGAAGAACTCCCTTCTGGTGTAAGAAATTTCCCTTCAAACTATACCAGAAATCAAATCAGCTCTGGGTAAATACTGTGCTTTTAAAACTATAATCACAACATAGAATTTAGGTTAAATAAGCTCACGGTCAAAATTACAGGTTTTGCATGCCTTGCTTAGACTGACACCACTTTGTTCACCAGTGTCATTGTTTCACTCATGCCCACATGGAAAATCAAACTAGGACATTTTTAGATGACTCCTAAGCAACTTGGCCAATAAAAGGAATACAATTCTTGGGTTTGGGACCAATTGGTCACAAGAGAAAACTTACATGAGGTTTTAGTGTTCCCACACTTTAGACTAAGACAATTGCTGTAATTAAAGCTTTGGGTCTTGTATACAATCTGGATTTAGCCCTGAAATGAGGACATGATTTCCCTTTGAATCTCTTTATCACACAGCATGTTGATGCACAGCCATTATTTGCCAAACTAGTGGATATTTGACCATCAGTATTGAAACATTAATCTCATTATATTTATTGCACATGGTAGTTCAGCAAAGATTAAATCCACTGAGAGTTCCTCTAAAGAAATCAAACAGGTCAAAGCCAAAAGCAGACAGTCTTTGATCTTTAAGTGTGTTCACATGTACACAGTACCATATAGTTTATTAAAGCTGCGACAGGTTGGTGCTCCTTGCAATGTACACAAGGGAATTATGCGTTTGCACCACAATGGTAAGGCAAAACCAGTCTTCCACAATTTGGCCACTGCAGTAAGACCAACATGGTTTGTAACACAGATAACCAGAAGATGACATCTTGCCCTTTATCAGTGAACTGTATTTGCAAGAAGTGATTTTACAAGACTGACATCCTCACAGCAGGCAACAGGACTTGCTGAATGAGGCATCAGAAGTTTGTCATCAAGCCATGAGCAGCAGCTGCACACAGCTTGGGGCCACTTTTTACTGGAAACCTAAAGGAAAGAGCAGGGAGATAGATGGATGAGACCGCAGAGCATGCTTCAAAGGCAGGAGATGGATCTTCACAGAGAGGAGGGGATGTGGGTGTCTGTTTGTCTGCATAGCTTTTTAAGAATAGATTATTTCTGTCATTGTGTGCATGTAAAAACTGGGCATATTTTCGATAATATACTCAAAGCCTTTACAAATAAAAAAAAAAAAAAAAAAAAACACTAGTCTACAATTTACAGAAGATGTAAAGTTTTGCCATAAGGAACCCACATTATTCATTCATGTAGAGCAAATAGAGGTCAAACTGCAATGGAATGAGTCATATTTATGGTCTAGTGTCTCAAATCTATTCCCACTCCTTGAACTTTCCCACAGATTTCAACAGTACAGCCACAAACATTGGTGAATTTTATAGATCAACCCAAAGTATGCATAACTGAAGTTGAAGGGAAATATTCAAATCTGAAAAGTTTTAAACTTATTTGACATGACTTGAAAACCTATTTGTGCACAGTCTTCAGTCTCAACTTCAGCTGTGTTGCCATGAAGAATTGAGAACATCTTTGGCCTGCAGACAAGCAAGTTTTGAATATGTAAAATCTGCTTCACTGTACATGTAATTGCAGGGAAAGGTAATTGAATCAGAGAGCTTAATACAGTTGCACAAATTTCATATTTTTCTTTAAATATTTTGGTGTTATATTTAATGCATTACAATAAATGTAGTGTACCACATGTGACTAGCATTAAATAAAACTACAAACTGACTACAAAGTTGGAAGATTAAATGGATGAGAAAGCTTGTATAGTTACCTTATGCATACAGTCTCATTGCAAAATGATTTTAGTTGGTAGCATATCTTGCATATGTATCCATTTCCATTACTTTCAGTTAAAAATATGCTCCATTTTTGCTTCTATTTTAACAGTGTATGGCAAAACTAAATAAATAGTGCCAGTCTTGTATTACTCAAAAGTAGTTAAAAAAAGTTAACTTCTGCAACAAGAATTACCTCTCCAACATAGACTTCATCATTCTCAAAATTTCACATTTCCTGGACTCTGGATCCACCCCTTCAGCTCTCCTTCTGTTTTTCCTATCTCTCCAGTGGTTTCAGTGCTGTGAGGTCTTATACGTGAAAATAAACCAAAGTGGTAAGGTAAGCATACGGTCTTCATTGTTTTCTGACTTGAGATGGCTAGTACAATTTTCCCCCTTTTTTTTCCCCTCTGTGCACATCTGCCTCAGAACATCTGGTTATTGTCAGGATTTGGACATTGGGCTGAGTCATCACCATTCTTTTCCCTCACTTGTCTCCCCAAAGAAAAAAAAAAAAGAAACAGATAATCTACTTTAAAGTCGGACAACAAATCAACTTTAACCATGGATGATCGGAAACAAAATGCTTTATTAGATTCAGACGAGGAAACAAGGAGCAGAGTTTAGTAGTAGAGGCTTAACTTTGAGCAGATGTAGAACATTTGTGAAAAAAGTAAGGTCTTGTAGAGGTAGACGAGTTGTGGCATAAAAGGTCTCAAGAAATATGCTGTGGAGTCAAACAGATTCTAGGAATCTTTTAAATATTTATATTTTTTGTTTGATAATTTTTCACATGCATAGTCGTATTAACCGATTAGTGGATTATGTTTAAAGTAGAAACCAAGGACTTACCTTTGCTCAAATCATGTATAACAATAAGTAAAGGCCAATGAGAAATGTATATTTAATGTTCTATTCTGTGTCAGATTTAACATGCCCTATTCAGAGACTCGGCGGTCTTAGAAAAAAAAACATATACATATTAGCTACATGTACATACACACACATCAGAGTCAACATTGGCAGAATACGTGTTGGGTTTGCTTAATATGAAGTGTCAATTTTGGTAGATTTTCTAAACTGCCAATTGAAACAATTCTGCAGTAATGGAGTGAAAACCCATTTATATTGGGCTAAAATGATGTCAGCTTAACGTGAAACTGAAAAGTAATATTGGCACCGAAAAATATAATTTTAACTACAACGATCTGGGATACTTTGGATTCAAAAATACAGCCAACACACATAATTGCCTGTTTAGCAGTCTTTATGTAAAGCATTATTGCAGTTCTAGACACTGGGTTGCTGGAACCGTTTAGAGATCTGGAACAGTGAGGTATGAGACCGAGGCATGACAGTTTAGCAAAATTTTTCCCAGAATGAGAATGACTGACCTGTTGAGATTACTGCATATGTGATGGAGAAATCCCAGGGGTGATGTGGTTGAAGTAACGGTCCATGTTTGGTGACATGGGCACCACTCTTCAACAGGCTTAAAAATCCAGCACAAAGAGAAGAGTCAAAAATCAGATGAGGTTCAATTTGAAAGAGCAAAACCTAACCAGACAAGAAGCAGGAAAAGAGCAGGAGTTCAGATGACAGAAAAAAGGGTCAACTTACTTTTAACTTGGCTTGAAAAGGTTTAGTGCATCTGCATGTTAGCCTTGATAATTTGGTGCTAGTGCTGTGGCTGGGAGAGGTTTATATTCTGAAGAGCACAGGTGGAGATAATTAGGCACAAGTGAGCTGGGTTTGTAGTTGGGACGCCAAAGTTCTGACCTCCTAGTCCAAAAAAAATCAACTGGAATTTGACTTCCCATTGTGGGAGAAACTCAGATTATCCCCAGTCAGAATTTATTAACCCAACTTTGTATTTCAATATGGCTGTTCTTCACATCAGCGTCAGTAATTTGTGGTGAAAGCATATTTATCTCACAAGGCACACTTGAAAGAATCTGTCTAAAATTTAAGCTGCAGAAACATCTACAAGGATGATCAGTGGAAGAGGCTTAAGTTTGAGCTTCATGGGAAGGGCTATGAATACTTATGTAGATGTGATTTCTGGGTTTTCCATTTTTAATAAATTTGAAAAAAAAATCTCAAACATTTTTCACACTGTCATAAAGGGGTATTTGTGTGTAGATTTTAGGGGAAAGATTAATTTAATGCAGCTAGAAATACGGCTTTAACGTAATAAAATGTGGAAAAAGTGAAGCACTGTGAATACTTTCCAGATGCACTGTACCAGTCAAAAACTTTGTTTGCGTTCTTGGTATGTTCAATGCAAAATCTGTGAGAGACTTTCCTATCAACACTGGAATAAAACATTAAAGTTGGCACAAGGCTCTTTAAATAAGTATGTGGAAGACTGGAATATGTGTATCAGGAGACCTTTAATGGATACCTCACTCAGATCTTCAAGAGGAAGCATATGCAAGCCCACCATCATTGTTTGCAAGGAATAAAAACATAAATACATGTCGAACAGCCAGTGCTGTCGGCGTTTACATTCTTGTACATCAAATTCAAGAACAAAGTCAAAAGAGAATGATCAAAGCCATTCTTTCCCATGCTGTGAATGAGGAAGTTGATAATAAAATCCATCTGAAGTTAGCAAATTAACACTTTTATTCTTGGCACAGTACTGTTTTGTTCTTTATAGCGGAAGATGAACGTAAATGAAACTGAAGAAATGTCAACAAATGGGACTTAATTTTATGGAGCCTTATCATCAATGTAGAGACAATCATTTGTTGGTGGTGCCAGCCCAGTGCTGACGTGGTAAACTCGTTGTCTTGGCCAGTAGCACCAGTAGCTGTATGGCCGTACTCACTGTGTGTAACTTCAGATTTTTCTTTAAGTTAAAAAAAATATTATAGTTATTGCATTTTTTATTACTTCCCCCCTTTACTATAAACACCATTTTGGGAAAAAAGGCCTTTTGCGTCAAAACATTTTTTTTGAGTCTGTGGGAGTGGGCACATATACTTCCTAAACCTAAACGTTACTGTTCAGTTTATTCTTGTTTATTTGGCAGCTTGGCGCTCTTCCTGTACGCTAAATGTTACTGTGCAGTGAAGCTAGCTATAAGCGAATAAGCCATTTTTTTACCCATCTCACAGTTTTAAGAGCGGTCAAGTGGACCCTGCCTGAGCTTCTGACCCTGTGAGCAGCTCAGGATCGGTGGGGTTGCAATGAACTCATGTGCACATTTTAGGGAACTGAAGAACTGACTGGACCTCCACATCACTTCTTCATAGGCCGACCATGACAAGGAAACGTTGTTGCTTCAGCTCCTCCTCTGGAAGTCTCAGACTCACCACCTGAGCCTGGGAATCTCCATCCTCGTCCCTCTGAATGTCACTTGGCCACGCTTTGCTTTCCAGACTTTAGCATTTATGGCAGTGGTTCCTTACCTGGGTTCGATTGAACCCCAGGGGTTCGATGAGTCGGTCTCAGGGGTTCGGCGGAGCCTCTGCCGCGGAGGTAAAGACACACTTGTGTAAAGTTGTGATGACGCCTTTGCATCACTGGCTGCAGAGGATCAGGTTACATTGCTTAGCCAATCAGAGCTGCGGAGGAGCCCTGATTGAAGGAGCTCCACTCTCAGCATAGATTTGAACTTGTGTCTTTAATTACTTCAGCAAAGCTCACCGTTTTTACCAAATTCTGTTGCCTTCAGTGTACTTCTAAATCTGCTCCTTAGTTGCATCTTTTCAGGGTTGCTACTGCCTCCAGTGGCCTGGAGGTGGTAACACAACTAATATAATTACATTACTAAATCAGAATACCACAGAGTCTTATTTATTAATTTTTCATTATCTTAAGAATGTAGAGCTAATTAAATGATCTAGACAAAACCTTAAAGTGGTTCCTGGACAGTCAGCTCAACTTTGCTGAAAACACTGAATGTATTTTGAAGAACTATGCAGACACTCTACTTTTTAAGAAGACTTAGTGATCTTCTTAAAGTGACCCAACTAGACTCTAGTTGACCCAACTAGACTCTAGTTGGGTCACATCTATGTCTTGAATTTGTGAAAAAAATCATTTTATTTATCACAAAAGAAGGGTTCAGTGAATAAGTATATGAATCTGATGGGTTCGGTACCTCAAAAAAGGTTCAGAACCATTGATTTAGGGTAATATATATATATATATATATATATATTATATATATATATATATATATATATATATATATATATATATATATAAATGAAATAAAAGTAGTACACTGTGCAGGCTAATGAGTGTGTGTGTGTATGTGTTGCATTATGTGTGTTGGGCCTTCCACTGTTTTTGTTGCTGTGGATTAGTTGTGTGATTTTGTGCACCACGCTCGTGATGCATGTTGGGGATGTGGATGTGCTCAGGTGTTCAGGTTCAGAGATTGTTTTGTGTGTGCCCGATAATATCCTGAGGGCGTCCCTGGTCATGGCATTGATCCAGACCAGTATAGATAGTCCTGCTTCAAATTTTCTGATGTCCAATTCATGTTTAGTTAAATGTGGGCTAAAAACCATAAGCTGCTTTGTTGGCACCTGAAGTGCAACATTCTCAGGATCTAAAAATGCTGCCATAACATAAATTAACTTCAACAGTTACTTCCTTAGAAAAGTTTTATACATCCTCAAAGCAGTTGGGGAACTCTCTTGTTTAATTATTGGACATGGGGAGAGCGCTCCATTTATGCTACACCCCAGAGTATCATGTTCTGACAGATATTGATGCCTTAGCCCAAGGAGAAGGGGCCTGGATTTTGTGAGTTTTATGTTGATCATCAGTTGTTAAGAATAGCATCCTATAAAAGAAGATGTTGGTTTTAACTATTTTGTTTTGATTTTTTTTCCCCTAGAGTACATGTGAAATAAAGCACAGGAGCATTTGTGTAATCATTCTTTTTTTTTTTGAAAATATTTTGTGAATTATTTATTATAAAAATATAAATGTTTTCACTACAAACCATTTTACATTAGTAGACAAGGCCATCTACATTTGCAGACAAACGCACACAGACACACATGTCAGTCTTTAGACATAAAATTATTAGGGATTTGTATCGGGTCCGTAACAATATTGCTCTCTCAGATGTCTCAGGTTTATGAAGTTTGTGTTAAAATCATATCAAGACATCACAGACACATACTTTAATCTACGCTCAAGAATCATCAATGCATTGTATAATGTTAACAAATAAATAATGCAATCATAATTGCCTTTTTATTGTAGAAAAAACTAACAAGTATGATTCAAAGTAGGATAAAATATAATACAGATGATTTTTTTCCTCAATTTTAATTAAAAATGTTGCACAATTTTTATTCAATCATTTATACATACAAACATTTGTACAAAAAAAATGGATGGCCATGTATATAGTGAGATCTGGAGTGCTAGTTGCTTTCTTTACGATGGTTTTACATTATGTACATGCTAATTTCAAACACATATCAGCAACAGCAGCATCCACAGGTAGACCAAGTAAAGGAAGACAGAATTGACACACTGAACAGGGCTGGGTTTCCCAAAAGCACCAACAGCACCCCTGTGCTTTAATCAAGCTTAGTCTACAGCCAAGGCAAAAACGTTGTCATTCAAAGTGCTACAGTAATGTGTACCAAGTGCTTAAAGAGGCATAAAGACAGCATCTTCATTGTAAATAACACGCGTTCAAGAGCACAAAGTACCAAAGTGCCAGTTCAAAAATACTGGGTAAGTGTTGCACTGAGGGACCAGCTGGGTGACATCAAAGCAGAAGACTAGCATTGTTAAATATGTACTCCATTTACATAGACATTTTAAGGTGCCTTTAGGAAATCCCATGATGGACGTGGCATATCGGGTTACTATTTGAGAAAGCAATAATTTATTGGATGTATTGCATTACAGAGCATTTTAATATCGAGTCAGACTGGGGCAATTGATGATTGAGCTATATTCTAAAGAAAACACGAGAAACACTTACTTTATTACATTAAACTAAAATAAATGTTTTCTTGGTGATTCCACCATGATCAAGACCAACTACAGGGGCACTCTATTTTTATTTTTTATATGTTTTGCTTGGAAAACAACAAGATTCATTAGTTCGAAGTTAGTTTTTTTAAGTGTAGTTCAAATTATTTGAAACCACAATTTAAAAAAGAGAGCGCTTTTCACATGGCTTTATTCAGTGAGTTATTGTGTAAAATCTTCAGATTGACCACCTTGTTTACTTACTTTGCCCATCCAAAAAAAAAAAAAATCTGTTTTGAAGTCTTGGCTCAAACTTGTCTTTCTCAAAAAGAAACATAATCTCAAAGTCATATTTAAGAACAACTCTGCATCACAATAACATTTCATACAGACAATTGGTTTCCGGGTCTGTTCACCCCTTTGCCAATCTGTATCCCCATATCTATGCATTGCTACTTAGTTCTTTCTACTTCCAGCTCATACTTGTAAACAAACCATTTCTTATCCATAAAATTCAAATATTGCTTATCAGTATTTTTAGTAAATTTTTTACGAGTAGCAGAACTCCCTCTCAAGAACTGCAGAAATCTCCAGAATAATTAATCTTAACTGCACATTTTATGAAAAATATTTGTACTATACCATATTCTCATTTATTTATCATACGGATGAACCCCTGACCAAACTGCAGTAGCTCTAACTAATCTCCTGCTGGGTGCTATTATAAAGTGAAGTCATAAGGGATCACTTTAAAATAATAAAAAAAAAAAAACGTGAGTATTACTTAATGGATGATAGGTGCAAAGAGTCAAACAATAGATAATGCCATTGTGAACGTAGAACAACTAGGTTTTGAACAACCACAATTACAAAGGTATGAAATGGAACAGGGTGAAATGACCAGCAACAGACAGATCACTTTTTTTGTTTTGGGCTCCTTGCATTTGTTTTGCTCCAAGTATTTCCTCTTTACCTTCTTGTCATTAACTTCCTTCCATCTCAGCTTTCCACCGGTTTCCTGTTGTAGGAAAAAAACAGGATATACTCATCCTGAGATTCCGCATGAAGGTGGTGGGAAACAGTACGCAACATTAGCACATGGAACAAAGATGTCACAATAATGAAAATTCTGGGTATGCAGTGTTATGGCCACTCCGTCTTCAAACCACAGCGTTTAATACATAACACATGCAACATACCCATGGCTTTGCCACGATGAATGGATTTGATGGATTACAACCTTATTGCTTTTAGTGGTATGTCTACTGAATGCAAATGCTTTATGATAGAGCTACAGAGTAAAACAATAGGTGAGTCCATATGAGTTTGGCCGTGTCTTGGACTGAGTACTGAATGTAGGTAGCTGCAACTCATATCCCAGCCTCAGACTTCATCAATTCAGAAGAAGTCCGCATATAAGTCAGCTGTGGATGTCTGCCATGCTCTTCTACACATGGCATATCAGCTGTTCTCCTGCCCCAGGAAGACACCCGGCGTTAGCCAAGGACAGCTCTGGCATTTTCTCTGTCCCTGCTATGTTTTCCAATAACGACCAGGCTTGCGTTCCTCGTAATGTCTTTCTGACCTCCTTACCTTTTGTTTTCTCTCTCCCCCCTCTATTAGTCAGTAAGGCATCTCAATGTGGGCACGTAGGGAGAGGGGTGAGCCAGTCATCTTACACGGTGGCAGGTCAGTTCTGAACCCTTTCCCACTTCCCGGTTAGAAAGCTTTCAACAATGCGTGAAAGACATCTCATGAGACATATCTGTTTTTTGTTTTTTTCTCCATCCATTTGCATCTCCGTATTATTTAGATATGTAGCCACTGTGTTAGTGTGTGTAAACACAGACCAACAGAAAAGTCTCTGGTGGTTTTCATTTCTTGTTATTGTTTTTAAACAGGTACTGGACCGTTCTTGGTATGGGATTCTAGGGCTTTCAGGCTGCTCACAATCTTCTTTTGCGGTCCTGCAATAGTCACTCCAACCTTTTTCAGATCCCTGGTGTTTGAAGAGCATTAAGAAAAAACAAAAGACAAAGAAAACAGTCAGATAAAGAGAAGACAGGAGATAAAGATTTATGTGTAGAGTGCCTTGAAAACATAGTCATACCCTTCAAACTTTCCACATTTTATCTGACTGAGTTTTTTGTTGTTGTTGTTGATTGCATCATATTTAGCTCCATCCATCCTCAAGAAAGCATCCACATGACTAAGTTTCTTTTTCCTTTACATATATGCACTTCTAATTATTGACCTTAATTATTGATTTTATGTACAATAAATACATACACATTTGAGGTTGCAGCACAACAAAATGTAAAATATTCAAAGGGTATGACTTACACACCATAAGAGATTGTGACTGCAGTAGTTGTTAAATTTGATAACATGGCAGAAACGTCAGGTTAATATTTTCACAAGCAAACGTTTGTTGCACATGCATTCAGTAGAAGAGAAATTATATTAAAAAAAAATGTTTGGGCCACTTAGATTATAATTGTTAGGAGCGTTAAGTGGCATAGACCTGAAGAAAATAAATAGTTAATTGTTTTTAGCAAACTCTGTAGTGACTGGCAACATTTTTAAAATACACAAATTTCTAAAACTGCACAAACAAAACCATTAATGTGACTATGATGCACATAAGACACTGCTACTCGTCACAAAGTGATTTTTTTTGTTATGTTTTCCATATTAGGGCATTGCATTATGGCATTAGTAGAATCAGTGGAGTTGCACACAAAATTATTGCAGAACTACAACACAAACGTTGCCATTATTAGATTGCAAGTTGTGAGTGGAAGCCCAGCAGCAGCTCTGGAGGTAAAGCTTTGCTCTCAGGCAGGGCCTGGGCCTTAGTCCTTAACCCACCATCCAGAGCCTTTTTAGGGTGGAGAGGAGCTGGGCGTTAGAGGGTGGTGATTCCCATTGATGGCTCCCATTCTGGGCATGTAGCTGGTGTGATGTGGACCTCCGTCAGAACCACTCTACTGAAAAATAGCCAGGCCCATCAACATGTTACACAAGATATCAATAAGAGTTGCTATGTCTGGGATAAAATCAAACACTTAAAGTATTTTGCAAGGGATTAATTTGAATCTGAAATGAGTAGATAGCTATTAGATTATTTGTCCATTTCACAAATTCCTTTTATTTAGCGTTGTTGAATTTACTCACATGACATTATACAGTATCTTAAATTGAAGGCAGCCCTGGTTGAATGTGTGTAAAAGACTTACAATTTATTCATTTTTCTTGTGGCAGATCTCACATTTGAAATGTGGCAAAAATTCCAACATTTAACTTGAGTGCATTTTAGTATAAATATATTTAAAAACTAACAAACTGTAAGCTCATTACTGGCTGTTGGTCCATCTAACAATCTTCATAATATATAAGATTGACATTTTTGGAACCAAACACTTTGGGTGGGTTGGGATTTATAAATTAGTTGGCCTGTTTTTCCTTCTAATGGCCTGGGAACCTAAATAGAGAGCATGGCATCATGATATTTTTGAAATATCTGGACATTTGTCATACAAATCCATTAGTCTCTGACATAAAACAGATGATTAATAGTTGGATAAAAATACAAAATATATGCTGGATTCAACACAGATATGGTTTCTCCAAAAGCGCGTCAATCTTCTTACATGACTCTTTCAACTTCTGCAAATAAAAAATGGTAAAAATAAATCACTCTTTCTGCAAATTGTTTATTTGCTGTTCTATTGCCAAAAGGGGGTTGGACAGTACTGATCAGAATGCCAATAACGGTTCCACCACTAATTCTTTTCATGATACCGGATTTCTGCTCCACTTAGTAGAATAACACAAATTAAATTAAAGAGTTGATTTTATGATGTCTGAAGTTATCCCATTTATGGCAAAATCAATTTTCACACACAAGTATGCTATTTCATGTCCTGTGCAGTTTACATCTTTTCACACTGCAGTTTGCAGATGGAAAATATGCTATTCCAAAGCGGACAGTATTTTCTCATTGGTCCATCCCATTTTCGAAAAAGGATTAATCAATTACTCCAGCAGACGAGTCAGCACAGTGTGCACGAGTATGACTGTTCATCTAAGGTCGGAGCATTGCCAAGCCTTGTGCTGAATGTCAAGGACTAGATTAAAACTGTACAAATCAATAGAGCAATGTATTGAGCAATACATAATCTGAGCCAAGGCTGTTAGCCTTGCAGCTGAGTTTGGTGTCTTAGATGGAGTCTTCAGTGGATTAATACCTCACTGATCCAATTAGACATTTACCAACAGGAAAGTCACTGCACTGATACCAGATTCTTTAAAACTCAGTGGTGTGTGTACAAGTACTTACATTTAAGTTCTTTTCGATACCGAGTATTGACAAATACTAATAAATAAAAATACACTCCTTACAACTATCTTATATATTATTTATTCTTTATGTATGATTTATTATTAATTTTTCTATGCATAATTAAAAGTTTTGTAAATCACAGACTTAGTCTTAAATATTCTGCTACTAATGTAGAATGGTATAATACAGATTTTCAAGTATTTTAGTTTGACTAAAGATACTGAATGTGGTGAAAAATTAGGTGTATTTGCCCTTTGGCCATTTCCCAAATAGGAAGCTAGAGTCGCAGGCCCACTTCAGCTTTATGCAATGTTGTGTCTGCAGTATGGTCATAGTAAGGAATCTCATATGTCAGCTGATGGTGCCTTATTGTCGCTTGCTGGGTTAGAAAAAGTATATGCAAGTATATGAAAAAGTATATGCAACCTAATACTGTCTGTTAAAGGGAAACACGGGTCCCCTCACGCTGGTATCAGGTCCTGTATTATATCAGAGTACACACGCACACACGCCACACACACACACACACACACACACACACACACACACACACACACACACACACACACACACACGCACACACGCACACACGCACACACACACACACGCACACACACGATATCAAACAAATATTTGTAGTGACGTGTGCATCCCTTAAGAAAAAACAAAACAGAAAAATAACAAAGAAACAAAAAGAGCGAGGGACTGGGTAATGGCATTTGTAAATGATGTCATGACCAATACTTTTTAGACCCTAAATGGACAAGAACTAGCTCAAGTTGGAGCTGTGAACCTAGTTCAAAATGTTCAGGTGATGAACTATGAAGATGAATCCATCCAGATACTTCATCTGCTTGTTGGAATCTTACTCTGTCGAGGTCTTGGCCAGGGTGTCGCAGGAGCTGTAGCTGACCCCTGAGAAGGCCTCCTTGCAAGGTAAGGTCCTCATGGCATCCATCCAGTCACCCATCGTCCCCACTGGGGGAACTTCTGCACTGCTCCTGTCCAATAACAAGTTCGCTGGCCTAAGGGACAGAAGAGACAAAGGCAGATGACCAATTGAGAAACACATGTACAAAAGTGCCACATGATCTGTCAGTTTTCATAATATTAAATAACATAAGAATTCAGAGCATCGTTTCAGGAAAACAGGTGGATAAGCATCACCTCGGTCATCAGCTGACAAACTGATATACCGCCTGACAGGTGCTGTCTGTCTACCATTCAGCCACAACTTGTGCAAAGCAGCTTTTGCTATGTGATTTAAGTGTGTACATAGTTTATATTGCTGCCTTGGCTCCAAGCTTGTCCCGTAAAGCATGTGCCATGCAAGCAAATATTTGAGTGGGGTGTGATTAAAAAATATTTCCCCGAAGGGAAGTCGAAGTTCAAAGGTGAACACAACGGGGGCTCCTTGAAGGGTTTGTCTCAAATGTAATCTCCCAGAATCTTACTGACACTTTTCATACATTATCACAAAGCTACTGCAGGAGGTAGACATATACAGATATTTGATACATTTGACTGAATAAATGCTTCATTTTTAATTCTACTTAGTTTATGTTTTGTCTGAAGTTTGTACAAGAGCACAGAGTATAGGAACAATGTCAATGCTTTCAGAAACCCATCAATGGCACAAAGTTCTTGAAGCAAAAATCTACGATCCCCATATGACACCTAGTAAAGAACATGTGAAATGCCAGTGCTTTCATGAAAGTTAACCAAGATGTTTTCCATTTTCCTTCACTGATGGTCACCTTTACACATTTCTACATTATAGCTAAGAAAAACCTTCCAACGTAAATAAAATGTTGTGCACGTGCGTCTGTGTGTATTTGTGGGAGTCAATTATTTTCATTATATATATTTAGAGCCAAGATTGCCATCAAAACCAGCGTCCGTTTCTGTTTAACTTCGTTACCACTTCCTGCTGAGCATGTACTCTGTAGCAGAATGCAAAATTGGATGTTATTACATTGGATGGTCTAAATTAGATCAAATGAAATGTACCATGTTAGCTGGTGCTCAGTAAAACAGCCAACTAACAAAGATACGGGAAGAGGAGAGGAAGCTGAAGATGAAAAATGAGCACAGGTTGACAGGTCATCACGTTTTCAGTGTCACTCATGATGCGGAAGCAGTGTGTGGCTTCGTTCACAGTCGGGGAAACTGGATCACATCAACACAGTGAATATGAAACCAGGTCAATCCATCTAGAGATCAAAGTGGAGCTAACGATAACAGCAGAGCACTTTGTGTCCTTTCTTACTTTTTAAGGACATGCTCCACCTGTCTTTCCAAAAAGGCACCTGTACCGAGACAGGACAAAAGAGAATAATGGAAAGCAGGAAAGTACAGCACCAGAGAAAGAGGTTGAGTTCCCTGGGGGAAGCTATTCATAGCAATGTAAACAAACTCATTAGAATATCAGGAAGTCCACCTCTTTCTGGCAGACATGCCGCTGAGGGGTTTGAGGCACTATAAGTGGTAGTTTGTGTGATCTGGGGAGATGCAACTCAGAGATAAATGCAAGAATAGAGATCATAATAGAGACGTTTGTAAAAGGCAAGAAGTTTAACTTATTTTAAATAGAAGGCCTTTATGCAAAACATTGTGTTTCTGTTTTTATTCGCTTTCAGCAAGAACTCCCAATAATTAGGCATGTTCTCTGCAGTATGCGTGATGCTGAAGCAGGGATGATTTTAAGAGATTCAAAATATAGTCAAGAGAAATTTACCAGTCTGCTATTAGACAACGGCATAAAAAGCACCACACTGAGGCAAGGCAGTATACTGAGAGAAGAAAGGCGACATGGGATCTCTAACGGAGACAGTAGGAGAGAAGAAAAAGGTGGAGGAGAAAAAAAAGATGCTCTTGAGGTGGTGGAGTGGGTGTTTTTACAATGATTGAGTCTTTTCCTGCCAGATCAGAGGCCTGTCAAAGTGCTGAGGGCCCCCCAGGACTCTCTGGAAACACTGGTTTGTCTGAAAGGGAGGGAGTTTGTAGCTGGATAGAGGGGGTGGTTTGCTTGAGAGGGGAAAAGACAAAAATGTGAATAATTAATTTAAAAAAGTTTATTTGTTTGTTGTTCTTTTTCTTGTCTTGTTTATTTTTAATTTTATGTAAAAAAAAATAGATTTTATGATTGTTTTATACTGTGTAAAAAGCAACACAGTTATATATAAAATTCCGACAACTTATACCGTAACAAAGTATGGAGCTTCATCTTTCTTGCAAGATTATTGATCTTTTACTCCATCTTCCACCTGGACCGATTGCCTTGGTGTTCCTTTCTTCTCTTTCTATATTCTGCTTATATTTCCCCCTCCGCTATATCCACTGGGAAGTAAACTGCAAATGACCTTGTTTCCTCCCTCTTATCATTTTCTTTGTTTCCTATGTTCTTACATTTCTTGCGGCAACTCAAGAGACAAGATTATTGGTGAGGAAAGAGAATGATGTGATGCAAGGGGAAAAACAAAGAAAAAGGAAAAGAGCATCTGTTTGATGCCAGAGGATGTTTTTATAGCCTCTTGTGGATTCAACAGCATATAGAAATGCAGAAAAATCCCCTGTTTGAGCAGAAGTAAGCATAAAAACACTGCAGAGAATTAGTCTGGCCCCTTTATTGGTGTCAGTTCTTGTGCTTTGTAGTCTATCTTTCAATTTTTCAGACTTCCAAATACCACGGTTGTGTAGTTGTTTTTTATGGAGCTCACAGAAGAAAGAGAATAGCTGGATGAGTGGATAAGTCAGACCTATGCTGATTCCTTTTAAGCCCACTTTGCTAGAATTTGGACAGTCTCTGCAGATAGATTTCTTGAGCATTTCTCCCATTTATGTGTGAGAGACTATGAGAGTTCACACTCTGTTTCCTGAAGGAAGACATGTGGGAGAATCAGAAGTTATTTATCAGTGACGTGCAACCAGAACATTCTGTTTAAGAGAATCTGAAACAACCAGCCAGGTGGCAATGAAGTATTTCTTGTAATACATAGATTGGTGCAGCTGCTATGCACATTGCTTTGGTGTCCAACAAGATATCCAAGCAATAGAATAGACAATCAACCATACCCACTGTTTATTTACAGAGCCATGTGTATTCCCTTGCACAGATTCCTTTGCTCTGGATTAACCCCTTAACTGTCATGACATTATGTCACTACCAACCCTTCTTAGGAGCTTTGACTGAGACGTACTTTGGATGATAAGCTCAGCACAGTTCCACCAGGTGTTTGACAAATGCTGCTGCTGCTACTGCTAGTCTGGAAGAGCTGATAGGTGCAGGGCTGCTCTGTGAAGAGCTTTGTGGAAATAGGCGGCACTTCGTGTGAACCAGCACCCTTAAATGGCTCCCATGGGAGATTCAAGAATTCCTCAAACATGTAAGAAAAAAAAGCAATCCTCCAGGTATGTTTTTGATTATAACATGATGTGAAATTAAAAAAAGGTGAGTTTCTTCTTTATTATCTTTATTGCTTTCCCTGTATACCCCATCCATCATTCTTTTATGAAGCACAATAAAAAGAATTACTCCTTTTTCATTAAGTAATCACTTCTTGCCTTCTGCAATCATTACTTTTATGCAGACTTTATGGAACAACTACAGCAGATTCAAGGTGTCTTGGTGGTCTCGCCTGAACAGTGATGCAGAGCCATTTAAATACTGAACTTTTCCAAAGTCAACATCTGAAAATATCAGCTGTTTCCAGATAGTGATTTTGTGTAAACAAAGCTTTAGGTTGGTTAATGTCACGCAATATTCAAATTGAAAGAAAAAGCACCTGCAGAAAATATATAAATGCATGACAGCAGCATGCCAGACTACATAAAATGAGATTTGAACATATTATTTTCCTGAGGCAGTATACATATTGCACTACAACCTTTCAACCAAGTGTATCACTAGGTTAGTTTTTTTTTGCCACCGCCACACTTTTTTGATCAAAATGGACAATGTCTTTTCTCAGAAAACACAAAAACCTACAGTTTCTTGTTTTAAACACCTTGAAAAGCAATTTTGACAGTGACCTCCAACCCTGATTGGACTCCTGTTGGCCTATAATTTGTCTCTGACAGCCAACCTTGGCCCAGTGACCCCCACTCTTTTTCCATCCGCATGCAGAGACAGTAAACTCTAACCAACTTCCACCTCCCAAGTCTCCAGATGCTCGACTCTGGTCGCAGGCTTCGGTCCGGGGTTGGGAGGGAGGGGGGCAGTACATTAGCCTGCCAGGACAGCCCTGAGACAAACGAGGTGTGTTGAGCTGAGAGCAGCTGCTCCTGCTGTGCAACTGCCGCTGCCACCACACACTCTCTCCCTCGCTTCCACATACACACAAACATATCCGCACTAGCAGTTCTAATAAATCACCAGGCAGGACTCAGTTGGCCAGGCCGCGCTCACCCAGTGTTAAAAGCCAATCAAGAAAATTACATGCAAACTCCAAGGGACCTATTTTCACTTTCTTAAGAAATCATTAGTCAATGTTATGAGCTCTGACATCTCCATAATACCACTGCCTTCTGCTGTAGACCCAACGCCCGTCTCTCTCCCCGCTCAGAACTGACAACTGTACATGTGCTGCCCTGCTTCCCCACGGCCCCCTGGGAGAATTGTCTCCCAAACAATAGAGACAAGCCCATTGGAAGAAGAAAATAAGAAGGAAAAAAAAACACAATGAGAACAACAAAAGGGGCAGGAGGATGAAGAAAGAAAGTGCTGCTGAAGTTAAACAAAAACAAAAAATAGTGTTTTTCTTATTTATTTATTTATTTTTTAAGTTTTGCCAGTTTTAAGTTTTGCCAGTTGCTCTCCCAGGAGAGCAGTTCTTTTGTTGAAGTTTTCCATTATGCACTGCCAATCTGAATTCACAGGTTGAAATACTTTCTTTTGTATGTTTATATTGATTAAATGAATCTTTATTCACACATAGTAAACTTGCAGTTACCATTAAAACTATAATTTCAATGCCTTTAAGTCTACTTAATACCTGAGTAGAGAAAAATGTATGATTCTGTACATTTAGGCTGTAGCAAGAAATAACAACATCACCAGAGCTTATAAACAAGTTTGATTGCAAATCAAAGCTGAAGAAAAAAAATGAAGAAGGAATATTTCCTTTGTTCAAACTATGACTTTCATAATTACCAGAATTTACTCTCTTAGTTGATTATAAAATATTATTTGTTTTGGTAGATCTGGCTTAGCAAATGATGGTATATCCTTTATTGTTTGTTCTTCTGTGCTACTTTCTCTATGTGGAAAATCCCGAATGAAGAAAATCAGAGATTAAGTATACCGCTGGTACCTGGATGTAGTGTTGGCTGTGATTTTGAGGCTGCAGGGGTTGCGGATGAGTTTGTCAAGGATGCTGACAATTTGGTCAAACTTGGGACGGTTATTCCGCTCCTTCTGCCAGCAGTCCAACATCAGTTGATAGAGTGTGGCAGGGCAGTCCATGGGGGTGGTAAGCGGTAACCCTCGTCTACAGCTTTTATTACCTGCAGGCAAGAATATACTGGATTAGATAAGGTATCTTTTAAAAAAATGTTTTCAATTGTTCTGGACTAGAGATGGTTGAGTTATTAGGATCAACGTCAAATATATTCCTACAGCACATCAGAAAACAGCAGAAGTAGACCAGATAAAAAAAAAAAAAACTAACAGAAAAAAAACCCGGGTCTATTCTTGCATATCACTAACTGGTTTATGTTTTAATACAAATATTTATTTAGAGCTTAGGTTGTTTTATTGTTTTTCATTTCATGTAAAACTCTCCAACTGTGGGAATGTAGGTCATTCAGTTTGTTTCACAAAACTAATCTTAATCTTTCAACAGGGGTAGTTGGTTTTGAATCATTTAGTTTTTGCAAAGGTTCTGAAAAGGATGCGAGAGAATCTGGATGAAGCTTGAGCGAAGCTGCCAACCCTTTTGGTATCGTGGTTGCCCCACACCACACTAATAAGAGGTTTAGTTGCCTTCCCTTCTTAAAAAAGAATAGAAAATTGGCAACACTTACATCCTGATTGGACATCTCCCAGTATGGCCGTTCTCCATATGACATCACCTCCCAGAGAACGATGCCATAACTCCAAGCATCGCTGGCTGATGTAAACTTCCTGTAGGCAATTGCCTCTGGGGCTGTCCACCGGATGGGGATTTTTCCTCCCTGTGATCAGTAAAAGAATGGATTATAATATGATATGATTTTGCCTTAATATGATTTTTTTGTGGATGAATCCTATAAATGTAACTCAGAAAATATGTAAGACAAAAAAAATATGTGTTGCAGACATTCCTGACTCTTGGGTGAGTCGTGGAATCAAATCTGGCGCTATAAAAAAGTGGTAGTCAAGTGTTGTTTCATGTAATTTGTGACCTTCATGTGCAAAAATAAATTACTTGATAGCAAGGCATGAAGCATAAGAGTGAATTTTCCTTCCCAGGTTGGAATCTTATGTCCCGCCTTTGCCACCCTATTATCTCCCTAACACTGCTGTGTCTTTTGTTTCAATGGTGCAGGAAGATTTGCTGCATTAGTTCAAAAAGCTCCATCAGTGCCTTCCTACTCATTGTTGGACATACTGTATTAAAAAGTTATACAGCATGAGTTCTGTAGGTATATAACACACGTGAACCACTTATTTAACTGCAGTTCAAATATGGAGGAAATTGCCCAACAGCAACATTTCTTAATCTCAGGCAACAACGTACAGAAGCTCTGTCTGCAATGATGAAGAGTCAGCGGTCTTAGCATGCCAGATGTTTACAACTAAAAGTGAAACTGACAGGATGACTGTCTGATTCAGTCAGCTAATTATGATCTAAACAATTGTGGGTATTCACAGAGTATTGAAATTTACTTCCAAGTATGAAAACATTTATTTATTAACGTGTCATAATACTGATACAAACTCGCAATTTAAACCTGAAGCACATGAAAAACATGTATACTAAAAAAATTAGCAATACTCGACGTTCCAAAAAATATGCCTTGTATCCCTCACATACACATCAGTGTGGCAAATGTTTTCCAATATGCAATGGTAAATGGCAAATTGGAGAACTTCTGAGATTTCTAAAATTACTTTTTATTAATACAAGTGTACTCAAACCAGTTAAAAGTAGCAGATGTCTGGATCTAAATTTATGATGAATCAAAGAGAAGCTAAGACAAAATAAGCCATCCGGTTTATAAAAACTTGAGGCAAAAATATTGACTCCCAGAATTAAATTATAACAAAAATATTTGAACAGATTTAGTCATAATTAAGATTAATTCACATCAACATTAAAGAAAGGAAGAAAAATATAAACCAAATTATATTCCAATGTTTCCTTTGTGCAACAAAATGTGTTTTTCTTCCTGAAAAGCAAGACAAATGAAGAAAATAGTGCTAAGGAGAGGATGTTGACATTGGCCAATCGTAACAGAGACAGCCAAGTCAGTTCGCCTTTGCTTTGGAATGCACAGTTATACAGACTGTTATCTAAAAAGATCTAAAACACTATGCTGTCTACTGCTGATGGAAAATGCATGACAGTGAAAACACTGACAAATGATTGCACAAGTAAACTTATAAATCTCATAAATATGACATCTTCCTAAACTTAAGCTCTATTAAACTCTCAAGCGGCGGTTAAAAAAAAGTCTAAACTTGAATATACAAAATCAAAAGTTTATTCAACCAGAGAAAAGAAACAATAAAAAAAGCTTCTAACAAGCCTTTGAGTCTCATGGATGGTGGAGTTGTGAATCTGTTATTATTCCATTTTATGCATCTTCTGTGAGAAAGGCAAATGCCACACAGACTGTTTATTTGAAAAGCAATTCTCAACCAGCAAATTAAACCCTGTTTTAAAGGGTTGCATGCACAGTTTAGACCTGAAGACGCTATGCTGACCACTTATGCACATACACATATACAGAGCAGAAAAAAAGACAGATGAACGTCTGGAACATGACACGGCTCCTGCTATGTTTCAGTTTTTGACAAGAGCATCTACTGCAGAAGTAAATCAAGGACAAAAAACACAAAAATGCAAATGAGGTTAAGTCATTATTTTAATCACAAATCCTTTTTTATGTTGCTTTTCTGGATTAACCTACATGTTTGTAATTATATATATATGCATATATATATAAAAATCTGTCAACTGGAAAAATATATTTTGGGTTTTATATTTAATGTTTCCTGCAGAATGTGTCTGCATGTAGAACTTATAAATCTACAAATTTCCAGAGTAAAATTAAAACTCATTCTACTTTCAAGGAAACTGAACAAAGAAAATATATATCTTCACATAATGTTTCACACTTCCTAAACAACATCGAAAAAAAAGAAAATATGCTTTAAGAGAAGAAAATTCTGTGCAGTTTTGTGACAAATAAAAACTCTACATTATATCTGTCCATACTGTGATGTGCAAAAATAAAACATAAGCTTGCTATGATTTTGGCAAAGTTGTTTTTATTTTAATAGACACCTAACAAGGAAGAATAATGAGCCGCAGGACCTTTCTCAGTGCAATAATTCATGTAGTTCACTGTGTTCTTGCTTTGCCTTTGTGGCCCTGCTTACCCTGGTGGTGTACGCAGCCTCCGGGTCGTCCTCCAGTACTCTGGACAAGCCGAAGTCTGACACTTTGCACACCAGATTGCTGTTGACCAGAATGTTTCGGGCTGCCAGGTCTCGGTGAACATAGCCCATGTCTGACAAATATTTCATGCCCGAGGCGATGCCACGCAGCATGCCGACCAGCTGGATTCCTGTAAACTGGGCATCATGTTTCTAAAAGAAAGAAAAACAGGCAAGGGAGAAAGAGTTATAGGAAATAAATGTACAAAACTCTGAATGCTGTACTTTTTTTGAATATAAATAAGAGAGGTGGAGTATGACCTTTTCTCATTAGAACCTGCAAAATTTTCATTAACCTTTAAAAAACACCTCCGACATTCCTGTACTCAATCTTAAGCTTAAGCTGAACCCCAGGGCTATAAAAATGACTGGTTGAAAGTTAGGCTGAAGAAAATTGAACAACTTGAAGAAGTATTCAAACCCCCGAAATTTGTTTGGCACAATACAACCACAACCACTATTTGGATTACAGATAATGAACCAATGGACCTCCACCCTTGGCATCCTGTAGCTAGTACAAAGACATTTCCAAAGAATCTAAAAGTGTCCAACATTTCTTGTATGTCTCTGTTTTGTATCAGTGGTCATCTGCGGGTTTCCTCTTGCTCTACTTTACCCTCCACTTGTCAAACACCGCAAGGAGAACTAAGAGCAAGATGAGTTTGTATGATGAGCGTGTTTTTCTTTGAAAACCAATCAGACCCACTTCTTCTCTTATTTCATCCGGACCCTTTATAGGCCAGGCCACCTGGTTTAGTCACTTCAAAGCTTCGGTGGATGCAGTATGCTGACATAAGCTGCGATGCATAACACAGAGAACATGAACGTGCGTGTATTTGTATGTGCGCCCCCGTTCTTGGTGATGAAGAACAGGCCTCCGGGAAAACATGAGGAAATAACAGTTATAGCCGCCATGGCTATGTTTGGATACAGTACAGACGTGGAAAAAATGTGTAAAACAGGCATTGGCACTCATGCTTTCAAGCCAGTAATGTAACTTGGCTGATGTACTTTAACTAATTTCAGTGAGTGGATCAATTCTTCAGCAAACAACTAAGCCATGGCAACAGTAAAATTCCAGCTGAACTGGAAAAGCAATGAGGATACAACTGAACAAATACTGATATTTTTTAGATTTTTCTTATTTTTTCAAGCCAAATGAACATGTATTGACAATTTAACGTCAATGTGCGTGTGAAATATGGACATGAACTTTATAATTGTGTATGACAAATTAAACAAAATATGTATTTGGAATGTGATTTTCCAAACAGCAGAAAGGAAAAAGGTTTTGAAGCAGAAAGGAAAAACAATTCCTTATGTGGTTTGCACTACAAAATCAAACTTGTGGTATTTAATGTGTGCACCTCACTAGACAGAGTAGAGCTAAAAGTTGAAAAAGAAAAAACTAATGAGATAGGAATTAAACTGAAGGGATTCTGAGTTCATAAACAAGTTTAAACATATTCTGTACATTAAATTAATATGTCGGTTTACATTTTATAATGTTTTTGCTTTGATAATAAAACAAACAAATATAAACATTAAATTTCTAACTGGATACCATCTAGTCCTGATCCAGCAACAAATTTGTTAAAGAAAAAAATAACAGCAAAATCCAACCAATGTGTTCTCCATTGTCACATGAGTCCATTTTAATTTTTAGCCAGATTTTTCAAATGTCTAATATTAGGTTTTTGCATGATAATGGCAACTATGACTGTATTGTATGGTGTCTGCAATCATTCCACTTGCATGAGCCATGGATAGATTTTTTTTCTTTCTTTCATAGCGAATGAAAAGATCAGAAAGTACCATGGAAGAAAAAATAACAAATTGTTTTCAATGGAAAATGAGTTGCTTCAATTAAACATGTTGAATACATTGATATATACTACTTTCTTTCCACGAAAAAAAAAGAAACATAAAAGAATTTGCCGGCCTGTCTGTTCTTTCTCAACAACTGTTCCGTCCATCAACTTCAATTACAGCTGCTGCGTTGCCGTCATTCAAAAGAATGATGGTTTCATTTTTGGAATAGCACTGGAAGTTATTTAGAATGTCATTAGAAACACAAACCATAGCTCAAACAATGGTCTTGTACATCAAAAAAAATGCCCATCTTAGATTACCAACATTACTCTATCACTTTGTCCCTTAACTTGTCTGGATAGGTAAAATACAGACATGAACTGACGTGTTGCATTATCATTTCAGTTTGGTTTATTTCTATTGTCCAAATTCCTAACAAATGTCTTCTCCAGGCACTTTACAAAAGCTAAATAATTGATCTAAAAATAAAACTTGATTTAGTTCAAATTCAAATCAAGTTACATACATTTTAATTTGATTCTAAGGCAAATTCAGTTTATAAAGTTTAGATCAAAAGATGCCCAGCTGATTGAATCAGGTCAATGACTTTACAGCACTGCTACCTAATAAGGAATCATGTGGTGACAGTGGCAAGAAACAACTTCCCTTCAACAGGAAAATACCGCTGACGGAGCCTGGCTCAGCTTGTCGTCTGTCACACTAGATTGGGATTTTTAAAAGATCGCAGATGCAGACAACAAACTGTTGTACCTTTGGAGCACAGACATTGTTTCTTCATTTTCAGCAGTTTTATGATTTGTCCTTCTAACATGCATAATAAGTCGTCCTCGACTCCATTGGTCCATGTGTTTACGTAATTACTTACTCTTAGGAAGCTATCGAGGGATCCGTTCTCCATGTACTCAGTGACAATCATAACGGGCTTACCTGGAAAGAGACAATTTCTGTTAATGGTTAGAATTTCTGCAAACACAGATCGTCACACTACCATAAAACTGGCAGCAAAGATTTATTAGCGGAAAGGGGAAAAGTCAAATTTATTCAACGGTGTGGTGAGTTAAAGTAAAGTAACCCTAAAAGCCCCATTACTGGCAGTAGACTGAAGATGACCAATATTTTTTAATACATGTATCAGTTACATCTTGGTATCTTGGTTTCCTATAGGTCAGATGTTAAAGTGAAACGTGTTTATTTCTTTGGGTCCTCTGATTGTAAAACCATGCTTCCTTGTGCCATCTGTATTTGATCAGTCATTGGCCAGGGAATGTTTGGGAATGGCAGGGAATATGAAAAAAAAAAAAAATCTTCAGATTACCCAGATGTTGATTGAAGAGAGTCAGAGTTAGGACTTGTTTGTGTCCCAGATACGTTCTCTGTACGTCACTCTTGACTTAACTGCGGTTTGTGCTTCTTCTCCAGTTTGATTCTGATTTATGTGCCCTCCTTCCTTCTGCCCGTTTTTATTTCTGATCTACCTTTCCTTTGTTACCTCATCCCTTGATCTCTTCTCTAAGCCTCTTTTCTATATTATTGAGAATATGTTTTTTTAAAGGGCAAAAGTTGAGTCTTTTGTGTCATTTGTTAAAAATTTTAACTACAGTAAGAATCTAAGAAAATTGCTGTAAAAACATTATTTAATCCAAATAAAGCAAAAACGTCCTCCTTTGAGTAAATTAATATTCTAATGAAAAAATGTTATCCAGATTAGATTTAATGTGGTAAAATTGATCTATATCTACAAATTACTTCGAATTACTGTGGAATTACTAAATTGTACTTTTATTTATTTCCCATAAAACATTATTAATTCAGACATTACATTGGTGTATTTTAGTTTCTGTGACTATTTAATTAAGAAGCATGGATTTTGCCAGTAATTTCAAAACTTTCAATAACAATTATAGTAAAACATCTCATCATTCAACTAAAGCTGGTGTAAAACGACCTCCGCCCACACCCACTTCCTAAAGGCTGTGATGGATTGTTCCCTTTACCAACAAATGACTTTTATAGTGGCCGACAGGAACACACACACACACACACACGCACACACACACGCAAACTATCCTTCTGCTTGTCCTCCGCCCTCTTCCCTTCCCTCTTTCTCTCTATTCTCAACTTTGGCAGTAAAGATAAAGGCCCCAAAGCCCCTTTGTTCCGTCAGCTAAAGTGCGAGAGTCTGTGTGCAAATGCAGATGTGTGTGTAGCGGTTTGAAAGTGAAGAAAGCACATGTGAGCTTGCGTGCGTGAGCGCGCGCCCGCGCGTGTGTCTGATCCTGCAAACATGCAGCCCATGGATCAGCCAAAAGCAGCAGCAAGGTAAATGGGGTGTGAAAGTCTCAGGATTATTAAGAATTAACAGGAGCAGCTTAATAAATCACCCTCCAGCTGTGTGTGTTTGGGCGTTTAGGTGTGTGTCTGCGTGGGGAAGCATATCAAATGGACCCTCTAAAAGTAGGGCCTGCACTTGTGTTGCTCTGACTTATGCACATGTGTTCAGAACATCTTCACAAATGCCATATGCACACACACACATGCACATGATGTGTCTACTAGTCTTAGTGTAACAACTGAAACTAGTTGTGACAGAATTAAATGCTGGTTCATTCACTGCAGAAAGAGAGACATCATTCTCTTCAGACATTCGGTTTCAACGTAATATAAAAAGATCATCAAACATAAACGTGTGTTTCAGTTAATTAGAAATCATTGAAAAATCAGTCTTGGTGGTTATGACTATTTCTTATTCCCAAATATGAAAACTACACAATACCAATAAAAAGTATTTTTAATGTAGCAATGTTGTGACATTGCCTACACAGTCATGGAGGAGACAGTTGACTTGGTAGTTCTCCAGCAGACAGTCAGTCATAGGGTAAGCCACAAAAAGTTGTAGTTTGAGAATCTGGCTGTTCACAGTGTGTGGTATCTTAAGATGTTAATGGAAAATAGAGTGGAAAAAAAAAACAAAA
Source organism: Poecilia picta (assembly GCA_033032245.1). NCBI lineage: Eukaryota > Metazoa > Chordata > Actinopteri > Cyprinodontiformes > Poeciliidae > Poecilia > Poecilia picta. The sequence goes on along the minus strand of CM065354.1, from coordinate 35,350,310 downwards.
ACAAATCTTCCCATCAGTGATTCTACAGCAAAACCTAAAACCTGTTCAAGATTTTGGGGACAGTTTATGAGCCGGCAGTTTATCAAAGTCCAGATGAGCAAAAGCCGACCACAGTAGCCTCATAAAGCTTTTCATTTTTAGGTCACACCACATTGAAGAGAGTGCATTTCTGTATTTTAACACCATTTTCATTGATCTGATACTACTTTTTTCTAAAACTTTATTCCAAAGTTAACAGAATTAAACACTTGACATATCACAGTACTCTGCTTAAACAGTTTGAATCTAGAGTCCAGAGTGGTGCAGTTGACGCTGGCATCAAGAAGGTTTCAAACCAAGCTCAACGTTTTGCAGGAAGTTTTATTTCAGGTATTATTCTTGCAAAAAACTAAATGCAGACGGAGATAAGAGAGGCAAGAGTCAAGTACATGAAATCAATTTCAAGAATCACCAAGTTTTTTTTTTAGATAGTGGAAAATGAGGGAAAGTAAAAGTAAGAAATAAATGTGAGATAAAAAATCTGAGAAACTAAAGTCAGAGGAGTTTCTTCAGGTATTTTAAGAACAACTGTAGTGGTTGAACTACTTAACTAGGCAAGTGCCGCAGGGATAGTAAGAGGCCAGGTTTTTTTTCTTAGCGACAAAGTTCAGACTCATTATTTTCCTCTTTCTTCAGTCGTTCCCTTTTAAGGAGGTCTTGTGTGTGCTAATGATGGTCTTATAAAGAGGCCCAGAGGGGTGCAAGTCAGAGATATGGATTTATGGATTTAATGCTAGTGCCTGACACAGACTTTGATCAGAGTACATTGATCTGCAGAGATTTATACCACAGCAGCTCAGTAAAAGTCATTGCTTTTTATGCAGAAGTGTCGGGTATTTGTGGAACCATTTGTCATAGACAATTGCAAATCCCCAATTGATCTAAAACATAACAGACCAAAAAAAACAATAATCCTATCATCATAAGGAAAATGTAGAAACTGTGTCATTTTTGGTCAATGTGTTTTCTGCTTGCATTTTTTAAAAAAAAATACTAAAACATTTAATTGACCTGAATTCTAGCTAATCCAATGTAATATCCCTTACAAAAGTATTTGTAACCTGGAATATTTGGAAATTTTGTAACACACAAAGTTTAAGTGTATTGTATTGGGATTTTTTGTGATGTAAGGAAGTTGTGCATAATAAGTGAAAGGGAACGTGATTCAGATAAAATACAAATTACAAATAAAATCCCCAAAAGTGTGACGTGCATAGATTCAGCCAACCCTCTGCTGAAATTACAGCTGGAAGTGGAACTTCATGTCCGCTATTAAAGCTTTTTCAGCTCTTAATATTATTATTTTTTTGTCAGAATTTCTTTCCAATGCTGTGTCAGCTCTGACCAGCGTCTCCATATCATGATGCTGCCACCACCATGATTCATGGTGGGGATGATGTATTCAGAGAAATGTGCAGAGTAAACTTTCTTCCAAGCAACATTTTGCATGAGGCCAGAACTTTTGAATGTAAATTCAAAAGAATGGATCTTCTTCTACGTGTTTGCTGTGTGCCCTACTTGGCTTAAAAGCAAACACACAGCCGTATATTATTTTACTTTGTGGAACAATGCACACTGAAATTGTTTTTTAATATGTGTCTTTTGCATTCCTTGTTCATGTATGTGATTTTATACTACGAAATAATTCGAAATAATAATAATAAAAAATAATAATAATAAATGATAATTTTATCTTTTTGCTTTTGCTTTGGAAATATGGAAAACAGTGTTTGGTCCATTACATAAAATTCTAATAACAAACACTGCACGTAGTGGTTGTAATGTGATCAAATAAAACAAAAGTAGAATAGTAGAATGTGGAAATGAATTCTAATAGTTGTCTGATAGCTGTGACCTAATAGTTGCAGACTCAGTTTAAAACTTTCATATGTATTATTGTCCCTCTACTATGATTTATTTTGGTTTATCACACATAAAATATCATACATACTCATAGAAGTTGCATGTGTTAAAATATTTCAGGGCTACACATTATTTTGCATGTTTCAATCAATGCTTTTTATGTGCATCAAGGAATATTGCATCAGAAAGGATTTATGGATACAGTATAATTTGAAATAACTTACTCAAGTTCTCAAGAAAGTTTTTTGAAGCTCACGTAGCAAAGTTTTCCCTCCAGAGGTCCAAACCTAAGGCTTGGAGGTGAGAACTCTCGGTTTTTCAAAGACATACTAGTTTGCAACCTCTACTTCTTTCCCCGTTTTTGAAACATGTGAAAAGTTTGCTTTAAATTTGTGTGACAACATGGCTAGAGACTGACACTTTAGATATTCATTAAACAAAATTATTTTGCTGCAGTGACTGAGAAAAGAAGTCTTTCTGTGTCTGTAAATGTTTAAGTTGATTATGAATGCACTTACTGCGTGTCACCACACCCTCCAGCCTGATGATGTTGGGGTGATCAAACTGTCCCATGATTGATGCTTCTGCAAGGAAGTCCCGCCTCTGCTTGTCTGTGTAACCTCCTTTAAGAGTCTTGATGGCCACACAGATCTCCTTCTTGCTGGGCAGTTTTAGACGACCACTGCACACTTCTCCAAACTCACCTACAGTTAAGATAACATAGACACAACACAAATCACTCGTTTGAATGCATATCATTTTTGATTTCAATCGTCATAAATATTTAACTTCTATCTGTCTATGTGTCTGGCTGGCTGTCTTTTCACTAACGTGAGTTTTCAAACTATTGGTCATCTGGAGTTAAATAGTGTTATCAACATTTCAAAAGCTCGTGGAGTTTTATTTGATCTCGAGGAGATGGCTGAGTTTTGTCCATCCTAAGATAAACTGAGAAAGCCTGTGGAGAATGTGTATGTTTTTGTAAGGGAGTGCAAGCTTTTTAGGTAGTCTAGCCACTTCATAGGCCCATGTGACAGACTCCTGGCTAGACTATACAACTACTGTAGTCTGGTCATACCTCTTTGTGTTGTGTTTGAATGTGTGTTGAGCCTAAATGCATGCACGCCCTGAATAAGTTTATGTGGGGTGATGTCAGAGCTGAGTCGTGCAGATCTTTTTCTTAATCCAGTACACTTATATCCAAAAGCAGCTCTGGATCAGAGAGTGTGGGTCAAACAGTGGACATGAAGCAACAGTCTGGAATGACTTAAACCAGAATAATTACAACCTGTCTAAATACCAAAAAGTGTTCCTGTTCTTTCCTGGTTTGCTTCATTCCTCCAGGCCTTCAGCTATTCACAGAAAAAAAAAACAGGCACAGGCACTTTCTTCATGTGGTCACTCTCAGAAAGGGGATCCTGCTCTAATAAGGCTTAATTAGGAACACTCACTCCTTTCCTGTTTTAGGAGAACCACGGTGTTTAGATTTGATGCTCAGGTCTGACCTAGCTAAGAGGACTGGCAACTTGTGTTGTTCTTGCTTTATAACACAGGTTCACAAGTTGCCAACAAGATCAAAGTCGACTTAACAATCCGAGGGGCTGAGGCAGAGTCAAAGAAGTAGGAGGTTTAATGTGTTTTGGTTTTGTGTCCTCGTTAAAGTTTCACATTTGGATAGGAGACAGTTAATGGACAGCAATGTTTGCATTTGGTAAATGTAGGGGTTCAGTTCACATTTTACGTTGACGAAACTGAATACCAAAATCAAGCTCCACTTACTTTTTAAAAAAAAAATAAAAAAAACATCAAAAGGAAAGATTTGACAGTTACATCACATATTTATTGAAGACTGTAAAGCTTAACTTAATGAGAAAAGTATTAAGTAGGTTCTTGATTTAATTCTTTTGAAGTATTAAAACTTGAATCACCCCTCTAAAATAAAAGCAGCTTTCCTGATTGTGGTCCAGCATCTCGTCAGGTACTTTTTTCCCAGGTCATCTCATCGGTTTTGCAGTGTGAAGGTCTGATGGGACTCTAGAAAGTAGTATGAACTTGTGTGCCAGAGGCTAAATATATCTACTCTGACTGAACTCGACATGAATCATAATTGATCACTGTCCAGTCGTCACTCCTGCTCAAGTTATCAGCTTTACCATATGGGAAGTGATGGGGGGGAAAATAACAAGACAGGAATTTTGTTTCACTTCCAGAATAAGGTTCATGGTATTTGCTTACAGGTAGTTGACAGTTGCCTCGCGTTACTTTCTGTTTTCCTGTACTATAAGTAACAAGTAGAAAGATAGATGAAAGTTAAACCAAAACATAATATGTTTCTTATTGCTGTATATAGAACAAATATAACTCATCCAGACAGTGCTTTGAAAATGTTGATACATGTAGAATTTAATTTATTCCTCATAGAGTACTTTTGTGCCACATAGATTAGTTATAAAGAAGTATGAAAACAAATGGCATTAATGGTGATGTAATATTCAGAACTTTTTCTACATTATTAATCTTCATTTAATTGCTTCAGTAGGTCATTCTGAAATCAGGGTCATGAGCAAATTTCTAAACTACACACATTGCTACAATTAAAAATATTGGTGAGTACAAAGGGGGTATATTTTTACAAGTCTAATTAGAACCGAGGAGATGATTATATTCATTCTTCAACATAGTCTGGTATTACTAAAAACCTGTCCAAAACAACCCACATCTTGCATGTGTGACTAATGCAACAATGTGTTCCCTCAGTCCTACCTGCTCCCACGACTTTATCAATAGCAATGCAGGAGGCGTCAAGTTCCTTGGCAAACTCATGAACAGCCTGGCTCGGGTCCTCATACGTGTGGGGATCCACATAAGTCCTGATTCCTGGCAGGCGCACTGCAGGGAAAATAAGAAGGAGGGATCAGAAAAATATAAAAAGGAACCTTAGAGAGAGGTCTTTAACTTCAGAAGAGGGTCACTATATATACAGCTCTGGAAAAAAAATTAAGAGACCACTGCACTGAACCCCTTTGGTTATTCCACCAAATATTGACTTCTGAACTTTTGCTGAGTTAAAATATTGATATTGTTGTTTCTAAATGAATATGAACTTGTTTTTCTTTGCATTATTTGGATCTGAAGCACTACATCATTTTCATTATTTTGACAATTTCACTTTTTCTGCAAATAAATACTCACTATTTGCTTGAAATTTCAGAGACATGTTGTCAGTAGGTCATAGAACAAAAGAACAATGTTCATTTTACTCAGACGTTTACCAATAAAAAGTAAAATCAGATAAACTGAGCATTTTAAGCGGTCTTCTAGAGCACCAGCCCCCCTGTGACCCTGCAGTGTTTGCGTTGTGTTTTAATAGTCTTGTCATGATGAAATTTATGTTTAGTAACTGACCCAAACAAATTATTCACAGTGTAGAAGAGTCTGTTTGGTGTCTGGGAAGTTAGGGGCTGATTCTTTCTTGGAAGAAGGTTAAAGGTACAATAATGTCAAATAAATATTGTTGCTTTAAGACTCTTTGAGAAGAACAAGAAGCAAAATGTAAAAAAACAAAAAAAAAACTGAATAGAGTTCATTTTAGTTGTTATCAAATGGTATTAAATAAAACTATTAAAGCTAAAATCCTTAACTGTAAGCCAATTCTGGTGAAAAAGAGGAAACTGTAACAGAAGAAACTTGTTTTTTGACACAAAAAACTTTTCCATTTTGTAAATTAATAACACATTTTCATAATAACAAAAACACATCCTTTTCGACATGGCCCCGTTTTTGTTAAGATCTAAAATAGCTAACGTGGAATCAAGTTGAGCTCGGCAGCATCAGGCCTCGAGCCAGCATTGTCCGAGCCGTAATTCCGCAGCTACATTTTCAAGTTCGTGAAATGACAGAAAAGGACGTGAAAAAGACAGTGCAATGCATAACTTACGGTGGCCGTTGCCAAAGTGAAGTCTTTTCTCATCAGGATGTTTGGATTTGCTGCGGCAACAAAACCTGCCAATTCAGAGAGAAAAATCCAAACTAGAGCCACAATTTCCAGTAAGACTTCACCCAATGGCTCAGCCTGGAGGCTGGTGAGAGCTTTGTGTGTGTGAGAAATCAGCTCTTATAAGCCTAGTGAGGATAAGTAAGTCTTGTAATGTGCCACGGATTTACAGTGTGGTCTGTCTGAAGACTCCTGTCAGCCAACTTGAGCCACACATCTGCTCGCAGCCACCACACACACAAATACACACAATATATGGATAGCTCGAGTCCAGATGTTTTGAATATAAATTTGTTGTGTGTGATGCATAAGGTAAATAAATTATTTTTAAAACACTTATTCAATTAGTAATCATTTCCAACTGAAAGCAGAGCGTAAACAGACTGATGTGATTGAAGGAGACTACAATTTAAAATCCAGATGAGTGATTGGGGACAGACCTTCCAATCAGGACGTAGAGCAGCACGGTGAGCAGTATGATGGCCACCGCGCAGGAAATGGCAATTAAGACAACCTGGCTGTTCTCACTGGAGATTGAGAAGGCTGCTGAAAGAGAACCAAGCAGAACGTGTTTTAGGGACATCAAAACACATAAATCATCTGGGAAAAAACGTAACGTACACAGTGCAATGTGGAAGAGTTTTTCATATTGTGTTGCATCACAACCATAGACATTGCTGTATTCTTGTTTGGAGTTTTTTTTTTTGGAGGCCAACACCAGCTAACAGTTAAGCAGCGAAAGAAAATTGTGTTTGGATTTAATTTGTTTACAAATGAAAAATTCAAAAGTTTACTATCCATTTTTATCTACTTTCCATTAGTTATTTTTTTTTTGTACGACTACTTTGAATGCAACGGTTCACACACATCTAGAAACTGAAATTCTTGCCCATTTTGTACAAAACGACTCAATCTGCCATATCTTTTGTTATTATTTTTAAAATCTGGGTAGAAATCTTACCACAGATTTTCAGCAGACATCAACTGAGCCAGCAAACACATCAGTATGATTTGATCTAAACCTCATTCCAGTTGCAGACGGACGTTCAATAATATTTTCTCGTTGGAAGGTGAACCTCCATCAAAGTTTTAAGTCTTTTTCAGCTTCTAGCAAGTTTGTCTTGTTTTTCTGAAACTGCCCTACATTCAGCTCTGTGTATTCTCTAAGTTACAGATGCCTAAAGCATGACGCTGCATCACCATGGTTGACTCTGTGTTCAAGGCAATCTCTAGTTTCAGTTTTTCACCTCATGTTATATTTTGGGTTGAAACCAAGATGAACACCCTGTTTACAGCTATTCCTTCAACATGTTCGCTCTGTCCCCTGCATGGCTTGTGTCAAACTGCAAGCAGAGCTTCCCAGGGTTCTCCTGTGACAATGCTGTCCTGTTGTCTTTCTTCCATAAAAGGCAGATTTATGGAGCACACAACTTTTTATTTATTTTTTTACTTGTCCTGCCATTTCTTGGTAGGTTTGCAAATATTTTCTAGACTTTAAATTACATAGTGGATTGGACTGGTATTGTTTTATAACCTAACTCTCCTTACTACTTTTGCACAACTTAATAAATTTCATGTTTTGTCTTTATGATGTTGCTTGTTCTCCAATGTTCTCCAACAAATATTCAAGGCCTTCAAATAACAGCTGCACTTACGCAGCGATTAAATTACTATTTATTATCAAATATACGGTTGGTTTCATTGGATTTTATTTGAGTGTATCAGAGTAAATTAGGCTGCATAAATGTGTCTGCCAACCTTTTCAGACTTTTATTTGTAAAAAAATAAATAAATAAAAAAACAACTAAACCTTTTGCTTTCACCTCAAAATTACACACTACTTTATTTGGCCTGTAACTTAAAATTATATGTTGTTAGTGGTAGTGACGCAAAAGAAATTGAAAAAAAGGTATTCTTGCACAGCACTACAGATTTTCAGTTAGGAAAAAAAATATCCTCCGCATGCTGAGCTTACAGTCAGGGCTGGTTTCAAACTGGAAGCTGGGGCTGCTGGCTCCATATCCAGCGGCAGTGCGGGCTCTGATCTGGAGCAGGTAGGCTGTATTGGGCTTCAGACCATTCAGGGTCACATTACAACCCCGAGCTCGAAGAATGGTATAGCTGGTCTCCTGCTCTTCCTGGAAGACAGTAGAAAACGGTTGGAAATTCTGTATTTGTAATAATAATGTTCTATATTCTCGTTCTTTATGTTGGTGCCACAATGGAATATTGTCCACTTAATACACAATGTTTAGTACTGTACAGACCATGTGTGTAGACATTTTTGAATACATGCACATGTATAGGTTAAGGGAGTGTAGAGGATTTGACAGCTTCCTTCTCAGGTTGATGAATTATCCTTTTTATATTTTATGACTTCTTTCCTACTGATCTCTGGTGATAGGACAACAGGTAGATTTACACACCAGGTCTGCATTCAATTCATTGTTTCCAGATGTGAAATGGAAGAAAGGACGGTGGAAAAAAAGAGAGAACAGAGCAAAGGTTGGATGAGAAAGAGAGGATATACAACATATCCTTGCGTATATTTTACTGAGTTTTCTTAAGGACAAGACGAGGCTCAATATAGCTGTTAGAAAAAGAAAATCGCTTTAGACTGAAACTATTTACAACAACAACGAAAAACCAAAAGTTTGTAATGCCCCAAAGGTTGAAATTCCTTAACTTTCTTTATGTCTAAGATTATGTTGTCAGTCCATGGCCAACACAAAATTGCAAACACACCATTGTTGACCCAGTTCTAAGCAATGAAACACGGTTTTCAGATAAAAAACAGCACAAGCCTGACTTTAACCCTAATAAAAATCTATTGCAGATGACTTCATCATCAATCCCAAAACTGAGTTATGTTTGGAAATGTTGACAAACTCGTAAAAGTCAGCCGAGACCAGAACATGTCAAAGACTCTTTTTATTGACCCAATTTAATGCCAGATGTTTATTTGAACAGGCAGTCGTCATAGGGTCTACAAGACACACAGACATGAACACACGTGTGTGTGTTCAGTGTCCAGAGGAAGCGTCACGCTTCTTCATGGGGAAGAGCTCTAATGGTACGCAAAGCTTTTCAAACATGTACGTGTCTGAGGAGGAAACTGATACACCAGACCTGCACTGGAGCGGCTTTTCATCACGACTATAAATCTTAGGCAGCCTGTCACAGGGCAGTGATTGAGACAACATGTGATCCCCTGAGAATAAAACACAGGTGTGATGAAACAACAAGAGAGGGCGGGAGACTATTTGCATCGCACAATGTAGACGTTTCACTAAAATCCTGTTAGGTTTTAACAAGGCCCCTGTGTTCAGCTTTGCCTTGATAGTCCAAACAAAGCTGCAGCTAATTACAGCTCCTATGTGTGCACATGCAGTCATGGATGCACAACAGAACTCTTGTAAATACCTGTTTCAACAGGCATCCCTTTTGTTTAAGGAGTCTTAAGACTAAATAAACAGCTTCAACTCGATTGGTTTTTAAGTTATCTCTCAGCTTTTTAGATGAGAATGATAAAAAGTGCAGAAGCAGTCCGCAAAGTCACCCCCACAAATTATGTTTTCACAAAGTGCTCTTGTGAATGTCTTGGTAGCTGCAGAGCGCCCCTTTTCGCCAGTGGAAGCAACAGACAGATCATATAGATCATACAGCTCTCCTGAAGATGAAACACATCTTTTCTTCTGGGAAGCTCTCTGGTTGGAAATTCCCAAGAATATCACCAAAGCCGTGTAGCTCTTGCTATGTATGGGATAGGAAATGAACAACACGATGGCTCTGACACGTAGGACATTTGAGCTGGTAGTTCCATAACTGTGTGACATATAAGTAAGGTCCGTAGGGTTGGAAGTTATTTTAGAAATTAAAACGTCACACAGTGATGCTTGGCCAGAAGGATACTGCTTTAAAGTTTGATGCCAGAAATTCCTGATTAAGTGTCTGCAGACTAGGAATGCAAATGTGTTAAATAGATCATCTTTAAAAAATAAACCCCTATGAAATGTTTCATTTATGTCCTTTGCTGTGCCAGGTGTACCATTAGCAATCAATCACTTTAATGAGCATTTTGTAAATTTTTCTCATGACTTTTCTCACTTCATTAACTTTTCCACATTTTACCAAGTTAGAAGCACAATTTTTAATGCAATGTACTGGGAATTAGAAGTCATTAACATTGCAACATTGTGAAATGGAAAGGTAATGATAAACGGCTCACAAATTCAAATTCAAATGAAGATCTGAACATTATGGCATCTGTATTAGTTCTGCTTTGTGTTGGTTTATCATATGAAATATGTGGTAATAATGTCAATATATTCTGAATTACACTAGTTATTCTCTATGCATATTATCTAATGTTTATTTTTTTTCTAAAGACCACATACACACAGGTAAAACTACATATTTTTGTAAATTATAAAAAGAGACATTTTGACTTTTTTTACAATATGACATGAATTTAGATAAAACCTTTCATGTTTTAGGTCAGCTATGATAATCAAAATAATTGTTAAATGCTGAATTAATCCAAAGGGTCACAGATCAATCATCATTGCAATATTCTTATCACAAAGGACAACTTGGAGTGGAATAAGCACCAGCGTCATGAGTTTGCATTTTATATGCTGATGAAATATTTAGCCAGATGGGCAGAGTCCGGCGGAAGCAGGTGCTCTTACCAGACACACATGACATTGCTCAAAATGCTAAATGTCAAAGAGTGATGGAAGCACAGAAAAGATAGAGAGGAAATAAGGAAATAGGCACATAGCGTAACCTGATGACATCACAATATTTACCAATCACATCACAAAATTATCTAATATCCTGCTACATTAAGTGGTATGTCTTTAAATCATTTAGAGAAGCCCAGATGATGATGTTCTGGCTTTGCAAGCATCTGATAGGTTAATTCAAAACATGTGATTTAAATGGGGGGGATAAACTTTAGCCTTCAAATCTCTGAGATGTTATGATACAATCAAAAGAAATCAGACAAAGTTATATGTTTCATTCTTGTCCACAATTTAATGATTTATTCAGGTGCCATATTCATATGTTTACCAATTCTACACAAGTCAAAGTATCAATTATAGCACTCAGGAAGGAGATGGATTCTTTGTCTTGTGTACAACAACCTTAGAAAATCAACAAAAGACCAGATGCTGACTGACGGTGGAAAGAGAGAGTCATTATCTACAGTAAAATATGTCCTGAACTGACATGGAAATAAAAGGCCATTTATATTCTAAGAAGCTATTATGACTTCAAAAATACAACAGAACCAATTGCAATAAGGAAGGGCAAAAATGCAAGCCAGCTATCAGAAGAAGCATGTTGAAGGATACCTAGCAATCACCCAGTTTAAGAGGCAATTCTAGAAGAAAATCAATGTACCCTTCTGAATTTGAAGGTTGATAGAGCCAAAAAAACTGATCTTACTTATTAAGTTGAGCCTAATTTAATGTTAAATATAAGAAAACAAAAGATTTTGCCAACATATGATTTTCAACTCTGCATTTCTATAAATTTTAACGCTAAATTGTAGTATGATTTTTACAAAGAAAACTTTGTGCTCAGAGGTTTGCACTGTGGGCCCTAATAGCTGGTATGCTCAGTGAGAATCTGCATGCTACACAAAGGGGCCTCTCTCTTTCAGTGATCTAGGAGGAGTCTTGTCTAGTGGGTTGAGTTCTGGTTTCTGGAAGGGAGAGCTTTTTGACAAGGGATTAAAATCCTTGGGTTTAATATTTATTTTTCCTGAAGGTCTTCAAATACTGGGACTCGGTGCAAAAGTGTCAAGACTCTCCATTCCGTTTATCCTCTGAACTCCATAACAGTTCTGTTTCTAATTATCAAGCGTTTGCCATGGCAGAGCGTATGCTAGAATTTCAGCAATCCCAGTTTACAATTAGACATGCAAAGAGATTTGACCCTTTGTTATTAACTTGTTCTTGTTTTAACATCTAAGGAAAATATATCAAAGAAGAGAGCAGAGTTCAGGAAGCAAAGAGCTTCTGTCAGGTTACTAATCAAGACATAAAGGGCCACCATTGGCATTCAAGCAATATGATCTGAGTTACACTGATGCTCACACATACACACGCATTAATACAGAGAGAATAGGCCAGACTGATTAAACTTGCATCCACGGCTAATTACACCATCAAATGTCAACCTAGCACAGCATCGGCGCTGAAAGCCAGTGTAATTCGTTCTGCACTAATTTCCCTCACAGAGAAATGAGGGGCCCCACAGATGCATTTACTGTCTGCCATAAAAACTTGTCTCCATTAAGGAGCTAACTGCAGAGGAGAACAGCATGAGAGATTAAGGAAAAGACAGAAATGAAGGATGAAAAATAAAAATGTGTTCAATGTAAGTGGAATAAGCAGAAGAAATAAAAAACTAAAGGAGGACACACACAAAAGAAATACCAAATATGGTAAGAAATTGGTTGTTTTAAAGTTTGAATTAGAATGTAGGATCTCTCTTTGAGCTGAGAGCCATTTGGCGGGGTAGTGAGAGTGCCGAAGTGCGCCAAATATATTTCCAAGCTGAAGTGCTGATACAAGACCTAGAAAAGTATGAGTACAGATTCAGCTTAATATTTAATAAAAAAGAAATAGAAAAGGCACATTTCTTGACATGTGTTTTATGAATTTAGTTAAACTTTGGGGGGAATGGAGAATGCTGAGCATTAAACCTTTTTCAGACATTAATAATACAAATCACTATATTAAGAAAATTAAAACACTGACACAACAATCTCCCTAAGGACGTAGCTTAAAATACTTCCATTAAATAAAGCTAGTACTGTTCAAGAATAACTTCCTGCTCTAATTGTGCTGCGTCTGCAGTGTTGTCTGCTTCACTTTCCATCCACTTCCTCAGTGAGTTACTCCTCTTGTCAAAAAGATTACATTCGGGAAGCTCTCTGTCTCTTTAATTATATTATGTCATTGCATCTTGTTAAAGACTGTTGTGTACCAATGGATGGACAAAGACACAGTCGGTTTCTGATCAGTATTTCATCTTTGTAAGCTGGAATCAAGTGGTGGTCTTTGATATGGTTGATATTCACTCTGAGGACAGAACACCTTTCTATCAGCATAAACACCAAAAAAACATAACATTTGTATCTCAATTTTTTTTGTATAGATTGTTCGTATTGCTATTTGATATGATACTGAGTCAAAGCCAAGGCACACCATATTGAAAAAATGACCTAATTTGTTAAAATTAATCAGTCAATCCCACCTAAATAAAGTAAGTCTGACAAATGTAATTTGTTTAGATGTAACACTCCATTGTTTATAGTTGGAGCTTCATTCTCTTTTTCCAGTGATGTGAGTATTTATGGTGTGCATATGGTCATGCAATGTGTCTGTGGTATGATCATGTCTCATGGTGTTTCATGGCTATCTTATTGTGTTTGATAACTCTTCATTTCTAAGCATAACTTTTAAAGCAATGTACACAAAAACAACATCTGCAGGCTCAAAACTGGTCAACACACCATTTCTTCTTGCAGCTAATTGGTCGGCATCATTTAAGTTGAAATGCCATATAGGAGTGTTTTCATACCTGAGGTGTTAAGGCTCTTTTAAGCAAACTCTGGCTAGTTTCCCTCTTTGGTGCAGTAAATGTATATAGAAGTGACCACAGCAGTAATACTAGGGTATGGAGAAAAGCAACCATACCAAGATCGTTTGGATGAGGTGATCCCAGTTCGGTTCCAAAGTTTAGAGAAGTTTGTTTGTGGTGTGAATGGGATCTGACCTCAGACAAACACGGCTTCCAGGTGTACACTGAAAACTTGAGTCAATGCAGTAGAATAAAAAAACTCATATACATCAGTGGAATGTCTTTTTCTTAAAACCTACTAGCATGTGCTATATGCATTTAATTCCTTCCATCAGTTCTGAGTAAGGAAAATCATTTAACACATTTTTGAAAATGAAATCTAGCTCAAAAGAGGGTCTGTAGATTACCCTTCCTTCTTTGAAGACACATGGACTAAATGTTTATGTTATTATGACCCTTTAACTATTTTCTCCACCAACCTTTTCGTAGTATTTAATCTCATAGTCCAGGATGATGCCATTGGGTCTGTCTGGTTCCTGCCAGGACAATGAGACACTGTTTCGAGACGTCTTCTCCTTTCGGATCACTGTTACTGGAGAGGGAGCTGGGTCAGAGACATAGACAGACACAAGGTGTAGGAGGGAGAGAGAAGGTTCTGTTAATGTAAGGTTCAATGGAAGTTCAGGCCCTGGTGCTGAATACTGGAAACTATCTGTAGCTCCTATTAGCCTAATTCAGTTTGCTGAATTGTGAGGGTGAAACATGGACAGAATCAAGACAGATGGATAGATAGATAATTATATTAAAAGTCATTGTAGTTTGAAAAACAAAGAATATAACTCATAGCTCTATTTACAGTGCTGCAATTTGTCATTTCCTAGTACCTTACCAGTACCCTTTTTTCATACCACAAACTCTCAGTGATATGACAATAAAAAAAAATAAAAATCCTTGAATCCTTTAATATTAGTATTCTTTCAACTGAGGGAGCTTCAATAACATATAAAATGAACAAGACTCAAATCTTTCTCCATACATTTTAGAAAAACAAAACACAATGACAAAAAAGCGGCAAAGATCCCACAGCTAGCTGACTAAATAAGTTGCTCATTGCATTATAAAGTATAGTAAAAGATATCCATATCTTATATAGACCAAACTTTAGCCCAAATGTCATAATTTGTCTGTCAGATTTTACCACAGTTTCTATTCTTCCACATTTTTGGAGAGTCTGTGATATTTTTCTGTGGAAACATTGTGAACCTTTTACTTCCTTGTCTCCCTCCGCTGTCCTCGTCTCTTTTGGTTTGTTGCTCTCTTCTCCTTGCCAATTTTCCTTGCCAATCCTTCACCCATGCATCGCCTTGCCTCAGGGAGTTCACATGGTCCCAATCTAGTGATTCTACACATCTCTGCCTTTATCAAGCATTGCTTTCCTCCCTTGGTCTGCTACTCTATTTCTATCTCTCTCTCTTTTGCCTTCTTTCTCTCTCTCCCTCTGTCTTCTCACTCCCTCTCTTATTTCCCTTTTTACTGCTCTCTAATTGCCAGGCAGCTTCGGGCCCAACTCAGCATCTGAGGCATCGACTTTTAATTTTATTAGACCACAGGAAAAAACATGTTTGTCTTTGAAATGTTCAAGCCTCTCTTGATTATGATTATATGGCCACAGAATGTGTCTGAGTGTGCATATGTATGCTTGTGTGTATTTCTGCGGGAAGTTATTTTTTCTCCTGTAATGAATCCAGATGGGTAGAATCTGTTTCTATACCCCCATGCGCCTCCTTTCCTCCTCCTCTCCCTTTGGCTTCGACAGCGGGGTGAGGCTGTGCTTTTTATTGGCTCTGTGGTTTATGGTGGTAATGATTTACTGAGTCTGGGTCGCTTGGAGGCAGCTTCAAGTTCCTCTCCTCCCTGTTTTTTTTTTTTCCACACCCCTCTTCTATCTCTCTCTTAATGTCTATCACCAAGCACTTAAATTCCTGTCACTCTCTTTTTCTGTCTAAGGCAAAACTGTAAAAGTGACACAGCACAGAATGCATATAACGGCTTTCAAAACTGACAATTGGTGTATTTCAGGTTAGTAAATAAGCCACAATAATCGGAGGCAGTGGATAATGATAGTTGATTGTATGTATTGTGATTTTTAACATGTTACCATTTTAACTTTTACATATTTTCTCATAATGATGCCGTAGAAAAGTAGGCAGTGTATGTACACACAGACATGTGAAATTAAATGAACTTTCTTTTTGCAAATAAGCACCTGAGAAGTGGGACGGCCTCCGTTTACTGTGGTAACCCTATAAGACATACTGTGCAGTGTAACCAAATGAGTAACCAGAGTTCATGTGTGCAATTTATATCTCAGTATTAAAAAATAGCTGTTATTTAAAAGCCTCAGAGGGGGAAAAAAACAAGGTAGACAGCTTTGTGAGGCTCAAAGAACACAGAACACAGGTCAGTGTTCAGTTATGCAACGATATCTCAAACGTTCAACTGTACAATCCATCATCTGAAGAAAGAAGTACAGCACATCTGCACACCTATCAAGACATGGCCATCTACCTAAACTGACTTGCTGGGTGAGGAGAACATCAATCAGAAAAGAGGTCAGAAGGCCCATAGTAACACTAGAGGGACTTCTGAAACCACAGCTCAGGTAAGACAATATGTCTGAGGATCTTCGAGGGTGAGTGGCAAGCAGAAAGACAATGTCGAGGGAAAGCTTTAGGAAGTGTCAGGGACACAAACATGTAAGAAAGGTGCTTTGGCAACATGAGATCAAATTCAATGTTTTTGTCAATGATGTAAAGAGCTATGTGTTAAGAAAGTCTAATGCTGGGGTGTGCTGTGATGGCTCAGGGATTAAGGAGAACCCACATATGGAGGCCTTAGTCCTCGACGCGGCTGTTGCAGGTTTGATTCCTGGCCTGGTGACCTTTGCCGCATGTCTTGCCCTTCTCTCATTACCCATTTTCCTATCAATTAACTATCAAATAAAGGCCACTAGAACCAATAAAATCTAAAAAAAAAAAGGAAAGACTAATGCTAAACATTGCCCCAAACACTGAAACATGCTAGTGGAAGTGCCATGTTGTTGGAATGTTTTCAACTCCATGAACATGAGAGCTTGTCATATTTTTTGGAGTGATGAATGGAGACAAACACCTGGCAATACTGGAATACCTGATAGAGACAACATCTGCGAGATGGGAAAAGACGTGAAACTTAGGAGATGATTCACCTTTTATCATACTTGATGGTATTTTCCAACAAATTTAAAATTGTGATTGCAAAGTGACAAAACTTTGAAGGAATTTGACTTATGAAGGTATTTTAAGTGCTTAAAGTAATCAATACAAAAACTATGGCACAATGTGACATCAATGTAGTAGTTAAAATGAGTTTTCAACATGTATCAGTCCAAATATAACGCTCCCATGCTTCTTTGTAACAACCCTGGGTGGCAAAGTTCAACTGCAGTTTCATCTCACCAACTCTATTGATGTGTTGATCACAGTCACTGTGTTGTTAGCATACTTATGACTGCAAGTGGAGGGCAATGGAGGAGAGAGGAGGCAAACTATCTGACAGCACCTTGACAGGCCAGCCAGGACACACTGCTCCTTCCCAGGGAAACACTTAATCCAGCTTTTAACAGCTTTGGCATCTATAGTTGTGTGTGTACGTGCGTGTGCAAGCGTGTGTGGTGTGTATTTGAGAAAAACTAGCAGACGGATGGGGCTGGTGCCCTGACATACCTAATCCTTGTAAACTCTCAGGGTTGATGGAAGGTGTGCAGCTGCAGTCTGAGATATTTGTTAGAGAGCAAGAGGTCTGTGTGTGTGTGAGTCTGTTTTGAACCGTGGGCACAATGTTAAGGTGCGTGCTTTGTGTTTTTATGTATGTGGCGCCATGTAATTTAACTAGGTGTTTGCTAAGTACTGATAAAGGAGCTGATCGCTCAAACATTGAGTTGGTGTTTAAAATTCCTAGCACATGCAGGCCTCTTAGTTGTGATAAGCCTTCTTCAAATCTAATATATATTCACATTGAGGAGAATACCCTGACTAATAACACAGATTATGAAGCTTGCTAAAGAAGGTTTCAAAGCTTTTCTAAATGACCTTATCGTTCTCAGTTGCATCGTCCTTTTGATACTTGATTTGTAAACCCAGCTGACCTTTATCCTCATACCAATAAATTGTTTGTCATTTCGTTGAACTCCTCTGGACTAACAGAACTACACACTGAAAATAGACGCTCTTTTTTTTTCTATGACACAAAAGAACAGCTAATGGAAGAAACACTGCAGATCCACTTCCAGTATAAACCATGAATATAAACTTTTACTCATTGTCAGCTACTAGAGATAAGGTTGTTATTGTTTATAAATGAGAATGAGGGGAGGGGAAACAGACATTTGATTGTGCAAACCTTTTACATTTTAAAAGGTTTGCTTAGTCTTTTACATTTTGTTATCAGGTAATTAAAAAATACAGTAACCTCAAATATCTTCTGTTGGTATCAAATTTGTCTAACTTGATTTAAAAATTCCAACAAAAGGGCTTCAAGGGGCTTCAATATTGAGCTCTAAGAGGACCCCAATATATAAACAGAAAAATAAATTTCATTTTCAAGTTCCAATCAATCAATGTAATTACCACATTTCATGTGTGATAGAATAGTGTAGAACCAAATTGATTCTGAGTTTTAAACACATTTTGAACAAAGAAAAAATGCTAATCAGAAACTCATGAGATGACGATGAAGCAGAATATTCTGCATTGTGTTCTGAATACTTTCAGACTCAAAATAAATCACAGTAGAAATTCTGACAAATGTTCTGATCAGCCCAATGTGTGTTTTCATTATCTGCAATCAAGCTGTTCTACAGATGGTTCACACACATTGAGAAAGAAACTAAAAATTGAAACAAAAGCAAGACAAAACTAGTATTAAGCTTCATTGTACCCTTACTCTGTACATACAGATATAGCAAAGATCTTGCCTTTTTCCAATAATTTTTATTGTGATGACTTTGATGTCTGTGCATACTCGATCACCTGCTGATTATTTCACAAAGAATTCCTTTGTGAGAGAAATGTCTTTAGCATGTCTCAAAAAACCCAAAAAAAACCAACAACAAATGAATAAGAAAAACATTGTTAGATGTGGTTTGGCTGTGCAAAGCAACAGTTAGAAAGAAAAATGACTTTGAACGAGGGAGGAACTTCACCAAGAAGGACCAGGGATGTGGGAGAATAAACTATCAAACTGCTGGCAGCACATTTAAAGACTGTCTGTACAGAAAGAGGGAAGAGGAAGTAAAAAGGAAATACAACGTAGCGAATTAGAGCTGGATCTTTATGCATTCCTTGCTCGAGTCAAGGATTTCTGAGGTTTGGCACTAGGTTTATTTCATCCGTGGAATTTCACAACAATGGCTCTCTTTGCCTCCTTATTCTTCAAAGAATGTGGATAGAGAAAGATATTTGTATAAAAAGATTGATGGGAGATTTAGGAGGTCATCCTTATGGCATTAGAGATTTTAAAGAGAAAAGACAGTTCTTTAGGAAGGAAGGAGGTCATATGATGCTGGTCATTAAACAAGGGAATTGCAGTTGGGAATTGGCTTGTAAATGTCTGGATCTGATGGCTTGAGTACATATGTCTGGAGCGTATCAAATGTAGGTTGTTATTATATGATAAGAATCACAGGATATACAGTGAAATGTTCTGTTCGTATATGATGTCCTGCAGCTGTTGCACATTCCTTTGTTTTTTCTAGAATCTTGTTTTGTTTTACCTTGGAGGATTAAGATCAAATCCACAGCTATCACTTCTAGACGTCCTTATGAAACAATCAGATAAGTGAGAAATCCTAATCTATAACATTAGGGGTTGAAGATGACAGTCTAGCCATCATCTGATGTTTACATCCACCAGCATAATCCATTATGTTCAGATCATCTCAGTTTGGTTTTTTGAACATGACAATAAGTTCTTGCTTCCGTGGTCTCAAAGATTTCACTTTACTAGATCAATTTGCAATGTGTTGGAAGAAAAAAAAATCTTGATATGTATTTGTAGCTGTCAAATATCTAGCAACTGCTTGATGCTTTCATGTCAGACCGAATTAAACACATTGTTAGTTATATGCCACAAATAATTAAGACATTTTTTTTTTCAAAATGGATGCAGTTCTAATGGCAAAGGGAATCCAACTAGCAAAGTGACCTTAATGCAGTGACTGGTGAAGAAATTAGTCAGGCTTTAATCTGTCTAACTGTTTAAATCATTCCTACCTGCTTGATTGGTGGTAATAGTGACAGCAGCATATTGTTTCATTTTCGGTGCCAGTGATGATACGCCATTCTGTGCTTCAATCTCGAAGGTGTAATTAGTATGAGCCAGTAGGTCACCCACTGTCACGGTGGTGTTGTGGAGACCAGTTGCTCTTGGCAGAAAGCGGACGTTGCTTCGACAAGGCTCGCAGTTCAGAGTCCCACTGGTGCTCCCATTGGCAGCAGCACCCCGGCAGCGTTTGCAGAGGACATTAAAAGTGATATCCCTACGTCCTCCTGTGTCCTCCGGCCAGCTCCAGTCCAGGATAACTGAGGTCTCGTTGATGGAGGAGATCACATTCCGGGGAGCAGAAGGAGGTCCTGGCAGGAGGATGAAGGAAGAGGTTGAGGCAAGGTGGAGGCATCAATTTGAGTTACAGAAGGTAAGAGAGTTTGGGGTAAAAACAAAAAATTATAATACAACAGCATGAGGGGAGTAAAATTGCTTTGTATACATCAGCAATCTAACTATATAGAAAAATGTTTCACTATTTCATTTAAGCAAAGGTAATTAGATTTATGACACGTGCTTTGGCAACACAAGCGATGACAATGTTGTGTTTATATTTGCATGTCTTGTCATTATTATTCTCTTTTAAGGTTTTGCTTTCAGACACATTATGTCTCTCCAATCAAAAAAATAATCAATTTGTGTACAATTAGTGACAAATATAGTTTGCATTCATACTTCAGCTGAATGCAACAGAAAATAACTCATATCTTCCTTCAGTTCAACCTATGCGCAATCTGGAGTTGTGAGCCCCATTCAACAGTGAACCCAGCTTATTATCTCTCTGAGCAAGATGCCTGAAGGTGGCACTGTGTTTATTGTCATGGAGAGTGAACTCGGATTTGAATTTGATTCTTCATTTCAGCTGGTTGATAAAATCCCGTTGCCATTTCAGCCGGAGCAGTGGTGTGAAGCAAAGCTCAAAGAAGCTGAGCCTCCAAATGCCTTACACTAAATTACTCAATCGCTGCAAACCTGATGTGAAAGGTATTGAAGCCTTGGAAGGAGGTTAATGTGGTCAGTTCTATTTAAAATTCCCGTCCATAGCGGTTCACATCTGCCACCAGGTACTTTCACACAAGACCAAGGCGTAGACAAGACTCAGACTTTACGCTTTAAATTTACGCTTTTAGTCTCGATTTAAATTAGCTGAGATTTTTAAAAAATGTTTGGAATGCAACGGCCATGATTCAGATGTGGCAAAACACATCTTTGAACAGTAAATGAAATATGTATTTTATCTCAGAAACATTGTACATTAAATAAACAAGCAAAATGTTTCACATTTTGTCTTTTGACTTAATACTGGTCAGTGTATTATTTCAGTTTGTGCCAGTTTTCTTCTCTGAAACTACAAGAAAAGAAGGCTATGTCACAGCATCTGTCAGAAGGAAAACAATCGTTCTTGAGTCAAATTTTAACTGACATTTAAAAGTAAAATGCACTATTACAAACAGATTCCCAGCTCTTCAGATCAAATCTGTGACCAATGCACAGAAGACAAAACAAGACTGACATATAACTTAATTAAATAGTGTCCAGGCAGAGGAAAAAAGAGAAGGAAATAAAACGTTTGGATTGTGACTTAAGATAAAGTCCTTTGTTTAAACGGTTTAAATAAATTCTCCGGCTAAATTCGGTTTCAGATGGGGTTTTTTTATACATTATTTTAAAGAAAACCTATATAGCTTAAAGTTTTGCTATGTAAAAATATCAGTGAGTTCTTTCAGTATTTGCAAGTCTAAAAGCAATAACTTGTGGTGTAGGTGTTACAGGAAGTTCAACATAAACAAAAAATTTATAGAAAAGCAGATGGAAATAACCAAACACTATTAAAAAGGGGCCAAAAAAGTCAGAGCACAATATGTACAGTTTAGTTTGACACAAACATGCATATTTAAAGTAATTCAAAATAAAATTACTTTGGGTAATAAAGCTGCTAAGACTGACATGCCTAATATGTTTGATATTAAACAGTGAAAAATGGTACACTTCAGTATTTCTCCTCAACTGTCCGCACTAACAGTTTAATTTTCCCTCTGCCCCTGATTCCCGCCACCCCCAAGAATGTAAATTAAATTTTCCGAGTCAACTTGAAACAACCTCTAGAAGGCTGCTAACAGTAAATTTCCTCTCCTGAGATAATCATGATGATTATCTCCTAACAACTCATCAATTCATTTTCATCTCATGCGTTGCTCCAACTGTCCCAGTGAGGTGAAATTTGCGTAGTTGACAAGATGATTTTCGAGATAATCACAACAGGGACCTTGCGTGACTGTCTTTCTAATTAAGATTCTGTCTCTGACTGTACGCTCTGAGTTATACTTTCTACTGTTCTCTGCACAGCCCATTTTGTCACAGATGCATACATAATCTACCATCAGGGAATGGGGTGATTTATAGTTTTGGAGAGAAAGCATTTTGGAATGCCTGCTGGAGGCACCTGCATCTGCAAGCCAACCTGAGAAATTTCTATATTAATTTCTCACTTAACTTGAAAACACTTGGATATTCTATGATATCACAAATTCATAAAATTGCAAGAATAAACTTTGATTTTTCATGATGAAAGACAGATTTATGATAAAAGTTTTGATAATAATTTAAAAAAATGATATTGTTTTACATTGTAAAGTTAGAAATTTGTAAGAAAGGAACTCATACAATATGTGTTTTTAAAAATACATAATTTCTAAAACGTGCCTCGGCTGGGTTTGTTTTCTGTAGCATCACTTCTCCCAAATACACATTTGATGAAGTCATGTTGCATCTTCTCCCTCTCTGTCCAAGACATTCTGGATCCTGTCCAAGGTGTTCATTTACCATGAACACTTTGGAAAAGAGCCCAAATGGACCACTCGCATGTAAAAGATATCCAGATGTGCATTTCATAATTTTACCAGGACATTCGAGATTATTCATCACAAAAGTCTGCCTCTGCAATATCAATAAACTTCTGAGTTTTAATTGAAATTTCAGCTTTTTCAGATGATACATTTTAATTAAGTTTTAATATGATAAATGCATGCTTTAATCATAGAAAACTGTTTTTTTTGTTGTTTTTTTACATTTGACTTTTTGACACCAGATAATATCAAAGTGTTGTACTGTAATTATGTGAAATTAATCTAGAAATTTCAGCATTTTTTTAGTTTTAAGTGTATATTTCTGTGGCCACATTATTTCTGCTATGATTTATAATGGTCCTTATACTCCCACTTCCATTTTTGTCTTGAAATGCATCCACAACTGGGCCTCCAATTCAGTGTTTTTCAACCTTTTTGAGCCAAGGTACATTGTTTTAATTGAAAAAAAAATCACGAGGCACACCACCAACCAAAAATGCAAAGAAAGATACTTAGTAGCCACCTATATTACATATGTAGTCATTCTTATCAAAGTGTCTTGAAAAGGAATGAAATAAACACAAAAATGTATTTTTATCATATTTAGGCCCGAGCAGCGAAAGCTCACTCCTTCAAAGTCGCATCTTCAAAGTGTAGTAAAAAAGTAGCAGCTTAAAGTGCGGAATATACGGTCGGTGAAATTGGATAATTTCCACGGCACACCTGACGATCACTCACGTTACACTAGTGTGTCGCGGCACAGTGGTTGAAAAACACTGCTCCAATTAACTCAACTGTTGCAATTTACCTCTAAGAAGTTTGAAAACTCATAACATAATCATCTGGGGTTCCCAAAATGTTTAAAGGAACAAAAATCATAGAGTATGTGAAACTCTGAATTTGAAGGAGGCAATACAAAAATTCATGTAAAAAATCTTGATTTCTATTTACTTGCAGAGTAAAACGTGGCCTGTTCTGGAAACTCCACACATATTGACGTGTTTTATATTAACCAAAAATAAAATGCTTATGCTAAGAAGAGTCTGAACACACACTTACGTGTACATGCCATGGAGGCAGGATCTCCTTCAGCCCGAAAATAATTTTTCTCACAGCCACAGTACAATGACCCCTCATGGTGGGAGAAGCTATGAGGCGGACACTTTGAACACTCCATGTTGCCGTGGGTAGATTTGTAGAAGCCAGCCCTGCACACTGGAAACAAAAGAACACAGACAGATACGTGAGCATCATGCTGAACCAGCACATCGACAGCTATATAATAGCCTGATTCTTCTTCGGGGCAACTACAACAATAGCAAGTGCAAAATGAAAGATGTGGAGTGTTTAATGCAGTTTGTCTGTCACACACACACACACATGCAAACAAAGTGTGGGAAAAACACTGAATGTACTGTAAATCTGCAGTTATTGTACCAGGAACCTGCTGAGTCCTTGTAAAACAATATTTTTCCAAAACATCTTTGTCTCTGTAGCTCTCAGAAGGCACAACATGAATAATGCAAATTGTCCCCTTAGATGAAAAGGATGTTCTCTTTAAATATCTATGGTATTAAATTTGAACTCAACAGCTCTTTTAACTCCTACTCAACAAAAATATGTTGCAATCCGCCCAACTGGGGTGACACTTCACCAACCTATATTGAAATTGAAATTATATGGGTGATGGTAGGAGGGAGAAATCAAGGGGAAGGGGGAAAAAAGAAATAGGATGTTTTATTTTTTCCCCCCCTGTAAATTCTTCTCCAGCTTGGTTTCACTTCTTCTTGTTCTCTGCTTCTTTCTTCTTCTCTAAAGATTTAAATCCTTATTATTCTATGTCGTTCCACTCCGACATGAGGAACATTTGAACCAGCAAAATTATTCTTATAGACATACCTCAGCTGCTCTGCTCCCTTATAATAAAACAATGTTAAATCATTTAATAATTTAATAAAATTGCAGCAACTCAATCACAAGTACTTAACAGTGTCGTATGTTGACAAACAAGCATATTTTCTTTCTGTCTTTCTCACAGACACACACATACTCGTGCACCTGCACACAATATTAAATAAATGGCTAACAGCAAAAGCAGCAAGCCAGCAGAATGTGTGGGCTCAGCAGAACAGGCCTGACAGATCCCAGTGGTAGACAGCGCAGTTCTGCAAAAGCCAACACTGCTGATATTACTCTCTTATCCATCACTGACACTGCCACGCCAAGGTCCCCGCGCTGCACTAAATACTCAACAACGCATACATGTGCACGACTGCGTGGCAGCAGGTATGCTCCACTGTGTGCAGGGTAACAGGAGGAGGAGTGGAGTTTGAAATAGTTCTGTGCGCTCAGCAACAACAAAGCTCCCTGACAAATGCAGGACAGACCACCGTGATTGGAAAATACAGTGTGAAATTAAAAGTGACAGCCAGCATTCCTGGCCAATCAGGTAGTAGAAACTGTAGTGGATGCTGGGCTGTGGATGTAATGTCCCTGGATATGGAAAATAAATCAAAAGAAGAAGGCAAAATGGATAAGTTCAACGTAGCAAATATTCAGAAACAAAATCTGACATAATACGTCCAGCCCAAGCGTTTTCATCGCTAATCAAAATTGCCAAAGCTATTTTAATGAACCATAAACCACTGGATTTAGCTTCAGCTAAACTTATTGTAACACTATGATGTTAGGTAAATCTGTGTTACCATAAAATAGGAGGTCGTCGGTGGAGAAAGAGCAGAACACTGAGAGGGAATAGCGTAACAGTCCAGACTTTTTATTCAACCTTTACATTAACGGAACAGAACCCATCTCGGGCCGTCCTAAAAGAAAACCAACAAAGAAGAAAGAAACAGCTCGTCTTAAGGCACAGCACAATTCTTTCACTCTGGATCAATTTAAGCAAGTAACCGATCTTGTATGTAATGACGTTAATTGAAAAGGAAAAATAAATCATCTGGCATTATCAACTAAGTTTAAGATCTTTGGTAAAAAAAAAACAGAAGAGAAAAAAAAAGAAAAAAAGGTAAGCCACTCAAATGGAAACATTAAGATTTAGATATTAATGTTGATAAAAAAATAATTAATATTTGTGTTTTACATTTTAAAGTGCTTTACTCTCAAACCCACATGGTAATGGCCTGAATAAATGTGATTTTTTTTCACTTAGGCTGTCTGGACATCAACCATCTGGTTTTAGCTCTGAAGCCAAACTTACTGGCTCCAATCTAAAAGGAAATATATCTAAAACAGAAATGCTAGCATATGGAAAGACATCGCAGATAGGAATATAATGCTATCATCTCCGCTAAGTTGTTACACTTTTGGACGATATGTGTCTATGAATACATGTAAATAGCTAAAATGTATCTAAACACCAGGTTGTTGCTTTTTCCTCATTGGAAATAGAGGGGTGTCCCTTTCTACCATCAATAGTTCTTAGAAGTGTGATTTGTTCCAAGAACACCTCCTCTCCTAACACTTCAAACATGCCAAACTCACACATAGTTTGCACTTTTCAGTTGTTATTTTTGTACTCCTGTTTTTCTTTTGGAAATATAATAAAACTGAAATGTAAACAAGAGTTTCTTATTTTTTTCTTTATGAGCAGCACCTAGTAAAAGTATTCACACTACCAGTTATTTTGTAACATTACAACAACAGGCGCTTTTTCATATTTTATTAGGATTTTAAGTGACAAGCCAACACAAAGTCATCCATAGCCATGAAGTAGATGGGAAATGTCTGGTTTTGAAATTTTATTTAAAAGAAAATGGAAAAGTCTGGCATGAATTTGAATTTGCTTTACTCTGATATTTGAATCAAATCCAATGCCTCTACAAATCATCCATCTGTTAAATAAAGTCCACATCTATGGTCAATCAGGAGGAGCTGCGGAGATCCACAACTCTGTTTACCAGACAACTATTGGTTGTGCATTCCACAAATTCTGCCTTTACATTTATGGAATGCATAAATGCATCCCATAAATGTATGCTCGGCAGACATTTTAGAGTTTGCCGAGCCATTCGTGTAGAAGAGCGGATGTGATGGACGATGTTTTAGTCCAGTGACAACAAAATAGAAACTTCTGGTCTTTATGTAAGATGCTGCGGATGTCACAAACCTATCACTGAATGCAGCATCCCAAGTTTCGAACATGATGGCGATGGCATAATGATGTGAGAAGAATATTCTTCAATAGAGAGGAAAACTGATCAAATAAACTGCAGTGAAGAATGATGGTAAATACAGGGTAACCATAGAAGAAAATCTGTGGGAGTTTGCAAAACACAAGAGACTAAGGGAGAAGTTTTACTTAAAAAAAATAATAAATAAAAACAGCTTGTGTTGTTCTGCAAAGAACAATGAACAAACATGTCAATCTGTTGATTTGTAAAGGTGGTAGAGTCATAGGAAAAGTAAATCTACCAAGTATTGACAAAGGGGAACTGGATAATAATAATAATAATAATAATAATAATAATAATAATAATAATAATAATAATAATAATAATAATAATAATAATAATAATATAATAATATGTTCACTTTTAGGTTTCCCATTGTAAAATTGGAAACATAACATCTTAGTGCAAACTTGAACTTGATAACCCAATCCTTAACCCTAATCACCATTTATCCATGTTCTGTCCAATCTGAAAGAGATTAAGCTGTTTGACATAATGTAGCAATGAAAAGTATTCACCGCCCTGAAGATATTACCTTTTTTCATTGCATTTACAAATCATTCATAATCAACACATTTTTGGCTTTTTCTTTTTCTTTTTACCAAAACTCACTTTTGACATCAAAAGTGAAAATTGATTTCTACAAAAAGCAGGACATTCTCACAGACTGATTGACTGTGCAAGAAGGTCACTTAGAAGAAGGCTTATCTTTAGTCAAATTGATTACTGCAGATCTGTCTTCTCAGATCTGCCAAAATAGGCAATCAGATAGCTGCAGCTGATGCAGAATGTTGCCGTATTTATATTTGAAAGCGTAGGAGGAAAAAGATATTGTTTGAGCATTCAGATTACTTATAAAGTTGATAACTAAAACTCGTGTTTTTTGTGACATTATTATGGTATATATGGATTTTTGTTACCACAGACCTGAAACTCTTTTTAAAACAGTTGGAAATGGATATTATGGCTCAACTTGAAACAGCCAGGTTTGTCAGAGTAAAAAGACACTGACTTATGCTGATGGTAAAATCAGATTTTGCTTGCATAAGGTTTACTCTTCATCTTGTGGAAAATCAAGATGCTTTGCCGTAACATAGCAGTGTGGGGGAATCTGAGCTGAGAGTATGATACCATTTGCAGACAGTTAATTTTTTTTGTGTGTGGCCCTCTTCATCATTGACAATTTAAAACATGTTTCTTTTTTTTTCTTTTTGTCAAACCACTTCATCTAAACAGTCATATTGTGGGAACTAGTCTTTTATGCAAAGCCCCGATTACACCTGTGGACCATCTCACTGCCACTGGACGTCCAGGAAGGCTGTAGCACAGTGATCCATTACCAGCTGTACAATATGACATGTAACATGATCGTTTCACTTAAATGTGTGATGTACAAGCATATCTGAACACATGATATGGTGGCTGTAATATAACTGGGTTTGCAATTTGCTCAATCAATGGCCTGGGACATCGAACACCCTATCAATAATTAACATTGCTGCTGGGTGCGTTAGTGGTAACATGAGGTCTCTCTTTTCAAGACATATAAGTGATGACCTAATCTAAAGCAGGATGCACAAAGTGCATTGTGTGTCTAAGTTGCTATTCTTCCAACAGTTTTGATAATATGTTTATGTATATTCAGCATCTGCATGAATCTCAAATTAATTTTAAGTTTTTTTAGAAATTGAACCATTTTGAGACAACAACGTTAAGTGCTTGAATTTATTTAGTATTTGGTCTAATTTATGCACATACTTTTTGTAGCTATCAACGGGCTTCTGAAATAACTCTGGTTGGATATTTAATCATTTATCGCATAAGAAACAGTAAAGCCCATGTTAATTGGTTATTTTCCTGATATGGACTTGGCTTTCTGCATCGTCTTTGAATTTTTAATAGTGTTGAGGTAGGGACCATTCCAGAAGGAAGCCTGCTTTATGTATTATAAAACCTGTTTTGATGTGTTTTGGATAATTATGCTTAACTGAAAACAGAACTGAACCCATGTTTCAATCATCTAAATGTGGATATGAGGAGAGGTTGATGAATTTAGAGGTAATCTTCATTCTTTGTTATGTTATCCACTCTGAATGATCCACCACTTACTGCGAAAAAGATTGTGAAGAAGATCCCATTGGTAGCCTGTGTATAATGTATGTATACAGATATTCAATTAATTACTGTAGATTATGTGTTCCAGTGAGTCTTTGTAGGACTGTGAGATTAAAAGTATTTGTTGAAAATAATATAATCTCACATTTCTATTTAAAAAAAAATGTTTTCCTATTGTAACTGGAAGTAAACTGAAATGTCAGCTGATAGGGGAAAAAATCACAACATCATAACTAACAAAAATAAAAGCTTAAAAATATCAGTCTGTGAGTAATTAATCTACATATGTTTCACTTAGTGAATTGAGCTGCTGGAATAAATTAACATTTCCATAACATTAATTTTATTTGGTGGATGACTGTGTGTACACGTTACCCATGTATGCATATTTTTTTATTCCACATGGACTAGATAAAATCAGATATGATTGAAACTATAGTGTTCCGTAGATGTGCTTGTGAAAATCACCAAGTTGTAGGTGGACCATCTCAGCGCTTTTGGGTTCTGACTAGGTCAAGCATGACCCAGTCAAAGCAAGTTGACATAAATGTTATAATTTGCCAGCCATGTGGAAAAATCTCACAGGCTACAAATGACCCGGCGACCACCAGATGATAATCACTGAATCATAATCTAATTATAAAACTAAATATATATATATTTTTTTAGCATAACAAGTAATAAGGGTCATATCGGCCCATTAACTCTCACGTGACTCTTGTCCATATGACCTCATCACCTGCTGACTGATGATGCAAAAACACATCTCCTCTGTTCCTGATCTTGGTCGTATCTGCTTGAGTCACAGAGTCAGGCTTGGTCCTGATTGTCTTCAAATTCAAGAAGGTTTAGTCTCATTAAAAAAATGGTGCTAAAGTAAGACTAATTTCCTGCTTCCTTTCCTCCCCCTGCCTGATTTTTCTTTCAACCTAGCAAGCTTGTGGTGACTGTTTCACTTTCCTTCTCCGCCCCTTCTATTTCACTCCGTACCCACCTCCTCCTCATCCTGCTATCCCACTTCCACCTCTTTTCTGTTTGACTCCCCCTTCTCTCTATGCTGCTCCATCCTTCTTTTCCTAATTGAAATCACTCTCTTTGAAATGGAAAACTTATGTGCTTTGACAACTCAGTCTTTTGGCTGACAGTCTTATCCGGAGCCACTTGTAACGGTGCTGGAAACATGGCAACAGTAAACATCACACCGCCTGCGATGAAATCTCTGTTGGGCACAACCAGTAATCTGCTAAAGAAATCTAAAAATACACATAATTGTATGATTTCTGTTTATCTTATAATATTGGTGCCATCACAATCTCTCTCATATATAATTTGAGCAAATTAACAAAGTTAATTTATTAAAAATTAAACAAGAACATAATATTTACACCAATAACAAGAGGCAAACGTATCATTGAAATAAAATGTCGTCACACTGAGACACTGGCGACGGATTCATGATGACAGGACTCTACACACAAAGCGACACCAACATCCATTATGCTGAATTACAATCAATTTGGTGAAGCTAATATGTCGACAACCCAGTAAAATAATTTTAGATTTGTCAGAAGTATAAATGAAACCAATAATCAGACTAGCTGGATTGTGTCTTGGGGCAAATACCCGTGTTCCCTCTGAGTTAAGTTCGATTATTATGTCATTTTCCATGACATTCAAGCTGGAACAGTAAACCCATGTGCCAGTATTAACTAAAGCAGACCAGTGTGCTCATGCCTGCCACTTACAGAAGAAAAGTTACACTCAAATACCCTCCAAGTCTTAAATCCATCTACTGGAGAAAGCATTAAAATGTCCAAACTTTTTTATATATAAGTCTTTTCAGTTTTACTTCAGTTTGTATTTATGGAGATAAAAACGTGTTACACACTTTTGAAAGTTATAGCACAAATTTCAATCCACACTGACACTATAAAAATACATGCATACTCATTCACTTTTAAATACTTTGATATGTTAGAACCACAAACATCAGCATATTTTTACTGGATTTTCACATGAAAGACCAATAAAAAGTGCACTGAGAAGTGAACATTTTCTTACAAATAAAAACCTGAAAACCGTGGCTCATAATATCTTTGTATTCAGTCTCCATTCTTCTAATATTGAAAAAAAAAGTGCAACTCATTTATAGTATTAAGAAGACTAAAAAACACAAGAAAGATCTGCAATAATCTTATGGAGAAGCTTAAAAAAAAAGTTAAATTCTAAAACGATAGATGAAGCTTTGAACAGGTCACAGAACATTGTTTAATCCAGCATGATGATGGTGGCGCATCTGGCTGTCCAAGCAAGACATGGTAGTGTACCAAATCTGTGAAAGGCCAAGTAAAACCTTTCACAGGTAGGAGAAAATCCTTTTTCTCCCACCTGACGCAGATTTCTCTTTCTCTCTCTCTCTCTGTCTCTCTCTCTCTCGCTCTCTTCTTTCTCTCTCTCTCTCTCTCTTCTTCTTCTTCTCTCTCTCTCGGTTCCACAAATCCTTAGAAGAGTGGAAATAAGAGAGTCATAAAGTCACAAAATAATTTGGCATATCCAGGACACTGTGATGGAACTTACAGGTGGCAACATTACTTTTCTCTTGTAAATTTTAACACAAACACAAAAAAGTCAAGTCTTACACTTACTGAGTATCTAAAATTTACTTAAGTGTCTGGATGATGCATTCTTTTTAGAAACATGAGTTCTCAAATTGTATTCTTAGCAGACATATGAATAAGTTATAGAGTTGGCTTAATTAAGTGAGTATTAGAAGGCTTAAATGGTGGGCATGCTAGGCTTCTGTGAAACCCCTCTGCAGCATACAGTACATCATGACGTTTTGGCAAAAATAGCATGTGGTTTATAACAGTATAGCAAACACAGTCATCATGGCAAAGAGGAAAAACAATAATGAGCTCACAAGATCAAAAGAAGGAGGAAATAATTATTGACAAGCTGATTTTTCTTTTCTTTCAATTTTATCAGAAGTCAGTAAAAAGATCTGCAGGCTGGAAGTTTTTCCGCTGCATCGAACCAGAACTGAGCAGGGGAAGTTTGGTGTTTGGGCCAAAGGTTGCAGCAGATGGATTGAGAGAAGTACATGATCTACTTTCGGGTGACTGACACCCGTTTTAATGATCTCGTTCGTTAGGTTACCCCATTCATCCAGCTCACACCAACACACAGCATGCTTGTCTCTGTACCGGAGAGGTTGGCAGCCACACTCCGTTTGTTAGCTTCTGGGAGCTGACAAACTAACACTACTGAAGGCTGTCCTGCATAAATAAGCATCCATAACGTCCATAACATTTTGGCCATTCTCATAATAGTGTCACATTCAGAGGGAGGCAAAGCGTATGCCAGAAGTGCTGTGATAAGGGGAGCTGGACGACAAGAGGTTGAGAACAAAATTACACGATTTTCATCAAGTAAATGCAATAATGAGAACTAAATACAGCAAGCTGGCTAAACCACGCTGGGCTCTTTAGCTAACTGCAGACTAGCTATTCATCTAATTGAGTTTGTTTATCTTAACTGGCTTAAAGAAATGTTTCTGTTCCCTAAATGCCTTGTTTGTCTTAATGTGGGCCCGCAATGCAGACCTCCATTTGCTAATTGTCACCACAACACCATCAACTGTTTCTTTCTGCCCAGGTGGGGGGAAAAAAAACCAACCTCTCCATGATTATGTGAGTAGTCTGCGTTCCTTGTGCATCTGTGTGGGTGATCGTACACACAGACTGGCACAGTAGATCTTAATTAAGTGGTCAGATCCAGTCCTGATTTGCATAATAAAGCTGCCTGATGAGGAGCATGCCGCAGAAAGAGGAGCCTAAAAGGAGAGAGAGGCAGATGAAAAGAGCTGGAGAAGAAGTGGGAATGTTGAAAGAGAAGGGAAGTGGTGAAGGAGGAAGAATTAAGTAGGACCATCATCACTGACACTATAGAGACATGAAAGCAAGAGCCATGAGTGTTGTGGCAGCTAATATGAAATAACAACAAACGCAATACTGTTCTCACGTTTCTTCAAGAATACCGTTTAAGTGCATGTGGCCAGGCTTTCCAAATCCAGTCGAACTCTTAACGAAGGTTATATTTTCAGCAAAAAATTATGATGAAAAAATGTGTTATTTTAAAACACTGTGGCAACAAAAGCAAAAATATTTTTAGATAACGGCAAATATTGACCGTCATATGAACATCTAATTTGCATGTGGAGTAGCACTGGATGAAGGGGCAGGACTCCAATTTTTCTCTTTCCTTTTTATCAAAGCTCTCATGAGCTTAAGAGGAAATTACCAGAATCAACACAGCTGATCCTTATAAGAAAACAGGCTGGCTGAAAAGAGGTGCTGCAGGACTTGGCGTCTCTCCAAACATGAAAAGATCTAAACTAACTTTAAATCTGACATGTATCCAAACATATCTACGCATTGCAAAATTTTGCTTCTGAATGCACCAAACTTATTTTATTTTGTTTCTCTGCTTCTTCTTTGAATCTATGCATGGCATCACATCCTTTTTTGCTTATGTCCTTTTTTGTCCATCAGCAATAGGAACGTACAAAGCTGACAAAGACAAAAAGATAGAGAATGAAAGTCTGAATTCAAATGAGAATCACTTGTTAGTCGATCAACTTTGCTACCTGTGCTGAACTAAACATAAAGTTGTCACTGCCATACAAGTTATGAAACTTTCTTCCATAAGTTTGTTGTGTCCCCTGCAGGGACTGTGACAAACTGAAAACAAAACAAATAAAAACATAACTTTTTTGTGCGCTGTTCACTTTGTTTTTGCCATTCTTTCATACTGGCTAGATTGGTGGAGTTCAAAACTAATAATCTTCATGTCAGTAGATTTCCTCCACCTGAGTTTTGTAATTCCTCCTGAGTTACTGTGGGCTGCTTCGCTGCTTCTCTGATTAACTGTCTCTTGACCCGGTACATCAGTTTATGTGGAGAGCAACCTACTTATCCACTTTAATCCATCTCTCTTATGGAAGCTATAACAGTCAAATATGTGATTAATGCTTCACTGAGATCAAATACACTTGCTATCAAACTCAAACATGCTTGGGTAACATAACTGCTCAAGAAACCTTCCCTCCATGTGGCAAACTATCAAATCTCTCTCCTTCAAATCTCCTTTCAAGTTCTTTCATACTTGAAAGGGCACCTCAATCAGGTTACAGAATATCATTCACCAAATAACCTACTTTGACCCAAAACCTGGGGTTTAAAAAGGCCTGTTCCAATTCTGTTCTTCTCTTAAGAACCCTTAAGAGAAGCTATTGTGACAGCCTCAACTTACCAGCTGCTACTTAGTCAGACATCCTTTTATTGCTTCCATCACTTGATTATGCAGCTTTGGATTATTAAGCATAAGAAAGATCAGGTTGTAACAAAGCTAACACGCTGCTGGTGTAATCTATGGTCATCTTATTTCTTGATTACCGGGACACTCTTCTAACTTCCACCATGGAGTTCCACCAGCTATGTTTAGGCACTCTTATCAAATCAATTAACATTGGCTGGCAGAGTGTTTCATGAAACAAACTACTGGAAAGGATTCTGAAGTGACTCGGTCACTCCGGCCATCAGAGATGATGACATCAATATCAATGCAATTCAGACTCTTTTTCCAAGTTGCTCCACAATCATCGTTAAGAAACTCTTTGCCCTTGAGTGAGCATTGCCTTGCACTTGTATGTCTCCTCCACTGCATGCTATATGCCTACACTCTTCCTCTTAAGTAGCTTAATGTTAGTTTTTATATTTCCTGCATTGTTGTATCCTTATTTATAAATCACTTTAAATTAAAATGCCTGCCAAATGCATATACATAAATATGCTTGGTTCCATTCTTAAATGATGGGTTGATGTGCTATGTGAAATGCATAACACTCCTTAACTGTAATAATGCTTTTTTATTCACTGATGTCCTCTAGCAAACATTCTACTGCAACTACTTTGTTTTTTAAATTTTTCAGTAAAACAATAAATCAACTTAAATGCAACACAAATTTCTTTATTTCCCTAATTGAATATCTTTATAGAAAAACAACACAAAACAACAAAAACAGTTGTGGGTCCTGCTCTTAACATAAAACTAACAGAGAATGGAAAGGCAAAAGCAGTAAAACAGCATGCAAATGCATGTGGGCATCTGTGTGCATGTGTAAAGCTGCTGTGAGGACAATAAATTGGAACAAAACATGGCAAGAACTGTGCAAACACCTTACACAGACGCATGGATCAGCTCCCTGCTGTACACATTAAGGATGCAATTACTGTTTCCTAAACACTTCACACTCCAGAGAATAGCCAGGTCACTAATATCCAGGGCATCCAGCACACCAGTTCGAATTCACTTTTGGCAAACACACACACACACAAGCTGGCATACATTTAATTTCATATGGAAGACATCCAATATATGGGACTAAACTATAAAGAATAGGAAAGAAAATCTGATGATTAACGCTACTGCCAAATAGAGATTAGGTCACTGGTCTATATGTCCACTGAGGCTTTTCTATGTACCATGTGCCATGTCCTCTCTATGAATGCCTGGGATTCCGTGGGGTGCAACAGCTATGCCCCAGAATCCAGAAACATGCCAGGTTAATTGGAAGCTCATTATTTGTTTAAATGCATTGTTATCTGTCTCTGTCTCTGATACTTAACCTGTTCAAGGTGTAACCTTGTGTCGTCTACAGACCACCGGAATTTTCCACCCAAAGTTTTCCAAGTTTTTGGTTGATATTTTAAAAACACTAATTTGGCACTGTTATGCTTTGTTTTGTGCAAATTTGATTGTTAGAGAAAACAACCTACAGAAGGTTGAGCATTTCAAAACATCTCCATCATACATATGCCTATTCATTTGCAATCAGTATATATACGTGATGTTCAAGCTGTGCCTGTAGAAAATCTCACACTACTAAGGCATTCGGCGCCCCAAAGATGTCTTTGCATGCCACTGATCTGATAGATTCAACATACATGAGCAGAAAACATATATGTGAAACAATATATGTCCCTGTTTCCACCTTGATTTAACATAATGTGATGTGATACAAATCTGACAAATATGAAAGAAACAAGAGGACATATTGAAACTGAATTAGAATTTTTAAAACACTGTTTAACAAACTGCTTTGTATTTTATTTCCAGTGTAATGTAACACCTTTCGTACAACAAATGTACTCAAGTTTCTTTTAGTGTCTTTTAGTACTAGTTCAGCAGCAATGTAAATAAAATAAATGCAAACTATCAAAGAGAGATGTTGATAACAGCTATAAAATGGGAAAATGGGAACTTAGTTACACTGAAAGGATGCAAAAACGGGTCACACCTCTAAATCATGAATGGGAAGAATTTATACGCTTTGCGAGTCATAGTGAACACTCAAACTACTTTCCACTAGATTCACATTCACCCACTTGAACGTGAATCAAATGGGTGACTTTGATTCACCCAGTTAGCAACACAAGTGCGGACACATTTATTCATTGGCACAACACCCACTGTTCCCACTGAGTCACAGTTTCCTCACAAAGGAATTACTATAAAAATAGCAAAATACATTGGGTGTGGCAAAAAACTGCAAAGGGATAGTGTTGTTTTTTTGTGTCATTTTATAGCACAGTCATCATTCAGTTGTTATAAAAATGCTATTTTTATAAAATTTGACTTAAAAAAAATTTACTTTGTGATTTAATGCCTTGAAACTAGGCATCTGTCTCTTCTAAATCTCCTATTTCTGAAAGTCCATCTTCAGGAAGTTGTCACGACTTCTCCCCTCTATCAACCCTTCAATAATATTTTCAGCTGAAGCTCAGAAGTTTAGAAACTGCAGCTCTGAGGAGGAGCCTCGAAGGCATTGCTAGGTCCACTCAGGCGTTTTGCACAGCTGAATGGTTGCCACGGGAGAATAAAGGATTTCTCAAACATGCATGAAAGAATCAAGGCAACATTCCAGGTATGTTTTTGATGGGGGAATAACATTATTACATGATGTAAAACTCAAAATAGAAGATTTTACATAACACTGCCCCTTTAAAAATTATATTAAGATATTCTAAACATACTGTATTAGGACCCTGTGATAAGTCAGAACAGTAGTGATTTCATGCTACAAGTACTACATCTGAACCTCATTTCATGCCATATGGTGAAAATGGAGTAAGTTGATTAATGCATTAAAAGTGACCTACACTAGTTTGATGAGGTCATCAAATATTTTTAAGTGTTTGCTTTGCTACACCACTACAAGTGGCTTTGCTACACCACTTTGGTTCTCCTCCCAAACCTAGTCACAGCAGGAGTGTCTGTAGAAAACAAGAACTTCATTCACTGACATAATCTTTATCTGAATGGATTTTATTTTGGCACTGAGGAATTCTTTCAGGCCTGCGTCCGGTCACAGTTGGTACACTCACGTTACACATATAGATGTCCATGAATCTGTTTCGTACAAAGATGTGTCAATCTTCGCATTTCTGCTCCATCCCACTACGAGCAGCATTGTCCGTGTTGAAAACACATATTGTGTTGTGATTTTGCTTAGTATTGTGAAGAAGCCACTGACCTATTAATGGACCCTGACATCTACTAGAACAATCACATTCCTGAATTTGAATCCCAGGAAACGGCGCACAATCCAAACCGACTTTAAGCCTCTTTGCCTCTGTCAGTCCTTTACACGTCTTTTATCTTTCTCTTTACAGAACAGATAACCAGTCATGTACACCAGATGCCTTTTCTCACATGGACATTAGCTGCCTTCAAATTGGTGATTTAACAGGCCAGACCATTGTCCCATAATCCTATGTATGACAAAAGCAGGCAACCAGCTCACACTTGATGAGCTCATGCTGATATGAGAAAACTAATCAGGAACCCAGTTAGATTTATATACTCTGCTAAATATTTCTTTTACATGTGCACACCAACTTATTTGTAATAAAGGTGAATAAAGTTTGCCACTGTCAGAGCAGATATGTGAATATTAGAACATTGCAGAGCAAAGTAAAAGCTCTTGACATGGCAATGCATTCCTTCATGTTTATTCCTTCATCATATCATAAAGAATTACGATATGATGGCTCTATGTGTACTACTTTTTACATATTTAGCATTTGTATTAAATAAAGAATGCTCAGAAACAAATAAAGTCTTTTGAACTTTCAAAAGCGCATTTGAAGAAAATTTTACAGAGTTCCAGGTTTTTTTGTTGTGTAAATGATACATTTTCCTGAAATAATTTTCAATGACTAAAAGTATTACAGTCATGTTTAAAATACATTCAACTATCACAGTGTTCTTAAATATAGCACGGCAACTTTTGGTGATCTATTTATCATTTGGGTTCTCATCTTAGAAGAGAACAAATGTGTCTCTGACTTGGGACTGAAGGTCAGAATGTTTTTGAGTGGCACACAACTTAGATGGCTAATTGGATTTTCTTACACGCCGCTGGGAATACAATGAGAGGCAATTTGATCATGGCCCCATGTAACTAAATAATATTAATAAAGTTCACAGCTTCATGCCAGTTTGTAGTTTCCTACTCACTCAGTCAGATCAAATACCCTTTTCCATTTTCTCATGTTCAGGAAAGAAAAAAGAACAGAAAGCAACTGTTGACTTGCGGGTGACTTGGTCTCATGTGCACAAAAAAATCCCTGTTTGAAAATAAATTAACTTATAATTGTCCAAGTGGTTTAGAAATATACTTTTTTTGAAGACTGAAAAACACCTCTAAAGAACACAGAAAAGCAGATTTTTCATAAGGTTTAAGATTGATTGAATTTGTTATTGTTGTATGATGACATTTCACACTAACTCTTGCTGGCTGTGCACACCTACGGGTTTTGATCAAAAACACCTTAAATTGAATCTGTCAATTCAGTGTGCTTAAGACCATTTCACTTTTACTTAAAGACAATAATTTGGTGACTGCTGTATGTGTGTACAAATAGTTTATGATTTTATGCACATGTGTTTTGTAGGCAACCAATATTACTAAACTGTTTTTCCCCTCATTTCCACCTTGATTTTGATACTGTCCTTTTATAGATATGCTATAGCGTTTTTTTTTTTTTTATTTGCACACCAACCTTGTTGTTCTGTTGTCCTGCTGCAGTGAAGGGGTTACGAGGAGGGTAGCTACAATTACTTTTACAAGAAATATATACGTGCTTGACTTGAAGTTCATCCTTTCAGAGAAGATATCATAAAACCTATGTTTTGGTGAAATAAACCATATTTAATGGTTTATTTTTTTGGTTTATTTAATGGTAAATATGGTTTATGAAATAAACCATATTTAAAATTCTTGACTATTTTAGAAATTACCTTGACACTTAGCTGACAGAATAGAAACACCACAAGAACCATTATCCCTGAATGGAAGGACAAGCTCTGATATCAGTCCTCAAAAAGGTCAATGATGAAGTGCATTTGCTCTAAAATGGATTAAGTGGCTCATGAAACTTCTGGAATTTATATCTAAAGGCTTTAAACGCTGAGCTGCGATGCTTTGCTGAAACAGATAAATGGAGATTCATCTGCAGGGGAGTGATGCATGAGGTGGTAATAGTAGTGCTAAACTACTTTGTGCAAATGTGTCCATCATATGCGTGCGTCCTTGATGAGCAATGTGTGTGTACATGTGCGCGCGGATGTCTATAGGAGAGAGAGAGCTGCGGGATTCCTAGGGCAGGTGTCTCAGCAGTGGTTAGGGCAAAACAGCACTAAATCACTCCTCAAATGACACACCTCTCCACGGGTGTCCTACCATGTGTTGCTGCTAAGAAAAAAACCCAGAGAGTTACTGTTTCATGCAACGACTGAGAGATATAAAACTCTCTATAAATCAGCAGTTTGTGATTCTGGCGACAGGCACAGATTATGTATGAATATATGCTACCTTTGCCCTTGCTGAATGCAAGTGAGCGCACATTTCTCTCAGTTTATTTGTATGTGTGTGTGTGTGTGTGTGCGTGCACGTTTATGTGTGTGTATGGATGACAGACTGGCGCAGGTGAACCACAGACAGGGCCAGACATCCTGGCACGATCCAAATACACATCAAGACTCTCGCGTTACGCCGTGCTCCCTACCTTCTTGATTGCTCACAGCAGCAGACGCCACACGGAGGTGGTTAGACAATTAAGTTACTGATTACTAGGAATTAAATTGTTGTTTGCGTTTATCATTTATGATTCATGAAATTTGAAAGAATAATTAAAAAAAAAACGACACAAAGAAAGACTGCAGATAAAAACTAAGGATTCCGTTAGGATGCATTTACAATGTGTAGTCTGTCTAGCCTCTGTTGTGTAATAACTCATCACTGATGACAGAATCATAGTTACTATTCACATGGGTCCATTCAACATAAACTCCCTGAACTAATTTTAGAAAATGCCCAATCACCAGAGACCCATTATAGCTTGGTGAAGCAACAAAAGAGAAGCAAAATAATATAAACTCAAATGACTAAAACTAATGAATGTAGAAGAATTGAAACAGAGATAAATAAATGTAAATACATATAAAAAGTTAAGCTATTCACTCAAATCACTGATACAAAGGGCAAAGGACTTTTTTTGTGGTTTAAAAAAAACAACAGAAGTTCTTAATAATGTGATGTAGTGCCACTGATAGCTGAGGAACTATTGCATTTTATCTTTACATTAAATTCACACTTAAACTTTGAGTAAATAGTCAAATGTATAAGGTGAAGAGAGCAGCATAAGCAACCAATGTTAATCAAAATCTCAAATTGAAGCATATTTATAAAAAAAGACACCGATGCACAGCATTCTATCAACAATAAAATCTTACACAGTCAATGACCTTGCAGAGAAACACTTTTTTTTTTTTCAAAGTCTGGGTGTTTGG
The DNA here is from genome assembly GCA_033032245.1 of Poecilia picta. Lineage (NCBI taxonomy): Eukaryota > Metazoa > Chordata > Actinopteri > Cyprinodontiformes > Poeciliidae > Poecilia > Poecilia picta. Next base: position 35,309,388 of record CM065354.1, on the reverse strand, counting down.
GACACCTATAAAAGCATACATTCAGCAGAAGTTTATTTCCAGAGTAGAACCCCGCAGAGCTAATGCTAGTGTAGTCATGTCCGAAACGTCCCAGATCATTGTGGTGGAACAAAGACATTAAATTATAGGGTTTCTTCTTGTCCTCGAGAAGCACCACTCAAGATTTCACTTAAACTTGTTCCAAGAGCAACCACCCATTGTTCTGCTGGCAAAGGAACCACTTACACAGATGGACAAACTGATTCTCCCAACACAGTCACGATTAATCTAATTTGGTCCAAACTTCATTCTCAAACCAGTCGTCAATTTACCTTAGGGTCCAATTACATGTAGCACAATTAAAAGCCATCCCTCAGTATGAACAACATGTCACTACAGGAGACAGTTGATATCACAAATTGTTGTTTTCTGCTTTGTGTCTTAAAATATGCTTGAATTTCTCAGTCTGTGTGTGGCAAGATGCACTTGTGCCCTTGTGTCCATTTTAAGTGCTTTATGACTAATTTTATTGTTTTGACATTAAAAAAGGACAAATGAATGAAACCTTTTCATTCATTTTCTGAGTTCTGTGTAACCTTTACTCCTGGTTCTTTTGTCTCTCCCATTTTAAACAGTTGCTAAAAGAAACCGCCATTTGTGTCATGTCATACTTATAACCCAGGGAAGCAGGAAGTGGGTGATTACTCTTTTTATTGTAGTTCCTAGACTCTTTAGTTAACATAAAAAATACACACTATACAGTTGTCTTGTTGGGACTGCTAAAAATGTTGCCACAGATGGGGTTTTTTTCTCAAAAATGACTTTTCATCCCAATAAATTGTATATAAATCAAAAAATATTGTTTTTTACACAAGCCGTTTTTTCCCTAATTGTAGGAATAATATCTCATGGCCTTTTCCACATTTTAACCAAGGGTTCCGATAAATGTAACAGGCACTGTACATAGTGTAAGAGCTGCAATATTAGTTTCGTTGTGTTTGTTTTCATAATAATTAAAATGTACACACAGCATTTTCACATACTTTGAAGTAAAATCTCTGTCTTATAAATAAGAATCTGGTCTTGGTCTGGTCTTACTTCCTTCTCAACTGCAGTGAGTGAAGCCAAACTTGATACTCTGTAAAAACTGCAATGAAACCTCCACCACTCTTTTATAAAGAGACTGTTATTGTCCCACAATGGTCTAAAAACACTTTTACAACATTTTCTTTTGTGCCCTAGGTGGAGTTGTTGGAGTTTTTTTTTCTTTACAGGTGTATAAAACATCTTTATTAAATTGTAAGAAATCTTATAGGTTCTGGCATGCTAGTAAAGACCCACTATGCCCAGGCCTCCCTGGGCTGCATATAAAAAACAGAACAATTAGTCAAGCTCCTTTTTTCCCCCCTTACATTTCACATAGTTTGTTGACACTGTCACTGTTATTAACTGTGAAACTGTCTATAAGAACCAGACACCAAAACATCCAATCAATTAAGTCTCACTCAAGGAAACTCTGTCCTCTTTGAAAACACTGGTTAGCATTAATTTAGGTTGTTGTTGCGAGGAATGGCGGGAGCGAGAAAGGCTTTCACTGTCGTCATTCATCGCAGGAGAAAGTAGACATTCATCATTAGGACTGCCAATGCATCTTGTAAAGAATGAGCTGCCATGGCCCATTTAGGTTAAAACCACAATTTGAAATCCTTTGTGTATTATTTTAGTATTAGGAATCAATTATTAAGACCCAAGTGTATCGTTTTTTTTCCTACTTGGGAAATTATTTGCAATTAAAGTAAATGTGATATTTGGAAAATCATGTAGCTCCACAGACAGTGTCTTTTTCTTTGTATCACTTATAGATACGTTGGAGTTTCTCCCCAACACTGGAGCCAGTGTCAGGCTGAAAGGCGAGAGTGATGGATGGGCAGGGCTTAATCACCTTTAATCAGCTCTATCCCTGAATAATGATGAACAGCCCTTTTTATACACGCATAATGAAGAGAGAAAGAAAAGCTTTGAGAAGAGATGTGCATTGTGTAAATTTTATTGGATTCATGACCAGTGGCAGATGCCATTCCCCTCCTCTGTTTTGTGGTTACTATGCTCTTCTCCTTTGGAACCTCAAAGAAATTTGTCGCATCGCAGATTTACTGGTGATGTGCCGACCAGGATTGTTTTTGTTTTTGTTTTGTTTTGTTTTTTTCCCACAAATCCCACTTTGACTGAGTTCAATTAAAAGATCAGGATGTTTGAAGTGAGACAATATATTACAACTTTTTTCAAGTTGATGATGTGTACAAGTAGACTTTATCTTTTAGATAATAAAGTCACTTGTTAGAGTAACAAAGTAATGTGCAATTTTTGTAATGTAGTTTTACAAGTTCGGACCATAAAACTGGTAATCAAATGTCACATGATTTACTGTGCCAGGCATTAAATCTCAGGCAGTACTCAATGTCTTTTAAAAATGCATGAAATGGACCCCACTAAAACCTTTTGGAGTTGGAGTGAATTTTTGGGAATCTCAAATCTTGTTTTCTGTGAATAATATTTGTCACCAGTTCTAAAGGTGTAGGTGTACTGGGATAAAATCACACCATTTAACTTGACCAGGACAGGGCCTTTCCAAAATTCCTTTGATGCCAAAGTCTATTTTTTCCTCAAAACTTAAGAATCCACTGACTAAGACTTGAATCGCATAAGTTCTGAGAAGTATCAAAATGCATAACTCAAAGAAATAAAGTGAGTCACAATGTCACAAACTGCATTATTTTGATTGAGCTGGTACATCACATGCATCTCGGCCACATAGTAGTGACTGGGAAAATCAGATTAAATCATTTCTCAATAGCCAAGATTTCAGACCTTCTGTAAAAATAAAAATAAAAGTGCTGGCAAGGATTAGTAAATATTTTCTCTTCAAGCAGATTCTAGAGCATCTATTAACCTGGACACACTTTAATTTAGAAAGTCCAAAATATCTTTCAGTAGCAATCAGTGTTTGATTAGAAATATTCACTGTAAAATAGCATGTATGTAAACAGCAGTTGCGAGTGACCACTTAACAGTGTTTGCTTCATGCTTGGCCCCATTTCCCCCCATTCCTCCCATTCTCCAATCACCCACTGCAGCCTTGGTGTGGTTGACAGGCAGCTGAAGGGCAGCGCTGTCAGGGAGGCCAAAGGCTGAAGCGTGGGGGGCCTGGTGGGGTAGCTGAGCCCCAGCACAATGCCATTACAGTGGGAAGAGAGCTGAATGAATGACCTGAGGAAATCATGGGGCCAGCAGGAATGTTCCCCTGCTGAGCAAACACATGGTATTGCACTCTGCAGCGGGGCGATAACCCTCACTCTCCCAACAAAGAGTAGTCCATCATCAAAAAGAAACCTGGTGAAGAGCTGTCGTTGCAGGCAGATGTAGGACGTGTCATGGTTACATGTAAACAAACACACAAAAGTGTCGGAAAGTTCATGACCTTTGTGCTCATCAAACTTTTAGATGGACACATATCCATAGAATGGAGACTCTTGGTTGTGCTGGCGCTGCTATTTTTTCTTTTCAAATGTTCGTATGTAGCATATATACTTTTGTAATGATTATGTTGTACGATTACAACATAATCATGAGTGCACACTGTCCAAAGATTTGAATCTACAGCTTTCCTTTGTGTTATTTGTGTGATTAGCAATCGATGAAACATTCTTAGTTGCGCTTAGTTACGTTACAATGTTTGTAACTGACCTCCAATTCAAAGTCCAGTCACAGCATGAATAATGTTATTTACGCTGTGCACAAATAAGCGTCAAGGTTTATGATTCTTATAAGTGAGATACATATTATTACTGCTAATCAGAGATAACAGTAAGGCAGAAATATGACAAATCTCATTAAAAATTGATTGCCATAAGCAGGAATCTGTGACTAAATGCGTAGCATGTAACTAATGCCCTATATCATCTACTTGAATTGAATTAAATTAAAGAATATCACTGAAGAAAGTACATGTATATCCTGCTTTTCTGACTGAGGACATGAGCTCAGCTGCTCCAGAGAAAGCTTTGGAATTGGTTTGTAGCTCTTTGTTTGATAAGCTCAGAGCATATGTAGTCATCGACACCTGTGTGCCATGTGTCTACACTGCAGAGTTTCTGCTGCTGCAGAATACAATGGCAACTGAAAACAAATTATTATTATTTTTTTTTTGTAACCAATACTGCCTCAATGAAAAAAAAAAATTAATAAAAAAATGAAGTGATGATAATTGCCAGTCAATGAAAACAGTAAGGTGAGCCTCTATACAAAGCGGCAGTGCTTTGAAAGTGAGGAAACACCACAGCAGCATATAGCTCCAGGCGTTTTTTCAACTCAAATCACAGAGAAACAAACACATCCAGAAGATGTATTTAAAACTCTGCAAGTGTCACTAGAACTATGAGCCTGAAGAACAGAAATTGCATGAAAAGTTACATAAAGCTGTGCTGCTCTTGCCAGAAATGAAAATGCTTGTATTTTGAAAATGACAAGAGAATCCGCATTGACGTCACAGGATATGACGTTTTCGTCGCTCGCGCCATCTTTGGTGTCCACAGACTAAACGAACTATTCAGAACATCACCGGTGTTTTCATTGTGTTACCGACCGCAGTAAAGTTGTTTTCTAGTTGGATCTTGGATATTCGAGCTCCACGGAGTTAAGGGACGTTCAGCTCAAGGTTGATCCGCGTTATGATCGCTAATTTCGGCCAGTTGTTCTTTACTAGTCCCTCCTAAAGCCTCGGAGTTTCACAGCTGCTGTCAATTTCCGAACAGTCCTGTAAATAAATGCTTTGTCTTTGACCAACTGATACATAAAAGTGGTCATTCATGCTATTACACGAGACACATTATCCTCTATTAACATTTTAAGTCATATTCAATCATTTTAATATTAAATGTTTTCTTCAGTAGCTTCCAATTCGTGTCCCATTAACTCAATCTGTGTGAAATTATTCTACTAGACAGTATAGATGAGGCACATTCACCTTTATTACATTTTAAAACTTTTTATATATTTTTAGCTATGGCTGTAGTCAAAATTTTTTACTTTTTTTAAATAGCTTTTAGGTCATGTAACCTACTAACTCAAAATCTGTGTTAAATTATTCTACTAAACTATATAGATTAGGCATATTTTTATTCCATTTTTGGAATTGACAGCTTTTTTTTATTTTTAACCAAAATTATATTTTAAAAAAATATTAATAAAATGTATTACCTCAGATGATCATCACTTGTTACCCGTAATGTTCAATTACATAAAATTCTAGGACAGGATCTATTTCATTACATGTTTACTTACCTGAAATATGTTAAATACAACTATTTATTAAATGTGATCTATTTCATAAAATTTGTCACCTTTGTTGTTTAATTACACATTAAATGTTTAAAGATTTGCTCTTTCATCTGGTTTGTGTCATGATGTGGTGATGGACACAAACGCAGCAGGCAGTGGATGAACTTTAAATGGATGTAGAAACAAGGCTAAGAACTAACAATAAGAACTAAGGATCACAGAGCAAGAGAAACTAGAAGATCTACACTAAGAAATAAGCCAACTAGAATTAATAAAGAAAGATACAGACTCAGACATGGAAGAATAACTGAATCTATGGTGATCAAATTAAGAAATAAACATGACTAGAAACCTGCAGGGAGGATGAAATTAGAAATAACTAGAAGGAAAAAATAGAGTTAAACTATAATCATTAAAGAAGGCTGGACATGGAGTCAGACAAAGAAAAGCAATAACATAATTCTAATAACTACACTAAATACCTCTAATAATATCAAAAGGACCATAAAGGGCTAAACTAAAGTGAATTAAAACATGAAGCAAATAAAATGAAAAGCAAAACAAACCCAGAGTCCTGACAGATGTCTGATTGTATAATTGTTTACTTTAATCAAATAAAATATTTATTTAAAAATATAATCTCATTACATGTATGTTTATTACCAGAAATATTTAAATATCAAATATTTACTTAAATTGTGATTCATTTTTTCATGTTTACATGCAACTTGAAGTGCTTGAATCAAACGATTCATGGATGTTTAATACATTAAATGATTAAATGAGAGAAAACAGCCACTTCAACTGTATTTAACCCAAATGGTTCCTGATCCTCTTCAGTCTTGCTGAGCTCAAATCCTGGTTTCTTCCTCCTCATCCTCTCCAACTTGCTCCTCTTCTGTTGCCTCCACTGTGTTTTCATTATTTATCTCTTCTGGGGTAAATAATAAAACTGTCTCAGTAACTTGTTGATGGTTTTGCTGTATCTCCTCTTTAATTGACGCCCATGTCGGTCCGGTTTATGTGTCGTTTACCTTCATACGTCGGTTTGCCTTTAAGAGGACAAATCAGAAAATACATCAGTATTAACTGTAAATTTGATAACACTAGTAAAATAGTTTACTTCACAATAATGTAATAATAATGTAATAACCTCGATGTCCACTGACTAAACTCGGACTATGTTACATAAACAATATTAGTCCGACCTGAACCAGGTTGACCCACTTAAATGAACTGAACAGAAACTGATCATGAGACACTCGGACAAAATAACAGCAAAATAAACTATGACACAAAACCAACAAAGCAAATTTATTCACTCACCAGAATGTAAATGTCTGGATCAAACCTGTCGGTATCTGGATGTTGTTGAAGGTGAAATCAGCGACTCACCGCTGATAGCAGGACATTGTTTTCTTCTCTTAGCTCCGTTAGCTTAGCCTCTTCACGTTGTTTCCAAGCAGGAAAATAGTGAAACAAAAGTCCGTTTTCCACCTTTTTACCGTTTCAGTCGTGTGATCGGACATTACAGACAATAACGCAGCAAGTTAGAGCCAAAGCTAAATTATTTTAAGTAACTTGGATTGAAAAAATCTGCGAGACTGTTGGTTTTATACCGTGAGACCGTTGCTTGTGGACACCAAAGATGGCGCTGATACCCCTCCGACGTCACGCGTGACGTCACGCGCGGATTCTCTATATGGTTGCATATTATTTATTTTTTTTTTTTTTAAGAACATCGACAAATTATAAATATTTTGAATACACCCTAATACACAGGGGTGACACTGGAGCAGAACATCGGACCTTACAGTTAGTTAGCAGCAGCTTCTAAGAACTCAAATTAACTGAAATTAAAAACAATAAGTTGATTCCTTCAAACATACAAACAGGATAAACGTGTACCATGCAATTCAAAGAGAAACTGAGAACAACCCAGTCAATAATCACTACTGTCACTTTGTTGAAGCTTTATGCCTGATATGCTGCACTGCCTTTAAAAGTCCACAATAGGCAAAACTACTCAAGTATTTTTTAAAATATATTTTCCTACACCTGGTGCATTTGGAAAAGAAAAAAAAATCAAGATGCCATCCATTTGACATGTTTTTCTTTTGGTCTTGATAGCTTCATATAACTGGAATAAGAACTCATTTAGCATCATGTATATTATTTCAGAATAATATACAGAATGAGGAAAAAAAAGAAGGTTTCATCACTATAGATTTAAGAAAATTATGGTTTTACCAGGAATCTATCATATCATACTGGCATATCAGATGCTTAATTCTATGACAGCTGTCAGTCACTGAGTCGCCTATAAAAGTCTTAATTCTTTTCCTTTGAATATGAAGAGCCTGCTGCTTGACAAACAATAGAAAAAAAGTTAAAATAAATAAATAAATATTAACTGGTTATGATTAATAATCAGACAAAAGCTGTTATAGAGCACTTTTTGTTCACTTATTGATGAAGAGATTGTTTTTACTTATACTACAGAATTTTGGCTGCGTTTGGATTAATAAAAAATTAGCCTGTGTGTTATGTGTGGGTTTCTAATCTGACGTCAAATGTACCTGATTTTAGAATTTGGAGCGAAATCGTTTTTTTTTTTTTTTTTTTTTTACTATGACCTGATTTACGAAATGTAAGAGTGTAGGCAGAGCCTCCTTAATCTTTTCATGACTGTACATGAAACTGTTCACCAATGATAAACAGATGTCTGGGGTTGAGTGCAATTAACTGAAAGCGATGTGGTGCGCTCCCTCTAGTTCAACAAATCCTGAAGTCTCCCATGCATTGGAAGTATCGTTTGTGCCAGTAAAACCCTTCTTCTTTTTCCCCTATTGTTTTTATGGGACCATAAATAGTCCAGCCTAAATTAATGAGGCCACAGAGACAGTGATGGAGGACTGAGGGGATAAAGGAATGAAGACATGAAAGAAATGATAGATTGCATCATTATAATGCAGCATATCTTACTTAACAGTAACTGTTAGCTTTGGAAGTTGCATGTTTCAGCATGTGCTAGTTTCCGTCTCAAAATGTATGCAATTACACACACACACACACAAAGAGTGCCAATGTTTTTTATAGCATCACATCGCCTTGGTGAAACTTAAGTATGCATTCACACATGAACACAAAAGCTAACTCAAGTGCAAGGCAAAAAAAACTATCCATCCCAAATTCTGCTAAGATTTAGATGCAACATCACCTGCAGTTACAAAAAATAAAAATAGAGTCAATTTTCCCCACCTGGGACAATTTATTGAGTATCTTGTTTAAGCTGAGAGCAGCTGTAATTAACACTAAACCTCACTTAGCTGACAGCAGATTGCTCACCACTCCACATTGTTTTACTTAAAAAAAACACACAGCCCTTTTGTGAATACAACAATGAGTTATTCTTTACTAGGGCATCCTCATGCTTCATGGAAAACCTAAATTAGCATGGAGTGAAAAGTAAAATACACTTTATATGACTGGCTTCACATTGGATCCAAAACATCTCTGTGCCACTTTGATCTAACAAAGACTAACTGCTTCAATTATTATAATGCATTGAACTGTAAGAAAACTTACAACTCCAAATCTGTGGAGGGTTGTTATTTTTATAGGATTTCCAGGAGCTTTCCACAACAAATCTTTATAAGAGCCTTTACTGACAATGAAATAAAAATAATAATAAAAAAAAAAACGTATGAATGAGATGCAGCACTACAAAAACAACAAGACAAGAAAGAAACGCTGATGAAAGACACTTCGATCAAAATCATACGTGTTCACCTGTGGTTGAGTTGTGGCGTAGTAATTTACACCCTGTTTAACTGATAATGCAATGCAGTGCAATCTGTCAACCAACAATCAAGCAGTCTGGAGCTTACTTAACACAATCCATCACACTCCCACCCCTTAAAATCTTTGTGTGTTGATTTGTCACTCAGAACAACATTAACATGGTAAGTACATGCAGATTCAAACCACAACCAGTAACCTTTCAGAGGCAATTTACATGTAAATCGATGGATTAATTGGCTAACGCTCATTAGAGTTGAGCTCTCATCAATACCTTACAGCTCAATTAACCCAGACTTTGAACTGTAATTCCCACCTGCCCACACACACACGCAAACACACACTAGCAATGCCAAGTTGAATTTATGACAGAGAAACCACAATGCATGTATTTATTGGTATACTGATGTTTTTGAAATACACATACACATAGAATCCTCTTTTCTAAGTTACAATACTTTGTTAACAATTAACTTTGTTAATGCACAAGAGGACTGCAACAAATTACAACAAAAGTGCTGTTGTTCTTCAATAAGTAGGGGTGTAACCACACATTCAGTTTATTAGAATCATGTGGCTTTATGAGGAAAAAACACGATTTTAGTGATATTTTCGAGAAACCTAAAGTAAAGAATCATTTCTTCTGATAACATTACTTTCTTGACAAATTAGAAACTGTTTATAGAATGTGTAATGTGAATGTCCCAGAATATCATAATCCAACTGGACAAAGAAGTGAAACAAACCAACATTTTCCTATCACTTCCTGTCATCTTTGTAGTAGAATCCGACTGTTGACCACGTGACTCATATAATGTGAAAAAAAATTTCCATGGCAGTTTTGCGAAATATATCTATTTCAACGTGGCTGAAAAGCCGCCTTATTCTAGCGCAAAAAAAGTTTTTAATGAAAAAAAGGAGTGTGTATAAGACTGTTACGACTTGTGTCGTCAATTTAATTATGCAAATATGGTTGTGCAGGTGTCTGTCTCTGATTGGTTCACAGAAGGCGACGGAGATGTCCCATTGGTGGCCTCTCAGAGGTGACGGATATAAAAGCTGAAGACACCAACTTCCTGCCATCCATCCTCAGCTCATCTCAACTGGCCACACTGTTTGTTTAGACCTTGTGAAAGTTCTGGAGTTTGTAGGAGTGAGCTGCCGTCTATGTTTGCTTAGTTTTGTCAAGTTTTTCTTAGTTACGGAGGTAAGTTTTTGTCACTTCGTTTATTTGCTTTCAGTAAGGTACGTTTCGGTTAATATTCAGATAGTTTCCTTTTGTTTGTTGTTTTCGGCATTATAGCTCACTGTGAAGCCATATGCTCCACTTGCAACATTTTAATAATCTTTTTAAAATAAATAACATTATAAAATGTTCAACTTTGTGTGTCGGCTGCTTGGGATCTGAAGAGGATGGACCCTTCATGTTATAATCTGGTCACCCCTAGATGGGTCATAACAAGACTGATATGATAATATCATAAACATGACAATACATGTCATGAACATGAAAGAGTCTTCATGAATATTTATGACTGTTGTCTTGGAAGTGTCAAAATGATGACACTTTTGGTGGAAAGTTGACACGTTTAATGGATTTCTAACACAAGTTTTAACACAACTTTCCTCAAAAGTGTCATTATTTACTGAATAATTCAAAGTTGGCACTTTTAATGCAACTTTTAATGTAGCTTAAGAAAAACCATTTACCAGATATTAGTTATACAAACAGATCTATTGATCATAGCATTTTCTTTCCTCAATTGTAAGACAAACCTATCTAAAGTGACCTTGAAAAACCAAAGAATGGGTAGTCGTGGAATTGTTTTAATCAGTTTTCTCAACCATTTCTCAAGATTTTGCACTTTGACATCACCTTCAGGCTCTGAAATTGAACCCTAAGAGTGAAAGACCAGCAGAGCGGAATGAATGGAAAAGTCGGCGTGTTGTATCTCAGGGCGTGGACCGTGCTACCTTCACCTTGAAAAATGTCTCCTGCCACCCATTTGAACAGAAAGGGGAGGAGGGAAATGAATAAGCGAAGGTGGGAAATCTGTGGATGATGAGTACAGTAATCATGTCGGACACTGCTGTCTGCCATTTTGCCCGGCTAATCTTCTCACTGCCTCTAACCTGCCATGCATATTTGCAGGATGAATATGTGAATGTGTGTGTGTAATCCGCAAGAAAGGTCAGTGCTCATCTCTGAAGCATCCTTCAACCTTTAAAGGTTGGGTCCTTTGTCCTGGTGGAAATGACACTTCATTCAAGATGTCGAAAGAGGAGAGGCTGAGACAAAGATTGATATTGAGGGCTTCAGTTTGACGGAAGAAGCAATTTTGTCAGTGCAAATGCTTGCTGCTACAAAGGCTGCTATTAATGAAAATTGACCTTAAGTGCTGGTGGGGTAAGTAAAACTACTAACCTATGTCAGATATAAAAGCATGTCAAGAAAAATAATATTATTTTTTGGGAACCTCTACCTTAGACGAACATAAAGGAAACATCAGAATAGGAACATTGCAGATGTGTCCTGCAAACACATCTGCAGGACGTTTAGGTGGTCCTCTGTGGTCTCAGGTGGAATGTCCGTATTTGGCTCTACTGAGAATGTGAACGCTTGAAGAATGTACCGTGCAGGGAACGCTAAAGGTTTGACCACTGAGGCCTGACTGCGTTTAATCAGCACTTGCAAACTGATACACACATACGTGTCCGCCCCCAGCAGAACATTTATCACACGCAAATAACCTACTCCTCTCTCACAGATTGTACACACGAAGACACACCAAACCGCATTTTGTTCCATCTGACATCATTTCAAAGTCAACCGACACAGATGAAGGTAAAATGTCACCACTTGGCTCCCCGTGGGTGGATAAGGATCGCTCAGCTACTCCACATATGAGTGCCGAGACCTTTTACTTCATCTCTATCAACTGTGGCAGCAGGCCGGATCACGGATGCATGGAGTCAGAATCTATAGATCATCTTAGAAAGACCGGTTAAAATCTGGGAATGTTTGAAGGGGTAATATCTTAAGTGAAATACAGTGTGGGATTAGAAAAGGGAGTGGATTGTGCGTCTTAACAATCAGTCAGTAAAAACCGGCATATTTTCAGGATTCTCTTCCACCGCCAAGAAAGCAAAGGTAGATTTCCCGTCTGATGCGCATTAAGTATAGTTCATATCAGATTAAAGTTTTCAAAGCCCGTTTTCAAGCCGTCATCTTTAGATTATGTCAGACTATTTTGTCATCCTTTCATTAGCTGGTAAAATGCTTGTTACAGCAGGCATATTTACTAACAGTGACTCAAAACGCTTTTGTAGTGTACATGGGCGTGCACACTATTGCATGCACGTATTTACGGACCTGAAAGTCTGAGAAAATCAGTTGTGTAAAAGTGGCTTGTAAAAGCTTTTCTTTTTTTGTCAAAATGTTCTCACACCCACAAAGTGTTTGGATTTTATGTGACACACAAACACAAAGTGCTGGATAGTTGTGAAGTGAAAGGAAAATAAATTGAATTTCTCTTTATTTTTTTAGTAAATAGAAAATCTGACAAACATGACATGCCTTTGCATTCTACCCCTGTTAGTCCAGTGTAATCAGAACCAGTAGTTCTAGCGTGGCTTAATTTCTCTTAATTAGTAAGCTGAGTATAACCTCAGCTGCAAAATACTTGAGAATGAGAGGGGAGGTAAACAAAAAGCCAGAGTTGTGACAGAGCAGTTAAGATCAAAGAAAAAATAGGTTTTAGAAGTGTTGACAAAGTGTTTAGCTAAATTACACTGAGAACACTTGGAAAGACTTTAATATTGCTTTAACCAGACAGTTGTTACACAACTCGAACTTATTTGTAAAGAAGAAAAAGTAAAAATGTAGAAACACCAAAACACTCCAGTAGGTACCAACATAAATTGAATCTATTCTTTTTAAAATAATGCTGAAAACCATATATCTTTTCCCTTCAGTTCACTTCTGTTCTACTTTGTGTTGGCCCATCACATACAGTTACAGCAATAAAATACACTGTTGATTGTGAAAGCAATATGACAAATCAAAAACTGCAAAAGGGGTATCTGCATTTTCAACTTTTTTTTTAGTTCTGGAAGTGTGTATTTAAAAGTTCACTTTCAGGTTCTTTGGTACTTCTAGCTTCTTCGGGTCTAGAGAAGTGTTGGGTTTGACAAGATCTAGTCACATAGCAATAAGAAAGCAAAGTCTATAAGTATTAAAATTACATTTCTATTAAATGCCAAAGTAAATGTTTAAAACTTTCAATATCAGAACTATCTTTCCTCAAATGTCAACAAGGAGCCCAGAACCAATAAAGTGTAATATACCATATTAAAACAGTGTCTCAACAGCAAAATCAACAAACAAGCCATCAATGAATTGAACACATTTGCAACTACAAGTCAAGTCTAAAGTGTTAGAGAAAAATCCAAATTAATACTTAAGTTATTGAAACAAATAAATGCATGTTCAACTTCTGAATGAACCAAAGATGATGTAATTTTATTATGATTTTTTCAGCGGAATGTTTCCCTGCAATGACAGATGTATACTTTCACAGTAAAACATCAGCTGGTAAATCTCATACCAAGACTTGAACCTCAGACCAGGAGTTCTCATTCAAGTCTCAAGTCTTTAAAGGACAAGTCTAAATCAAGCCTGAATTTGACCTACAAACAAAGAGCATTTTACTAAACAATTAACACTGACCGTTTTTAATATATCAGCATTGGTCCAACAAGGCAGAAGTGAACAAGCAATGTTTATTTAACATCTAAAAGTTAAATAATTGGTTTTACGGTTCTGTGGCCAATCCCTAGATTTGAGTATTTAATGATTACAGAAGTATATTTAAATGTTCCTGTATTTATTTTCTTACTTCTTCAACATGTCACTTGTTGATTAACACAAGCGACATAAAACATTATGTTAAACATTGTAAATGTTATTTAACTTTTTTACTCCCACCATATATTTTTATATTCAGTCCCACTTTAGTGAGCTTCCATCTGGCTTTAATAGTCACAGGTCTGTACCCTCTAAATTGCGAAAAGACCAGTGGAGGCCTGTGTGTGTTATAATTGTTGCAGCATTTCAACTGAGAAAAAAAAAGTGATTTTGCTTTTCAAATGAAAAGCTTGTTAAACACTGACATCTGTAATGGAGACAGCCGGTTTAAGAGACATTTAGGTGGTGACACAATAACTTTTCATGCCTCTGCAAGGTCTCTTTTCACAGTGAGTCCATAATGATTCTGACAACCACACCCATTATTATACATGCCTGTGGGGTGTGTTTAGATTAACTGAGACACTTGATAGCAGCAGCCCCTAGATGCGCCTAAGGTTACAGCTTGGGGCATAACCATGTATTTTACACCATTTTACAACATATTGTGGTTCATAATAAAAGTATTACTCTTAAATGCATTGTTGCTTATGAATATGACACTAATTTACACTAAAAATGATTGTAGGATGATATTCAGTTGTCTTTGTGTCCTGGCCATTCCTCTGAGAGAAGAGATCACAGAGACCCACACTGACTAAAAACGACAAACATCATTATTCAATGAAACAGTCGTGATTAGAGGTGGATTTTCTGACAATAATAAATAATAACAGTAATCAAATCAGTATTAGTAAGGAAGAAGCAGGGAGACAAAGAAGCCTTTTGATTCTCAAATCTCAGCATACAAAGAGAACAAAACCAGAACGAAGAGTTTCTTGAGTTGAGTCATTTGGTTTGAGTAGAAATGATGAAGTGTGTGTCCTGGCTAACAGATGCAAATCTCATCAAAGTTAAAAAAAATCTGTCAGGAGAGTAAATTTGGAAAGATATTCCACTGACCACATCTGACAGGCCAAATCTTTTATAAATCAAAGGACATTTGCAAGGTCAACATGTTTTTTTTTATTGTCTAGCAGTTATTTTATGTGAAATAAATAAAATGAATCCCAGTATTAATATATCAATACAGTTGCCAAAAAGAAAACCTTACACAAAGTACCTGGTTTTCAGCATGAGCAAAAAGTCAGACATTTGTTTGTTCCTTACTCAGATCACGTCAACCTTTTCCTCCATCTCTCCAGCTTGCCTCCTCTCATTTATCACAAATGACAAACTAACTCCCATGTTCTGCTCCGACGTTTCTCCTTCCCTGGCTCTTACATTACATGTGTATCCAAACATTCATTTTGTGACAAGCGAGACATTTCCTACTGTTTTCATTCTCCTGTCCCCGTCTGTCGCAGAGCACAAAGAGCTCAGTCTCAACAGAAGAGGTGTAACACTGTCAGATGCTAATGTTGTGATGGACATACTCTAGTGGGAGATCCCTGAGAATGTAGAAATGTGGCAAGAAACACTGAGGTTTTTGAATGTTTTGCACTGTGGACCAATGTGACTATCACCTGTTTCAGACAGAGATATGCATCTTGAAGCACAAATGAGTTATCTCAGCAACAGCAAAGTTATGAATGATAAGTGAACACAAGCATATATTCAAGAAATTATTTGTTAACTACATAACATAAACACATTTATACTGGACTTTCTCCCCCGTTTTCTAAAGTATTTTAAAGGGGCGGCATCATGTATTTTCCAGACACATTGTGCTATTTCGTAACACGATAAAGTAGCTATGTTATATTCAGTTGTAAAAACGCTGTATATATACCAAACATAACTTTTGATCCCTTGAAATTGTTCATACAGCTACTATTTCAGCACGTCGTCACAGCAATGCTCCTACATGATGCAGTTTACAAAGGTACTTAGGGGCAATTTACTGAAGGAGTCCATATGATGAGCTCAGCAGACTCGCAGCTTGCTAATTTCTGCTGCCGCTAGTCTGAAGGGGCTCAGAGGAGAAAACCATGCTCTCTGAGGCAGGAATTCAACTGAAGACTGCAGTTCCAAAGAGGAGCTTTGTGTTTCCACAGGAGATTCAAGAATTCCTCAAACATGCATGAAGGAATCAAAACAACACTCCAGGTATGTTTTTGAAGGGATTTACTTTACATAATACCCTTTTTCTCCCTTATTTAAGCTAAACTACAGATTGGTCATGTGGAGCTTCCACGCATACATTGAGATGTCCCCATGGGAAATAATTTTAAAAGCACAAACATAACTTTTCCCCAAAGTTTCTGGAAGAAAATCTAGAAAACCTAGTTAATGTATTAATTTATTCATGGGGCAGGGGAAATCATGTTAAGAAATACTTGCTGAAACCTAATCACCAGTGCCACAAGTTTTGGAAACCCTGCTGGTAATTATTTTCACTCCTTTGCTGCAAAAAGGGCAGCACTCAGTATTCTGACATATTTCAAAAGGCTGAAGCATGGAAAGGGATGGATTGACTTTTGCTTCTTCTATTTCTCAAATCCAGAGGTTCTCTTATGCTCACTTCCCCTTAGCGCACCCTGTAGGTTTTCTGTGGCATTTTGTTCTGGGTACTGAGGAAGTAGGTTGATTTTGTGTCTGGTGAACCATTTTTGTGTGTCATGTTGTTGAGCATCACAGATCCTCCAGCATGTTTAACAATTGGCATGAAGAGTTTTTACACATAATCATCCGTACTTCACTAAATACAGTGTTTGTTGCTGAAAAGTGACACATGTTCACTTAATGTCACACTCAACTTTAGCCATCTTCACAAGTGTAAAATTGCAATGGCAAGACAAAACAGTTTTTCTTCCTGCTATTACCCCCAAGCAACTGTTTGGTATGTGAAAAGCATTGCGTGGTTGTAATGGAGACTTGGTGACCCCAACAGTGAGCATTAAAGATTTAGTTTTACCTTCTTCACCACCAGTCTCACTGTGTGTGGTGGCAAGATAAATGTGGGTCCTTGTCCTTTCTAGCAACCAGCAGCTAAATGAAATATGCCCCTGTAATGCTGTATTTTTACCCCAGGGAAACAGAAAGCTTTGCATTACTAATAAGTTCCTAGTATACATTAAAATAATGTTTCTGTTACATTTGTTTTAAAAGGATTTGAGTGGTTAGGGGTCCCAATAATTGTGCCACTGGGAATTTAGCTAAAAACAAGTCGTCTCATTAGAGTTTATGTTTTTCCCACATCAAATAAACAGACACACATTAAAGGTTGGATTTCTCTAAATTTGTCTGTGTGCAGTTGTGGAGCTATTTCTTGGAAGTGTTTTTAAACAACCATAAAATGGGTGCCAGTACAATTGTCTGTATCTATCAGTTGATGATGCATTTAAAGAATCTACTGAAGATATACATGCAATGACACACGACACATAAACCTATAAATGACCTACTGTAAAGACGTTCAGTCAGCTAGCAGGGCCTCTCAAACAAACAAACAAACGCCCCATGCATTCAGACCTCCATCAGTCTCCTGGCATCATTCTGTTTCTGTGCATTGGTGTATACGCATGTGCACGTGTGTGTGTGTGGTGTGTGCATGCGTGAGCCTCAGAGTTAAGTTGAATTCCTGAGCCTGTGGTTACCAACAGCTTTGAAGTCCCAGCAGCACCAGGGCCCCGGGGTGACAGGCTTTACCCGCTGCCCCCAGCCTGCATTGGAAGGCCCACAAAAGAGAAAAGCAAACAGGCAATAATACCCAGAATGAACAAACCTTTTCTGAGTCCCTGGCTACAGCTTCCTTTGCTATCCCATGCCAGAAACACATTCACACACACTCAGAAGCACTCACGGAATCCACTGATATGAGCCACTTTATGTGTGCAAACACTAATGAAGAAGAACCTAGTGAATTAAATGGGGCTGACATACGTTGTATCAGAAAACATGTGATACATTAATCTCATATTTTGTGTATTATATTTTATGCAATGTATTTGATTTAAGAAGATATTAAATTATTGAAAAGTTCCTTGTTTGGTGTGCACTGTACTAATTTAGGCTGGATTTGAAAATGGTATATAATCATATTGTATTTTTTTTTGTTATTGGGACTTCTTTCCTTACACACCTAACTCTTCTGCTGCTTTATGGAGAATGAATATGATTACTGTTATGTTCACAGCATGACATTTTATTTCCACAATCAGGATGCACTTATAGAAAAAGTGGCTAACTGTTAATAATTACCACATTAATGACCTGCAAATATAAGATTGCAACAACACAAACATTTCCAAATGTACTATTTACACATGCTTGAAGACAATCATTAAGTTGGATACTTTATATTTTAAGAGTAAAAAATATAATTACAGTCTACAATTTGGCTGTGTTATTTAGTCTCCTAACCTCTACAACTACATTTAGGAGTGATACAGTATCATTAGTTTGTATCGCAGTAGAACAAAGCATTGTGTGATTTGAATGAAACATGGTTCTGAAATTCACACCAGGGAAGTCCGTCTCAGACAGACAGAACAGGAATGTCTGTGAAGCCCATACATAAACACATAGTCTTTATGTTACCTTCTTTTAAGTATTGATTATTTTTTAAAATCCCCAGAAAACTCAGACTTAGAAAAGTGTATTACTTGCTTTACATAAAAAGTTACCTTTTTTTAAAACAACTCAAATGCTTAATTGAGGGAAAAATAATATATGTCTTACAAATCTAACAAATCCTGTTAGTTTCAGGGCAAAGTTGATCCAGGACACACTACCCAATATTGGTCAGTGCAATCGACTGATGTTTTCCTTTTTGTCTTTAGGCCAATGGAATTCCACAAGCTTTATATTGATCAGCAATGATTTTAGGCCAATCAATTGGTGCTTCCTGACAAGCTCAAACCACTAAGACCAGCAAATAAAAGCATTATCAAAATATATGCATAAACCTTATTTTCTTAATAAGGTCTGATTTGTTTAATCGCTTTCAGCTTTGGGCTTGTAGAATCATGACTTTAATCTGTTTTATTTAATTTTATACATTATGAAAATTACATTTTCCTACTTTTCTGTCACATTACAGTCGAATCAATCAAAATGACAAATACTATGGCATTTAGGGCAATACAGATTGCCCTAAATGCCATAGTATTTAGGGAAATCTGGGTTACATAGCTTAGAATGATAGGAAGAGAAGGTTATTTTTGAATGTAAATCGAAGGAAGTATAAATATCCGCAAAAGTTAAACTAATCGTTATTATAGGGAATTAAAGTAAAATAGGTTTCTTTAGAACATACACTAATAAAATATTGACAACAAATTGATTTCAGTTTTTTTTTTCTGTGGAAAACTTTAAGCTTTGAAACAATATTTTGTGGCTAATCTAACGTAATGGCCCAGTTGTTTTCAAACCAGGAGGCTTTAGAGTGCAAATAAATCCCCAGTTATCCAACTTTAGATACAGTATTATGATTCCTTATGTGATCATAAATGTGACTTTTAAACTATGAAACATCTGACCAGTGCTCTAGGTTTACAGAAAACTTCTCCAGAGTGAGTTCCTATAGTTACCTTTGCAAATGGAATACACTGTAAAACCATTTCTGTAAAATTTACAGGAGCTTTCTGGCAGCTGGAGGTCAGGATGTACAGTAGGTATTTTTTTACTTTAGTGTCACTGTATGTATGACTGATGAAAGGATGTTGCATTTTAATGTAGATGTTTGCACATAGTTTCCGAGGGGCAAACGGCTCAAGTTTTCCATTCATCCATTTTCTATACCAATCTAATCCTGTTCAGGGTCACAGGGGGTTCTGAAGCCTTCCAGCGGTCAACGTGAGAGCAGTGGAGCCCAACCTGGACAGATCACCAGTCTATTATGGCGAGAGGGCCCGGGTGTAGATTTGAATCTGGCAAATATACTGTTAACAATCTGGTTCAAGACCTTTCCTATGAGAACACTCAATTCAGGGCTTGTCCTTCTTTTCCCGCCTCTGTTCTTCTTTTCAGGTCCAAGAGGGCTAAATGCCAGGGAGCACACAGCCAAAGAGCTGCAGCCGCAAAAGCCTCCACTCTAAGCTAAACTGACAAGAGAAGAGGAGAGGAGACTTAAGCAACAGAACACCAGTGTTACAACAGAGCTCTGTACTGTATCCTTGGTTCACCCAAACAAGCACGCACAGGAAAGATTGAATTGATCTGACTGCCTGGATTCAGTTTAGAAATTTGTAGCGGAAGTGTATGATACTCAACCATAAAGCGTGAAGGTGCCCTTTAACAGGGAATTTCCACTAGGAACAGGATTCTGCCGTCCCCGTCGTTCACCCATTGTGACTGTACGCCGATACAGACAATGCGATGAAAAGGGTCACAGCTCACACATATAAATATACGGTATGCAAACACATGCTTGGGTATAGAACCAAAGTAACTGAGTATTTTTCTTCAGTCCTGGACAAGAGGAAGACACTGTGCTTACTGCAACTCATGGGGGACAGGCAGCACCACTGCTGTGTGTGTGTGTGTGTGTGTGTGTATGGATTTCAAAGGGGTTTGTGAGTGTGTGTGGAACTGACGCGTTTTTGTGAGAGCCGGGTGGTTATATAATGGCCAACAAAAACAAACAGAGTCCTTCCAAGGGGACAAGAGGAGAGCCAGCAGCTCCATGTATTCACAGCACTCAATCTCAACAGTCTGGCAGATAAATATACAAAAAAACGTAGTTCAAAGAGCAATGTGTTTGATGAAAATAATGAGGAAAGTCAGCACAAATGCGGGAGCTCTGCAGTGACGCATCAGTTTAATTTATTAAATTGAGTTAAAAAAAAAAAAACGCACCATATTATAACGATGATATTTTCATATTTTATCCATTATAGACAAATGTACTATACTTTAGATCTCTAAAAAGGAACAGTGAGTACGGTAATAAAGAAATCTTTATTGAATCATAAAATAAAAGTTGAATTATATAAATTTGATTACTTCACTCAAGAGCAAACTTCTTTTTTCCAAACATCTGTGAGAAAAAGAGAGCAAAAATCTATCTGTGCGCTCTCACCAGGTTCTACGTAGAGGCAGACTCGCAGCCACAATGTCATTACAGAAAATCATTTAATTCATTGCGTGAGCGCGCAATATTGCTGAACAGAGCTTTGGTTATTATTAAAAGCAAAAATAAATCAGCTCAGGCCCAGCCTAAGTATATGATTGGTCAAGTTGATGGAGGCTCGCGTGACAGCCTCAGTGGAAGATGTATAATGCGAGTTCAAAATGTCTGCTTGAGAGCGAAGCAATTCTGTGCATAAGGGCAGCCGCTAAATCACTTAAGCTGGAGAGTGAAGAGTGATATAAAACATTTGACGTGATATGGACCAAGTGCTTTGAACTCGGCAGCCAAGACCATCAGGCAGCGGGATGAGAAGAACGTGTGGGACGAAAGAGAAGGAGCAATCACCAGACATTTTTGTTTGATTTTGGACAGCTAGAAACTCACACAAAAATAAATAAAATCTGAGTATATATTGGTTATTTGTGCTTGTATTTGTATCTTATGCATGGTATATATAGCTAAAATGTGAATCAGAAAATTTTATAAATGTATATTAATATTAATAATAAATTAGAATGAGTGTTTATTTATTTACAGTTATACTTTTGAAGGAAAAAATGGATGCATAGAAAAGTACATTGTATGTTTAATTTTATTTTAATCATGTTTCATTTTCTTTATTCCTTAGGACAAAATTGTTAATATGAACAACATTTAAAATATATTACAGTTTAATCAGAAGGATAAATTGTAATTTATGATTGAATTAATTTAACGGACATTATTGTTAAAGTGTCTCGACATTTATTATAAATTAACACAGATCAATTGCATTGAATTGAATGCTAATTATGATGTTCAATTTCCCAGGTAAAAGTCTTGTTGAAATTAAAATATATTTTTCAAGACTGACATGGACTTGGTTGATATAATAAATCAAGTATAGGTCATAGAAATATATTGTTTAAGTCTAAAAGGACTAAGATAAATAGAACAATATTGAAAGCGGGAAACTGACAAAACAAGACGTTTATGTAAAAAGCTAGACTCTTCACTTCAAATAAAAGAATCAGACGAATGATGCAAATGAGTTTGAAGTAGATTCGGTAGTGTGTCTTTGTACAAAGATTTTTTTTTCTACAGTACAATGAATATTGTGGAGCTAGCAAGTTTCAGGGCTTTGTTTCTTGATAAATCCAGCAAGAATGTAAACCTGGATCTCCTCTAACCGTACAGCAGAACAGCTGCTTGTCCATGCAACACATAGACACCACACACCGACACACAATCCTCTTCCACACACACACACACACACAGACACACACACACACACACACACACACACACACACACACACAGTTTTCACAAACAGGCCGCCGTTAGCTGTTTTAGGATCAAATTAAGGTTGCAGGAATTTCACACTGATGGTAGATACGAGTAGGTTCACCTGCTCTGTTTTGTTGTATTGACAGATGAAAGACGGACTTAGCGAGATTAGATCTGGCTTCACATTTGTGTGGAAAAGCTGAAGGCTTCTTGCAAGATATACAGTAATCCAGACGAGTGACACCACTATACATGTTGGACTTTTCTGATTACCCTCAGCACTGAATTTCCACATGATGAATAAATCAATTGACACCAGCTGCTCTGATAAGGATTGTAAATAAATACTCATTGAATCGTTTTAATAATGCATTCAGTCTTCCACAAAAAAAAAAAAAAAAAAAAAAGAAAGTACATGTACTCTCATATATCTGCAGCTCGGATATGTACTCTCACGGCCTCACCCAAGCAGAGTGTGTGTTTTCTTTCAACGGCGCCACTGAAAAAACAGTCTGACATTTAGCCAGCAACTCTGGCCTTGAGTACAAGCAAACAAACACGGACACAATATTACAGCCCAAAAACACACTGATTGTCTATTACTAGTGTGTGCTCAAATAATTAAGTTAAACATACTTTAGAGTCTCTGGAAACAAAAACAACTATTCTCACAATCCCACAATCCCACTAATAAAATACTTTACTGAAATAGAAGCAACTACATTAAAGTATTGCTGAATATAAAAAAATAAAGTTTGTTTTAATAATTTCACCACTCTTTAGAAAATCTTTCTCCTGTCTTCTTTCATTTGAAAATATGCAGTGGTGTGAAAAAGCATTTAACTCTTTCCAGATTTTTTCCATCGATGCTTCTTTGTTTCCAGATTATAAACAAACAGAACAAAAATAAATAAATCAAAGACACCCTGAGTAAGTACAAAAACAGTTTTTAAATTATGATCTTATTTAATCTAGGGGAACATTTGATTCAAACCAGCATGGCATTTTGTGAAAATATGAATACACCAAAAACCTAAAAGACATGCAATTGAATAAATCTGGGATTTTTTTGATGAACCCAAAAAAATCTCATGGAGTAGTTTTGGAAGGTCACTCTGTGCAGATTTTTTATCGGTTCATATTTTTTCTAATTGTGGATGATGGCTCACACTGTATTTCTTTGAACTCCCGAAACTTTAGAAAACACATGACGCCTGGCTTTTTAAGATCATTTGGCCTACTATGTTGTCAGGGAGATTGTTTTGAGTGATTCTTCAGCACAAATAGTAACCAGATCTGGGTGTGGCTAGTAAAGTTGATCAGATTAAAGTTCATTCACGATTTAAAAATAAGGGAAATTTTCATTTTCGTCTATGGCTTTGGTGGATATTTTTTTTTTCTCTGGCAACAAAAAGATAATTTGAAAACTTACATTTTAAAAAGAAAGTGCAGTTAATTTTTCACAGCTGAGTTTGCGGTTTCAGGCCAGAAATGACAGACATTTTTAACAAATTTCTCAATGTAAAATCACAGCGGGGTGTTCAAATACAGTTAAAGGTTTTCATGTCCTTCTACAATAAAATTTAAAATAGATCACAGACTAATGCGATAAAGCTTCACAACATGTGCCGGCTTGAGCATCTGTAACATGTGTATACTTGATAAACCATCCCTCACACATCTGTTTCTATCATTTTTCTCCATGTGTGCAGCCTTGTAAATATGTTTTCCTCCTCTTTATGGTACCAGCATGTATGGTGACCTAACGCCATTTGGCCATCTATCTGTTAACACAGAGGGCCTGGTGAGCGTGCGGCATGATGGGGGCCCCTGACGGCTGCTTGCAGGGGGCTGCAGGGGCCCCTTGGTGCAGCTGTCCCACTCCGTAGTAACACAAGACCTTATTAGAGTCCATTAGAGCACTCTGAAACTAATAAGAGATTGTCAAATACATCCAAACATTCACACAATTCACAGAGACGCAGGAACCGAATGGAGGGTGACAGCGAACTGGGAGGGGTGAGGGCTTGTGTGTGTGTGTGTGTGTGTGTGTGTGTGTGTGTGTGTGTGTGTGTGTGTGTGTGTGTGTGTGTGTGTGTGTGTGTGTGTGTGTGTGTGTGTGTGTGTGTGTGTGTGTGTGTGTGCTGATGGAGTGCAACAAATATTTCCATAACATCATTCCATTATATTTATCAAACTTATTTTGTTACATTTTTGAAAAAAGCCTGAATAACAGAAAAATGCAACAAAAATATGACCAGCTTCTTTATTATGTTGTTTTTTTCTGACTTTATCCAGCCATTCTGACTAAAATTATCCTTGCATCTGGGCGATGAGAAAATGCTTGTCTGGAGTCCACAGTTCCAGAAAAAGAGTGTCCCCTGGCCCTGACAGCAGGGGCTTGACCCAGTAGACCGCCTTTGATCTTTAATTAACATCGGGCATGTCTCTGGAGAGAAAAGCACTGATGAACAAGGAACCGTTTGGGAGAAGCTACAAAAGCTGAGAAACCAAAATGGAATATTCTTTGCTGCAATCCTCAGTATTGTTTCTGCTTTAAAGCCACTGTAGGAAGTATTTACTGGTATACACATCTAGAGCTGGACATGTTGTAAAAAAGCTCCAGGTCAGTAAGATTACGTTCTCTGTCGGCGTCTCAAGTCTTTTGCAGCTTCTAACAAGTTTTCTCTCACTATTGCCCTGTTTTTAACTCCATTTATCTTCTGACCAGTTTTTCTGTCCCAACTGAAAAATCCCCACAGCATAACATTGCAACTACCATTCTTCGCCGTGAGGATGGTGTAATTAAAGTGCTGTGCGGTTTATTTCACACTCTACATAGCATTTGGCGTAAATGACAAAAGAAATATGCTTAGATAACTAAACTAGGAAAGACATTTGCGCCATGTGGCTGAGACCTCTACGAGTTTTCTTCCAGGTTTCTTGTGTATCATCCATGAATTGTGACAAACTTCAGACAAAACATACTTTATGGCTTTCTTTCATACATAGCTTCTTATGAGCACATTTTTAAAGTCTGGACTGTGATCCACATCTAATGACAGATGGATATCTGCCACTTTAAAATTGATAAGCAACGTTCTCCCGCTTCACAGCTACATTCTAGTTTGTGTTGGTCTGTGAGAAAGTTTGGCAAGGACCAAAACATGTGTGAAGATTGTGCAAGCAGCAGAACAGTCATGACGACCAGACAATGATATACAAATACATTTGCATCAATCTCAGTTTAACCTCCTATCATACTTTCACCCGCACCCACAGTCATCACCACAGTTATTCCATTGTAACCCACTCCAGTCTACTCCCTTTGTCGGACCTGTCTCTGCAGTTCTAGCTAAAATCTTCCAAAGATAATGATGTGTCAAAGAAAAGGTTACTACCAAATCACTACCGGCTGCACCCGCCTGCTGACGGACCTGGATAACACATCGTCTACATATAGAGAGATACATGCGTACAGCTGGACAACCTATCCAGAGACACCTTGGGAGCCTTGGATTTGTTTGAAGGTTTCCCAAACAGAATGCACCCACAGTCAAATACGTAATGTGCACACAAAGACCAAGTATTTCACATTAAAGCCCTTAAACTGACAGATATGAAGTGTAGAAGTCTTTACATCAATCTTTTCTCGCAGCCTCGGAAAGTTCTTTGACTTATTTAGATCAGACAGATTCCACACACAGGAAGAGCTGAGACATTGGACATTAGAGAATACAATATATATATATATATATATATATATATATATATATATATATATATATATATATATATATATATATATATATATATATATATATATATATATATATATATATATAAACAAATGTTTCTTACTTTGGCAGGTGCTGATTCTCTCCTCGTATCCTGGGTTACAGAGACACTTTCCAATAGGCACAAGCCACTCCCCCTCTGTGCTACAGTACATTCGTGGGGGTTCCTCCTCTTTTGAGTAATTGACACACAAGCCTTTGACCTCAACCAGGGACTGGGAGTCCATGGGCACAGTGTCAGGGAAGGAGGCCAAATTCTTCACAGTTTGTGGACACTTTTTAAAGTAAACTCTGACTGAGACTAAAGCCACGCAGGCACCCACGTCTTGGAATGCCAGGTAGAAACCTTTCTTGCTCAAAGGGCCCACCTCCCGCACCTCAGTATTGAGCTTGAGGATGCGATCTCCAAGGTCCGTTTGGGTAAAACTCTCATCGGCAGCAATGGTGTCAATCTTCTGAAACTGATGCTCCCTGAAGTGGCTTCCCTGGTCATCGTCTGTCTCCAGGTAGAGGAGGTTAAAAGTCTCCTTACAGGTGCCAAGGACCAATGGGATGGAGTTGCAGTCCCGCAGGGTGAACTTCAGCTCCACGTAGATCTTCTGCGCCGACTGGCGAGGGATCCAGTTGGTGCGAAGCCAGTTGTTCTGGCTGTACTCCATCACGTTGCAGACCTGGAAGGTCCTGATGGGGGTGTAGTGCTCGTCCACACCACTGATCTCCTCCCACTGCAACAAACGAAAAGAGGGAGGGGTCGAAAGGAGAAGCAGAGGGAAGCAGGAAGGAAATAAAAGAACAGAAATACAGCGAATAAAGAAAGTAATGAGAAAATTAGGAAGTGAGAATGGGAGTAAAGATGGTGAAAAGAGAAGAAAATAGAGGCAAAGAGATTCATATAATGTTGAAGACAATTAGGGGTTTGGAATTAGAGGAAAAAAGAGGGAAGGAGGGGAGATAGAGAGAAAAATAGTTATCTCCACCCTGTAACCATTTAATGATGAATTATTTAGATCCAGATTCATTCTTTCTGAATACTAAACATCTAATAAACACTTAAGGGTGAAAAAAATCACACTACCAGATCTTTTGTAAATGATTCAAATTAATTAAAAGCAAACTTGCTGCCATAGCCAATTTTGCTCTATTAGGGTGCTGTGAAAATATCTCTAAGATAAGCCATGAAGTGTGATGTTTCCATCTCAGTTGCCCTAAATCTGTGTGAAGCTGCATAATTAATATTAAATATTAACAAAAATCTCATAGTGTTTTTTTTCCACCCTTACACTAACATGATCTCTTTAATTTCTCTAATAGTGAGGACTTTCAAGCTGTAGTCTTTGTTATTTGCATCACAGAACTACTTCTACTTAAAAAAGAAAACGTGCTGAATCCACTAAATGAAACAAAAAGAAGCTACGAGGTATAGACAGATGTGAGTGTATACCAGGAACGTTCGTGTCTATCTTACATTTTCCCTCCACTGGGAGAAAGCAAAGAGAGGAGAGGAGAAAAAGAGAGCTGGGTCATTCCTTTTGAATTCAATACAGCGGAAAGACTCATTGATCATGCTCTTCGGCTTTGCTGTCCAGGCAAATCAACACTGAGTCACAGCAATGAGGGATGGACACCTGTAACAGTGGGCTTATAATGGTTAAGATGAGATAATGGGTGTAAATGAGCAAATGGTTTCACCTTTTCTTTTTAGTGAAATTTTAATAAAAAATTTAAGTTCCTCTGTTGTGTTCAGATATGAAAGAGTTCATTATATCATATATTCATATATCAACTTAGCTTTTTCCAGATTTTGGTGGATTTCTATCATATACTTTAGTGCATTTAAGATTTTCTGCACTAAAAAAATAAATTAGTTTTACACATTAACTATTCAGAACTGAACTGTGTATGTGTATTTAATTCCCTCTAAATCATGATGTGAATCTACATTCCACATGCATCTATGGCTGCATGTGTTATTGGGGTAACGTCTGATATTTCTGTCAATTTTTCTTAGAAAAATATTACAAGTAACTGGGTTTATGCCTGGATTTACACAATTTCAAATGGTAAATCTTGCTGTATACTTACTGTACACATTCCCTTAATTTACCTCTATCAAAAGTTACATCAATTCTGAGCATTCATATCCGTATTGAGACTAAAATACATACAAAGGGACTCTATGTAATAATTATGTAACCTCTGAAATCTATTGGTGGACTGGACTAAAGGTGATTAGAGCAAAAGGGGAAAAATATAAAATTACAACACTCTTTGTTAAAAAAAAAAAAAAACATTGAAAACTTTGCATCCTTTTTCTTTGCACTAAATAGTTGAGAGGTGATTTTGGTCACGTCTCATAAAATGACAGTAAAACACACTGAAGTTTTTCAGGCAAAATAAAAAAAAATTAAGGGGTATGAATGTTTTTGGAAGGCACAGAATACTTGGGATATTTGGCAGGCAGACAGAAGTAAAAGCCTTAAAATGTACAAGCAGAAGTCATAAAAGAGAGGGACATAATTAAAGGAAATCTCAGAGGGAGAGATTTCGTTTGTGTTTAGTCTCTCCCGTCATGGTTCCTTTGGCATCGCCTCATTCATCTGAGAGCAGTGAACGGTCCCCGAAGCTCTTGCAATAACAGGGAAATGATGGGAGAATTCAAAGGAATTAAATATAGAGGTGAAACTAAAGTTAACATTTCACCTGACTGTACTCACAGGTTTAAATGCTCAACTATAAATACAAGCACAAAATGATGTGATGACAAGTCAAAAAGGGTTGCTGACAGACTTTAACAGAGCAGAAACCAAAAGGAGGACCAGCTTTGTCATAGTGATTAGTGACTGCTGACATTGTGTTTGATAAGAAAATCTACTTGTGTGAACACGCAGACAAATGTGCGTGCTTACATGTGTTTCTCCATTATCATTAAAGATTTTGTTGTTTGCACTTTTAGGTCAACTTATCTTGTTGAAATTTTTTTTTTTTTTTTTTTGCAGAGCAGCAGGTTTCCAGTTTTTCCAGCATTTCAAAAAATATGCTTACTATGTCAAAAATATATTGGTACAAAGTTAATAATGTAGTATAAACTAATACAACTGTGCTTAATTAAACTTTAAACAAGAGTCTGGACATTTAATATTTTATTATTTATGACTGGATTTTTTTTTAGTTTTTTCAAGTCTGATTTAATGTGTTGAAGATAAATGTGTGAGTCGTTTGTTCTAGATGCATGTCACCCCGGTTTAAATATGTTGGTTCTGATTCATGAATCACTTTGTATAGCTTGAGTCTACATATTCACTAATATTGAGGAGAACCATTTTAATATTCATAGGTATTGCACAACCTTGCTTTAAATAGATTTTCACCAACTATGGTCATTTAATAAATCAATGTTTCCAGTTGAAGGATGTCCTGGCTGTCCTATCTGATCTGCTTATTTTGATGAAAATCAAACAAGTTCTAAGTTAACTGCATGAATCAAAGCATAACTTCTTCCATAGGGTTTCAGTAGACTGCTGCTGAGTTTGAGACAATTTACAAACATGATAAAATTAGTTTGAAAATGCCTCCACTTAAGAGACAGATTCACGATGAGTTAAATTTGACCACTACTTTGAGGTAATTATCTTGTTCTGCTGCATTCGGAGCATCTGCCTTTCTGTTTGAAATGCTCCCAGGATTTTCTACTCTGGCTTCCTCTGCATGTGTGCATTTGTAAAACATCACAACTGCGTGCTGAGTCTACTGCTCTGACCTCAAGACCACATAAAGGACTTCATTTTGACAGCGTACTTTTACATTTCACTTCACTTTGGATGTATTCATGCATTAGTCCCACATTTTAAGACAGTCTACATTTCAATAAGTTTATTGTGAAATATCCAAGCGAGTTCAGACTGATACATGTATTTTCTCCTTTAGATAGGCATATTTTGATTCACAAATGTTTGCAGAAGCCTTTAAAATGTGTAAGATATTATTGCAATATCTTTATGATCTAAAACCATAAATGCTGTTTTGTTTTCTAATGTTTTTCAAAGGTAAGTTGTGTTGCAGATGCATGCAGCTATATGAAGATTTATATGAAAGTTCTCAAGCTGAATGTTCTTTAGTCGTGTGATTCATTCACCAATATATTGCTCAATAGTAAATGTCCTATTGTACATCCAGTAAATAATTGTATTGGCGTCTACTCTAAATTGAGATTAATTATGCTATGGGGGGTAGCTCTCTCATTTTAAAAATGCCACCATGTGGTATGGAAATTATACACCTTACAATTCAAAGCTTTTCTATCAAGTAGTTACTTTGATTAGAAAGGCTTAATGCTGGATTCTCCGCATGGGTTTCAGAGAGAAGAGGTATCACACCATTAAATAAACCCGTCTTTACTATGAATAATTGGGTTCTGTGTAATTAGAGATCAATGTCAAAGTGATGATGACTTAAAGGTTCATACAAAAGAACTAGGAAAAAATGTCACCCCAAAGTTTTGAGATTGAAGTTGTATTAAAGGTGCACAAGTTTGCTTTAGTCTTCGCCCCTCTCAGACTTGCTGAACACTAAAGTTACTAACAATTTGGATTTACGGTATATTAAATTTGTTGCAGGTAATGTATAAGGTTTTAACAGAACCTCACTTTAAAACTAAATCACCATCATGTGACATCCTCTTACTGAGATGATGGAACTTTTGGAGAATTTCAAGTAGAGGAAATAGCACGATTAGCCACCTTTCCAAACATTCTCAGTTTTATTTCATACCTCTTTAATATTTTTTAGGAAACTAAAGGTTTATTATTATTAAAAGAAAGCCATCACCTTATATTTCTCCATCACAACTCTCCTCCTCGCTGTACTCTAATTGATATATAACAACACAGTGACCCTATGCTAGTCTCTATGACCTCCGACCCTGACCCTTAATGGTCGCAGCTGAGGCACAGGTTGGTGTGATGCTGCCCTGGGTTCTCTGATCTGTGCTGTAGGTGAAACAGCAAAACGGACGGTAATGAAATGTGGTAAGTTGAGCTGATCAACACATAGCTATGGCAACAGGCACTTCTCAAAAGCACCTAGTCAGCACTCTAATTCACTAGTTCAAAGATGTTAGGGTCTTTGGTAGTTAAAGGGGGGCTATATAGGGTGACAGAGCACTTACATGTAACTGAGACTGACAGATTTCAGAGGAAGTAAAATAGATCAACACCTGCCGGGAGTCTAAACATCTTTTTTCAGAATTTACTTCATTATTGAAACATATTGCACATTGGTGCCTTGAGATCTGAGTTTAGAATGTATTTTGATTAAATTGGCCGTGAACCAACATGGTGTTGGGTTTGAGGATGATCTGACGAAGGGTGTTCTTTTTATGGCTTAGGGTTAAAAAAGAGCTTGAGTCATGCATGCAGTTGGCAGCTCCATCAAAGACACGGCCTTGGCTCCAATACAAGATTTGTGCAATCATATATGATATCACTAGTTCTGAAAACATAACCTGATGTGCCAGATGGTTTGCTTCACGGAACCATCTGGAAAGTTCTTCTGGAGTTTTAAGTACGCTCAGAAAAAAACCTAATTGTAATAATTAGTAAAACAAACAATATTGCGTGACTAAAGTATCAATTGTTGATACTGCCAGTGCAGGAGTGCTCTTTAAAGCTAAAATATCTACGATAAGCCTTTGGTATATTACTCCCCGTTATTAATATGCATTATTCTCCACTCCTTGTTATGTCCTATCAAGAGAAGCTCCTCAGATGTAAAACACTTTTCTGTTCCGCACTGCATGTGCAAAAGCAGCTATCTAAACTTGTTTCAAACAAATTAATATTGGTAGGCATGAAAGGAGATTTGAAATACTGCAGCAATAAGCCAAGTTCCTGGCAAAGACAGCCACGTTGTATCCCCCGTTGCTTTGAAGACTGTACTTCACTTTGTATGTACCCATTAATTCTATTCTGCATGCAGAGCCGGTGTCTGGGGTGTTGGTTTGTTGCTGAAGAATGCTTTCAAAGCATGCGAGAATGTAATCTTTAACAGTCTTTAGTGATGGGTTAAGCCCCCCGGACACTGCAAAGCAATCAGCCTGCCTCCCAGACAGATAACAGTATATCTGGATCAAACACACTCAAACACACAGACGCACAGCCATCAGTCCATTCGGTGGCTCCCGAGTGAACATCCTGGGGAGGCTAAGCTCTTAATTTGTTCTGACCAGAGCACGTTGCGTCTCCGTAGGCCAATAGCTGAAGCCTCTCTATCAGTGTGAATGAGTTTGTATCTGCGTGTATGTGTGAGGGAGGCAGAAAGGGTTCTCCGCCGTAGCCACACATTATGAGAAATCATTTCTGAGCAGCGGTCTCCGAGGGGCATGCTGCTTATCAGAGCGAAGTCAGTGGATGACGTGAGTAATTACAGATGATTCACCTTGAGGACCTGATCATCAGCAATATTTATCTGTGTCTGTGTCTCTGACTTTCTCCCCTTTGAGCTTTTCCTGCTTTCTTCACAGGCTTCCATTCACCCTCCTTACTCATCTTTTTGATCTCCCTGTCACTCATTTCTCTTCCATTCTCAGAAATGAAGGTTCTCTGGTCCGATGAGTCAGGCAGCATCATGCTGTGGGAAGTCTTTCTCATGAAAGAAGAATGGGTTTTATTCAAATAAGATGAAAACCAAACTTTTTATCCAACATACAAAGTGCTATATAAGATGGAAAACTCACGCTGGACATCTCCCTCGACACAGATATCTAGTGAATATCATGGCAGTGGCAAATATTTCACTATATAAGCCTGATTATTGCCAACATTTATTCGTCTACTTCTCTGTCATTTTCTCCAAACATTCTTTCTCCTCCATCTATTCTTTCTCCTCATCTTTTCAACCCTTAGCTAATTCCCTGCTCATTCTGCTCGGAAAGGTCCTCCATAGGGAATCACACCAACGGCCATTCCTCACAGCACTTTTACAAATCGGATAACCACAAGCGTCTTATCTAAACTAGTTCAAAGAAGAAAATCTGAAGTAAAACAGACATTTCTCTGCAAACTGCATAACCTCTGTCACACATTCCAATGGCCAAGGCTGTATCAAGTACCCGTATCAGTGCACATTTTCCTAGTTGCTCACACGCAAATAACTTTAGCCAGCACAACATCCATCTCTTTCGTCATTTAGTTGCACAGTTGCAATTGTGTAGTCTGCAATCGCCTGCAGACCAAATGGATTTTAAAGCGCATGCAGTTTTTTCTGTGATTGTTTTTTTTTTCATTGCGGTTGATCCTCATTGGAGAAGCTCGGCATACTCCGACAGTGCCAGCGCTGTATACGGCCGAAGGAAACTAGGTTTGGCAGTCCAATGGAACAAATGACGGGATTACCTTAAGCTACTGCCAAAGAGTAATTCTAACACTTAATAAAGGAAAAACAGGGAATTGTGTATGTGTGTGTTAGAGAGGGGGAAAGTTTGTGTGAGTCTGTGTGAGAGAGAGTAAAAGAGAAGTGGGGGTGGTGGGTGACAGGAGGCCAGCCCAGAGGCGCAGGAGTCTAACTAGTTAGACAAATAAACACTGAACAAGAGCCCACTGGAGGGCTTTGGTGGAGAAAGACAGACTCGCAGATGATAGAGGCTGCATTTTCTTTTATATTTCACAGCTTTTTCCTATAACTTCTTCACATAAAGTGTTGTACTAAAAATGTGATATGTTTCAAATTTGGGGGGGAGGAGAGAGAAAGGACAGATCAAGATTTGTCAACATATGTTCGAGTTGCAGAATGAGCAATATGCCATGTAAAATGTAATTTACTTATTATTCATATTCGTTGGTTTCATGATTGTAAACCAGAACTAAAATTTTGAAGGGGTGACAATGCATGTTAAAAAAATAGTTTTGAAGCACACATAATTATGAAAGTCTTCAAGAAAATAAGATTGTGGTGATTATTTTGTGTATGTTGCATTTAAATTAAGTAAATTATTAAGAAAACATTTTATCTCTTCTCCTATTTGATTTGTATTGTTTTATGTTTTTTTATTATTTTATTAGGACTATATTAAGAATAAGCAATACTCATTCAGTTCTCAATAAAATACATTCTTTTTTTCTATCGTAAAAACATATGAATAATAACATTTGAAGACATGTTTTGTTTAAAATTATGCGCCAAACCTTTTCCTACAAATACAAATGTGGTGAAAGAAAATAAACTTTTGATATCAAAAAAGAAAATGTTGTGGTTTGAAGTAACTCATAATGTTCAACAAATAAATAAGAATGCACAAGAAAGTTTGCATGCATTGTATAAACACCATCAATGTTCTTGTAATATTTTATTAGAGGTAGTAATTTTTATATCTCCTCTTACGAGGATCATTTGGGGCCAAGAACCTGAAGCCCGTTAATGCCTTAATCTCTCCTTAAACACACACATATTCAAATGCACAAACGACAGCACATGAATGTCGTACAGTTTCCCTTAAGTATCTCAACCATATGGCACACTGAATACTTAACCTTTTGACCTGCAAGATGAAGAACAGGCAAAAACGTCTGCGAAAGTGGGTCAATCTGCACTTGATTCTGTTGTTCAATAAGAGGATCAATGGAGTCTAAACATCATGATTTTTGTGGTTTAAGACTTCATGCAGTTCATGATTAAAGTGGTGAAGGTAAAAGACTTAAAGATACTCACCCCATGTGATGGGTAGGAAATCCATCCTAGCTCCCCTTGGCTTGCTTTAGAGTCTAACAGGTTAACTGTGGTAGGAGAGAAAAGGAAAAACAGACAGCATATGAGTGACCAGTTCTTGTTAGCCCCAATTAGCCTTCATTTAATCCCAAAGGAGAAATCTCCAACCTCAAGGACTGATTATTTACTCAGCTGCCACACACTCCGACTCACACGATGGCATTAAATGGATCCATTGCGAACTTTGTGAAGACAGTGATTCACATAAAGACTCTCTGTTTCTGTTTTAAACCTTTACTAATTATCAGGTTCCTCACCTGACCTGTAGCTTAATACTACAATCAGACCTAAACTATTTTAGATTTTAACAATGTGAAATAGTTTAGATTGTTCCTTATAATGCATAAGGAACAACATCCTCATTGTTGCTCCTTACGCAATAAGGAGCAATCTAAACTCCTTATTGGAAAAGTGCTCATAACTGTTAAACTATTTCTGCTTTCTGACAAAAATCACAAACTTTAAAGTATTTTATTTTATTTAAGTGACCAATATGTGAAGTGGAAAGCTTTCAAAAATATTTTACAAATCTCCTGCTCTTCAATAAAGTATAACAATGGTGAGAAGAAAGTCATTGTTGAATGAGAACGATCATGTTATGTTATTGAGTATGATGCTTTTGTATATATTTTTTTTTCAATAACAAGAGGCTGATTGAACAGAGTTGACTGGAAGCTGGAAGAAGCTATCAATTCAATCCAATATCTGAAAATAGAAAGATGATAGGTTGAGATCAAACTGAACTTTTTGCCTTACATGCATTATGCTCTAACAAAAAAAAAATACTGACAGAGCTACTGAGATGTTAAAATTGTCTTTAGTAACTATTAGATTCTAGGTTAATGATCTTGAGTGTTTGATGGTAAGCCTTGATAAAAGGTTTGCATGAAAGAATTAAATCATGAATCTCTGAGCTTCAGACTTTGAAAATTCAGCATCGCTACTCAGATATGCTTCTGTCTCAATGGAGTTTAAGCCAATGAATACGTCTCACAACTTAAAATAACCCTCCTTTTTCCATTTAAGGCAAATGCTGCATTTTAGTTTGTATTAGATGAATATGTTTCCTCAAGTGTGAAAGAGGTTTATATTGCCTGGAAAACTACAAACACCCTGCATAAGACACAGACGAACACAGAAAGCAAATCTTTCCTTGCAGGTATTTTGAAGGCGGTGAACAAAAAATACGGCCAGGATTTAAAGAAGCCAGGAGACAAGCTTAGTTTCAAAGAATCATGCTTTTGACCCATTCAAGCACCGGCCTACCTTGCTGCACACTCATTCATGGCGACTGAAGTGTAACCAGGTAAAGCAAAAGTGCTTCAAATCAAAATTTAAATGCAATCACCACTTTGAGAGGTAGTCCAAAATTCCATTGGCCACACCATGACCAAAATATGAATCCATTTAGAAAGAATGGAAATGTAGCCTGCATATGTATGTGTGTGCATGCGGGTGTCTGTGTGCTCAAGAAACCACTCTTTTTTTTTTCAAACAGGCATTCAACAGCAGATTGAGTAAATCCATGTCTAATAGAGAAAATATGACATGGGACAAATAAGACAAGGAGCTCAGTGGTCCTATGATGCAAGCTGGGAGACTGGAAAACAGTTTTCTGTGGTGAGCTGAAGTCATACCCTTGTCAGTGGAGCAGAGAAGCAGAATTTTATTTTTATTTTTTTTTAATTCTGCAGTGCTGATAGAAATTATATGACCAGCAGTGCAGGTAAATAGTGCTATAGGAAAGTGTCATTCCTGCTGATGGATATGTTGAACAAATTACCTGTGACACACAATGTATTCCTTGAGCTTGGAGTTGAATTGGAGCATTTTCTGCTGTTGTATTCATGCAGAGTGAAAGATTGCTATTGAAGCAGGCTGTCAGTACGGATCACACAGAAAAAAGAATAAAGACAGCTTATTTGATCAACATAAACTTGACTTCAGCAGGCAAACTGTCACAACCAGAAACACAAACTTGATATGCAAATCAAACATCCAAGTGTTGGACCTCCAGCCATGAAGGAATATTAATCCCACAATGCACTGCATCATCCCACTGTGAGATTCAACAGGAAGAGGAGGAGTTTCAGGAAGGAAACTGTGCAATCGAGGTCTATGGAACATCTTTGTAAAGGTCTTTGATAAACAATCTCTCTCTCCTGCCACCTGAAAGCCCCCCTCATTTCATCTACAGGCAGAGAGAAGGGCCACTCCAGAAACCACAGGAGCTCTGAATCCAAAACTATGCAGGTGACTATATTGGCCCAACCAAAAGACTAAGTCCTGGTTTTATTTAAAAATCTGCAAAAAGAACCTTGTCCAGTTGTTGCCAGTTCTCCTAAATTGCCATTGATAGCCCAATGCTAGCTGGCTCCTCCAAGAGAGAGAAGAGGGACCAGCCAATTCAGCTCCACTCCAGAGCTCAGAATCACATCTATGCTGAGTTTGATGCAAAATAAAAACTCATTTTATATGGATTCTTAACACAAAGAATGTGTGTAATGAATCTGTTGCCAGGCGAAAGCCACAGATGCTGCTTTACCAATGCCGGAGAGCCATGACAGTCTAATGTTGAGCTGAAAACGCCATGTTGTGAGACGGTAGTAGAACATGCTGCAGCTGCTGGCCGACATTTTTCAACATTTATTCCAAAAAGGTTTCCTCATGTGTTCAGAAGCACAACCAAGTACCTCATTTGAATCTGCGCGTCATGCAGAAGGCAGAACTCTAAGCTGTGACTCAGTTTGCCATTTTTTTTTGTTTGAGAAAATGCTCATTATTTTAATGTTTTTATTCGTGAGCTAAAAGACTTTCCAAAACAGTTTTTTTCTTTTCTTCCAAAGCCACAAACGATCACAAAGCAAAGCATAATAAATCCCCGAAAGGTTACTCTTCCAACAAAACTGACTCATCTCTATAGTTCATTTCCTTCCGAAAGCAAAGTGATTTAGATCTGAGCACGTACAAACAAGTAACTTGCACACACCCATCGCAGAGTGAAGCAGAAGCGCAACTAGACCCTACAGCTGTGACCTCAAGCACTGCAAACGCATACTCCCTGGATTCTCCTGGACAAACTAGCATTCCGAATCCAGTGACGAGTCTTTTCCAAATGTTATCCCAGGATACCTGGCAACAATCTAACATGGACTAATACAACAATTTTTTTTGTAAATATCAGCAGATACTGCAACAAAGGAGTTCAGAAAGGAAGAGGCACACAGAGACTTATTATCTACTTCTGGGCTTTCAAAGCTACTAAGTCGAGCCACAGCAATGCAGCAGCACTCAGGCAGTTGAGTGGCAGAATACACATTACTATTAGAGTCTAATGAAGCTATCTGTTCATGTCAGATAATAGCAGCTCCGCATCCAGGCCCGTTGCTTCCAATTTACATTTCTCAACAAGCCAAGCCCACATCTCAAATTGAGCTGAGCGAAGGAAGGAATTTGAGTGCAGAAAATTAGACAGCTCTCATATTGTAAGAAGGGAAAAAATGGGCCCTTCAGCTGCACTTGGCTTGAGGAATCAGCACCGATGCATATACAAATAAACACAAATAAATTTACCCATCAAGGAAACAGTGGGGATACACAAAGAGAGATCCACAGATACCGGCTACAAAAATACAATAAAAATACAAATAAATAGATGTTGTGTTATTGTGGGCGTGTCCTGTGTTGCTGTGTCAGCCAGTTAGTCTCTGTTCAACAAAGATGAATGAAAGTGAGATATTCTAATGTTGTTTGATTTACTTCAATGTTTGAGTCAAATAACAAAGTTGAAAGGATTTAACTTAATATATATTTCATTAGGTGAATTTGAATGGAAACAATCATATTTTAGACATTTTTCTCACTCAAACTTCTGTATTTGAAGCTCTTTTCTGGTGGCCCAAATCTTGCTGGAAATTATATGAGCACTCACTACTCATGCGCCTCCATGAGGGGTGGCTCTGATGTGATGTTATAGAAGCCCAGGTTGTTTTAATAGTGGCTTTCAACTCCTCTCAACTCCTCTGTGTTGCTGGTTCTGGTATCTCTTATCTTCCTCTTCACAAAACTTAACAGACCATGGGTTTAGGTGAAGTTTATTCGGGTTTTCTGGCCATTCAAATAAAGCTATACTGTAGTTCTTTAAGCAGGTGTCCGAACTTTGGCGGTGCCATCACATGTCGAGTCCTTCTAAAAAATAAATATCTGAAATCAAAGTTTCTCAGCACAAGTACTCACAAAATGCTTAAAAATGTTCTGGTTGGCAGCTGAGCTTACTTTTGACTTAATACAAAACAATGAACTGACAAAGTAGATTATGTTCCTCCACAAATAATTATTAACTCCACAACTCTTCGTTCGGTGTGCTTAAAATTATTTTAAGACTCTTCCATTTAACTTTTTATTGATGTGTTTTGGTGCAGGGCTGCACAGTGGTGTAGTTGGTAGAGCTGTTGCCTTGCAGCAAGAAGGCTCTGGGTTCGATTCCCAGCCCCAGTCCCTCTGCATGGAGTTTGCATGTTATCCCTGTGCATGCATGGGTTTTCTCTGGGTACTCCAGTTTCCTCCCAAAGTCCAAAAACATGACTGTAAATTGCCCCTAGGTGTGAGTGTGTGTGTATATGGTTGTTTGTCCTTTGTGTCTCTGTGTTTCCCTGCGACAGACTGGCAACCTGTCCAGGGTGATCCCACCTCTCGCCCCGAACATTAGCCGGCAACATTGAGAAATATTCAAATACACCAAAATGTACATGTTGTGTGTATATTGTTACCATTTGCAATCAGGTACCAGATAAAGTTCAAAATTTATAAGGCGCATGTCGTCTGCCTTCATATGCAGTTGTGCCCAGAGCTACATATATGCATACATTTCGTCACAAGTTTTCTACTATTACTTCACATTGAACCCTCAAACTAACACAAAATAAGACTGTACACAAAGATTTGCTGACAGTCTTTACGCTCTCACTCTCTTTCACACACACACACGGACCCACAGAGTCAGTTAGCAAGCCAACGTCAGCCAAGAATATGGCCCCTGCCCCATCAGGGAATGCTTCTAAACGGGAGTATTAATAGCAAACTCAGCCAGCCTGTCTGAGAGGGAGCAAAACATCAGAGGTGGAAACAGGTGAATCAATATATATACAGCAAACCAAGACCACCGTCTAAAAACCCACAATGTGTAAGCTGAACCTGACAAATGGAGGCGGTAAATGACACTAGATATATGATGATTGTGCATGCTGTATAATCATATATCTGGTATTGCCCGGCGTAGCATATGTTGAGCAGGGGAGCCCAGGCATGTAAAGGGGGAGAGGCTGAGCTCATTTTGATGTCTGTGTTCTCATAATTTACAGCGGCTGATTTTTCCAGCACACATTTTAATCCGAGCTTCCCCTGCAACTAGTGCACAGCTGATGAACATGCAAAGGCAGACATCAAGATGTTGATCAGGCACATAGAATAGAATAGAATGTTTCTGTGTAGGATGCCTCTGTGCATGTGAGAGCTGGCAGGCCGCACTGCAGGCAAAGCAAGGCGACTTGTGTCTGTGTTAAAGGGTGAAGTGTTCACCTCCCATTATGAATTATTCAAGAGCAAAGTCGCTCTGTCTGATGTTGTTGCTACTTGCCCAGCCCCTCTGTCCCCATTCTTTCTTTATTTCTTATTCTTTCTATCTTTCTCTCTCTTCTTCTTCTTTCTTCCTTTCTTTCTTTCATTCCATCTGTTTTCTCACTTTATTCTTTATATTTTTGCCTTACTGTAAAAAACAAACACACTAGCGCTGACATATGTTCCTCTGCATGCTGTGTACAGCATGGGAACATGTAGTTTCTACATAATCCTTAAGTTTCACTCTAAACTAGTTGAAATCATGCTAAGCTGGCGTTGCCTGTCTTCCTCATTTGGTGAGCACACACAATGGCTTACATCCCATAAGGGGAGCTGAGATTTATCTATTTATTTATTTATTTATATATATTTTTTTTCATTATTATTTTGTGAGTGCACTAAAATTTCCTGCAGTTCTGAAAGGTACCATAGCTCACAAACGTCCATGTGTCCCAGAGGGACCGCAGCTCTGGGCTCTTCGGGGCGAGCAGCTAAAAATACCCGCGGCCTCCTGGCGTCCCGCAGCGGGCCTGTACCTCACACCACCTGAGAGGACAAGCTGCGCCAATTCACAACTTCCTTTTTTTTTTTTTTCTTCCTTCCATCAGTGATGAAAGAAAGAACCGCGACAATCAAATGTAGCCTACAACTTACATTGTGAAAAAGTAGATACGTAAATACCTTACAACTACGTCGAAAGGTTTCAACGAGATGGTCGTGACCTACTAAAGGCCACAGGAGTCCATTAAAAAAAATAAATAAAATAAAATAAAAAAAAAAAAAGTAAAAAACGGTCGAGCCATAGCGGGACATGGGGAACGAAATTAGAAAAAAAAAAACTTACATTTTCTCTCAATGGGGAAGAACTAAATAAATGGAAAAGGTTTCATTATCGTTTGCTTAAGCTGTGACTACATGTGGCTTCCTCCTGCATGAACATTTGTATTTAATTTGGAAATAATGCTGTAATGCTGATCTTCATAAACTCTGTAAAAAAAATAAAAAATAAAAAAAAACAGGAAAGAAAAGGTTCATCCCTTCTAGACCTTTAAAAAAATTCTCTACAAGCTAAATTGCACAATGACTGAAAGATCCCAAAATCTTGCTGAATAGCAGGCATATTCAAATGAATATCCAGTCTGCTTCAAGCAGGATATGTAATTACCAGTGCACTGACGACTGGAAAAAGACAAACTAACTGACCAAATAAATAAACAAAACCACCTAATCACAGAGACACACGAAACAATAGAAAAGAGAAAAAAAACTTTCTTTTGTGATATGGCAAAAGTGAATTTTTGGAACTTCTTCATCACATAATTCGAAGTATTTACAAACAAGATTTATATAAACTAAAGTAGTTCTGTTTTTGACATAAGATTTACAAAAACTGCGCTTGAAGCACCTTCCACTTAGATCGTATATGGATGGACACACCTACGAGTAAGGAAAAGCAGCTTGTCGTGCTTTTGTAGTGACTTTGGAACATGAGTTGGGTGATTGATAATGTCAAATCAATGCTTATCGTGTGCTTTATAAATCAATGGTCTGCGTTCATCAGCTCTGCTATGTGTTTTTGATCGTTGGGCAGCAACTAGATCCGTCGCAATGATGGACGGATGTTTTAGATTTTTTGCATTGCAGTTTCACTCTTGCGAGCTGCTTTTCGTGTTGAAAACGTGCCTTTCACCTATAGATCACAAGCTCCTGATATCTGCATGTATTTCCGTAAGGACGGAGCAGCTCCACGCTGAGGCTCCCTGGCAGATTTATGAGATAGAAAACTCTGTTAATTGACTTAATTGCCTAATTTCTGGGCATGTTGCGCTTTTAACTAGCCACACGAGTCTCTGAAGGAGTTGAGTTTGATGCGTTTGTGTGTATGCCTTTTATTTTCATGAATGCCGAATGCTAAAAGTGTCTTCTCAGGAAAAATAAATACATAACACAAGCAGACACACACACACACACCTACACACACTTCCTCTCCACTGTGATATATATTTTTTTCTTATATTTTGTGGAGTGTTAACTCTTTCAGTTTCACTATATCTGCAATATATCTTATGAACACATTTCAGTACTGATATCTTGCGCCGCTGAATAAAGTCCGAGCTGTTTGCTGTAGGTCTGCGTAAAGCGTTTGGTTTTTATTCCATTTTGTCACGCAGCATATTCTCCTAACTCTCGCCGTCAAGGAGCGACCATAAATTACATCTAATGCTCTCTCTCCTCTCCTCTCCTCTCCTGCGCTGCTTTATAACAAACGAACCAGAGTCCCGGTCGCCCCTCACTGCAGGGGCTAAAGCAGACAACTAATTCTCTTCTGTATTTTCTACAAAAAAAAAAATAAAAAAAAAAATAATAAAAAGTTTAATTATATCGTTCAACAAGCGTTTCAAAGCCGAAATCAGTTTCAACCGTCTTACAAACTAACCTCGGAGTTCATAAGGAGAATTTGCCCAACTCTTAAAAAAAGTACATTTTCAAGTTCATTCACGTTGGGCGTCTCAAATAGGGACGCCGCTGTGTGGCCTAAAAACCTGTGAGTTTTCAGAGAGCGGTGGCAACAGAAAAATAAAACAGAATTTGTGAATGTCGCTAAAAAATGATTCAAATGTCTAATAAATGTGCGTTTTTGTGTGTTTTATCAACCACTTTCCTACAAAAGTTTAACCTATCTGCACTCATTTGAGACAGCAGTGAGTTTGTGTCCCACTAACTAAACAAAGCGGTATAAATACAGAGCATAATTACTGTATTTATAAACTCTTAACCAGCTATTATATGTTGTTCTGCTTAGATTGCTTTCCGACTTTAATAGCGTTGCGGGATGACTTTTGCTTACTCGTCTGACTTTTGCTTACTAACTGATAGACATCGGACAAAAATATAGCATTTTTGAGAATATACCCTGCTCTAAGGATTTCACAAAGCTTGAGAATATAGTAAAAAATCAGCAATTTTTACTATATTCTTTATTTTTGCTCATGAGTGTTGCTTTACAGATGTGAGGAAGTGACCGTGTGGACGCATAGGACCCGTCTCATAACGGCCGAAAAAAGTCTCCTTAACTTTCGCAGGGAACACAACTGAGCATTATTAGCGCGTTTGGTGAGAAGGTAAAAATCATGTTAATTGCTGCAAAGCCTTTGAAATGTCATAGTGTACATGTTCGCAGTGGCTTGCAAAAGCATATTTTCGGGTCAAAATGTGCGGGTTTTCCGTTCTTTTAAGAAAACAATCCTGTGCGTTTTTGCGCGCACTGCGACTCAGCTCATCCTCTACTTATTGTCCTGAGATGAAGTTCGGCTCACAGTTACCCTGCAACTGGGGCATTTACCCCAAATGGATTAGTGGGCAGGCAGTAACCGACAGTTAGACACGAAGAGTTCCCCTGTATCTCCGTAACAACTCCCAAGGTGCGCATGGTGAGTTCTTTCAAAGCTGACCCTCAATTCATGTAGATTTAAATTACTAATAGCAGCCCGGAATCTGCTTTTCACGCCCCCTTGTCGAGATCTATGTTCAGTTTGAATGTCCCACACAGTTCGCCCGTTAAAGGACGTCTTGTGTCTGTTGATGCCACACTGTCACATCCGTGCGCTTTGGATCATCTTCCTATTGTTGTCGCAGTTATTTGAACAGAGATCCGCGACGGGCGCATGGCATGCTGAGATCAGTGCCGAGTGAAGCGCACCATTTACACACACACACACACACACACTCTCCCTCACACACACACACAACACACACACACACACACACACACACACACACACACACACGCAGAGAGACTGACTGACACAGAGAGTAGCGAGCGCTCACGTTGATTCAAATGTCCGCGGAGTTGCCTTACCTTCATTGGGGGGATAGATGATGAAGAAAGCAGGGACAACGCAGGACATTAGAA
The DNA here is from genome assembly GCA_033032245.1 of Poecilia picta. Lineage (NCBI taxonomy): Eukaryota > Metazoa > Chordata > Actinopteri > Cyprinodontiformes > Poeciliidae > Poecilia > Poecilia picta. Next base: position 35,264,941 of record CM065354.1, on the reverse strand, counting down.
GGTGTAAAATGAAAAGAAGTGATCGCGGATTGCAACAATCCATGGCGGCGGATCAGAGGTACAGAACTCCATGAAGCCACTGACTGGTCTGGGAACGTCTTCTCTCCACTCAGCTTTCCTCCCCCCCACCCCCCCCCCCCCCCCCTCTCTCTCTCTCTCTCTCTCTCTCTCTCTCTCTCTCTCTCTCTCTCTCTCTCTCTCTCTCTCTCTCTCTCTCTCCTGCTCGGTCTCCCTTCAGCAGGAGCAGTTTTCCGCTGGGTCCTACAGAGTCAAAACCAACAGCAAAACACAGCGCCCAAGTTCATCACAGGTCAAGCAGAGACTGAAGTCTAGCAGGAACGTGTTTAGTTCTAGGTTTTATTTTACATTTTACCTTTATTTTGCATATTGTGATTTTTTTTTAAAACTGTTTGAATCAACCTAATAAGAAATACGACCTGGGAAAAACAATGGAGTGACATAGGAACTGCATGATGCTGTTCTGTGTTACTTTATCAACAATTTGGTAAGATTAGTTAAGTATTTAGTAATTCTAACTATGCATCTATGTTATATTATTGCTTAATGAGGTTAAGAAGGCTAAAGAACAGCCAAAGCTGTAATATTTTGTGGGAAGTCAGAACAAAAGCCAGAGGTGGACTGCAGAAAATTTTATTGAAATCTATCTGTCTGTAAATTTAATATTCAATCTTATGCATCACCTAAAAATAATTCTAATGCTAAATGTCAACAGCATAACTGAACCCCTAAAATGTTGGGGGATCGCTTTAGTGAATATCTGCACGATTATTCGTGGCCATCTTCTTAATACCCCTTTGGAGATTTTCTAGAGGGACTATGTAGTTAATTTATTTATTTTTATTTATTTACTTGTGTGCTTTAACATGCTTTTAAAATCCTTTTTGGATTCCTGTCACTCACCTCAAACACCATAGTGAGCGTGATGAAAAGAATCATGTCAGCTTACTTTCGGTATAGACAGTCTTTATTTTTTCAGTTGAAGGCAGCAATGAAAAGCTTTAATTGGTCTTAAACATGTTCAGACTCTAGCTATCTTTGTGTTAGATTCTCAGTTTATGATAGTAAAACTAATATGTTGGTTATCTTATTATTGAATATACCACATCAGATTAGCAAGGGTAAGGACCTTTCATGAGAGTAGTGCTTGATAATGTTTCTGCATTAAATAAGTTTAATTTGTAACCAGCTTAGCAACAATGCCAACATTAGAGTCAAACCATGATATGGTCACTATTGTCTTTGCTGTGGTTAATATTTCTGTCCAAGTCAATGCTCCTGTCACGGCTAAACTTCTTACACAATAAAAATGCCAGTGTTGAATTAACACCCAAAAGTGTCTATATGTGTCCAAGTTAGCTGGTGTTAAATTCAACAATACAGAGTGTCACATTAACATTCCAACGTTGTTAGTGTTAAACTATATTAAAAGTAACACCAGTGTAGTGTTGATCACAAAATATAATTGATCCACAAGGTGCCAATATCAATCAAATCAAGTGGAAAATATTCAAAACGATACACAGAAATGGAAAGTTTAACTTTTCTTAAACCCATTTCAGTATTATAGACCAATGTCAATTTAACAAAAAAATGGGTGTCAATCTTTTAACACTTTCAAAAGTGTTACTTTAGCACCAGCTGACTTGGACACATATAGACACTTTTGGGTGTTAATTCAACACTGGCATTTTTTACTGTGTAGCAGGCTAATCAGGTGATATTCATTTATTTCAATAAGAATATTTTGTAGTCTTGGGGCCTTTTAAAGGTACAGCAAAGCAGCAAAAATATAAAAACAATCAGAACTGAACTAAACATTCAAAGAAAAACACATATTAGTTGCTGTAACGCTCAGTTTTTTAATTGAAATTCAACTGTTTCACTTGTGTCTGTATCTGTTAAACATATTGATTCTAAGAGGCACTTCAATTCCTGCATCATCAACAAAAGAATTCATGGGACAAAATCTTACGGTTTGTTTTTTTGCTGTGTAATCCAACTATCTGCTTTAAGTTCTTCAAGCTAATACTTTAACTTCTATAGAGTTGAAGGTTAAAAATAAGTAAAATTTAATGAGCGGTGTAGGACTAATTTTAGGATTTTTTTTAAAGAAAAACCACTATGTTATTAGTTGTTAAAGTAACAGCATGAGAATAAAAGTGACCCCAAAATGTTTTGAATACATTTATTTACACACTCATTTCATGAGATGTTTTGCCATGTTAAATCTGTGACCTAAAACAAACAGTAAAGTTGATATTTTAGTTTTGTATTGGATGTGTTTTTCATACTGCCGAGATTATATCTTTTTTACTTGTCATACTAATTTCATGAAGGGACAACGTTTCATTCATTGCTATGTTGAAGGACATGTGATATGCATGTGGTCAGGTCTACTGTGGACACTTCTTTGAGAAGACCATTAGGGGCCCCCAACATCACAAAGCTTGTTGTATCCTGAAAGGCTTGGGTGGCAGTATAACGTCAGGGCCCTTGCTGAGACACCAGCTGTTGCGGTTGGGGGTTGGAGCTGGAGGTTAAGGCAAGGCATGTGATATATGGGAAAAGTTAAAGGACACAGCACACTGTGAACACAACAATATAGTGCCATTTGGACTTTGAGAACTCACTCCAAAATTCAAATTATCTCATTAGCTTGCACATGGACAAAAAGCACATGTCTAACCATATATTAATCAGTGTTGCATAAAGGATATTTAAGCTATATATATATATATATATATATATATATATATATATATATATATATATATTGTATATATATATATTGAACAGTACAGTTTAATAGAAGTTTATCCTCTTCTGTCGGCCTTTTAATTGAGATTCTCATGCCACTAGAATGACACCTAGCTATGCTATTCATAATCTGGCACTGCAGCTTTTTAAAATCATTAGTTCAATGTATATGTGCACATTGTGGAATAATGGAAAATGTTTGTAAACATAATCTATAACGCAATGATGCAAATTCAAGACAGTACTAAATATTCAGATTTTTAGTGTGTTTTCATGTTATGTTCAAGATCCCATTGGATTCAGCTGCGGAGTTTTACAGCGTGCTTCATGGAAATATGTTGGAACATGTCTAGCAAAACTGCGTGATAGATGCAGACTACTCCATACATCTAATTATGCTACTGCTAATCTTATGCTAACCATCATATTATAAATTATTTAAGGCTTCAAAAACCATGCAATTTATTGAAGATGATTGCTAAACCAATCACGCAATTTCAAGCAAACAGTCCATGTTTTGAAATTTGCAGTTGTTTGTTCATCATCCCCAGGTCAACGTGTTCAAGCACCATTTATTTTTAACTGCTGAATTTTTACAGTGTATTTACTGTAAATCTTTTAGACCAACTACCTTAATAGCCAACAAAGAGCACCAACTGTAAGATTCACAGCTTGTGGTGAATGCAGAGAAGAATGATGCGACTGCTCTCCTTGCTACATTATTAAATGACTACGGCATGTGGATTTACAGCAGTTTTTAGACACGCCAGCCTTTGTCATACATCATCCTCTACATCCTACTAATTCACTTATTACACAGAGAAAAGATTAATATGAGAGGCCACACAGCTAACAATCAATTCAGAAGATTGACATTCTGGCAATGAACGTGCCATGATTTATTTCTACAAATATATTATGTAGGTAAGCAGAGAAAATACCTCGATGCAGTTGCAAAGAAAGCTATTGTGCTTTGTAAATAGTTTCATACTTTAAATTTTTCACCAAATAGCTGTTATTACAAATAGACTATGATGATTTTTTTTTTTCTGTATCTTTGAGATGCAGGTCGATGGTTGCGCTGGATTTTGTTTAGTGGTATGAGAGTAAAGGTGGACTGAATACAAATACACACTCTTAATTTTATAGTGTTTGATCTTAAAACTTTTTTAAAATCATAATTTATCATTACATAAAAATTTGGCACTACTTTGTCTTTTGGTCATAATAGTGTAAATAAATATATTGATGTGTGGCTTTATTATGTCAAAATGTGAACAATGTTCAAAGGGTTTGATTACTATTGCAATGGTCTTTAATTTAGATTTAGTGGTTTTTCTAAAGATAGTTTTACTGTAAAGAATCACAAAAACAATTGAGGTAGTGAATTAGCTGTAAATTGTGATTAAAAATAATGTAGAAAATCTTTGTGTGACACAGTAGGAACAATCATTACCCTTCATTTCTGATAAAAAACATACGAGTGACGTGGTGCGGCGTTGCTTTGGAAAGAACTTTAAGCTGACAGCCAAAGATAATAAATTGCAATTGTTTTTCTTTGGTTGTCTGAGAAGCTGTGTCAATGCTTTTAGTCAATAAACCAAGTCAGTCCCAACTAATTGCTGAAAATCTGCTTCTTGTTGCGGTGAATCGGAAGAATGTGATGGGTCCCTCCCATCCACATCCACATTCACTCCAACGTTTTCTTTTTCTACTTTTCTCAAAGAACTCTTGTCCATCTTGATCTCCTGCCAGTGGAACAATCAAGTACGAAAAGGAGGAAAATATTGATTTACAGCCACAATTTGAAGTCGTGGTGTGTCCCGACAAGACTGAATAGCGCTCCAGACTCATGGAGCAGATGTTGCTTAGGAGCAGCTTTGAAGCTGCCATGTCCTGGCCCTCTTACACAGTAACGCGCAAACAAACAAACACATAAGCTGACTGTGTTTACTGCTCGCTGTCAGTGCTCTCTTCCTCCCTGCGGTTCTAAGGGCAGTGCATTCCTCCATACTTGCGGGGTTGCGAAGGAGGAGAAGCCAGCAGGCTGCTGGCATGTAACACTATCCCCCCACAGCAAACATCGGACTAGGAACGCTTTCATATGTTTGCCAGTGCCACAACTCTTCATCCATTTTTCATCTTTTCTTTTCCTTAAAGCGCTATAGGAGATTCTGAATCTAAACAAAAGTGTAGAAGGCATTACAGTATTGTGGACTGGAACAATAAAACTGTTATAATGCTTTATGGGGTAATTTCACAGGAACATGTCTTGGTTAGATGAAAATGCAAGTTTACTTTGATTTGACATAATGTTCAACTTATCTTATTCAAAATGAGCTGGACTGAATGTGACCGTTTATATGGGAAAGAAAAAATTAAGTGCCCCTCTGTTTTCCGTATTTGGACCAGTGATTAATTAGGTTATGGTTCATGAGCAAATCCCCCCCAACTCAGTCACTGAGAGATAGTCTTGACAGGACTGACCAGCCAGCCATAACAGGGCCGAACACAGCCGACTCTTTTTCTGCGACATCTCATCTCCCGAAACCACATTGTGCTTTTACCCTAAATTTTAAAGTTATGGGATTAATACTATAATAACCAAAAGGTGACGGAATGGATTATCCTACGCCCAAACCCCCAACAAGGATAAGCAGTGAGTGTTCCACCTTTTCTATTTAGTTAATTACTAGCTTCATTTGGCTCATGAGCCAAAACACTTGTTTACTTTGCACAAGTCTTATTTTAGTCACCATAAAATATTATTTTATATAAAAATATTTTTATATTTATTTAAGTGCTACTTTTTTCATGACATATTTATTACTTGAAGGACTATAACTTAAAACCAAATGTTAGAATATTTGGCAACCTGAAGTTTGAATTTTTGTTTGTTTTTATTGTTTGTTTAATATTGTTTAGTTATTTACAGGTTAATATTTGTTTTTAATGTCACTTTACAGTGCTATCTTAAAAAAATATGTCTCATATTAGTGAAAGAAATTCTAAAACAAAAATAATGCATTCAAGTTTTTAGACTTTTTCTGAAATAATGTCCATTTCTCTTTATCAATGACCAGCATGAAACAGCATCAAAAAAAAAAGAAAAAGAAAGACAGAGAAATGCAATTACAGCAGATATAGAATTTCTGCTACATGTACAACTTTCAAGTTAATAACAGCATAAAAAGGGATTTTTTTCTCTTCAGTTTGAAAAGTTGGATTTTCTTTTGATGTACTTTTGTGGAATTTTAATAGGGTGTTGTTGTTCTATAACTTGGTTGAAATATAATAGCCAGTAACGCATCTTCAGAATAAATTCATGGTAACATTTGTCATTTTACTGCTCTGGAACTAGGAGGTAGCTGGTATGGGGTACATGGCGCACAAACAAAGCAAATGACTCCCACCCAAGAAACCACAAGTTCATTTTAGATTCCTGTATGTGGTGAGGTTTAGGTAATAAAACATTTTTAAAAAAATTATATAAAGGAGACATGAATGAAAAAATATTATCATAAAAATCCAAATGAAAAAAAATGTCCCTTGACTATATGAATTTATAGAAGACTGCAACTTAACCTCAACAAAGTTCTGCCAATAGTAAAGTGGAGCTATAAAAAATAGGCTCATTAATGGGTTATACATGGAAGTGGGCAAAACACTGTAATGCCTGGGTGTCAAAGTTATTTTCATTTTGAGCCAAATCAAGATCATGAACATTCTCAATGGGCTGGTAGATAAAACTACCTAAAACAAACTGTTAAAATGTCATAACTTTCTCTGCATTTGACGGACTTCTTAAAATTAAATACTTAAATTCTTTTCACACTGATACAATTCAGCACTGCACAAATAAAAACTGGTTTGATTTGACTGCTGAATTTATATTGATGCACACGACAGTCATCTTAAAGTTTACTCATGTGGCCTTCTAGACTCTAGTTACGGTGGGCTGGATTGGTCCCCAGGCCTCGAGTTTGGCACATGTGCTGTAATGTGAAATCATGTATTTCAAGCTATGAGAGGAAAAGCAAGACACATTATGAAATCTATTGTTTTTGAATTGTGTAGGGTGAAAATGCAAACCGTCATCCTGATAAAGATGTGTAAAAAGCCTTTTAAAAACAGCGTTGTATTGCATTAGTGTAATTTCCCTATTAAAAATCTCCAATAGCTTTCTACGAATGGCACACAGATGCTTTTAATATTGTGACTAAGCAGGTGGGAGACAGACTTCTCTTGCCTTGGTGAGCCAACGTTTCAAACCAATTAACCATCAAGATGACAAACAATCTCCTTTGTTACTTGGAACACTTGATTCGAAGAAAAGCAGTCATGAATTCTGCTCTCTTTTTATTTAAGGGTGCCAGAAAGGGGAGAATGAGTACATTTCCTCAATAAAATAACATACAAAAAGCACTTACCATTTCATCCGGGAACACATTAGGTTAGCAAAGCCTTTAACTAAGGATTATTTGATCCCTAGTCAGACAAAAAGGTTATTTTAGTGTGGTAAGCAAACCAATCTCAACACCACGGTAAGAACTGGTAATTAGAGAAACCGGGGACAAAATTTGGTCTCCTTGATGGTATTGTGGCCAAAATTTACAAGCAAAACTACAAACATTTCAAAAAGAAGTGGTATTTTATCTTGTGCACACTCACCCTTACACATGCAAACACACACAACTGAGTAGTGAAAAATAAAGTTCTGAGACATTAATTAATTAACAAATTCTGTGTAAATTAATTCAGCTATACACTTTTTAGTTATTAATATGACCACAAACATTATTCCACTCTTTAATCACCAAGCTGTTTTCTCTTTATTTTAAATAAAACTGAATGAACCAGTAGTTTGAGTCTTGAAATGTAAAAGCGTTCTTTTTTGCCTCGAAATGTAGTCATTCATTAGTTTCCCTGCGTTTGTTTAGTAATTTCACAGATTCGTGATATGGGACTCATGGCCAAGCGCTGCCTGAGATAACCAGCAACAGTAGAATGGAGGCATTGTGTTGTGGTGAGGACGCTCTGCCTTCAAACGCTGACATGTAATCACTTGCTATCCAACTTTCAAGGTCTGTACTCTGATCTCACCTCCTTTGCTGTTCCTGTTGTCAGACTTGAGCAGGATGCGCTCCTTCTGCAATAAAATTAAAGTTATCCGGTCCACACAGGTTTCAGAACAATATCTGACATTTGAAATTAGATTTTTTTTTTATATGCAATCACATTTCAAATCCAGTATGTTTGAGCTCTAATAACAAGCTGTCATAGGCAAAACAAAACGTTTTGATTTCTGATAACAATTACAGTTAACATTTATTTTTAGATTTAATATTCTTGCAAAATTTCATAACCCTTAAAATAGTCAGATTTTCTTTTTTTTTACATTGAAACCACAAATGTGAATGTGGTTAATTTGGACTTTTTGTGTGCTCACAGTAATGTGAAGTATTCATTTTCTGTCACACACAGTGCCAAGCACTCCAAACACAGCTTGTTCAAAATGGAAATTTGACATCTTGTAGATTTTTTCGGGAGCGCTTAAGCTGCTACAACTGCATTTTAATTTTCCCACTGAGGAACAATAAAGCATAATTCTATTCTATTCTATTCTATTTTATCCAGGCTTCCATAAAAACCAAGTGCAAAACTAATATTTCTACCGTTGACCGTTACCGAGATTGTCCTAACTTAGCTCTTGATCTCTGCAGCTCCTCCAGAGTTTTTATGGACTACTTGGTTGCTTCTCTGAAAATGTAATTTTATTCCATTTATCATTTTCAGAAGATAGAGTAAGCGATACTCAATGAGGTGACTAAAATTAATGCACTAATTTTAATCGTAGTCCTGGTTTACTATTTTTTTTCAGTAATGATCTCCAACAAACCACTGAGGCCTTCACATAGCAGCCACAGAATTGAACTATTCCCTGGTTAGCTTCTTTGAAAAAGGTAATTTCTTAATGTAGCTCAGAATAAAGAGGGTTCAACGCAAATGAATGTCATTCATGTTGGATATTTGTTTGAAAAAAATATTGTAAACTATGGAAAGTTTGTAGTTTTTTTGCTCCACCAAGTAAAATCCTATTAAGACACAATAATATGTGTGGCTCTACATGAGAACATGTGAAGTTCAAAAAGGTGCAGATACATTTTTAAGGCAATGTATCTGACTGAGAAGTATATAAATTTACTCTGTAAAATTAGACGTAAAAGACTGTTGACACAAAACCATATAAAAACCCATAAGGTGGTATTCGCTGTCAAAAACACCATAAACATAATAGCACTTTCTATTGTTTTTAATTTTTTCCATGAGGGTGCATGCTTGGGAAGGAAGCTGGGTGAGATGTTAACTGTTGAAAACACATTTAAGTAAAATATTCAGAAGAAACACACCGTAACTGTACAGATAATGGAGCCCTGAAGTAGAGTGTGTTGATATCACAGAGCTTTAACGTCAGCAGCCAACTGGCCAAAGGCTTCTTAGATCGCTCAGTCTCATTGGAAGCATCTGTTCTAACTTGATTGTTGCTGTTCTTTTAATCTATACATCCTCCTTAACATCAGCGCATATAACCAGACAAGCTGCATGTATGTTTATTTCCACATTCTACATTTATGCTACATATTCTACATATACAAATGTATGTGTACAATCAGCTACTATTTACGTCCAGATAAACAAAGTCTTTCCTTCTGGTGTTGCAGGAGAGGAAGACGACACAAAACAGAAGATGCTGTGAGTTCAGGAAGCACACAAACGTGCACGCACACACACACACACACACACACACACACACACACACACACACACACACACACCTAACACACACACACACACACACACACACACACAACACACATACACCCATACATATACACGCAGTCATTGCCTAAACTTTGCTTTTCTATCAGTAATGGGTGGTTTGGAATTTACCTGGACAGATGTCAAGCTTTTGAGCAATAAAGCTCAGCTGCTAGACACGTTTTGGAGGATTTGCTGATTTTGGTCACCTTTAGATTATTTATCTCTCTTGAACAAGAAGGACACAAAATAAGCATAGACAACCTGGTTAGCAAGTATATTATTATTTCTATTGAGCCCAGCTGAATGTCAACCAGGCCAATCAGTGAACAGGAGTTGTGAATGATGACATCAATTTCCTGCACTGATTTAGAATTGTAGTCTGCCTAAATGGGCATTGTAGTTTGGAAATGGCAGCAGAGGAAGTGAAGTGAATTCAGTTAGTGTAGTTGACCAAGGTTTCCAAATATTGACGAATTTAAGTAGGAGCAAGAGGAATGTAGAAGACATTTTATTGCTGTCGATGACTAACTCCCCACAAGGTTCTTTACTGCACAAACGTTAGCGACTTGACTAAAATCATCTCAAATCATTTGAAACTTCAGCTGAGCCCACACCTCCAGCAAGCAACCACTTCTCAATATCTCAATGGGGTCCATTCCCTCGGTATGATGCAAAATGCAGAACAAGGAACTGGTTTTTATCAGGCTGAGAAGCGTCAGCTCATGCTAAAATGGAACGACTGATACAGAATGCTGAGGTTTTTAGCAAGAATAGAGCAAAGTTTTTATTTACAAAAGTGAAAGTGGTGTCCTACGTTTGTGGAAACCAAAATACAACAAAACCCTGTATCGTATAAAAAATAAAGTGAGATGTATACAATTGATAACTTTTGGCAATTGTTTTTTATTGTTTTATTGTTCGTATAGCTTTTCAGTAATGCAACACTTTACTGTGTTTCAAGGTTTACTGTTGCAAGAAGTTAAACATTATATTTAAAATTTATTATCAAGTTCAGTTGTTCATACGAATACATACCAGTGCTATCAATTGAGTAAAAAAAATCTAGCAGATTAATCACACTCTAGTGCTTTGATTAATCATGATTATGCTTAACTTTGTAATCTTGAAATGTAAAAAAGAAAATGTTTCATTGTCACAAGCATTTCAGTTTTGCTTGTCTTCGTATTCAGTAAGTTTTTTTTTTTAAGTAATTTTACTTCAAACTTAATTTAGAAGTGTTACACACATTTTGTGCTTTATTGGAAGGATAATTCGTTGTTGCAATAAGTAGCCTATATACAATACTACCCTGGTGTTAAACAAACATCCAATGCAGTGTTGTTTTATGGCAAAATGTACCTCTAAACACACCAGTCTGACTGTCCTCGCTCATCTTCTCACTCGCATTTGCCACTCTGCATTGCTGAATGCAGTACATGACGATGTAGCACTCCGCTGTGAACTAGGTAACCCTCTGGGGGAGAGAGGCTTTTAGGACAAAATAGGTAATGCAAATAATTTGCATTCTGTAATTTTAATGCATTCAACTTCTTAGATTAATCACATGAATTAATATTGACAGTCCTGTGCTAAATGTGTGTTCAGCTAATGATTTGGCCCTTAGTAACAGTCAAGATTACTTATGTGGTCCTTTTGGAGAAATGATTTTCCATCCCTGCTTTCCTTGTTTTGCTCTAAGCACGTGTTTTTTCACTGAAAGACCAATGGTAGCACACCATTTCTATTGGTGTGCAAATATTAAGAGACCTCTGTGAAAATAACCACTCAATACAAATTAATAATAGTTTAAGATTAACAAACTAGTTTTTGTGTCATCTTTTAAAAAATTGAGACTTGAGTTATTGAATATGGTAGAAGTCTGCTTTGGTCTTCACCCATGTGCTTTCTGTTAACCTTATTTAAAGGCAAAGTTATCTGAATTTATACTAAATTACAAATTAAAAACTGATGTATTTGTTAAAGTTCCCACATCTAGATTTGAATTGTTCAGTCATTGCCTTTTGGTTCTGCTTTATTCAGCAGTCGTGCTGAATAAGGAAAACCATGGGTGTGGTGCATTACTACCAGTTTAAATCCAAGTGCTTTAGTAAAATGCTCTATTGGGTTAAGCTCATGAAGGAAGTTTCATTCTCACTGGAATGCTGCTTTGTTTGTGGAAACACTCTTTAGAGTGCTGCTATGCAAATTATGAAAATTACAAGCACACTGAAACATAACTAAGCATTTTCTACAATGCAGTTATTCATTAGTTACTTCGGGAGTCAAAGCGTTCAGCCACAAGGCAGTTTAACTTTAAAGCCATGCTCAGAAGTGTTTTTATTTATATTATTTTTAAACTGACTCAATTAAGAATTTATTTTTCTTTTATTTTTTCATCGACCATACAACTGCAATTTGTATTTTTTAGGTATGAATGAACTAAATCCTCAAAACGATACTTTTTACGTAATGGGAGCAGATGTGAGTGCAGCAATAAACCACAATTTTACAAGAAGCTTATGGAGCTTTAAAAGTTTATAGAAACTGAAGTTGTTCATGGATAAGTAGGCAAGACTGTCAGGGAGCTCACAAGAGAAAATGATCAAGAAAAGTGAAAAGCTGAACTGCTGATTTGAGCAAGTGAGCCACTGTGTGCCTCTCAGACCGCACGTGATTGTGTTTGCTCAGTTGAAAATAATCGCATCAAGTCATAATAAGAGGTTGTCACGCTAATGATTATACACTGTTGCTGATGTTCAAGATGCTTGCTCATCAAATTAACTTGCACACATAGACAAAAAGTAGCTAAAAGAAAAGGTAAAACTATTTTTGATGCTTTCCCAGATGTAGTGTAGTGAGATGTGTTCGCTGTCTTCTAGCCAAAGCAATGGCTGCAAAAGCATATGACAGTGTGACAAAGATCTGATTGTTTTGCTTGTGTTACGTGTCTTTAGGAAACTTTAAGGAAGAAACTGAACTCATTAATTTCAACACCATTCACCATAGGCAGAAAATAAATTGCCAAAATAATCTCAATAACAACACAGACACTGAAAAAAAAATAAAATCAGGAAAAATCCAGTGAAAATGGTTGAAAGCAGAAAGCTAAAACAACCGTCCACTTACTGAATGTGCTACAAGTGCAGATGGAAATGGAAACAAGGACCGCAGGGAAAAATAAGTGTTGAAAACAGTCACAGACAAACATGGATAAAATTAACGATAACTTGGACCACAGAAATAAAATAATAATAAAAAAACAATAATTTAAAACACATTTTGGGTGAAGGGACAGGAAACTGTCCAAGTCTCAATAAGGTTCTATGAATGCTTTGCAAAAGTCAAATATATTAAAGAAAGAACAACTCCTTATCCTTATTATTGAACTTCAAAATACTACAGACACACTTGGCAAAAAAGACCTATAACAGCACTCAAGCAGTAGTTTGTGAGAAAACAAAAATTATCTCAACCTCAAAAGTTTTGGATACAACTATTGTGTTATGACAGTTTGTTTGTCCATACGACTTAAAAATATGAATAACCTGTCGAGAACTACAACAGCTCTCTAAAGGAGGCAGCAGCACTTGATCATTGCTCACCATTTCCAAACGTTGTTCCCATAAACCCACATGGAACTCCATCATAGAAAAGGTATGTTGGCATCCATTAGCTCATTATTTGTCAGCATCGTCTGAGAACGAACATCCTCTGGAACACATGGATATAATCAGCACAATTTGGGCCACAAAACCACAGTGTTAGTCTAATCTCTAAATACCATGTATAATGGGCTGTGTGTCATTATGCTGCTTCCTTTTATGACACACATGATGTCCACAAAACAGCAGTGTGATGAATTGTATGTTTACACAGAATCCAACCAAAACAGTGAATAACACAAACCTCATCAGGTGTCAGAGCGGGCGTCTTTCAAGCCGAGGGTGTTTGATTCTTTCCCTAACATGTTTTAGACATTTTAAAACGCACTTGAGAGGGATTCAAGAGTTTTTCTAAGAAGCGGAAGGCTCCCTGACAAATCACTTTGATTTGTTCGTGTAGGTTGTAAGGTTGGAAAGCCTAGACGTTTGGAAAATTTTGATTATCCTGTCTTTAGCCGTCTTAATCTCACTTTCTATGTGTCCCCCTCTCACTTTTGCTGCTATACAGGTTTCCTGAGAGCAGAGGGATTACCTCCATTTGTCTTCATTAGCATATTAGCTAACAGGGTTTCATGCCAGAGCCCGTGGGAAACTGCTGTAATTGCTAAGATAGCTGTGGACTAAACCGCTGAGCTTGATTCAGTAATGGAGAGATTTTAGAGAAACTCTTTACCTTGATGCTTATGTCTCATGCTCTTTTCTGTTTTCTTTCCCAAGAAAGAAAATAGAAAGAACGGCGACAAAACGACTGAGAAAAAGACAGCAGCTCAAGAAATTAATCTTTGCAGCCAGCTGGTTCTGAATCTTGTCACAAGAATTCAACAAACATAATCAGGGTGCTACTAACATTTTCATGAAGAGAGTCATCACACAACCGTCAGCCATGCTTTTGAGATCAAGCTGCTTAATGATGAGTATTTTTAACCTTTCATTTCATCCAGATGAATGGAGCAATAAATTATCAGTGCAAATCTGAAACTCTTTTGGAGAAGACCCTGTTTGATCTGTTCTTACATATGGATGGTTTCAATACACTTTGATTGCTCTCACTTCAAAAACTTCCTATACAGCCAGATAGGCTGCTGAGATGTTTCTAATTGCAAGGCACAAACAAACATGAAAATTACAGCAACTGAGGCCAATTAGTGCATGCTTTTCCATTGCTTTCTCTACTTTTATGGGTTATTATGTGCCTGTTTAATGAATTAGTGGGAACTGTATATTGTGAAATTTCAAAAGCTGGGGTCAGAAGTCAAGTTCTAAACTATGAACTGAATCAAAATGTAAATGCAACTTTAAGATCACGTAGGCTGGTTTAAAAAATAAGGAATGTGAAAAATTAAATTGTGAAAAATTTACATTTTATATTGTGAAGATTAGCAGTACTGTACATTACTAAATAGTTTTTTTTCTTCTGCAAAACCTCTTGTTTGTGTGAACTTAATGTGTCGTACTTAATGACACAGTACTGAATTCAATTATTAATACTGGATTTGAGCCAGGTAAGCCATTTTTTACATCAGTTTAACCATGCACATTTAACCATGCACAACATTTGTGTCTTTTTAATTGAAACAGGTCAGTGGAGAGTCTAATCAGCATCTGTGAGAGATGCTTTGCCAAAACTCATGTAGAGCTGGCATCTTTATGTAGCTCCATAAGTGTTTGAACAACCAAAGACATATTTTTATATAAACAAATAATTAACTTTATTATTATTAAAGGGGACAGTGTGCAGCTCAAACATAAATGTGACAAATGTATTTACTAATTTGCATCTGCAGTCCCAATAAATAGCAATACCATTGTCTAAATATCAGTGCTATCTGTACATTAGATAAAAATGTATTCATATTAATGACACATTGTGATCAATCTCAATTATTCTCTGTGCCTAACTTTATAATTACCCATGTAGCAAATGTTTTATTTTCTCAAACCAAACATGTCTGAATCTTCTAAGCTGTCCAGGTTTTTAAATTCAGATAGGTTTCAAGGAAGTCATTTTGTTTGGAATGTGAATTTAGAAATGTCCCTTGCTATTCGTTTCCTATGGAGCTTGGCAACCGTTGCTTGTTCTCATCCAGCCAAGCGACTGGATTTTCAAGCTCATACACGTAGATGTTCAACTTTGGATGCAGTGGCAGAAAACTTCATCTTTTATTGTTGTTCGTCGCCCCCCATGTGCAACATAACTCATAATGCGCTAATGTGAATTAGGTAATTCTCACATGGAGAGAGGTCTGTAGGTTAAGTTTTAAATTAGGTGGGTTGAATAAATTTAACTCCTTAAAATGTCCTGATGTATGTGTTAATGTTGACAGCCCTACTAATCAATCTTGAAATGCAGATAGTAGCTATAGTATATTCCAGAAACCTGACAATGTTTCTGAAATACACTATAACCTTGTCCAGAAAGCTCATGTTTTCTAGTATGAAACGTTACTTTGTATGTTTCAAGAAGGTTTCAGAGAATAACCACTTAGTTCTGGGAGCGCTTGAGTTGTGGTATATAGTTATACTTAAGAATATAAATGTGTATGAGAAAAAAAAATAAAAATTCTGTATGTGCATTTTTATATTTGCAAATAGCAACTTTGTGCTTTAGTTACAACATAGTAAATTGAAAAGTGATTTGGTTCCAACATCGCTCCTGGTAATACACTTTGTGAAGAAGATCTGGGCTCTCAGCTTTTGAGAAATGATCACTTCCTGTAAGCCCGGACTCTGTTGAAGTTTTAAATGCTACTCAATCGGTAATGTATCGTCATTGAGTATTTAATGCATCAGTTAAATACTATGAAGCTTACCAGAAATGCGCTGTAAAGAGTCATCACTGCAAATAGATTAGTGCCAGGTCAAATGAGGTAGTTGTTAATGTTAATAATAGGAAGTGTGGGCGACACGGACTGAAGGGCTTCGTTCACTTCCTCTGCTTACATTGCTAAAACAACAGGCAGACTACAATTCTAAAACAGCACGGAAAATCAATGTCAATGTTCACAACTTTCTCCTTCTGTTTGTGGATTAGAAAATTTACTCGAGGGAATCCAAGTGAAGGGGAGAGAGCCCAGACTTAGCTGTAAGCGAGAACAAAATAAAACAGAAAAGTGCAGAAAGGCAATGGCCAGGCTAGTTCTACCAGGTAAGAAACTAGTGGATAGAAATAATGTATTGAACTTACTATAGAGGGCAGATTGAATGTTAATGGATATGCCTGTCCATCTGCAACAGTCCTTAGTCACCATTTAGATTCTGCTCTAATTGCCAATATGTGCAAACTTGGACTTACTGTCTATCCCCTTGGTTATGGGGCAAGATGGGCAATTCCAGAGAAAACATCATTGCAGTTGCACTAAACAGGAGCAGATTTTAATTAAGCTGTCTATTTTCTTTTTAAAAAAGCTAGTTTGTTAGTTAGACTTACTTCTTTTTTACCACGTCTCTCTTGCGTTACATTTACAACCCTCCCCAGTCTATTTGTCAAAGCCACAGTCATTAGAAGACATGCCAGGTCAAAGAACTCTGCCGCAAGTCAGACATAACACTCCTGCAAACCTTTCCTCATGTTCTTTTTCTGCCAACCATTCACTCACCTCGTCGTCCCAGAGGCTTTCATGGAAGCCAGTGCTGTTTTGTCGGGCCAAACGTTGCATCTTTACCCTCCTCAACTGCTGTTCCTCTTGAGATATTCCAGACAGATTATTTTACTTCTTACTCTGGTTATAAATCATATTATGGATCATGCAGAGGGAGAGCTGTACATATCTCGCTATTTCAAAATGACTGTAAAAACATTTAGCTTTTCAAGGATTCAGTGGATTTTAAGAAGAAATGGGCTCTTGTAAACATACAGTAAATACTTCAGTTGAGATTTATTAATTTACCAATATAATGCAAAAGTAATTGTCTTGTGCTTTACATAAAAAAAACAAAAAACAAGCTTTTGTAAAAGTCAAATCTGAACTATCTCATCATAAACTTTCACGCCACACATGAGAAAATAGTGCAGAAAACCATCTGTAGAATCAGGTTTAGGATGGCCATCTGTCTCTCTCATTCCTGTAAGTTCTTAGAGAAAAATAATAGGACACATACGAACATACAAGTGAAGAAGACATGCTCCAAGGCAGCGGTTTAGTCTTGTCATTCCTTCAAATTCAGAGTGAGAGCAGCTCGTTGAACTTGCCCAAAATGATCATGTTACGATGACCCAGGATGATCAGAATCATAATGGAAATTGTATCTCATTAAACTAGAACATAATTGAAAATATGCAGTTGAAACCAAATATCATATATGAAATCCAAAATACATAAAAAGAGATACACAACGATTTCAGAAAAAAAATAGGATTTGACTATTGCTCTGGTTGTTTGCTGTATTTTCCTGAGGATGAACACAAGATAATAAAATAGTTATAAACCAATCATGACTTACACTAATATGGAAATAATAGGAGCATTAGTATTCCACTTGTGTTCTTACATGTTTTGGTAGAAATTGTAAACTTTTTTTTTCAATTCTGCTTAGAATAATAACAGCGAGAAATGTACAGTACAATTATTCTACCAATTTATTTTGGTTTTTGGATTTGTTTAATAAAAATATGAACGTCATCTAATGGTTTTGCAAACTTAAATCTATTCCGAAGATCTATGTACTCACAGTGCCAAAACAGTGGGTCAATATTTAGACACTTAGCCAATAGACTTAACAATAGACTGCCTGACTCTCACCTTCACACTTCACAGCCATTGAAATTGTGTTTGCTTTTCTCTAACTCCTATAGATTTACAGTGAACCACCTGTGAAATGAACCAAGCAGAAACACACACACACGCACACGTACACACAGACAGGGAGTGCCCTGATACACAAATATGACCAGCTGGAAAGGAACAATGTTGCTGTAAAGGAAGTACGATGATTGATGTCAAAACACAGGAACAAACGAAAGTAATCAAAACTAATGAAGAATGGCAGCTCAATTCAACATAGTATGAGCAAACATACGGAACATGGCCGTAGGTTGACAAGGATGCAGCTACATCCTGATTACAGTCGTGGCATGTTGTACTGTATACAATCTGCTCTGCTGTTCGTCTCAGATTAGTGCACAAATGTTTACCTAGAGGAACAGTTAGCAAAGAAAGACTTTGGAGGAAAAAGTTGAACTATTACTAGAACTATTTATATGTACAATGGTGGCAATGGCTCTAATTCAAATAATTTTAATTTAAGTTTCCCATGACCCTGCAAGAATAAAAATGAGGTAGATTTCCTCTTTTATGCCCCATCATAGATCATCGTACATCATAGTTTGCCTTTTGTACCAACATTTTGGCATGAAACTGGTTGAATATTTAGCAACTTTTCGCCTCTTTCTTTAGAGCTTATTTGAATGGGTTGGTTTCCTGGCAACAGCCAGGCTTTTGAGCATAGTCCATTTCAGGGATAGAATCAAGACTAGTTATTCCTAGTCCAAGACCAAAGCTGAAGCCAAATGTTTAGAACTCAAACAAATATTTCAGGACTTTGCTTTCTCTACACAAAAAGCCATGTCAAGCTTTCTGGTGCTGCTGCAACAATGATTAGCAAACACTTGGTGGAACTGTGCGTCTGGTGACCTTTTACAAACTACTCCTCAGTCTTTAAAGGAGTCTACCTCTCCTTTAAAGCTGTTTACAGCATAATGAGAAGGATTGTTGTGATGACAGGCTGAGGAAACAGCTGGAGAATTTTATGAAGACAGGTCAATTTCAAGCCATCAAAATGTGAAGTCAAACTTTTTTTAATCATATTTGCTATGGACGGCTTTTTTACAACAAGAGAAGGTAACAGAGTTTTGTGCTGTAAAAAAGTACAATGTGCCTGAAAAATTATAGGCTTATTGCTTGACCCAGAATGCAGACACTGGATGCACAAAGAGTAATCTGAAGTTACTTTGGGTTCAGGGCTTCATAGAGAAGGCATGTCTCCCTTCCTTCGAGCAAAGAAAGAGGCAGCAGAAGAGGGAACAGGGAACAGCGCTCTGCTAATGAGATAATATTGGAGCCAGGTGTTAGGAAGCAGAGTGACATCTAAAAGGTGCAGCACACTGGCCCTTGAGAAATGGAGTTTGAGACCATTGCTGGGGAGTTATATACACCCTATGATATCACAGAGTTTCCACTCCTCAATCTCCTTCTCTTCCCCCTCCTGGAACCAAAACTAGGTTAATGCAGTGTATTCTTGGATTAATAGTTTTTATACCAGATTCTTGTTTAAGTTCTTCATGGCTGGAGCCCCAACATTCACAACTTAAGATTTTCAACAGTCAGTTTCAGTCAGGTGGAAATTATGTCAATATCACATCAGGATTCAGGTCTACTAGTCCAGTGTTTTTCAACCTTTTTTGAACCAAGGTACATTGTTTTAATTGAAAAAAAATCACGAGGCACACCACCAATTAAAAATGTAGACAAAGATACTCTGTAGCCGCCTATATTACATATATAGTCATTCTTATCAAAGTGTCTTGAATAGGAATCAAATAAACACAAACATTTATTTTTTATCATATTTTACATTTCTTATTTCAAATTGCACTTAACATGTTCACTTCAAAAATACACCTGAACAGTGCCACAACACTAATTCTCTTGTTTTAATGTAGAATGCTCTGTACTTACTGCCATCTAGTAGTAATAAAATTACATGATTACACCACTAGTCACAGTCAAAGACACTCAAAGATGGCATTATTTGCAAATAATTCCATCCATCCATCCATCCATCCACCCATCCATCCATTTTCTTCGCTTATCCGGGGTCGGGTTGCGGGGGCAGCAGCTTCAGAAGGGAGGCCCAGACTTCCCTCTCCCCAGCCACTTGTTCCAGCTCCTCCGGGGGAACCCCAAGGCGTTCCCAGGCTAGCCGAGAGACATAGTCCCTCCAGCGTGTCCTGGGCCTTCCTCGGGGCCTCCTCCCGGTGGGACGTGCCCGGAACACCTCACCAGGGAGGCGTCCAGGAGGCATCCTGACCAGATGCCCGAGCCTCAACTGGCTCCTCTCGATGTGGAGGAGCAGCGGCTCTACTTTGAGTCCCTCCCGGATGACCGAGCTTCTCACCCTATCTCTAAGGGAGAGCCCGGCCACCCTGCGGGGGAAACCCATTTCGGCCGTTTGTATCCGTGATCTCGTTCTTTCGGTCATGATCCAAAGCTCATGACCATAGATGAGGGTGGGAACGTAGATCGACTGGTAAATCGAGAGCTTAGCTTTTTGACTCAGTTCTCTCTTCACCATGACGGACCGGTACAGCGACCGCTTCACGGCAGACGCCGCCCCAATCCGTCTGTCGATCTCCCGCTCCCCTCTTCCCTCATTCGTGAACAAGATCCCCAGATACTTAAACTCCTCCACTTGAGGCAGGACGACCCCCCTGACCCGGAGAAGGCACTCTACCCTTTTCCGGCTCAAGACCATGGCCTCGGATTTGGAGGCACTGAGCCTCATCCCGGCCGCTTCACACTCGGCCGCGAACTGCTCCAGCGAGAGCCATAGATCACGATCTGATGAAGCCAACAGGACCACATCATCTGCAAAAAGCAGAGATGAGATCCTAAGGCCACCAAAACGGATCCCCTCAACACCTCGGCTGCGCCTAGAAATTCTGTCAATGAAAGTAATGAACAGAATCGATGACAAAGGGCAGCCTTGGCGGAGTCCAACTCTCACTGGGAACGAGCCCGACTTACTGCCGGCAATGCGGACCAGACTCTGACACTGGTCATACAGGGACCTGACAGCCCGTATCAAAGGGCCCGGTACCCCATACTCCCGGAGTACCCCTCACAGGGCCCCGCGAGGGACACGGTCGAATGCCTTCTCCAAGTCCACAAAACACATGACTGGTCCCATGCACCCTCCAGGACCCTGCTGAGGGTGTACAGCTGGTCCAGTGTTCCACGACCAGGACGAAAACTGCACTGCTCTTCCTGAATCCGAGGTTCAACTATCCGACGGACCCTCCTCTCCAGGACCCCTGAATAGACCTTTCCAGGGAGGCTTAAGAGTGTGAGCCCTCTGTAATTGGAGCACACCCTCCGGTCCCCCTTTTTAAACAGGGGGACCACCACCCCGGTCTGCCAATCCAGAGGAACTGCCCCCGATGTCCATGCGATATTGCAGAGTCGCGTGAGCCAACACAACCCTACAACATCCAGAGCCTTAAGGAACTCCGGGCGGATCTCATCCACCCCCTGGGCCCTGCCACTGAGGAGCTTTTTAACCACCTCAGCGACCTCGTCCCCAGAGATTGGAGAGCCTGACCCAGAGTCCACAGGCTCAGCTTCCTCAACAGAAGGCATGTTGGTGGGATTGAGGAGGTCTTCGAAGTATTCCGCCCACCGACCCACAACATCCCGAGTCGAGGTCAGCAGTGTTGGTGCTGCACTGCTTCCCCCTCCTGAGACGCCGGATGGTGGACCAGAATCGCCTCGAAGTCGTACGGAAGACTTTCTCCATGGCCTCTCCAAACTCCTCCCACGCCTGAGTTTTTGCCTCAGCGACCACCCGAGCCGCATGCCGCTTCGCCCACCGGTACCCATCAGCTGCTTCTGGAGTCCCACAGGCCAAAAAGACCCCATAGGACTCCTTCTTCAGCTTGACAGCATCCCTCACCGAAGGTGTCCACCAACGGGTTCGAGGGTTGCCGCCGCGACAGGCACGTTTGTTCCTGCCAGGTCTGACCGGCTTCCTCCCCCACCACCGGAGCCAACTCACCACCAGGTAGTGGTCAGTGGACAGCTCCGCCCCTCTCTTCACCCGAGTGTCCAAGACATACGGCCGCAGATCTGACGAAACGACGACAAAATCGATCATCGAACTGCGGCCTAGGGTGTCCTGGTGCCAAGTGCACGTATGGACACCCTTATGCTTGAACATGGTGTTCGTGATGGACAGACCGTGACGAGCACAGAAGTCCAACAACAGAACACAACTCGAGTTCAGATCGGGGGGGCCGTTCCTCCCAACCACGCCCCTCCAGGTCTCACTGTCATTGCCCACGTGAGCGTTGAAGTCCCCCAGCAGAACAAGGGAGTCCCCAGGAGGGGCACTCTCCAGTACCCCCTCTAAGGACTCCAAGAAGGGTGGGTAATCTGAACTGTTGTTCGGCCCGTAAGCACAGACAACAGTCAGAACCCGTCCCCCCACCCGTAGGTGGAGGGAGGCTACCCTCTCATTCACCAGGGTAAATCCCAACGTACAGGCGCCAAGATGGGGGGCAACAAGTACGCCCACTCCTGCCCGGCGCCTCTCGCCATGGGCAACTCCAGAGTGGAAGTACGTCCAGCCCCTCTCAAGGAGACTGATTCCAGAACCAGAGCCATGCGTCGAGGTGAGGCCGACTATTTCTAGCCGGAACCTCTCAGCCTCGCACACTAGCTCCGGCTCCTTCCCCACCAGAGAGGAGACGTTCCACATCCCAAGAGCCAGCTTCTGCAGCCGAGGATCAGACCGCCAGGGTCCCCTCCCTCGACCCCCGCCCATAACACATTGCACACAACCCCTTTGGCCCCTCCGACAGGTGGTGAGCCCATTGGAAGGGGAATCCACGTCTCCTCTTCGGGCTGAGCCCAGCAGGGCTCCGTGGTTAAAAGCCCGGCCACCAGGTGTTCGTCATCGTGCCCCACCTCCAGGCCTGGCTCCAGAGTGAGATCCCGGTGACCCGCGTCCAGGCGAGGGAACGCCAGATTCAAAGTTTGTGTCCATCATAAAGGGTCTTTGGGCTGCACTTTGTCTGGTTCCTCACCTAGGACCTGTCTGCCTTGGGTGACCCTAGCAGGGGCATAAAGCCCCAGACAGCATAGCTCCCAGGATCATTGGGACACACAAACCCCTCCACCACGATAAGGTGGCAGCCCAAGGAGGAGTGCAAATAATTTGTTTTCAAAAAATCTTTTAAGACCAATTACCGTATTTTCCGGACTATGAGCGCACCATACTATAAACTGTACCTTCAAATTTTTTGGCCCTCCCTCCCCCCCTCCTGGAAACTTACATATAACAGCCGCACCCGGCTACCGGCCGCTGTCATCTCTGCCGCTCTCGGTTTCCCATAAGGACCCAGCAGAGGGCTGCGACCTAATAACTGCTGGATATATTAAGGACGCAGTTCTCCGTCTTCAGATCCGGTTTTGTTCACGCCGAAGTTCTCCATCTTCAGATCCGGTTTTGTTCACGCCGAGTTTACGTGCAGCGGCTCTATTTCCCTCCTGTACTGCCAGATTGATACTCCTCAACTTAGAAGCTGTATCATGAGTTTGAAAACATTTCTCCGTTGTGCCTGCTGCTAGCATGTGCTTGTTCTAAATGAAAATTAGTGCGTTCTTCTTTGATTTCCAATTTTGACTTCCAATGATTCACTTCCTGCTAAAGAGCCCCCTGGTGGTTGAAGAAAAATCCACAGAAAAGCCGCATGTTCAAAGTGGTATTTTCCATGGCACACCTGACGATCACTCACGGTACACTAGTGTGCCGCGGCAGAGTGGTTGAAAAACACTGAACTAGTCAAAGAAAAGAGACAAATAACACAATGACAACAATATGCTGAGCTGTAACAGATTTTACAAGCAGATTATTTAGCTTCACTGCAATGGACTGATCAAACGGGTATCCAATAACTTGACTTAATTTATTTAATCTTGACATAATCCACTGACAAAGGACTCATTGAAAGAGTTTCACCCCCTAATCTTTCTGCAGTGTGTGCAGGTCCTATTTTATGACTGATGATCAAATTTTTGTTCTCTGGAAACACTATAAATACATAGGCAAGATCAGACTTAAAAGTTAACCAAACCATCATAGTATACATTAGATTCAAAGCAGAAACAGGGAATTTTGCCGCAGTGTTAATTACACTTTAGGACTTTGTCCAATTTGCATTTTATGTAGTTTTTTCCACCCAAACAGAGCTTCATACATGTTGACAACAGATGTGCTTTGTCTCCCCCAGTTACTGGCATCACTAACTGGCAGTAAAAAAAAAAACATTCACAGCAACTGTACCATCAAAATTACTTTTGTGGTGAACTTAAACATACAAACATAAACATTAACACATTACACTGGAGTCACTACACAGTCTTAATAAGGCCATGATGTTTACCTAAGTGGCCACAAAAAGGAAATTAAACTTTTTTTCATGCTTGTCTGTCTGATATGCGAATAAACCCACCCACCCACCCGCTTTAAATGCAAAAACACACAAGCGACAATAAGGTTCTGGTTTAATTTAGAACTTCATCACAATCTCTGTCATTAGACTACTCCACGTGCAGGACACACATACATGTCATACTGCCACTACAACTGGAAATGTTGGGGCTAGGCCTCTCCAAACTGGCTCAGTCTCTGTCCAATTGAATGGAAACTGTATTTGAACAAAAAATTTTAAGTCTAATTTTTTTGTGTTGTTCCTCTTTACAGAGGTGGGACCTGCAGTAGGGCTACAGCCTACTGCCATATGCAGTAGGCTGCAGTAGGGCTACAGCAACTTGATTTTTTCACAGGTTATCTGTCTTATGTTATACTATTATCTACTGCAACTTTAATAATCAAGAGCTTGTTTTTCAGTCACCAAAGAACATTACCTTTTTGCCAGAAAATGATCGTCATCACTAATCATTTTCCTTTATCAGTGGAATCTTAAGGGCCTACAGTAGCAAAAAAAGCACAGAGGAGCATCATGTGTGCTAATAAGAACAGTCAAATGCACAAGTGTTGACATCAAATCATTCAGCAAATCTATGCCATTCCATGTATCTATACAAACCTCCATTGTTAACAAAGAGCTTTTCATAGCAGGATTGGAGAACACTGACTGCTCTACATGCTTATGCCAGAGAAAGTGAAGCTATAAACAAGAGGAGGAGACACAGTCCCACAGAAGTCAATGCGAAACTGAAAAATACAAACCCAATCCTGTCGACAATCATTGTATTGAATTTTTCTCTAAGCTGGCCTTTCGTCCGTTGCAGCCATGTTAAGTGATTACACAGTGTGAGGACGATGATGTCTCCCCGGGAGGTAGTAAAGAAGTAAATTGGAAGTGAAGTGAGGGGGTCTATGTCCACTGAGCATAGCAGAGTAAGGACAAACCCTGGGGTCTTCAGAGCCTTCGTTAGCAGACGGGCCTGCATGTTTTCATTTGCCGGGAAACTGCAGGAGGTCAATTGCTGCTAAATTACTAGCTTGGCTAGGAAAACACCATGCAGATAATTAGTTCACTCTGCCCGTCCACACGATTGAGTTTTCTAAAAAACTGTCTAAATGATGATTCAGGGCTCTGGTCCTGCAATTAGGCCAGTACTAGTCGAGCATGTGTGCTTGTCTGTGTATGTGTGGCTGAAGGGTGAGTGGCCAAGTTGAGAGAAAAACAACAACAAAGAGGATCTAGTGTTAAATTTCAACTGGTTTTCAAATTTACGTCAGGTTCTGCTCTTACTCTGAGGAAATTAGACACTTTAATATTCAATGGCACGTCAGCTTTGGCATTTTTTTCTTAAAAACTGGAGGGACAACATTCAGTAAAAATTCAAATGGATGAATCACTAATGAATCACTGGAAATCATCAGGAATTTAAGGGAGTCTGTTACATATTCTAAGTAGCCGCACCTTCAGGAACATTGTGCTTCAGATAAAATTGTAAATGTAGGAGTTGAAGCATTGTTGAGGTAGTTGAAGTATAATCCTCGTCATCTTGGATGAGTCTTCCACCCCTCCAGGGTGAGACTGAGGTCGCAACAGGTCCAGGAGGGAACCCCAGATATTACTCTCCCTAGTGACGTCCTCAACCTCTTGGGGTTTCCCAAGATTTTTTAATGCTAGACGAGATATCTCAAGCAAATATGGTGTGGTCTCTTCCCAGTGGGGTGTGGCTAGGAAATATGAACTGACTGTTTAATGTAGAAAACTTGTGATTCAATGACTTGAAGTTGTCCTTCTCCCTCACACTCCTCCAGATACTGCTGTTGTTGCCCATCTGGTCACTGAAGATTCCTGAGGTACTGGATGGAATCCGTTCCAGGACACCAACAACAGACTCCAAAAAGGGTGTGGAATCAGAACTGCTGCTTGGTGTATCACCACAGAGAACAGTCAGAGTTTTAGGCATCTATCTTGAAACTGGAGTCCAAAGAAGCAACAAGAATCAAGGCGCACAGCCAGGGGCTTGTGACGATCTCCAACCCCAAAGCTTGACCACATAAGTCTAGAGAAGGGTGCCCAAGTCCCACTTATTGTTGTCCAGCCATGTCACCTGCTTCACTCAATGGGAATTGTTCTTGCACTTCTTTGATTTCTAATTATCAGAACCTCAAATACAAAAACATTCACAGTGAGCTTCTAAAGCACTCATAAATCAACGGTCAGTATTTGTGATACATGTTTTGCTCAACTATTTAGTGCATTGATCTATGTAATTGATCTCTGAGAAAAGTTATGGCCAGTCATGGTAATTTTCCAGCCTTTCTACTTATTTTTTATTTGCACCATCAGATCTTCTGTTGGCTAGCTTTCACAGAACTTTACAAAGTCCAGTGTGAAAGCACATACCAGAGGCTTGTGTTTATCGAACATGACATTTTATTTCATAACATGCTTCCTGCAAATTCATGGGCAGTTAACCACTATGTTCACATCTCAATAGATTTTTCCTAGCAACATCATGTCTTTGGTCTCAGGGCTCTAGTGTTCACCAAAAACAGTACAGTAGAGAAAATTAAGTTTTGGGTCATGAGGCCCACAATGAACCCCAGTGACCTGGGATTACTTGGCATTGTCCTGGGTCTTCCCTCCGTGTTTCCTAAGCAACTTAAAACATTCCAAGGCAATGAGATCCTTAGACTCTGGCCTAGTTAAGGAGTATTGAAATTGTCCGTGCAATTTCACACACAAGCCATTTTGTATGAAAATATGCAGAATTTACATCCTTTGCTCCAACTTCTCCTGATGGCACATTTGATGCCCATGTTATTTGATTTAGTTTAGCTAATGTTTATCACTGCTGAACTCTTAATTAGAATGCTTATACAAACTATATAAATGTCTATGATTATTGCAACAGATTTGATTTAATAGAAGAAAAAAATCACTGTCAATAAAAAATATATTATCTAGCATATTAGCCATGTCTAGGTTCTGGTATGTTTATTGTGTTTACCAGAGTTATCATCTCCTATTATTTTCTCAAAGTATAAAAAGCTATTTTTCTTATCCATTGTTCTGACAATCTTATCTGGAATCACAAATCCCCAAAATAACATACTTTGGCTACCAACATACCATCCACTCTTGTGAAAATTGTTGATACAATGACCATGACTTGTATGCCATGTTCTGGCCAGTCATTTGTCACAAAGTTACGAGGTGCTATATTGTCAGTCATAATTGTTTTAAATGGTTTAAGTCTAGGCTGGAAGTGTTGTTACGTTGTTAAGCATTATACTGATTTTCAGTCCTGACTGGGGCCTTTCTGCATCAGTTTCTTTCAGGTTCTGTGGATGCCAAATGAATCTGTAATTCTAATATGCCTTTAGCTCTGAGTTTGACTGTGGATGGTTATTTCTACTCTGTCTCTGTGCTGCCTTGTGGTGGACAAGCGACCTATCCGTGCTGCATCCCTGCCATTAATATGGCTGAAAGTACAACTCCGTTTTAGCAACCAGGCTAGTGGTTCACAAACTCTCCACAATAATATAGTTATTTTTGTTCACATTCAACATGAAATAATTGTTCCCACACCAAGATGGCTAATTAAATAAATCTAGTCGTCTGTGTATTTTGAAGTAGTCTGAAAAGTTGACTGACAAATAATGGTGAAAGTTTAGGCTAATGTGGTGCTACTATGCTACTAATCTTGACTTTGAGCAGTTATGTATTGTCCCCAATAATTTCCTGTCTTGCTCTCTGAGGCTCTTTATTTTATATTCAGGAGTGCTTTCAGGTGACAGGTGATCCAAGGCTCGTCATTAGGGAAGCATGTCACTGCTGTAGGGATGGTATTGACAACACAGATGCTTAATTAGTCAGTCACACAATTAATCAATGAACTACACCCATGTGGCTATGAAAAAAACGTCTCCATCTATATATCAAAATATCGCTCCAGATTGTTCAGCTTACTGTGCCTACATCCTCAGTCTTTTTATGTAATTCAATAGAAAAAGGAGGACTAAAAATATTTAAAAAAAATATGTAAATCATTTGAAATAAAATCAGGCATTGTAACATGCACTCACTTTATACTAGACTACTCCGGAACAAATGAAGGTCAAAGTCAAGCATGCCAGAAAAACGCCAACAGCTGTACAAAGAGGTTTCTGATAAGCTTAAATGAAAAATATATCTACAGGGACACCCTCCCCTTTATGAGCTGGAACTCCCACTCGGGTGGAAGAATTACCAGGCCACCACCGTCAATCGGCCACTTCCAAATCCACACCAAATTCCAAATTGAACTTTCCCAATGTTATAAACAGAGTCTTTTGTCAAACAATGACAGAAAAAAGTGATACGTGTTGTAATCAGACTCACCAAACCCGTCAAGAAATGGAACTTGAGAAGCTTTAAAGGTTGAAGAAGGTTAAATAGTTGTGATTGCAGAGCCCTGGTTTGATGTCTAAATTGGTAGACTTTCTCTGCTAAAGAAAGTTACCTTGTACTTAAATCACTTTAATAAGAAATCTATTTTTCTGGGTTTTGATTTCTGAACATTGAGCCACAAACAAATATTAACATTTGAAACTGAATAAATAAGAAGACGGCTGAAGCAATACTGACAGCCTTCATAAGCAAACCTGTTATCTACAATTATCTGCATTATACAGACCACTGGGTAAACAAAAAGTAATATCTGGAACGTGTACACATGGATTTCCTCCTGTACGTGTGGCGATAGAGATGTAAACACAATTATCTGCTACGCACTCAGTGCGCTACTGGCAAGCTGCACAGCTTTCAGTGCTGAACCGATCATTACCCATGCTGCACACACAAGCCATCAGACTAAACAAACACACTGGCATACTGAAATGGCTTGCTTTCTTACACCAAGTGTGCAAACAAATTGACTCGGTGGATGCATGCATGTTTTTAGCACAGGTGCATAAGCAAAGAAAAGAAAAAAAAGACACATACTAGACATACTAGAATTTCCTTCTGTATGTCACCTTTTTTCTGGTATCTCCATCATGCAGGCCCTCCATGCCCATAGAGGGGTCAACATTGGAAATTTGTTCTCTGACACTATGACCTTTGTTGAGGCTTGTATAGGAGACCCTCAAGGTTGAATTGTGTTCATCACACTGCTGAGTTCAATATCATCTATGGTATTTCATGAGTTAAACCAGTAGATTGTAACTGTAATGTGAATGGACAAATATAAACGGTTTTCAATTTTTACAACTAAACATTTGAAATGTGGGGGACACCTCTATAAAACTTTCCTTTCAGATAAGCTTTTAATAAAATCTTTTGCAAGACATGTAATTGGTAAATTAAGTAAATGTAATAACAGCTGTTTAGCAAGGGCATCAGAGGTTTGTCAAAGACAATCAGTGAAGAAACAGCTTCCCATTTACCAAGGAACACACCAGACAAGTAGTGTGTTCCCGTTATGAAGATATTTAAAGAAGGGTTAGGTTATGAAATTATTTCCTAAGCTTGGAACATCTCAGAGCACTTTCCAGTCTATCATCTATGTACCTTGTCTCTGTGTAATTGTTTTTTTAAAATAAATAAGTAATACGATTGTTAAACTATGTGTTTATGTTACTGACTTCTTGGCCAGTTCTCTTTTCTATGAAAGAGGTTTTGGTCTCGAATTGATTTATTTGAACAATTACTTTAAATAGATGATTATAACAGTCAAATAACAAAATAAATTGGAAAAATCTGATCCCGCTATAATGCTTCCCAAGACGTGGTCAGCTACACTGACAGGCCAAGTAAAGAAAACACAATTCAAAGAAGCAGCTGGAAAGCTCATAATAACTCTAGAGGAGCCAAGAGATAATTTATTGACACAGAAACTCAGCTAAGTCAAGCAGTCCTATTATATGGTCTTTATAGTATTTAAACAGGACACATGGCAGATATGTGGCAGAAGGTGCTCAGGTCAAATGAAAGCAAAAAACCTTTTTGTCTACATGCAAAACACTGTATTAACAAAGTGCTGAAAATTGCCCAATACACTCCATCCAAGTGGTGAAACATCGTGTTTGCATTACAATGCCATTACGATGTTTATCTTTAGTAGGGATATGAAAACAAAGTTTTGATAGGAATATAGATGGAGCTTA
Source organism: Poecilia picta (assembly GCA_033032245.1). Lineage (NCBI taxonomy): Eukaryota > Metazoa > Chordata > Actinopteri > Cyprinodontiformes > Poeciliidae > Poecilia > Poecilia picta. Next base: position 35,234,327 of record CM065354.1, on the reverse strand, counting down.
ATAGGGAAATCCTGAAAGAAAACCTGTTAGAGGTGCTGCAAAAACACTTGAAACTGGGGAGAAGGTTCACATTTTAGGAGGACGGCAAGCCTAAACGCATACCGAGAGTTACAATAGAATGGTTTGTATCAAAGCACGATATGTATTAGAGTGACCTAGAAGAAAAGGCTGGGAAATAGTTTTCAGAAATGTTTTCTGTTCAATCTGAATGTGAGCTTTTCTGCATCAAAAAACAAACCAAAGAACAAATATTTCAGTCTACTGTTGTTCAAAGCTCATACCCCAAAGGACTTGTGCTACATACGCAGGTTGAGGTGGTTTTGCAAAAATAAAGACATCTTTTCCCCTTCATTTGCACTACTTTGTGCTGATCCATCACACAAAATTTTAATAGCAACATTAATGTTTGTGGTTGTAACATGATAAGCTAAATTGTTCAAAAGATATGACTACTATTGCTAGACACTTTATATGTTTTCAGACATATTAATACTAATTTCACTTTACTAACACACATGAAACCTCACTGAATAAAGTTCATTACAAGATTTAATTTTCTATGTCCGTGGTGCATAACAAATTGGTTTGCAGGAGTTCAGAAGACAAAACGTCTCCTTAATTGTATTAAAAACAAAGTGGTTTTTAACACATGCATATTATTGTATGTCATAACTAGAGAGAAGTTAAAAAAAATAGCCAAAAGCATAAAACAAACATGGTGTGTGAACATTATGTAGTTTATACATTTTAGATTGTTAATAATGAAGATGGTGAGATTAAGTTAATAAGAAAAGCTTTCGGAACAATTAATGATAAATATGTCCCGAATAAGATTTTTTTCTAATCTGTAGGAAATAACTACTCTCTTTCTTACCATGCAAATCTGTAGGACATCATCCGAAAATGTCTTTTCTATAAGAGATTGGCTTTCAGTTAATCCACCTATTGTTATTCATTAGGTCTGTCTAGAATTGTAGCTTCATCTATGACCTTTGACTCCTCTGTCAAAATAGATTAGCTCATCGACCCTGATTAGGACATCATCTGCCCACCCTGGGGGTCAAGTTCATTATGCATCATTCTAATTACAGATCTACCGTGCATGATAGGATTTGGGTAAAAAAAAAAAAAGTCACCTTAGATGGGATTAAGATTAAGCGAGGTCACTCAAAATTAGTGGAAGTTTTAAAAATGTGCCATCCTGTACATATCTGCTGATTTTTAGAAATGCAGTGCTGAGGTGGAGATTCTTTCATAATATATATTTTCTAAATCCCCCGAGAGATCTGATGGGGATGTAAGTATCATTAAGAAACGTTTTCTGAGACCGATCATCAAAATAATTGAACCGTTCTTGTTAAGGCTTCTCACTGACTCTCTCATCTATTTCAAATTCTCATTCCAAAGGCTCCTTTGTCCTGCTGGTAGATGTTAGATGTGGCTATAACTCAAGCAGGCGTATTACGGATGAGAAAAGGGAAGAAATGGGTTCAGCTCTCATATATGAACAGTAAAGTGAAATACACACCTGATGTTCAAAGAGGGACATTTCTTTTTCCTGAATCCAGTGGATAGAAATTGAATTTATAATAAGGCTATATTTAGAGCTTAATAACATGACTGCACTGAGTAATGAAATACTGAAGGTTGGGATTCATTACCTGCCACATTATAATTTATTCAAAGTGCGTAGAATTTTATTAATTTTTGTCTGACCAAGCGCTCCTTTATATGTGGCCTTTTCATCTTCGTCAGTATATAAGGTCAAGGGGCATTGTGAGTTAAAGGTTTACAGCAAGAACAAGAATTTTTTAAGCTGCTGTTTTATTGGTTTCTGACTTTACCATATACTCAGTGTTAGTGAAAAACATATCATACACAGGTGCAGCGGTGAAGGACTGAAAAAAGAAATTACTGAACATCTTGTCACTTGTTAAAGAGTGTTACTGCTCTATGATTGTAGGTTTAAATGAACTGGTTGTAGGTAGATCTAAATCTGATTATATGACTGCACTGGTTAATACTGGGCTAATTTTAAATAAATATGTATTGGGAGTTTATAAATCAATTAAATTAAATTTCCTTTTGTAAGTGTTAATTGTAAGTGTTAAATGTAAGTGTAAGTGTTAATTTTCAGACATCCTGTCTGAATTCAAATCTGAGTGAGTCATCTGTCCAAGTGCAATCAGAAGCACACACACATTCAGGCATTCAGACCAGAAGTTGAGAGGTACAGGGCACAAACAACGTGCAAGTGCTGATTGATAAAACCTATTTGCCATATACCTCAAAAATCCTGTGTCCAATGTAAAAGAAGGTGGAAAAGAAGAAACTGTAGTAGGTATATGGCATGTAGACATTGTAATCTGACTTCTAAAACAAAGTATCAAAAACCAGTACCGACAGCTTAGGCGTAGTTTGTCTTTGTGGTCTCTAGGGACGCAAAAGAAAGCAATATATTTTCATAGCTGAATGCTTTGCTGGATCCAAAATCCTGTCCTGGTCAAAGTTCTGCAGTTACTTGGCCGACCTTGAATGCGGAAATGTCTCTTTTATTTTAAATCATTTGCACAGCTACACATTAGATATGTATAGACATGAACATGTACTTAGCTAGTATCTCCTTGTAAGGGTCAGCGGGGCTGTGTAGAGAGAAAGTGCAGGAAAATGTCTCTCAACTGTGGTTATAATATCTGGTTTTTCAATGAAAAAAAATGAGCTTTAAACATTTTAAATCTAAAACGTTTTTGATGAACGCTGAAATTTAACAGAAGATACCACTCCTGATGCTTGCAGAAAAACATTTTCTGATCATTTAATGTAATGAGGTGGTAACAGAACCTGTCTGTTTTTATCAAGGAAAACAGCCATTTCTTATTTCTTCATTCAACAGAAAATTGTTGGAAAAATATTTCCCAGGGGTTGTTCCAGCAAAGCACCATGAGCATTTTTTTCTCATGCCATTGTAACCTTAGAAGAATCTAAAAAGTATTTTTGCCAAAGATAAACAATTTCCATTGGCTGATAAAAATGATTGAATAACAAGTTTGACTCAGGCTCAATGATTTATTTATTTATTTATTTTTTTGTACATGTACTAAATTCGAACAAAATATATGGTTCTCTTTACCTCTTCCTTCAAGAACATTGATAAATCTCGACTGCACTGACTCATGTTGTGTTTTTTTTTTTACTTCACCTTATGTGGATTCAGTATTCTGAGAGCTTTAAATAATAAGTTATCCAGTTGTATCGAATGGCTTTGTTCTTGTCCAAGTGCCGAGTAAATCCTGTTCTCCAGAAGATTATTTGATAATTCCAAAGAGTCTGTTATGTTCTCTGTCACTGCTATAACTCATTGGGATGCACACTTTGCAAGGTAAACACTGTTCTAAAGGATTCTAAATGAGGTAATCCAGCTGTGGCCTCTCCTCCTCCTGCCTAAGGCAGGATTTTGAATGCGAGAACTGTTACACTCCCTCTTTTATGTTAATCTGCAAAATGAGAACCACATGTCTGGCAAAAAGTGCCACAGAGAGCACTGACAGAATGCTCTTTCACAGAGTGGATGTTATAGGACCTGACAGGGCAGCTAGCAGATTGGCTTAAAGGCAAGAGGCACAGAGTCTTGGCACGATCTTGTCGGATCTGGGGTGGTTAGGTACAGTAATTTCATAAAGTTGACAGTTGGCAATCTTAATTAACTGGAGCATAAGATATAAGTGTGCTTAATAACAATTTATGGTCACACTTCAACAGTCTTTCACTCAAATTTTCTGCAACTGATTTTTCCTGTTGCATTAGAATGCTAACCGAAATCGTAATTTTATATGCTGTGGGTATATAAATCTCTCTCTCTATATATATATATATATAATCTGGCAAAAAAAGATTTTAATGTAAGCTCCCATTGCTGCTAACATTTTAAGAGTAACAGTCAACCATGAAGTTCGCCTTCAGTTTGGTTCGAAGCTTGCTGGGCACCATGAAAGAGTCGTTTTAGGAGAAAGGAATGAACTATAAATGCCACAATCAGTCTGTGGTCCCAATCAAGAAATTTAGAAACTCAACTTTCAAAATCTGGTGCACTGTTTGTAGTTTAATGGCAACTGTGTCTATTCAGTTTAGTGGCTAACACTGTAAGCACATTTTGTGCAGACATGATTTTAAAAAATGACCTGCTGTCTAATGTGCAGCATTATAGACATTTTTGTTTCAATCTAATGGTTGCCCTTTTTTCACATTTAGACATTTAGAGTGAAAGAAAGATTGGATTGGCTGCTGGAGCTTCCTGTGTATAGGGCTGTGCTTAGGAACATTTCTGTGGGGATAAGCAAGACTTAGAGTCAGCATATGGCAAACTCTAAATTACTCAGATCTGTTTTGGCCAGAAAAAAGAATCCAGATTCTTGTTGGTCCAGTGTTTGTGAGCATCTCCAGCCTGGTATTAGATGCCTAAGTCAGCCCTGTTCTATGTTTGTTATTAGAGCCAACATGGTTTATGACTGCACAGACAAATGGTGTTCCTTTTAATTCCTACTGTGAGTTTTCAAGAATCAAAGTTTATTTTCTACCTGGTTTTTATGCTTGCAACGTAAGTCTGAGTTATTAAGAAAGGAATGAACTATGGATGTTACAATCAGACTGTGGTCCCAATAAAGAAATTCAGGAACTCGACTTTCAAAACCTGGTGCACTGTTTGTGATTTTATGGAGGGTGTGCCTTACTCAGTTCAGTTTGTCTAACACAGATTGGAAAATCCTGTGAGATTTCAGGATTTCAAATGCCAGCTTTCATTTAAAAGAACAACAGTCTTGGACTTTGTCTACCTACCTTACCTTGTTTGTCAAAGTTTTTTAACACAGCTCTTCTGGTCAAAGCATTGATTTGCTGTCTGTCTATTACGACACAGCCTTCTTAAAGCACCAATAAGCTCCCAGATGTGTTAGTCTAATTAAATCTATAGTGTGGTTTACTTCTTTGACAGCCCATTCTTTGACTTATCAATCTCACCCTTGAAGCACGCTTGTATTCACTCTGTGTAATTGAAAGATTTCTCTGGAGGTTCTCCAGACTTTAATGTGTCTGGTATTTGCAGCTCAGGGTTATTTGCCTATTTCTTTTGCACTTCTATTACATTAGCCTTGTTGTTGTGATTCATGGCAGCGATAGATCTTTTAAAAGGCCAAACAACCAGCTATTACAGTTATTGTTTCCCTGAATACTGTGCAATTTCAGTTTTGCCCTACGGACTGAAAATGGGAATAATACTTTTGAATGTTTGTGAAGTTGACCCTAAAATGAAACTGTAACTGAGAACACCATTTAGTGCACATTAGATTAGGTACAGTGATTTTTAAGGGCAGCTTCTAAATAAACTTGACATTTTCTATGTAAGTATTGGCAGTACATTCTCAGTGGAAAAAGTATTTCCTGTGGATGCAACTCTGAATACGATGGAAAAACTTCCACAAACATTGCACCTTTCCTACTGATTACAGAAAAAAAAGGTAAATTCCCTTCTTTTAGATAGAATTTGTTAATGATAATTTGGTAACACAAAAAAGAGTCCAGTGAACAAGAACCCAATCCCACCATAAGCTTATTCAACAATTCATATGACACGACATGCTCAGAAATGTCCACAGTTCTACATTTAGGCCCCTTAAACGGCACAGATCAAAGACATCTTGATATTAGACAAAAATAAACAGAGTAAATAAAAAGAGAGGTTTTTTAAATGATGTCATTCATGAATGAGAAAGAAAGCTTTTCCACACATCCTAGCCCTATATGAAAACATTTTTCCCCACCTTGTTAAATCACAAATTAACAGTAATTAACTAAATTTTTTTGATTAATTTCAGTAAGATTTTTTGAGCTACAGCATTCACTTATTATGGAGCTTACCAGGATATCAGACATCAGTTTATACCCTTACGCTCAAATGCAATCAATTTACACTGTAGACAAATGATGAAAAGCATAACAGAAAGTTTTGGCTCAAAAAAACCCCAAAAAAATAAGGCAGAGAGGCCTAGTCAAAGTCCAGAACTCAAATTCGATTTACATGCAGTGGTATGACCTTAGATAAGGTCATTTATGTTGGAAAACCTTCCAATGCGGTTGAAGCAAAACTATTCAAAAAAAAGATGAGCGTGTCAAAATTACTCCACATGAAAGAATTATGACCAATTATGGCAGACACTTCATAACATTTGTTGCTACCACAACTAGTTATTAGATCTAGAGGAAAAATTACTTTTTTGGTGTGGATAGTGTTTTTCCTTACTAATCAGTGAAAGAATCACTTGAAAACAATTTTTTTTGTATTTACTTAGGCTATATTTGTCTCACATTGAAATTTGTTCAATTTATTTGAAACACTTAAACATGACAAAAAAGCCCAAACAGAAGAAATGTGCAGGAGAGCATACTTTGACACATAGCCATACCTAGTTTTTGTAGAATTGTACCAATTTAAATTATCTATCTAAATAGATAACTTTAAGCAAGAGCATCAATGCTGTTTATCTAACTTTGTACCAACCACGACCAACTGCAAGTGCAGCAAATGGACAGCCAGATGAGAGACGAGTGAAAACTAATTGAGGAAGGATCTCCTAACGTGAGAGGGCAGCCAGTGGCTGGGAGTTTACATGTGTAACCCATTTAACAGAGCCACACCATGGGAAACATTTACCGTACGCTTGGCTCCAATTTCCATAAGATGAATTCAGTATGAAATAATAACAAAACTGCAGCATTTGTTAACAGGATCATGTTTCTCCACTTATACATGTATGTCTATTAATAATACTAAAAGGCTCAAGACCGATATGTTTTCTTATAGCCGATCTTGTCCACAGAAAAGGTTGGTGCTTAAGAAGTTGTCTTAGATTCAAAATAAACCTTGCTTAAGCTCATAGGCCTCAATCTGCTTCAAAGAGTCATATGAGAGCATTGTTATCCTTTTGGGAAGGTAAAGTATATAGTGGATGGGTTTTTCATTTCCCCTTAATTTTTTTCCCATTACCTGTAATGCCTGACAGCCAGCCAATGTCTTTGTCTGAATCTGGGTGGTCACCACAAGTGGCGGAAAGGGCAAAATTGTATTTGCTTGGTCATAATTCCACTACCAATGACAATTGCCATTTCACCCATGCATGTCCACTTCTGCGCAAGATATCTTGCTAAATTGCATGTAAAGAAACATGTCATAGTTCAATTAAAAAAAAAAAACTGCATATGTGGTCCTGGAAACTGCAGAAAACAAGGTTTATTTTTAATTAAAGAAGGATTATATTTTATATATTTTGCATTCTTGTCTAAAACTGACTGATGATTGGCTAAGATATTTAAAATTATGTAGGGAAACAAAATTATTACCTACCAAAAATTTCACTATGGGTTTAATTATGAATCAGTAAGATACATATATCACTTTTGAAATTTCAAAAGCAGTAAAAAAAATGTCTGTAATTTGCATTCTTAAAATGCTGTATTCAGTTGATTTCTTTTCTCTTCATTTAAAAAGAACTGACTGCACAAAAGCTTGAAATATCATGTTCTGACAAGGTCAATGTTTCAGGTAGCATTATGAGCCTAATAACTTATTCAGTTTGTCGCTTTAGTTTTCTTTTTAGCATGCTCCACATTTTTTTAGTGCAATTTTGTTTTGATATTTTTTTTTAACCTTGAGTCTGAATTTTAATATTTTGAAGAGTTTTACATTTCTTCAGTGTAAGCAACAAACTGGTTCACATATTTTCCAGATAGTTTTGGAAAACACACAAGCAATGACAAGAAATAATGTTGTTCATTGTATCAATATTACGGGGGTTAATAAGCAAATATTTAAACTTGATAGACATATTTTTTTCTTTTGGTGTATTTCAAACAGAGAGCACAGCAAATTAGCAGTAGCAATCTATCCAAATACTGGAAAAAATAAAAAAAAATTCATGTCAAAAACATAGTTTTGCTACAAAAGATTCATGTGACTGCATCTGTTATTTTAGAGAAACATCTGAGCTGCACAGATTAGATCACTGGCAAAAAGAGTGCAACCTCATTTATATAATAGATTAGATAGCAAAGCCCAAGCTAATTTTTTTTATCATTTTGTAAAGTACACAAGTAAGCTATAAAATACCTTTTTTACTAAAAAACACATTTTATCTTAAGGGATAAAAAACATAGTTTGACTCGCAATAAGCTTTTAAGAAATGCAAAACAGTGGGGACATGAGTGTATCATTTTTGGAAGTCTTAAAAAATGTTAAGAGTTTTTGATATTTAGTACTACACTCTTTTCCACGGTGGACATTTACAAACGGCAAGACTTTGCTAAACTGATTATCAAAAGAAAGAAAAAAATGTTAATCTAAACCATGTAAATGAGGGAAAGCTTTTGTGTTTAACCTCAGATAAAATCACTTCAACCTAAAATGAAGGGCTTGGGACAGTCTTAAAATCCAAAGGTCAAATCCATTTGAAACTTGAATAACAACGGAGTCATGCAAATCTAATTTACACATGTTGACTCTTTAATGAGAATAATGAAGCTGGAAGTTTGCTCAGCCTCTACCCTTTCTGAACCCGTCTTCATTTACACTTCTACATCAATGTGCGTTGCACAGCCCCTACACTGCAGGTGTCTTTCTGTTTGCCTCCCTTCACTGTAGCTTGCTTTCCCAAAGATATTGTCCAGGCTCCTTAAGTATTTTTTCCCCCTGCCACTGTCACACAATGCCCTTATACCAACAACTGTGTTATGGGTGTTCAACTGTACAGCCACCTCTATGCCAGGACCGATTAAGACCATGCAATAGGAATTAGACACACACAAACACATACCAAGAAATGCATGCACACAAGCGCACACAACTTGCACACACACACACACAAAGAAAAGTTTGCTCTTAGTGCCAAGTGAATTGTCGGATTTGCATCTCATTTGACCGGTGTGTGTGTGTATTAGTTTTAGTGTGTGTGATTTTTTTAATAGCTCCCTGAATACCTTGGTGCCACACAAAAGCTTTCCCTCATTTACTCTAGAAAGGCCTGAATCATTGCAACAGGGAACAGATTTAGATGTGCAGTGACAGCTTAATAAACGGAATGCTTTCAGAAGCCTTGGTCTGTGGGGGTGGCAGGGGTGTCTGGGAGGTTCAGGGATCTGCTCTGGATGCATCAATAGAAGGTGGATCTTGCTTTGGTGGTGGTAAGGCCTGCACAAAGCCCACAGTGGCTGACCTACAAAATGGTGGTCAAGATGGGGCTTTATGTTTGGGGGGCTGGCAGGGAGGAGAGGTCTGATTAGCAGGTTAGAGAGAGTTCAGTGGTTCTGTAAGGCTCTGGAAGACCTGCCGACTGGGGTTTGAATAGGCCTGGTGGCATGTAAACACTGTGAATAGGGATCCGAGGCAAAGGGAGTGGAGCAAATGCACAAGGTGGGAGGGGTAGCACTTGTCTGAGTTCAGGGAACCCTCACAGGAGTTGTGTAGAGGGCACTGGCCCTGGCTATGGGGCTCATTCAGGCAGATGCTCTGCAAAAATGGGGCACCATGGCGAGGTGTTAAACCAATCCCACTTCACAGCTAACCTTCCATTATTCATCATCAAAGAAGGCCCATGATCACAAGAGCCTTAGCATAAACTGGTCCACGGAATGAATGCGCTCAGTATAAAAAATTAGGACATTTTTCTAGTTCTTTTTCTTCATATAGTGAGTGGCTCTTAAGTTTACACGCCACTGCTAAAATGACCTGGCTAAAATGCCAGTTAAGTTTTTGTGAGGTAATCAGACAATGGTAACTAATTTGAACACTTTCCCACAAGTAATGTGACATCAATCCAGCGCAATTCAACTGGAAACCAATTCTGCAAGAAGAAAATCATAAGAACGAGAAAAATATATTGCACATGGTTGCACAAGTGCATGGATCCATGAATTAATATTTAGTCAAAGCAGCATTTGCCTTCGTTTCAGCATTTTGTGTTCTTTAGTCGAAGTCTGAAGGCATTTCAGATTCTGTCATGGTTAAATTTACCCACTTGCATCCCAAAATGTGTATAATATTGTGAGAACTCTTTAGGTATCTCTGACTGGGTCATTGGAAAACTTTAATTTTTCTCTCATAAAATGACTGTTTTGGATGAATGCTTGGATTCACCACAATAAAAATGAAACTCTTCTTCCTATTCAGCTTTATAGAGGAAATTTAATGGTTATGGCTGAAAAGAGCTTTGGACTTGAAACTTCAGGTCCATCTTAAGAGCTACTCCAAATCATGATGTGGTGCTTTGAGGTTTAAGGGGATATAATACCCCAAAGCACCCAAACTTAATAATTCCATTATTAAGTTTGGGTATGTAATACATCATCCCCACAAATTTTACTGTGGGGATGATGTAATTTGGCCATGCGCAGTGTTGGTTTTACCATTGTGTTGCCATTTAAAATTAGATCCTGAAAGTTTAAATGTTGCTTTATGAGGGAAATTTCAGCCTGGTCATGTTATTTTCTTTGGAAGATAAGAAAATACTTTCTTGCAGTCGTAGTCCTTATTCCAAACTAATAGAAAACAATGCAGACAGATGTCACATATGCAAGACCACCTGCACTTGTCACAGATTCCTGCAGCACCTTCAGTGTTGCTGTTGCCCGTTCAGCAGACTTCCTGTACAGTTTCAGTCTTAACCTTTCCAGTTTGGAAAAATGACTTTTTCTACAACATGAGTGTAGTTCCATATTTTCTAAAATCCCTCATGGATATTATGAACAGACAAACCACAAAATTATTTCTAAAAATGCAGACAGAGGGAGAGTCAAACTGCAATCAGAAGGAAAACAGCTTCACACAAATTTTCTCTCCTCAAATTTCTCATTACACATGGAGCTATATTTGGCCCACTGCCGCTCTTATAGCAGTACTTGCAGATTTGTTTTGTTTTCTTGGTTCATATAAGACTATGCCTTTCTGCCTAGCAGTTGAAAACAGAACAGACTAGTAATCTAGTAATCTATAATCTTTGTATTTTCTGTCCTAAATCTGTTTTCTTTTTGACTGCCCGGTTTACTCAGCCTTTCTATTATCACTGTGCTTCATTTGCCTGCACGCAGAAACACGCAGGTCATGCTTTAACTTGTATTCCTGCCACACTACGTGATCACATGCTGTACTTGTGATGGCTAGTAGAATAGGTCTATGAATGAAAAAGGCTGATAGCCGTGATCCCCACAGCACAAACAAATTAAAGATCTATTGCATTGTAAATTTCCATATCTAGCTTGCAGAGTTAACAGCACAACAACGTTCACATAAATGTATTTCCAGTCTGTTATTTCCTACGCAAATTTTCACCTCAATTTTCTTTTCTAAGCTCTGGTATTCTGCTGCTGTAGCTTATCCATTTTAAGGCTTGACATGTTGTGCATTCAGAAATGGATCAATGGGTGTGGTTATTTGACCTACTGTTGTCTTTGTATCATCTCATGCAGGTCTGCCCATTTTCTTACAAGAGAAGGCATCTCCAAATCATTTTATGATTATATCTCTCTTACTGGCTATTGATCCCTTTTTGACCATTCTTTGTAAACCCGAAAGACATGGCTTGTGTGTAAATTTGCAACAACTGCAATTGCACTTGAAGAGAATATTCTGCTTGGTAAGTACTAAGTTATTTTCTCTTTAATAAGATTAAAAAGCAGACATATACTTGTTCTCCATGCTAACCTTGATAATTTGCTTTCATTACTTACTTTTGTCTTCTAAACTGATTTAGACTTGTATATTCATTGCAGACTTCTAGAAGCAGGGCTCCCAACCTTTCTAATCATTTCATTGGGTGTTGTGGGCATCTGTTCTCTTTTCTTGATCCTTGAGCTATTCAAAGAGTTCAGCCCCAGTTCTTCCAACTCAGTCGAAGTGAATAAGGGGAGCTGGAATGGGGAAAGGCTCAGTGCCTTCTGCACTGGTGTCCAGTAATTATGCTAATATGGCTGAGTATGCAGAGCTCATAGCTATTGAGTGGACCACTCCCCATTCAAGCGCTTAACCCCAATCTAATGTTCCATTATAGTTACAAAACCGTACCTTTTAGTCTGAATGCAAACTGTCTGTCTGTTTTGTGTGAATAAAGATCAAGAGATTCAGTCTTTAATTTTCCAAATGGGATTGATTGACCAAGGATCCCAAAGACTGGAATTCACAATGGCATCCAACCATCCAACTCAGTTAAGGAGTGTGCATGGGTAGGTGCCATAATGCAACAAAATTTTAAATGAAGGTTTTTGATTAGAACAAAATCACAAATATTTAAATTAAATATTGTTTTTAACCCAATGACATCAGTAAGGTGCCCTGCATCATTTCAATAAAAACAGCCATACATCTTCTGACGTACTTACAGTATATTGAGAAATCTCTTTAGAACCAATATGCCAGATGTGGAACGCAAAGATAGTTAAGGTTAATTATCTCATACCCCCCTTTCCTAAGGGGGGCAATGAGGTAAAATGTAGTTTTTTGAGCTTTACATCATCTTGCTTTGATTCTTTCATGCATGTTTGAGAAATCTCATGCCTAAGGGCTTGCTTGTACAGTGCACTGTCTATTTACCCAAAGTTCTTCCTTTGGCCTGGAGTGTCCAGCCGAGCTTCCGCCTCATGCTTCAGCTACGATGTTTTAAATCATCGCTTTGCCGGATCTGGACATTGTCTCGGATTTGAGTTGGCCCAATTGCCTCACAAGTAATAATTTCCTTTAAGGTCTGTCTGATAAGGTATAAGACGATTTAGTCGTCATCCACTTTTATACGTTTGATTAATCCCCTTAGCTGAAGAGTTGCTGATTGTCTGCTGTAATGATTATTATTGTCTTCACCAATTTTGATGTTGTAATGTTGCGATCTGTGTATAACAATTTGTAAATGAAGCAGACTTTGAAAAATGCCCTAAAATCAAGCTGGGTATTTATAACTTTGCCCTCTCATTCCCTCTCCCTAACTATTGTTTTATTCTATCGTACATATTCAACCCGTTGCCTTACAGACACAGAGCTCAGCTTTTCTTTGTCTACTTCAAAACTAGACCTGAGCTAATGGTCAAGGTTTATGACCATTTTTCCAAAGTGGTAGATGAGTCTTTATCTGGAGAGCTTCTTCAGATCTGACTGAATTTCTCAACCCCCTTTTGTTTCCACCACCTCATCCCAACAGTTTAACAAGGTCTGAGAAAAAGGTTGAAAGTAATTTAAAAAATAAATGTGGGCACCATACCGAGATACCAAATCATTAACTTTAGGTCAGAAACAATTGATGTCATAGACATTTTTTTTCGTTCAATTCAAAACATGTCATTGTCATAAAGCTCTATGAAGAAAAAAAAAACATACAATGAGTTGCTACCTATAGAACATAACATTCATTGTTTCTGTGAATTTTTGACCCAACTTCCTCTGTTTGTTGGATTTTCATGAATATAATACCTTACCCAGTGTGGACACCTCTTAATGAGTCTATCTGGAGCTGTTTTCCCATAATAACCTTGAACGCTACCCAACACTATGACAACACCACTCTGAAGATTGTTCTGCAGAGGAGAAGCGAGTGGAAGCCATTATTAAATTCCAACAGAGATTCTCAAATTGCACCATACTTGCCTCATTAAATTAAAATGAGGAGGGTCTTTGTTTGCTGCAACAACAGCAGAGCCTGCTAATTGCCTTTTTCTGATATGTGGAGCTTTGGACTTAAAAATAAATTAGTCCGAATTTTTAAATAAGCTGCAAGGATGCTGCAAGACAGATTTTTTGAGGAACATAGTGTGAATGTTTTTGCCATACTGAGAAAATTAATTGTTTATTTTGAGTAGAAAAAATATAAATAAATGTTAGTGTTTTTGGATGCTGTGACTTTTTTTTATAACAGGGTCTTACTGCCACTAATTTCTCATTATTTAATGTTACTTCCAACATAAAAAACTGAACAGAAAACCCTCTTCCTTTCACATTCAACGAGGGCAAGAGATAATCCTTGCTGCTACACCAATGGAATATTTAAGTCTGATCATGCTGGTTGAAGCCTTGTTCCTACATGGCCTTTGTTTGTTTTAGACAAACTAGAGTTCACCATGGTTAAGATGAACCCTCTAGCCCACATTACTTGGCTTGGAGATGGCTCTTGTGTATGTGTGTGTGTGTGTAAGTGCGTTTGTGCCTGGAAACAGGATTTATCTATCGTGTTGTGCAAAAGGCTGTGGTAACTGGCAATCTGGATGACCACAGTGGGAAACTAAACCTCACAATATTGAGTCTCCCTCTCTCTCCCTCTCTCTCTCTTTCACTGCACACAAACACACACACGGGGAAAAAAAAAAATCTGTGAAAGATGCCAGAAAATCCTATTTGCTTGGTGCTTGGACATGGTATCTTAGACCAGTACAAACACAATCCTAAAAACACTAAGCCAAAGCTCTATTGTTTTGTCATGGACATAAAATCCTGAACATATGCATGTATACATAGTCAAGGTAAAACATACATATATCCCATTCAGATGTTAATTTTGTATGCAAATATAGCGTATCAGCACATGAAGAAGTGTTTGAGTTAAATACGACAGCAAAAAAACATATTACATCCCATCAACACCCATAGAATATTTTATTTATCTCTTTCAGTACCAAAATAGATGTGAATGCAATTCATTTCACAGTCAAGCAGGTATTTATTTTTTGATTTACACAATGCGTTATAGTAATATTTAATAAATTATAATCAAAGCTTTGAGTGACTACATTATCATACATATTATTAACACACAGACGGATCTTTCCAAACCCTTATTTCTGTTAAAACTTTGTGATTTTCTGCTCTAAAACACTACCTTTTATCACACAGAATTGTTTTATTAGAAACCTCAAATGTGTTTTAGTTTTTATCTTCACTAATGACATTCAATATTTTTTTCCTGTATTTAAAATAATGCATTCTGTTTCCCGTACTGAACATAAAACATCAAACTCACTATCATCAAAAACTACTTTATTCTTATTGTGGTCTTTTCCTTGCATTCATTAGGCTGTCTTGTACAAACTGAACAATGTTCAGACACCACTACCTCACTGAGTATTGTTGTCCATCCCACGATAAAGTCTGTCCATGTCAAAAGCCAAAATCAGCTTAATATGATTTCTTGAACATAACAGTTTCAGTGTACTCTGATAGCATCCAAAATCTGGAAATAACAGACCAATATAGCACCATTGACATGTACTAGAACAGTGGATTCACAATGAGGATTTTCTTTTTTAATCGTCTTACACCACCTACTTTCTCAGGAATGTTTGTAAAATGGGAAACACAACGCTAAATGAACACAAATGACTGGAATGCAAAAGAACAGTTCTTTATGGAGCCTGACTGAAGTGAATAATGACCAATAAACCCTTCAGATGGGAAAAAATGGAATGTGTTGTGAATAAAGAAAAATGTAAACCAAAAATTATTTATTTCTCTCTTTCATAAATGTTCAGAGCACTCGATTTGGATTTCAAAAATTCTAAATAATAAATTTTCAGAGAACCTGATGTGCAGTCCCAGATTTCAGTTCAAAAAGTCTGTTCAAATCTGCTTCAGAGTTCTTTATGGTTTTATTTGTTTCCAAAGTTCCTTGAGGTTCTCTTTGTTTCTGAAAGTTCAGCCGTGTCCTCTCAAGACTGTAATCCAATACAGAATAAATCAAAAGGGAGGAGAATAGAAGAAAAAAGGTCCTACCAGCTCGCCATCGGTTCAGTTCTGTTCTGTTTTCATTTGAAGATAGAAAAAAAAAAGACCTGACCTGTAAACTGCCAGAACAATAATAAACAGCAATTCAAATTAAATCATTAATTCAAATAAGTTCACAGCTGAACTAAGCAAGTCACTTGGGGCTTTCAATGTGGCATTCCTTTGGAAAACTCTTTAATCACAAAATGAGTCAAAAGTGCAAAAATAAAATCCAAAATTGCATTACCCTCATTCAATTTGACTATAAAAGTTTAAATTAAAAATAATTACTCCATTTACTCAATGAAGTTCCGACGGATAAGATTTCATTTCACAAATGTCTTCACACTCACCAGAAACAAGTGTCCTTGCCTCTTTCTATGTGGCTTCCTTCAGTGACTGTGGCAGATTTGTGGAGCTTGGGAATGAAAATAAACCTTAGTGGAAAAACATGAAAGACTGTCTTACACAGTAAAAAGTAGTGTTGTTGATGATTTGCATTCATTGTTAATGCTTCAAAATGAATCATGGCCGCTGTCCTTGTCTTCCTCCCCTGACCATACACACACTTGGGGACAAACAGAACCACAGAAAGCACCTCTTTTTCTCAATTTCTCACCCTCCATTTATTCCTTCCTTCCTTAATTCTCTCTAAGGAAGAGACCATTACAACTGTCACACAGACAGTTAGGAACTATTAATCAGGCTGTTAGTCTTCTGGGACTTGTAGCCACACAGTTCACAGCATGGCTAAAGAGAGGGTGGGCTGAACAAGCTGCACAATTAGCCTTAATAACAGATGGGAAGAACCAGAGAAATACAAATAAGCATCCAAAAACCATCAATGTAAACCTTTCCAGATGGATTAAAAAAAACATAAACAAATACACACAAGCATGCAAAACAAATCAATAAACATTTCCTACAATATGTAAATTCAATTTCCTTGCTTTGTTGATTTTCCCTTTCAATGTTTTCTGTAAGGAACTTTGCTTTTTTGTAAGCCAGATTTTAAACAAAAAGCCAAAATTAAACCTAGTCAACATGTCTATTCATTCATAAATCCTGTTTAAAGTGAATTAGGTTTGTCTTATTGGACATAGCGAGCTTGACTTTCCATGTCTTTGTTTCTAATTTCTAAATGAACCAGAAAGAAACTATAAGATTATTCAATTTGATTGATACAGCTCCATCCTCCTCTACAAGATATGATGTAGGGCAGATCAGTATTTAAGGTCACGATGGTTTGATTAAAATCATGCGATGAAGAAGAACAAAATGAGAACTAAATGGCCCCGGTGATGGAGTAAGCCAAAATGCCATCAAGTGGTCAACTAATTGAACAGTAATGACTCTCTCTGAGGTCATGGTCATACGGATTAGGAATCACTGAGCTTTGCAGGATTTATTCATAATTCTTCATTTTTGATGTATTAACTGCCATGCCAGATTCATACAAATATTCATCCATACACAACTTCTAATAAACCTTCTGAGTTGGTGTCATTTAATTTGGAAGCACAAATTAAGTAGCAAATCTGTTCATATTGTGAAAAAAATAATCATATATTTTTAAATCATTGTCCTTGAATATGCTTATTTTCATTTTTTGACACACATGTTTGTTTTCTGGGGGTTTGATTAATGCAAATTCAGCACAATGGTTAGCTCTACAGTTTTTGTCTGTCTTGTGTTTGTTAGACAAGATTTAGAAAATAAATTGTTCAATTTTGATCATTGACTAACTGATCAATCTATATATTTTCTCTTTCTATTTTTTCTGCAGTGATTTTAAAATTAAAGAAAATAATTGATGGTGATGGTCAATTATTTTACAAATTTCAGTGTCTTTAGAATGTTTTTCAATGTCAATATCAGTGTATGTGCAACTGATCTAGTTTTGTTTTGTTGTTTGAGAAATATAAATCAGGCACCGTCTTTTTAAAAACTTTTTTTTTAATCCTGCTTTTTTTGTTTGTTTTCCTTTAACTCAGCTGAGTACTATCCTATTTTTCCAAAATATTATTTTTATTCTTTTGCCAGTTAAACCCTCAAAATCTCTTTCTTTCAGTCCTATTACTGATGCAGCATCTACTTTTCTGTGCATATTATTGTCCCAGCTGGCAAACTTGAGGGTCATTTCAGGGTCTTATTTCAAGGGATGTAATTCCTCACTGCAGATGAAATTCACTAAGCTTCCCTCTGGAGGCTGAGGACAACACAAAGGAAAGGGCATCACTAGATTAGAAGGTGATGACTCCATTAATTAGAAGGTTTTTCAAAACTATCTATGGTCTCAGCCACCGAGAGTGAACCAACAAAGGTTCAGAAAATGTAACACAGGTGCCTGGTGTAATTCTAGTCTCCTATGATTTATACATCTTGCTGGTCAGCTCCAATGTGGCCATTATATTTGGTCAAATGTATTCTCCTCTGTGGGCAAATAAATTAGATTAAATGCATATGCACAATTGATGCAGGTTTCCAAATCAACAATAATTTATAGACAGTACTATATAACACTTCATTAGTAATAGATGGTGAAAACCACCAATGATTTTCATTAATTCTTCCCTTTAATCCGGTAACTGATGTTTCAGATTACGCATGGACGTTCATGTTTAGCATCTGGTTACTGAGCTTCGACTTATTTGACTCGAATACAAGGGTTTGGCAATGTGTCTACATATTTTTGTAATTAGAGGATTAATGTGCACATCAATATCAAATCCAGTAACAATGTTTACCCAAACATTACAAATGTAAGGAAAATGTTTAAATTTCTCCAATTTCTCCTTGAAAATTTAGAGAAGAATTTGTAAATCACTTATAACTACAGTATTTCACTTTAAGTATGTTTTTTTACACATGATTACATATAATAATATATCACTGTATTGTGAAATATGGAATGAGAAATCATCTGTCAAAAGAGTTGAGCTCTTCCAACTCCAGTTCTGCACTTGTCAGCTGCATAAATACACGGCTCCCCATTACAAACAACCAATCAGAGTTAAATTTTATGAAAAATTATTGCACTTTTACATGCTATTTTTGTACTCTTTCCATCTCTGGTTGTTAAATGTATCAGCAGAGTATTCAATGTGAAATCACTTAATAAAAGGAACTAAACGAGCAAAAACAAGTCGATTCTGTGAGCTCACAACAAAATAGTACACATTGTTCTCTGTCTAGCATCATTCCAGTCCCATATACTTGAAGTATATCACTTTGTTGAATTATGCATTTCACTTTATTTCACTTAATTTCAGTCTGTTCTACAAATTATGTGCATTTTTCATCTGCAGTACGTAGTAAATAGGATATTTCTGATGCCTATTTATTTTATTTCTGGAATCATACTTCTCTTTTTCTCTACAGGAGCAATATTGAGATGTTAAAATCTGTCCCACTGGGCCTTCTCCAACACCGCTAGAAGCTTTCAACTTGCAGGAACTGAGTGGTGTCGCTGCATCCAGCGCTGCTCCTGTTGCCTCTACCTCGCAGAGATTTATCCATACATCAGAAATAAAGGCTGCACCAACAGAGCCTAATAACTGAGCATATCCTTTAACTGATTAGATTATTTTCAATATTTTCTGTTTAACTACAATTTGTGTTGTGGTCAACATAATTTTTTTTTTAAGAATAAAGAAATAAATTCAAGGTAGCGTTGAGTGGAGGCATAAATTGGTGGAATGATGAGGAGAGGAGGCGGGCTGCCAAATAAAATCTCGCCGAGGGCCCCAAGGTGGCTATTGTGGACCATGCCAGTTAAATTACACAGTCATGCAGAAATACACACTGCATCGATCACGCTGACATGCACTCAGGATGACATATACTGACGGTAATCAGCACAGAATGTGAAGAACTTTCTGAAGAGCTCACCAGTTTATTATTGACTGTGGCCCAGAGATGGACAGATTGACATACTGATGCATGAAGACAGGTAAAAAGATGAAAGCAAAGTTGGGGGAAGACAAAGATCAGACGGGGCAACATGGTGACATGTAAGCTTGACCGACAGAGCCTGTAGACAGAGACGGTGGAAAATGATGCCTGCTGGAGGTCAGACAGGAGCATTTCCCCCAATTGGTTGTGTCCTTCATCGGTGTATAGTTTCACACTCTCTCTCACCCCCCTCCCTTCACCACATACACACACACAGACCAGCACTTATACATTCTCCCCCCTAAAGGACTGAGATTGGATTATTGATTGCATTGAGAGAGACACGTCTCAAAGGAAAGCAGAGGTCTCTTATGGAAGGACCTCTTTTGCAATACTCACAGCTAACAGGAAAACAATAGGTGACCTTAACTTTGGAGTGATCAAATGATCACCTACCCTCAGTTATACGAAGCTGAGGATGTCACAGACTTGTGACATCAGAGTCGAGACAGAAATCAAATTATTTTTGACAGAATTTTTACACAACTGACAATACTCTATTTATCTGTCTCTCTGTCTGTTTATTGTATAAATGGTCTTTGCTGTGCTTGTTGTGGGACTCTGAGGTAAACCCTGTGAAATTAAACTTAAAAAAGCTGTGCTCTATTTATCAACAGAAGACCACAGCTAAATAACAAATAAATAATTGCAAATTAATTTTAGCTCCACGTAAGTGTTTTGTTTGAAATTCAACCTTCAAACTAAACTTCCAATATGAAGGCAAAAGAAAAGAAAAACACATTGGGCCATTTTCTTCTTGCTCCACTTGCACTTTACTAAGCCATTATTGAACAGAGCATGCAATATAAAAAGGAATGGATTTTAGAGTGCAGGTGAGTTTTATTTTAGCAGGTGAACTGCATTAGCGTGCAATAGATGGATTACGGAATCTAATGTACATTAGAATATTGAGACCTTGATAGTTTAATAGCAGGTGATGTTCATTTGGACTTAAGGCGAGTTAGATCTCTGACCTTGACTCAGAGGTTAAGGTCAGAAGTCAAGGGATCTAACCATGTTATTTTTCTTTTTTAGATTTTCACTACATGTACCTTCTGGATTTAGAAAAAACAGAGAAATTTACTGTCTCCTTTCTGAAAACAACTGTGTAAATAATTTTTTGCCAAAACTATAAGACTTAAGGCAATATAAGACACAGGAATATTAACAACACTGATGATCTATGTCTGATGAAAGGGGGATGGTCTAAGAATAAATCTACATAGAAGGCTTTGCTTCATAGTTTAGTCTACAATAAAAGTTTACAATCAAAGAGGACATTCTGGACAGAAGGCGTTCCATCTGCATCAACCAAATCCCTTAGAAATAACCACTCAGTAATTTTCACTTCCTTTGATGCACAAATTCTTTTGCTGTTATTCCGTTTGACTTGACTTCTTGTCACTCGATTTGAAGCCCTTTCCATCACTGACTATGAAAAGCAAAAGCAAATTGACATAGGAGGATTTCTTGCCAGTGCAATTGACTAAAGTGGTCTATTGCTACAAGAAACTTCATGTACAATGGTCATCATGCATGTTCTGACAGGTTCAACTTTTTACTAAAGCACAGAAAGCGGAACTTTCTCAGAGGAGAATTTGTCAACACAAACTGAGGAAAGCCTGAGATTATAGGTTTTTTATACATTCTCTTCAACTCCATTGGTGATGTTGTGTTAGGCTAATTGAAGATGGCCAGTCTTTGTCTATAAAAAAGATGTCACAAATGTGACTTTTTCCAGCTAACATCTGTACTGTAGACATCATTTCACCTTTTTGGCTTTCGATCACATTTTCCCATAGTTCAAAACCTCATGTCAAACCTTCACTTTGGAAATAAATTATTTTAAACCAAACATCAATGGTGAAATTAACTCCTCTTACCACTTGGTATTTCCCAGTCAATTGCATTAGCCTGAGGATATCTTCTTAACCCCTTGAATAAAAACCTTGACCTTCCACCACAGTTCAGCAACCCCCTACGAAAACAAACCAGCATCCAGATTATCTGATGTTAATGGAGCATTCATCATCATCCCCTGCTTGTGATGGAGTACCATTTATCAGTACACCAGGATGGAATTCTTAATGTAGTAGCAACCAGACGCCATCTGTGAAACCTCTTTTCTTCCTCCTCTTAGTTTCCCATCACACTGGTGTGAAGATGAGAAATAGGATGTGACGATGCAGCGGAATAAGACATGCATTCCTGGGCTGAAGCCGCGGCAGGTCTGTACAAACATGCTCCATGTGGTAAGAATGATTAGACTGCAAGAGGTCACTGTTTGGCTGTTCTCCCGCTGTTTGGACAGGAGTCCAAAAATCACACTGATCTCAGCTCACATAGACAGTTAAACAATCGCCTTCCACGACAAACCTGCAACACGCATTTGTTAGGTATTACCGTGCCATTAGAGGAGTCCCCAACCTTGTGCTGCATAAATATTTTGGAGAGCTTTGAGACAACTGGTGATCTCAAAGAACATATTGGATGAGTTTTAGGTTGTGTACTTGGTTCTGAAACTGTTGACCCTAGATCATGGAAAGATCATCAAAGACAAATTTTTCAGTGCTCAGTCAGACAGTTAGTTACTATATTCTGTTCAGGTCGTCGTTATTTGATATATGAAGAAGGTTACCGGTTAAGGCCTTGGCTGTTATGATTATCTCTTCTTTCCTTTCCTTTCAACAAGTTTTTAATCATTGGCTTTCTCCCTAGTTATTTTAATGCATTTAACATTTTGATGCAATTCTTTTAAGGATTTTAAGTTACCTTGAGCATGAATGGGACTACATAAATGAATTTGACCTGTCTTGCGTTACCTGTCAAATTGTAAGCATTTCAAAAATCAAGAATTTTGTAAGCATTTCTTGGAGGTAACAAAGGCAAATCATCAAAATATTTATGTCATTTGAGGCAGTCATTGGTCTGACCTTTCAATAAGATAAATTAGCTTGAAGCTGAGTGAATCTATTTCTTTTCAATTTGTTGAACTCTAGGCATGGAAACTTATTAAAACAAAACCAGCACTTATCATTGACCTTATGTGGTTATTTTGTTGTTTTTCTAAAGACCTTGCTCAAAGTATTCAGGGATTTAAAGTAAGATTCTGTTGAGACTAGCAGTCCTAAATTAACTACTGCTGTGGATAACTCTCTCTGTTATCGTTGTTTGCATCTTTAAATGCAGATTCATTTTACTTAGAGGCTGAGGTTAATCCAGGAGGAAGCAAGTCCTTTGCAGACTTATCCAATCAATATTCTACAAGAAACTCCAAGCCTTTATGAGCTGCTTGTAAAGGAAGTCATTGTAATTGAAGAATCAAATACATTACAATTTATTAACAGATGAAAAATTTTGTATTAATTGGCGTAAATACTAATTTTTTTAAAAAATGAAAAACACATGAAAAAATGTAATTCATCATGTTTCTTCTGCATATGTTTTTTCAAGCTATTATCCCTGAGTCCATCAGTCTCTACAACCATGTCCATCTGATTACAGTAAATAAAAATTGCACTATAATAGAAATCTGGCCAACATTTGGCCGAGATTGTTCAACACATTTCATCCTCAGTACATTTCACAAAGGAAGATCATTGGTGATGGACTGCCTCCTGCCTCTATTGCCTGTGTAAATAATTATTGACTAAATAGTTCTGGATACATCACCACTGAGGTACCCTGAATAAACCTCAACAATAAATAGATCTTACCAGGGAGGCTTAGAAATGTTGGAACACACTCTACAGGTCGCCTTTTTGAATTGGTCTGCCAGTGCAGAGAAATGGCCCCTGATGTCCACGCAATAATGCAGAGTCACATCAATCAACACAACCCTAAAAAGTAGTCTAGCAGTGAAGTTTTTGTATGAATTGCTTTGAGATTGGAGTCGCTTAGGAGAAGTAGAGGTATGTTTTGGGCTCAGCCTCTGCAACCAACAGAGCTGAATTTGTAAATGTTTCCATTGCAGGTAAGATATTAAGAGCTTGTACAAATTAACTGGACCTCACTTAAAAAATGGAACATCACTTCCACATTAAAGGGAACAAAGCCCAGTAGAGATCATTAATACCCAAAAATAGAAATAAGGTTCCCTCATGCAAATTCTCCCTCCAATATTTAATATAACACTTGTCTTCGTTGATTGTTTATACCCTCTCTTTTTCCACATTGCTAATCACTGTGTCTGGCTGCTCTTGGCCAATCACAAGTCTCACTTTGTGCCAGACGCTAGCTCACTCTCAGCCAAGCTACTTGGAGAGGAAGCTCATGAATCTATTTTACTGTTTCTATCTCCTGACAAAACAAAGGTGTGGATGGGCGATGAAGACTGGGAACCATCAGCGTCCTTATTCAACCATTCATCTGTGCCTGCAGCATCCACTGCGTTCAGTCCAAAGACATACCCTGCACTGCTCAGTGATTATCACCACATAGAAAACCCCCACCAAACAGAACCGATGGGGGTGGAGGTATCTTTGTTTGCAGCAGACCCTATGATGTCAGTGTTTATGTGTTAGAATGGAAAACCACCAAAACAGACAGTTGACTGGAGAGAAAATTGCAAATAAGATTCTGGATTGCAGTCATATTTTTTTGGCCAAAGTAGAGGGAGGAATCTTTAATTAGAATGCGTTGAGAGATCATAGTTTCCCTTTGAGCTATCGGGCCTTTTCATGTTTATGTGATGCATATGCATGGACTGGAGCAATCATCTGAAACCAGATACCAAATTCCACATAGTGTGACTGAAAAATGTTTTACTTAGCAATACATTTGTGGACCTGAGACATCTGCATTGAAAGGTGACGGCTAAGGTTTCAAACAGATGTGTAACATCTGATGTTCGATGGCATGCAATATCTATAAAATATGAACAGCCTTCTGCCTGAAAACAGTGAAATCCATGTTATTGGAAACTGAATCATGGCAGAATGCAGGACGAGATGAGAGCAATTCACACAACAGTGCTTTGTCTTTTAAGAGACAAGTAAATGCACCGCCACTGGTGTGAAAAAGCGCGTCATCTCACAGCCACGAGCCTAAGAGCTTTGACGTTTGCAAGCATCGTCAGAATCAGAGCAAGTCCCCGCAGGCAATCTGACAGAGATCACAGTGAATTACTCCCACACCCTCTTCCCTCATCTGAGCTAGCAATAATATGCTGCTGGATTAATTTTTGCCCCTTTTAGTAAGATATGAAGATGATGGAGGGGAAAAAAAAAAAAAAAAGAAAAACGCTTAGTGTCCAAAATAATGAAACATTCCATGACACGTCCTTATCAGCTAAATGAAAAAAATCACATTATCTTCAAAAGGAGTTTTAAATGCCTGCCCGCTCGTTTGCTCACAACCTCAAGCTTCATGGGGAATATCAACTAAGAGACAGTAATTCGCTCAAGCGCTTAATATTCAGTTCTCAGCTATGTAATATGCAAATTTGCAGGGGTCAACCAGAAGTCATGAAGAAAAAAAATCCCTTTAACTTAATTTGAGAGGCAGTTCAAGATTTTTCTGAGAAAATCAGTCAGTTATGGATAAGGTTCAGTAGAAGTCAAACTGTCAGATTCCTCCAGAGAGCTGAAAGGTCCCTGCAGCCCTGACATGAGCTGATCTCCCAAGATTTACTCCGCATGCACTCTTTTAAACCCCACAGCCATCATATTAACACTGAGCATCTCCGTCAACTTCTGCATGAGAATCCTGAACAGCGGTAAGTAGTACACAAATGAGACCATAGAGCTTTCAGACTGTAAGGAAAAAAAATACTCATGCACTTTGCAGCATGGACAAATTACTGTTTACATATGCTAAGTCATCTGGAAACAGTTTGGCCATTCTATTGTTTATGCCTCCACAAACGTATACAACGCGTATACACAGCACCTAACATGTTAACAGAAATAAAACAATATTCACAATATTGTATATACAGGATCTTGAACAAGTATTCTTACTCCTTGAACTTTCTCACATTTTGTAATGCTGCAGCATAAAAGTTTAATGAATTTTACTTTATTTGATCTAAATCAATCCATTGTCGATCTGGCTGTATTCTCTGGCTGTCTGCTTAGGCTGGTTGAACACCACCTCAGCATCACATAGAAATACTTATTTGGTTGAAAGATGACAAAATGTGAACATTTTCAGGAGGTAAGAATGCATTTTAAAAATACTTCTTACCTCACTTGGCATATTAACAGGAATCTTATTACAAACATAAAGTAAAATGTACATAAAAATGTAAAACAAGCATCTATACTTGACAAAAAAAATACCCTGGGTGTTGAACTGCCCACTGAGAGTCATGACACTGTTTAGCAACTCTCACTGTGGGATCTATTAGTTGGCAAGAGTGATAGGGCCTCTCATGAACCCTGATACCTTTGAGAATTGGATATTGATCTATCTCCAACGGCTCCAAATGTGTCATTTTGTTGTGGCTGCACATTTTGTAAGCCCCATTCTGGTGCGATATCACATGTCCGGCAACAAGCAGGAATTGCTGTTACGATGATAGCCCTGATCATGCAGAAAATGGGCCGAGGAGGGTACGCCACAGGCCTTGCCTGTTGCTGCCAGAGAGAAAGAATTAGCCATTTGAAAACAGGCAGGACTGATAGAGGGATCATGAAGCTATTAACCTCTAAACAAGCTGCTGAGAGCCCAGCAGATGGCAGGGCTGATGGCAAGTGTGTGCCAGATTGGGCAATAGGCAGAGCAAGAGCCCAGATTTCACATAGATGCTGATATCATGGCTCTCTCTGGTTGCGCTTGCATGTGTTTTCACAATATGTGCATTTATGTTTGTGTGAATAATTGCAGCAGTTTGGTTGCATTTGCATACATCAATATACTGTATCAAAGTTTAGTTAATTTAGATATATTTATGTCTTTCGTTTGCTCTTGTCCTTTCATTTATTGACAATACTTTATAGGATAATGATGTCTGCTGTATCTTATGTGTTGCAGTTTCAAATATGAAATCCTGGGCACGTGTGCTGATGTAAAAAATTGTGTTCCACATTCCCATTGTAATATTTTTAAACCACACATTTCTGGAAACAACTGGGACCACCCAACCAATGGTGTCAGCATGACTGTGTTTGACATTTGCCTGCGATTTGTATATTCATCATAGTGGAAAAAAGTGCTGTACTTGACAGTAAACCAAGCCGGAAAACCAAAAAGGCCTAATATTTGACTCTGAGACAGACATGAAAGCTCAGTCAAGAGCTGTGTGGAAGACAATTTTTCCCAAATGAAGACTTCAAGCTGGAAGCTGTACATGCGTTGTCTTCACTGCGTACCGCAGAGCAAACATAAGCAAACACGAGCAAAGAGCAACTCTGAGCTATTAAGTGTTTGCTGCAGTGTGTTGGGATTCTAATTACTCTTCCTGTCTGATTTGGGAATTCTGTTTGTTGTCATGTGCACAGCCTTCTTATTATCTACCAATACAGTGTCTTCATAACAGAAAAATGCATCACATCCATTTAGTTTGCAAAGGATGCATAAATTTCAATACAGAAGCACTGCAGAAAGAAAAACAACAATATAGTATTTTTTTCTTCAACTAAAAGGAAAGAGGGGTAATTCATTTGGTTTGATTTTTTTACATTAATGAAAGAAATGGGTGTTCAATAAAAAAAAGAGTAGAAGGTGTTGATTGAACATTTTCCCACTGCATCGGCCCAGAAACAAGCAAGGTGTGTTCAGTGTTTTGGCCTAACATTGAATATTTCCTCAATTGCTCCTCAGAACTATTCATTCTGCTCTTTGGCTGATAAAATGGATTCTACAAGTTGAGTACTGCATAAATAAACATGACCAGGAAAGTCCAACTAGTCACACAATAGCTTTTTATGCAGAGGGGGACAAAAAGTTCACTAAATGGTTGTAACAAGAAGGGTGCCAACATGAGTCTGAGAACAAAATGACGCAATTTTTGTCACACAACCAAAGCAATGAGAACTAATTTTGTTACGTCGGCTCACCCATGGTGGGCCCTTAAAAGTGGGTACTGGTATTATGTAAAACTGAATTTTTTTAAGCTTTACATCATGTTATAATGTTATGTCAACAAAATGTACTGGAAGTGTTGCTTTTATTCCCTATGAATGTTGTTAAAGGCTAAATGGAGAAATGAGATGAGTGCTGAAGGTGGAATGTCGTAAAAAGCAGGAATTTCTTAAAGAGACAGAGGCCAAATTTCAAGGTGCTAAACTGCAAAGTAAATTTTCTTTTAAGTCATGGTTGACATGTACAGCACTTTTAGAACAACTGAAGGTAAAATAGTTACTTGATTATACTACAAAAAGGAAAACACATAATACCGCCCTCAGCCAGATGATGCCATGAGCAATGCCTTCAGGCAAGTTGATTCAGGTAAGCATTTTTAAAATTAAAAGCTCATACTGGGACTGCTCAGCAGGATTTGTAAAAGGTCACGGAACAAATGAATGGGTTAGAAGGGCAGGGAGTTAATTAGTTCATACTTACTTAATGCCTTGTGGAGATCTTATTCATTTATATCCCTGCTGAGCTCTGGCCAGTACAGGTAATCCTGAGAATAGGAAAGTGAGCTACAAGTTAACACACACATACACACAAGTTGTGATTCTGGGACTTTGCTTCAACTTGTCTTATGAATCATTTTTTAAAATATTTTCCAGAGGTGAGCACAAAATCACAGGCAATACAACAACAGCAGATATGAAAAGGTTGAGTTTATCACATCAATCATAAGAATAATTAAAAACTTATCTTTCAGAACAACCTTCATGTGCTTGATTTTGTGCATTTATTACTTGTATATAGCAAAACAATCCAAGAGGCATCTTCATCCATTGATTTGGTTTTTATACCTGCTGAGTTTAGCTCACTGTGGCTGGAGGATATTCCAGATTTCAATGCCATTTGAATGCCTTTCAGTATATCAACATAATCTTTCATGGAAAATATTAAATTACATAAGTTACACATTGAATGATATATTCACCTGTGCAACTAAATGATCGAGACTCTCTTCATTCTATTATAAGTGTATGTTAGTGTTGGTCTACACAAAACATTCACAAGAATGTCTGTGTTCAGTCCTGTGGTTGCAAGCATGGCTTGGGATCTGCAAATTGGTAATAGAGTAAATATTGCTGCGGGTCGCTTTAGGGTAATGGTCCCGTTTATCAGGGTGGACCAAACCGGTTAGCCACTGACTTCACCAATGAGATTAAGATAGATTGAGGGGAAAAGGTGGAAAAGATAAAGCCTTATAGTTGGAGGAGGGGAACAAAACAGAGCTCTATAAATGCAAAGACAAATACTATATATTTTCAGATGGTAAAAGTAAATGAAGGATGCCTATGGGATCCTTCCCATAACTGTAACTGTAGGAAGTGTTTACCCCTACAGGGTAAACACTTCCTACAGTTACAGTTCCTACAGTTCCTACAGTTACAAATCAACTACAGTTTCGTAGTTGATTTGAAATCATATTAGCTTCACCAGGAAACACAAAGGAAACATAAATTCTGTACAAGCTATTAATATTTACAAATTATGACTAGATTAAAATGTAAAGATCACAATCAATTCACAGCAACTGAATTTTTGTATTCTATCAATGCACCTTATAATGGTATGAAA
The DNA here is from genome assembly GCA_033032245.1 of Poecilia picta. Taxonomy (NCBI): domain Eukaryota; kingdom Metazoa; phylum Chordata; class Actinopteri; order Cyprinodontiformes; family Poeciliidae; genus Poecilia; species Poecilia picta. The sequence goes on along the minus strand of CM065354.1, from coordinate 35,204,953 downwards.
TGTTAGGTCGTGGCAAAACAAATGAACAAAAAAAAGGCTTGAAAAAACTGTTGCTTTTTGAATTTTTTTTTTTGTAAATGCTAAATACTTCATAGGGAACGCAAAAATCTCTTATGATGACGTCCAAAACGGCAGAGAAATGTTGCTCAAACCGCTGGGCAGGATGATTCAAGGACTTTGTTCTCAAATTATCCATGCACTGTCATTTAGGCTCTTCATTTGGTGCTGAGGCTGTGAAGAAGAGGCAGGCTTTCCATCTATATAATTTAGTTCTTCTTCTACGAGGCAGTTCTTATTTGGTGGTAATAAAGTTTATAGAGTATTATGTGAAAACATTTACTGTGGGAAGTGATGGACATATACGGCTTTCCATGGGGAAAATGCAATATATTCATGTTTCATAGCGTCATGCCAAGTTTAAATGAATTATGTGTCAAATTAATCAACACCTTGTCAAACGAAGGGTAAACACAGCAGTGGACAAAGAGGTGTTGGCATTGTATGTGTTGCTAATAATTATACTGTAAGGTCATTATATTGTTTGAACAGTCATGTCATGGAGACATCTTGCATTGCAAGACTTAAAACCTGGTCTGGTTTTTGTCGTTGCAAGTTTAAAGTTTGCTTGTGTCTGTACAGTAGCTAAGTTTTTTTTTTTTTTTTTAACCAGGCTATGTGAAGAGAAGCTCAAATGTCCCAACTAACAGATCAAAATTTGCCTGGTTTAGCTGTGACTTGGAATATACTGTTTCTGGTTTGTCTGAAGAACACATGATGTGCCAAACTGGGATCTGCCGTGCTGCCTGCGCCACTGTTTGTGTGACTGCAGACTGCTTAATCTCAACAAAACAGCTATAGCTACTTTTTATGGAAAAGCCTGCTGACTGACATTTTTTGATATATTTTGCTGCCACTAAGTTGAAGACAGAAACGTCTAAATATAGTGTCTACCTAGAAATATCTGGCATAACCATTTTGTCTTTCTTTCACTGAATTACCATCCCTCCTTTTCAATAGTCAGTTTTCTATGTTCTGGCAGCTCTTGTTCCCTATTGTCAATGCAGTTAACTGCTTTTTTGTGCATCGTTGTTCACCTCTGCCTGCAGCGTAGTTGTATGGTAATCGGTTGGAGGAGGAGCGGAAGGTGAGTTGGATTTAATCATCATGGGGCTGACTGGATTGCTGCTGGAAGTTTGTCTACTGAGACTAATTGGAACAAAATGCTTTCCTGTTCTCAGAGAGGAAAAAGAGAAAGAGAGGGATAAAGACCAAACCATGTCTACAACTGCAGGTAATTAAAAGAGTATGCTACAGTTAGATCTAGAAAAAGCAAATCTCTCAATACCCATTTTTTTTCTTTTCTATGCTCCTGTGACCTTTATCGAACAATGAATAGGGAGCAGAGAGATGACCCAGGACAACCACATTGAGAACAGCCTCTGCATATGCTGTGTTCACACTCTACCAACTAATTTTCTATAGAAAATCTGTTTTATTTTGCACATCTGAATGTGGTGTGCATACATTTTTTAGTGAAAGATAGTTATTAGTTATTGTACAATCATTTTTTTCTGAAATGTCATCCTTCTTATTTGTAATGAATTGCAAAAACACGAATGTAACAGAAGAGAAAATAAAGCAAGAAGATTATCCTTTATTGTTTCACAGTGGGGAAATTCAGGAGTGACAGCAGCCAGTTAGTGGGTAATGCATATTGACACAAATATGAAAAAAACATTAAAAAAAAGAATGGAAGACTGTCCACAAAGGACAAACTTACAGCATAAGAAAAATATCATACAGCAATTTTTAAAAGACTACACTGACATTAAAAGTAATGTGCTGCAGAGAAAGTTAATGTGCTGCTGAGAAAGTTAATTTAGTGAAGCAAAATGCACAGGATGTGCACAGATGCATAAAACTCCAAACACAAATGTGCAAATAACAGCAGAGTTATAAAAACTGAGTTTTTTGGGAACAGTTATTGTTATAAAGTCTTACAGGAAGGATCTGACCGGAAGGATCTGTGGTAAAGTTCCTTTCTGCGCATAGGAGCAACAGTCTGTTACTAAAGTTCAATAACAGTTTAAGAGGCTTTGCCTCTTAAAGCTGCAGTGGGCAACTTTTCTAACAAAAATAAATGTTTTTTATATATTTGTTTATACAGTTACTGTGTCCTGGCAGTGGAATATGAGTCAGTTAATGAGTGAAAAAATAAGCTTCACTGGCTCCATCCAGTGGTTCTACTGCCATTTTCAGAAATACTCCACTTCTCTTCAGAAACAACCAATCAGCTTCAGAATGTCTTAGCACTGTCAATCACTCTTGTGTATGAGCTGCTGTTCACAGCATGTTTTTGTCATTGAAGCTCTAGATTGCTTGTTTGCTGCAGCTGTGGTAATGGCTGCCATCTATGGCCATGTTTTGTTGTTTTGAAAAATACTTTCTGGAATTAAAATGGGGAAAAAAAATCATCAGACCCTCAATTTCAAAAAGAAATAATTCATCCAATTTCATGACATTGCACCACGAGATCAGACATGCCTCAAAGTGACACATCAGCAAGCTTTCAGCTGGTAACCATGATTGAAGGTTGTGTACTTCTGTCCTTTCACAACTCCTTTCTGCTTTCTTCCACTGCTAACACTTCATCGTAAGATGTCACTCTTGTGTCAGTTTACCCTTGAAGATGTCTGTAAGTGGATTTTGATGAAGTGAAAAACACATGGGTGATCACTGGGTTGTGAAATTCTGTAAAGGACAAAGACTCCCGTCTATACAATGGCAACAGACATCAGATCAGTTTGTCCCTCTAAAGTGCAATACAGCGAATGTCATTATGTTGTTTGGTGCTTTTCTTTCTTTCTCTTATATCACTCAGGGTACATCTGGAAATTGTTTATATAATATCCTCCTTTGACTTCAAATTAAATAATCAATACCAACATTAATCGATTTACTTCCTCTTAACAACTATGCACTACTTTACGTCACTCTATCATGTGAAATCCCATAATGGATTTTACAATTTAACCTTAAATTGTACAAAGTGGTATTAATATTTTTGCAAGTCACACTTTGAAATTGACTTGTGGAAAGTAAATCTGAGAATACTTCTGAGTAATCTTTTATTATTATTATTATTTTTTTTTTTTTTTTTTACAAAATTTGAGCATTGTGGTAAAAGAGTTTTACTGGGTATAAAGGAAGTTCTGTTTCACGTTTACGTTATTAGCTTAGACAATGTCAAGCAAGAGGATAAACCCTAATCATGTTATTACATTAATACAAAGTATTATGATTAACATTACAGATCTCAACAATATTTTTACACAGAATTCTTTCAAAGTACTAACATGGGCACATTTTTAAATGTCAGTGAAAACATTGGTGCTTAGTAAAAGAAAAATCTGATTGCATAAATCTTGTTCTCTGTGGTAATAGCTTGTTACTGAAGATCAGGCCTCATGACATGGGATTAAAGGTATTGCTTTTAGAGAAACAAAGGACTGCAGAGATGTATGTGACTTTTGAGCATTTCAGGATCCATGCCCACTCTTTACTTGGCCCAGTAGCAAAATCCAAGTTAAATAAATAGTATTTTTAATGTAGTTGGGCTTGACTGACTGACCTAAGATAGATTAAGTTTAACGCGATTTAATGTCAGACATAAAGCAGTATGTGTTACTTATCCAGTGCAGGTGCGGGTTTTGCTTAAACTGCATGGCATAGAAAATCTAGAAGTAGCTTCATATTTCCCCCATGGCCACTGACATGACCACCTACAATCTCTGCCAGTCACCTGAAGCACTTCCCTGTTCTCACAGCTGTTCTTCAATCCTCAGTTGGCCTCACATCAAATATCTCCCTGTGCAGAGATTTGAAAACATAAACCAGCAAAATAGAAGCAAAAATGTGATGAGTCTCCCATGAGAGGTAATTTAATTTCTACACGTCTCCTCAATTAAGTGCTTGACATTCTCATGCGGGACACTTGGAAAACAAGACGCCTTGTGCACCTGCTTGTATAGCTCAAGAGTTACATAAAAAAAAACAAAAAAAAAAAAAACACACACATCATGAACCAATTCCAAATCTTACAGATGTTTGAGAAGAAGAGGAAAAACACTAAATCCAATTCAAAATAAGGGATGTGATTTTGGTTTCATGAGAATAAGTCATGAATTTCTAAAACATTTTTTTTTAAGTCTGTGAATTTTAGCTTTCCTAACAAACCAAAATTTAAATCTGTAATAAATGGAAAATACTTCAGTTTGAAGTTTAACTTTTCCATTTATAGTCAAATATCTGGATGCTCAGATCAAACATTTCTTCTATAATTTATGTCTCACAATAAACTGAAAGGTTATTTTCTTGGAATAAGAGCTTTAAGTTGACCCATCTGTATGACACACCAATTTACCTCAGGAGATGTCCTCCATCCATTGATTCTGTGAACTGTTACAAGACATGATGTGAATGTGTGTCGGTGCACACAGAACAGAAGTACCACATGTCTGTCTGGTCCATCTGATTGGAGAAATGTTCTGTTGACAGAATACGACTCAGATTTTCAGAATGGTTAGCGTCAGCTCTGCTCATATTCAAACCACTCAGTGCGTCCAAACGGTCATTAGGACAGGTCAGCCCTGCAATGATTGACTCAGTTTTCCCGTCTCATTCTGTGCACATTTCTTAATGCTGCAAATTGTAAGCCACTTCTTTTTGGTTCCCTAATCCCAGCTGGATATTCTGAAAGCACAGATGGCCCATGATCCTTGTGAATAGACTTGAATAATTTGAGAAGACAAAGTCATATATTGTGGGGATTTGAGGTTGCACAATTACTTCATTCTGCCTAAGGAGAAATACTTTAATGAGAAATATAGTTTGATGTTAATTTTGCACCTTTACAGAAAAGACAGACAACATGCTGGTGAAACTGTGTAAAATACAGAAGCAACATTATATTCTAGTCCACCTGCATTGGAGCACCTTGAACACTGACATGACACAACGGCGAACTGTGTCACATCCTCTCACTGCTCATAATTGCTCTCCACTTGCCTTTAATTAAAAGACATAATCCCATTAACAAGCTGAAATGGGATTAATACTGCCTCAGAATCCAGCTGCCGCTCTGTAATGAGTGTGATCGTGTACATGTATGTGTGTGAGTGAATGTGTCTGGTCCCCAGAGTCAGAGATATCACTAATACCACATGGGTGATGTGAGCGAGAGGAAAGAGAGGAGGGTCAGTCAAAAACCAAAATGGGTGATTTGAGTTCAACACATCAACAAAAGGCCAAAACACAAACTTCACCTAATTTTCTATATATTGTGAATCCTTCCCCCCATTTTATTTTGCAGGTTTTAAAGTAAATCAATATTCAAAGTCAGTTTCTGAAAAGCAGTTTGATCAAAATCACTCTTTAAACAAAGTAGAAAGTGGATTAACGTAAGAAGAATTAAAAACACAATTAAAAAGCATGAAACAGAATGATTCAATGACAAACAACGAGAGGTCACGTCTTCCCCTCAGAGACGTTCCCTCTCTGTTGAGTCGAGGTGAGAAACAATGACCGTGAAAGGATGACATGCTCACACAACACCACTATTGTAAAAATAACAAAGACTGCCACTGAGCCACAAGGATAAGAGGACACAGTAACAGGGGAGCCTTCACTGTTCCTGAGTCGATTATGTCGTTGTTACCTCACAGTAATGCCTCCCTACATCTGTTCTATTTTTCAACGTAACTCTTGTAAGCCATCTTTATTCCCATGTCTGCTCTAGGATCAACACATTTTCTGCATTCCCCTACGGAGAACCCATTATTCCTATCATCTGGGTAAAAATATCAAATACTTTATCTTCCTTCGGTGTAGGACAAGGGGAGAGGATTCAATTTTGATCATAGTTGAAACCTAGCTAGAAATTGTAAAAAAAAGTGACGCATCTTGAAAATCCTACTCATATCAGCCACTGTTGCTCCCAACATGGTCATTTACCAAGTCCTTACCAAAACAATCACATCCTTTGAACTTGTTTTAGACCTTGTTACAGTAAAATCACAAACCAGATAGTGTGCAAAGACTTGCTGCTGTATCGTGCCATTTCCATTTTTATATGATAGAACAAGCAACGCTCAATTATGTTTTTAAAGTCTGGGAAATTGTTTCTACACAGTTTTACAGGGATTGCTGTAAAGTTAATAACACAATGAGGACAACTGTGTTGAGCTGTGTGTTCATATGAACTGAACTTAATGCAGTTTGATAACTAGAATCAACTGGAATGCATGCATGACTGGATTTGTTTGTAAGGTGTTTAGAGACTGTTGTAATATGTGTTATATAACAGTGATTCTTGAAAATAGGGACAAAATGGGTTTTAATTTTCCCATTTTTTTTTTATTTCTCAAATTTATGTATACAAATATGTCAAATAATGTTTTGGAAATGTAAAGATGCTGAGGTACAGGCTCCCAGTTGCAACATTTTTTTTTAAAATTAAATTTTTAATCGACCTGACCTAGAACGTTGTCATCACCATCTGACAAAAATACATCAAAAATAATTTTTAATGACCCTATTAGTGATATTTTTACTCATTTTGCAGACAAATACTTCTCAAGAAACAAAATAATTATTATTTAAAACAAAAAACCATAAAAATCCATCTGACGGAGTTGAAACTGCATGACGGAGTTGACACAAAACTGAAGGTGGTGACAAACTAGTGAGTAAAATGGAAAACTTGGTACATATGAAGTAATGCAATTTATGTAAAAATACATTAAAATGAATTAACTCTACATTTAAGTGATATTTGACAACAATTTCACTGAAAGAGTCAGAAAAACTGATGGAGTTGACATCTGACGGAGGTGACAAAAAGCCAAACTACCTCAATTTATATAATGTTATTCTGAAGGCCATATTGTAGCTCACCAGGTCCATAAAATCTTTACATTTTACCAAAATTAAGCTTTTATTTCACAAAATCTTAAAGTTTCGTAAAATGTCAGTTACGGTGTTGACACATCATGGTTGTGACAAAAAACTTAGGAATAAAAAGAAGAAAAAACTAAAGAATAACATAAGCTAACCAGAGCTAACTAGCCCTCCTAGCAAAGGAAGAAACAGGAAGTGGTCATGGGGTCCTCAGAAGTTCTGCTGCCCCCAATAATTCCTGATTTTTTTTACATTCTTTTCATTTCTGACGGTGTTGACAAAAACTAAGGACAAATTTCAATGGAGTTGGAAAATATATAAAAAGGATTTTTAATTCAATTCATTGATACTTTTATAATTATTTATATGACTACTTATACTTAATTGTCATAATATATAATTTTAGTATTTCTTTAATTGTTTTAAACTACTATAATGTATTGAGTTCTGCTCCTGGACAAAGGCTTTTACAGGCATCATCCACCGACTACAATGTTTAAAATAAAAAAATATTCAGCAAATACCTGAAAAATATACATTGTTGTGCTCACATGACCAAGGTTAGTTTAGTCAGATATTTGAAAAAATTATATTATTTGTATATTTTATTCAAATTTTGTGCTTTATCCATAGGACCCGTTTTGTCCCTATTCTCAAGAATCACTAAACTAACTTAAAATAAATTACTTTAATCAATTAAATAATTAATGTGCTAATTAATTTTTCATAACTGTGCACTAATTTGCTTTTGTTTATCTCATAAAAATTCAGGGAAATTATTTGAAGTTCAAATGATAAAAGTTGAGGAACGTTACAGCCTTAAAAATTATTTAACTTCTTGGACAATTTTTTTTCTCTCCTGTGTTTCAATAAGGATTTTATCACATTAATACTTGCCATTATCAACCTACCAAAAATAATGATCAACTTTGAAAGAATTATGTTGCCAAGAAGTAAAGAAACGGGCCTTAGTATATAATGAGGACTTGAACATTTAAAACAAAATACGAAAAAATAAAACGAGGGAAATATCGAGGGAATATATTTTTTTATTCCTGACTAATATCAGAGTCTCCTCTGGTTGTACTTAATGACATATTCCGTGCAATAATAATAATGGGTTTATTAATCTAATCTGCAGTTAATTTTTCAGGTAAAATGATGTGGAAAGACTAGCACAAATTGAGTGACCTTGATCATTTTTCGATGGTCATCTGCTGGTCAGTATTCTTGCAGCCTGCTCTGTCAGTCATGTGTTTGTGGGTGTGTGCGAGTTTGTGTGTGTGTGCTTGATGTGTCAGGGTTTGAACCAATGAGTGGTGGAGTTCAGAGGGCCTGTCTGAGCTTTCTCTGTGGGCTTCTCTCTGACAAGACAGTAATGTGACAGCGCCAACGAACGGACACATCACTGACATCTAAGGTTAAACTGATAAATGGAGCAAACGCTGCTTTTCACGTACATATCAGATACACCCAGTTACTGCCGTCTTCCACTTTAATGGTACGAGTGATATATTGAGATTCATTGCAATGTATTATTGGCTAATTTACTCGTGTGAAACCTTTACGCTTTATGAATACTAATTACTATTTGTTTAGTCCTCAACCCCCCCCCCCCCTTTTTTTTAAACATGATCATACATTTCGAAATCTCAGTTATTAGCTGCAGGTCAGAAATCTTAGTATGACTCCTCAGGCTTCAGGACATCAGTGGGCACCATGAAACCTGGGCGTCACAGGGCGATCAAAAAGTTACCATGTCTGTTCCCATGGAGGAGAGAGATCAGTGGTCACAACTTCTGAAACCAACCAAAACTTCTTTCAAAGGCAGCGGTACATCAGCCGTGCTTGACACATGGGTGGCTATCGCCTGAAAATACAAGCAACAATCAGATCACTTATTGACATCCTTGATGAGAAAGCTTGATTAGGAAATTTATCTGATCGTCTTTGTTGCTTCATCTAGAGACAATGATCACAAATAACATTTAATTATTAACAGAGTCTCAATGTTAGTTATTGTAAGAGGCTGCAAAGAAATGTGGCATTAACTGGGGGACCCAATAAAAATGCACAAAACTATTCAAATTCTGGTTTGTAGAAATGTTGCCAACATTGCATTATTTACTTTATAGAACACATGCATGCACTACATAGCGTTTTTCTTAAATCAAATAACATCCTGATAGAATACATTGAAGTTTGTCGTTTTAAAATAAAAACCTCAAAAGTCTAATAGGTATGAATACTTTTTCAATACAATGCAAGTAAGATTAAAAGATCTCATGTTGGGTTCTAGTTAGGATACTTTATAACAGACAAATTACCGTTCTTGAAACAGTCCGTTTTGAACTGTCACAAAATTAAAACATAAACCTACACACAACTCCCATTTGTTTCGCATTTTGTAAAAAAAAAAAGTTCAATTTCCACACATGTTAAAATGTATCATTGCTTCCCCATGCAGATGATCAATTACAAGGCACACTTTTTAGTACACTCAAAGACAGTAATGTGGAGAAAGGGTTTCAGAGGCAACCTTGGATCCTGTTGTAAACAAACCTCAGTAAAAAGCCAATGTAAGCCATAAATCTCCCAGTACAAAGTGTCATAATACATAAACTATGAGCCATTATCAAACCCCAGGTAATAACAGGACAGAAGAATGTAACTTTGTTTAAAGAAACACTTTTAATCAAAGAGCCCAAGGTCAGCAAAGACATTTAGTAGTGACAGTAAATAAAACGAAAGCGAGAAGAAAGTAAGTGTGCAAGAATTAAAGAATCTAGAGGAATCAAATGTTCCTCTAGAGTTAATTGACTTGGACATCCACCAAAATTAAAATTAAAATAAATGGAAAAATGTGCACTAAATAGAAACACTATGCATCACAGAAAACTAGCAATGCAGATCATTGTGAGAAACTCCTCAATGTGAAACAAAGATCTGGCAGCATCATTTTCTTTAACAAGGATTGAGAAGTTGTTGCTGTTATGTAATAATAAATGGCTCCCTAAGACAACTAAGGGTAAAATCTGACACTAAATGTAACACAAAAACAATAATCACTAAACAGTTGATGTCAGTGGCAAAAGATAGTTTATTTTACAGTTTAGGTAAAATCCCAGTCACAAGAGAAGACAAACACAGGGAAGCTTTAAGATTCAGAGTCTTTAAGGCCAGAACAAAACACTCATTTAACTATAAAACAGAACCATCACATTCTAGAGGAGAACTGAAAAAAGGAGCAAGTGCTGAACTCCCTGGCTAATAATAAAACAGGAGAAAAACAGCTTAGAACAAAAAGGGCAGAGAACCCATACCAGCTTCCACAGTGAAAAGAAACACACTATTTTAGTTAGACACTTAATTCCTCACAAGATTACTCACAACAAGATCACTGCAGATCAAGGCCCAGGAATAAGGGGCCTAACATTTCTGGCATGAAGCTCTTTATGGGGTGACTGACGAGCTCCAACACATTTCACCTGTGGCAGCCAGGTTGAACTGAAACAGAAAGAGAGAGAGAGAGAGCTCTCTCATGAAGAGCCACTAGAGGTCAGTTGCCGTAACAAACTTTTATTTGTAAAACTCTCAGACAGTCCTTCCTGATCTGTCCACTTCTAGTTGGTCTCGGACACCAAATTCCAATATTCGAGTTTCTGGTTGTGATGTCACAAAATGTAAAAACACATCAACATCCTTCAGCTTGTGTTGTTTATATTTTGTTTTGTTAAAATGACCTACAGAAATAACTAAATTAAACAAAATTACATTTATTGTCTTCCTTGAAAGACTCAGCCTTTCCGTAAATTATTCTGTTATGTTCGCCTAAATGGAATAAATGAATTTTATGTCAGCTTCAGTGCATTATGAACAACTCCAAGTCAATTATGGGCTGCTTTCATCTTAGATTGCTGTTCTTTTATATCACTTAAACAGACGTATCCGCTGTAAGTGGCACAATGGAATATATATCAGCGGATGTAATGCCCAGCCTGAAATACGAAATGGGGAAAGTGCCTGTGCTGTCTGAATAGAAATGCAGCCCGACAGTAAGGCCTTGACACAGAGATTGCATAACACATCATACATAAAACATTCAGCTTTGCATATGCAACACACACAGGCAGGAAAGGCAGGCGGGCAGGCCAACATATGGTGTAACCTCCTATTCCCTTTTTCTGTCCAGCCAAAGAACCACAAGTCCATCATGGGACAGTGTGTGTGTGTGTGTGTGTGTGTGTGTGTGTGTGTGTGTGTGTGTGTGTGTGTGTGTGTGTGTGTGTGTGTGTGTGTGTGTGTGTGTGTGTGTGTGTGTGTGCTGTACATGCCTGCGTGCACTCGTGTGTTGCAGGCCGCATAGCTCTTGCGAAGAGCTTCTAATTGGAAAAGTTTTTCTCCTTCACTTACCGTCTCCTTTATTCTCCCACTCACTTTTACTTTCCACCACCTCATCCTCTCTGCAGACCGGAGAGGGAGTCCACAGAGTCAGTTCTGCACATGTTCATCAAGCGAAGGTTTGTGGAGGACTCATAAGGGAAGGGATTAGGATTTAGCAGACTGCAGTCCGGAGGCAACAAAAGGAAAAAGACACATCCAGGATCATGTTCCCTTTAAGCAATGCATGTGTGAGCTGATTAAAAATGAGGAGAGGAGTAGCACATTAAAAGCAGTTACGGTTTCCTTCAAGTGTTTTTTATACGAGCCACTTTGGTGTATCATTCAAAGATAATGATGGGACACAAAAAAGGCCGAGAGAAGTTTAAAACTCCAGGCCAATCGAGCTGAAGTCTGTGATGGGGAGATGTGGAAAAGTGTGTCAATCCTCAAAAGAGAGAGATACTTCAAAGTGAAACTTTTCCAAACAGAAACTTGGAATAGTTAAGGGGATAATTATTAAACATAAGTGTGAAATTTCTCTTTTTTCCCCCCCATCTCTTTGCTCCGCCTCACTGTCCTCAAATTCACCTCTCTGGCTTGTTTTTCCTCAAAACGTCCTTGTTGTTACCTAGCTAATCCCAGCCACCGTCAAGATTTAAATGCTGCTTTCAACATGTGCCATATTTTCAGCATTCAGCATCATTTCCTGGAGCCTGACAGACAAGGAGAGAGAGTGAGAAGAAGGGGGTAGTGGAAGGGAGATAAAGAGCTTCACTCTGCGGATTACACGTGCACATATACACATAAATATGCATATAAACATTGTGTGGGTCTCCATTTAATTAGCCTGGCGGTTTATCAGGGTGATCAGGAGTTCAACACGGTAAAGTTTCCTGCGGATGAAACTGTTTGGGGAAGTTGGGCCTAATGAATACTGGAAAACAGAAAGGAGGGTGAGGAGGAGGAGGAGGAACAGGAAGAGAAAATGATGAGCAAAGAGGATGCTTCGGTTTAATTGCTTACCTGATACTTTCGCTTCCACCGGATCATCCCCCTTTATCCAATACAACGGATGAGAAAATGGATTCTATCAGATGCATCTGACACATTCTTTTAACTGGTAGGAGAGGACTTGAGGATTTATGATGACATCTTAACTGGAATGGTATAGGATCGTTCCTATCTCCACTATTTAGACATTTAAGAGCTTTCTCTACTGATGGATTGACCAGTGCAACTTAATTGAAGCCAGTTTTATTTAAGAGAAATTCAATGTACCCTGGTTGTAGTAACACTTACAAGATTAAAATTTATCGTACTTTTTTCTGTTGTTTTCAGGGTTACGTCGAAGCTTTACAGGTATTATTCTGTTGTTGTAGTTGGAGCTATTTAGTTTTAAAATCTGATTACTCACTCGGTAGTTTTTGTCAAATAATATTCTTTAATCCGTTTATATTTTTCTGAAGTTGCAGTGACCAATAGAGTCTCGCCGTCACTGGTTTTTCATTATCTACACTGTCGGGAAATCGGAAAACATTTCACATAGTATGAAAACACATCGTTCTTTTTTTTTTACGGTATTCTAATTTTATGATAGACTGATTAATTTCTCAGTTGAATGATTTATAGTGAAAGCTTGATAGTGAAAATAGGATATGGCAAAAATAATTTGAATACATGTTGTTTGTTATACCATTTTTTGTGATTGTCTGGTGGTGAAAGTGAAATACTTTGTCATTCAAAATGATATTACAGCATTTGGCCTCTGCTCTCCAGCTGGACCCTTTCATTCGGTCGACAAAATAAAATTCCTGAGCCAACATATAGCATCAGTATCCTCAGTGAGAGCTGTTGGCACATTTCCTGAGCTTCTTTTCAAGAAAGTCATTCTTTTTCATGATCGTCATAGTGGTCTAAATGCTAAAAGGTACTTGAGAAGTTTTTGAGTTACACAAACACTGTATTTTCTGTCCAAATATCATATCTTCATACCATCACTGTGGTTCTAAAGTTTCAGCTTTATTTAGAATATAGTAACGAGTAAGCAAGAAGACTGCATATACATTTATAAGATATTGTTGTTTGTTGAATTAATTCTGTATTTCATTTACACTTGTGTTTACATTTACTACATGGATACATCAGAATGAACTATTTGGTGTGTGTGCTTGAGATCACTCCTCTGGTGAATGACCCATTTTTCAGAGCTTCAGCTGTTGAGCAGACAGTCTCAAGTTTGACTGTATGTTACTTTGGTGTGCAGAGGAGTTCATGGTCGACTGAGTGACTTCAAAAGAGATGAAGAACTCGCTTTTAGTTCAGTTCTTCATCCCTCTGCCATTAAACTCTGAAGTTGGTATGAAGCATTTCCATGGGTTAGTTGTGTTTGTGTTTTACCAGATGTGTCAGGACACATTTTATTGCTCTTTATCTCTTATTGGTGTTATCTGTTTGTTGTAGAATGTGCTTTAAAAAATTATGGTTCTTTCTGTAATTTTCTGCGAGTTACTTGTTCGGTGGAAACCTGTGTACATTTACTAAACAATGACTCTCAGTTGAACTCGAAGAACTTGGCTTGCTGGACTAGCAAATCATTGCCCAAAAATGGAGCTGCCATAGAGTGCCTTGTGCCAGTGCCTTTAAGCACTGGCTCAGACTTTAAATTGAACATTGGACTGATTTAATAGATGAATCTACCCGGCAGCTTTCAAACCACTTGATGGTGGTGAAATTCGATGTGCCAAATGGAAGTTGAATACTCATCCAAACTCTTAATAAAAATGAGCAAATCTTTCTAAGCGTCCATAAATGTGGAAAGTATTGTGTATTCGATCTGATATTTTGATTTTAATCTCAAAGTGACTGGATTGTGTAAGTTTTGACAGAATGTTGTGCAGCAAGTATACTTTTATTTGAGGTAGGAAAACATAAAACATTACAATCAGAATAATTTAATCAAAAGTCAGGTCAGGTTCTCACCCAGCAAAATATAATTTTATGTCAGCTTCAATAATGTCATTAGTTTTCATTTTTGTGCTTTTATTCCACCAACCTTCAGAATTTGGTTAAGCAAAACATCAATTTGATATTAAATGAAATCACAGCCAATGTTTTTCTTTTTTTGTTAAAGAAAATTTATTTAATAGGAGGCTATTAGTGGTACAACAACCACACAGTCTTACCCTTCCCAGCAAGAGGAATCATTCTCCCAGCTAGAACACAGTCATGTCTAATTAGGGAGACTTCATCATTCCAGCTGGGAGGGGAAGTGTTGTCTTACCTCCTTTCTATTTAACCTAGTTCCATCGTTCCCCTCTAGGCTTTGCTGATGTTTTTCTTTCTACCGCCCAAGAGTTTCACTTTCCAGTCTACCACTGACGGTCCGATCATTGTTTTCAAAGTTCATGGGTGGGAAAATGTGGGCATTTTTGCTGTCATTCTTGTGCAGAAGAATGTTAGGTAAAAAAAAAAAGAGACAAATTGGCCAAACATTTATTTTGGCTTTATGTTTAAATTAGCTGTTTTGTTTTCATTGTTTTCTGGAGTTTTTGGTTACCACATAGTTTTTAGTATTTAACTGTAATATTGCAATAGAGATTAATTGAAATTATAATATACTTTATGTTTTGTGGTTTCACATTTTTGATGAGGCCACTTATCAAAATACAACAACTAATTTCTAAATCTAAACTATGAGATTTTGCCATTTCTTTCACTTTGTTTTTTTTTAAATCCCTTCTTTACGAAAGATTGTCAACATCACATGGTTTTTTTTTTTTATTATGCAAATAAAAAGCTAACTTCACAGTGGTCTAAAAATTAAGAAAAAGAAAATTAATAAAAAAAAAACAGAAAAGAAAAAGAAAAAGAAGGCGGTTGCCCGTATCATTTATAACATCCAATAAAAATCAATATCCTACAGAAATAAAACGACCTAATTTTCAAAGCAGCATGTAGTGCATATAAATATTAAAAACGTAGAAGAAAGAATGATAATACCACAACCAGAAAATCTATTCGCAGCGAAAAAATGGCATATTCACTTCAAAACCAGCGGTATATCATTGAGTTCTTTGATAAGCAGTTCACAAAAAGAGCCTTGAAAGGCAGAGATTCATTTCAGAGGGAGAACTGACAAACAGAGCCTGGAGAGAGAGGCAGCCAACAGACACCATCTGGGTCCACCGGCTCCAGAGAAGGTAATGAGTGCATACGTGCAAACAATAATGCACAAAATAACTCAGAGAAGCAAAACTTAATAATATGCATTATTCTTCTACAATGTAGCTGGACAGCTTGTGTGAAACATATAGACCACAGCACATGCTTTCCTGTATTATTGATGTCCAACATTTCTCTGCTCCCACTACTCTTTAATCGGCACACTATCCCAGCCAATAAGGGTGATGTTGGTGAGACTTTAGTGACCCCATCTGGCAGAGGATTGGTTAAAAGGCTTGAACCAAAGAGAGAGGAGCATGAAAGTACTCAGACCACCCATCAATAACAACAGCCGGGATTGGATAATCCCACAGCTCCACCTCACTCCTTTAAATCATCGTCCTTGTTCCCAGAATGTGGCCTGTGTTGACTGAAGGTATAGTCTCGGGGCACGTGGGCCAGAGTGTGTGGCAAAGAGGAAATTGAAAATTGCTAATCTGTGCGTGGCAAATAAAGAGCAGCAGTGTTACAGCAGGCTGTCTTCTGCTGGTTACACCACCCACCCTGACAGCTCGGCCCCTTCAGCGGAGTGGAGAAATGAAACTAAATCTGAGGCCTTCTGCTGGATCGGATGTGAGCTTGCTGTGTGCACATGTGGATATGTATACATGTGAAAAAAAGAAATCTGGACACGCTTGTGTAAATTTTTTTTTCCTTCAGTGCTCATTTGTTTTGAATAGTAGTTCTGTTTCCTTAAACAAAATCCTGACCTAAATTTATGGCATGAAAAGAAAGGAAAATGTATATGTTGTCATGATTCGAGGTTTTGGTGAGGTGAAATGAGACGCAGGCTGGCCAAGATGAAGATGATGTATTTTAATGATAAAGTCCACAGGACAACAGGCTGACGACAAACGCAACCGATAACACACTACGAGGATCCGACAAGAGACAGACAACAGGTGGACTTAAATACACAGGGAGGGTAATCAAGGAATGAGACACACCTAGGAAGAAATCAACGGGGAAGACAGAACTAGGACAGGACTAAACACAGAAAACCTCAAAAATAACTACACAGAACACAACATATGTAACTCTCATGACACGTTTGAGGCTGATCCCATTGGCTAGTTTCCCTTTCTCTATACGTCAACTATGACTTGAATTTCCAATTCCTGCTACGTAGACATCTGTGAGATAAAATATGAGCATCGGTTTAAGCATTTATCAAGTCTACAGGAGATGTCAAAATAGTTTATCGCTGTTAAAAAAAATAATAAAAATGCCAGGCTTACCCCAGAACAAACATATCTATTTTTAGTAATTATATTTAGATTTAATTAACCTATTGCTCTGACAGAAAAAGTATGTTGCGCATTATTCAGTTGGTTCAAAATGGCAGACTTGAAGGGCAAAACGGGGCCAAATTGCAATTTATTTCTATTCCTCAATGAGTTTTAACAAAAAAAGTACAAACAATAATCTGCATAGTTTTTTTATTTAATGAACTCTAATGTGCTATTTTTATGTAGAATAAATGTACTTGTTTTACAGTGTTGAAATATTGTACTCGTACATCAATATACTTCCAGCATGTTTAGATATTTTAGCAATTATGCACCATAGTAGGTATTTTAGAAATTGCTACATGATCAATATAAGTTTATAACAAAACATCTGACCTGTATTTTTCAAGGATGTATGATCAGGTTTTAAGAATCCATAAGAAGTGATTATTCTTCTTAAAGGACTGTCACATATCTAAGTGTAAAATTGTCACCACTATCAGAATTAAGTGCTAACATGGAGGAGATGTGTCAAACCAAGGAAACAGGATTCACACCAAGTTTAAATGTACTCAATCTAATACTTTTAAGTCTCTAACTGCAAATAAATGATATCTTACACTTGGGCAGTAAATCAGAATACAATAAATTTAAGATTACAGTGGCTTGCAGATTTATTATTGTGATAAAATATTTTAAACTGAAATTGTATGTGCTACCAAATTTAATGAATTTGAACAGTTTAAATCTTATTTCTCAGAATAATTTGGAAGTTAATTTGCAAGAACAACTTGCAGTTGCATGTAAAATGTGAAATATAGAGTTAAAAGGATAATTTTATTTTCTTAGTGATGTTCTTCGTTGCTATTACTAGTAATAGTTTCCTATACATGTAGCAGAGATGACTCGTATAGCTGTCAGTCTTGTGATTGCACAGCCGGCACCTGCCTTCAACGTGACTTTGGTGCTGAGGCACGGATGTTGTTTGGCTGAAAGAACAAGGATAAACTAAACAGTTTCCTCTGGAAGTCGGGATGGTTAATAATTTTCTACTATAACATTATGTCCCATAAGATATAAATATTTTCAGTTTGACCTGATATAAATGGCAAAACAAGATTAAATGGGATGAATGTTGAACAAGCTATTTTGCCTTTTGCACTTTCACAATACTCAAGGAACTGTCACTGATTAAAACACGACACCATGTAACTTCAAATAATCTCAAATATCCAAGAATGAACTTTAAAGAGTGAAGGACTTAAATAAATAAATAAACAACAAAAGTATATGTTTTTTTTTTTTTTTTTCAGAAGAGATATGAAAAATCTTTTGGACTAGTTCATAGAAATATGCAACGATGGTGTACTGTACTAAATTCTCAAAAAAGGCATTGCGAGTGAGAGGAAAAAGCATTGATTGAGAGTGAACTCTGTGTTCTCACACTTGTTTTTAAGTCTTATAGTAGCCACGGGTCTTGATATAGTCTATGTGCATATGTGCTAAACGTATGCATTAGTATTAAATCTAAATTGTATGGTCCGTCCTGTCAGAGCAGTTAGCAAGCTCTGTGACTTTGCTGTGGATGAGGAAGGGTTGTCTGAAGGTAGAGGAAGGATTAGAGCACTTCAAAGCAATTCTCACTTCTAAGCTGTCTGATGCAAAATCCGCTTTGTGCAGATGGACAGCCAGCACTCCAATAAATTCCAAGCCTGGAGCTGAGGACAATTTCACTGTGTCCTCGATATATTTATGCAACCTTAAAAGGAACTAGCTTGTTATTATGAGCAAAATGAGTTCTGATGTAGGATTTCTGAATTTAAATAATAATTAAAATTCAAATATGTCAAAAATACTGGTTGCAATATTAGTTGCAATAAGCTCTTAACATGTTTGAGCCTTTAAAAATGACTTGAGCCCATGTTTGCGTGCAAATAGGATGAGTAACAAGCTGTTAATATGCAAAATAATGATCATTAGCAACTTCTATAGGAAATCCTTAAAGCAAGAGAAAACAGACATGACTTGAGCTATTGGTTGTTCTGAAACATTACGATGTGGGTGGGTGATAGAATGGCCGTGGCCAGAGTACATTGGCCAGAAGGGCCACCTCAGTAAGTCCTAAATCACTGGAAAACCAGACTGCCTTAGTGATGTATGGACATGGCACGCCCCAGAACAGAAACCCCACTGTCTGTCTCTGAGATCTCTGATATACGCACACACACAGTTGTTGGCATACTAACAAACATGAGCCTCGCAGTGCACAAAAATACACATACTGTAAAATGTGCCAGCAAGCAGAAGTAGAGATTTATATGAGAAGAGGTGCTGCGGTCAGGTGAATAGATGAGCTTGCTGGCAAGGTGGGGGGGGGGGGGGGGGGTTCTGTAACATCCGTGGCCAAAACAAACCTTCTAATCACTCTGAAAGATTGGTAGATTTATGCAGATAAATGATGGACGACTCCAGCCTCAACAGCTCTGGCCAATTAAGAGATACCACCAGGAAAGTTTTAAGTGTTTGTACAAGAACAAATAAACAGGAATCAAAACTATGAGTCTTGGAAAAAGAAAATTGCAAGCTTTATTTTTCCTCGTTTCTCAGTTAGAGTGAGAAAATGTCTGCTGACTCTGACTTGACCTACATATATAGAATTTTTTTATTCACTTTTTTGCGTAGCAGTTTTCTACAAATTATTTTTAGACTCTAATTTTGAATTTTAAAATTTATATGTATTGTAAGCACAAGAGCATCTGCTATATAGTTTGCGGATGGGAAATCATTGCAATGAATAAAGCATCATAGAAATAGCATGTGGCGTTTAAACAGTTTGAAATGAGCTTTTACGTAAACATTTTTAATTTAAAAAATCTGTATAAGATTCATATTAGATATTTATCTTCTTTTGCTTTATATCTATATTTAATACAATAAAATGTGACTCTCTGGAGTCAACTTTTTGAATTTACATGACAATAACCTGCAACTAAGCCTGGCGCTTATATAAGATCAATAGAAATCTCTGATGCCCTCTGTTGTCAGTAAAAAGGTCCCGATTCTTATAGTATGTGTGTCAAACTTTATGCTAGAGAATCCTTGCCAGCTATTTTTTCTGATATTATGTATATATATTTTTTTAACAAAAACAAATGAGAACGCCTTTGTACAGCAAACTACCCCGCCCTGGCTCAGGAATGCTCCCATCATTAGCTTCAAACCACAACAAAAACGTTCTCCGCTACACAAAAAATGTACCGCAATAATCATAGTAATTTTTATAATGATTCTCTCTCTAGCCACCATATTTTGTGATTAATAAACACATAAAATGAGACCACAAGAACTTGACAAGCCTCTCATTAAATACAAAGGGAGAAATAATTCACAGGAAGTGATTTTGCAGACATGAAAATGTTGTACCACAACGAACGCAGCAATTAAGAGCCCAACGCTTGAATTAATAGCTGGTAGGATTTTAACACTGCAGCATAAACCAGTATAAATAGTTTAAGGTACGCATATAGCTGTAGTAACTTAGCAGCAGTCGTCAAATTGTTCGTTTTCTGTTTTTAATAAATTATATTTGATCATATAAATTTGGTTTACTGTGAAACTGTTATTTTTCCCCAGGGTTACCATACTGTGGAAATCACTGTGTCATTTTAAAATCTGTTTTGCTAATGAAAATGTGAGATCTGCTATTATAGCATTTACAATGTTTCTGTGGAGGGAAAAAGAAACGTTAGTTATAATATATAAAGAACACCTTTCAATACAAAGCAACAAATTTGTTAAACCCTAACGTAAACACTCATTTGGCTTGCGTTGTGTGTGTAATTGAAGAGATACCCCAATAACCCATTTATTCTCCACAGATTTATTTTTGCTCGCTTTAAAACCTTTTGGAAAGTAGGGAACCACTTAAAATTTTTCAAATGCCAAATGTCACATCCAAGACAGTATATCAAAGACTGATTACACTAAATGTGACTTTAAACGGTTACAGATGTCACTTTGCATGATATTGATCCACGGTGCTGCTCAGCGCTCCGACCCTCTGCCAGCAGGTAGGCAGCACCAGCCTTACCCAGAGTCAGCATGTGCATGGCTGCATTGATTGGGTGTGACTATTCAGGTCAGGGGCCAATTTGGGCTAGCTAGAAGGGTCAAGCGTGTTGTCCAATATAACAGCGGGACCTCCAGACTGGATCCGGCCAGTATCCAGGCAACATGCAGCCCCCTACTCTCCTACCGCCCCCACCCAGAACCATGAAAGCGCTTGTCCCGTGGTGATTGAAACTGCAGGATTCCATTCTCTTTTCATCAGCTTCACTTCATCTGCTCTTATAACTTGTACCAGATGAATTAACTTGAACAATAGAAACAAAGGGTCACTAAAGCGTCTGCCATTGTCAAAGGGAGCAATTAAACTAAGTGTTCAGTTTGTACCGTTTCAGGGTGAAAACAGTTTAAATGGCTACTCCTTTGAGCTTGTACTGAAAGGCTCGAGAAAACAAAATCCAGCTAGGTTTTATTTGCTGCCAAATGGCGCAACTTGCACACAAATGTATACGGTACAAGCGGGCACATTGTAAATCTTTGAAATTCTCTTGGTCTGCCTGGTAATTTCAAACTTAAATGTCAATGGGCTTAATGCATAAGGAGCCAGTCATTTCTCATACGAGTTCGCCAAGCAAGCACAGTGCTGCGCCATCAAACTGTCCCAATGATGTGTTTCAAAGGCACACAAGTAAGTCATTATATTAGAATAACATGTGTGTTAGTATCTAATAATGTCAAGTGAATTACAAAGTGGTTTGAAATAAAGAGGAGTCAGCTATTCCAGGATTACATGCTCAGATGAATTCAATAAGCTGCTGAATACGGTAATAGGAAACCAAAGAAAAATCCATACTGAACACATCATCTGATAAAAATGTCTGCTCGCTGCGCTGCAGGATTCTGCTTTATCTATCACCTAATTCCAAAATAATGTGCTGGTCGCCACACAACGATAACAGAAAAGGAATAAACCATCATGTCCTTAAGAAATAGTTATTAACCACATCATATAACACAAGCCATTTACAGTATGTCTGCTGGGATTAAAATACAAGTAACAGAAAAAAGGAGCAGCCTTCAATGGTATTTCCACTCAGACGGCTGTAAAACTGGATAAAGCTTCAAGTTAAACTTCACATTCTCAATGTCGCACACATTTGAAGTAGAATAAACTCTGCGGTCTACTAAGCACTTTGAATTGCCTTGTTGTTGAAATTGTGCTATATAAATAAAATTTCCTTACCTTAGTGTGAATAAAGTATTAAGCTGTGGGTATGTTTTTTCTTTATCGGTATATTTTGATACTTCTACTTTTTATTTTTCCTTATTGTGGTGTTAGTCATTAAACTAAACTAAGACATACTTAAAAACTGTTTTAACTTAAACTTAGGAGGTAATCATAAAAGTGGTTGAATGATTTAAATTGATACTCTACAGTTTAGATTGCATCTCTGCACATGCAAAAGACAGCCAAGCTAGGTTATAGTGGAACTAAGTAGCAGAGTTATAAATTATGACCTAATCTGTTGGATTAGAGAAGAAACGAGAAGGAGTCTCATTGTTCTCTATATGGGCATTTGAACCTTACAACATTTTGGTGATATGTTATTGGACCGATTCCACAAAATGAAACAAGGAAGACTACAATGACATAACTATGCTGTATCATCAAATGTCTGTCAGTGACCGTAGCTATCATTAGTGAACAACTTAACTGTCTTCAAGTAATTCAAATTATTGGTTGCAATGTTCAACATCATGACCATTCCTAAATATTTTTTTTGAGTGAAGACGTTAATATACTTGCAGAAAAATATCTAAAACATATTTAAAAAACATAGTAGAGATCAAGCACCCCATAAAATTGCTTTTCCAATCTGTCATACTTTCTTTATGGCAACAGTCCCCCCTTTTAAAATAGGTTTCAAATATGTTTCTGTGTGATTTAGTTGGTGTCTAGTAATTGTTAAAACAATTTGGTCAGATATCATCCTTTTAAATAGGATTAATGTGCTATTACTGGAATACATTGTGGGTTTGGGTTTGGGATCTTTCTAGTACTCCATCTTCTGCCTAGCATCCAAAAGTATCATTAAAATCATGCATGTAAGGTTGACTGGCCACTGTAAATTAGCAAAACCTGATTTAACATGTAATGGATTTAAACAAGGCAAATCCAAACCAAAAATAAGTTATTAAAATTAAGGCTGCCCAAGACAGGCATAAAAACAGAAAAAATCATAACCTTGATTGCTATAAAATAAAGTAATATTTATTCAGAATGCAAGTATTATTTTTATTTATCTGTCAATTTGCTGTACTTTCTTTGTGCTTGCAGAATTGCAGGGGGCAGACAGATCTAGCAGTAAATAGATGAGAGGAACAATAAATACATAAAGTTAAATTAATCATATTTGATCCATAACTAAATTATCAAAACAACCAAAGGTCTATTTAACAAAGCAAGGAGTTCATTAATTTCTTTCTCCTTAGTTTTGTTTTTTCCATTTCAAAACTAATATATATAATATATATATATATATATATATATATATATATATATATATATTATATATATATATATATATATATATATATATATATATATATATATATATATCAACAAACATTAAGCAATGTGCAGCGTGGAGGTATGTCAAGTTTGTGAATTACTACACCCTTGTTGTGCGCTGCTGTCAATGGACTATAACAAGCAGTCCATGGTGAGCACTTCCAGAATCCCTCCAATGATGCCCAACCGAGTGCCCGTCCCAAATCTGCGCAATCAGGAATGTCCATTTCCTGGATAATGATACTCAGGGCTGTAATGTGTGCCAAGCAGTTTACACATGAGTAAAAATCAACTTATCCATGCAGTCCCTTCTCGCAAAACTCATCCGCAGCTGTACGGTTTTTCCTCCCTGGTGTCCCCTTGAAATCTCTGTAAGAGTGTGTATGCGTTGGAAGAGTCACTGCGGTTTGCTGATCACAGATCCAAATATTTGCTTTTCCCCATATCTGATACAAAGATTATGTCCTTGCATTTTTATTTTTTTTTCCCCCCCAGATTGAGAAAAAAGCTTGCGTGACCAAGTCTGTAACATGCACATGTCTGCGTGTATGTCCATGCAAGCTTTAGTAATTGGGACAGCTATGCTCTCCCATGGAGCCCCCCGGATGTGAAAAAGAAGGGGAAAGAATCTCAACATGCCATTACATCCTCCTCCTCCTCCTCTTCCTCTCTTCCTTCATTCAATCTGTCACACATCTCCTCATCCCCAAGTGCAGGAGAGCGAGAGGTGCACCTGTGTGTGTGGTGCGTGTGTGTGTGTGTGTGTGTACTGTTTATGTGCTGAGGATGTGTTTCGTTGCGATTCTGTTTGGACTGTTATGAGCCGATGCATAGTGTATGTGTAGGAGGATGTGTTTGTGTGCTCCTTATAATGAAGCCATATGGCTTGTCTGTTAGTATGCAAGCTGCCAGCACTGGGAGCTGTGACGCTGGCAAAAAGTACCGCGATGAGACGTGAGGGGCATACTCCTGTCTTTTTCTTCTTTGATTCTCTTGTCTATCCTTTCTTCACCTCATTTTTTTTTATCCTCCGAAGTCTCTTTCATGATCCTCCTCCTTCTTCCTGTTGTCTTTTTACCAAGTCTCTGACTTCATCTTGTCTTTTGTGACCTCTCCTTTTCGTTTCTCATCCTCCGCTCATCGTTGCTGTTCCCTCTCTGCCCCACTTCTCCTTAAATTGACATCCTTCTTCCATCTTAATTCTCTTGTTGTCGTTTTTTTTCTTGCGCTTTCCCTCACTTGTCAGTACTTCTCCTTCTTTTCGCTTTCTTGTTCTCCACATTAGTGACTTGTTTTTTTAGCTTCTCCCTCCCTCTCTCCCAATAAGATTAACTGGTGTGAAACGATCCATTTCCACATTTTCCCGCGTAGCCGCGAGAGGAAGTGCAGCCTGACCTAAATTTACATGTTAGCAAGAGAATCTAAATGACAGCACATGGAGGGAGTTGGAGAGCGAAAAGATCGAGGAGTAAGCGTTTGTCCGACTAAATAAGGGATTTACTTTTGACAGTAAGAAATGTTTCATGTTTTTGTTTAGAAATAAATAAATCCAGGTACTTTTCAAAAGTTTATTTTTCTTTAGGGATTTTATCAACACACACACACACACACACACACACACACACACACCCCACACACACACACACACACACCACACACAATAGACATTATAGACTTGATAGATAGATAGATAGATAGATAGATAGATAGATAGATAGATAGATAGATAGATAGATAGATAGAAAGATAGATAGATAGATAGATTTAAGTTATTCTCTCAATCTATTTAAAACCTGATAAAATTAAATAAGAACACCAAAAACTGAAATTGAAAACAAAGTGCGACATTTTAGAAAACACAGGACAGACATAATTAACAAAAAAATCATGTCGTTTATGTGGCTATTTTCATATTTCAGTCTACAATATAGAAAATGTATTTTGGGAATTCATGGAGCCTCAACCCAAACGTAAACTTACACAGTGTAGATCAGGATTGAAAGTCAAATATTAACAAAAATAATAATCATAAAGTGAATAAACATTAGTGATAATTTAAAAGCATCGAAACATAACAAAATAGAAATATTTTCTTCCCCGTTGAACTATATTTTGCTGTGCTCATAAATGCAAAATAATTTAATGAATAAAAAAATGTGTCATGTGTGGTGATTTAATGTCTTGCTCAAATTAGTGTAAACGCTATTAAAACAGTATATCCACACAATTAAGACTGTTACATTTCTTACTGCTCTACAGCTGCACATTTTACATGATGTCTAAGGGTAAAAACTCTCAGTGTTGCACCACTGCGTTTATAAAACAGTTTCTGATTTAACAGAAGCATAAAAACATGAAAAATATACTTTGTTTTGCCTTATTGATTTTTATTAATAATAAATTTGTAGTGTCATTTTGTGATTAAAATAAATAATACTGAAGCAATTGCAACACTAAAACAGTCTATATGAAAATGGAAATGCTTTAATTAGGTTATTAGTGCACTAAATATTTTTATTCTCTAACTCATCATTGAAAGGCCTCCTGGTTGTATCAGTTGCTTGCAAACCCCTTATAACTTTTTTAAAATGGAAAAAAAAAAATGTAGGTCATGGTATATTTTTATTTAAGATCCCAGCAGACAACCTGCATTTTATAATTTTATTTATTGTAAATTATACATTTTTGTCTATGTTTAATTTTACTGACATTGGCCTGAAAAACAAAATTCAGTTCTGATCATTGTGATATGGCACAATTACAAAGATTAACTGATGAATTTACATTATTACTTATTTTAAAGTTAAATCTCAGACTCTAAGGTCTGTTCATCTTTATTTTTTTAGCATGCTGGAAGTGATGCTTTAATTCAGAACTTAAAAACTTTATTAAGGAGCTCTTTCAGGTTCCTTACTCTTTTCATCCCTAGTGTTTGAATCTTTCTCTATTTTACAAATTTCTTTATGTTACTCTTTTTCTATTTTACACTCCACATGGTGTGAGAGAAACATTCAACACTCTGTGCTTGCAGGGACATAAAAGTTAAAAGCTGCCTTAATTTAAAGTGTGGTTGTGTGAAATACACTCACGCCATGGAGCAAGTCCCACAGTCTTTCCAAAAAAGGGATTGGTACTTCCCCTATGTGTCTGCGTATGTGTGTGTGTTCAATATTTGTTTAGCATGACAGTTCTTATGCATGCACGTGTATGTTTCAGCATTCGATGCCAGGAGTTAGCCCTATGTGTTCCTCCCTGTGTTCCTCCATGTGGGATAGCAGCAGATTGCGTGATCAGAACAAAGCAAAAGAGCATGACAGAAAATCCCTCAATACCCGCCCTTTAAAAAATGCAGGAGGCCAACGCACGCAGAAGCATGTAAGGTAAATGTATAAATTATAGACCAAAAAAGTCTGCCACAAAAAGAGGGAGAGATCCCCCACATGAGGCAAAAAACTTTACTGCATGTGAAGACGGAGCAGCCTCAGCTGCTGGGAGCTTGCTGGGTTCCCTTCCTCCGTTTTTAAATAATGAGTGAGCACCTTTCTAATAAACAGAGCGTGCAGATCGCCGCTTGCAATTTTTGGCAACAAGCCAGGCTGGTTCCTGTACGCACAGGCCTGCATTTGGTGTGGACCTGTCAACTCGCTCTTTCAATTTATAGTCTTCTTTTTAGCATTTCAAAGCTTCATTAGTTAACTCTTAGCCGCTGATTTATGTCAAAGAAAAATGAATGCTGAGAAGTTGACATAGTCTAATAAATATAATCCATTATGATATTAAATGTAACTTCATTTGCAATGTAAAAGTAGCAGAATTAAATGGGAAAAGATTACTAAAAAGAAGCTATAAACAATCTTCGGACATGTCGAAAGAAAAAAAAACTCAAGTGAATAATAGTTTGATGTTTTCTTAATTCACTTTTAAGAGTTTGTGTTTTTTTAAGATCTTTTTTGTTTTTATAAAAATAGTTTGACTAAAGTTTTTACTAAAGCTTTACTTTTTCTAATAAAAATAGTGAAAAACTACTTCATAATAATAACATAGAAATGCTTACAAAACATACTGATTATTCTAAGTCAAAGAGTTTGACCACCAGTTTATAGCAGAAGTTTCCTTTTTACTTCATTATTTTGATTGATGTTAATTATATTTTTAAAAATTATTTTTCATTGACTGTAACTTTATTAATCAACAGTTAAAGAAAAAAAGACTTAGTTTGTGTCAGGTAAAACTCCTTCGATTACTAATGGTCTTAAATAATCACTAATAAAATGTTGGAATCTTTTCCAAATTGTGGTCAATTTCGTGACAAAACTCTACATAATAATCCTTGCCATTTCTAAAACTCTTACTGAGTGTTACTCTTAAGCACGTCCAGGAAATTGCATCAAAAGCCACTGCCATCTTGAATGTCTGAAAAATCCGAAAATCACGGAGAGGCTTTTTTCTTTTATGCTCAGAGAGACTGTGTTCTCTTTTTCGAAATGTGAAAAAAAAGTATAACTTTTCCATCTGTGAGTTGGCTTGCGCATGTGCAGGAGGCAGGCTTCCAGGAGTCCTCTTTAAACTGTGCATCAAAGCATGACTAACGGGTCGACACACACAAGTGGGTCCCTGTGCGCCGCAACACAGCAGCATCATCGCTGGGACTTAGATTTCGCCCATCATCACTCAGATATGGTATGAAAAAATGTCGCTTTTCTGAATTTCCCTGTCGACGTGCTGTACATATTTGCAGCTAGTATTGGCATGACTGGTGAAAATAATACTATGGCCCTTGAACTCGAAGCAAAGTGAAATCAATCCATTGAACTGTTAGAAAATACAAGTGATGACAAAAGCACTCGTTTTGGAATTATGGGATGTAGAAGCATCGGTCCTTTAGAAAAATCTCTGTCCTGTACACAGTGTTCAGATCACACACAACCATCAGGACAGGAGAATAATCTCTAAATAAATGTGGACAGTTATCTAAGTAGCAGCTCTTTGCTGGATCAAATTGCAAAATAAGTATTTATTTGATCCAAAAGTGATTGAATTATTTAAGATTTATTTAATAATGCAGAGCAGGGAGGATGGGAATCTGAAAACCATAGCAGTGAAAAAGTGCCTGGGAGCTCCAGCCACAAATACAAAACATACCATATGTATGGCTCCGTTTGTTTCCCATTTGAAGCAAGTCTAGTCCTTCCTGACATACAGTCCTAATTTTCACTTTCACAGCTGCGCATCTAATAAATGTAAAGGAAAAAAATATAAATAAAATCATTTTGTTTGTGAATTTCAATATATTCTTTTTTACAGGATATTGTTAGGTTATCACTAGCATAATACATGTGATATTAAGTGAACAGATGTGTACAAACGTGGGTGAGTATACACATAGTGGTACTTGTCACTAAGCAGAAAAGGCCCAGGCACAGTCGACCTAAAGTAGAGACAATATAACGTCCCAGGTCTCTTGCACACATGCCCACAGTGTACTGGGCTATCTGTTTAGGTGAGTCACCACTTCTTAAAGCAGCCGTGGGCGGTTATGGCAGCAGCTTTAAATAGCATACTGCACGAAGTTGATCTGAAGAGTAACAGAGACTGAGCAAGAGGGAGGGAGAGAGAGAGTGAGTGAGTGAGTGGGACAGAAAAATGGAGAGAGTTTCGAAGAGAGTGTGCGAGTTGTGCTGAGTGTGTCGTGCTGAGCTGGAGGGCTAAGAATCATCTCACATCCGTCATGGAGGCTGGTTGCAGGGTCAAACTCAGTACTGTGGCGAATGGCCCTGTTATCACACAGCTTTACATTCGCTGCGCTGCCTCTTCTCAAAGGCAGCAAAACACGGCTGGAAGACAACCAAAAATAGAGACGCCCAATTAGAACTGTTCCCAAAGCTTTGATGGAATTAGCAGTGAAAGAAGGCTTGCATAACCCACCCTCTCAGTGAAGCGACAAAATGAGGAGAAAGCATATGCAGCGCTTGTCCTATTTACAGGAAACAAGTTCAGGGTCACATTTTTGGTGTGTGGAAATGAAGAGAAAAACTTTTGAACAAACTATGCTAAGTGTTAGCTTTCCATTTGTTGTTGCTAGACATGTGTTTTCTGACTTGTTGCCTTAGTTTATCCTTTCTTTTTGTTTTGTTTATTTGCATGGGAGCAAGTGTTAAGTCTGAGCAAAAACTGAAATCTATAACATTTATAGGCTTAGCTAGTTCGCGGTGCACATCCTCAGATGGGCCTTTAAAAACGTAAAACAATTTAAAAGACAATAAAACAGCACAGAAAGATAAGATGTCATACAGAG
This sequence comes from Poecilia picta, assembly GCA_033032245.1. Classification (NCBI taxonomy): domain Eukaryota; kingdom Metazoa; phylum Chordata; class Actinopteri; order Cyprinodontiformes; family Poeciliidae; genus Poecilia; species Poecilia picta. Next base: position 35,175,231 of record CM065354.1, on the reverse strand, counting down.
CACAAATCCTAAAATTAACTTAAAACAGACCATAATGAAACAAGGGCCATCATGGAGCCATCATGATGATCAAACATTTTAAGAATAATGGTACATTACAATATTTAACTAAGTTGTCAAAGTTTATTATATGGAGAACATGGCATTAATGAAATCTAACAGGTTTCCTGTCCAAAATTTTAATTGCTTGGTTTTGTATCATCTTTAAAGTTTGTGAACTGTGGTCATCAGGGTTTTCTGGATTTATTTGAGGTCTGACCTGCTAAATATAATTTTGACTGATTCAAATTTGGTTTGTTTGTGATGGGTGGAATAGATGAATAAAAAGAAAAGTGGAACTGTTTGCTTCAGAGCCGCATGTGGCTCTCTAGCCCCTCATGCTCACGATACTGTTGACAAAAAAAATATGTAGAAAGAGGAAATGTTTTAGCACTTCTTCTGTTTTAACAGCTGCACAGCTGTATGTTTTTTAATCTGGATATAAAAAAAAATGTTTGAAGCTCTGACTGGCTGGCATTTGTTTTGAAAGATATTAAGTTGTTTCATTTGATTTTTTTAATGTCAATTATTGTTTGTATCTACCAAAAATTTGGTAGCACTTTATTTGAAGGGGGGTGAATAAGACTGACATGACACTTTCATAAACATGGCATAACACCTGTCATGAATATGAATAAGCCTTCATGAATATTTATGATTGTATAAAGAGTCTTTCGGTAAATTACGACACTTTTAATACAAAGTTGACATTATTCAAAATGTCTTTGTTATGACAACTTGATTTAACCAATAAATCATTACTGTTTAAACTTGACCATTAATAACATAAAGTTACCTAATTTTTAAAGTGCAATCAGTAATACTTCTATAACAAATTTATATCAGTAATGATCAGTAATAATAAAATAAAAGAAAAAAAAGATGTTATTATCCTATTAATTGCATAGAATAATAATAGCAGTGCAAAATGTACACAACGAAAGACTTTTCTGTGTCAAACCATTGATGCGAAGGAAACACATAAAGTGACTACATCCAGTAGAGTAACCGCCTGCTAAGGTAAGAACAAAAATCAATAAAATGTAGTATTTTATTGATTTTTGTTCTGCTTTCATTTACTGAAAATAGAATAAGCAATGAAATAAACCACCTAATGCAAGGATTAAAAGATTCATAAATTCTATTTCGATAACGAATTTTTTTTTTACATCTGTGTTGAGATCTATTTTTACCGTGACCCCTCTCAGACTAATAATTGAGAGGCAAAACTGTATAACAATTGTCTTATTCTTTGAAGCATGTGCCTTAACCCTGCTCTCCTAATAGCATGAGATGACATCTACACAAGTTTAAAAATGGAAAATAAGTATTTTTGGAGAGATTTTTTTTTCTTTGTTCAACCAGACAACTATATAAATTATTATTTTCTCCTTATAAGAGTCACTGAACTGAAGTATAAATCACAGAGTAAGAAGTAAATGTGTAAAAACAACACTAAACTAGAGCACGTAATGGGTTAAATCTGAAAGGGCTTTCCTGCTCCTGCTCAAGCACAAAGAGAGAGAATAATAAAAAAAAAGTTAAGGTTGTTGGGAACCTCATTCTGCTCCTGTTATTAAGTAGCAATCGAATGGGGTTTGGCCGGGGGTGAAGTGAGTCAGGGGGGCGGATGCCGCTGAGCATGCCTAATCAGACAGGACAGTTGCTGCCTATTATAGAACCAAGAACAGATAATAAAATCTGAAACAAGCTGTTAGCTGGGAATTGTTAGAGAAGCACCTGTTTTCTTTATTTTTAACATTCAGGAAACTCGCACAGAGCTTCAGATATCAGCAGTTTGTTTGGAAATATCTATTTAGTGAGCCAGCGTGGTGCTAATCTGTGCAGGTGTGTGCAACTGCAGCGCCAGCTAATTACACCGGAGGCCTCACAAGACTGAGCTCTGCAGCAGCTCAGAGAACCCTCCACTCCCCTGCAACAACAATACATAAACTTTGAGGAATACTTTCACAACTTGGCACAATTGATTCCCTTCTTTCTCTCTGAAAGTGATCACAATGAAAATGTCATGTTCTTGCAGCTGGAAACTGGTTGCAAATGTGGAAAAACTAAAACACCCAAACATACAGTAGGAAGACTGATGTAAGGGAAAAACCAAGGGGAATGCTGCCAGCCTGGAGTGAGCAGCATGCCAACCATTATCTCTTTCAAATTACACTCATGTGCACATAATTTGTCTGTTTTCTGAGGAAAACATAATGCTTCCCGGATGGAGTTATTCATGTTGTGCATCCTAAATTTGCTCTGCCAAAGCCTCTGAATTGTTTGCGCATGCAATATGATTTGTGGGAACTTTGCAGTGCTTGTAATAAAATCACATGAAATACAACTTGGATTTTGCCAATTACTAAAATAGGTGATTTGTGCAGAGGTCAAATTGGATACCATATACATTATCCATACATTTACTTTTTTCGTTAAACATCTTATTTTAAAGTGACTCTCACTGGAGTTGTTAAGAATGACTGCTAGTTAGAATCTGATGCCATTTTAAAGTAATTTTGTAGAACAGGGAAGCAGCTGGACAGACACCTTGTTTTAACATATTCTAGCTATTTAACTTTAATTTAAGTTTAATTTAGGTGGTATATATTAATGCAGGAGCATTAGTCAAAAAGATGGTTTGTACCAGACTTTAGCTCTTTGGGGTCATTTCAATCGGAAGTTCCTCAAACATACAGCAGTAACTTTATACATAAAAAGAAAACTCTACAATTCATAGTAATACAACTCAAAATGTCATGTTCATAGCCCTGGGATATGCCATATTAAACAAGATTACATGTAAAGAAATTCACAACAAACTGCTGCGATTTTCTTAGCAAATCTGACGATCTTACCTTGTTAAGTTATATTGGTCAAAGCTGCTTTTTAGATAAATCCACATTGGTTGTAATTCATCAGTCCACTCTAATTTCATCAAAAGTGAAGTAAACTTTTGAAGTTTGAGTCTCAGCCATTCAGTGTAATGTTAATTCTTTGTCAGGATTTGTTCTATACATACTCGACAGAAATGTGTTCTCTTTCTTGGGCTGCAAGATCAAAATGACATCATTCTGTTCTTTCAGCTTGTTCTTAACACATCATCTGGGCAAAACCTTTTCTTGTGAGGTTTCTGGCAAGCAGTGGTGGAGAAAGTACTCAAAAAATATACTCAAGTAAAAGTAAAACTACCACATTAACATTTATACTTAAGTAAAAGTAAAAAGTACTGACTTTTAAAAATACTTAAGTATTAAAAGTAAAAGTACTTGCTGAATGAATTACCTAATCCTTAATACAATAAGTGAACCGATCATATTTAATTTTAATACATTAGAAATGTTCTATGAACAATGCCACAGATAAAGCATGTTTTTATTGTGTTTACTCTGTAACATAGTTTAGACTTATATATGTGATTCTATGCATTATAATTTCAGGGATGGAAACATCTAGTCTCCTGTCCTAACATAGCATGAACTTCACTTTTTTTCCACTAGTGGCATTTATTGTTAAAGACATCCAACAGAAAGGGGATGGAAAGGTGGGTGGGGCAACATGCACCCGAGGAGCCACGTAGCAGAGTTGTAGTCAAGACCACTTACCCAAGACCAAGTCAAGACCAGCACTCCGCGCTACATGACACAAAAAAGTAAGTTTTACCTATCAAAATTGCTTTCCAAATTGATCTTAAAGATCCACATTCCTGTAAAACACCTAGATATTAAATACATATAGCTGAAATAAATTTAATCAGTAAAGATCCGTCCAGAAAAATCGGATCGTTCCTGAATGTCATATCAGTGCAGACTTTGGTCACAGCTTTGTTCCATACTTCAGCGCATGAGTGACAACTTTTTTTCATCGCAGATCCAACATGTGTCTCTGTACAGCTAGCTGAGCTAGCAACATGTCCACAGATCTTACCTTTCCTTAAGCTTTCCTTCCAAGTGACGCTAAAAGTTAGACGAAGTCCCACCGTCTGTGAAAGCAAAGCGCTGCTGATTTTACATGTCTCCATATCTTATGATTTATGCAGCTATTATCGATTAGACAAACATCTTCTCCAGCTCAGAGGAAACCACTGCTGGCAAGTATTATACACAAATGCTACGATAGGGGGATATCTGAGGATTTATCAGTACTTGACTTAAAATTTTATTAATTATGACAAGGCTGGACTAGAAATATCTTTGTTTTTGTTTGGCCCAACTTACATAAAGAACACATTTGTTTGTTCATAAAATATGTGTTGTCCCCTAGATTTCCTCTTCCCATCATTTTTTGATTGGAAATTATCCTGGTGGACCTGTTGTTTGCCAATCTTTACCCCAATAAGTGATCAAGGGTATTTATTTAGTCTAAGCCAATTAAATTTTGCATCATGATAAAATGGATGACAAAAAAATAAGAAAAAATTGTATCCTCTTAAACTTTTGACATTTATAGCATTATATCCCACAGATATGAAATTATTCACTATAAATTGTTTGAAATTGCTAAAAATCTGCCATACTGGGAGGTTTATCTAAATATTAACTTCCTCTCCCTCATTCCAGCAACATACTTTAAGGAACCTCCCTTTAAATGATCAAAACATACAAATTTGTCATATTTTACAACTTCATTACCACATAGGCAGTGCCTACATTCCCTTTATGACTTACAATTTAAAAAAGATAATATTCATGTGTTTGAGATTAATGTCCTGGTAAGAGATGTGTGGAGGAACTCAACCACTTGACCTTTATTTTAAAAATTATAGACTAGTACAAGCAAGCACACAATTAATTAGCACCAGCAGGGCTTCCATAAAACAAGATAGATATGCTGCAGCTAATAAATCTACAAGTGGCTGTCCTCCTTGGAGCTCCTCGTGGAAGGAAACCTGAAAACAAATCATCTCTATGGCTAAAGGGAGTAAAAGTAACAGGAAAGACTCTGTGGTCTGAGATTTGTGATGCCACCCACTGATCTGCAACGCTCTCCAAACAGAAACCGTCCGCCAGCCTGGGGTCTGAAAGAACTCAACAGTGAGTGACTTTCAAAGGACAGACTAATGCAAACATCATCAACAACCGAGTGTCTTGCTAAAGAATACATTAGGCCCAGAGATGCAGCACCCTCAATATTTGCCTGATGGATTGGGTGGCCATTCATCCTCAGGCTACAAGGGGAAGTGTGGGAATAAATCAAACTTCAAGAAGCCTGAGACTACAACTGTGAGAGATTTTACTCTAATGGGTATGAGAAGAGTCGACTGCAAAAGCATGAAAGTGCTTTGAACAGGACATGCTTTTGACTTATCACACAGAATTGGCATAGTTAAAAGTTTTGGGGGACCAATCGTTTGTAGTACTTGCTGTTCATTATTTGTTACACTAAAACATGTCTTACTATGTCATTGAGAGTTCCCTCAGCAATATGAAAAGCAGTTCATAATTTTAGAAAGTTCAATGTGTTTTGAATCACTAACTTACTGTGGCCAAGAATTTATATCAGCTTGACAGGGGAACATTTAAAACAACAGAATACTTGGTAATAAGTCTGTATTTTCCCAAGGGATTTAGAATCAGATTTGTTTTTGTAAAACCATTTGAAAGGCAGCCCATATGAAGCTTTTATATCAAGATTGCCTTCATTTAACACTAACGACCTTTAAATCAATCCTGACTGGCCTTCTTATTCCTGCTGAAGAAGACTATCCCCATAGCATGACAGTGCCATGGCCATGGTGTTTAGGAAAGGATACAAAATATATGTGCATGCCACACACATATATCTGAGTAAAATGTAAAGCATTTTTCATTTTCCTTCCATTTGACCATTATCATTAATTTGGAGTAATTTTCCAAAGCCAATAGAAAATGAATTGAAACCATTGTGGATGTGATGTGACAAAATGTGCACAAGTTCAAGAGGCTCTGTGTTTGAGCTTTCCCAGATGGACGTTCCACATTATGTGTGTGCTATTATGCGTGCCACTATAGTCTATGCTGCTGTAAAACACAGTTGGTGCATATTAAAGTCACACTTTCCAAACAAGAATCCAAGGACGTAACTAACTCTGCCTTTGTAAACCAGTCGATAAATGGCCATGATATAGTGATATTAATTAAGGTAGAGAAACTTTAAAAAGTGAAATACATATGGGTTGCTAATAGAGGTGTGCCGATCGATCGGTCACCGATCACAATCGGCCGATTTTCGTGAAAAAGTGCCTGATCGGTGATTGACGATCATTGGCTCTGTTACCGATACCGATCAGCTGCATCTCATTTCCCAGCCTGTGTGTCCAGCTGGTCTCGTCTTCCCTTCACTGCGCAAACGCGCAGCAACAAATACTAAGCGATGTGTAACTATAACGCACTGAGTGGGGAAGTTTGCGTGTTGCAGCGGAAAATTGAAGCAGGTCAAAATGCATCAACACGAGAAAGAAGCTAATATGGGATAAAACAATGTAGCCATACATTGGCTACATGTATGGCTACATGTAGCCAATGTATGGCTACATACATTGGCTACATGTATGTAGCCATACATACATGTATGGCTACATACATGTATGTATGGCTACATACATACATGTATGTATGTATGTAGCCATACATGTATGTATGTATGTAGCCATACATGTATGGCTACATACATACATGTATGGCTACATACATACATGTATGTATGTAGCCATACATGTATGTATGTATGGCTACATACATACATGTATGTATGTATGTAGCCATACATACATGTATGGCTACATACATGTATGTATGGCTACATACATACATGTATGTATGTATGTACATACATGTATGTATGTACATACATGTATGTACATGTAGCTACATGTATGGCTACATGTAGCCATACATGTAGCCATACATTGGCTACATGTATGGCTACATGTAGCCAATGTATGTAGCAGTGAGTGGCTACATCGAGGCTCACTGCAGTAAAAAGACACGGAGGATCAGACAGCAGGTAAAGCAGCTCACAGCTACACTCACCGGATTAGCATGACGGTCAGAAAGATAAACTAATAACCTGTAAAATGATTTAAGTCTTGGAGCTGCGATGTAAGACGCTGGTTCTGCTGTTGAACTGCTGCTCCGCTACAGGTAGTAATATTTAATATTTAGTAATATTTGACACGGAGGCGCTTCTGCTCCACCTGGTAGAGACTCTCACACCGAAGCTGTTTAAAGCTGCAGCATCTAACCTAAAAAATACATTTTACAAACGTTATTAAAACTTTCTCTGTCCTAACATGAGACAGATAATCTCTAAAAAATAATTGATCTCCTCCCTGTTACTCCGCTCAGTCAGAAACAGCCAATCAGAACTAGCAGTAACCAGCTAGCCGCTATGCTAACAGGAAGTTTTCATTCAGTAACTCTGGATTGTTTATTGTAATGGATCCTGTTTTTGCATTTGAATGTTAAGTTTTATACTTGAATCTTTTGTCAATGTTGAGAGGTTTTATTTTGGCTTTTTGTATTATTTAGCTTCTTCAGAGCCTTTATATGTTTTCAGTCTGTTAAAGATAGTATTATTGATAGCAGTTCAATTTGCACAATGCCTGTTTTGTTTAGTTTTCTTCTTGGAAAAAGTCATTAAAAACAAGATTTTGTCTAAATTAAGGTGAATTCATGGTTCCTTTTTCCACATAATGTAACGGTAATGTTTATGATAATAAATAAATAAATAAATAATTATGTGATCGGTATCGGGGATCGGAATTGGCGATTGTCCCTCAGGGGTGATCGGTATCGGTATCAGCAGAAAAAAACCTGATCCCTAGTTGCTAATAGACAAATACCATTGCCGTTGTTTTTTACAGAGTGCCTCTAGAGCCATTCCTGTGGAAAATATGTTGGAGACTTTATGCATGCTTATTCCATCTATAAAACCATTACTTTCTTAAATGTGACACAGACTGTTCTCAGTCTCATGCTCTTAAAAAAAAGCAACACATTGCAATTGCTTATTCATGGGAAAAGATCACTTGGTAAATCGTGTATGTTCTCTGTGTTCTTGACTTTATGCTAGAAGGAGACTTTGTAGTAACCAAAGCTTTAGTTGTTTATTGTAGCGGGTCATGGATGGTTGGTAGGGTAAAGTTTCCCAGCATGCTCAGCACAGCACAGTTTGTTTGTTGATATGAGCTTGGGAGAACTGTTTGTAGCCCATTGTGGGGTATACACTGTAACAAATACAATCACTGTTAACCAATACGCACTGCACATTTGCTCTTGGCGGTAATTTATCAGCACAGGATGAAATCTGGAGGGCAAAAATGACATGGGAATAAAGATGAGTATCGGTTGTACAACACAGAGAAAAACAACAAAGGCGAACAGCAAGAAATTAAGACATTGTGTCGTATTGTGGCAGAACCAAAAATGTAGACTGGAGAACCGATTTGTGAGTTTATAATTATTGGATAACAGGCATAACTGCAGGATGGCAAAGTAACAACAGGGTGAAACGGAAGGAACCAGTGAGACCAGGAAGAGACCAGGAAGGTCAAAGTACAGTGGAGGGAGTGGAAATGACAAAATGCAATGCAAAGAAGCAAAGAAAGACATTTTCTCCTAAAACACATTTTTCTGACTAATCATTCTGGATTTTGCAAATCTTGTGTTCTGTCATACAAGCAAAAATCTTAAGTGTTAATTTATGCAGCATATAAACATTTGGTTTGATCAGCTGTAACATTTACAGTTTGTTGCATAGATCAGTAAGAGTGGAATACATATTGCCTAATGACTGTGGCCTCTTTTAACAGGATAATGTGTTTGACCACAAAGAAAAATTGTTGAGAAATTGGGGAGCTCAGAAACAAAACTGATGCATTGGCTTGGCTTCCAAATTCCTTAGATCTCAATCTAATCAAACTGTTGGGGGAAATTCTAGACAAACAAAATCCATGAAGGCCACTCCTTGCCAAAGAGAAAATAAAATTATTTTATGATTTCCACGGACGAATATCTAAAATAAAAAAAGCAAATATGCTGTATATAATTAATGGCATAGGCAAAAAAAACATTAAAAATATCTGTAATATGACATTAGCAAAATTAATTTTTGGAGTAGAGATTAAAGGAAAATTGAATAAATGAAATTGGGAGATTATCTGGTTTGGCTAGAAAAAGTTCCCTTTGCATAAAATCACTTTTGTTTTCTCTTAAGCTTCATTTATGTCTTCTGGTCTCCATAAATCAATTTATATTAGCCAAACAAAGATGGGAAGGGATTCAAACAAATATGAAGGAAGTAAGGCAATTTTTCTCAGAAGACAATTTGAAAAGTGACAGGCATTTTGTTGAGGAATTAGGAAAGCAGTTTGTAGTTTCATCCTAATTAAGACACAAAAAATAAGCCAGATTAACCGAGGTGAAATAGGAAGTAAGACATGATTAAAAGAAAAGAACTCACTTCCCTTGTTCCCTAATAAGAGAACAGAGCCTCCAAGACAGGCAGATCCTTATCAACAAACTGTGTCCTGTCGCCATAATCACTGAAGATGTGATAACTGAATTATCTGTCTCCTCTGATCTTTCCATCTGATAGAAAAACTACACTTCTTTCTCTCCAGGGCACAATTCAACTCCAGTAAACTGCCATCATTTCCCTGGCTCACATCTGCAGCCCAGCTCTGATCGTATCTGCACAGTTCAGCAAGAGGAACATGCGAGATCACACAGAGTCAATTGCCTGTCATGATACATTGGTTGAGAGCCAGCCGTGAAGATCGGTGGTTGTAATGTGTATCATGGATCATAGGCAGCGCGCGTTCGGAGTTACTCAGTGGTAAATGGTCTGAGGAGATCAAAGCGGAGAGCATGAAAGACATAAACATGCTTTCAAGTTGTTTCAGCGGATGAACAGAAATATACGAGGAATAGTTTTATGTATTATCCGAGTTCACAACGTGTGGAAACAGGCTTAATCAATAAGATTATAACGGGGAGTCAACGTGAAAGTTTTAGGAAGCTGCAAATCAGTTTTTCAAATCAGTCTAAAAACTGTGGTGTATGTATGAGTTCTGTATTCAGCTCCCTTGACTTTCATACCTATGAAGAGTATCAGTGCAACCAATTGTCTTCAGCAGTCACTTTTAACTTGGACACTAAATACAAATGCATGTCACACTTTTCAGACTTGTATTTGTTGACATTCTTGTAAAACATATATCATTTTCCTTCAGCTTTACAATTGTCCACTAGTTTGTGTTGGTTTGTCTCATAAATTTCCGCTGAAACACGTGGAAGTTTGAAGATGTAATGTCACAAACTGTTATAGAATGGCTGTGAATTCTACTTCAGTAATTAAAGAAAAGAGTAATTAAGGCATTTTGACAAAGCAGATTGAACTCCGGGCCTCAGAAATGTGAATTTATTCAAAGTAAATGGAGTCATGTTATGGCAATCACTCAATTGACCAGTTGTATTTCCTGTTGTGATGAAAACAGTGAGGTCCTTCATGCATGAAGCAAGTATTTTTCAAAACACGCAGCCAAGTTCTTAGTTGACACAACATTAAAGTCCACAGACATTTCAAACTATGCAAATCTCACATTTGTTTTCTTATAAAATAAATCCTAATTCAGTATTTATTTTAAACTTTATCATGTAATTGCTTTTCAGAAATGTGAAACATTTCCAGTTTGACAATCACATGGTACACTTAATAGTACTTCTACATATCTAGGGATATGGTCAGGTCAAAACAACCAGACAGGAGGATTTGACATTCTTCTTTTAAGAGACCTTTGAATCAGTGAGTCCAAGTTTAAGCCAGACCTTTCATGAACTTAAAAAATATCTGTAACCGAGGACTAGATGAAGTAAAGTCATTACTTTACTTTTTCAGATCTGTCATTGTCCAAATTATGCAAATACTGACAGGAATCTATTCATTGGTTAAAAAAAATCTCATATCCCCTAAAAACAACGAGCAACAATTTTTTTTGTTTTAAGGGTCTGCTTTTGTAAATTCCTGTGACAGGTAGCTGTATCACAATAAACAAGTGGAAATTTAATTTAAGTTCTTGTGTTTTTTCTCCTCTAACATATAAACATGTAGGGTTATTTTGCTCATATAAAGCATTGAGCTAAGCAATAGCTTGAAACCATCATATTATAGTACAACCCCGGTTGCAGTATACTTCCCAAAGTCATTTGTTTTCTATAAACAAACATAAGCAGTTCAGTTTACGATCTAATTTAGATAACATAACCTATTTGTTTCGAGGATATGTTTATAATAGTAAAACCTCTCTTTGTTATTTGCTTATAACTGTGGTTGAAAGTCTCGTCATATTGCAAACACCCTCTAATCTGCTTTGATCCAAGCGCCTTATCACATATTACTGATCTACGCCTAATATAAATGCCACTCCAGTGCTACAGGAAAATTGATTATTGCCAAATAGACCTCTACCTCAACCCTTCAAAAGAGAGCTGCAAAATAATAACAGATACCCAGTTAATGAAGCATGGATGATTAAAGAGCCCCGTCGGGAGAGGTTGTCAGACACTGCAGAGAGTAAACCTTTTCTCATCTTTTTTTTCTTCAGTCACCCTCTTAACTTTTAGCTGCAGGCGGAAGAAATCTGCACGCCACATGAAATGAGGAAGGAGGGGGGTGTTGTCCTACAGGATGAACTTGAAAAAGACAAGACATTTGAAAAAATAAGATGAAATCAGGTACTGAGCATAGATAAAATCTTCTTCCATAGTCCTTAGGAGCTGATCAGTTGCTACTGTGAGGAGACAATATCAGACCCTTCACAGATTTTGTCTTTGTTTTTGTCACACTTGAATGTATCTTATCAAATTTATGTTGAAACCAGACAATGAGAACCTGAGTAAATATGATATGTAGTTTTTGAAAAAGGATTAATTTGTGGAAAAAGTGCCATTTAGATCCATGACTTCATGTGAAAAAGTAATCCCGCTTGAACATAATTACTTTTTGTGCCTCTGTTTGTCTGCAACAGCTGACACCAAAGCATTTGAAGTAGACAGAAATGAATCTATTAGAAATAACTCTGGACTTTGACACTATGCAAATCTCACATTTCACTTTGAAAGCTTCATTTTGTTTTATGTTTCATTTAGCAATTCAGACGTGCATAATAGGGTACTTTAGATCCATTTAGAAAACTCTACAAAACGTTCCACGTTTTTTTTTGGATTTTTGTTTTTAATTTGGGATAGATCTTTATGTTCCTCTTGGGCAGCTGTGCATTTTGTCACCCATATCTCTCAGATCTAGATAAGACATCAACTTAAAGGCTACTTTTGTCTATACTTGGGTCATCTTTGTTACATATTAAAATAGTTTATTTGAAACATTGAAGTATCACAAAGCAAAAACAGACAACAATCTGTAAGGGAGGAAATATATATATATTTTTTGTAGAGTTGTATTTGAGCTTAAAAAATATCCAAACAGAAAATTATCATCTTCTCAACTTCTATGAACTCTTCAACCCTAGTGTTAAATGCATCACCCACAAGAATACACTATTAACTTGTCAGTATCTTAAGCACTCCTACACTGACTCAGCGCTGCAACCTTTTCCTTTATTTCATGTCTCCCCACGCAGCCCTCCTACCCTCACTCTTTCCTTTGATCCTGAAACCTCAGTAAACAGGGGCAGGATTTACATGAGTGACAGCAAGCTGCTCTCATCGCTTTCCCTCGGCACAGTTTTCCAGCAGCAAAACATTTGAAGCGCCCAGCATTGTGGAGAATTACATCAGCTCTAGGATAGCAGATTTTTTGTCAGCCAGACTATGACTGTGTCTTGGAGCTAGTAAATAATCCTTAAGTGCTCCTTACTTGACCTCAGATTGATTCGCTGGATATAAATCTTGTTACTGCACAGAGAAAGTCAAACACCATAATGAAAGTGTGAAAACAGTCTGTTGTTGCATACCGAGATGGTCCCTGCCAGCAAATCAAACATGAAAAACATAAGCATGAATCAAACATTAAAACAATACATCATTCTAAACTGCTTTGCCCAGGTTTTTCTTTTTTTTTTCATTTAAGGAATTAATGTAATCCCCCAGTGATGCCTAAAGATTTCCTCTCATGTTCTGCTTCAAACTGTAAGCTTACATATACAGCACATCATGTGGGTGTAATTTAAAACCTCTTTAATCCCATCAGTGTTTATGATCTTATTCACTTTAAAAAATCATTAATTATGTAGAGTTGCAGACACTTCACAAGCCAAGCCTCCTTTATAGACAACACAGATTCATGTCTTGTGGAGCCAACTTGAGCATTTCAGTTTTCACAAAGTTTTAAGGTTTCATTTTGGCTCTCTGTTCACAAGATGTTACAGTTTTTGCTGCACTGCTCTAACACTGAACCTTGGAGCATGTGGTGAGAAGATACAATATGGGTCAACTTACATCTGGCTCTGGCCTGACAACCACAGTAATTAAGAAAACCATCTTGAATGTGTCACACAGTATGAGCTCGGTCTAGCAAAATTATATTACTTACTTCCTCCACTTATTTGTTAAGCAAGTTGCTAAACGGAAGGGTTTGTTGCTTTAGCAGATTAGGATCAAGCAGATTCAATCGGTGCATTAACAAATGCGTAGACTGTTTGAGGTATGTATCCTGTTTTCATTAGACTCTCAAAAGAGGATGAAGGGGGATAAGAGACAAGTGAACACAAAATAGGAAGATAGGGATCAAATATCATTAACAGCAGCTGATGATCTGTGTTATTTTTCATAGTTCATCTTTGTTTATGATTCTGACAACCAGAAATGTCCTAACATTTCTTTCACATATATCGTCTAAGACATGGTTATGCAGGTCCAGGCCTCAAGCCCCAGTGTTGTGGCGATTTTAGATGTGTCTCTGGTCCAACACAGCTGATTCAAATGGTCCGATTACCTCTTCAATGTTCTGGAGAGGCCTGCTAATGCACCATCATTTGATTCAGGTGATTTTAACCAGGGAAAACTCTAACACATGCAGGATATTGGTACTTTAGGACTGCATATGGACACCTTCAGTCATAGAAAATTAGACATAACCTAGCTTTACTTGAATGTCTGCTCTTTCTTCCATCTCATCTGAGTGGCTCAGAGAAGTTTTACCATGTTATTGTTTACTCCTTTGGAAAACAACAAACACAGAAGCTGATTTTATACTTAAAAATTGCTTGAGATACACAAATTTTGTTGGAATAGTTCATAGAGTACTTAACTGTGTCAATCGTGGTCATTTTCCTAAAACTGCTTGTGTTTCCTGAACAACTTTGACCGAAACAATCATGCAAGATTCTGTTTTGACAGAAAAGAATTGCTATTAACAACTTTTCAACAATTGTATTTTTAACTAAAACAAAAGGGCTCATCTCCTCCTTTGAATATTGAATGTTCTCTACTTCATCAGGAATGTTCAGAATGTGTTCTTAGCAGAGCAGATGGTTGCAATTCTGGCTTCACTAACTGGTGCAGAGCGATTATGTGTGATGATAAGTTGCTTCCCAGTTGAAAGCCTACCATTAGAGCTTTAATTAAAGCAGTAGCCAAGGCGGGTGACACGTCTGTCACTGATTTCTCGTACCCATGGGAGAAGAAAGAGGGGTGTCTCACACTCGCTCTCTTTTTGTGAGACCCACGTGGTGCACATATGTGCGACATGAATCTCTTTTTTTTTTATGAGTAGCTGGGAAACACAGATTAAGCTGTATGAACACACGCATATGGAAATATCTAAACTGAAGACAACCAGTGTCGCCTAGTGTGGTCAAATGTCTAGACTACTGTAAATGCTATTTATAAAGGAGATGGTAGGGGGGAGCACAACACAGTCAGGCAGATTAAAGCAACTTCTTAACCTTGTTTGGATGCAAGAACCCCTCAGACTATACATAAACTTTTTTGTGTAACACAGCTGAAAACACCACAATGGCACTAATGTGATCTTACACGACAGGGACAATAGACCTGTCTGTGGGCTTTTTTCTTATCTTCCTCTTTGTCATCCGAAAGCAGTTCTTGTGCAAGTCTTGACCTCAGTGCTGTAAATTGAGTAAAAGGTAACCTGTACATTTAACTGAAGAGGGAAAAAAGAGCCTAAAAATAGCATTATCTGTAGAAGGACATGTGGATAGTCTGGGCTCTGTGTGACTGGCCTATTTTTGGATGATGCATAGAGATTAATAAAACATGCCAAGGAATAGATGTCATATCCTAGATCTGATTGACGAGTCAGGCAAGGACAACACCACCTTCATAGACCTTTAATTTTAGAGCAAATGAGCAGTAGAATATATATATAACTTTGAAGCTATGCAAATGTTGTGTTTGGTCAATCTCGCTAAGTATTTTAGCACAGTTTGATTCTAATCCAAAGAAATTACATTCTAATTCAACGATGACCATAGACATACTACAATACTTCCCAATGAGCTGACACAAGTAAATGGAAATATGAAAAAAAATGCTTTTCCTAATATATAATTACCTAATTTGAGTTCCCATATAAAACTCAATGGCCCAAGTGTCTCCTCATACAGAAGTAAACTTGTCTCCCCTCCTTCCAACGCCGGCAAAAAATGTGTTTTCTGAAAGTTCAATCATAATAAGTGATAACGTAAGTTAACATGATCCCTTATCAAAACAAAGTATGATTGATGGATGTCATTTCAGACAAGTAGGGTGTGTTTAGTTTGACTGGAGCGAGCTATCCAAACACTTTGAGCTGTTTGAATTAATGTTGTATAGCACAATAACCACCAGAAGTAAATGAAGATGGATGAGGGAGCCTTGGAAAACATTCCTCTGTCAGAGGTCACATGTCACCCCACAAGCAGCAGCCTCCAACTAAGTCAACTCAGTGTTATAGTGCCACATTAAGTTTAAGGACTCTTCCACCAGTAATATGATACTGTATGGGACCAAAAGTCAAAATGTCAAACACAGCTGCACATGTTCAACCTGCAGTTAAAGCGTCTTCTGTGTCCTGAAGCCAAAGGACACTTTTATTCTTTTGCATCTCTAGGGAAGCAAGCAAAATATCCAAGAATGTTTTAAATCCAAACACTTATTGCATCTAAGATTTCTAAGGTTTACTGCTACTGAAATGAAATTTCAGAATTATCCTGTTTCCTTGGCCTATGGCAAGAAAACGGGATACCTCAGAGAGGATACAGGCATTACAGCTTGCTCTCTGTTTATATACAGAAACAATTCCCCGTGATAATTGAAAAGGACTAGAAAATCAGCATTATTGTGCAATTTTTTTAACTTCTATTATTTGTCTTTGCATAAGAGAGTAAAGTATGCATAGCCACTCAGAAATATTAAAGTTTTGTGCATTTCATGTGACAGATCAACACAAAGTGGTCTGTATGACTGTCAACTCCAACCAGCTTCCCTGTTCCTCTTGTGCTAGAAAGAGGAACACCACACCGCTATACTTCAGATGAAGTGTGGTGTTTTCAGGGAGATGTACAGCTTTTGCTTTTGGAAGACCAAAAGCTTGATTTTATCAAGTTTCTCATATTTGCTGTTTCCCCTACATGGCCTTTTCTTGTGGCGTTCTCTCAACAATCCCCAAATTTATAAAATGCCAAACCAAAACCTGTCCTGTCAAAAGATTACCCCATCAAATCTGTGGATCTCTCCTGCTCCTTCAGATAAATCATGGACTTTTGATTGCTTCACTATTATGTTCTCCCTGCACAGCTTTTTAGTGTAGGGGGAAAATCATGTTTTGGTTCATAATTTGAACACAATTCCATAAAATGTTAAAACCTTGGGAGATTATACTGTATGATCCTTCTGATTTGAAACTTTTGAGAGTTTTAAGAATGGCTGTTATGTCCCTTGGTCTTCAGAAAGAGTTTACCTCACTAATGTTCTCTAACAGAACTTGGAGGTCTTCACAGAACAGCTGTGTTTTTTTAAAAAAATAATGCAGATTAAAATGGTCTATTTACTATACAATTGAGGTTGGTAAGTAATTGGTAGCTCAAGATTTTTATTTAGAGCTAGCAGAGGCAAGAGTGCGAATTACAAGTACACATTACATTTTTTGAATTAGTGTTTGTTCAGAAATAAATAAAATGATGCATCATTTTCCTTCCATTTCTTAATTACGCACTACTTTATGTCAGTCTAACATACAATATCAATAAAATACATTTAAGTTTGTGATATTAACATCACAAATTGTGGCGTGTGGGCTAGGAGCAGAGGGGAAACTAAAAGGATGTAGACTTTTGCAAGTAATACTTTCCAAATGGTAATGATATTCTAACAATATTGTGAAGGTCCAACCAGTAAAATAAAAGGACAAAGGCATATATTAAAAAAAAATTTTCCATTTATTTTTTCGAAAGAAAATCTTAACAAAAGGTTTCAACAACAAATCTAAAGAATACAACAAAATGGGCCCAAAAGAAATCAACAAAAGCAACATAACTCAAGATAACAAGTCAAAACCTGACCTCACACACTGAACACACAGCGGAATTTATACAAACAGACTAGCCTACACAAACGAGGAGGGGTAGGGAAGGAGACAAAGACATAATGTATGAACATAAATGACTAATTTAAACTAAAATATTTAAACTTTAACACAACTATAAAAACCAAAATAACCTAACACCAAAAAGGTTTTTGCAAGTATGCCATCAGTAGAGAGAGAGGCAGATTATTTCACATCAAGTCCCTGCTTCCAGCAGCCTGATGGACTATTCCACTTCCTGGTTTTTCTTTCAGCCAACCTCCTGTCAGCCAGTCCTTAAACTCAGCAAAACAAAATGTTAATGATCTTAAAAAAACATAAGGTGTTTACTAAATGTGTGCACCCAAATTAGTAAACAACATTATGTAATAACCACCATCAAAGAAAAAGTGAAATTCTAAATATGTTATATGAAAACATTTAAATAAATACTAACACTAAGGAAAAGGTGGAGGAACCTCCACAAATATGTTAGGATTTTTAACACAAGTTTCAGGTGTAAATCAATCAGAAATGCACAATTTTGCATGAATGTTGATGTTTGGTTTGCACCATATAAAAAGAACCTGTCCTCCTCAAAACTGTCTGTTTATACTGTGTGTATCTGTACTTGCTCTTTAATGTCAGCTTCTCTTGAAGGATTTTACAGGGCCATTTTTTTCTCCTTGGAAAAGAGGAGACTTATAAAACATTTCTTTATAGTCAAAGAATCACATTTTCCCTTTCTAGCTTCACTTACACAGAAAAAACTAAATAATTCATATAGGACACATTTGTATTGAAAGTGTATAATCCTGTGAAATGGTCAGTTTATTCTCCAAAGCCACTATAACGGTTTTGTCAACACAGCCAGGTTGCTTATGCCTGCTTGTATATAGCTTCGCTCGGCAAAGAGTTCCCCTCTTAAACTAAACAAACGCTCTCCCACGTGTCTGTTCATCATCACAAATAGCTCTCCACCACAAGATCGGGAGCACATCGAGAGGAGCTTGAGTGACGACCTACAGTGAAAATACAGAAAAGACAGTGCCTTGCAATGGATATTTAGTGGAAAGAAATAATAACAAAATGGAGACTGTTTTGCTGACACATCTGCAGCGGGTTATACAGGCTGCCAACTGGCAGCCATGACGATGATGACATATTGACAGTGGCTCTGCGGGGAAACTCCCAGCTCCATCACTTTGTGAAGCTAGGGGCAAGAAATTTCTTCTGTGGGGTTTCGTCGGGGGAAATTTCGACAGTCTTGATGACGCCTGCGGGCCTCTTGGATGAGGATGGATGAGGACATTTGGCTGTCAGTATTGAGGATCCCTATCTGGCTCTGTCAGAAGCCCACTGGGGAATGAGAAAACACCAGGGGCCTGGTCTCAACAGGCATATGTAGCCGTGCTCTCATGCATTTCTCCCCATCATCCTTATCTCTCACGGGACGGAATTTCTGCTACTTCTCACTTGTCTGAGAGTTGCTATCTTAATGCACAAATGCTTACATTTTTGGGGAGAATTTAATCTTCTTCAGTCGCTGCTTGTTACTTTAGTGCAGAGGAGCATATGAAAGAACACTCTATGGAGCTGAAGGGCTTGTAATGAATCAAGCTTCTTCTTTTTTTTTTCCAGTGGAGGTAAGTGCAAATAGAGGTGCCAAGAGAGCCACTTTAGATGATTGGGAAAAACCTACAAGAGCCTTTTTGTGAGACAGCCATTGATTTCACTGTCTTTCTCTACCTGCCTACATTGTTCAGGGCCTTCAGGAAACTGTCTGGTATCCCACAACAAACATGCTTTGGGGAATGAGTAAGTCACAGCACAATCCACAGGATACTTGATTATCAATCAATATGACCTTCTAAAGCACTGATTTTTTTTTTCCCCCTTACGTTTTTCTTCACTCTTCTGCATCTCAAGGCCTGCAGGCCGTCCTGCCCACTGGGTAATGAAGACTTTAAGCACCCACAGCACTCAGGCATAA
The DNA here is from genome assembly GCA_033032245.1 of Poecilia picta. Lineage (NCBI taxonomy): Eukaryota > Metazoa > Chordata > Actinopteri > Cyprinodontiformes > Poeciliidae > Poecilia > Poecilia picta. The sequence goes on along the minus strand of CM065354.1, from coordinate 35,155,694 downwards.
TCAGAGTGTCCTTTAGAAAAGATCACAGCAGGTAAATACGGTGGCTTGCAAACTTATTTATAACACTTGAACTTTTTTCACATTTGTTTTGACCACAGCCACAACAATTCAATGTATCGCTAACAGGACAAGAAAACTGTAAGCGCTCCACAAATTCAGGCATAAGAAATTCAATTTGACATTTCCCACAGCCCATGTAATGGACACAGCAAAGTCGTGGAAGAACATCATTTGGTCAGACGAGACGAAAATTGATGTTGATCCAAATACTGATGCCACGGTTGTTACTGGCATCAGATCAGTACTGGTGTGATGAGGCTGATACGTTTGTTCGCAGTTTCTCTTTTACATGTCCAGCAAATTACTCAAATTTCCTCACAGAGTTCCTGCCAGCACATATGCAGGAATGAAAATATCAAGAGCTTACATTTTCAATTTGAGACCAGGATTTCATACCTTTATGTTTGCATTCAGAACATCTGCTTTCTCTCAAACACAATCTGTTTAATTCCTCCATAAGTGCAGCTTTACTCCAACATAGTCTGTGCAAACAGCGCACCCCGTCTCTCTCGGCTCTCTCTGCTTTCACAGTGTAATCTGTGATCAGATATGCAACTTTAGCTGCACTAAATGTTATCTATTCAAAGAACTGAAAAAAATATCTTACTCTATTTAAAAATATACACTTATGTAGCAATCTATATACCTCAAACATGAAATATTAATATGGCTGAAGATTATTACAATTCTGTGTGAACAGCATTTCTTTTTAGGTTACAGATTACAGTTAAAGAAATAATTATCCTTACAAAAAATGTGTGTACTAGAAGGTAAAAAGAGAATTATTTTATTTCTATTCTGCTACATTTTCTCAAAATGTAATAGGTAAGAAAATCAGTTATTTGCCTTAAAACTGAAGTCAAAAAACCAAATGGTAATGGTAATGACATTTTGAGAAAAAAGTATTCATATTGGATTTGTTACTGGTATTACTGGCCCTATATTTAGTTGGTTACTAATATAGTTGGGCATTATTTACCAACTTTCCCAGTATTGCACATCTATTGTTTTTGGGAAACATGAAATTGATATGTGTGGCAAAACAGTAACACTGTTAAGACCCTTTTCTTCACCAAAAGAAAACCTGTTAAAGCCTAAAACAAGGGTGTTTCACTTTCTATCAGCACAAGCTGCAAGAGGGGCTTGAAATCTCAAACGCCAGTAGTGCTCTCCATCCAGTATGAGCGAGCTTGAGCTCATTTGCAATGGAAAATGCATATAGAAATCCATCATTGGAGTTTTAAAGCTGGTAGAAACATAAACCACAAGACTGACAGATGTAATTGCAGGAAAAGGTGGTCCTATGAAATATTGACTCGGTGGCTGTGTGAATACAAATACATGCCACATTTTCTGATTTTCACTTATCAACTTTTCTTACTCGACAAATAAACAATTTGTTGGTATTTTTGTATGAAATCGCCCCCAAAAATATTGAAGACTATTTTTGTTTAACTATACTGTAAAAAGGAAAACAGCGAGCAGTATATTAAAATATAAATATGTACAGTATGTGCAGCCCATTAGTGTGATACTATGTTCTTGGGCAACTCCTTGGTGAACCACTTAAATCAGTCCACAAAATCTCAGGAAGAGTGCGAAAAAATGAACTTGTGCTTAATAAACAATTACTACCGTCCTGGGAAATTGAGACCGGAATGTTTTCATTTTCTCCAACTCAGAACCGCTTCCCTAATTGGGTCACGTGGGCTCCGCAAGGAAGTTGTCAGGCTTCAGAGGCTTTTATGTATGCCTGGCCGCCACATCACAGTCCAGGGCAGTGACCCTCACAGTGATGCCCCCACGAGGCCCTTTATGGTACAGCTGTTTGACAACTCAATCCAGAAGCCCCACTTTCCCAGAGAACCCTAAACTCGGAGGTGAAAAGGTGACAGACAGCAAAGGACTGCATAGCTTGGAATTATGGTAAAGTTTTACAACTCTCTATAGATCTACTTAGTGGCTGCTAAGAAGTAGCCATTTGGTATATCATTTTGAAAAAAGTAAAAAAAAAGAAAGAAAAGGAAGCTGAAAACTGTGCTGTAGATTAAATGTGTTGTCACACTGAAACATGCACCTGGATTCAGCAACATATTATGGAATGCAGTAACATTATTAGTTTTTGGTAAATTGTGCATGAGCTTCATGTCCTAATTACCTTGACTGGCTGCACCTGTGAAAGTGTGGATATATGGTGACATTTGTGAAGAATTTCACAACTCTGGAGAGCTGTGTGCTCATGTGTTTATGGAGCATTCCTCAGTTTTTAAGTGTTCAATACAACCCCTTTATTTTTTAAAATTATTCTCCATTCTCATGTGCATCATATGAAGCTGGGGGCAAAACCATATTATTGTTCTGACTGTCTAGAGCCTCTGATTTATATATTTTAGATAAATAAGTTGACTCATGTTTATAGGTCAAATTATGCCACACCTTTAGAAACTCAGTGCTTTATGAACTCAAATGAGGTGAGATTTATTTTTCTGTCCTAGCAATAATGACCATATGAACCGTAAGAGGCCAGGCCACCATTCTGATCCAGATGTTGAGAATATACCAGATGTGGCGCACCTGCTGGGATGGGAAAGCTGATGAATGATGAGCAGCAGCAGAGAATGGCTTCTGTTTCTGTCCTCTGACATGGACTGATAAAGGTACATTTATCTGTGCAGAGTCATTCTAAAGTGTTTCTGAGAAATAAAGAAATACATGAAAAAGAAAAACTAAACATTTTGAAGTCTACCTAAGATGTTCAGATGATAATACACCATTACACATAAATTAAGAAAATGCAAATGGGTACAATGTGTTTCATCTTAGAGGTGAAAACTGAATTTGGCATGTGTTTTCAAAGCATATAAAAAGTGTCCAAAATAAAATTTGTGCTTAAAACTCACTGTGTTCATTCACAAATACAAACTGCTCATAAAGTAGAACATAATACTCTATCAGCCCTGTAAACATACTTTTTTTTCAAATTAGCAAAATTGGTCAAGCTGAGTTATCCCATTTTCAAGTTTTGTTTCCAGTTCACATGTGTATTTAGAGCGCTATAGAGATAGAGAAGACTATTTTGAGTTGCCATGGTAACGGGTGAACCTCCACAGGTTCCCTTTCCTCTGCTGAAAAGCATCCAGACAACATGACGCTGCCACTACCATATTTCACTGTGGGGAAGGTGTGTTCTGCGTGTTTGTTTGGGTTTTGCCATTTGGCAGTTGTCAGTTTTCTCAGCTTACCAGTCCACCTTGTCCCATGATTGCTTTCTCCCCTGCATGACTTAATGCAAACTTAAAACTGAACTTCTTATATATTTCTTTCAACAACGGCTTTCTTGCCACTTTTCCATGAAGATACAAGTAAACCTACTGAAGGATTCTCCCTCCTGGGCAGTCAAACTCTGCAATTCCTCCAAAGCTACCAAGGTGCTTCATGCCTAATCGATGCTTCCAATGATGGGCCTGTAAGTTTATGTGGATGGCCATGTCTAAATTAGGGTTAGGGTTAATCAGGTGATCCCTGATGTTAATACAGCTTATTTAGGGGTTCTTGACTAAATGGGGCTAAATACAACTGAACATCACCTTTTTCAGAGCTTTCTTGAAAGCTCTTCCTACTAAAAATTATGAGTCTCTTCACATTTGTCTATATAAAATTAAAAAATGAAAATAAAAACAAACAGACCTTTGTGGTTGTACTGTAAGAAAACGTGGCAGCTTATACGCATACAAGTACATCTGAAATAATAAGAATATCAATTTTTATAATATTAAATGTAATCTACCTAAAGAAGAAAGAAAGAAGAAAGAAACCACCTTTTCCACTCAGCCAACCCTGCTGTCAAGATATGCATGTAGCATCACACAGCTGCAAGTCAGAAAAAGGGGCTACATCTGTTTTCAAACCTCTTTTCTAACCTGCCAATTTCAGACTCCTCCTTGTTGCTCTGTTTTGCATGTCAGATTTAACCCTTCTCTTGCTGTTCTTAGTATATATATATGCACATGTGAAAGCGTGTGTATTCGTGCTTGCCTTAAGGCAGCTCCGGTGGCAGTGGCTTCCAGGGGAATTGAAATTAATGACTGTAATCAGAAGCAAACAGCGAGCCATGCAAGGGCAATTAATACAAGCAATGTGAGTGGAGCTGGTGGTTCGGTCAGCCAGGCATGGCTGGAGCTGAAGAGATGGAGGATTAAGATGCAACCACAGAAAAATCCCACCGTTTTTTGTTTTTTTTTTCTACGCACAGCAGATGTCCACGGAAGGAAAGGCAGTGGGGGCCTGGCACGGACATGCATCCACCATTCCGGCCACTTGGTCGGCCCAGCCCAATGCAAGCTGACAACCTCCTGGCAGCTCTCAGATAACACCATCTTCACTGTTTAGTTTAAGAGCCAAGGGACGGAACTCACAGGGGCCCCTGCGTTGCATACGAAAGGGACTCATTGCAAAGCTTCACAGTGGAGCCACTATGTATGAAAGAGAGAGATAGAGGGGGTAAATAAAGAGATGAAGAGAGGAGAGGGAGAGGGAGCTGTGTGCAAGCTCTTCTCAAGTACATCTCAATGTGAGAGAAATTGTTGTTACCCCATATTGTCGCATCCATGTATCCCGTCAAAATCATCCCCGAATGCACAAAGTCCCTATAAATAACTGGACCCTCGATCCAGTTGGTCCTCCCAGAAAGGAGGGCTCTGCTTGTCGTTTTCTTAAATTGACACTAAAGCGAGACTGTCACCGCCCAGGATCTTTTCAATCAGGCCCCGTCTTTGTTGCTTTGAGTGGCGTCCGCTTCCCCGGCAGTCTCGTGTTTCCAGTGTTTACGTGAGATAATGATGCATGTGTAAGGAATACACCGGCAGGCACAGAGAGAGGCTGATTTCAGCTGTGGTGGATGCCTCACCGGTCCAAAACAATTTGCGTTAAACCGGAGCGATGATGTCAGCTTAGACAAAGGGAGCTGCAAGGAAAACAGATGCTGTAGGGTAAAGCTGTGATACACGTGCGTAATATATGCTCAGGCACGCACAGGCCAAGTGACAAGAAGTTGAAACTGTCAAACAAACACAGCGTTCTGTCATGACTTCAGGAAACACTCGATAAAGAGGACGATCTCAGTGTCTTTTAGTTGCAGCCAAAAGATTATTTCTAATAAACTGTTGTTGAGATGAGGGATGACTGATTTGCATTGAAGCACAGCTGTGATTAGGTTCAAACAGAAACCTTAAGGTGTGTCACAGATGTTAGTCAGCTACATTTTGAAGAAAAGAAGGGGGGGGGGGAAAGCAGCTAGAGTGTTAGGTTAGAAAGCTTTAACACCAAACACAGTTGACCTCGTTTCCTCGTCAGTGGAGTTCCACTGCGTACAGGTTTATGAAACACTGCTGGGTTGGAGGGCAAGTCGAACAAAATGACAAAACAACTCTGTCAAGCTTTGATTGAATTGTCCTATAACACGTTTTTTTTCTTTTTTTTTTTTTGTCTTTTCTTTCGGCAGGAGAAATATCACACGCCATACTGACTGAATTGCTTCCCACCCATAAATCCCGCTCTTTGTTGTCTGGATAATGCAGCGTCTGGAGAACGTTGTGCTAAAGCTGCCTCTCACACCCTCAGCAATGCAGATAAATTACTGACACTTTGGTAACTTGTGAAATGCGCACTCTTGTGCTTACGGAAGCCAACAGTTTAACATGTCCGTTTTTTAAGAACCCCCATTACTTTAATGGAGGACAATTCAAGCATGAAAAATTTACAGTTTTCCTCACGGACGTGGCCAGATAGAAATTGCCTGCTAACATCAGCTCACTGAGATCCCTCTTATAAATTGATGGGTTTCCTCAATAGTGTTAAAAGGTTTTTTTTCTTCTTCTTTATTTTCTGTCTCTTTTTTTTATGGATAGGGATCAAAGAAGTTGTTGGGTGCAGTCTGTCTGCCCTCTTGTGGCGTCATGTTGTCAAAGGTCACATAAAGCTGACTCACTGTTGACACAACACTAACATTAAACAAGTCTCTCTGTTTATACCTTTACATGTCAAATTGTTAACATTAAACAGTAAATGTCTATACACTTATAAAACAACCCATTGTACAATAAATGAAAAGTCTCAATTTTAGAAACTGAAACTGTAAACATGTAAAACATGTCTACATTAATAAAACTGGTAAAAGAAATTGTTTCCAGAAGCCTCAAATGTCAAATCTGAATCAATAATTCACATCTAAATTACGTTAGAAATGTTACGGCTTCAGTTTTTGTCAACATAGAAATCAGGAAATCTACAAAAAGCAAAACTGATAAACTGAACCACAAAATATACCTGTATACCTAGCGAATCATAGCGTAAACCTGCCTTCTAACAACAGTTTTTAAATACAATACCTAATATTTAAAGGCATTATTTACTGTATTAAATATGCTGAAAAAACTAAATTGCTACTAGACATCAACAGCAACAACAAAGTGCAACCTTTTGAATTCCACATAATATTCAAACTCACATAATATGACTTGATGGTCCCATCAGTGCCATTTTCTGACATTTAGACCTGTGCACCATACAAAGCATGCTAAGCTGGAAAACAATTTTTAGCAGCAAAAACTCCCTAAAATACCAGAAACATAGTTCAACATCTGACTCACAGTCAGACTTACAGTCATGGTAAAATGAAAGTAGAACACTTTAGAGGATTTCAAATATTTCATGTGCCATACATATTATATATATACAATACTTTGTTTTTTTGCTAACTTTCCTCCACGTAGGATGTTTTCACTTTTTACAGACTGTGTTGCATGGTCTGATACTCCCAAATCGATTTTCTGTGTACTTGGAGGTAGATGCTAATAGTAGAGGCATTATTCATACAAAATTTATTGTTATTTTTCTTCTATTAAAAGACAGGTTTTTTAAACTACTATTTCAGCCATGTTAAAATATTAAATAGCAAATATATAAAAGTATCAGACTGTCAGCATAAAGTGTTTAATAACGTCCTCTCACTTATTTTACATCGAATAAGACTAAAATTAAAGTGAAAAGTAGAAAAATATGTTTTGTTTTTTTTTAATTAACCATCCTCTTCCCATGGTTCAACACCCTCAGCCTATTTCAAAGAGACAAGAGTGTAAGTTTTAGGCACGGTTCTTAATGAGAAACACACTTCCCTATTAGGGGAAAGAAGAAAAAAAATAATAATCTCAAGACAAAACCATGACCAGACGCCACTGCCGTGGTATTTTCAAATCCGTGCGTCAGCGGCGTGCCCATGATCCAAACCGCTTATTAAAACTAAGAGAAGCCAAGTGCCATGAAGACAGAACGCAAGCAGCATGTTATTCTTTCGAAGAGGTGAACAGGCTGAGATCAATGGCGGCAGCGGTTTCCTCTCACCACAACTATGGTGCTGCAAAGCACAAGGAGGCGTGTGGCTCCGACCCGCAGAGTCACAGAAATTAACTATTCCAGAGGCCTTTAAATGAGGCTGCCAAGAATAATTTCCCACATGTAACAGTTCCCACAAAAGCCACAGAGGCATGCTGGCATACTGTACTCTCCACAGACCCTGCATGCCCTCCCTGGGGTGACTCGAGAGAATCAATAAAAGTTCAGTGCTGCTGCATCAATAGAAAGTCATGATAAAGCTTGTGAAACAAAGATGATTACTTTTATGTGTTGCTTCATTGGTATATGTAGCTAACCGCCGTCCTAGCAATATTCTGAATTCACCTAATTGATAAATAGGCTGCATCTGTGTCATTCAATGAGTCGACCATGGATGCTACAACATCATTCAATGGGAGTGACTTTCTTTAAAAGGAAAAGGGAAGCTGGTCAGAGATGATGGAAAAATGGAGGGAGCCAAACAGAGGACAAGAAAACCAGACGTTCAAAAATGCTTTTCGTCCAAAACCGGATCTATGCTGGGAAAACTTCACATTTCTTAAATGTCCAAATCTGGTAGAAAATTACTCCCCCCAAAATCTACTGCTTTAAATAAAAGCAACTGGTGGTTTTTAGATGGCATTGACTCAGAGGGACGAATGCTAATGTAGGCCAAGTCTACATGAGCAACTTTGTCCCCCCTCAACTTTTATTTGGGGGGAAAAATAATGTGTCATTTCCTTCTCAATTTCACAATTATGCACTGCTTTGTGTTGGTTCATGACATAAAATCCCTCTCTACGTCATGAAACTTTGAGGTTTGTAATGCAGAAAAAAATTGAAATAGACTTTAGGGTTGTGAAGTTTTACAAGACTCCGTAAATGTCATATGGTCTGACTGTCGTTTAGCAGAATAAAAAAAAAGTGACTGGAATATTTTTTTTAATTCCAAGATGAATTATTTGACTTCAACTCCTCAACTGGTGATCACTCAGCTGTTGTTCCACTAAGATGTCGGTGTTAATGATGATGAGCTGGAGCGTCCCCTGCCTCTTGCTTCATGTATGACCCATATACATCAGCTTCAAGTGTGACATCCATTGCACCATGTGTGTTGACGACTGAGCTAACCCGACCCAACAAATTTACATATTGGGATCCGAGTTATTAGCAGGCTCTGTACCAAGAACAAAATACGATACCTGGTGTAACTAGGTCATCATTTTAACCCTCACATTCCTGATATTTCTCCCCTACGTTTCAACATTTTGTGTTATTAGTCCACATTTTCAGAAATTACTAAGTTTGGCTCCTGATAATTTGGTTCTTTCATTTATGTTACATGTTATCTGGTACATAATAGCTTCTCTTCCCAAGCACAGTAATCTATTAATAAAGTTACCTTACTTTTACCACAAAAGTGTTATATTACAGCAACAAAGACTCACATTGCTGTTTCCCTGTAAGAGAAACAGCAGAAAACATTGATTGAAAATAAAATTCCAAACAAATTAATCTTTGTCTCGAGACTGTAGCTCACATACCTTCAGAAAACCACCAAAAAAAATTGTTTACTTCAGCAGGTGCTGGTATCTATTAGAAGTCAGACTCTGCTCTGTTCATTGAAAAATTAGCAAAACATGTAACCTGAAGCATCATGAAGGTCAAAGACAAACACTGTCAAACTTAGCAAAGCATTGTGTTATACCTTTCAGTTTTAAAGTTCCCCTTCTTCATGTAGTTAGTCTCTTACAACTCTATTGAAAAACTCTGAACTGTTAAACATTTTTTCCATTACAATACAACCGCAAACAATTTGCATATTTCACTGCGACAGTTAATGGCAGAATAACGCAACGCATCACATTCTTGTGAATTAGATAAATATTTCACACGGATTGAAAAACAATGTTTTTGCAGTTGTATTCAGCCTGCTGATTTATGTCTGTAAACTCACCTTTGGCTGCAGTTGTAGCTGCAAATATTTTGAGGTATGTTTCTATCAGTTTTCCACATCTGGTGTTGGAAAATTATTCACATAGTTATTTTTAATTTTACAAAATGTCTTAAGCGCAATAATCTTGAGCAGAGACCATATGTAAAACAACAATTTTCCTACCTTAGGAAGAAAAAATATCAGCTGCATTTAGATCTAGGCCAGTCTAGCACATGAATATGTTCAGTTTTCTTTTTCAGGCTGAAGGAGAAACTCTCACTCTTTTGAAGTCTCTGACAGGTTTCTATTCTGAATTTTATTGGCCATCTACTATCTCTGAAATGTAGCTCAACAATAAGACTTTTACCCATCACAGCAATAAAATAATAATAAAAAAACATCTTAAAATAACAGTTTAGTAAAGAATGTGATTCCTCAAAGATGCTCTGCAGAGAAATATTTGTTGAATATACTGTATTTTAAAACTTGCCTACATATCCGGCTTACCTATTACAGTCTTTTGCGTTAGTCCACTTAATTTATTTCCGCTTATATGCATGCCCAACACAAGATCAATAATCATTGGATAACCTTAGTCATCAAAAGAAAGCAACAAAAAGTTTTATTACATTATAATCAGTTTTGCCTGGGATTGCAATGTCATTGAGACAAAACAATAATCCAATTTGTAGGACTTACTTCTAATTACAGTATAAATGTACACAAGTCAACTCTCTCTTATATATTACATATTTACAAAGGTACATTCAGGAGTGCATCCACAGAATAAGTTAAATAAGGCACAAGCTGTCAGAGAACAACTTTTCAGCGACATTTACTCAGTAAAAGCTTCCAGCTGGAGAGCAACAGAATTGCTGCATTTGTAAAAGCAAAGAAGAACTCTAAAGGAAATGTAAAAATTTGTCATGCCACAATTTGCATCAACTAAGCAAAACGTTCCTCTCCCCCAACCCCAATTCAGAATCAGTATCAGGATCTGTTCAGACAACTCAGCTAACTGTGTATTAATTTATGCATGCCTAATCAAGTAAAACATCCCTGGGTAAAATAGTGTAAAAGATATCCAGTGTTATGATGACTGCCATCAGCTGCAGAGAAGCTGCAGTTCGCTGGAGCTGTAGTTTAAAGCAGGAGCTGCTACCTCTGTCCCTTCAATGCCGTCCTGTCCTCTGATCTTTAGGTTGACGAACTTTATCTTCCAGCTGTTTTCATTCAGTGGTGAGCGGATAAGGCCGAATATCTGCTCGAAGATCCCAAGGCAGAACTGGTCTCTGTGGATGGTCCCAGCCACGCCCACCAGAACCAAGCCATGGGGGGAGGCCACTGCCCTGAGGCCGTGAGGGTCCAGGTTGGGACTGAAGACAAGGCGCTCTCCACTGGTCAGGGCCAAGAGACGAAGGCTGACCACTTCAGCCCCTTGGAACTCCTCCACCTGCTCAGTCGTAGCTCTGAAAAACACACGGTAATCAACTTCCTTTAAAACGGACATCTTTTTTGTCCTCCCCGTTGGTTTAATATTCCTACCTGGAAAGAAGCCGTAGTTTCACATCTGGCCAGAAATGCTGTGGCCCCCAGTCTTGAGGCTGTTGGTCCAGTGACGGATTCTGACTGTTCAGGATCTGGAAGAACCACTGGCAGAACTGCTGCCCCAGGATCAGCGGATCAAAGCCAACCTTGGTTTGTATGTCATTGGAATCAGATGTTGTGGGCTGTTGCTGCTTGGCTTCATCCACCTTTAATGAGTAACAGATTTTATTTTAGTCATACACCACACTTTATGCAGCAATACATATTTCAACTGTCTTTCTGTAAAAGAGACATTCAAAATAAAATAAAACAATTAATAAAATTCACGACTATAGGGATTTTTTTAGAGGCAAAACAGGAATCAAAGTGTCTAATTATAAAATTTTAATATAAGATAAGAAATATTAGGATTAAATATTTCAAAGGTCACAATTGGTATGGCATGTAGCAAGAGATCAATGTTTTAAAACAGAACTATACACACTTCAGACACCTTCTATCTCATCACAGTTGTCATTTCAGAAGACATGTTGCAATGTAAGAAATAAGTTTTTACACCCCCTGAACTTTTCCACACTGATATAATACAACAAAATACTTTCATGCACTTCAGTTAGATTTTTTTAGAAGATAGGGTCCAGCTAAAAGTAATTTAAATCCGTAAAGGTTTGCTAGAGAACAACTTTTGGAGCACACTTCAACACACTGTTCAAAAATGTGAAGAATATGGCAGACATGCAAACATAATACGAACATCCAACTCTTGACTTTTACTGCTGTCTTAAGTTGTTACTCTTGACAATTGGTGGCTACCATAGCAACCAGTAACAGTCAGCTCACCTCCTTCATCGGTTCCTGTCTGTAACTGCTGTAGGTATCGGGATCAGTATTCACCAGTATTACGTATTACATTTTATCATGCATTTTAAACCAATGCAAAAAATTTAAAAAAATTCCCTTCTCACCCTCCATGGGTGGTTTCTCTCTCTCTCTTTTCATCCTCTGAGCTCAGGTCCTCTACCAGAGGCCTGGGAGCTTGAGGGTTCTGCGCAGTATCTTGGCTGTGCCTAGTACTGCACATTTCTGGACTGAGATGGCTGATGTTGTTCCTGGGATCTGTTTTAGCCACTGCTCCAGTTTGGGGGTTTCTGCCCCGAGGGCCCCGATGACCACAGGCACCACTGTGGTCTTCACCTTCCAGTTCTTTTCCAGTTCCTCACTTGGTATTGCTACATCCACCACAACGGCTTTCCTCTGTTCTTTATCCACCACCATAATGTCCGGTTGGTTCGCCATTACCATCTTGTCTGTCTGGATCTGGAAGTCCCACAGGAACTTAGTTCGGTCATTCTCCACCACCTTTGGGGGTGTTTTCCACTTCGATCTCGGGGCTTCCAGTCCATATTCTGCACAGATGTTCCTGTACACTATGCCCGCTACCTGGTTATGTCGTTCCATGTACGCTTTCCCTGCCAGCATCTTGCACCCTGCCGTTATGTGCTGGACTGTCTCAGGGGCCTCCTTGCACAACCTACACCTTGGGTCTTGTCTGGTGTGGTAGATCTGAGCCTCTATTGCTCTGGTGTTTAGGGCCTGTTCCTGTGCAGCCAGGATGAGAGCCTCTGTGCTGTCCTTGAGTCCAGCTTTGTCCAGCCATTGGTAGGATTTCCTGATATCAGCCACTTCAGTTATTTGTCGGTGGTACATCCCATGTAGGGGCTTGTTCTCCCATGATGGAACCTCTAGCCCCTCATCCTCTGTTCCCCATTGCCTGAGACATTCGCTGAGCATATCGTCCGTTGAGGCTTTGTCCTTGATGTATTTATGAATCTTGGATGTTTCATCCTGGACAGTGGCTCTCACACTCGCTAGTCCTCTGCCTCCTTCCTTACGGCTCGTGTACAGTCTCAGGGTGCTGGATTTGGGGTGGAACCCTCCATGCATGGTTAGTAACTTCCGAGTCTTAACATCCGTGGCCTTTATCTCTTCCATTGGCCAGCTGATTATTCCGGCAGGGTATCTGATTACTGGTAAGGCATAGCTGTTTATTGCACGGATCTTGTTCTTGCCATTGAGCTGGCTTCTCAGGACTTGCCTTATTCGTTGGAGGTATTTGGCTGTGGCTCCTTTCCTTGTGACCTCATCGAGGTTGCCATTTGTTTGTGGTATTCCCAGGTACTTGTAACTGTGCTCTATGTCTGCTATTATTCCTTCTGGGAGTGAAACCCCTTCTGTGCGGACGACCTTCCCTCTCTTTGTAACCATCCGACCACACTTTTCTAGTCCGAATGACATCCCAATGTCAGTGCTGTATATCCTGGTGGTGTGGATCAGTGGATCATATATATATATATATATATATATATATATTATATATACACAAGAATATACTGTATATACTCTTTGATACAAAGTGTGATGGTCTTTGAATGTTAAATACGTTTACTTTACTTTTATAAACATGTACATCCGCTATTTACATTAAAGTCTAGTTATATAGAATATTGTGAATTTGTGTGAAATACCACCATACAATCACACTCAGCTCGTCTCCTTTTCCTTTTTTTCCAGTTTGTAACTGTGGAGCACAAAGTGCTGGACTGATATTAACTTCCAATTTCACCTTTTCTCTTGTTAAAATAAATACAGTAAGCTTAAGTGTGTCTGTGGTGAAATCTGTATAACCATGGCAACATGTTAGCATACCCTGCCCTACCGTTCCTGACGACCACAGCTCCAGCGTCCTCTTCACCAGCTGGTGTTTCTCGCTGGTTGGCGGCATTGTCACCCCTTCTTTGACCAGGTATTTAAATATGAGGTCACGGTGAACCTTTCTCCTTCTGAGAAGCTCCTCTGCACTTTTGGAGAAACTCAGAATTGTTTCCATAGCCTCTGTATGACAAAAATAAAAATGTGCAAGCAAACAGCAAATAAAAATGTATGTTTTTGTTTTCTCTTAAGTAAATGTATAGAATGATTATGAAAGTTTGTGACATTTGTAAGAATACTGTTAACATTTTGAAGAGATTTAGGCATAATCGAGCAAGAGTATTCCTTCTTAAACTGAAGTCTTACCCGTCAGGTTTTCCACGACAATCATCTTATTTGTAACCGTGTCACTAAGTGATCTTAAGTCGACATCTGTCATCGAGCTCAATATCTTTTTAAAGCCAACACGCTCCGTTCCTGAAAGCCCAGACATGATCACAAAACTAAATTTGGGGCTTTTCGCCCTTATGTGCACTGCTTGGAAATGCGTCCGTACAGAAACATTTACTTATGCGTAACTGTTCCTCCCATAACAAATATTTTTATTGTAGTGCCGGTGCTGTTTGTTTTTTAGTTAATTTTGTTCTATGTTTATACCCCAGGTGTAATTATTACTTCAAATTTTGCTTCACGTGTTCATATGAATCCCTGTTGTGTTGTACCGTGTTGTTTTACAAAATACTGTAGAAGGAATCCGAGTTCAAGTAAATGCGTCATGAAGGATCATTTGCGTTCCTTGTCGAAATTTTAGCATTTCCCATCTTATTATTATGTGTTCTTTTAAAATGTAACATATTTAAGTGTTATGACAAGAAATTTGGAGCCCCATATTAGTCCTAACTAATTTGCACTGACAGTCATGGTCAAACTTAAAAGGAAAAGTACAAAATTCCAAGTGTAAGATGAGCACCTGAAGGTATCATCAGAAGAGAAATGAGGAAGGACGAATCCGGAGCGTCCGGTCCGTTTAGGAACCGCTGCCACATTGTTACCATATTGTGAGTGTCACTTTTTTTTAGATTTAAAGAGTGTCGGCTAGTAAGTCTCTTACAATATCTTCGTGACATTGTGGATATCTTTTTTGTATTTATTTTTTTATGGAAAACGTATTATTATTATTATTATTATTATTATTATTATTATTATTATTATTATTACAGTAGCAGTAGTATAATTAATATCAAAGGAAGGTAAGTAATAGTACTTTTTATCATCATTGTCGGAGATCAGCCTCCACCCTGCAAGCGGTAGCTGTAGACAATGGATAGATGGTTGTTAAAAAAATAAATTGATTAAAATTTAAGACTTTTAAAGAGTTTATACCACGCCGTTTTAAATGGTCAATACATGATTGCATTCTTAATTAAAAAAATAGCTAAGCCATCAAGCAGTTCGGCATTTTTTCATAAGCAATCCACACTAAATTTGAATCATATAGTTTGTGTAGTATTGCTGGTCTCTGAGTCTTTTTTTTCTGGGGTTAATTATTTTTTATATATATATAATTATTATTCACCCATCTTCTTTTTTTTTACACGCTTGTCTCTTGGTGGGGTCGGGAGGGTTGCTGGTGTCTATCTCCAGCTAACGTTCCGGGCGAGAGGCGAGGTTCAACCTGGACAGGTCGCCAGTCTGTCGCAGGGCAGCACACACACACACACACACACACACACACACACACACACACACACACACACACACACACACACCAACCTAGGGACAATTCGGAGAGGCCAATTTAACCTGACAGTCCTGTTTTTGGACTGTGGGAGGAAACCGGAGTACCCGGAGAAAACCCACGCATGCACAGGGAGAACATGCTAACTCCATGCAGAGGGACCCGGGCCGGGAATCGAACCCAGAACCTTCTTGCTGCAGAGCACCAGGTCCACCAACTGCTCCACTGTGCAGCCCTGTTATTTATTTACTTACTTACTTACTTACTTACTTACTTACTTACTTACTTACTTACTTACTTACTTACTTACTTACTTACTTACTTACTTACTTACAAATAAAACGCTTTTGTTTCAACGACTTCTTTCAGCAAAAGTTGAACGAAAACGTCGCCTTTTTTCCATGATTATATTGGTTATTTGTGAGAACATGCCACTCACAACATGGCGGACACGCCGACGTACTGTTTTCACTTGGCAACGAAGCCAATGCGGCGTCTGCTCGGGAACTAGCAAGCAAAAAGCCTGCGGAAAGGGCGACGCGCCGTCAGGGCAGGGAAAAAGCGTCTTAGTTTGAGCTACATATACTTATTATTTAGTATGGTTTAGCTAACGTTGTTTAATACGGATTAATTCTGCAATTTTATATCATACTTCTGAGTTGACCATAGCAGGGAAACCAAGAAAGGTAACGTACTTCTACCGTTTACTAATAAGTCACACGCTTGTTATTCAATAATTTAAATCAGCAATAAGAAAATATTTGTAATGATCGGAAACTAACATTTTTTTAATTTTATATCCGCTGATTTGGCAGGTTATATACTAACGTTGTCGCAATGTAAACAGTATTCAGGGAATTTAATTTAAAGGCGCGTTTTATTTGAATATAAAATATATTTTTATTTGTGATATGTTTTTTTTTTTAGATAAACTGTTTAATTTATTTAAAGCTCGGTCATTAGAGAGTTAGTGGTCAGTGTTGTTGCTTAAAAACTTACATCCCAAAAAAAAGGGGTAAAAAAAGAAAACATTTTGAGAACATGCGTTTGGTGGTGGTTCAGTGCTGGACATCGGACCCCATTTACACAGTCGAATCATTTTAAAGAGCCTGCGTTTATCTCTTCTTAGTTTAAGTAACGAGGAACTAATTTACCTAACTATGGAAGTAAATATGTTAAGTAAATAAGCACATGTTTACTTCCATACCTAACCACAACATTGTGACATGCTTTCCACACGGAAATGTCCAAAAATAGGGAGCAAAAACCGTGTCAATGATTTGTCAGAAACCGTTCTTTGCGTAGGAGTCTGCCCTGTTTTGTTATCCATTAGTAAATTATTCATCGGCTTGCCTATGTCTCACACAGGATATTGCACATCTGTACACATGTTGAGCAAATGACCTTTGACGCACTAGCCTGGTAAAAACCAGGCCCCTGTATTACACAGCTTCGTGCAGTGATGGAAGCGAGAACGTTTTTCGAGCTGAATTGGACAGGTGGCGATATTAAGGCTCTATATACACACACAATAAAACGTGGTGGCAGCATCATGCTGGTTTCATTTCTTTAACAAATACAGGAAGCTGGGGGGAGTTGAGCTGTTTTGCAAAGAAATAAAGCTGCTAGAGACATACTAGAAAAGCCTTACTGCTGACATAGCAGGAAAAGATGGTTTTACAAAGTATTGGGAGCTGAATTTATATGCTTGAAAAACTGTTGAAAATATATATTTAAATTTACACTCAGATCAGAATGCTGATTTTTGTGATCTATTTCACACACATGCAAAAATAAATAAATAAAATGCTTTGATGTTTTTGCCTGTAAACGTATCTTGTAGCATGCTTTTGCCAGGGACTGTAGATAGCATGCAGAGAACTAAATTTCAAGGAGATTATATAGGATTAAGGATTATGAATCCACCTTCCTAAACCAGAGATTGTGGACCTGATGTGTATACAGTATGTGACATGTATAAAGATGAATACCTATGTTGTCCTGTCTTACTCTCAATGTTGTTCAACTATAAAATATAAGTAAGATAAAAGTACTTTTGCACTGATTTGATCAATTTAAATCTTTTTATTTCTGCTACAGATGGAGGGTTTTAAGAGCAGTGCTCTTGGCCGGGTAACGGTATACTCTATCCAGGGATGTCCACATTGTGTACAGGCTAAAGCTACCCTCAGGTCTTTGGGCGTACCGGTATGTGAAGTGGATGTTGGCCTTCATTCAGAGCTAAGAGTGAAACTGAAGGAGCTTACAGGACGCAGCACCGTACCTCAAATCTTCTTTAATAGCGTCCATGTTGGGGGTAATGACGATCTCCAAAAACTGGTAAGTAGAACAGACATCTAATGATTCTAGATCTAATTCTATGATCCTGAGAATTGCTCTTTTTTTTGAAGGAAGAACATGAGAAAGTCCAACTTGGGTCACTTGTTGTGCTTTACAATCACAGGCTACAGAGGAGCTTCAAAGACTGATGACTCTGGTTAAAGAAGAGCCTCTTTCAGCAAATGCTCCACCGTTACCAGAAAGCAATCCATTTGAGGCTCCAGATGAGGAGATTGATGGACGTAAGCAATTTACTATGAATATATTTGGTGTTTTTGGGATTATTGTTTAACCAAAACAGTATTCTGTTGTAATTATGTTCTTTTTTTCCCCCTAATTATTGATACACAATTCTTTCATATTTTTTCAGAAGTGTAAGGAATAAGTTAAATACCAAGATCTGTGTGAGGTTTGTAAAAGCAAATGGATAACTGCTTCAGGTGGCAGATTTTGCTGAGTCACCTCTGTTTGAGGATGAGTCTAAATCAGTCAGTAGTTATGAAATAGCGCGAGCTGATGGGAAGGACATGGCGGTATTTTTACGTAACAGCAGCAGTGTTTGTGTGAGGGCTTTTTTCTCGTGGCCGGTCTCGGCTGTGCTTGTTAGCGGTGACACCAGATATTTGATCCTGTAAATGAGGCCTACAGCACCTGGCTGCTGTAGGGGACCCATGCAAATCTTTGAATTAGGTATCCGATAATGTAAATAGTCTTTTCATTATGGCGCCACCAGCAACGTTACTCAGATAAATGAAGCTTCCTTTGGGATTTAAGTTTGCATTCCTAATTACTATGATATTCCATTTTATGAAATTCCTTTTTTGAATTTCTCTTTGTCATCTAAGTTTTTTTTTGTTTTTTTTTAAACCAAAAACACAATAAATTCGACAAATTCTGATGATGTGTTTTCCATGTGACACTAAGCTGAGATTGCACAGAAGCAACGTACACAGTAAAAATGCCAGTGGTGAATTAACACCCAAAAGTGTCTATATGTGTCCAAGTCAGCAGGTGTTAAAGTAACACTTTTGAAAGTGTTAAAAGATTGACACCCATTTTTTTGTTAAATTAACATTGGTCTATAATACTGAAATGGGTTTAAGAAAAGTTAAACTTTCCATTTCTGTGTATTGTTTTGAATATTTTCCACTGGATATGATTGATATTGGCACCTTGTGGGTCAATTATTTACTTTTTTAACACCACATTATGTTTTGTGATCAACACTACACTGGTGTTACTTTTAATGTAATTTAACTCTAACACCGTTGTAATGTTAATGTGACACTCTGTAGTGTTGAATTTAACACCAACTGACTTGGACACATATATACACTTTTGGGTGTAAATTAAACACTGGCATTTTTACTGTGTTTAGCTTCAGACATTTGTTTCTTTGTGTGTGTAAGTGGCTTTGGGATGTTGCTATTCACAGAACTCAGAGGTGAGAGAGATGAGTTTGCAGACTTGGTAGAGGACCTGAAGCATGCTGGTGTGATTGGCACTCAGAGGAGGGGACTGACCTTATACAAAAACAGCTTCTCAGGCGTTCAGCTGGTTGACTGGCTGCAAGCAAAAGAGGGCATGGGTAAGTTGGGCAGCAGGGATTTCTGACGCGCAACACGAAAACGACGAACTCCCAAGTCGAAACGCTTGTTTAAGTCAAGCTCTGTCTGCTCCTCACCGTGGACATGTCTGTGCTAGACAGGGCTGAGGCCTGTAATACGGGCCAGGCACTGCTGCAGAAGAAGTTCATGGTCAGTGTGGGAAGGAGGGAAGAGGAGGATGGGTGTTTTGGAGAAGGAAAAGGAACCATGGACACACTATACAGGCTGCTGGAAGATGACCTTCATTCACCTCTGAATGGAGGACAGACAGCTGCCTATGCTCCGAAACAGGGTAGGTCAGGAGAGATGACCAGGATCCAGGCATTCATGCTTTGCTTTCTGAGTTGGTGCAGATTCAGGTTACTAACTCTCAACTTTCTCTAATGCTTGTCTTTTTGCTGCTGGCTTTGGTGTGGGATCCTTTTGGGTTCACTTAGGTTTGTGTGCTCTGCATTGGATGTTTGGTATGGTGAAAGTTAATAAAGCAGGGGTTACTGACACATCTAATATCGATTTGCCGGAGAAATGAGTCAGTTAGTCAGTCAGCTGTGAGATGTTTTTCACGAAGCACCTCAAAATATGTGCAGCTGTGGAACAAATTAATATTTTGTCACTCAATTAAAACCCAGCTGTAAGAGGTTTTAACAAAATTACTACAACTGAAAAAGTAACAGGTGCTAACAACTCACAAGTTGTTGAAACTACATAAATAGAACAATTATTACGAGTATGATACATTGATCAGGCTTTTCACTTTATATTTTGACTGATTCAGTTATTTTATGCTAGAGACTTATGATTTAGAAACATAAATCATCTGCAGGAGGTATTAATTTGAAGTCTAACAAAAAAGGAGGAGGATTATCCACATTTACACATCAAATAGAAGTCTTTTCAAACTTCTGTCTCATCTATTTTCTCTGCTTGCTAAATGACTGAAAAATTATGTTTGCATTAATCCTCATTTTTTAATAAATCATAATTTTGCTGGTGGTGGTGCCATACATTGTTTTGGTTTCTGTGCTGCTTTGTATTTATTCATGTATTTTGACTGTTGCATGTTTAACCAATGAGCCTTTGAATGTTCTGCACAGAAAAGTTTATACTCCTGATGTTGGTCGGTTTATTTTCTAATAATCTGATTTGTGCCACACAAAGCCTCGCATGACACCAATTGCAGGTTTTTGCTAAACATGACGTTTAGCTTCTATACAGTGCGCTTTTTCATTATGCTACAGTTTAAGTAAAATAAAAAAGAGTTTTTGCAGTGCATATGTTTAGAATGTTTCCATCAAAACACTTGCTATACAGTACATTTGAACAATCTCGTTCTTTCTGCCTTCCAGCTGCTGAGCTTTCGTTGCTTTTACGAGAGTTGATTCTGAAGTTGTTCTCGGAGCATCTCTCTGCTGATGGCAAGGTAACGTTCTCAGTACTCTTGTGTATATGTTTCATTTCTTTACATTGGCTGTTTATATATACATATATATATTATTATTTTTTTTTTGCAAAAAATTGCATTTGTCCTCTGTGTTGCTCTTGCTTCTACAGTGTGTGGATTATAAAGGGATGTCTGTGGACCCAGCATTTGAACGTTACTGTGAGCTGGCCATTCAGCTCCAGAGGGTGGAGTTGCTCTCACTGAGCCGGGAGGAGAAGCTGGCCTTCTTCATCAACATCTATAACGCCTTAGTCATCCATGGCTACCTGCGCTTGGGGGCTCCTACCAACATGTGGCAGAGATACAAAGTAGGATTACAAGAAGAAGATGTGCCTGAAAACCTCTACTGCTACATAGATTTTCTTTATACAGTATTTCTTCATGCTGAGCTTTCGTAGTTCCTTCCCACTGTTTTATTTTTTTTGAAGCATCAGCATCTCAGGGTTTTCCTCTCTCTACATTCTATGTAATGTTTACATCTTACATTTTTTCTTAGATCCACAAATATTGTATTTGGCTATTTTCACATGGTATCACATTTTCACATTTCCTTTTATTTTATGCAAGTCTAAATTCATTTGCTTCTGTCTATTTTTCGTAGTTTTTCAACTATGTTAGCTACCTTATTGGAGGTGAAGTCTTCACTTTACAAGACATTGAAAATGGCGTCCTTCGAGGGAACAGAAAGGGAATTGCACAGCTCCGAAAGCCCTTCTCCAAAACGGATCCTCGACTGCAGGTCTCCACACTCACTCGCTATCAAAAGCCAGTATAATATCTCACTCCTGCTTCATCAGTGTAACTAAATAGGACTCCTTTTGTCATTCACTAGGTGGCGCTTCCAGATGCTGAGCCCCTGATTCACTTTGCTTTGAACTGTGGTGCAAAGGGCTGCCCCCCTATTAAAACCTACACACCTCAGGTACGTACATGTCAGCTCTTGCTGGTGTCCTACATTGTGCAGTGATCTGTAGTCGTTCTGCGGGACAATCCTGGCAGTAAAGGGAAACATTTCTGATGCAAACACAGGACATAGACAGCCAGCTCCTCACCGCGGCCGAAGCCTTTCTGGAGAACGACGATGCCTGTATGGTCGACTGTGGCAAAAACGAAGTGCGTCTTAGTCAGATATTTAAGTGGTATAAGGCTGACTTTGGAGGCACAGATGAAAAGGTACATTTAAATGCTTTACGGACACATCTTCTGTTTTCGTTATTTTTTTCACACGTACACCTTCTCTTTCAGCTGCTGAAGTGGGTGCTGGATCATATGGGTGACTCTCCAAAGAAGACCAGCCTGCAGGATGTCCTTTCTGCTGGGAAAACTAAAGTCAGCTTCCTCCCTTATGACTGGAGCTCCAACAGCGCCCACTGAGCGTCCCCACCCTGTGGTTTTACGGCTTCTCATTTTTCTGCTCAGCTATGCGTGCTTGAATCCACCAGGGATGGAAGTTTGCACCAAAATAAGATGCTAACATTTTAGCTGTAAGGACACATTTGCACTGAACATCTGATGCGTACTTACATAGTACCCCTGTTCTTGTTTGAGGGTTTTACCGATAGTTCCCACCCTTGATTATAGATGTCGTATAATTTTATGCAGCACATTAGAATGTGTGAGCTAACTAATAATTTGCAGACGCAATCCTTTATACTCCAGCAGGTTCATTATTAGCTTAAACAGCACAATACACATTTCATTTTACTTACTTACTTACTTATAGAACAAGTGTTACCTGTCTGCATCAGCAACTCAGGAGTAAAATATTACAGCTACGATGAGTCCAGTCTAACACTTTCCACATTCACCATGTGGTTCATTTAATTCAAATTGACAAGCCATATCCAACCACAGCCTTTATATTTGCAGAAGTTATGTTTTAAATGTAGCAGATTTAAATTGAACCTTGTTCTGCATTTTAATGCTACAGCTATCACGAGAATAAAAGAAGCAAATACTTTTAAATACAATATTGATTCTAATGTATGTATCAAATGAAGGATACCAGTAGTTTTAGATTTGCTTTAAAAAAACAACAACTTTATTTAAAAGCTATGTCAGATGCTGCTGTGAGTTTCTTGATCAGTTGACTGGCTAAAGATTTGCAGCAAAATGTTCTTTTTTTAATACCTGTTTCCAGAAGTTGTTTCAATCATTAATCAAAAGTTAGAATTTCAAAATTCAATGTTTGGAAAACCAAATAGAAGCTCTCCAAAGTATCTCCAAGTCCAAACTAGAAAACGGCTGCCACCACACATTGTCAAAGTAGCAGGAATCTCCTTTTACTGTGAATGCTTGGAATGGATGGTATTAGCTTGTTCAGCTGATGGAAGCTAGCAAATCACTCTTCTTCTTCACTTGACTTTCCGGCTTGCAGCCAGAGCACACTCAGATCTAGTGTAACGTTATTCCCAAATTCAACTTAAGCAGCAAGTTGAACACAACATAAGTTTCTTCTTCTTATCCTCATACATGCCTTGATGACCTTCTCCTTGATCCAGGTCTTCCGTTGAAAATTGTAAAAGCTACTATTTTTTTCTTAAACTAAAGTGACTAAACTTTAGTAAAAAAAAGTTGGAATGCACTCTGACACTTTGCATGTGTTTTGCTAACTTTCTATGCGGTTGAGACATGTTTACTATTTTTCCACAGATGATTCAGTGTTGTCCTACATAGAAACATTTAGCTGGTTTTTTTTCTGTAAATTTTTGCTGAAACGAAGACAATGTCAGTATAATCTCACCAAGAAATTTTTATTACTTAATGAGATGTGTTCGTACTTTAATTTAATGTGTGCATTTTAGATTTATTTTCAGTGATTTAACTTATTTAGATATTTATTCTACAAAATTGCAATCCCGGCATTTAATGTAATTTTTACCCACTGTATAATGTTTTTTTTTTTTTTTTTTTTTTTTTTACTTTGTTATAAATATTTTGCAATTGGATGCATATACAGTTGTGTTCAAAATAATAGCATCTTCAAAAAGGTCAAGTTTAAAATTCTGAGAATATTTTATTTAATGCACACAAATGCATTGATGATTCTTCACTTTGTATTAAATAACAAAACATCACCAAAAACACAAATGTGTCAGTCAACAGAAAGGACAAAATAAAATTTTTTATGTCTTAGGTCTGATTTTTACTGTATGAATTAACTAATATCACTGTGCTGCCCTTGTCCCTAAATAAAGCCCAGCGGTTTGCATTCTTTTATTGATTAAACTTCACAATCTTTTCAATTAATAATTTGCTTACAATGAATCAGCAGGATGTTTGTCATGACTGCAGAATCTGTTTATTTTTATTGCTTCACTTCGCCCACTGGTAAATCATTTGCCATGGAGAAATCTGCTTTTTACCAAACACAGTGATCAATTTGGTTGGTGATGTTGGGCTATTTCTTTTGAACACAACTCTACATATGTTGTTAAGTTTCTTGATATAATTTATTCCTACATTTAATTTTCCTCAGGTTAGACCAAAGCTCAAACTGTATCTGGGCTCTTTATTTTCAGTGCAATGAATGCTGCTTGTGTTGAAGATTTTAATCCAGCTTGGTTTGTCTGCAATACAGAGAATAATTGATTTTTTCTTTATTGAATAACAGTAAGCACAGCCAAAGAAAATGGTTATTTTTGCATGTTATAAATCTGGAATGCCTTTATTGCATGGGATAATGGAAAACCCTCTAACCTTGAATGTTGGCCTGCAGCAGAACTGCTTGTCTCTGCTTTTGTTCAATGCCTGTCAACTCACCCTGAAGGGTCTGAAACTGAATTGTGTTGATCTGATCTCGCATTGAACCAGTCATTACCCATCAGCACGAGTCATTACCATGCTGATGGATAAATCATGTTTTGAGAATTCAGTTCAATAAATGAAACTGAGCAGGAAGCCTAGAGGGACAAAGAGGATCTCTGGCTTGCTCAGTAATCAGGTGACTGAGGTTACAGGCAGATCACAAAGCAGAAGAAAATGTTTGCAAAGAAAATAAGACAATGTGTGTTCTTCCTTGTATCGATGTTTTTTTGTATATCTTTAAATTACCTCATTTACCAGGACAATGTGATGCAAAAAAACTTTTTAAAAAATGATCTCAATGTAAAAAAGAAAAATAATTATTTCATACCCTTTCCAAGGGATGAACAATCAAGCAATAGGTTAAACAGTAAATATGCAATGCTGAATTAAAAAGGTATTTATAAATGTTATCTGACTTTTTCATTTTATATCATTTAAAAACATTTTGTGATTTAATATTTATGCATCCAATGATTGGTTAAAGGTAACAATTTTTCAGATCTTCTGCTGATGTACCATTTTTTTTTTCTGCTCTCCTTTTACATTCTCAAAATAAAATTTCACATTTTTAGGCTTTTTAAATTTTAACCTTGCTGTTTGCTAGCATCAAGGAAATTGTTTTGATTCCAGAGAATGTGTCTGCATAGGATTATTGACGCAATGCTCCTCCTGCATAATATGCCGCTGCACACTGCCAGTCAGCCTGCTGAAGGAAGGATTCCCCACGTGTGAAAAGGAGTACAATACTTCACCCACATTAATATGCTATTTAATAATTAGCTGCATGATGCCCATCAAGCAGCCAACAGCCTCTAACAAAAATAGTCAGCCAGCTAATATTAGCTTATATTATGTACTTTTTATTCTTCTGGAAATAGTATATTTTTACTGAAGGTCATACAAATCTCATACTAAGAGTGAGCACCATTCACTTTATTGAAGTGAATCAAAGAAAGCACAGTTACTGTTCTCAGATTAACCATTCAGAATATTTCACAATTTGTTTATTTAAAGAAATTGAACCACGTCTTAAGAAAAATATATGGATCAATATTACATTTACAAAACAGCTATTCACATTTGTACATATAAATAAGATTTGAATGCAGTCCTATTGAATCACATCATAAAAAGTTAACAGAAAAAAAACAAAAAGTTTTAAGCTCAAAGTGAAATTCTACAAAGTGAGGTCCAAGAGTAAGAATCTGAGCCTCAACTTTGAAATAACACCAATTTCTACACCTATTCTGTCTTGGCACAAAGACAACTGGTTTTATTAATAAAAAACCCTCAGTTTATTCTCATTATCAGAAAACTACTCAACAAAAGTTATGAAGGTCTTTAAAAGTTGCTGTATTTGGCAACAGTTTGAAGGATTCATCCAAGGTCTTCCCGCCTGTCCATGCAGCATGGCGGGGGCGGTTAGTGGCCACCTCCTGTCGTCCTTAGGCGAGAGGCGGGACAGTTCACCAGTCCATCACAGGGCGACAGTAACACGCAAGACAAGACAAACATGCATGCACACACTTGTAACCAAGGACAGTTTTAGAAAAAAAAAACACAAACAGCATGTTTTCTGGATTGTTGGGGAGGAAGCTGGAGTTTTGGAGAAAACCCACACGGAGGGAAAACATGCAAGCTGTGTGTAGAAAGAACCCTCTCTGGGATTCAAACCTGGGTCCTCATGTTGCAAGGCAACAGTAATAACTGTAATAGTTTAAAAATGTCAAATCAAGACATTGATTAGTTTTCAATTTAAATAAATAATGTTAAAAATGGGGCAAAAATTCATGGAAGACATTTTCTTACCCATTGAATATCTACACAGTACCAGTGAGTTAAAAGATGATCAAACCCATAGATCAACCTTCCAATAAATCTAAATCAGTGAAAATACATTTTGACTTAATGCTGCACTGACGGAGAAATCCATACAAATGAAACTCTGATCAAATATTGACTGCACTTTAAAATCCACCATTTCAGGTGAAAATCCACATTTTCAGTAGGTGGATATCAAAAGTATTAGAAATCTTTTTAAAGTTGCAATATTCAAATTATCTGAGAAACGTGTGTTTTGATTAGCTGTGAGCCATAACTGTGAGGATGAACAGAAATGCTTGAAACAATTCATAGCGTTTTCTGTAATTAATCTATATGAGCTCCTATATTAAAATTCATATTCAATGACATTTAAAATTAGTGAGCCGTACCATCATTCTGAGCAAATCCACAGATGTGGATATAAGCTTTGAAAAACTCCCTAACGAGGCCTTCATATGCTTGAAATTATTTAAATTAATGTAGACTTTACAGTTATTATGCAAGTAATTATTTTGACCTTGAAACTGTATCAACTTTATTGCTTATTGAATGCAAGTATGTCAGGTGATTCGTATGTCTAATTAAGGAGTGTGTTCTCCTTCAGCGTGTCTGAACAGGTACAGATAAGAGAATCCAGCACATTTTCAGAAAACCACATTGTTCATGCAGGATGATGCTTCACTGCCAAGTTGCCCTTTTAGTCTCTGAGGTTTGTAATTGTTCAAGACTCATATTAAGACTCAAAATTATAACTTGCATAATAATTGTAACTAGTATAAATTAATTTAAATAAAATTAAAATCAGAGTTTGTTGTCTGAGTAAACGTAATACAACTACAGTAGCTGTGTCCTTTAAATTATTGCTCGATTCAGAATTAACTACACATTTTGTTGCTGATCTCCTACTGAAGATATGAAAACGAGGCAAAAGAAAACAATAATTCACAGTTCAACCACAAACAATCTGTTTATGAATGGAGTCGAGAGGTTTTGTGCCATAATGTTCTGGTCAGTGAACCAACGAGGCTAACTTTCATCGTCTGAATCAAAACCAAACAGAGAGGAGCAGGTGTTGCGGCCTTCGTGCGTTTGCAATTCCTCCAGTGTGCTGAAGGAGGACAGACATTTGCCGCAGCGATGTCGGACCTTCTGGTCCGGGACAACCACGTTCTCCTTTGTCTTTTCTGCGGCCAGCTCTCTCATCATCTTCTTCTTGTTGACGTATTTTTTTACAGACTGCTGATCAGCGGAACTCCTCTTTCGCATTGAAAGCACCGATTCGTCCAAGTAGGTGGAGGGTGGCGGTCGGACAAAGGGGGTTTTTACGAACTGGGCATAGGCGGGATCTTCGGGTTTAAAGGTCTTGTGCTCCGTGATGTGCGGCTCTGCTATGTTCTTCTGGATTCCCTCGGCCAGAGTGGAAATGTCTTGGTACTCTCTGATATTTATGACGTCCCAGTTGACCGGTTTTTTTGGGGGTTTCTTTTTAGGGGTTTTCGCAGCACCAGTTGCAGCCTTGGGTTCCTTTGGGTCAAGTTTTGTCACTTCCTCAAATCCATTGATTGAGTGTTTATCTTCTATGATTTCAGGGCCAGATGTTGTTGTTGTTGGAGAGTTATCACATGTAGCTAAATCCTGGATGTTGTCTAGGCTAGTTTCCTCGTTTTCAGTTTTGATTTTATCAGGAGTAGGACTCATTTGGCTTTGAGACTTTTTATTCTGAAGCCAAATTTCTTCGATTTTTACCCTCTGCTTCCAAGGAGCTTCTTTGCTCACCTCGTCTTTCGGGTTGGCGCCGAGGTCGAGCTCTTTCCTCTGTGGAACTGGGATGTAATGTCTCCATTCGTGGTCAGAAAGACCCTGGAAACATGAGAAGAGCTTCTCACAGTCTGGGAATGAACACTGAGGTCTGAAGGGCTGGTGGGAGTTGATGTGGTCCTTTAACTCTGGCTGTGTTGCAAAGCGCTGTTTACACTCTAGGTGGTAGCAGAAGAACGGCAGAGGATCATCGTGGAGCTTCATGTGGTGCTTGTACTGATCTAGGAACTGCATGTGCCTGTCAGAGGAAACAGAGGTTTAAAAAAAAAAAAAAAACAGGAGAACATTTTGAGTCCTTAAACATAACGGTGAGATCTGGAAATGTTTCATATTTGATGTCTGAAGATCTGAAAGTGAAGAATAAAGATTGTGCGCAATGGAGTTTACCTCAAATAAATTATATTTTTCATAAACACAATGCTGTGAAAAACAGCTTTTAGATTTCATATGAAGTCATCTTTGTATAATTTATTAATTGTTTCCACACAAATTTCAATCTTAGAAATAAAATGCTTTTCTTTATTAAGGGAGAATACCTATGCAAATCAATCTGACCCTATGACGTTTTCTGCCCCCCAAAAAAGTTGGTGTTTTTTCTTCTTTAGAAAACAAACTGTTAAGAAACCAACCCGTTAATTTGCATGATAACAAATTTAAATCTTTTTTTTTTTAAACAAACTAGAATTGTTTGAATTTGGTTCTTACCTGACACAGAAGAAGCACTTGTGTTTGGACCAAATGTAGGTCTTCTCCAGAACCTTCTCTTCACCAAGATGGCATTTGATGGCATGCCTCGTCAGCGAACTGTTCAGTTTCAAGAAAACTCGATCGCAGACGTCCGACGGGCACAAGGGATACGTGTAATCCACACTGCAGCCGTTCTCCCCCACCGGGGTCTCCTGGCCCTCCTCCACCTTTATCGAAGCCACATTCTTTATTATCACCAGACCGTCTGTAATGACAACTTGCTCATCTGTGAATTCAATCTGGTTGATCTCTGCGCTCGGGTTTTTGCTTCTTTTATTAAACAAAGCCGTCTTTCTGAGCAGAGCGCGGATATTTCTGATGATCCGTTCCTCCCTGTTCAGGATCAACACCTGCCTTTTGGATTTGGATTTAGGTTTCTGTTCAGAGGTTTCGCTTTCGGCGACGGGCATCTGGATTTCTTTATCGGGCGGATGCTCTTTTTCCATGACCCCATTAGTAGGTGGATTCTCCTGCATTTGCTCCACATTTGGTTTGTGATTTGACATTTCATTAATGTGTTCGAGAATATGCTTTTTGGCCAAAGGCAGAAGCTTGAAGCGTTTCCCACAGAGAATGCATTTTAGTTTCCTATTCTTTAAATGTGAGAATGCGTGTCTCATCACGTTCAAACCCTTGAACGTTTTGCGGCAGATCTTGCAGGTGTAACTTAAGTGGCCGTACTGTTGAGTCCGCAGCAATTTCTCCCGCCATGTTTTTATGGGTTTTATCTGGGGAAAGACACAAAGAAGCAAAACGCAGAGGTCAATTATCATCTTATGCAAAACAATATGAGAAGCTGCTGCATCATCAAAACATTTTTATCCGATTTTGCTCAATTTTCTCCCAACAGCACACAAAACAAACCATATAACACACTCCAATGGACAAATTGATAAAATTGCTGTTTTCTGCATCAGTCTGCTTCTTCACCAATGGATACCACCGATTCATACTATCACTGAAATTTCATTCTTACATTTCATCCCTCAACATAAACCATTAAGATTCCAATTGGATATCATATTTTCTATATAGAGAAAGTCTTAGAAGTATTCAAATTTTAAACTTAATTTCATATTAATTTCTAAAAAAAAATGTTCCATTACCTTTGCTGATAAAATATGATAAATTATGGCCAAATCTGAACAACTCAGAGTGACCACCAAATCATAAAACAACATTTCCTATGGTAGACAATAAGTAGAAAGAAAACAAAAACTACTATGTCAGCCCTCAAAGTGGGTATCCACACTTAATGTAGCAGAAAGCTGGGTTTTGCTCTTACAGGTGGTCAAGTACCTCATGCAGTAAACTCTCTCCAGTGGGAGTCGGACCCGTTTCCCCCAAGCTCAGACTGTAAATGAGCCTCACAAGCAAAAAGCTTGAATTGGCTCCAGTCAGGGCAGAAAATAAACAACTGTGTTTCTGTTTCTCTGCACAATAAAAGCAATTCTAATTGTTTCACTAAAACTTCATTAGAAATGTAGGTTTTCAAGCTCCTGAGACCAAAGGCTTAGAAACTAAATTTTAATATTTATGAAAGTAATGTCATTTCATAATCGAGCGAATCCATGTCAAACCCACGGGAAAAATATCAAATGAAAAAGATAGATTAGAAAAAAATTATAATAAAAAAAAAACATAAGAATGGTCAACTGGTCAAAATTAATTGCTCTTTAGGCAGAAACTAATCTTATCCTGCCCAATGTTGATTTCTGATTTTCTCAACTGAAAAGAAAAAGTCAAGACTTCTAGATCATCCTGATAGGCCACAAAACATCTGATGCCAACTATCTAATTTTTATTACGTTCACAGTGAAAGCTGTTAATTGATTAACTAAAGTGAGACATTAGATCTCATCAAACTCTAGCCTGCCTGTCACCAATCAGAGCTGATGAAGGGCAAAACAGGACAGAGTGACTTTTGAATCTCTATTACAAAGTTATCATTTAGATTTCCAAAACTGGCAGCAATGTGGAGTGATGCAGACTTACGGTAACAATATCCTATTATTAGAATGAGTGAATAAAAATAAAAAAACTGACCTCAGTTTCTGGTTCTTCTGTTTCCACATCGGACTCAGGCTTCATGTTACCATTAACCTCATCAGATGGCTTCAGTTCTGGAGGTTTTGGTTCTTCACCTTCAGGATCTCTAGACAGGAGGGAGTAATTGTGTAGCAACTCAACTGGATTATCCAATAACTCAAAGACGGGACCATCGAGCTCGGGGTCAGCTTCGACAGCAACGGCAGCAGCAGCTAGGGGCTCGCTCGGTAGATCTTCACAAAGTTTCGATTCCAAACATGTTTGAGGTTGTTCACGGAGACTGGAACCAATAACCATACCTGAGTCTTTGTTGTTTTCCATGAAAAGTTCATTCAGATGCTGAACTATCTCTTCCGGGTGTTTACCAAAGCTTGAAGGGATATCATCCAAATCAGGTTCAACTTCCTGTTTGGCTTCCATTTCCATTTCCACTTCAAGTCCACATGCATCCTCTGTGAGGTGAAGTTCATTATCGGGGAAAGATAACTCCAGCTTCGGTAAAGGCTTCCTTCCTCGCTTTTTGCCACCAACTCTGATAACCGTAAACGTCTGGACTTGCTCCGTCTTTGGAAGACCCTGCAGCCATCTCTTCTTCCGACCCCTTCTTTTAAAAATCTGGTTCTTAACGCTTCGGGACAAGCATTCTCTCTTGTGGTTTGAAGGGAGTGCAGAGTTCCCCACTTTTATTTGGGTGCATCTCAGAGAGTACATGGGTTTACTCCTCAAAGAAGTGGGTTTGAGATTGTATTTAAATTCCGGATCATCAACAAAGTCAAGCTCATCGTCTGACAAAGGTCGCCTCAATCTCTTCCATTTCCTCCTCCTTAGATGATGAACATGACCTTGTGGAACACACTTCGTTTCCGATTCAACCACAACCGGGATAACAGGAAGGACTTCGCTCTCAGTTGGACCTGGAATGCTGAGGCATGAATTGAGACATAGGGTGCACGACTCATTCACGCAGTTATTCGGTAAGAGATATTCACTGGATTCCTTTTCCTCTTCCGCCTTCATCTCGTCGAGAACAGCGTCCTTCATGACCTTATCGCTGATCAACTCTAAGCAGTGAGTCCTGAGAGTGAGCAGGTTCCAAAACTCAGGGTCAAAGCACAGGCGCTCTTTCAGCATCTGGAAAGGGAGAGAGATTGTTAAAATGTCTTAATTACAAATATTTTGTAATTTGTTCTATTAATTATCTTGCTGTCAGAAAAAAAAAAATCCAATCTTACAGTTTTCAAATTATGAATTTATTTACTGAAGAGAAAAACAAAAACTTGATGGCTGAAAGAGGCCAAATGGGTCAAACCGTTTGTGGCACCTTGCATTAAGACCAACATCGATGCAGAGCAACTTTCACCAATTGTTCTTTGCAGAAATAATTTTAAATCAGTCACATTCCAAACAAGGGTTTTTGAAACTTGACGAATATTTTTGAAACTTTGAGAGGCAGATGTGACGTCTTGCTTCGGGGTCAATGTCCTGCAGCGAGACTCAAGTGTCCTTGAGCCAACGCTGAGTCTGACTTGTCTCGGAAGAAAGAGCAATGAACTGGGTTCATCACACCCGAGTTGTCACACTCGCCTATTATTGCTAGAAGTCAGAAAATAATAGGATTTTCCATTTGCTCTCGTGCAAACTATTGTTAGTAATACATTTCTCTCCATTTTATGCATTCAAAACACAAACATCAGCATCACCATAAAGCCTATGATAAAAAGGAAACATGACGTGCGTTCAACTTTCCTACTGGACAGTTGCATTGACCCAGTGGACAAACACAGCATGGCACCGCAAACCATCACTGCCTGCAACGTGGATTATGTGCCTCTCCACTCTGCCTCCAAATGAAATGTAACCTTTAGTTTTAAACGAAAAGAACCACTATGCAAAAGCCCAGTTCTTTTTCTCCTTAACCCAGGTAGGATGAGGAATGTGGCTCCTGACTCCAGCCTCTGTGAACTGCGCTTGAAGCTCCCCCAAATTCTTAAAAAGAAGTTTCTTTACATTCCTTTCAAGGCTCCATCTGCTGATGCACCTTCTCCCGACACATTTTTTGAGTTAATAAGCTGATTAGAGTTTAATATTTAACTTTTTCACAAGATTAAAATGTTCTGAAACAAAATGTTGCATTTTTATCATCTTTAACCATAATTACCAAAACTACAAGAAACAAAAGCTTGATATATTTCAGTCTGTGTGTCATTAACTCATTTATGAAGTGAGTAAAAAAATACCGTCTTTCTGAAAATGCCATACATAATGCCGTTAGATGCATGTCTTGTCATTAATATTTTAGATACCGACCTGCAGAATATGGAAGCGAACATTGGTCCGGAGAGGGTTGTTGTGAGGATGTTGCTCCTGATCCGGATGCCTGTAAAGAAGACACACAGTCCGGTACGCCTCCAGGCTTCGCTCCTGGCAAAAGACCAGCAGGGAACACGCGCGACAGATCTCCAGGTCATGAGGCAGCAGGAAGGCGATGGTCTTGCAGACAAGTGAGCGGGTTACAGTGTCACTCTGCATATCACAGAGCTGCAAAGCCCTGCCACAAAGCTCAACAGCAACCTCAACTCCTTCTCCGCCGAGCTACACAAATGTGAAGAAACACCAGCGGAAAAAAGACAAGACAAATGTCGAGTAAGAAAATCAAATGAGTCAGGACAAGATGGAAGAGTGTCAAAACATTGTGTGAAAGTGTGGTAAGAATTAAAAAGACTGGGGGGGAAATTAAATGGTCCCTATGGCTCTAAGCTGATGATGAGTTGACATTCTTACCTCGGTGAGCAGCTTGATGAAGGGGAAGATGGCTCTGATGTTGGTGGCAGATGAAGAGAGTTCTGAACACTCAGCCAGGAAGCCTTGACGGGAGGGATAGGCCCTCAGATGC
The DNA here is from genome assembly GCA_033032245.1 of Poecilia picta. NCBI lineage: Eukaryota > Metazoa > Chordata > Actinopteri > Cyprinodontiformes > Poeciliidae > Poecilia > Poecilia picta. Next base: position 35,121,788 of record CM065354.1, on the reverse strand, counting down.
AATCTACTCCAGATAAAGACAAGGTCCCTGCAGGAAGGTGAACATGGTCAACTACATCTACACAGATGGCTACAGATTTACAGATTAGCCTCATCGTACAGCTTATAGCACTTGGAGATTTTATACTCAAAGAGAACATTCTAAAATTTGTGAGCCCACTTCCTACCAACAGACCAGAGCAAGTTCAACAACATATTGGCAGTAAATATTATAGAAGGATTGTTGTTTGACTGTTAAGGTGCTACAAAGGAACAACTGCATTGAAACCTGAACGTTATATATATTTAAAAAAGGATCTGCTAATTAGAAAGTAATCCTACATGCAAGCATTCTTTCTGCTGGTGTCAAATTAAAGAAAGGACACATTAATTTGCCAGAACATCAAAGCAGCAACAACTGTGGAAGATCAGAAGCTTCTACGAATTCCGAAATCTGAATATGTGTGAATATTAAAAAGATTTTAAATTAATTTATCAGAGAGTTTATGGCTAATTTTCCAGGGACAAAATGTCTTGTTGATGCTCTACATTGCATGTCTAAGAATGTCACACTTACCAAATGTAATACATGTCCCCTTTGTGCAACTGCCGAGTGAGGAAAGCTTTACACAGCGACAACAAAAGCTCGTCTTTTTCCACACTTTCGGTGTTGCAGATTATCTCGACTGCATCACGGCCGTCTATTTCTGCCATCTGGGGAGCAACAAAAACATCACATGCATAAATGTAAATGTACAGTCATACCCGATAACACTAAAATGTGTCATTGTATTGTAATGCCCAGAAACAAACCTCTCTGCTGGAGAAACTGCTTAAATATATTTTAAACATCTTGAGTAATAAATACAAAATAAGACATTTCAGGCAAATAAAGTAAAAAAAAAAAAAAAAAAAAAAACACACATACACACAAAAAGAGTTTTTGCCATTATTCAACTGCTTCAAAGTGCAATAACAGCCTTACCTCCTTCTGAAGGTTTTCATACAGAGAGGCCTTGTAGAGGCATGTCAGGTAGGCCTGATGGAAGTAAAGATGCTTCCCAGTCTCCTGGTTTTCCAGACAACTTTTAGAAAGAGCCATGGCCTCCTGCATCCTCTCACAGGCCTGCAGATATCGAACGCGCAGCTCCAAAAAGATAGGCAATTCTGTACTGAAGTAGTCATCAACTGCAGAGACGGAGAGCACATCAGTTAGATGGACTGTTTCTGTAAGGCTGCAAGCTAATAAACTTCAACCAAAATGACACGGATCCTGCTAAAATTGAACTAGATGTAAATAATTTTACAGATCAAATTTTTTTCTTGCAAAATACAGTCCATTAGACAACGTCCAGGTCAATAGACGTCTTTAATATAGTCAAGTTTTCATATACTTTGAATGGTACAAAATATCCCTCGACATAAAAAGAAACAGAAGAAACTGCAGAATCATCACCATTAATGAGCAAGATGAGCAGGATTATCAATGACACAATGATAATAAAATGTAGCATTTTATTATGCTGCACTTCAAAGCCAGAGACTGTGAGCATATGAAGTTCACCGATTTTAATGTAGAGCCAGGCTGGAGCAAATGCTTCATCATAAAAAGTTTTAAATGGGCACATCACTAATTGAAGCAGCATCTTTCCCCAGTAACAACGAACGTTGCCCCAGTAATTTATATTAACTGAGAAAATCTACCAAGGTTTTAACAACAGTTCGATTAGAGTCCTTTTTAAAAACATTATTTCACTGTCTAATGTGAAGTGAAGGTATGTCTACCTTCACTCTGTGGCACTTCTCCCTCTTTCAGAATTCTCTGCAACACTGAATTCTCCCATGGACCTCCACCTTTGATAACCTGCTTCACATGATGAAGATGGATGTTCCTGTGCCTCAAAAGTTTCAAGTGGCACTCCTACAACAACAACAACAAAAATCACTAAAAGTCAGAGCGCTACTCAGTTTCATTTAAAAAGTTAGATGAGCTTTTGGAGAGTTCAAATCTGAAAAGTTTTTCCATAGTTAAGTCGGTTGTGTTGTTTTATGCTTGAAAAGAAGTGGCTGAAGCTGGATGCTGTGGCTATTTACAGCGTGCAGTAGCCAGAGCAATTGAGAAAATAAAGTAATCGAACGTCGCTTTGATACCTGAAAACAATCGAGGATGTTTTTCAAAGGCTCCTCCACAAATTCCTCCCTGCTAAAGAACAGCATCAGCTCAAAGAAGCTCCTGCAAGAGAAAAGGACTGACATGAGGCCAACAATATGAATAACAACCCACCTCAGCTTAGTTCATAGTTTGCATATCCCTCTGAATTTCAGTATACCAATTTTAATAACTGCAGTGTGTTTTTTTTTTCTTATGTTGTAAAGTTGCCCTTACAGTACAGTCTTTTATTTAGCTTTTTGTTGACATGTTTTAACATGTGGCCTGAACTTGCCTGTCACTGAAACCTTCCAATAATGTCCATGGATTTCACATGGACATTAATTTATTGTAGTGACAGTTAGGGCTGTGTAATAATATCGATTTTGCGATATATATCAATATTTTCTTTCCTAGAAAAAAAAAAAATCGATATTCATCAGCAAGTATCGTAACATCCAACTGTCACCTTGCTCACTCACTGCTTGCTTCGCCGGGAGAGTGATTAGGTCATCAGGTTTAGAGTGATTCTTTCAGATGTTAAGGTTAAAAAGGTATCAAACTATTCAGAGCAGGAACTTGTTACTTTATTTACTTTACTAATGCATGTCAGCTACAGTTTGTACTGTTTCAATTAAAAGAAACATGTTTTCTCACCACTTCTTTGATTCATTTTGTCCAGCTGTCGACTTTAAGTCTGTGTCCAACCAGAGCCAGGTATTGTGTAGTTGGGGCTTTTAATCAGTTTTCAGTTAAATTAATTCAATCCAACTTTATAACAGTCACAAAATGTCACCAAATTCACTCTGTCCCTCTAAAATCTTTCAGAAACTCGCAAAGGTGTATCGAATTGTATCGTTTGCTGAATATCGCAATATACATCGTATCGTGAGCAGAATATCACGCCTTATCGTGAGATTATTGCATCACTACAGCCCTAGTGACAGTATCTAAACAGATTCCAACGGTACTCACAAGGCCAGACTGCTGAGGACATACTGGACGTGCTGACAGTCATCAGGAAAGGCAGATGTGGCTTTGGTAAAATTGCAGAGAGCAGTGCGCAGCACCTTGAGTTGAGGCAGAGGAACGTGCCACTGGGCTGTGTACTCCTCCACCAACTGTGCAGGAAGAACAAGGGTAATTAATCCACACCAAAAAACACTAGGTCAACTTCAGCTCCCATCTCTTTGGTATTCTTTCCTAGGTCTAACATTTCTCCAGGAATATCTCGTAAACACTGACATACAGCTGCAGGCTTATGTTTGTGCATAAGCATGCAAACACATACGATTCACCATAGGCACGTGGTGTACCACTGATCAAAATATCATCTAATAAAATAAAATGATATGAAGTGCAGTTGAAGTTGTGTCTTTTTTTCCCCCAAACATGAGGCGTGTCTCCATTGTAGCACTGTAATAAATCACAAAGAACATCACATTTGTCGTTACTGGTGCCGTCGGATTGGGTAAAGAGACTGAATATCTCGTTTCCGGTGATATTTGAAATACAAAGCTTTTATTTTGGATCTTCTTGACTTTATTAGTCATGACAGCTGACGTCAACTCATAACGTTCACCACGCTGTGTACACACAAACCTTGTTTCGCTTCTCACTCTCACAATTCTGTTAGCTTAGCTCAACTGAAAAGCTACACAGTTCAGCATTTTCCAAACCTCAAACAATTAACACTGTTTTTTAATACAGTTTCAAAAGCACCAGTTCTGTTTTTATCCTTAGGAACTGGCTATTCGTGTGAGTTCCTGATTACCTATGGCGACACAACTGCATAAATAGAGCTAGTCTGGAGGCTATCGGGAGCTACAAAAGCTAGGAATGTTAGCACGAAATAAACTCTAATTTTGTCGAAACAGTTTTTCCCAACACACCTCACAAAACTCGGAGCAGTAGTCCTTGCTGTTTAGAGACGATTCGTCCCTGCAGTGTCTAAGACACAGTGAATCCAGAGCTAATTCAAGCCCGTCAGTTTCCAAATCACTTTCGTTGTCCGCCATACTGTATGCTTTATCCAGCGCATAGACAAGGTTGCCAGGTTCGTCCCACATTATCCAACGCATGAGCTTTCCTCTTTATAGAGCCACTACGAGTCTGGCAACCGACGTTATTGTGAAAATGCTGATTGAACAATTAAGTGGTGAAATATTTTGAACATTTGTTAGAACTGTTCGTTTTCTACTTTTTTTTTAGGTAGTCGTTATATTCTAAGAAACAATATAAAGCTTCAATAAATGAATAAACTAAAAATATTGATAAAACATGACCACTCATGCATATTGCATTTTTCAAAACTGAGGTTTGACTGGTTTTGTGATGTACATGTGAATATTAACTCCATTGTGTGCTTGAACTCTTGAACCCATGTATTCTTGTATACTTTCCATATGCATCAAACAGGAGACGGCCACTGTTAAAATATGCATACAAATATGGGTTGCAGCAGTTGTACTGAAGGTAGCATCACCCAAGGAGAATGCAGATATGAGGGAGGACAAAATAGTGCCAAAAAAGAGAGAAAGGAATTAAGATGAGGAAGTACCTTTCTTTTCCTTAGCAAAATCCCCTCGGATGAGAAGTAAAACTTCACTTAGGATGCAGATGCAAATTAAAGCAGAAAGAGGTAATCTGTAATGTTCTTTTTATATTGGGTTTTAAAATACAAATGTTTCTGAATAAGTAGACAGGTTTTGTCCTTTAGTGTAACATTTTAGCTGTTCACTTTAATACAGGTGGTTGTATGTAAAATCTGGAAAAAAGGTCTTTATCACCACAATGTGATTTGTTGCTACTAAAAATGTAAAAGATGAAATTCCAAAATAATAATAAAACTTAAAAAAATGTTAATTTCCCCCCCAAAAATGTTGCATTTGGGCCATTATCGAATTTACTGATTCAATTACTGTGCTTGCAGGTTAGTTTATTGATCTTTTAAAAAACACACCTGAAAAATATAAGCAAATTATATATATATATATATTATATATATAATATATATATATATATATATATATATATATTATATATATATATATTATATATATATATATATATAATATATATATATATATATTGATTTCTTCCCCTTGGAAATGTCCCTAAAGATCAGGGGGGAAAAAACGACTATTCAAAAACAGAAAGGAAGCAAAATTTCAACTGCCTTTATTTATTTTTGATGAAGGAAGATAAATGAACCATATCACATAAATGTATTCATACATCTTTCTTTAGCAGCAAAGTTGCAGGTCATCACAACCAAGTGGGAAGTCTAAATTCTCTCTCTTAGCCACAAGAGGGCACCTTTGCACAATCATTTGAAACATTCTGTTAAATCACAATCTGTCAGCAGACTGAATACAGTTGACCGGTGAAAAATCATTATTATTCCTGTACAGCTCTCTCCATACATACAATGATACATTTATATTATCTCTTAACAACATATTTTCTGTTGTGCAATCAAGGTTTTTGTCTTTTTTTTTTTTTTTTTTTGTAATTCAGACATGGACACTGCAAAAGAAATGTATTGTCACACTGGAAAAGATGTAAGCAACCATATTCCACACCTATTCCTATCTTATTTCAGTGGCATACTGAAATAAGATAGGTACACCCTCATACTTGACTCATCCACAATCACTCCTAACATATCACGTACTGTCTTCAAGATGGTAAAAAATAGGAGTCCTATTCCAAGTATTTGAGTGGGAGTAATATAATGAGGAATTCTACGCCAGTAACTCTGAGGCTTGATTAACCCTGTGCTGGCTACGGTGTGAAAGTTAAGCAGGCTGGGTTGTTTACAGTTTTCAGGGAAATAGAATTAAATAAATAAAATTACAAATACCTGGGAAAATAGAATATGAAACGCTGCAGATGTTACAGTCTAAGAAAAAGGCAGTTTCTTACATAAATGGCAAGCGTACGTCATAAAGTTTATAAACAATTACCTGATAATTACACACAGATTCCATAAAACTGATGCTTGACTCAAAGGCTCCTTAAAAGAAAGGTATGGAAATCGGACTTAGCTGGGGGAATGCTTTCTGTTCGATACTCCTAACAAGCAGATGTTCTGTCAGTTTTACTCACATCGACAGGTGAGGTTTATGGCAGTTTTAGCTGTTTGTGGGCAGAGTTCAGACAAACATTTACTTTAAATATTTATTTGAAAAATATTATAAAAGGAGAAAAAAAGTAGCATAGAAAATAATTTTGTAATTAGCAGGTATTACCTTGAGCTGGGGCTGCCTGGTTAGCTCCAGGATGCACCCTTGGGCCTCATGTATGTTCACCTGCCTCTTTTGTTCTGGTATTTTCCAGCAAGTAATGATCCACTATTACTGGTCCCTGCAAGACTTGGATTTTATCTAAGCACATACTTTTTTTTTACTTCACATAAGGTCAATTTACAGCCAAAAGGTTCTTTGTTTTTTTCTGCATTGCTTATCTTTTTTTTTCTTAAAATTGACATTGCATTATATGGAAAGCAGACTTGACTTGAGTTTAAGGACATAGTGATGATCTCATTCTCGTAGTCTTCTGCAGTTCTTTGTCTGGAGACTAAAATCGTTTCTTCTGGCACAGTGATATCTTCAGCCTTCATCTTTGAACTCAAAGATCAAGACTCTATATAAATAACCTAACCTCACTATGTCATATTTATACTTGTATGCTTGAGTTTACAGTTCACAGATGGTGTGATTTCAGATATAACACCAATGACATGAGGTACATGCATTAATAATTCACTGAAATATGCTACCACACCTGTTGCACCGTGATACAGCTGTTAGCATTGTTGCCTTGCAACAAGAGGGTTCTGGGATGCAATCCCATTGTTGCCTTTTGGAATGGAGTTTGTGTGTTTTCCATGTGCTTGGGTTCTTTAATCCCACACATGGACACATGACTGTTGGATTGATTTATCTCTCTACATTGCCATCAATCATGAATGTGGGAATACAAGGTTGGTTGTACTTTTAAGTTTCTGTGCTGCCTGGGGATCAATTTGCCACCAGTCCAGGCTATACACGGTTTCTTGCTCATTGACTGCAGGAGCTGAGTATCACCCCTCCTTCATGACCTATTAAAGCTGGTAGTTAAAAAAGTGAGATTGCACTGATGCTTAGGTTTTTTAAAAAAACAGTACCCACTGTCATGTAAACAACTGACCAAGTCATAAAATCAACGAGTCATGGTTCTCTTTTGGAAACTAGTGCTGTTCAGAAGGTGGATATCTTTAACCCCTGTCTTAACAATGGAAGTTTTTGCTGGCATAACTCATCTGCTCAATCTAAAACGTGCCATCACATACCAGTTTAATATGTAGTCTTAGATGTGTCAATGCTAACAATAAAAAAAGAGAATACAATGTAAATATTGTTCATGTGTATAGAATGGTTAATCGCAAACAGCTGCGTTAAAAAGGGTTTTGCTGTAAGCTTTTTTATTTTGAAAAAGAATCATGTGGACAAAGTCTCAGAGGGACAGATATAAGGAAAGCTGTAGTTTCATTTCACTTAAGTAAGATTTGGTAAACCTGATTCAAGTTGAGAGACTTAAGGATGATAATAATATATGGGCTGAGTCTTCAACAACAATTCAACTTATTCAGCAAAATTATTTTTCGTACTTATTACAGCTCAGTTCATAATTCCAAAAAGAAAAAAAAAGAAAAACACAACAATTAAATGCCTCTGTGTAATGAAAACAGCTGGTGCCCCCAGATCGACAGTTTTGCAGACGGATGGAGCAGATGTGCTGGAATCCACATTCGCCCTCACAAGTATGACTCAAAAATACAGTCTAACAGTTAGGTGTCTAATCAGTTTATCTGATGCTGCTTTCAGGTGTCCGACGAAGCCAGACCTCAGAGGTCTTATTGCCTTTAAATTATTAAAGTCACTTATTAGGAGCTCCAAATTTGGCCAGGAAACCTGAAATTTAGTTTTCAGAGAAAGAGAGAGAGATAGAGAGAGATTGAAGTAAAAATCTTTTAAGATAAATTGTATCTATTTATTTATGAAAAAGGATTGATTTGCTAATGCATAAGGGCAGTATCTACCATAAATAGCTTCATTGGGGCATCCATAGATCTGAAAGCAGAGAATTACCCTTCAAATACTTTACAAACATTATCTGAATGTTAATCTTGTATGTTTAAAACCACAGGATGTTAAGATGCAGCAGAGTGAAGTTTATAAAACCCATAGAATATTTCCATAACTTTAAAACATTCTAAATTATTTAAAGTCAGAACAACATGTTCAAATTTGTTCAAAGGTTTTGCAGAACAAATATAACACAAAAAGATATTCCTGTTGATGATGAGAGTTAAAGTGAGAAAAAAAGTTGCTTTGTTTGTTTAATACCATGACCACATAAAACAATGACTTGGTAATTTGTGGTATATTACACATGAAACATTTTAGCCAGCAGTGTCCAGCTGACAAAAGTGAATTTATTAGATGGATCGGACATGATGGTCAGCTATTTATGGACCTTTAAATAGGGCTAATCTCTAATGCTCAGAACCCAGACCTCAGAAATGTCAGCAGTTGCCTTATATTTCAAAACCAACATGTCAGCGTCCTTTCACACACACCAATTAACATTAGGGAGATATTGGGCTGCTCCATAAATAGCACAGGCTGGACTTCAGTGTTGAACTTTAAACCAATACCCATCAGTGAGATGGGGTGCCATTTAGATTGTTGAAGTAGTTAACATCAATTCTAAAAAAGGGAATCAGTCTTTTTTTTTACTTGTTTATTTCCTTTTCCTCTTGGCATATCGATTGAGTGTCATGTTAGTATTCTCTGACTACTTTTGTTCTCTTTTTGTTATATATGTGTGTTAAATGATGTGTGAGCTTGATCATGCCTGACTAAGCATCAGAGGTAATGATTGCATCTAATAAGTTTTTGGAAAGCCTTCTTAAAGTCCTCATTAAAGATGGTGTAGATGAGGGGGTTGATCAGAGAGTTAAGGTAGCCCAACCACGTAAGAAAATCTGCCATTTCGATGGAAGTGTTGCATGAGCCACATGTGTTGACGATCACCTCCTTGACAAAAAATGGCAGCCAGCAGATAACAAAGGCCCCTATTATTAACCCCAGTGTGGATGCCGCCTTTCGTTCCCGCGAGCCTGAAATTCGGGGCGCTTGGTAAATTTGGCTTCGGCGCGACTCGCTCCTCGAGTCATGCCTGCGCGACTTGCTTTGGGAAACTTTTTTGGAGGCTCGCACCCGTTCACGTGGCGTTTCCTCAGTAGAAGGCTCAGAGAAGGACTTTTCCGGTGGGCTTATGGGCTCTGGACTCCGAGGACCACCATCGCCATCGCTGTCTCCAGCAGGATTGGATGAAGGAATCATGCTCCCGTTGGTCATGCAAGAGTGACGGCTAGCCCTGCTAGCCTCTCTGCGCATGTAAAGTGTCTGAGCGGCCTTGTAGATTTTGTAGTAGAGGATCAGAATGAGCATCAGAGGAATATAAAACGCTCCAAGTGTGGAATAAAGAGTGAAAGCCATGTGGTGGTGGATGATGATGCATTGATCCTTATGCTCTTCGTCATCGCTGTAGTGTCGCCAGAGTAGCGGAGGAAGTGAAATGAGAATGGACAAGAGCCAGACCACTGCCACCATGGCACCAGCCCTGGCTCCTGTGCGCTTGCGTGAATACTCCACAGCATCCGTGATGGCCCTATAGCGGTCGATGGCAATTGTGGCGAGATGAAGAATTGAGCAGGTACAACACGCAATGTCTATGCTCAGCCAAATGGTGCACACCACCTCGCCCATGATCCATTTTTCATTCTGGATGTAGATTATGCTGAAGGGCATGACCAGCACAGCCACCAACAGGTCGGTCACCGCTAACGAGCAGATGAGGTAGTTGGCTGGGTGATGTAGCTTGCGGGTGACAGCAATAGCTGTGATCACCAGACAGTTAAAGAATGTAGTTAGTACGGCAACAATAGAAAGGGTTATTGTTAGTAGGATTTTACTGGGAGGGAGAGTTGCGGTCTCAAAGGAGTCATAACTGCTGCTGTTTGTAGCGAAGGCTCCTTCGGTCCAATTAAAGAAATCCATTCTGCAAAATTAAATGGAAAAAAAGAGTCCAACATTAGGCATACAATGAAGAATGGTAAAAAAACGCCAATGTACAACATTAAAAGTGTTTGTGACTTGTGTAATCTCACCACAATCTGGGAAGGAAACTAAAATGTACGAGGTAAAGTCATTCAAACTTCACCTCTCTTTTTAATCACTCAAGGGCGGTTATTTGGGCTTTGGCACTACATACAAAATAAATATCAAAATGTGGGAAAAGAATCCTTTCATTCAAGAACATGCCATTAAACTAAAAAGACTGATTCTGCCGTGAAGCAACTCAAGCTATGAAAAAGCTTATCTTGCTCACAAAAGTTTGCCCTTGAAGCAATTGAAATAATCCAGTCCTACCTGTCTATCCTTCGATGTTTTGCTGCTTGTGGTTGGTTCAGTGTGCAGCAGACCATCTGCTGAGATCTGTGCTGCCTGCCAAATCTGCCATCACCTCACCACTATTGCTCAGTGCCTAGGAGAAAGTAAGAATGAGAGGAACAATGTGAGAAAATACTTTAAAGTCTGAATTATGCCAATTATAATTTACATTTGGTTTTTGGTCAGATATAGCTTATGCATATTATGCATAAACAAAGCAAGTGGAGAGATAAATACTGAAGATACACTTTACAAACGTTTTTACAAATATTTCCTTCTAATTGAATTCCCTGAAACAAAATCCAGCCCAACCAACTGCCTTCAGAAGTCACTTACTTTTCAAAGAGTTGTTATATTGTGTAATTTATTTTCTGTATAAATATAGAAGTGCTGTAAAGGCCTCTGAGGTACATAGAGATTATTAGTCTTCAAAGCAACAGTTAACACATCAGACAGATCTGAGGGAAGAGTTATGAAGAACCCAAAAGCATGGCTAAGGTACAAAACAATTTTTTTTTCACAGAACACCCGTTTAATCCTGTCATCAGCAAATGGAAATAGCATGACAACACTGAAAACAAGGCAAGGAGAGCATTAATCACACATGAAGCCAAGAGGCGCATGGCAACAATGATATCCAGATCGTCTGGGAGAATCTGTTAACAAGACAATGTTTAGTTATGCATTCCTCAGGTCTAGCTTTCATAGAAAAAAAAGAAAGTGGAAAAAAAATATTTTTAAGAAAAAACTGAGAGAGCTCTTTTGCAGTTTAACACAAGAAGAATAGAGTCTAGTACAATAAGAAAGGCACAAGACTATTTGCATATGCTCTGTGTTGGTGGAACAGTGATATACCCCAAAAGATGTGCAGCTGTAACAGTGGTGAAATGCAGTTTATAAGTATTGACCATGACTCAAGGGCTAAATACAAATACACTATACATTTTATTTTTCCAGTTTCTTTTTCTTCAAATACAATCCCAGTAAAATATATTGAGATTTGCACCTGACTAATACAAATAATATTTTGCAATGTGACTAAATGTACCTCTTCTTGTTAATGGTTTGTTCTTCAAGCAGATGTTTTAGTATAATCCCCCAGATGGATACATTTTGATGTTGTTATACCTAATTTCTAATGAGTATCAGGAGACTGAACCTAAAAATGTCACCATCTGCTGCTGCGTATGTTAAGTACAGCTAGTGGTTATACAACAATGGATTCAGTCACTATCATTTAATCAGAGTGCAAAGAAATGAATGTCATTGCAGCTTCTTCACATCTTCTTCACCACATTGTTTAATATCCTGAAGACATGAACGGAAACTGTTGCTATAGAAACCTGAGAAGTACAGTAATTTGAATAAATGTGATGAACTAGCAGATGCAGCCAAAAGTCTGAGCCAAAGGTCTCCAACAAGACTATCCGAAATCAAGGCGATGGTTTAAGATCTGGGTGGGTGGAGTAGAGGGGGAAGTTTGGATTTTATTTCACTTAAGCCTAATATATACACTTTATGTAGCAACAAGCTCATTTTGAACACAAGTCAAATTCTAAACAAATAGCCACCATGATGTGAACTGGTTGTTCTTTCCCCAACCCAATGATTATAGTCTTTAAAGACTAAATTGTCTCACTCTGCATTTCAATGCAATTCAAAGTTCTCTGCTCTGGAAACAGCTTGACAGAAAACCCAACAGTATGCAGATTACTTTGTGCAGAAAGATAAATGATAATTACTGCTGCACTGTCAGCAGTGCACAAATGTGTTTCCGACTAAAATAAAGGGAAGAGCTGAGAGTGTCTTTAAGCAAGCTATATGGTGTGTGCATGTATATAACTGCGCTGACTGATGTACGCAATACTGTCAAACATTGTACACAATATACTGTATATGTATATATAAAAAAAACATCTGCATTCTTTCTGAAATGTTGCAAAGTGCAGCTTTTCTCCTCAAGGCCGTCTGAAGATAAGCTCTACTGAACCAGCATAAATCCAGTCTGTTCTGCTTTATTCCCTCCAAAAAGTGCCTGAACATGGATTCAGCAAATTTGAAAAGCGGAATTATGTCCATGTTGTTTTTAGAATTATCTAGTGAGTTGTTTGTGTGAATGTGTGTGTTGGTGTGTGTGTGTGTGTGGTGTGTGTGTGTCGCTACATTTTCCACAGCCCATTCTTTACAACATCTGCCTATTGTGAATGAGTAGATAAGATAAGGGAGTGATCCAATTTTCCAAATCATTTCTAATTGTCTACATTCTCTAATAATAGAAGATATGCTCAAAAACAACAGTACTGTACAAAAAAATTACTCAGCATTCTACAACAGGCCCATTCAGCATTTAATAAAAACAGAAGCATTCTAAAATGTATCTTTTGAATTTTTTTTTTTATCTACTCAGTTGATGATCCTCAGTCACGCATCAGTGTGAAAGCGCAAACCAAAGGCAGTGTAGCCCAAATAGTTGTAACAATATTACAACTAACATCTTTAATTAATTCAGCATTTGTCAAACTCAATATAAACTAGTCTAAACTAGTTTAGACTAGTTTAAGTCTAAACTAGTTTCAGGGGGCAGATTTTTACAAATGGAATAAAATGTTTCATGAATTTCAAACAGCACTTTGAAGAATATATGTTTTCTGGAATAATCCAGTTCAGGTGTAAATAGTCTGAATATAATTTGAACAAAAGGTGGTCAAACATCTGGACAGAAATCAATAGCTGAGTGATTTTAATTAATCATACAGCACAGTGCTTCTGTCAGCTGGGGTTGCTGAGCGGTCTGCAAGCATCTGGCTACCAGAACAAAAAGTTTTCCTGAAGAATTTGGTACTGTAAGATGAAAAGTGACGCTGCCTTTTCCTGCCTAAGCAGAGTGTACATGTGTTTGCATATATGAACTACAGCATACACACAAATATAAGCCATCACATAAATAACTGGCATTATTGTCAAATGAATCATCCAGCTTCTGACACTTTGCTACTTTGCTCCTTCTATCCATTTTTGCTCTTACAAGAACATTGATGTCACATCTGTCATGTTGAGTAGAAGTTTTGAAACACATCTTGGCCCAGGAAAGCTGTTGAGCTGCCAAATGCTGTTGTGCTGCTGTGAAATAGCCGATGACTGTGACTGACGGTTCAGGAGCTTTGCAAAGTAAATGACGTGAAAACAGCAAATCTCATTTATTTACTAGTCTGTGTTTTTGTTTGTATTTTTCCACCCACTGTCATATTTTTTTTATGTCTATGACAAAGTCTGCTGGTAAGAAGATGAGCTCCATAGAGTATATTCTAAGATGCTAAAATGCTGTTTTAGTTTCTGTAATGAGTGCAAGTAAATGTCATACTTTCTCGGTAATTTATCCATATTCTTCAGACATTACAGAGATTCTTTTCATTGTTTTATTTAGTGGCTGTGATTGTTGTTTTATGTGATTTACACAGAAGTAAATAATCCAGTGCACATATTTGAAAAGCTACCGTCAGAAAGCTACTATCGCGTTCTGTCCAGAGTTGTTTAAAGACAACCAGACATCCAAATGCTGTGTGCTAATGCTCCAGCAATGTTTTTCTAACACTGTTATTTAGCTTATATTATGATATGCAGCTGTTCTGTACAAATAAAGATTGATCCGCCCACAATGCTGGAAAACTGGGGAAACCAAAACAACAAATTATTCAACTACTAAATATCTGACAACTTGTGTGTGAAGCACTGAAGGTGTTAGATGAATATATTTAAAGTCAAAAGTTGTCTACATTTAGCTTGAAATTAGAATGCTAAAGCTAGATAGACTTGCACTCTATCCATTTTGGGGAAGTTTATCACGATTGTATACTTGGCGACTGTTGGCCTGCCTGTTTTATTAACCAAAAAGTCAGACTGAGTGACTCCTGCAGCCAACAGCAGCAGGCGGCGCTAATAAAATAACTTGTCTGGCATAAAAACCAAAAAGCAAGAGTGAGTAATTAGTTGCTGGAACGATGGCGAGCAGAAAGCCAAGTTTCTGAAAATTGATTCAACAAAATGGGAAAATCTTACAGGGGGCTTTGGCTGCAATTTATTCTACTATTAACTTCCAGCCACTGCAGAAATGAAGTGCATCAACCAAACAGGGCTGCTGCACGGCAGGTGAAAGCTGAACCTGAATTCACCAGAAGCCCAAGTTGATATATTTATATAGTTCTTAATTTACCCTTGTCTCAAACATTTAATTAGCTTCTATCAACTGATGATAAAAAAACAGACATGCTGAATTGCTAAAGAGTGACATTGTTTAGTGGTAAATTGATTTCTACAGCTAGACAGATGTGTGAATGAGACTAAAAACAAACAAACAAACAAACAAAAAAATAACGTAGCCGCTGCCACCACTCTAAACAGGCTGGTAGGAATTGAATACAAATATTAAATCAACATGTTTTCTGTTGGTTTGTTTTTTTTTCCCTTTGTCTTCTCTTTCAGTAATTGTGGAAGTGACACCAAACATGTAAATCAGGAAATTGTTAGAAGCTTCAATTCTATGAGGAAATAAATAGCTAATTAATCATAATTAACTCATTTGCTGGTTGTTTTATCAGCCTTCAATAAAAAACACAGTGAAAAAATATCAAGCCACGTTATCTGTCCTTTACCCTGTAATAAAAATATATTTTGAACATAGCCACACGCAGTCTACAACTCATCCGTTTAGCTGTTTATTTACTCATGTAATAAAAAAGAAGTTGTGGCTATGATGAGGTTCGTGAAAAATGAAATCTGGACAAGCTATTAAATATTCATGATTTTTTTTTCTTACTGATACAAGTTTTCAGATTTTTTAAAGAGCAAGAGCATGCACATGTCTCAAAAAAGTTTAACTTGTATTGTCTCTTTCTCATAGTACAGACAAAATTTCCTGTCAGGTCTTCTTTTAGCATCTTGGTGTCTTCCTTTGTGGTTAACATCCTTGGACAGCCAGTCCTTGGCACATTAGCATTATTTTGAAAGTCCTCATCTTTCAGACTATTTTCTGTACAGTAAAGCGGCTGATTTCAAGTTCGTATGAGATTTCCCAAACCTTTACCAGACTAATAAGCTTCTACACCTTCTATCTCAAAGGCCTCAGGCAGCTCTTTTGATCTTGTCATGGTTTTAATTCTTTTTTCAGCTGGACAAGCCGCTTTCAAAATGTGGTCTAGATGTTTTAATCACCCAAGTCCAATCACCTGATGTCATGTCTTTTTCTATTTGTACTGGAGGCAGGCAGTGAATGCGACATTCATTTTTCCTCACCGCCAAAACATTTTTAAAATGCTATTTTACAGAATAGCTCAGGAATGTGTTTTTTTTTTGTCAGTTTTCATGGTTTTTAATATTCAAATTTCTCAGCATAGCTACATTTCATATTAATTATCTGTGTTCAAATATGTTGGAAAAACCTATAGCCACCGATTGTAGGGTGTCCAGATTTTTCCCATGTATCTGCAAGATACTAGATGATAAGTTGTTCTGTATGGGGAACTGTATGTGGAGTAATAATCTCAGGAGTGATTGACAGGGTGATGTCATTTATATTTTGCTGAGAGCGGCAAATTAAATGTTATGTCTACTTTGACAGAAGTCTGTTCTCTCTCACTGACCAGTGTCCTTCTTTTAAGCTCTTCTGTTTCCCTTCATAAATCTAAGTTGTCCTTGTGACTGTCGGTGCTCCGTACCTGCTTCACGCCGACAGAAGCACTACCTGAAAAAAAACATTTTAGGGAACTGGTTGAAGTATGTTTTGTTTGTGTTGATGGTTGCTACATTGATTACATCAAACAGTTCTTCTACAGAGTGATTGCAGTTATTAAAAGAAAGCAATGAGGTAATTACTTGTTTAAATGTTTGTCTTTGCACAACCTTTCCCTCGCTCCTGTCCAGGCCAAATGTACATGGGGGATACTGAATCAGATTTATATTGCTAGGTATATTAATGTGTGTGGCTTAGAGCCTTAAAATGTGTTTCACTGAACAATGAACCCAATAACATGTAAAACATATATTTCTTCTTGTTGCATTTATTAGTATGCAGCCATCGTACAGCTGATTTATTCAAGTCTCCACACTCAATGCCTCAGACATGAAAGATTTTTTTATAGTCAAAGCTCCCTGGAACTTAAGACCATTATTTCCCTTCATTAGTGAGCACTTTCTCCCCCCAAGAGTGATTTTATGCGGGGCTAAAAAGAAAGTGCATCTAACCCACCTTCTTTATCTGTTTATGTATCTAATTTTCCCAGAATGTCTCATCTGTTAAGAAAGTTGGAGTAAAATCAAAATAAATCAGTACAAACAGCAAAAAAGGAAAAAATAACCCTGCAAAATGGCCTTAAGTGAAGAAATATTTACTACCTATAATGTTACTTGGATGTGGAAGTGGATCTGTTATGTAACGCGCCACAAGAAAATTAGGAACAAGTTGTCAGAGGAGAAATGGAAAAAAACCCAAAAGATAAAACCCACCAATTTCTGAGAAAGTAGTGATTTACATTGTTTTTCTTTTGCACAATATTTTAGTCGAAGTCATGAAGAATCCACCCGACTCTTTAAAAAGCTTGGAAGTTTTAAAACGGTAAACTTTGTGTTTGAACTCAGCCTGCTTACAGAGTAACCTATATAGTGGTGCAGATAATTTTTGCTGTGTAGGTAAATACCAGAAATGAAGAAAAGAGAATTCTTCTCATGTAGCTGCAAAACACATGAATGGATTCTTAAGTAGCAGAAAGAGAGCGACAGAACATGGACCTCTTGAAGCAAACAAACAAAAAAATACTTTGCCGATAACATACACAAGAAAGATAACGGTAAAACCAAAACAATCTCAGAACTGCATACGTACTACAAACATCGAAAGCATTCATGTACACAGACATGTTTGTAGTGGGGTGGGTTTCAGAACTTTTTTTTTAACGTTATTTCAACAAATAACAATGCCACCAGGACGGAGACCTGCCACATATGCACAACTCTTCAACATTTATATAGAAAATTTACCAGATGAGTCCTTTCAGGTTGTGATGACGAGACATAATATTTACATTTTTACAGACAACAGAACTGTTTACTGAACCTCATGTTGAATCAATGATCAGATTGAGGGTCTTTTGGCTAAAAATGCTTCCTCAGTAGCACATTCGACTAAAACGAGAGAAAAAAATAGAAGGTGAGAATATAAGAAATTGAAATAAAATAAAATAAATAAATAAATATATATATATTCAGAACCAACTTTCAAACTGAACTTATTACAACTTTGTATTACAACTTTATATTCTTTTTTTTTTCCAGCAACAAAGTTGTAATAAGTTCAGTTTGAAAGTTGGGTTCTGATCAAACACACCTAGTGCTTTGAGTGTCAAGGACATTTTTGGTGGAACAAATGATTATCTAGAACTGTTTATTCAGCTGAGATCCAACTACTGGAAAAAATTAGGCCTCCAGTGAACAGTATTACAAATGACTGACCTCTGAGCAATGCTTAGGCTGGAAGGCTAAAACCGAGGCACAGCGATGCAGAGGAGGATGTCATTAAGCATTAAGCTGTATTTAGTGAAGATCTGACAGTGTGGCTCCTTTCTATAAAGTTACGCTACAACCACTAATTGGAAATATTGATTTATTTTTCTTATTCAAATTTCTTTTTTTATTGAGTAGTGTGTAATATTTTTCTTTTCTTTTTTTTAAACTCAAGCAACTTATTTTATTTTATTTTTTACTTTTTCTAGAACTCGCTACCACTTTAGCTTTTCTCTGATAAAGCTCAGCTTTTACAGTTTATTGCGAAGATTCGTGAAAATTCTGGGAGTTCTTAAAGTGAAGAATGTGAAGCAGTGAAGCCTATATTAAGTAATAAGGAAATTATCTGCAGCCAAGTAAGAGTAGCAGTGCATCCGACTGTAGAGTCAAGACTGTCATACTGTATGTTTGGCAACAAGAACAGGTTATCCAGAGAGAGATATTGCTCTTAAACATGGAGGGTGGCAAGTATTCAGATGTTTGCAAGATGAGGAACTCTGGCTTTACAATGCTAGATGGTTCTGTGCTGCTAAATTAAAGGCAATTACTGGCATGTTGTTCTGATTCACTGCTGACATCTATTTCAAATTTATGGTGAGAAATTAAGAAATAATGCTCTATACATACGTGTCGTCAGAGTTTTGTGTAAAACAAGTTTTGTTGTCTTTTGTGATTTTGTGTCTGCTGAACCTGATTTGCCATTTGGAGGTTGAATGAGCTTATAGCACCTTGGCTAATTTGCTTATTTTTGGTCACCAATCTTCACATCATGTAGAGTGGAATCCTGGTCCTTAACCTAGATTGTGTAAAGTAAAACACAATTTTAACAAATTTTCAGTGGGCTGGAGGTCTGCACTCAAAACAAGACACATTTGTTGTCTTGAACTTTCAACTTATGTGTCCTGCCCAGTGATGTTGTTCCGACATGTTAGCAGTTTCAGGAGTGCTGCATCCCCCTGAAAAACATCTGCAACCATTTTTTTTTTTACTTTTCAGATGCCAGACAATTCTCTCTTTTGGTCCAATTTGCCAGGGGGAAAAAACTAAAACAATATACAAAACTTGAAACACAGGGGTCTTCTACTCCAGTCCTTAAGGGTTGATGGATGCAACTTTTAGATGTTTCCCTGGTCCAACACACCTAAGCAAATGAGAGAATTAGCAACATGCAATTGTGTTCTCTATAGTCCTGCTAATGAACTAAGTATGTGACTCAAGTGTTGAAGCAGAGACACATCTAAAAGTTGCAAGTCACTGTCCCTGCAGTACTGGAGTTGAAGACCCATGTATAGAGTGCTGGATAGAGTGTGAATCTCATAAGGCCCCACTCCTGTACATTACATAAACTAACATCAACTGATAGGTTTTAGCAGAAGTTGAATATTGTATAACACATATTGTAGTCTAGAAGTGAATAATTGCAGCAAGTCCCTAAAACAAGAGATGAGACATTTAACTTTTAACTGTTTAAATAGTTAATTTCACTTTTATATGAGGAAAAAATATCTCTTTAGTGTTGTTAACTGGTGCAAAACCTCCCTTAACTAAACAACAGAAAGAGCAGTAATAGCGGCTGGGGATAATGCATGTTCTTAGTGCCAGAGCTACAAATCATTAGGGCCCAATCAGCCATAACTCACATGAAATGGTGGGTGGTGGAAGGTTTTGTCACATAAGCTGCCATTTACCTTAAAGCCATCTGTTTTCTCATGACAACTTCCAAAAATGAGCAAAACATGTTATCTAAAGACAAATTAATAATTAAAAGTTAAAATTACCATACGACTTAATAAAGCCATTCATTTCAAATATCTTTATAGGTAACCATTAGGGTGACACCAAAGGTTAATGAGTCTTAAAAACTAATTTTAAATATGCATCGCTTAGAAAAAGTGTTGGCCTCATTTTAGATTTCTTCTGTTTTTGCTCTAAAGAGTCACAGTTGAATGTTTGGACACACACACACACACCACACACACACACACACAAACACACACACACACACACAACCCCCACACACACACACACACACCACACACACACACACACCCACATGCATACACACACATATCATTAATTACTACAGCCTAAAAGGGTCACACAGTTTAGACTTTGGAATGGGTAACCACAGTGAGAGCTGTTATTCACAAATAGAGAAAAGAGTCGACAGCTGCGAACATCCCAAGGACTGACCATCCTACCAAATTACTCCAAAAGTACATTAACAACTCATCCAGGAGGTCACGAAAAGCAGAACATCTAACGTACTACAGACAACACTTGTTTCAGTTAATGATTCAACAAGAAGACCAAAATAGCTTCCATGGCAACAGAAGGAATATTCTGAAAAAATGAAATAAAATAAAAAGTACGACACACTGAATGGACATGATCAAAGTATAGGAAGTTGACAGTAAAAGTCAATTTTTTTGACACATGAGTGCAATTTTTTAGACTGGCTGTGTATGTAGATAGATTCAAAACGGTTAGCGTTTGAAAATTAACACTGACACACTTAATGAGTGTGTCATTACAACACACTCAAAGTCTAAGTGTGTTATAATAACCTCTTAACATTTGTAAAATAAATAAATAAGTAAAGAAAGAAACTCAATTTTAGATAAGCATCAAATATTTAAGATAAGCAAGGTTTGACACTTGACAGCCTGCAGAAATGTACTTTCTTTAAATGTCTTTCATCCTTCAGATGAAATGACAAGATGAAAGGTTCCATCTTTATCAAAATTTAACTAGAGTATTAATACAACATCATGCGACACAAACAGAACTGTGGAAATATAATGGTGAATTAAACAAACAAACAAACAAGTAAACTTTTAATATTGATTCCATTTAAACCTGAGGGTATTTAGGTCATTTGGTATTTCAGATTGATGAAATTAGTTAAGAAGAGCATAATGTGTTAGGATTTTCTCCCTATTTTTGCACAAAGGAATGAGGGAACACTGAATATGTAAAAGCATGCGAGCTTTCACAACTCACACTGAGCTGTGACAATAACATTGTCAATATTTTATAAACTGTATGCAAAAAGAAACAATAAAAAAAACACAAAATAAAAATTTGCACAAAGGCAGATGAAATGATCCAAAAATTCAGGACTTTGCATGTATTGTTGGAAATACCTCTTTAAGTCTACGTTTGCAGAGCTGTACTAGTGACTAATGCTCTTCAAGCATAACACTGTAGCACTATAGCAGAGCACACTTCTCACTGCTGGAAACTGACTAATATCTACAACTGCTAGAAGAAAGTAAGACTTAAGTTCAGCAACTTAGAAGATATAAAACATGCTTCCTACAACATTGTAAAACAAAACAATGTTAAAAACATTGCATCAGGTGTTAAACACAGACAAAAAGAAATTTTTTATCATTATTCTTCCTCCCTGAAAAGGTGAATTTTTATGGGTGAGTGAGTTTCAAGCTTAACTGTGCTGACGCTCCCAATTTGAGAAGGATATCAAAGTAAGGCCTGCAGACAAATGGATGACTTTTTTTTTAACAAATTAACATACTTTCTTTTTTCTTCATGGCACACATTTTTACTAAGGGGATTAGGAAATATAGGTGTGTTAAGATTCTACTTCTATAACTGAATTTCACCCAACGTAGCTCTTGCTAACAACACAGTTAGTCATAGTCACTTAACCCTTGTGTTTACAAATGGGGTCCAACCGACCCCACATCCGTATCACTTCTATCACTTCTATATTGCCTCAGTTCTCGTATGTTTGCCTCAGTGCTCGCACGCACAAGGGTTAAGTTAAAATTTATACAATGAAAAGGACTGAATTGAGAAATTAGAAATAAATTTGTTAAAGAAATATAAAAACAAACATGTAGAGTGAAGGATAAAATTAGCTATATAGATAATCTATTTAGTAGTGCTGATCAAATCAACACATTGTAATTTATTTAATTTGACTTTGTATAAGTGCATCTCAATAAGTTAAAAAATATTTTTTAAAAATAGCAAAATATTCATCTATTTAACCAGTTTATAACACAGACAGATATTTTTCAAGTGTTTATTTTTTTCCAGTTTCATGGTTATGGCACACAGCTAAATAGAACCCAAAGCAGAAATGCTACGTTATATCCATCTCATGATCTAGACAGTAATGGAGAAGAGTTATGACTTGACAGCTCTCTCCTGACAGTAGACAGTCTCTGACACCTTCCACAAGAAAGCTGGGCTGCAAAAGTTTACTGCTAAAGAAGCCGGATGTTCACAGAATGCTGTATCCAAGTATATTTATGGAAACATGAGTGGCAGAAATAAGTGGCAGAGAAAGATGCACAAATAACTGGGATAACCAGAGCCTTGAATGTAAAGCATAGGCCATTGAAAGGTATGAGGGAGATTGACAGGATGTCGACTGGAGCTGGAGTCAGAAGAAACAGACAAACATAAGACACAATCTACAATGTGAGAAAGGGGATATTGTGTACTGCACCAGGCATGCTGTTCAATTTTTAGCCAAATAGAGCAAATATGTTACCTTCAAATGTTGCATAAGTCAAAACAACTTGAAGCAAATGTGACCTTGAATTTGGCCTTTCTCTCCTTAAGAATCTCACATGCTTTCAGCAGGTCACCACAACAATGCTCCATCATGCCGCCCAATGATGTCATTCACAACTGTTCTTAGGAAAGTTGTAGGTTGGCTCCAAGGCAGAGCTTTGGGTAGAGAAGTGCCACATCGTACAACTGTTGACTGTAAAATTGTACAAAGTTGTCTTTGTAACTTTACAATTTTGTGTTTTTTTTTTTTTTGTTATGGAAAGCATCTTGAACCACCTTGATGCTGAAATGTGCCATACAAGCACTAAGACACCCCCAAATGGCTGCCATGGGAGATTCCAGAATTTCACAAACATAAACGAATGAGTCAAAGCAACGCTTCAGGTATGTTTTTTATGAGAGAACGACATTAGCAAATTAGAAATTATAAAACACCAACCGTTTGGTACTGTGAGTCTGCTGAGCTCATCATATGAACGACTTCTCAGTTCAACACTCCTAAGAATGACTGTAAAAAATATAAAGGCACTGTTGTGATAATATTCTGAGTCCAATTTGAAGGCATCAACTTCCAAAATCAAATTTATTTTATATTTGATATATGCAGCATTTTATAACAAAGGTATGTAATTACTTGATGCTGTGAAAGGACATATGTGCCTAGAAAATACATAATATTTTCCAGGTACTTATGCCAGGTGCATATGAAATCACAAAGGAGTTTTCATGTCTTGTTAAGTAAATATTCTGAAAAGTAAATTTTCCAAATCGTTGGATAGGTTTTAGTAAGTTTGAGCTAATCAGAAGGGGCTTAAAGTGTTTTATTTACACCAAAGTTTTAACAAAAATAATAATGCAGACATAACAGACACAAACTGTTATGATCATTCAACCAATGAAGCATTTCTTGTTCTCCTAAATTTCATAAATGGTTATAGCTTTATATTTGAGGGAATCCTAATGCAGCATAACAAACCTAGTACCAACTATATGCTCACTTAATGGTAATGTATTTTGCAAAACTCAAAATATTTAAATGTTTAACTTGTCATAGTTTAGCAATAGTTTTAAGTTACATTTATTGGAAATGGTCTCTTCAGGCCACAGCAATCTCCAAATGGACGGGCTATTTTCTAAAGTGGATAGGAGGATCTTCTGTCCCAATGGAGACAGGACAACATATAAGGTCTTGATTGATTGCTGCAGCTCTTTCCGTCACAACACTCAGTATTAACAAGGCAGCACACATAAATTCAAATTATTTAAATAAAAAGAAACTGAACACAAGAAGGGCAGCCCTTTATTCAGCTTGCTTTCGGAGCTAAACAATTCTTTGCAGTCACCATATTTATGTTTATTCATACCACATGTAGAGCACACAAAGTTGTTCTGATGTAATACAACTTGACAGTAAGTAATGTCTACATGCAGTACTGAATCATGACGAAAAAAATCAATGATGTTCTCATCAAAAATGTTTGCGACAAAAAGATTAGATCAGCCTGGCCAGACATATGCCGAAAAGGGCGGCTTCATGGCTGCTTCCTGGAAACATATTCAATCTAACTTTGCATGGTTAAAAAATAAATTCCTTAAAATATCTATCTTCTTTTGTCAGTAAACAAGTTTATAAAATGTTGCAACATGAAGGGGCTTGTTAGAGCACAGGGTTGTTCACAGCCAAATTGTATCTGATGATGATTTTTTTTTTATTTTAAAACTGGATCAAACTCAAATCGTCTCTTCAAATTCCTTTACAATGTTTACTCTGGTTGTCTGCTGACATTACTGCTGGACCAACTGGGCTCACGTTATTCAAGAGCACAGAGCTGCAAATTCTACCAGTGACCATGTTCACATGCACATCTTTTTTTTTATTGAAAACAATATTAACATTATTCATATTTGCAATTTAAATCAGTAATCAGTTGCTCCCACAGTACGTCCACCAGTCATGTTTATGCACATAGAAGTAATTTTTTCCCCATCAAAATGTGGGTCATTACTCGGGTTTCTTCATAACCCCACAGTCAGTTTCCTTTTTGAGTCCAAATGTCCAGTTTTGTATAAGATCGGTGACATGAGTAATTAAGAGCAACCTACTTTCTGAAAATGAGAGCATCTCTAAACTGAAGGCAAAACTTTAACAGAAAGATACAGAGTTGAAAAACTCAAACTAAATGTAGCTAAGTCAAACTCAGGGTGGTATTTTTCTAAGTGTTTGCTTATTTTATTGATTAGCCCATGATTTATGGGTAATGAAAACCACAAACTCAGTTTCTCATAAAATTATATTCCATCATACAAATATAAAAATAGTTTTACTTAGGACTTCAGAGAGACAAATTAGTCAACAATAGAAGATGTCCTATAATCATCACTGAATGTGGAAACTTCTGACTGGTCCTCAAACAATATGGATTTTGTGGTTCACTGCTCGTCCTCTAGAAACTGAAACCTTGATTTCCAAAGGAAATGTGACATTTACTTTGACCTCTCAACAAATGCTCTGAATTCTCCTTAGCCCAAGTAACATACTTCTCACATCTTTGATTCAACACTGACTCATACACCAATGCATTTTTGCATGGTAGCTGCTGAGGCTTTTACTCTTCCCATAGTCCATTCCTCATCAATTTCCCCAAAACTTTTGAATGGTTTTTGTTTCACAATCCTCTCAAGTTTGTGGTTTTCCCTGTTGCTTGCATACCTTTTCCCCCGTTATTTTCCTTCCATTCAATTTTCCATTAATGTAATTGCGTAACACACTGCGTGATAGTTTCTTTAGCAATGAGCTTTTGTGGCTCACTCTCAATTTGGAGAGTGTCAACTACTGTTGGCTGTTATATCAGTCTTCCCTGTAGGCCTTAACATGATTGAAGTACCGGAATAAATGTTTTCCCGTGATACTGTAATTTATTGAGATGTAACTGCATGATTTAAAACGTGACCTTTGCAAAAATACCAAAATAGCACTCTTAAAATGTGCCTTCAGGTTGCTTTAGTCCAAGGAGTTGGCTAATATAAACATCTGAGTGTTTATCAGCCTCACTTCAATTCCAAGACCTGAGGGAGAAAATTTCCACCCAGCCTATTTCTAACGTGACTTATAAACATATCACTAGCAAGCTTATTATTATTTTTGAAGAAATGCTTAAGCAGTGTTTTCTCACTGTGGGAATTGATCATGCTCATGCTCACACATACTGCATAACTTAAATGCACAATATGTACTAATTCTGATGCAACGTTATCATGCCTACATCCACAACCCTCCCACACACACAAAGGCAAAAGCTTTGAAAAGCAGCTGCAATAGGTCGGGGAGGTCAAGGTGATTTCTCAAAGGATGAAATTATTTTTTTATTTTAAATATAAAATGGTCAGTTGTAACATTTTGACTTCTCACAAGTAAAAAATATGATAATGTTAATTTAGTAAAATCTTCCTCAGATTTGCATGAAGGATAGGCGCCACAAGGCCAAATGCGTAAATCATATGTTCTACGTGCTCACGGCAAGTAAAAGAGTTTTTCCACCAGCTTCTGTCATAACATCTCTGCCCATATTTATCAGCTTCAACAAGAAAAAAACAATGCATGGCTTCATTTTTCATTTTTAAACATTCATAGTTTGTTGAGCAGTCTTGACCTTAGTTTGTTGAGCAGACTTGTCCTTAGTGAACTATGAAGAAAAGCAAATTTACTGACATCCTCTGCTAAAACAAACACTTAATGGAATTACTGAGAGAGGAAATCAATACACCTTTTAACTGGATGTGGTTTTGACCTAAACTTAAAAAAAAAAAAAACTGTGAAATTTGTATTCAGACCTTGTGCTTTCTAACTGAACAACATGAATAATCGTTTTATAGTATGTTGGACTTACAGTACCTGAAATTCATGACTGGACTAAATGTCTTTCCATTTCTTTCCATTCTGAAATGCACTAATCAGATTAGATTAGATTTTTCTCCTCCTCTCCTCAGAATTTAAGCAGCCAGGTTTTTGTATTTGCAGACAAAAGTACAGCTCACTCAGCAACCAATTCAAATGTGATAAAACTCACTCAAAAATGACAAATATATTTTATATTGCCTTTAAAACCTAAGATGAATATTTAAGTAGGATAATGCAAAACGTCTGTCAAGCTAATTAGTAAGTCGCTTTCAACAAAAAATAAAACATTTGACTCAAAATTACTATTGTGCTAATTCCATACCAACCCATACTTGTCACAAATGGAGTGGCTGAAGGGCAGCATCATGTCAGATCACCACCCATGCAGACAACAGTACTAATTAATTGCCCCTTTGAAGCCATACAGTATTTCAAATTCAAAGGATGTGCATATGCATGCAGGTTTCTTGAACTCTTAGCTAGTTTGCTGCTATAAAAATGTTCTTATTTATATATATTTACAAAGAATTTGGAAAGTATTTAGGTCCAGCAACAACTTCTCTCCAAGATTTATGTCCGCAAGAGCAGGCATGGTACTGTGGATATAGAAACTCGGCTAACCCTGCTATTTTGCAAACAGTGTTGACAGTTGGTTGAAATATTACATGATAAATATGTCTAGGCTGCTAACAAGAGCAGTTCTGTATTTATACGGCATCATTCCTTTGCCATCTGTAAAACTCTGATGCATTTCTCAAAAATAGATCAACAGCAGAGCCAAACTGAGAACACACAGTAGTCCAAGGAGGCCAAAAGCAACTAAGAATTTTACATAAATATTAGACTAAGATTATTACATTTTGCTGCACCTTTTGAGTGATAGGCAAACTGATTTCAATTGGTTTGGATCTATGTTATAATGATGGCAAAGGGAAGAAAAAAAAACAATCTTTCGAAATTAGATTTTAAGGTAGTGAATGTCATTTAATTCATTTAATAGAATTTAGAATTATGTGTCTCTGAAATTCAAACTACAAAAAAGTACATCTCATAAGAATGATGTCACTGTCAAAAACATAATCTATATAAAGCTTAAAGTTTAAATTCCTGCTCTGCTTTAAATGTTTTCTGAGACCCAAATTTCCATGCCACTAATGTCTGTTTTTCACATCTCGGAATATTTCCATTCATCAAGTTTACTATTTTCAATCAATTTGAGAATAATGTAACAACCTTATTTCAATTAACTGCTGGCTACTGCCTAGGAAGGGGAGAGGTATCACTACATTATTCTCTGTATAGAGAGTGAAAGTCACGTTCTCTGGAATCTCATTAAAAGGGCTTTAAGGAGCTGGAATAGTATGATGGGAAAAAGTTAATGTGTTCTGAAACTGTTACTTTGTGCATATTGAACGTGTAAGTAAACAGGAAATCACAACTACACTTTAAGCTAAACTGCAATGTAAAGTTAATAATCTTTGCCAAAAATGTACGTGGACTATATAATATAAATGTGAAGTTTTATTGAAAAATGTATCTTTTGCACTAAAATAATTTATAAATGTAACATTGCAAAGAATATTACTGTTGCTAGGCAATTTTTCCAAATCAAATCATCCTTTTTACTCCCAAATGATGAAAACTGAATCATCTTCTATAGCATCTGTTAGGAAATTTTAATCTTTCACAAAAGAGTCAGAAAAAGTTTGGGAACTGGGTCTAAACATTTATTCTGGACAAATCAGAAGATTTCAGCCCCCCTAATGGCTTATAAATGTGAGCTAGATATTTAATATCGCCCGCCCTGTATAAGCAGACATAGGAGAGCTGTGTAGGCACACAGTGACTGCTTTGCTCTGCTCTCCACCCTCAAAACATGAAGCGGTACATATGGCTTTCTGTCCATTAAATAACAAAGTACTGGACATCCTATCTACACTCATTGTAATGGACATTAAAAGCTTTAGGTGCTACTAGAGGGGCTTTAAGCTTTTGTTCCATTAGGAGTCAATTTCATAAAAGATGCCATGGGGGAAGACCATCTCTCAAAGTTTTGGACAAGGTCCACTTTACAGTATTATATATGGCCAGATGATTTATGACCTCTTCAAACCTGCCACCTTAGCGCCTAAAGGTTACTCACAGTAAGGAGTTCACCTTTACCGTGTCAGTTATTGTGTACTCTCCTGAATTGATTTCTGCTACTCATGCGAGCTGACAAATGACATGCACCCCCAACCTGCCTCTTCTTCTACTGCTGGTGTATTTCCCCTCATCAGCACACGGACACACAAACTCAACGGACGGCTGATGAGGCCGTGCTGCTGTTTTTAGTCTGGTGTTAAAGAACCTTCAAAGGTCTTCAAATCCCAATGATGAAACAAGAATAACTGTCTAGCATGTGGTTTCACTTGGCAGCTAGCCTTAATTTTAATTCTCATTTCCCATGGAATGGTGACAATTAATTAAATCCTAATTCCTCAAAGTTCTGAATTTTTTTTCATAACAGGCAACGCTAAAGAAAAACCCCAACAAATCTCAAAATACATATTTCCTGTGTCTGCCATCAAGAGATAAATATGGTGCATGTTTATAAAAAGCTGTACATCATGTTTCTCTATTGGTGTGCAGCATAATGTGTATTAACATCAACTCCAAATTCAGTTAAACTCATTCTTTCAAAACTGTATAAAACAAAATGCCTTAACTAAAATAATACATGGTTGAAGCAAGATCTCAGTGTAGATTATAGATGGTGAAACACACAATTCTGAGATTGTCTCCTGTAAATCAGGTATATTTTTTAAATAAATAATCCTAATCAAAATCTCAAGAGTGTAAAATATTTACCAATACATAGAGAAAGAAAGAACCTCCCCCCTCACAAAACAATAGGTGTGTTATCAAAAACAACATTTAAGCGTCAACATTTGATGTACAAAAGTGGAAAAACAAAGAAACCTCAAAACGGAACTTAAAGTATTGAGAAAGGACTCATTAGCAAGTACCTTACTTATTTATTTAGACTTTGATCACATTTAAGATGAATGCTGTACTGAGTCCCACCTGGGCAGCTATGGTACTTTGTGTGAGATCTCATTTGTGCTTCTCAACAATCCCGTCACGTTCAATGCCAGAACGCCATTTCAGTGTAAATACAGTTTCCAATAAATGCCTTCTTGGCTTGTTTTATCTCTTTTCCATTTCTTCTTGTGTTTTGAAGCTTAGTTTACAACCTGATTACGATCCACTCGCTCAAAAGGCTGTAAAGATTTTGATCAGAATGGTGACCCTGAAAATCCAATTTTTACCATAATTGTCAAGGTGAGTTTTTTTATAAAGGGCATTTCAAACTAAGCAAGTTGGACCAATGACAAGATATGCTCACTCAGACAATAAAAAAAAGTTAAATATCAACTGAAAATAAAGCAATCTAAAAATAATTTTAAAAAAATTATAGGAAAAATTCGTATTTGAAACAGAACAAACATGACTAAAAAGTAGTTATATAAAAAAGGTACAAACACTGCAAAAGTCAGCTGTGTTTTAATGTTTGGTTTATGGGACATCTGGTTAGTAGACCCGAATGCTGTTGTAGCATAAAGCGGTGCACAAGTTCCTAAGAAGCAAGGACAACCCATGTGGCATTGTAAACATTCAACAAGATAATTAAATTCATCTAGTAATGAACATGAAGCCAAAGGATGGAGGCCAGAACTGGTGTCGTACGGTCATGATCTCCTACTCCTGTCATTAGTCAGGGTAGTGGCGTTCCACTGCATCAAAAGAAATAAACGGAGGTATTCCTGGCATAGGATGTCTCCAGGATGTCTCCAGGGCACCTAACTTTGGAGGTCTTCCAGGCGCAGCTCATTGGAAGGACACCACAGGGTAGCCCTAGAAATCACTGAATGGACTGTAACTCCCCTGGATTGGGAACCATAGGCTCTCTCTGGACATACATTTTAATGTTAGAAGCTGAAAAGTTTAGAACCACTGGGAAAACTGACTTGACAGGTCCATCACAGGATACAGCCTAATGAATAAGGTTAACTGAAAAAAGACAGGAAAACACACATTTATGTAAAGTTTATAACCTGTTACTACAGAATAGACAAGAAAACTTGATGACTGTGTGTGATAAAAAGTTTTTTTTTTATATATGTATATATATATAAATATTTGAATAACTTCTCTCCTACACCATCACTTTGACTCATTTGGTTTATTTTCTTTGCCAGCTTTCTTTCAGTGATTCATCTCTAAAAGTTAGTAAAATATTCTGCGACATAAGTAAAAAATAACCAGAGAACAGTTTCCCATCTAAAATTCTTAACTTCTATCCATTTAAATCTAAGTTACAAAGTCAGATTTTGAAGTAAAGACGCTTTCGTCATTTCTTTTATAATGTATATGGATGAATTACTAAAACTGAGCGTTATTGTGAATGTTTGACATGAGTTTCTTCCATTGCGATGCATTGTTTGTTGCAGTGCTTTTAGTTTCTGTCTCACAAGACATTCACTGTACAAAAAAGACATGAATCATTCCTCATTACAACCAAAATATATTTTACCACACTTCCATAATACTTTAACGTCCTTCAATAAGCTTTTCATCTTAGTTTGGGATTTGTAGCCCAATATTCCACCTCGATCTGTAATAATTACTTTATTTAAATATGATAACTTGAGACAAAGCGACTGATGAAAAGAAGGAAGAAAGAAACAAATAAGGAAAAGAAGAAAGTGAAAAAAGAAAGCCTACACAGTACCTAAAAGTGTTTCATGCTTCACTTTGTCAATCAATTTTATGACTCAGCTAATAGCTCTTTCCATGTTTGTGCAGAATGTGATAAATCTGATGCTTCTTAATCTTTAAAGTATTTTTTGTAGACAACCAATTAAATTTATGCACTATTTGGTAGGCTCTTAGCTACAAGTCCATGAAATGCAAATATTTACTTTTAAGTAAGTTGTCTGTTATGTGGTTACACAGCACAGGGTCAGTCTTTGTGTAGAGTCCTCTTTTATGCCTGCATTAGTCACTGGTAAGAGTTAAGCTGCTTAACAAATATCATGTCTTTAAAAAAAAAAGTTGTGTAAGGGCTAAATATTAAAGCGAGAAAGAAATCTGTTCATTCTCAAAGGAAAACTAAAGGCGAGGTAGTTATTGCTCAATAACCACATGCAACTCTAAAAAAATCTTAGTTCTATGACTAACGCTAAAAGTCTTACTCATATTCACTTTTAACTTCCTGCATGATAAAAGTTAAAAGTGGTTTTAAGACTCTTACCCTTCAATGTGAGGTAGAGTAGAAAGGAGAATAAATTCCATCCCTCCATCCTCTCCTGCTTATCAAAGTTCAGTTCACAAAGGTAACAGTTCCAGGCCAAAAACCAAGACATGCAGTGCCACTCTCCAACTCATTCAGAGAAATCCCAAGGCACTGGGAGTTCCAGGGATTTATAGCTGTTCCAGTAATTTCTGGAGCTGCCCTGTGGTCTCCTTCCAGTGGGATGTGCATGGAAGATTTCCAAACGTAGGTGCCCAGGAGGCATCCTGATGTGTTGCCAGAAACACCTCTTATTTCTCTCGATGTGGAGGAGTTAAAGATGTATTCTACTCCAAGGGTGACTTTGGCCACTTTACAGCAATATTACATATGTTCGCCTTCAAGTGTTTGTAAGCCGGTTTGTTTTTCACCAAGGAGTGCAGCTTCAAGCCACTCGTATGCTTAAAATAAACGTATCTGTCTCCCTCTGCTTTAAAATTAATTTGAAGTTTTAATTACAAACCGGTTTGGTAATACCATCTATACTTACATTTTGAAAGTATGCTGCAGTGTTGTGTAAAGAATCGAAACAAATATATTCAACAATTCTATTTGTGATTGATGTAGTATGTAAATGTTTTAAGGAAAAGAAGAGAGAAACTGCACCTGTTCCACTTGCAACTGGTTTCATATCAGTCTAAATGAGTTGCACTGAATCAAATGCACTGATTGCTTTCTGCAACAAGGCCTCAGACCATCACCAGACATGACTTTGACCTTGCTTTGACTCTGCTTCTCATCATGGTCCATTATTTTTGTTTTCAACACAACTACTTCAGCGTAATTAAAAATCAGTAGTAAATGTATTTCCATTGACATGTAGAGTTCGACATCCTTCAATGTTTAAAATGTTAAAGCAAGAGGGTCCTTAAAGTACTATGGTCACATAGCTTTCTACAATTAAGTGTAGCATGGAAATATTGACTCCTTTTAAAAACTCCTGAATAAAACCAAGTGTCACCACTTGCCTTCGGAGGTCAGCTGCTTTTAATTGAATTCTGGGATAAGAACAGCTTTTCTGTGAAGGCCTTAGAGATTTATAAGAAAATGTTAGTGAAGAAAAAGTCTCATAAAGACAAATTGACAGACGTGTTTGGTGTTTCAAGTAGGGTTTTGAACCTCTCACACAGCACAGTTCAGTCCAGATGTAAGGTATAAGTAGAGACCCACCAAATTATGGCTGTCCACATAAAAATAAATGCCAGGAAAGAAGCACATTACTCAGACAAGCAGCTGAGAGGCTAACATTAGCGCTGGCGGACCTGAAGAGATCTACAACTGAGGTAGGTGAATCTGTCAATACAACTATTAGTTGTGGACTCTACAAACCTCCATGAAAGAGTGGTGAGAAGAAAGCCATTTTTAAAAGGCCCATTCAAAGTTTGCCAAGCAAATGTGGCAAAAGCAATAAATGCTAAAAGGATTTTATTCGGTCAGATGAAATAAAAAATGGGCAGGTTGTTCTTCATGCAAAGTACTATGTGAGACGGGAAAGTACAAATGCATATAACTTTGAATACAGCATTATGGTGACAGCTTAATTATGGGTGATTTGTTTTATTTTCCGGGGACAAGAAACTCTGGGCAGAGTTGATGGGAGAGAGTTAAATACAAGGCAAATCTGGAGAAAGAGCTGCAAAACCTTGAAGCTGTGGCAGAAGTTGTCATACAGCCAAATCTTCATTGGCATAGTTCAAATACAGCTGTGAACATGTGTTAAAACAGCCCCATAAAGGTTTAGACCTGAATACTATTAAAAATCTGGATTAGTGTTCAGAGATGCTCTCCATCAGATCAGACTGAACTCTAAAGAAAAAAATTCAGTCTCTAGATGTGAAAAGCTGGGAGTGACATGCCACTAAATCCTTGCAGATGTAATTGACATAATGGCTGCTTCTGAACAGAAATGCATGCCACACTTTTCAGAATTTGTCATCCACTTGTTCAACCAACTACATTTTCTGCAAACTTCCAAATTGTTCGCTACTTTGTGCTGGTGTTCCACATAACACTGACATTTTTTTGTTATAATGCAACAAGTTATGAAAAGGTTTGGGGGGTTTTCAACTTCTGTATGGCCCTGAACAGCTTCATCTGTGCAGCCATAAAATAATATTTTTTTTTTATCTGTAGAACCTGCTCTATCACAGTATTGTTTTTTTTTACTACAATGTGCAGAAACTCCCAAATGCAATTATTTTACATTGCTTTACATTTACATTACAACAGACACATTTGAAAGAAACTAAAATTGAGTTTTTTTGTTTTTCTTCAATTATATAAAAACATCTCCAACATCAAATTTCTGTTTTGATGACTGGGTGGGATGCACGTCCACAATGCTGAGCACACAGGTCCTCACAATTATACAACAGAGCTTTCAAGTCTCTCAGCCCTTTGATTCCTCTGCTATCTCTGTAGTACCATCCAATTCCGACAGTAAACGAATCCTTCGCAAACACTGCAGCACATACAATTCTCTCACATGCAAACCTCACGCTCTCTCCTACATGCCAAAGTTGATGCAGTGTTGTGGAGCTGATTTCTTTGGGGCTGCTCCTGAAAAGAAAGTGAACCTTCTGTTTCTCAAAGAACCCAAACACTGCAGCTAAATGGATTCCCTCATGAATCCCAGAAAGTATTTGAAGGATGTGGTGCTATAAATGTCTCCATCAGATGGGAGTCTTATTAAGAGCAGATATTGGGTCCATACAGCAACACGTTCATTACAACCTTTCCCTTCCAATCAAACCCTCAGAAAAAGAAAGATCTTTTCATTTATACTCCATCTTAATTAAATCTGAGGGAGTCAATCAGTAAACTCCATACCTGCAGAAGGTATGTTTATTTATTTGGTCTCTTGCCTAATTAAAGCCAGTCTTCAATTATTTTGTGTGTTACAGTCAATATTTTTGACCTGAGAGGGGGAAAAAAATGGAAAAGAACTTAAATTAAATATATGTTGGCACAAATGTAAGAGTATGTGAGCCTGAGGTCTTCGAAATTCGCCACTATAATACTTTATTAAACTGCGTGGGGAGACAATACTTATGATTTATAAAGAAAATATAATTGTGTGTAAATTTAGCACATAAATGTGAGTAGAAGAAACAGAAACAGAACATTCATATCAGTTGAGCCGAATAAACACCTATAAATATTAAACCTGTCTGTGTCCAGAAAGTACTTCTTAAATTCGCTTCCTTAATTAATCAAAATACGGACCAGCCTGGGTCCCATTATGCGCAGAACTTGCCAGAAATTAACTTACCCGACTTCCGAAGCAGAAATGAAATGGCCGAGGAAAACCATCCGGCGCGAAAAGCACATTAGATTCCACATTAATGCTCATTCACAGCTTCCGACGTTCACGCCGACACCCAGTTAGTGAGGCGACGGAGGAGCGCGCAGGCGAGAGCGAGCCTGTTGGCCACAGACAGCGGAGAGAGGAGGCTGCGTCAGTGGAGAGGAGGTGTGAGGACAATATATTAGCTAATAATAATAATAATAATAATAATAATAATAATAATAATAATAATAATAATAATAATAATAAATCAGTGATTCTTGAGAATAGGGACAAAACAGATCCTATGATTACAGCACAACATTTGAATAAAATATACACAAAATATATTTTTTTTCAAATATCTGACTAAACTAACCTGGGTCATGTGAGCACAACAATGTATATTTTCCAGGTATTAGCTGATTTTTTATTTTTTTATTTTAAACATTGTAGTCGGTGGATTATGCCTGTTAAAGCCCTTCTCCAGGAGCAGAACTCAATACAATAATAGTTTAAAATAATTTTGTTGGTTTTTGTTTTAAATAATATTTATTTTGTTTCTTGAGAAGCATTTGTCAAGAAACAAATGGATTATGCCTGTTAAAGCCCTTCTCCAGGAGCAGAACTCAATACAATAATAGTTTAAAATAATTTTGTTGGTTTTTGTTTTAAATAATATTTATTTTGTTTCTTGAGAAGCATTTGTCAAGAAACAAATGGATTATGCCTGTTAAAGCCTTCTCCAGGAGCAGAACTCAATACAATAATAGTTTAAAATAATTTTGTTGGTTTTTGTTTTAAATAATATTTATTTTGTTTCTTGAGAAGCATTTGTCTGTAAAATGAGTCAAAATATCACTGATAGGGTCATTACAAATGATTTTTTAATCTATATTTGTCAGATAGTGATGACAACGTCAGGTCGATTAAAAATGTAAAAATTCGCAAACACTGCTCCCAGTTGCAACATTAAAAAAAAAAATGTTGCAACTGGGAGCCTGTACCTTATTATCTTAACATTTCCAAAACATTATTTGTCATATTTGCATACATAAGGTTGAGAAATAACAAAAAATAGGGAAAATTAAAACCCATTTTGTCCCTATTCTCAAGAATCACTGTAATAATAATAAAACTGGAACATTTATTGTCAGATATATAAATATCCGTAACTAGTTTTCCTCTGTGTCTATAGTGTATATTCTATGCATGGCCAGCCCAAGGCATAAATCCACTAGGTTGCTGCTTAAAAAGACCCCAATCCAACAGGTGGCCTCCAAGTGCACCAGACTCCCCACACAATCAGGTTTGCCAGTTGATTATGTTTTGTTTTATTTTCATATAACATAAATCAACCATAATTCTGCTAAACAATACGTGTACTCCTTGATGTTTGTCATGTTAATGTTGACCACAGAGGTCAGGCTTTTCCTGAGTAAAACCAAGAGCTAACCTTTTAGAAGCCTTCTTATAAAAAATAGCAAATCACAAAACTGCATGCCTTTCCCTTAAAATATTTGGATTGTATATAAATTGTTGAAGTAAAATCTTCTGGACTCCAGAAACCAAAACTGAAATACAAAACAAGTACTAAGCATCCTGATACCTTTTAGACATGCACACGTCTGCGTGTATACTTTCCCTCATACAGTATTAATAACTTCAGTTTTTCTAAAT
Source organism: Poecilia picta (assembly GCA_033032245.1). Taxonomy (NCBI): domain Eukaryota; kingdom Metazoa; phylum Chordata; class Actinopteri; order Cyprinodontiformes; family Poeciliidae; genus Poecilia; species Poecilia picta. The sequence continues at coordinate 35,084,859 of CM065354.1, read as the reverse complement.
GTTCAAGGGTCCAGCAAAACTTTATGAAATGTAAATACAATGCTTTCGGTGTTTACAAATTAAAATGCAGAAAGTGTTAAATGCATCTGGATTCAGTCCCTTTGAGTCAGTTCTATGCAGAACTAGTTTTTGTTGCCGTTACAATTGGAAGTCTTTTGAATGTAGGCCTCCATTATATTTACACATCTACAAATGTTGCTTTCTTCAAACTTAGTCTATATAATTTTGCAAAGAACTCATTCTGGAGTTCTAGTGGCCTTTATGAAAAAAAGTTAACAGAGAGGAAATGGGCAGTCGGAGCATCCATGGTTGAATCGTGCTGCTGCTAGATCCCGCACTGCCCTGGCCCTGCCCTGCCAGTCTTAGCTTTATTTCATCAGACAATGTGGTGTATTTTATCAGTAGCAGTTTTCAAAGTGTTGGTGATGCTTCAGGAACAAAAGCTCTGCTGGCCGAACTTCAGTTGAACAGTAAAGATTTTATTACAAACTGCAGCCAAAGTCAGCACAACCTAATCATGAGGAAATCATAGTCGGATCATAGAGGATTCCCTGCTGTTCTCCGGACGGTATTGCTTTTATTGGGCGCAGGACGATACACATACAACATCATATATGGGTTTTCTCTAAGATATTAATACAAAACATTGATTAAATTAACCTTTGCCCATCTCCTCATTGCACTGGAAACAATTTGTTTGGACTCAGGGTCTCCATTCTTTGCCCAGAATATCTTCCTGTCACACCAAAAAGTCTTCTTGTGTGGTCAAGCACTACAACAGAAACATTTCTTATTAAACCAAATTGTGACTTGTTGGTCACAGACTAGTCTTGACTGTGTGAAGATTCACACTACCATTTGAACTGCGAACATGAACATAAGAGATCTATTAATGAAAGTAAGATGATGTGTGAATTTATGGCAGCGGTATGTCCACTTTGGTTACATTTATAAGTTCACAGCATATCACAGAAAAAAAACATTCACTTATTTTACAAAGAAAGCGTAACATCTATTTTAGTGTTGTACTTAGGTGATTGGCAACAGAAAAGCCTTTACAAAAAAGCAATAAGGGCTACATTAAGGGTTTGAATTCAAGTCCTAATTAGGAAACTGGAAAACACTGATTAGACAATGCGCTAGTGTGTGATTCGGAGGTGTTGTGTTACATTCTCTATCATTTTCTCGACTCACCTCCCTCTGGGCGCTGTAACACTGCTATTTATTAAGCTGGATGTTATGTAAATTTTTTCTCCCTGTGTTTCCTACATAAAGTCACTGATTGATGTCAAAATTCCCCCTATTGACTGCTGGATGTAGATGAGTTATAGTTATGCTGTGAAGATGTACAGCGATTCAGACAGCTAGTTGTGATGTGTGGGCAGACGTGGGCTGAAACTTTATTTCGCTTGTTTTGATTAGAATAACACGAGTCTGAAAATGAAATTAAAGTGCATAACAAGCTGGCCCTTTTTATCTGTAGTGTGGTCACTTGTTTGGCTGCAGTGTTGAAGAAGCGTCACAGCTGCAGCCCACAAATCCAAGTTAGAGGAGCCAGAGGAGTTATATAGGAGTTTGTTGCCAGCATAAGGTTTGCTGCAGATGAGGCAACACTTTCAAATGACGCACAGAACTATATTTGCAAGGTGGAAAGCAATGTTTAAGATGTGACTGAAATTAAATATTGGGTTATGCGGAAACTGTGTCACTGATGGGTCTAGTTTATATAGACTCACCATGGGTAGGGATGTCATTAGCTGTGGTTAGTGTTGAACCTTTAATGATGCATTTGAGGAGTTTCAACAACAAATTAATTGACTTTAGAAACCAAAAGTAGGTGTTTACATTTAGTGCAGGGTTGAGTTTGGTTTTTAAATCTTCACATGCTCAAAATTATATGCACTACATTGACATGTCCATTAGCAATTTGCAGAAAAACTATTCACTTTTTGCAGACAGTAAGCTTATCATTTTTATAATTAGGGCCCAGTTAGGGTCACAATGTTTAATAGAGTTAAAGCCAAGGCTATTCCAGAGGCTGAATTTAATGTCATGATTTCCATTCTAAATATTACTTCTGATCCATGTCTGGGATCATTTTTTCATAAATCCCTTTTGTGTCAAGTTTTATTGGTTTAAACTCTCATCTTGACCAAATATTTGTGGGGTATTTGAGCATGAATGTGAAGCTTTCACCATATTAATTAGCAAAAATGTGCAAAAAATTCAAACTTTACACACAGCTTGCCTTTAGATGTGCCACCTATGAATTACCTGTGGCTTAGCAATATGCATTTGCCTCTTGAGACGCCGCATTTAATGATCAAAAATATTTGATCAACACAAATTAAAATGTGTTGTGTCACACTATGAATATCCAGGTCTGATCAAAAAAACATTGAAGGCGGTGGTATTTTGAAAACTTGGCATTTCTGGCACTTCCAAAAAATGACAGAAACACAGTGATGCATTTTGCATGTTGTGGATCCCTATAATATAATTTAATAATCCATGTTTATGCAACACTACAGGAGTCTCATGTTACAACACAATTCCTTACAAAGGCCAAGAATAAATGACGTATAAGAAAAACAATATACTACAAGGAGCACTGAGGTTTTCAGATTCATGACAAGACCGCTGTCTGCATGTTGAGTGATTAAACCAAGTTGCCAGACTGCAAGATTATAGGCTTTAACTAAAAGCTTTAAGACCAGTAAATGCATCAAGTTGCATGTGGTAGCAGCTAAACAAAGTGAGGCTGGCATTTATTAACTCTCATATTGAGTTGTAGGCAATCTAGACTCTAGGGTGTTAGTGAAATAAACTGAAAGAAAACATTTTGATTTGGGGCCTCAGGAGTCTATTAAATTTTTAGTGTCTTCAGGATTTAGCCTTTTACATTCAGGTTCATAGTGCTTCCAAGAAAAAAAGCTGTGGCTTGTGGACAATGAAAACACACTTTGTAAACAGCTGTCTCTCAGTTGATACCTATTGTTGTTGGGGTCCTGCTTCTGAAATTTTTAAGTCTCGTGTTTAACATCTATGGCAAGGATTTGCCATCTGCAGCATGGAAGGCAGCAGCAGTAGGCGAGTCATGCAGAAAAACAGAAAAACATACATAAATGTACCACAAACTTTATATTATTGGTCATCTGCAGGAGAAAAAAAATAGACTCGACTCAAGGAGTTCCAAAGTTTTCTTATTTTCCAGACATGCAAGAGTGTTAGACAGAATCACATTAGGAGTTTCTGAAGTCCTTCATCAGCTCTTTGGTGTCTAGTGATGTTTGGCTGCAAAGGACTCACACTGGTCCACAAAATTATCCTCTTTTCTCTTATACTCTGACACATCCACCCACTGGCAAAGCCTTTGGATAACCTTTGTAGGTGGCAGCTGTATCTTTTCATATGCAATGCTTAAAGCGTAGTCAACTATCAGAACCTCTTCAAGTCCAACAGAGAAGCTGTATTCATATGCAAAGTGAGATTGAAGATATACCATAGTATGAAAACCTGCTACTGGGGTGATATAAGCACCATTCATATGAAACCATTGGGATTAGCTTCCATGCTGGGTGGAGTGTACTCTACTGTCTTCCTTACCCTTGTTGTTATTGCTGGGTGTTTGCAGATCAGTCTGAATGTGCATGCTTATGTGAAAAAATACATAAGAAGAAACGGTTCTGCTCTGTCAGTCTAACCACCATGAGACAGCTTGTTACCAGTGAACATGCCCCTGCAGACATCACTGACTCTTCTGCAGCTGCCTCGGCTCTCTCTCAGTCGTGCAGGTCTTTTTTACTCCATTTTAAATTCACCAACATGGATTTCTTGTCTATTTGTCACCTCACTTGATTATCCTGTTCTTCTCAGTTAGAAGAGAAAAGGATGATGTCATTAAAAACTCATTAAACCTGACTGGAAAACCTCCATATTGTTGTATTCGTCTAAAAGGGACTTGACCAGAAAAATGGCAACTTTCTCTAAAACTTTAGAAATGTAAGGGAGTTTATAAAAAATGCTGAAGCAGGGACAATACCTGACAGCAAACTGCTGTTTACAACAGCGACCATAAATTGCCCTATGGTTGGGAAAGCCTCCGTAAAGAGGTGAGGCGGAGCAGGATCATACGGAGAACTCTATGGCTTTATATGTTCAGCTCTATCTTTTAAAATTGCTAGATTCACTTGTTTGAATTGATCAAACACAGCTGGACAGGGAATCAAACACAGAGGATCACAAGCAGGTGCTGAGATGAGGGCTCTTGCAGCAACAACCTTATCTATGGAAAAGTGCATAAGTCATTACATGTGTTTCAAATACCAGAGATAGGAATGGACAATGATTTCAGTTTTCAAATGTGCAAAGCAGGTTTGTGCCCCCAAAAAACTTGGAGATGTAATCATAGTGAAAAGTGGGTCTAAAAAATATTGACTTGGAAATCAGTTCAAGGTTTAACCACACATATCAGATTTTTATTTCCAACAAGCTTAACAATACCATTTACCCTGCGCTTCACAGTTATGTACATTGTGTTAGTCCATCACATGAAATCTTTTTGAAATATGGTGAAGTTGTTGGTTTTAACATGACAAACTGGGGGGGGGGGGGGGGGGGAGGGAAGGGGAGAACAGGATATGAATACTAAAAATGCATCAAAACACTAATAATTAGAAACATGTAAAATGACTATAATTCGAATTGAGTCAGAAAATCTTCCATAGAAACAGCTGGTTTTCAAGAATATGTTTTACATTTTTTTTCTCCCCCAAAAATTGAAAAAGTGGGAAACCACTAATTTTAAAGTTAGATAAGAAACAAAAATACAAGTCCAGAGCTGAGAGCAGACTAAAAATGTTCCTTCCATTGATGCTGCAACTACAAAGAACTAATGTCATGTTCCAGACTTACACATTTCACACCTGTGAGAAAGCCTGAAAGAACAGAGTCAGAGCACTCTTCAAATATCTGTGAGCAGAAGTCGAAGGGAGGGCAGATATAATATCAGATCAGTAAAAATGATGTGTAAGTTGTGATAAAACCCCTGCAGAGATTGCTGTCTCCCATGTGCCACGGCACAGCTCTGGTGGTGATTAGGGCTTGTTTGAATCATCAGTGTGTCTGTGTGTGTGTAGGTGTGTGTGTGTGTAGGTGTGTGTGTGTGTGTGTGTGTGTGTGTGTGTGTGTGTGTGTGTAGGTGTGTGTGTGTACCTCACGTCATGTCCCACCTATCTGTTGATTAAAAGGAGCCTGCGAAACAAATATCCCCTTGGCACATAATCATTTCCCTGTCCTACACATTTTTTTAAACACCCACTGTGGGCTTTTGATGACTTTTAATGCTCTTCTTTTTCAAGAATTGTGAATTAGTGGTCCAAGGGTAAAGGAGCACTTGATAAATGGCTTTTTTTTTTTAAAAATAATTCCTTTTGTTTTGTTTAACCGAACTGTAATCTATTATTTTCCAAACAAGCCAGCGTTTCCACCACCTACACAATTGTATATCGAGAGAAACACAAATAAAATGAACCAAATGTTCAGTCCTCGGCGTGGGAACTAAACGGAAGGTAGATGGTGTGAAACAACCTTGGATCAACCTTGTATAACATGAGAGTAATTTTCTCCACCATCAGTTATTAGTCACTTAAGAGAAACAGACGGATGGAACGGCTCCTTTAATGTCATTAGCACATAATTATTACCTATCGATTTCTGTCCTTGTTTAGTGTGAATAGCAATTAAAAGCTGTGTTAGGGAGTAAATAACATGCAACATATTATATATTTTAATCAGGGAAACAATGAATAGTATGTTAAGTTAAATTTAATGTTGGTGTGATGCTTTGAGAAAGATTCCACTGGGCATTCATATCTGTGTGTCACCTTCCCGGAATGAGCCGTCGATCCAGTTTCATTAGCTGAACACATTTCATCCAAATTAGTAACAATAGAAGTCTGAAGAACAGCAAGGGAGAGATACAGCAGCTAGTCTAAAACGCTGCTATGCAGACATACAAAAAATAAATTAGGTGACAGAGTAATTGTGCATTATAAAGGACAAGGTGTACTTTTGAAATAATTCAGATCCATGCCTGGATCCCATGTGCATAGAGTAATACAAAGTTCTCTACAGGAAAGCAAAGGAAGGATAGAACATTCAAGGTTTGCTAAAAAAAGAGAATATCATATGTCAAATACTCTGACAAGAATCGAAAGATATAATCAAAACTTTGCCTTCAATCACTCATTAGTGTTCAGTCAAACAGCTAATTTCTATAGAAAATGCATGTTTACAGACATGAAATGCAAAAGCATCTCAGATTTTGAGTCAGTTTATTCCAGATCAGAGGAGAACAAAAGCACTCAAGGTGTTTTTGTCATCATCAGTCAGCATAATATTCAATACAAATAAAAAATGCTGGGCACATTTATTCATAATTTCAGGCTGAATGCAGCTTTACTTATATTCCAGCTGACAAAATATTGTTGCCTTACATTTCTTTTTTCTAAGATCACAGGGGAAACTAGTCCAGATATCTGGGCTAGTTTGTACCTGTACACTAGGATCTATATAACCACAGTAGGAATGTTTTGATATGATCATGCATAAATGTGATCATTTAAAAGTACCTCCGATTAATCACAAAATTCAGCCATTCTTGTTTTCTGACGTTTTCTTATCTTTCATTAAAAGCAAGGCTGCAAAGAGCTCTGAAGGCATCAAAGGGATGTAGAGGAACTCTGTTGAATAAATAAATGAAATCATCTCACAAAAGCATGTAGGAAAAGGTGTTTGATGAGACCAATAGAATGAGTCACAGAACTGGCAGCATCATGCTTTGGGGCAGCTTTTCTTCACTGGAGCATCTGTCAAGATGGAGAGGATGCTAAACAATTCGAGCTACCAGTCGATCTTGGAGAATCCTTCTGCTTCTGCTTGAAACATTAAGATGAAGAAGAATTTCATCTTTAAGCACAACTACAAGAAAACTATACATAGAGGCTTAAAACAAACAAAAAAAAGAAAACCATTTTTACCAGACAGCATTAAAGTTTTGGAGTGGCCCAGCTAGGCCTTAGAGCTGAAAATATGTAGCAACCTGCCTGTCCAACAGCTGTGAGGAGAGATCGGAAGCATTTGGCTAATACGTTTGGGGAAATAGTGCAAATTCAAGATGTGCCGGGCTGATATACTCCTATAAGAATGAGTGCTGTAATTAAATGCAAATGTGGCTCAGCAGATGATTAGTGGACACTTGCACAACCACATTATTCTCGTTGCATATGTTCTATATTTGCCTCCAAAATACTTTAGCTTCTTTGCAGCAGAGTTTTTCAGATTGTAGTTCACATTAAAGGTGGTAAAAAATGCAAAAGAACCCAAAACGATCCTTTATCTTGGTCTTGTTTTATATGAAGCAGAAACTAGGATGTGTCATTACTACGAATGCACCCTCTAGGAAGCAGGTTACTTACTTTTACAATGTACCTTCGTACAATGAAAATCATTTACAAAGTTAGTGAAGGAAACATAAATCAAACAGCAACAGTTTATGAGATCGCTCCATTTAATGTAACCATATGTTTTTAGTTTCAGCACATTTCTGAGAAATGATTTTGAAGGAAATTTATCGTTCTATTGCGATGTAAATGTAAATCTTTAGCAAAGCCGCGTCACCCAATGCTTGTGTATTCATCCTGTGAAAGACAATGCTGTGTGCACAAAACAAATAATGTGGTAATACGCGTCAGCTTTGCAAGTCTGTTTGTTGGGAATCTCTGTTTCCTGAGACTGCACAAGATGAACCCGAGTTCTGTTACGTAATCAGCGGAAAACACTTAAATACTTGTCTAGAAAATTGGTTTTTGCTAAACAAAAACCAGAGAGAATAAAATAACCCTCAAGGCTGACAATTAAAATACCTCCCCTCCACGGTTCTACTGAAAAGCCTGCACAGAAAATTGAGAGCAACAGTGCTTACTTATGGAAATTGATTCTTGCAGCGCAGGTTAGTAGTAACAGAATTTTGATTGATTTTATAACTAGAACTTGTTTAAAACTAAAATTCATTGGATGCCTGTTTGCATGTTTTGGACACCGTAGCAAAAATTAGAGATTATTAACATTCTGAAAATAATCTCTCACTCAATTCGATTACCAGAGCAGATGAATGTTAGAATCTTTTGACGTCCCAATCATCCCCCCCCCCCATAACATAACTATAACTGATGAACAACTTATAATTACAGTGAAGCAGAAACTTGCTAAAACAATCTCACAGTTTCTGTTCAATAATCCTTTTGGCTGATTCTGTGACCTGACAAAATAACATGAATGAAAACAAAAAGCAACTGGAATTCATGATCAAAACGTGCTTCTATCTACACAACATGTGAAATCATCTTTTATTATTATTTACTCTGAGAAAGTACACAGAAGCTGATACTCCCTTGTTGGGACTCCAGCACCGAATGACAGAGTTGCTCACCACGAACAAAGAGGCTGATATAAAAACTTTTAAGAAAGAACTGCATTAACTCACTTTTGGTTACAGGAGGAAGACAAGGACGAGTTTCAGGGTAGGAAACTCTTTGAAGTCATGTGGATTATATAACTCCCTCTATATATAACTTTCTCTCTCTCTGAAAATAAATGACTTATCAGGTAAGCAATAACTGAGAGTAAATAATATCTAACTGTTATTTCCTGATGGTTAGGTGGTGCCCAGATATGATAACATTGATTTAAATTACTTTTTTCTTTAAACAATTGCCTTTGGAATGGTTATTTATACTCAAACTCAAATCTCCTTTCTAAATATTGAGACAATGCTTTTAGAACAAAAATATCATGACTCAGAGATTGTTTCAGACTGAAATGTTAAGCTGACCTTAACAGAATAATAGAACAGTAGCTTGATAAATGTGGGGATCTGAGAGGACAGCACAAAGGCAATTATACACAAGATTTTCCACTAAGTTTTTTCCTCTTTGTTGCAATGCATGAGTTAGACTCGTTACGCATTTGAGTGTGCAATTTTTCATGAGCTCTGGGACCTTCAGAGAATAGACTAATACCGGAGGTGCCTTCTGTGTAGAAAACATAGAAATCTGTGTGGAGAGATAGTTGGCAGGTGGTGTAAGGAAGATGACTGTTTAAAGAAGGAATAAACGTTTATGCGTTGTAATCTTTCATAGTATTACTTAAACAATTTTATATGAGTATAACAAAAAATAAAGTCAAATAAACAAAGGCTTGTAGCAGTCTTACTATGAACATACAGACAAAATGTCCCTGAAGCTGCAGAAATCAATAGCAAAACAAATCAGGTCAAAATTGAAAAAAAAAAAAAAACAACAAAAAAAACCTAATCCAACTTAAGACCAGGCAGTAAATCATAACCATTTTTCTAGCTGACTTATCTGTTATCTTGTAATTCAAAGAGTAGGACTGGAAATGAGGAATTTTGTCAGTCAGAAATAGGGACATTGGGGGAAACATTGTTTTGGACAGGAGTGGCCAGTCCAGAGCAACATGCTGCTTGTCTGTCCTATGATTTGTGATGACTGATTTGTCAAGATTCTCATTTAACTGCAAATGTTGATTTTAAAAAAAAGGACAAGCTTAAGCAAAGAAGTCGCAAGGAGTGAATTGGTTGCCAGATAGACTCTATTGACAAGTTCTGAAAAGAGCATGAATGAATGTAAATTGTTCATTCTGTAAACAAAACCAGTTTATTGGTGATGCCTCCTCCAATGAAACAACAGACACTCAAAACGTCCACACAACTCTGGTAAACTGTCTTTTTCTGAGATGTGAAACTCACAAATATAAACAAATAATGCATTCTCTGCAGGTAAAGCTGTTTTTAAAAACCTCAACAAATGTCTTACAAGAAAAACATAAAATGTTCAACTATATTTTTAGACTCCTTCCCAGAGGTTATCTCCATTTAACTTGTGAAATATCGCTCAGAGCCGTGGCATCAATCCGTGTAGGCATAGTAATATTTGTGGATCTGAAGTAAGCTAATTGCATGTAAGCCTCTTCATTTAAAGGAAGAAGCAAAAAAGTCTAAAGAAATATCTTTCATTTTTCTGGCATTTAAGTAAATGTGAATATGTTTGGTAATCTTAACTGAACTAAAACAGGAAACCATGATTTCAGATGTCAAGGGGAAAAAACAGGAAGGCTATACGACTTCTGCACTTTTACAACATGAGCTAAGACGTGATTTTTCACTTTAATGCTTAAGAACTCTTCAACATACAGACCTAAATGTCATTTATAAACCTTAAACTTTCTGCTTGACATACAACAAAACTATTACATCAGCCCCAGTTGACAAATAAAGGTCCTGATAAAAACTGATTATAAGTTTTAATTGCCCTGAATTTTTCAAGGAGATTTACAAGCAAATGAAATATGTAGCTGAAACATAGTTTCCTCAAAGCCACACCATCAAAAAAAAAAAAAATCTTTTTTTCTAAATAACTGCTGGCGTTTTCTCCTAACTACTAGTGACTGTGTGGGAGGTTTTATCAAAACGTGTGTCACTTTGCCTTATGTGGCTGCAGAAACCCATGTAAGCTTCTGCCCTCATTAGTCTGGTTTTCGCTTACATGTCGGAGTCCTTTGATGAAAAGCAAGTTTCAGTACTTTACTATTCATCTTTGCATTCCTAGAGAAATTAGGGTTTTTTTTTTTTTTTAAACTCAAGAGTAAGAACATCATGTGATAAAAGAAAAAAAAATGGCTTTGCAGTCTAAAAATTGACACAAGTATCAGGCAACCGAAAGCTCTTATCAGTTAGACCTTTTGTAGGTCCAAACCAGTCGACACATTAAAGCCCAGACTTCAGCAGCATCAGGATCAATCGGTTCACCCGAATGATCCAAAGTCAGGACAAGAAAGTGCAATAGGAGGCTGGGTTCACGACTATGTAACAGAGGTTGCTGGTCAACATTATAAGAAAAAATTTTTTTAAAATTCTCAAAAACGGACACATGTGTGCACAAGCCTACTCACCCACAAATAGGTGTCTTGTTCAGTTGAGAGGAGATGAATCACTCTTTGAATAACAGCCACTCACATCTCAGCAGCGACTGAAGTTGCAGGAGAAACTGTGTGGTAGATATTAGCAGCTCTTTCTGATGAACAGCAATGACGGCTGCCTTTAGAGTCCCATCCGTATAGGCAGAGACACAGAGAGGAAATAAGAGCATCTAATGAGCAATATTTTTGATTTTCTCTGAGAGAGACGTGGATTCCACAAAACACCTCTGTGTCCTTTGGGTCGAGGTCCTTGCCAAAAATCGTGGCCGTCCTTGGAACATGCACTCTACCACCAGCAAAATGATGAAACTGTTCACTGAAGCTTGTCATTAAATTAGGGAAAGTGAATCTTCTTTTTTCCCCCTTTTTACTGAATTTGCTCTGCCATCACAATTTAGAGGCAAAGCTTTGATTTGGTCTGGCTCACTGTGTGTTTGGTGTTTTCTCTCCTTCTTTACTCTTTCTTTCTTAACACAGCTTGTAGCAACTCTGCAAATTTAATCTATAAAATGTTTACTTAGATCAAATCTCTGTTCCTAAGCAGTAAAGTAGACCACAAGGCTTTGTTTGAATTTGCTCCCTGAAACATATTCTAATATAAGGTTTTTTTTACCGGCAGCCATTGCTAGGACGGATTTACTTACTGGTCTCTCCTATGTCTAAGCAATAAATTAGCTATTACATAAAGTGTGTATGTGTATTTTGTCTACTTTAATGTACATTAATGCAACATTTTCTGGGAAAGTAAAGGTTCTGGCACCATGGAGCAAAACTGATTTCTGCTGTTAGAAAAATGAAAGGATTTGTTGCATTATTTCTGGCTTGACAGGTAATTTTCCTTCTTTTAACCAATTTAGTTTCTAAAGAACTGATAAGACAAACAAATCTTTGAAAGAACTCCAAAGTAGATTTGATCTCCCTACATTTGACAGTCCCATTTTACACACAATCTACTTTGTTTACAAATTGCATGAAATGGCATCGTCCCATACGGGTTTCGAGGGCCTCAGCTTATCGAGTTCTTATGCTCGTTTCCGTACCGATTCATAAACGGTGGCTGATCACAGAAAAACATCCAGCAAAAATTATCTCTAATGTCCACTTTCATTTAGCTCGTATGCTTTTAAATTTTGAAGCTGAATGTAAATCCCCGGTGAGCAGATAATTGCTTTGCTCATTTGAAAATGACATTGTTTCGCCTGATGCATGATAAATAAGCCTTTTCCAAGGAAGCAGAAACCATGTTAGAACTACAAACAAAGCTTGTCTCATCACTAACCCATGGCTGGATTTTTTTTGTTAATCTTTATTCATAGCATGGTAGGAATCTCTTCTTACTTACTCTTCTTTGATAGTTTATAGTAAGTGCATTTTCACTTGTTTTGCCTCAATTCATCTGATCAGGCAAGATGAGGTGCAGTAGCTGCACTTCATTGCCAGCATAGCTTAAGAGAGATCTTTTCTAACCTAGTAAAAATAATTGTGTTTTGCTCAACATGAGTACAAGCTGAGGGCAGAGGGAGAATGACTCGAGTTCTGAATAACATGTGAAAACCTTGTTGAACCAGTTGGAAAGTATCCAGCATTTGTGAAGTTATTTTATGTCGTTGCAGATGTGTGTTTTTATTTATTTATCTTTTTCCGTTGGTAGAACACAAATATATTTCAAACAAAATAAGGATCTCTAAAACTGTTAACACACGATTGCTGTAGTTATTTTGAAAAAATCATTAAAGTTTCATTTTACAAAGGGTTACAAATATTTGGATTAGATTTTTTAAAGATGCGTTTACTAAAAGTAAAACAGTAAGAAAGTGCAAGTAAAAATTGATCCAATAAAATTGCACAATGATGTCACTGTTTTATATGGACTGTGAAAGTTAAGAAACCAGGTTTATTTAAAAGAGAATTTGGAAACGAGGCTAAAGTAGTTTTCAATTATTACTTTGTGAATTACTCACACAGCAACACAAGACATGAAATAACTCATACACTGAAAGTGAAATTCATACTGCACTGGGTAGTATGAATATGACTTCATACTGGGTAATAAGGGTGGAGTATTAAGTAATTTCCAGAGACATGGTGCCATTTTAAAGCACAGTCAAGTAACTTCAGTCATTATTTAAAACAGCTTTATGAATGTTGTAATGTTATTCCCTCATCAAGCATACCGGAGCGTCACTTTGATTCTTTCATGCATGTTGGAGAAATCCTATAATCATTCTGTTTGGACAAAGGAGGGGTGTAACTGAGCGCTGCCTTTTGCATGAACCTCCTTCAAGCCGAGTCTCCAAGTCGAGCTTCTGACTTACAGAATCTTGACTCCCTCAATCAAGGTGCAGCAACAATTAGCAAACACCTTTTGGAACTGCAGGTCTGTGCAAATCTTCTCAGTGCAAATGCTGGTAAACACAATAAAGAGGACAAAGAGCAGGAATTTCTTAAAGAGACAGAGGCCCAATCAATTTCAAAGTGTTGCAAAGTCAAATTCCTTTTACGTTATGTTTGATATATAGAGCATTTTTATCACAACTCAAGGTAAGACAGTTAATTAGTTAATTGATTGTGCTATAAAATGTTTTTATGTGCCTGGAATTTTCACAATACTGCCCCTTTAAGAAGCTCCTTCTCTCTCTGATACTCTACCTTCCACACATCATTACACCAATGTTTGTCCTTTATGCCATTTACAACGGTTTTTAAGAGCGCTGGAGTGAGAGGTAATTTTTATGATAAATTCAGCAGACCCACAGTGGCGTTTGGTGATTGCTGCTGCCACTAGTCTGATGGAGCTGTGCAGGGACAGCGTGGTGAAGAGGGGCTCAGCAAGGCAGGAGCTTGGCTGGAAACTGCAGCTCCAACAAGAAGCAGCGCTGGTTTGGCATTCTCCTTCAAGGCTTTTGCAAATGGCATTTCTTTCATTACAGGTTTTAATTTAAAGTCTTCTCATGATTATGTAGCTCAGAGCTTTTCAAGGCACGGTAATTTATTGTGGGCAGCCTCTCAGAAGCCTTGAATTTGTCATTGGACTGCCACCACCTCAAACATTTAAAGGTGTAAATCATGTACAGAAAATTAATAGGACCGAGATCCCAAGGACACTGTACATGAAGTGCCCTGTCATGATCAAAGCACTTAGCTGCCTAAAGCTGGGCGTCGAAATAATTAAGGAGATTTAGATATTTCAGGATGCAACCTGCCAGCCATTTAAATTAGGACAAAGACCCACAGGAGCACAGCACTCTGCAAAATGAAGGCTTCCTTTAAACTTGTCTGTACACTGTGAGCACATGAAACCAAATTCAAATTCATTGTTTGTGCACACAAACAATGAATTGCATACAAACAATGAATTGCATACAAACAATGAATTGGTAGGTGATTCTGACAAAAACGAAACAAAAAAAATGGTTCTCTTTACAATCTCTTGACATGTTAACACTTTAGTTTGAGCGCTTGGCAAACAGAATATTAGCCACTTGTCAAATGGAAGCTTTTAGGATTTCCCCTTTGTAAAGCCAAATTATGCCAGTGCACCTTACATGTTGCTCATAGCAACAAACATGACAAAGGCTTTTCCCTTGTTGAACAGCACAGCTATGGAGAAAAATGAAACCAGGCCTTTTCCAAATGCCAATGCTCTCTGATGAATATAGATTCCCTATTTTCAAATCTACAACCACGATTCTATCAGAAAAAATATGAAAAGACACCACACTGATGAATCACTGTGGCATTGAATTCCTGAATGTTTCTCCTCCAAGGACGGCCAGTCATTGTGCAGCTGCTGAGTGGGTGGCCTAGGATTCTTTTATTGTTCATTACAAAGTAATTAGAGCTCAAAATATAGTAATTTAGTAGTCCCACAAGAGTGACTGTGGGAGAGTAAACCCCATGAATACCCACTTAACGTTCATATCCTCTAGAGTTTGAAATGTGTGCTTTTTATATTGCAGCACTGAATTCAGAATAAAAGTTAAACATCTGAGGGAATTGTAGGATATATCCCTCGGTTAACATTAAGACGTTTGTATGAACTGATCAGATTCCTTTGAAAGAAGAATATATTTTCAAATGTGTAAGTTGGATTTAGGGTGGGAAGCATTGCATATAACTCCTACCTACTGATACAAATAGCGCTAGTTTTAGGTGACATTTTTAAAAAGATGCAAGATTTTGAAATAATTTACGATAGACACTGAGGCTACAATGAATGACTTAGATCCAGTTTTAATTATAAACTGGAATGACTCAAAGTCCAGACCCAAATCCAATTGAGGATTTGTAAAGACATCAAATTTATGTTAACCAGCTTGAGCCAAATTGCAAAGCAAAGCTCAATTTACCAACATTTTAATCTCTAGGTTCATAAAGTTCTTCCTTCCATAAAATACACCCAGCCATAAAATACACACTGGCTGTATGTCGCCAGTAACATGGTGACTGATCCAGGAGGTGGTGTGTACTATTGCAGCTCATTGGTGAGCCCAGGGGTTCAGAAAAGGGACAGGGTGACAGAGAGCAGACAGACAGGCAGATGATGTGTGGAGAATGGAGCAATGGTTGGCTTGGGTTGTGCTTGGAACAGTTTTTTCTCATGGAGGGAGTCCAGCACTGAAGCAGTTTCTTCAGCCTGGGAGCGCGAGAGGAAATCAGGTAAATAAAAATAACCTTCTGAATAATCAGAGATTCTAGTACTCGTAAGGCACAAACTCCTGAGACTATGAAGAGTAAATGTTAATCATCAGACACGGAATGATTGTCCTGGAGCTCCTTATATATCTCCAACAGCTTGATTAGGAAAATTGCCGACAAATGTGTAGTCTGCGTCCAGCTCACCAACAGAGATCCTCTGAATGACAGGATGATCACAGAACACACTCACAGCAGGGTCACAGCAAAATCACAACAAAGTTTGTGTTTGTAATACGACAAAACATAAAAAATAAGGGATGTGAATCCTTTTGAAAAATACTGAATACATTTTATTTGTCACATATATTTTATCACAGCCAACAGTCTTTGGCTGCTTATAGAATTTCTATCCTGACTCTAAATCCCTTAACTTCCCTGGTTAGTGGTGCATGCATGCATCAAATCCAGAGCAACAAACTTACACAAGCTCAACGCAAACGGCATAGCCACAGCAAACCTTTATACATATTTTTTGAAGTAATCCACCACACCACGCACACTCATGCCAAATTTAAAAATAGTAATCAGTCCACCAGAACTGGCCAGCCCATTAGGTCAGCTTGCTGATGACATTTCTTGTAGCTGTTTCTTTCACACCGCACCTCTGAAGTTCTGAAGATTTCTACAAATATATATGTGTGTATATATATATATATTATATATATATATATATATATATATATATATTATATATATATATATATATATATATAATATATATATATGTCAGACCTCAAGTCTGACATGCGGTGAGGCACTGACTTATGACTTATCTGTTACATGTCATCCATAGCCGCGTTAACTCAGTGAAACTTAAAAATGTAGGTATTAATTTCATGCTATGATCCACAGCAAAATGATCTGTATTCGCCAAGCTATGCAGACTCGTTGCCATAGCAACTGACAACAATGCCACTTTTTATGATTTAACACCAAAAAACATTCAATAATTTTGCACACAGAACAGAACATTTAGTCTGTTGTTGTAGTTTGTTTTAGGCTTAATGTTTTATTAATAAATAATTGCTGTGGTAGATTAGCTACCGCTTCTACTTTACTGAATTATTTAAACATAAACTGTAGCCCACAAAAACACACAATTAAAAAACTAAACAAAAACATCTTATTGCTGTCTTACCTTTAGGTATCAATGAAATCCATGCACCACTAATTCTGCACAAAAATATCCGTTCATCCAAAGCCAAGTTTATCCTCTACATGTCTTTTCTACTCCGTTTGAGAATCATCAAACTATCTTGAAATAAAACTTTCAGCTCTGTGTTGATCTTCCTTTAGTTATTATCTCCTGCTTCAATTGAAAATCCACTTTAGAAAACTGTTTAAGTGTAGAAATGTAGTCTTTCATTATTGACGTCCAAAGAGACGAGAAAACAAATTTACTTTACTTATTTACTGTGTAGCTATAGCTCCATGACTAGCTCGCTGTGTCTTACTCTGCAGTTGTGCAGTCACAATATCTGGGAACATGAGCGCCCCCTATAAAAAACAGCGGTGAGGCAAGAGACCTGCCTGCCTCCCCTCGAGTCTGTTCTCTGGCGTTTCTGATTGCTCCTCCGCACACAAAACACGATACACACACAGTTAGTGAGAAAAAACACTGTACATTATATACATAAGCAAAATTATGGAAAATCAGTCCATATATTAAATGTTTCTTAGCCATTTTATTACCGGCCTACAGACAGGACGAACATTGCTGTCATTACAATGGCGCCAGTGAGTTGAGCGAGCGATTGCGTAACCATTGAGGGAGTGCTGCTGCCACATCGCTTTGTTCTGAGCATTGAATGGAAAATGTAAAAATCCAGCGATTTTGATGAAAAACAGTCAGAATTGGTTAAGCTAAGATAAATATATGATACTTCATAGTACAAAACCACAGGGTGAAATAGCATACAGATGATCTTATATATATATATTTTCCTTCCATAAATTACACCAGGCAGTGAGGCTCAGGCAGACCCTGATCGCACGTCACTGATATATATATATATATATCTATATATTACTATCTATATTATATATATATATATATATATATATATATATATATATATATATATATATATATATATATATATATATATATATAATATTATATATATATATATAATATATATATATATATATATATATATATATATATATATAATATATATATATATATAAAAATAAATTCCCTTCTCACCCTCTGCGGGTGGTCTCTTTCATCCTCTGAACTCGGGTCCTCTACCAGAGGCCTGGGAGCTTGAGGGTTCTGCGCAGTATCTTGGCTGTGCCTAGTACTGCACATTTCTGGACTGAGATGGCTGATGTTGTTCCTGGGATCTTTTTTAGCCACTGCTCCAGTTTGGGGGTTTCTTCCCCGAGGGCCCCGATGACCACAGGCACCACTGTGGTCTTCACCTTCCAGGCCTTTTCCAGTTCCTCCCTGAGGCCCTGGTATTTCTCCAGTTTCTCATGCTCCTTTTTCCTGATGTTGTAATCACTTGGTATTGCTACATCCACCACAACGGCTTTCCTCTGTTCTTTATCCACCACCACAATGTCCGGTTGGTTCTCCATTACCATCTTCACTGTCTGGATCTGGAAGTCCCACAGGATCTTAGCTCGGTCATTCTCCACCACCTTTGGGGTGTTTTCCACTTCGATCTCGGGGCTTCCAGTCCATATTCTGCACAGATGTTCCTGTACACTATGCCCGCCACCTGGTTATGTCGTTCCATGTACGCTTTCCCTGCCAGCATCTTGCACCCTGCTGTTATGTGCTGGACTGTCTCAGGGGCCTCCTTGCACAACCTACACCTTGGGTCTTGTCTGGTGTGGTAGATCTGAGCCTCTATTGCTCTGGTGTTTAGGGCCTGTTCCTGTGCAGCCAGGATGAGCCTCTGTGCTGTCCTTGAGTCCAGCTTTGTCCAGCCATTGGTAGGATTTCCTGATATCAGCCACTTCAGTTATTTGTCAGTGGTACATCCCATGTAGGGGCTTGTTCTCCCATGATGGAACCTCTAGCACCTCATCCTCTGTTCCCCATTGCCTGAGACATTCACTGAGCATATCGTCCGTTGAGGCTTTGTCCTTGATGTATTTATGAATCTTGGATGTTTCATCCTGGACAGTGGCTCTCACACTTACTAGTCCACTGCCTCCTTCCTTATGGCTTGTGTACAGTCTCAGGGTGCTGGATTTGGGGTGGAACCCTCCATGCATGGTTAGTAACTTCCGAGTCTTAACATCCGTGGCCTTTATCTCTTCCATTGGCCTGCTAATTATTCCGGCAGGGTATCTGATTACTGGTAAGGCATAGCTGTTTATTGCACGGATCTTGTTCTTGCCATTGAGCTGGCTTCTCGGGACTTGCCTTATTTGTTGGAGGTATTTGGCTGTGGCTCCTTTCCTTGTGACCTCATTGAGGTTGCCATTTGTTTGTGGTATTCCCAGGTACTTGTAACTGTGCTGTATGTCTGCTATTGTTCCTTCTGGGAGTGAAACCCCTTCTGTGCGGACGACCTTCCCTCTCTTTGTAATCATCCGACCACACTTCTCTAGTCCGAATGACATCCCAATGTCAGTGCTGTATATCCTGGTGGTGTGGATCAGTGGATCAATATATATATATATATACATACAAGAATATATATATACTCTTGTATAATCCTGACTCAACAGACAATATACAGACAATATACGTCTGTTGAGTCAGTTTACTGTTAACAACCACTTGAATTGTTAAATGTTTTCTAAGGTTTCATTATTTATTATTTAAATAAAAAAGTGCATAGTAAAAGATTTTGTAGTCTAAAAGTGTTAAGGGTTTGTGTTTTAAGACCTTTAACACATTTTTAAAATATCTAGATTTTTCAGTTTTTGGCCTGTTAACCAGTCGAAGCAAGGGACTGGGTAATTCTGAAATTTGATCAATTATTCATTCCATCCATAGTCTACTGTTTAGTACGTTAGTTTGAAAATACCAGCCAAAAGCTGGCCAGTGAAGTATTTTATTTAAACGGATGATGCAAAAAGGAATCAAAGTGCGTTTTAACTAGAAAAATAACTTTAGGATGAATGAATCTGGCCAAGTGGCAGACTCATTCATTCAGCCTCAAGACCAATGTTGGTATATTGTTTAGCTTCACTGGAATAGCCGGCACTGTGGTTTTCTAATGAGCACAGCAGAGTGGAGCTAACAACAAGTCATGCCATGGTTCATGCTGTCTTCGACAGCACGCATGGTTTTTGGCCAATTAGAGTGTTTTCTGTGAAGAAATGAAATTCATTCTGATCTTTTTTGTCTTTTATTTTCTATTGGCGCTCACACTACATCCCCCCTATAACCATGCGTGCATATGTTTAAATAGAGTTTTGCTTGTGTGTCTGTGGAGAAAGTTAGTCTGCATTATTCATTTGCATGTGTTGCTCATTTTCCCGCCTGTGTCTCCTGCTTGACATTTAGGCAAACTGAAAATTGAAAAATACATGTGTGTAAAGTTGTTTTTTGATTAAAAGTGTCAGAATCTAAAAAAAAATACCATCGTGATCATGTTTCCTGGCTCATATAAACGTGTTCAAAAACACATTTTTATCATCGGAGCAAGGAACAAGAATAAATGTCTCTTATGTCTTTTCAAAAACTGTTATGCAACGGGCAGCACTGTTGCAACTAGGCAACAATCGATGGAAGGGAATTGCTTGCTGAAAACCAAGAATATCTTACTGTCACACTACTTTCAACCAGTTGAATGCAGTTTACCTCCAGTTTTTACTGTTGATCCAAGTTTTTCTTAGTCAAGGTCAGAGAGTTGTGCAGAGAATAATTTGCAGATTGTAAACCCCCTAATGTGAATTCTGAACCTGTTACATAGACATTGGTATGAAAGGGGTTGTTCTTTTTGCTCCATTGTGTGTGTTTTCTGGCCTCTGAGGGACACACAAAAACAGTAAAAAAAAATCCTGGCATGTACTCAGATGTACAGCTAATACATTTTTAGTGCTATGAACACAGTGTAGGCCATAAGCATCAAGACACAGCACTCCAGCAACACTGAGGATTTACACAGTCTGAATTCGATTTCCCCAGACTAGACTCGTAATTAAGTACAGAACTAAATCTATAATGCAGTCACATTTTCTGTTTATGCTTCTGCATTACAGTATTTAAAATGGGCCAGGAAAACAATATTACAATGCCTGACTGACATTTTGCATGAAACATGTTCTTATCAGAGCTGCACAACATTTTGTTTAAATTACAATCACAAATTGCTGCCTGGATGCAATATGGAGAAAGCCTTTATATTTTATGTACCACATATTTACACTCTGTTTATGAATAATATCTTCTGCCAACTGGTTGTGCGCTCATTACCCATGATACCCACACTTTATACTCGTCGGCCCACTTTATTAGGTACACCAGTTCAATCCCTTTTTAACACAAACAGTAAATCAGCCAGTCACTTGGCAGTGGCTCAATCTATTCAATATGAATTATTAAAGTTCAAACCCAACATCAGAAAGGGGATGAAAGGACTTCTGAGATACTGTAAATGAAGCTTTATTGTTGATATCGGACATGATGGTCTGAGCATTGATGTACTGGGATTTGCACCTACCACTCTGGTTTATAGAGAATTGTCTCCAAAAGAAAAAGAAAAAAGAAAAGAAAACAGATTCTGCTGCTACTTTATGATGCTAAAATCTCTGACTAATGCTTCTGACACCTTCTTGAGTCTATGCCATGAAGAGACTAGTAAAGGAGTATCTAATGAAGTGAACAGTTAAGAGTAGATTTTAGTGACCTAAATGCTGAAGCTCTTGGAAGGTGGCCGGGACAGATGATGATGGAAAAGAGAGAGAAGGGTGGAAAAAAGCTGGGTTAAATTGCAACTGATAATCAACATCTGTGCAAATCTTTCCTTATGTAGATCAGGTCTAAATCTCTTTATTTTATTCATTCATGCTATCAGAAATTTCTGTCAACATTTTTGAACCACAGTTAGAAGCTAGAAAGCTCCCATAAAGTTTCCTGATATTTTGTGTATGCTAATATGGGATAAACTAACAGACAGTTAGACAATGGACTGAAAAGAGGAACAGATGGAAAGCCCAATATGTCCTGCCTCTGACCAAAGCTGTTGCTGGTAGGGATTCATAAAAAAGCACACCTCACAGGCAGCTCATTGCTTTGAAGCCTTTTCCCTTAATAGCTTACTTGTATCATTGGTTTTCATGGTAAGAAGTCTCGTGACAATTATTACAGTGCCTTCAGGTGTTCGACTAGAACAGGAAGTCACTCTTGAATAATAGACCTGAATTAGTTTGAATGTAGTAATAGACTTTGTGTCTTTTCACATGCATATAGCCAGGCTTCATCATGTTCGCAAATGCCCCACTATGGAAGAATGATCCTTTTTCACCACTAGGATATTCAGAGTTCATATCTCCGCACTCACAAACATTTTCCCAGACGTGGCTGAATAAAAAGGCTATCTGTTCTGTTGTTTGTGGAATGTTAATCTGGCAATGCCAGTTTGGCTCACAGTCACAGTCTGTTTAAGAAGCACAGCAGCCATCCTCCAACATAACCATAAATCATGACAGATCCAAACTCCATTTCATATTATAATCAGAAAGTTGTTATCACATGCAGATTTGAGAAAAACAAGAAGGAAACATACAACAAGAAGAACTGACTGGTTGATTTTTACAGTGCCAATATCAGTGCTTTTAATGTTCTTAAAAAATTAAAACTTTCCTTTTATTCCAGTAAACAACTGCTTCAGTTTAGATTTTCCTGGAAAGCCTTACATTTTTAAGCTATTACCACCAATGTAGCCCACTCAACAGCGTTGATACATAAATAAATATAAAAAAATAATTAATGTAGACTGAAGCTGTTTTGTCAGATTCAGGTTATAATGTTTTTCAATTGATGACAATTGCCACACACTGGCCACGTCTGAAAGATGGGAAAAAATACACATTTTTTCCCATAAATATGTTATAGCCACATATTTCAAGTTGACATTATTGAAAATGTCTTTGTTATGACAATTTGACATTAACCAAGAAATCCTTACTGTTTAAACGTTACCTTTAATAACATAAAGTTGCCTAATGTTAAAGTGCAATCAGTAATACTTTTATAACAAATTTATATGATTTATATGATTTTTTGGTTAATGTCAAGTTGTCATAACAAAGACATTTCAAATAATGTCAGCTTTGTATTAAAAATGTCATAATTTACCAAAATACCCTTTATGACAACAGTCATAAGTATTCATAAAGGCTTATTCATGTTCATGACAGGTGTTATGTCATGTTTATGACAGTGTCATGTCAGTCTTATTCACCCCTCTTCAAATAAAGTGTTACCAAAACCTTTTTTTCTAATTTAAAAAACAAAACTAGGACAATTGTGGTTTGGATTTTTTTCAGCTCTCTTTGTGTTATTGTTATTTAGAGCCACATTTTGCTACAATCACAGATTTAAGTGTTTTGGGTTTTCTCTTCAATTGCTTTGCAGACCTAGAAATGTACATCACTGAGTGAGCATCAGTTTTCAAGTCTTGCAGCAAATTCTCAATATGTCTTTGGAAAGCATTCAGTTGAAGCTCTGGCTGCATGTTGACATGGTGTTTAGTTTTTTTCTCTGAAACCTCTCGGCCCTAGACACAAAGCTGGAAGTTATTTAACAGAATTGAAAGATAAAGGTCACATTTTTATGGTAGCCCTAAATGAACCTCCATCCATCTTCATAAACTGTCTAGCTTTTCTATTCCTGCTGGAGAAAATAAATCCTCCAGCAGGAGTAATTATTCCTAAAGCATAATGACTTTTTTGTTTCTTTTAATGGCTTGGAAAAGTTCATGTTTTTGTGCAGTATTAATGTCCATTCACACATTTATTTTTGATGTGGTCAGATTTAAATTATTTCTCTTTTCTTTTAATTTGAAAGAAATTTGAAAAGCACGTTGCTCTTACATACCACAATTATGGACAATGTTGTGTTGGTCTATCACTTAAATACAATTCTAATATAAATACATTAAAATTATAAGGGTGAAAAATAATAAAGAAGGTTAAGCAGATGAACGGTGTAGCTTCACCACTAATTTTTAGGTAGTTGTTTTGACGCCTGGAATTTTTCAACTCGACATTTAACAGTTTGCCAAATATGGAGCTGCTGATAACCACAAGAAGGCTGTAATGTTTGAATGAGTCTTTCAACCTGAGATCTTTTATGTACTTCTTTTGTACTGTATCCCATTTACATCCAATTTGAACCAATTCATTTCAGCTCAGTCTAATGGAATGCAATCAGACATCAATTGAACTCAAATTTAATGGATGTTTCAACCAAATTACACACATCTTAATTAAACGAATTAATTAATTTTATTAGTACGAGTTTCAGGTATGCACTTTTGGAGCTCTGTTTCTTTGGGTTGTTTTTTTTTAGACTTTTCCCCTTTTAGGTTGGTGTGGGGAGACTATTAAAATCATTCCTTATGAAACATAATTCACACTATATCCTATTGACATGCTTTGACAACTGTGTTCTCACAATTGCTTTTCTCAACCGGAGGCTGTTTCACACAAGTGTGACACAAACACAATTTATCAAGACACAGCTGACTTCAAGACTTCACATTTAGCAGCTCTCTCCGCTTCATGACCCAAATAGTGTCCCCAAATTCTTCTTGCCCCAGCAGCTAGAGAGTTTGCAAGCTGTCATGTTAATAATAAATACAACCAAGTAGATCAATAGTTAATTTTACAAAAACATTTTAGGCCTGGTTTTATTTTCATCATTCACTCTTACCGTTTCTGTCAAACAAGCGTACATACCATCATCAGTAGGACACTGATACAGAATTGGTTACATTAAAATTTTAACCTTGTAAAACATTGTTAAAAATATAGTCTAAACATAAATGGCAATGTGATTATGATATTTTAGCATTTTAGAAATATATTTAGACTTCTTTCAAAGTCACCAAATACAGAAACGGCTCATTATCTTGACCTGAAACACAACATCCAGGAAGGTAAAATAAGCCAGTTATAAGGAGAATTTTTAAGTAAATCAATAATTGGACATGGTTAATTTTATTTTCTGAAAAATAGCGAGTTATTCCTGAAAACATTTTTGAAAAGCAACAAAGTATCTAAATGTTTAAGGTATCAAACATAAATTAATCTCCATTGGTCAATTTTTTTTCTTGATTACAGGTAAATAATCATAAAATAACTTTTCTAAAAGGAAATAATGTTTTGAATCACTACCATTAAAGCGTAAAGGCATCATCCTATATGGATGATGACATAGAACTGGTAGCATCTAAAAGTGTCTCATATTAACCATAGACGTGTTTCTTTTTAAAAAATATATATATTTTAAATGGAAAAATATCAAATGGATATGTGGCTGTTTGCTGGCAACACAGAAAAAGAATGGAATGAATGTTATGAAGATAATTTTTTAAAGGAATGTTTCTGAGCTCTGTGGAAGTAAACAAAGACAGGAAAGAATGAATTTCTCCTCACCAACCACAAACAGTCTCTTTGTTGGAAACATTTGTTTTGTCCCAAGATTGTGAAACAACATGATTTAAAGGATGGACCAACTCGCACCTGAAGGAAGAGAACAACAGTGCTGGTCAAAGCGAAAATAGACTGCTTGAGCATGGACACAAGAGCAATTGTGCGTGTTGTTTGAGAGGATAAATTTTACACAGACCAGAAGTTGTGTGATAGAAAGCGTCCTGGGAATAATGTGTTGACAGCTCTATTAATCAATTCAGTTACATGATCACAAGTGATACACAAACTCACAAGTTTGGAAAAAGTAAAGCTTGCACAACAAGTGACTGTGCAGGCTATGCTGATGACAGTTGTTTGGAGAAACGTGCTGGCCTGTGGACATTAAAGTATAAATGTTGGTTACAGCAGGAATAGAAATTACAGTGTTTAAATTACTTCAGATGACAGTTTCTGTCACAATTGCTATTATAATCTTGCAACAAGGCTTGCATAACACAAGGTTCAACCTTCCAAGTTAACATCAGCACTTACAGCTCTCGGTCTTCAGTTGCCTTTATCTTGCTTTCTTTCTTTTACACTTTAAAAATGTTTTTTGTCATTGAAATTAATAATGTGAGCTGCATGCCTACAGAAATGATTATACATTATCATTTAACAAAACTTAATGTTTATTAAACTAGGGTTACATATATTTTCATCCCCAAACTGCTATATTTGCGGGCTGTTTTCCAGATGGACCCAAGCAGATGGCTGAAGCTTTCAGTCATGTGATATAATGGGAGAAGGTTGCAGAGAGATCCCAGAAGGAGGAGATGGTGATGCATTTTAAATGTGTCATCATGGTGGGAGAGACCATCGACTTACTGGTGTGTTTCTTTTCCACGTTCTCATTTTATGTCACAGCTGAAACGACACTTCAGTATCTGTGTTTTATATGTGTGTGTGTCTGTGTACACCAGTGCATCACCCCGCTGGGCCGAGGACATAGGAGCATTTCTGTGTACTACTGTATATCTGCACCACTGGAGCCAAAAAACCAACTGATCTTTTTCAAAAACTGTCTAAAATCACTTTGCTTTGTGTGAGACTGAGGTCAAAAAATCAGGCCAACAGATGTTTGTTTGTTTTTTATTCAATTTTATGATCTTTGCTTGTTAATTGGGAGCACCCCATTAAGCTTTTCAACAAGTGACTGTGCTCAGATTCTAATTTTGTATTGAGGACAGCTATAAAGATTCTTGGTCATGCGGATTGACAGTTGGAGGTCGATAAAACAAACGTGTGAGAGAAAGATGCCAGACAAGAAATAAATGGAAAAAGATGTTAAATAATAGAAGTTGACATGTTCTCTACAAGTCCAAATTTAAGAGGCACAAATAGTTTGATTAAAATACAAATGTTGTCCAGTAAATAACATTTATCCTAAATTTAAAGCCTCCAGCTTACAGTCGGGCTACTTTCTGACACTGACCTATGGTCATGAGATATTAGTCATTACCATAAAAAATAGATCCCAGATACAAATGTCAGCAGAGCTCAGTTTTGGAGTCAGAGATAAGATTGTCAGTTCCTTCATCTGGGTGGAGCTGAGAGGAGAGTTCCTGCTCTCCAGAACTGAATGAGATCCCAGGGAAGATCTGGAGATTGGAACTTGTTGGAGGGACAATATATCACTTCTTCTAAGATCTTTTGTGGAACATCGCAAGTGTTGGATTCACTCCTCGCTCCTTGGGGTCACTGTAGTTGCTTTGCATTGGTACGTGGATTAACTTGTAGAAGAAGAAAACAAACAGCGGACCAGTAGTGTACTTAGGTTGCCTAGCAACCACACTAACCTGCCATAAATTCACATCTTACCAACGTTTATGAGTGTTGCCCAACGTGGTGAGTTATATGTTAATGCTGTAAAGCTATGTTTAAGTTTGTGTCCTTTTGAATATCGTAATATTAATTATTGACGTTTTGTTTGTCAATCTTTATTTATTTTTTTACATTATTTACAGTTTAACCCGCATGCCAGAGTAAAAGCACTCGGCAATAAATCAACAACAACAACGGCTACCTTATGTTCTTTGTAACAGCAAGGAATTACATTTATTTAGAGTATGTTCCTATTACATGAGTAAACAGACTGATAGATCAACTCAGCAAACTAAGCACATAGTAACTCTCAGCAAATTGCTAAAAAGCTGACGGGCATATTTGCTTTTAAAAAAACACACATTAAAACTTTCTACAGTTACGGCAGGGAATTTCTTGCGTGATTTTAGTTTAATCTCGTCTGAAGTCATTAATGGAACCAATCCATGAGATTAAATGGTCTAACTAGTTGTCTTGGCATTCAGCTGCTGAAGGACAGCTCACACTCCCATCACAAAGATGTTGTCAAATATCAACACAATAAGCCACCGCTGTAATTGTTTTTTATTTTGCCATATTTGTATGGAGCACTGATCCTTTTGATTCAACGACTTCAAAGAGTGAATGGCTTCCTCTCAAGTACATCAACTTCTTTTTTGTTCTCTTCTTTTATATCTGCTTCAATGTGTGCCTTATGGACCCATAATATAAAATAGGTATTTTATATTGTGCACTATCCTCTTCATATTATGTTAAAGTGCTCTGGAAATTTTAGCAAAAGCAGATGACAAAGAAGCCTACCTGGCCATTCCTAACAATTGGATAAAAATACTTAAGCGCAGAACCAAGTAAATGAATGAAAGCCTACAGAAACAGTGAGAGCTTTGAATGTTGTGATTTCAACACGATTAGTACTTATGTTCATAACATTCAATGACAGCACTAGATAAAGGAATGTGTTAATTTTGATCCACCTACCTGCATTCCTTCTTCCTTTTATATTACTTTAGCAAATAGAAACACTGTTCTCACGCATTACCATGGAAGCTACCGTGTACGTATGTCCCAGTGGCTTGATTAACTTCAGAACAACATGTATTGGTGGCAGCTGCCAGCCGAATCTCTGTTCACAGCATCATAAAATGTTCCATCAGGACTCCCTGCTATCACAAATCAATGCAGAACGAAGCTTTTAACATTGACTGGGAAGGTGCTAGGTATACATAATGAGGCTGTGCTTTATCACTAGCAATATTCATTTTTCTAAGCCAATATTATAAAAAGGATGTATTTGAAAGTAAACAGTAAATATTGCCTCAGGTCTGAAAATTGTCAGCTTTGTCTTTAAGGGACTGCCAATTATTTTGTTCTGTCTTTTTAACATTCTGTTACACACTGCACAGCTGGAGATGCCAAACTAGTTTGTCACTGCAGGAGAATTGAATCAAAAAGGTGAAACAATGTTAACACCTTCATTCTTAGTTTGGTTTGCACACTGAACCTTGTGGTACTCCACAAGTAATTATATCATAAATATGATCTCAACTAACACAATGGGTTCAAGCTTTTGTAAGATAATACCGTGGTTGATAATACAGTGCTGTATGAAATGCAGCACCAAGTCATCACAAGTGTGGTCACACCCCATTATCTCAAGTTTATGAGAAGATCATGAGTGACTTTTAGCTGATCCATTTATGTGATGCGATAAGCTCTGATTAACAACTATTTTATACAATAATTCAGGTAAAAGTGGAGGAGTACAGAGAAGTTCACATAAATACTCGCGCAATACTCCTTTAATGTGCCTCTGTACTACATTTCCCAAATATATCCTAATCTATAGTTTATCTGTTTTTAGCAAAAAAACGATGACTGGCAATATAATAAAGAAACTGAAATAATGTTCTTTGAGTGAGAACTGATGGCTTCATCAGATCGTGATCTGCGGCTTCTGCTGAAACGGTTCGCGGCCGAGTGTGAAGCGGCCGGGATGAGGCTCAGTGCCTCCAAATCGAGGCCATGGTCTTGAGCCGGAAAAGGGTAGAGTGCCTTCTCCGGGTCAGGGGGGTCGTTCTGCCTCAAGTGGAGGAGTTTAAGTATCTGGGGATCTTGTTCACGAATGAGGGAAGAAGGGAGCGGGAGATCGACAGGCGATTGGGCGGCGTCTGCCGTGAATGCGGGCGCTGTACCGGTCCGTCGTGGTGAAGAGAGAGCTGAGTCAAAAGGCGAAGCTCTCGATTTACGGTCGATCTACGTTCCCCCCCTCATCTATGGTCATGAGCTTGGGTCATGACGAAAGAACGAGATCACGGATACAAGCGGCCGAAATGGGTTTCCTCCGCAGGGTGGCCGGGCTCTCCCTTAGAGATAGGGTGAGAAGCTCGGTCATCCGGGAGGGACTCAAAGTAGAGCCGCTGCTCCTCCACGTCGAGAGGAGCCAGTTGAGGTGGCTCGGGCATCTGGTCAGGATGCCTCCTGGACGCCTCCCTGGTGAGGTGTTCCGGGCACGTCCCACCGGGAGGAGGCCCCGAGGAAGACCCAGGACACGCTGGAGGGACTATGTCTCTCGGCTGGCCTGGGAACGCCTTGGGGTTCCCCCGGAGGAGCTGGAAGAAGTGGCTGGGGAGAGGGAAGTCTGGGCCTCCCTTCTGAAGCTGCTGCCCCCGCGACCCGATCCCGGATAAGCGGAAGAAAATGGATGGATGGATGGATGGATGAGTGAGAACTGTCTCAAAATATGCAAAACACAAATTCTAATGAACTCTGCAGTCCTTCAGCTAGCTCCTTAGCTAGCTCACACACATAGAAGTCCAAGCATTAGCTCCAATTAGCCTTCAGAACATGTCCCGTTTTTTGTAAACAATAACAATCACAAAATTAACTATGTCACTCGTTAGTTGACATTCGATTTAAAAACCTTATTGTCTCTTCAAGAGAACTAATAAAGTGTACAAAAATATATTTCTACTGACCTGTGGTATAAGAAATACGAGACAAACACGTTGAGTGTCCTTCACATTCATTGTAAGATTTATTCTTCTTGTGTGCTCAATCTTGTCTATGCCACCAATTCCGCAGCGCACCTAACGGATGTGGAATTACATGGACTAACTGAAATAACACTAAAAAACTTATTGCAAATGAGAAATTAAAGATACAAAATGAAAAATGAAGTTGGGGACTTCAGCACAAACACAAAGACTTTCGTTTCACAGTTGATTTCTCCCTAGGGAAAGGACAAATAAAGCCAAAAAGGAAGACTGTGAAAAAAAAAAACTAACACTGAGTTCTGAATTTGAAGTAAACATTGAGTTTATAATGTTCCTTATAAGGTTTCTTCCTGCTGCATTGCAGGTGCGAAAGTTAAGGCACGTGGTAACTGGCCTTCAGCTGTTGAGACTCATTTCCGATAAAGGAACCTTGATTCACTACAATGAGACTGACTAATGTTCTGCCAGGTAAAGTATAAGGAGATACATTTTTGAGGAAGTATTTATGTCTTTGCGGCTTAGCCCTCTCATAAACATTTGAAGTGAAAGAAACTGCTTTCTAGATTAATTGAAATTGATAAATAGGCAGAGAATAATCAATGGCATAATGCTGTATGCCCATGTCCTCACCCACCCTCAGGTTTGGCCAGCCTTTTTCTATTTCATACAGAAAAAGCTTCTATCCATTTTGCTTTACAAAAAGGATAGAAACTTTGATTTACAGTTTTCATTTTTCAAAAAAAGGAAAAACAGATAGTTGCAGCAGTCAATACTGTAATCATACTATGTTCAAGAATAAAATTCAGATGTGTGTAAGACAAGGGAATTTTATTTGTATAGCATATGTCAGCAACAGGTCATGGGGCGTAAGGATGTAACTACTTCTAAAAGACAATATTGCAATGTAATTCATGTAATTCACATCTCTGATGTTCATGACAAATAAAAACCTTTACAAAATATGAATATTAAAAAGGTTAAGACATTATCATCAGCACAATCTGAACTGTAAGTGTGTCACAAGTGATGAGAGTAAATATATACTCTGTCTTAAGTGAATATAAAAAAATACGGCAGGTCAAACACTAGGGAATAAAATAAACATATCTTGATGAAGATATTCAGTCACTGACAACTTTATTAGGTGAGTGTCTTTGATAGCTTAAAAGTAGAAGCTGGTTTATAGAAATGTCCATCTCTTTATGGTCATGTTGTACCAGTCGGTGGTTAACTATTTCATGAAGTTCAAATCAGTACAAGCCCACTACCTTGTATGGTGGATTTCACCATACAAAGCTAACCACCGTATCAAGTGGATACGGTGGTTAGCTCTAGTCTCTTGCCGGTGGGAGGTCCCTGACTTGGACTCCTTCTGCCTCTGAATGTGAATTTCTCCAGGTCCACTGGCCTTTTTCCAGAGTCCAAAACATGACAGTTAGGTTAGCTGTCTAAATTGCCTTAAGGTATGATTTTGTGACCACTGACCACTTCACGGTACAGCGTCTGCCGTGAACGCGGGCGCTGTACCGGTCCGTCGTGGTGAAGAGAGAGCTGAGTCAAAAAGCGAAGCTCTCGATTTACCGGTCGATCTACGTTCCCACCCTCATCTATGGTCATGAGCTTCGGGTCATGACGGAAAGAACGAGATCCCGGATACAAGCGGCCGAAATGGGTTTCCTCTGCAGGGTGGCCGGGCTCTCCTTAGAGATAGGGTGAGAAGCTCGGTCATCCGGGAGGGACTCAAAGTAGAGCTGCTGCTCTTCCACGTCGAGAGGAGCCAGTTGAGGCTCGGGCATCTGGTCAGGATGCCTCCTGGACGCCTCCCTGGTGAGGTGTTCCGGGCACGTCCCACCGGGAGGAGGCCCCGAGGAAGACCCAGGACACGCTGGAGGGACTATGTCTCTCGGCTGGCCTGGGAACGCCTTGGGGTTCCCCCGGAGGAGCTGGAAGAAGTGGCTGGGGAGAGGGAAGTCTGGGCCTCCCTTCTGAAGCTGCTGCCCCCGCGACCCGACCCCGGATAAGCGGCAGAAAATGGATGGATGGATGGATGGATGTATATTAGCACCAGCCTTCCATGGCCCTACACAGATAAGCAGTTATAGATTATGGATGCACTGATATGATGCAATAACATTTTTCTCCCTTTATTTCAGAATGCATCGGTTTAGGGTTCAAACATCCTCTGATGTTTTCTATTATTTTTTCAGCTCATTGCTATAATTATCTGTTCCTCTAGTCATTTTCTGGCTCACTTCCTCTTCGTATTGCATCAGAGTCACTTTCCTTATTGCTCCCCTCGTGCAATTTCACCAACTTCAAATATCACCCTTCCCCTTCCTCCAAGTCTCCTTTACACTTCAAAGACCCATGTAATCTTGCCACACACATTCTATCCTTTCAGAAATGAAGTATGCTTAAATACTTCACTTTTTGAGCATCAAATGTGCTGGAAATGATAATAACCACAAAGACTTATTTCAGCTCAAATAACTGTCAGGAAGCAAATCAGATGGAATTGTGTTTTTTTATCATTAATATTTTTAGCTGTATTGGTAAAAATGTATATTTTTGATCTATGCACACTGAAATTCATGGAGAAAGTTGACTCTTGATGGGAGAAAACAGAAAATTTCACATATAAAGAAATGAGTTTGTCCATGATTTAAAATTTAGACATTCTGTCTATGAGATAGAAGTGCTAACAACTGCACCAGAATGCCATATCGTCACCTTCTTAAAAAATTGCCTAAGTCATTTTTTGCAACTTTTCAGGAAACACAAAAAACTGAACCATTTGTTGAATAAATGATATTTGCGAATAATTTTAATCAAAAAAGTTGTAACAACAGATGTCTTTTGACATACAAACAGCAAG
This sequence comes from Poecilia picta, assembly GCA_033032245.1. Lineage (NCBI taxonomy): Eukaryota > Metazoa > Chordata > Actinopteri > Cyprinodontiformes > Poeciliidae > Poecilia > Poecilia picta. Next base: position 35,051,805 of record CM065354.1, on the reverse strand, counting down.
GTCAGTCAAACATGGAAAATGACAGAATTAAATGACTTAGGCAAATTTTTGAACATGCCTTCGTGACCTAGGCAATTTTACAGCACAAACCAACAAGACAATGCTGAGGAGGCATGTGCATTTTTTCCTCTTCCAGCTCTTCTTTGCTGGGTTCTTGTCTGATGCCTATTCGTATGGCAAATTGTCAAAATGATGATACTGAAGCTGTGCGCTACAGAGGTAACCTTCTGATTCGTCCCAAACATATCAGTAGCCTTGCTTTGATCTCAAATTGAAAAGGGTAAAGTTGTGGACTTGCAGTTTTGTTTTGTAATACAGGCTGCTGGCTTGGGTTTTTGGACAGAGTAGCACAGCTTGCAAGTCCATTGTCCAAACGGACTTCTCTTCATCAGCACAATCCTTGTCCTAGATTTCTCTTGCCTTGCTTCATCCTTCTTGGTGACATGTGCGTCGTATGCAGCCTTACTGATATTTCCATGTGTGAATGAAACACAAACATCACACTGATCTTTTCTTGGAATAAATGTGGAGTAGTTCTCCTTATGGAACACAGCTGTGAAATATTGGATTCCAACAGCTCTCACTCCAGCCGTTGCAGCTACCTGTCCATATTCACGATGTAGTTGAGCGATGGTTGTGCCTTGGTAAAGGAACTTCTTGTCTTTGTAAGTAGCTGTGCTTCTGCAGTAGTGTGAGTCAACACTGGGCAGGTCCCTCAACCAGTTCTTAAGGAAATTCCCTCAACCAGTTCTTAAGGAAATCCTTGACATCAGTTTCAACCTTTATATGCCTGCCACTTTGGGTCCAGACTTTGATGGCACTTCTGCTTTCTGTTTTTCAGGATTGATGGGGTCATCCAGCCATTTTGTAATGGTTCTTTCAGGGAGACCAAGTGTAGAAGAAAAACGTGCCTTGCACACTTTAACACTTGTTCCATCTTGAAGCTTCAGTTGGTAGGTAAATGATAAATTGCGTCAGGATCCCTCAGTAACTATTTTTTGCTTTATGCTAGTCTTTGTGACCAAAGTGGTGACATATAACCGACGTTCTTCCCAGGTGTTCATTGCCCAAATCTTGTCAAATACCCACTGCCACTGCTCTTCTGTAAGGACTTGGCAGTCTCGAGTTGAGACTCGTTGACAGAACTTGGAGTTGCAGGGAGAACCCATAGTCTTTGCACTTATTTCTTTGCCACTTTTGCTCTTGTATGACATTCCTTTTAGACGTTTCTGCTTGAATTCATTTGTTTCCATGTTCTTGGACTGAGGTGTTTATTTCTTTTCTTTTTGCCTGCATCTTTTAATTCAACATCCTCATCCTGCTGTTCTAAAGTTGTTGTCACCATAGATAGGCTGTTTTCATCTTCAGGAGAGGAGGACTCATCACAGGTTGGGGTATAATCCAGATCTTGAATGACATCATCACCATCATCGCCATCATCGTTTGATATTGCCTCTTCTTGGTGTGGATGTGTCTGCTTGGCATATTTAACTTTATCCATGGGAGCAGATGGTGCAACATTATCAACATACTGCATCATCTCTTTATTGATGGTCTCATTGTTATTCTCAGTAGATGAGGACAGACTGGTGTCAATGTCAAGTGCATCTCCTACCAAAATGGAAAAAAAATTATTCAAACCTTTCAAAAATGTGTGATTATTCTGACAAACATGAATTGCCTTTGAGGTCAATTGTATCAAGATACATCGTGGATTCCCAAAATGGTTTGCAAGTTGCCTCTAGATACAGCAACACAGGCACACTATAACACCAGTCAAATCATTTACGATTACTTATGTTCAACAAAACTTTTCATTAGTTAAAATCAACAAAGTAAAGAGCGTCCTTTGTGAATTTTTTCTAGACTGTAGATTACATTACAGTATTGAAAACTTTCTTAGTTAGATGACTCTGGAGTCTTTCCACTGTTTGTGCTTTTTAGCTAACTTACATCCATCCATCCATCTATTATCAATACCGCTTATTCCTCATTAGGGTCGTGGTTAATGCTGGAGGCAATCCCAGCTGGCTTTGGGCAAAGGTAGGGCACACCCTGGACAGGCCACCAGTCTATCACACAGCATTTTTAGATAGCTTCCTAAACTAAAATTTTCACAAAAGATCACATTTTATGCAATTTTGATAGCCTAGAGTATATTATAGTAAACATCTTCACTTACCAACATGGGAAGAGTCCTGAATCTTGGAAATAGCATCAGCAGCTGTGTAGAATTTTCATGTCCTTAAATCATCTGTCATCTTGAAAAACTTCTAAAATTGCCTAAGTCAATTTGTCTGGTGACTTAAGCAAAATAAAACTGCCTAAGTCACACTCTTGACTTAGGCAATTATACAAAAGGGGTAGAATGGCATGATCTGTTTAATTGAGCATGTAGGCAATTTTACCAGAGGTGGCCAGCATCATGAAGAGATGATTTAGGCAAAAAAATCATTTTTGAAGAAAAATGACTTAGGCAATTATTTTAAGGTGACGATATGCTTTTTGTCAGACATTAAAATAAAATAACAAAAAGTGGAACCACTAAAGGTATTAAAGGATCTCAAGACCTGTCTTTCTAAAATACAATATTCTAGAGGATATTTGATATTGTTTCTCTTTTTTGTTTTATTTAAGAATCAATAATGGCTTTTTCACTGTTAATTCAATGTTACTCCCTAAGTTTCTTTTTTTTTGCACCTGTTCCTCAGTGGCAACTCATTCCCCAAATGAAATGAAACAACCTGTGAAATCCAGTGAAATGCCTAAACACCCGGTATTACCATCTCAGCATTTGTTCAAAGCAAAACAGGACTAATCAGCTTCGGAAGACAAACTGTGCCTCCACGTGGGTGTGAAGTAAACGATTCCAGGGAAATGCAGCATGATAGAAGACAACTGAGCCATAGAAATACAACTGTGATCAGCTTTAAAATTGTAACACCGTGATGGGATTTCTTTTTTTAGCAAAGTTTATGTAACTTTACTCAAACATTATGTTAAAAATGTAAGCAAAGTTGTAAGACAACCTTTCGTTATGTGCCTGTCTATGCTTGACCGAAATGGTCTCTTTTTAAGATATTGTTAAGAAATATATTTAAAATAAGCTAGTTGTAGAATTTAACCATGACTTCAATAATTAGATAAAATGAATGTTACTTGTTCCTAAAAATGAAAGCACATCAGAGAACACTCCCTAAGTTTGTACTGCGTCAAAGGGAAAAACACGCCCACCCGCTTAAAGAGTGAGACCGGGAACTTTGGATCGTCAGATCGTCATGGAGATCTCCGGGAGAACACCCAACGCAGTTGGGAGGTTTTCTCTGTATTGTCGTGTGAGTGAGGTCTGTTGGGTGAGGTGAATATTCTTTGTTTCATTTCGGTCTGTTAGTTTCATTTGTTGTTGGGTTTAATAAATGTTATGCCTTTGCACGTGGAAACCGAGTTGTCTTGTCTTGTAAGTTCAGCTGATGCAATGATCACTTTCAATGGATCCGGGCAGAGGAGAAAATACACGAGTCAAAAGGTTTTTAAGGTTATAGAATTTTCCTCTCCAACAATATGAAAACAAGTTGCACTGTTTTATGGGATAATTTATTCATAAACAAATTTCAGTACATTGCTGTAGCAAATTCTAGATGACTTGATCCCATTCTCATGGGAGGTTGGATACAATAGCTGTACTGTACCCTGATCATTTCTCAAAGCCATCGCAGAGTTACCAATGAAAGACAGACAGTAGGGACTGTTGATTCCGCTATCTCATTACTTTGCATCTTAGCTCTTCACAGTGAGGCTGTGTGACGAGAATGTACGGAAGAAAAATAATTGCGTGGACAGATTTGTGAAAGGTGCTCAGCCACCTTTGGTGGACGAGCTTTAAGCAAAGTCAAACTATGTTTTATGAGTGAGTGCAAAGTTTTATTTCACACTTCTTGCTTTGCAACTTAAACACTGGATGCAGACGTCCTCTCTTCTGAAAGTGATGGCTGGAGGACGTTGCAATTTATGTTGCTCAGGAGGGAAGAGGAGCCATTACTTAAAATGAGAAAAGTCATCTGCAGTTCACATTATTCCTACAGCTAATTTATATCCACCAATTTTCACCAGAAATCACAGCTGGGAAGAGAAAATGGAGGTGATTGAAGTCACATTTACTTTACAAAACTACTCGTATTCTCATGACCAATCTTAACTTATGCTAAATAAATTTTGTGGTAAATGTAGATTATTTTTAGGTACTAATATCCCCCCTCTTTAGAAGCACATACACCGCTTGTTGTCATAGTAACAAATTTCCTTCTTCTTAATGGTTCTTGGCAGTGCTTACCAGTGAATAGTTGCACACATTATGTTTGAAGAAAGAGTTGCTCCGCACAGCACCCCAAAAATACTACACAAAAAAAGAAGTTAGCTGGTGGGAACATCGTGGGGCAGCTGTCTTAAAGCATAAAGGGCTGGTAGACTTTATATAATTGAAGTAAGGATAAATGGACCACTACTGGGCGAAAGTTGTAAGTCCATCACAAAGTAACATGAAAGGAGCTTTAAATCGTACTATTAATGTGTCAGCAGCATGTGTTTTGCACGCCTCTTTGATTAGCTGAAAGGGTCATCACAATCTGGGGGCTGAATTTAATCTGCCGCTATGATCCACCTCAGCAGGTAGCCTCAGAGCCGTTATCGGCGGTGAGATAAAAGGATAAGCTGGAATCACTGAGTTAGATTTGATGCAAACATTTGGCACCAGAATCTGATGCAGATGACAATATGTTGAGGATGACGAGCAGCACCACCTGCAACCACAAGGTGCCACCACCCTATTTTGCCGAAAGGATTTTATTTGTTTATGTTGAAATCAGAGAAAATGGAGGTGAATGGGAGTTTTCGCCTGGTTTTTAAGATTTTTATGAGACACAATCTTTTAGTATTTTAATATTTTTTAAAATTACAATCTGGTTTGTGGTTGTTGTGTTACTATTGAGTCTGGTCAAGTAAATAAACTGAAAATAGAGAATAGATAATAAATATCATCCAGTCTGGTTGGTTAGAGGGTTATGTTTAGTTTAGAAATGGTAAATTATTCTCTCAGTATAAAATAGCTACATATAGGTCAAAGACAATGAAGTAGAAAAAAAGAATTATTGAGCTTATTTTAACCAGCTAAAATTATTGCAATTTTCCACTTGGTCTGGATCTCAGGCGGCTCAACCGGTTAAAGCCAAGAAAAACTTGGATCATCAGGCTTCCCATTCAAAGCTGCCAACCAACCAGCTCTGCATGGCCCTTTGCCACTGTAAGAGACGGTAATAATTTCATCTAAGAGCTGAATAATGAAGCTTTTGCCCCACATTTTTCCAGTATGTAGTTAGGACGCTCAAAACAATGTCAGAAACCAAGAAATTGTGTTATGCATAGAGAGCAACAGCTCGGAATAAAACAATAATACGGTTTTATAAGTCTACATGATTTTTTTAAAGCTACACCTATGTGTTTGGTCTATATTTGTCAAGAATAAGTACAAAATCCAGTTCAGTCTTTAATGAGGCCCAGATCTATTTGTTTTCACTTCCAAAAGCGCTGGCTATAGCTGTAAAAGTAGATCTACCTTGGCAGCAAGTCTTTGCTGGACTATCCTGTGGTGATGAAAGCGCTCAGAGCCACTTTCATCTGGTGCTGAGCAGAAACTGTGTGAGTAAAATTCCCAATTAATGTCCGTATTTGGGTCCTCTTTTTAGAGTGTAAGGGTGATCAAGACTAGGTTGATCACCCTAATTTAACACCAGCAATAACTTCTAGGAGTGTAGTTGTTGAACAGTGTTTATCCTTTGCTGCAAATGTTACTTGTAAAAAAGATAAAATGAAAAAAAAGACAAAGAATTAGCTTCAGAAAACCGAATCAACAAGATATTTACATTTAGATGCCTGGAAAAGCCCTCAATAATTTGCATTTCCAACTATTGGACTTAGTAAACAGTTATAAGAAAACCTGTACATGCATGCTAACTTTTAAGTCTTCAGAGAGATTTTATCCTGTTTTATTTTTAGTAGAAGCACTCTCACGGAGTTTAACAGCAAATAAAAAATAAATAAATAAAAAAAATTCCAATTCAAAAACTTTCACAAAAAAAGAATGTATAATTCTTTTTTTCTGAGACAAACATTTTAAACCCTTTAGTGATGTCATATTTTGCTTTGACTTCTCAGACGCACAAATCCAAGTAACAGCAATCACTATTATTGCTTGCCAGATGGGAAACATTGTCAAATGACTGGCAGTCAGGTCAACTTGACATTTTGTTCAGATTTCAAAAGTTAGTTGAGATACAAAAAAATATTTTAGCAAACTAACTCTTTCATAAATGTTTTATTTACAGTTATATACGGTGGCCGTGATGTGCAAAGCAATTACAAATTACAAAATCACTACAACATTAACGAAAACACTACAACATTAACGAAAACACTACAACATTAACCGTAGTTATATACTATACTTGCCAACAGTGGCGCAAAAAGTGGGTATGCAGGGTATGCAACGCATAGGGGCGCAGCACCAGAGGGGGCGCCAAAACCCCGTCTGGAGGGGGCGACGCGCCTATGATGTTTTCCCATATACTTCAGCGCGCCTTTCGCTCCTTCACCTCACGCACATAATGAGGTAAAGGTAGCGAGTTTTACCCTTCACGTATCGTAATTTGAGAAAACTCAGATGATGAATAATAATGTGGCTGTGAAAGTTTTTGAAAGATTAAGGCACAAAAGTTAAATGGAGATACTCCTCAAACATATTATGTTGTATCGTAGAAAAAGTCAAAGTTATGCAGGCAATATATGAGGAAGAAAATTATGTATTTTCACAAGTCTGGTTTACTGTTGCGTTCAATTTTCAGACACTTAAAGATCATGAGTAGCTGCTCAAACATTTATCTGTATATAAAAACGTCCTTAAAATATCCAACTGTTATTTTTACCGTTCAAGAAGAAAAAAGAACAATATATAGAAATATTGAACCAACATATTAAGACATGAGTCAGGAAGTTAAAGGTTGGCTACTGCTCCAAATGGACAATGACTCAAAGTGGAGACTAAATTAGTTACAAAATGGCTTATGACAAAAAGTCTAGATTTTAGTTTGGGCATCATAAAGCCCTGATGTCAAACAGTGTGAATAAAAGTGTCAGAGTTTGGGGATGTTTGTGTTTCTTTCAGTGCTGGAGCACTTGTGCACCTGCTAATCATCAAGCTCATCAGGCCACTGGATAAGAGGAGCTGGCTGCCTTCAGATGCCTGACTGTTATTCTTTGCAATATCTCTAGCTTTTCATACTTTCTTCTAGTGCGTCCACGTTCTTAGCTTTCACACTGATTGTCTCCTTGTGCTTTCCTCTCTAGAGTTACTTTCTTGTGTGTTCTTTAGCTCTTGCCTCCATGCTGCTTTCCGTCACCCACCATCTACAACTCCTGCTCCATAATCATTTGGATCCTATCACCACAACCGGCATCTTTCAGACTCCTTTATTCACCAATCATCCTCACCAACCTGTCCGTCCTCCATTGTCTCCTTGTTTCCTCAACTTCTCCGACCTGCAACAGCCTCAGCTCCAGCTCCATAAGACTGTCGCCACTCAAACCACCACTCCAGGCTCTCCTCCTTCCTCCCTGGCATTCTGCATCACCAACAACATTAAGCTCGCTTTTGTCATCACAACACATTAAGCTTCACTATCCCAATACTCAGATCTCACCAGAGTCTGTTTACCCACTGCTGTCATTTCCCAAACCAAGAAAATGTTATAATAGACCTTTTGAACAATTCTATGGACCCCTGGGAGTACCTACCCATGTGGATCAGAAGCCTGTGACAAAAGTTTTTATGTCTTTTTATGCAGAGTTTGTGAATATGTAGCATTAATTTATCTTTGAAGGAGTTTTCAATTTTGCAGTCTTTGGTTTTATTGTTGAGCGTTAATTTTTCAGTTTATTTTATAAGTCTCTGTTCAGAGCAAAACAGAGGCAGATAAAGTAAAAAAAAAAACATGAATCACTAAGAACCCAGCTGGATTTGAGGATAAAGTTATTTTTGAATTCTTAGAAGAAATAATCCTAATTCAAGAAGAGTTTTGTTGAATGGTGAACCACATAGCTTTTATTTTTATAGACTTTGTGAATTTTTTTTAAATATATTGAAATGCTAATGTTTTAATGACCTGCTTAAATCTCAGAACCCCAAGTTGTCTGCTTGACCACTGAAGACTAAGTGGTATATGGTTGTCCACAACCTAGTTAATCGAAGCAAATACAAAATCCTCAAATGGATGACTTCAACAAATGTTATGAATGACAAAAACCTACAATTAAGTCTCCCAGCTCCAGAGTGGACAAATGTTGTTTGTATGTAGTATGCAGTGTTGTATAAAGTACTGAAATCTCAGAGTCAAGTAAAAGTATAGGTTCCTCTCCAAAATATGACTTTGGTAAAAGTCCAAGTCACTGACTGAAATGTTACTTGAGTTAAAGTCTTAAAGTATCTGAATTTTCTTGTACTTAAGAATGGAAATTACTGTAAAAATGGATGTACTCAAGTAATGTAATGAAAAGTATAAGTAAAAAGTAAAACAAGGCAAATGCAGTTTGAATGACATTTTTTATATTTTGGTAAACTTGTCAAATACAGTTAAAATAATGTACACAACCAAGTGCAGGCAAAATTAAACCTGCTAATAGATAAACCTGCAGGCATCATTTAGTTAAAAAGACCTGCCAAGTTAACTTAACCTGCTTTACAACTGAACCAGCTTCTTACATGAACGACATATGTGGATAATGTCACAAATGGAACCCCATCAAACCCATGCATTCATGTCGTATGGGGTTCCATTTGTGTCCGACTTTGTAGCAGTCAATCAGTAGGGGAGGTCAAAACACGAGCGATTCTCTTTTTTGCTTTTTTGTAACAAGTAACTAAACCACACATTGAAAATGTATCGGAGTAAAAATATGCAATTAAGTTCGGAAATATAATGAAGTAAAAGTGAAAGTTATCAAAAATGTTCATACTCGAGAAAAGTATGAAGTACTCTAAAATATACTTAATTAAAGTAGTGAAGTATTTTTACTTTGTTACTATACAACACTGGTAGTATGATAATAAAAACCCACCAAAACAGATGTAATGTTGGAATTCCTTATAAATCACTGATGTTAACCGAACGAAGGATTAGGTTAGCATGGAGAATAAGTCAATCAATTATGCACCATCTGACCTTCACAGATATTAACATGACCCCAACAGTCAGCGTTCTCTTTTAACATTAATTATTTCTGTAGCCTTGGTTGTTGCAGGTTGCTTTTGTGTACACATTCTTACAGCTTTCCTCTTATCATCTGCTTTTCATTACATCAGATATGTTTGATTGACAAGTAATCTGCTGCTGTGCTATCTCTTGTTGCCATGGAGACTCTCTAACTTCAGGCCTCATTTGTAAAAGTCTTTTTTTTTCTGTTTTCCACACAGACATTTATTTGACCCTGAACAGATATTTTATTAGTGATGTGTCGAGTGCAATGAGACATGGGGGAAGTGCTGGCACAGAGGTGCGATATCACAATAGGAGCTGCAATTTCAAGGCAAGCTGCTATTCAAACATTTTATTCCAGTTGCACGTAGGAGCTGCACAAACCAACAGCACTAAACATTTAGTTCAGTGCATATTTGACATTTAGTCAAATCTGCGACACTGCATTTTCTTCAAAGGCTAAAAAGTGATATTTTTCGGCATTTTCTTGACAAGTGACCTTTTAGTGCAAAACCCTGGTCATGATGCATAAATGTTGAATTTCTGATTATCATAGATGACACAGGGCCATTGCTTTTGTTCAGCAACACGCATTTTTGAGGTTGCTTTCAAACACAGTCTTACACAAAGTGGTTTGGTGCATGCACTTAAATGTCAGTGAAACGATGCACGTGGAAAGTGTTGACTTTGCACAGATATTTATAAAAGATTTTCCCTCCCTTTCAGAATAAAGTCTACATAGGAAGGAGGACCTGCTCAGCAGCACAAAGTCTGTCTATATGCTGAAACTGATAGTTTTAACTTTTCCATTCCCTCCATTCCTTTTATTTTTTCCACTTCTAGATCTTATAGTATTTGTGGTTTTGTAACTACGTGTTTGGCTGTGATAACCTCTTGCATCTGCGAAGGTTTCTTGGAAGAAAAGAAAAAGTAACAGGTACATCCCTAAGCTGTCAGGGAAAACAGTAACAGCTCAGGGTTCACCAGCTTCACTTATCCATGGTGTGATGTAAGCGTGGAGGCAGCAACCTATAACCAATAAGAATCCACCCCAACTCATTTATTCTAGAGTTCATATTCTGGTTTTGGCTATCATGCATTTTACTGATGTCACTAAGGATGTTTTGTATTTTTGTTGACTTTCTTTGTTATTTAATGTGTTCCGGTCCTTTTTATTTTTATGTGTGTGTTGTAGTCTCAACAAAACACAAACGTTCAGAGGCATACGAACAGAATCAGTTCTAGAATGAGGCTTCAACTCATGTATGAAAGGGCAAGCACTGTACAGCACATAGTATGTTTTTGCCATTAACGCTCACTAAACATGGTGCACTTATGTGATGTGAGTTGCTAAAAATAATTATAACAGGCACACTTTTTTTATAATAATGTTTTGTGCTACTGAGAACTGTGTATCTTAGAACAGGAGATCTGTAAGGACAAAACTGAATATTTTCCAACTCTCATCTGGTAATGTATCAACATCCAGCAAACACTTTAAAAAGGCTACAGTCTTTGTTTTGCTCTTACTTTCAAAGTTTGCTTGTTTATATAATGAAAACAATGACTGGACAGCCGCGTCCACACAGCCACGGGCATGTTTGTTGTGCACAAATGTTCAGAGTCTATAATCTGTGTCTCTTGTCAGCTATTGTTCCTATAAGGCTTACATCATTCATGTAGTATGTTTTCCCGTGCATCTGCATCAATATCAAATACTCAAATGCCAAAACATTCTTTATAGATAGATTTTTATTTATGTTATTCACCACTCAAATCGTTGCAGCAGAAGCAAAAGAAATATCCAAAGTACTGAGTGTACATGCTTGAACAAACTTAGCTGCTGTTGCTTTGCAGTGGTTCAGCAGTTTGATGAAGAGAGTAATCCAAAATGTCACTTTTCTTTGATTTCCAAGAAAACTCAGAGCACTTCTCCTAAGGACAATCCTTGTAAATCATGACTGAAATGTACAAAAAAAAACCTTCAGACCAAATTGACAACTGAATTTGCATTTGCTGTCTTAGGTGGGTGTTGCCACCGTATGCCTCGCAAAAACCTTCAACCTTTGCATATTTTATTATTTTGCAAGCATAAGTTTCAAGAAATGGGGGAATTTTCTGGGCTCCAAAAATAAATAAATAAATAAATACAAAAACAAGTGTTGCAAAATTATAAAGTGGAAAGTAAAGGACACATTGATTTTAATTTTTACTTTTTAAGCCTGTAGGGTTTGCCCATTTGGCAAAATACAAAAATGTAATTTTTTTTGTGAGAAACAGCAACATGATGTTGGGGTTTATTCAGAAGGGATATTGAGTTAATGGGAAAACAGATGGAGCTAAACACAAGGGATTTAGGAAAACCCACTAGAGGATGAAAAGTCTTGAGACTAATGTGGAGGAGGTTCAATGTCCAGTGGAAAAACGACTATACTACATAACTATATAACAACCATATTACAGTTTAGAACCAGCTACAGTTTAGATCAAAGCACAATCTTGAGTTAGAATGCCCCAGACAAAGTCCAGAGCTAGTTAAGAAAGAGAGAAAAATCCAAAACTGGAAGAGAGACAAACCTGAAAACGCTTGAAGCTAAAATGTGGATACAAATGCACAATGTTGCTATTTAGTGAGAATTTTTTCAAAAACTTCACCTAACCTAGTTTGTTTTAGTGTATCACAAAAAATCCCACTACTAAAGATATTTAAGTTTGTTGCTGTAACACGACAAAAAGTGAAAAAAGTTCAAGGGGTTTTGATACTTTTTGGAGTATTTGCAATTCCTTTTGCACTTGTTTAACAAAGTTAAATGCATGTATTCATGATCATTTATTCCATTTAAGTAGGATGATGAAACAGAAATCTGGCATGAAGCTCACATGGAAGCTTGTAGGTGGATAGTAGCCATGTGGAGGTAAATAGACAACATATAATAATTTACAAGGGCAACCTTTGCGCAGATTTATACAACAAGCTATAAATATTTCCTTAAATCAGCCTGAGAACTTGCAGTAACAGGCTTTTAGCTCACTTCCACAGAGCCAAGATCCACGGTGACGGTAACAAAAGAAATGCAGTCAAAGTGAAGAATGTAAGTCTGTCCTTAATAGGAAAAGATCTTCAAAGAGAAGCTGATTCACATTGAGTTGCATTTTATTCCACAGTCCTGTCAGTGTTGCATTGAGCTGATCTGTGTACGATCACAGAATATGACCAATGATCCAGAGTTCATGCTGCCAGTCTTTGAAGCTTTTTCATTACGCTCTGAATCATCAGGGCAAATTATCCTTCATTTGTTCCTTGTCTCTGATCTCTGTGTCTCGTACCCTCCTCTCTCTATCAACCCTCGGAGACCTGCTCTTTTCATCACCACGACCGTTTGATCTGAGCCTCCGAGCTACGGTCTTTACCACATACAGAGACACTGACAGGAAAAAAAAAGAGTGAGAAGACTTATTGTTTTTAGATTCTGTTGTGTGGCTCATTTTCCCCACTCATATTCATGTTATCTTTTGACAAATTCTTTTGTGTTCTCACCTGGGTAGTTATCAGTCTTTTTAATTCACTTACATTGTTTCTTTTATCATATCAGGTCTTTGAATTGAGAGGAAAAAAACGCCAAAGGCACACAGAGAAGTAATGCTGTCTCCTTCTCGTCTTCCTGTCACTACAGACGAGACTTGGCCTGCATATTAAGACCAGAGCTGTCCGATACACTGACTTTTCGGGTTCTTATCAGTGTACCAGTGGCAGACCCTTTGCCTGTCAGTGTCAGCCTTTTTATATTTAATCTGCCCTTATGGCACCATCCAAGGCAGCCTGGACACAAATTTATGGACTCAGTAGCTCGGTTTTTGACACTCCTTTGCTGGCACTTTTGCTGATACTGTCAGTTAAACGGGGATGATCGGAAATGAACTTTGAGTTTCCTGGTTAAGGATTTAGAGGAGCTGAGCTGGATAAATGGGTTAATTAGGGTGTTTTGAAGTGAGATTAATAAATACTTCTTTTGCTTCAAATAGAAAAATGTAATCAACTTTCGCTTGTTGAACATGTACATGCATTTTTCAAGCAATGACACTCACAGGTAGATAAATGAATGAAGTCTGTTTTAGCTGACTTTAGCTGTTTAAAACATCTTCTTCTGAAAATGGTTAGAGTTTATGTTTGTAGATATGTTTGCTTTAAAAAGTTTTCCCGCCCCTTGAGCTTTTTCACATTTAGCCACATTTCCCTGCTTTATAGTATAGTACATGGTTTTATTGCCTAGAATAAGGCAAAATAACCCACAAGTGGAATTTATTTACTAATTAAGTTCATCAAGGCAGTTGACTAGACCAACAGTTTTTAAGGGTATAATAGTAAAGCGGGCTGAATATGAATGAAAACCAAACTTTTCAAGTTTCTCTAAAGTAGTAAAGATTTAATCACATCTTTCACTTCACAACCAATTTATCACTTAAAGTCCTATAAAAATACATCAAAGGCTGTGGATCTATAATGTGATGAAATACAGAAAAGTTAAGATAGTTTTGATTTTGCAGAATCTGGGCTTTGATGTACAGTTTCTTACTAAATGCAGTGTTAAAATAACGAGTAGCCATTTTACATTCCTATGAGGGTGTTAATCAGTTGCGCTTATTTTATGTGCAAGCTGACATTTAAGAAAACAAGAGGAAATCTAACCAGTTGAGGAAGTTCTACCTCAAGTAGAGTTAATTTCCATTTAAACATCAAGTTCAAGTGAAATTGCAGTGTGTGTTTTTAGAACTGTTTTTATTTATCTAACTGAAATTATGTTTTTCCTAGCTTTCGCTCATTTTCCTTCTCCCTATGTTCCTCCTCTTTGCTTTAAAAACACAGCGCCATAGGATCAGCTTGCAATCTGCAGTGTAAAATAAGCGATGAACTTGAGAGTACTTATTCTCCCACAACTTCCACAATGTCATTTGTGTCTGCACCTGGCAGCTGTTCGCAGTTTAAACGTTATAAAACCCAATTCACAAGAAAGTAGAGTAAGTTACAGACCATGTGGAGGGCATACTGGGGAAACTGAGCAGCTTCCAAACCAAATTCCTTCGAGATTTGCAGTCACATAAACTGGGACATGACCTGATATGACACATACTGTAATCTTTCTTTTGTTGCTTGACACTTTTTTTGTGTTTTTATTTGCATTTTACAAGAAATTCAGTTGTACGTTTGAAAGACGGGAGGTTTCTACCAGCTACATCAGAATCTGTTGTGTAAACTGTTTGCCCGATCACACTGGGAAAGTTGTTGAGATTGTACCTGTAGCTGTCTTTTATTGTATGTGAACAGCTGCCAGTGTTACACACATGGATGAGTCCAGATAAATAAAAACCCAATGTGACGTTGACTACCTTATCTGTTAGACCTGCAGGAGCCTTTCGTGATTCAAAATGCATTCTGTGCAAACCTTCCCAGAATAGTCAATGTATTGATCCAGCATAAGGAGTTTCCAAGTAACACCGGCTCTAATTTCTCTGCTAAACTTCTTTCATATGAGCTCTGCAGCAGACGGGAACCCCTGCTGAATTTGCCGCTGTTGGTTAAGAGGGTAAAAAAAAAAAAGATTATTTCTGTGCTTGCTGTGTCCTCCTGGTGGTCAGGTAAGGGAACAGCTCACATACAGAAATTTACAGCTGCAGCCTTTAACTGATTATTGTATCATACACATAACGTTATAGTATATTTATACCATAATCTTTATATTAAAAACTACAATTGATCCCAATTGGTCTGCATTGTTACTTAAATACATTTTGAATTCATTGATTTTACTTGTATGTAGAGACAGAGTATGCATTGCAATACAAGGTTTTATGATGAAACATTTGGACTCTGAAAACTTTTTCGTTCTATCAGAGTGTAGATTTCAGATTAAATTAAAACCTCATAATTTTTATTCTGCATTCAGCATCATGTAACCAAATGACTATAGTATACATTAATGTTCAATTTATCAGTTGTGTTTGACAGATTGACTGGAAAGGTCTTTGGTTGTAGCTGCTCTGTTAGAACATTTGGTAACACTTTATTTGAAGGGGTGTGCATAAGACTGACATGACACAGTCATAAACATTACATAAAATCTGTCATGAAGATAAAGAAGTCTTTATGAATGTTTATGACAGTTATGAAGTGTCATTTGGTAAATAATGGCACTTTTAATGCAAAGTTGCTCTAAAACTTGCATTGAAAGTCTATTAAAAATGCCAACTTTGCCTTAAATTGTCATTATTTACAAAATCATGCAAAGCTGGTACTTTTATTTGACTTTTAATGCGACCTTTAGAGCAACTTTGCATTAAATGTGTCATTATTTACCGAATGACACTTCATGACAACTGTCATAAACATTCATAAAGACTTCTTCATGTTCATGACAGATGTGTCATGTTTATAACAAGGTCATGTCAGTCTTTTGCACACCCCTTCAAATAAAGTGTTACCGAACATTTTATCCCAGCACCATGTTGCAGTGCTTGTTGTCCGTTTCATGTGTATGAAACAAACCTGGTGGTTCACTGATTTCTAATAGGAAAAACTGCAATCATTTAAAACACATTTTCAAGATGGGAGTCTGAATTAGCCACCTATTACTTTAGCTTAGTTTTAGTTTAACTTGCTTGTACAATAGAAATTTCAGTTCATGATAATTGAGAAAAAAAGGGAAGCAGACTGATGAGATTATGGATGTGCTGCTTGCATTAGTATTTATTCTCCTTTTCTGGGATTCCTGGCCCTGTGGTTGTGCCATAATCACCGTGTTTGCAGATGAAAGCTTGACCTTTGCTCTGTGAGATGTTCAGAGGTCCTAACCAAACCCTGCATTTAAAAATATCTGATATATCTGTTCTTTGATCTCAATGATACTGTTTGCTTCCTACGATTCTCTATCAAACTTCTGAGGTTATCAATAAACAGCTGGATTTATATTATGACTAAATTACACACAGGTGGACCATTTTTTTAGTGATTAGGTGATGTCTTAAGGCAATTTATTGCCTCTGATTTTACAAGAAATAAAAACCTTGTTAATTTTTTTCTTCCACTTCACAATTATCAACTGCTTAGTGTTGGTCCAACATAAAAACCTTGAAGTTTGTTGATGGAAGGAGGAGAATATGGAAAACATTCAAGCTTTTTAAAATCTCTAAGGAGAGATTCATGACATGTTTAACAGGAATGCTTAACCTCACAGGTTAATGTCTAAAAGCAGCATGAAATAAAGTTAATTAACAGTGTTTTCCTATCAACTTTTATTGTTGACGTGTTTTTATTTTTGTATAGCTGGAAAAAACAAAATGAAACTCACAGGACTTGGCGCCTTATGAAGCAGATGAGCAAACTATGCTGTCTTCTTGTTGCTTGGTTACTGCCTGTTTGATTTTTTTTCCCTTTTATTTTTCCTCATTTTTCTGTGGCAATGCAAAAGTCACAATTTTAAACAACCTGATTGAATTACATGCAAATAATCACGTGCATGTGCTCATTCGTGTATAGTAATTTTTCATGTCTTGTTCATTTGCTTTTATGTATTTTCTTCTTTCCCTGTTTGCTCAGCTGTCAGACTCATAAAAAGCCCAAAAAAGCCCCCAAGAAAAGATGGTTGGTGAACTTTAGGTGTTAAGTGAAATTTCACATTTGATTTGCTTTGAAGTCCCACTTCACCTCTGTCAAGTGTTAATTTACCAGAGCGTTTCTACTCAACTCATCTGGATGTGTCTCGTACCTATATATCCTAAATACACCTAGCACAACAACGCTAAATAACTAATTTTATTTAGAGTTAGCTGATTTTTACGGTACATTCAGTAATATGTATTAAATTTTCTACGTCCTGTAATACATTTGTTCAGCAGATGTTCTTTGGAAACTGCCAGAGAAATAAACTTTGATTCGTTGTCTCATCGTGCTTTTAACAAAGTTCTCTCTCCAAGTAGTTTTTTCTTGTCTGTCTGCAGCATTTTCTTTTTCAAACTGATTTGTCCTTCATACTGTCACCACCAAAGAAAGCAGAGGAGGAGACAGAAAGAAAGAGAGAGAGAAAAAAAAGCAGAGTCACAAAGAGCAGTGAGCAGCATCTGTAGAGTTGACTATGTAAAGGGCCGTGGGCGAAACTCGGCGAGCGCCACAACTGTATATGGATTGTAAAATAAAAGTCTCTTTAAACATGCAATACGCTGTGTAATAAATATATTTAGCAAGTCTAATAGCGTTAGTGTGTTTTTCAGAAGCAATACTGAGTGAGCTCGCGGCAGAGACTCTGGTTGGATGTTAGGTTCAAGAGAAATGCAATGATCAGAGACCTCAGATGGAGTTTCACAGTAGGTCTATAACATTATTATCATTATTGACATTGTTTTTGTGGCTTGTTGCTTTTGACTGCCTTTATTGCTCAGGGTTTTCAATGCAGTTTTGCAGAGAGATACTTCCACCTGTCTAGTTGTTTGCAAGAAAATGTAAATGCTTTGTCCATTTGATTGCAGTGTTTCTAACCTTGTCAGCAGATCAGACAAAGACAGATGAGACAGAGTTCTTTCCAACTGACAATGCTTTCCAGTTTTTATCATTCAACGGTTGTAAGGTTAGTTTGCCAATATCTGTAGAAGTGTAAAAGTCCTCTTTTGCACCACCTTTTTTTTTCAAAGACAGGTCTAAGTCAGATTGGATTCTGGCTACAACAAATGTTTTAGTTGTTAAAACATCAAAATATAGTGGAAAGTTCTTGGAAGCAAATCAGTGCTGTCCCTCAATGTTGAGCCACAATCTGTAAATAACAACTGATAAACTGTCATTTAGTTCGCAAATATCTGAAGCTGACATTTGCCTAATGAAGAGTGATAATAATCTGCGGGAGCCAAGGAGAGCACATCCAGAACCCGCTCCAGTTTCCCGCTCTGCACGGTTAACCTTTGTGGTTCGAATGGGGTTTTTTTTGAATATGTTGATGAAATTAGCCCTCTGTGATACGTTCAAGGCGGCGTTTGTGAGTCAGGCTCAGCTCCGGGCAGATGGCAGCAGGAGCGCTGCAATAGGTTTGCTTGATATTCATCAGGAGAGCTGACCTCTGCCATGATTTATTCTAGCATCCGACAAACTTACCTCTGTGTTCCCTTCTGCATAATGAATGGATGCAGAAAGTGGAAAAACAGGCATCTCAGTTTCATCTTTGCCTCTGCAGTCACCGGTTGCTTGGGTAAAATGGAAAGCGTAGAAAGTGTTGCAGAGTCAATCAATAAAGTTCATGTTGTATGATGAAAAGAAAATGCCCTCAATCTCACACTATAAAAGTGTCAGTAAATAAGTTTGTTTTCTTTTTCTTTTTAGAAATGTGGAGTTGTTAACAGAAAATGTTTGACTTTAGGTTGTGGCAAAGGCTTAGAATTCAGCTTTTCATCACAATTTTGTAAATACATCTATCAAAAAGATTTTTTAAAATCCTGTATATAAAATTTCACCAGTGATTTAATGTTTTTTTGTTTGTTTTTTTGCTGTTAAAATCAGCTTTAATCATTCAAACACTGTTACTCGAGTCAAGGTTTTGTCCCTTTTGAAAACATGTCATAAATTTACGTGGATACAATAAATTGTAGTTTTTATGATGCTTCACTCTCTCTGACTTTCTGTCAATCAGCACCCGAAAAGCTGCTTCATTATTACTGACAGTGTTTTAAGAGAAAGGCTGTTACAGACAGAGAAACATGGAGTGCTATATAAACTATGTGATATTGACAATCCTGGTTCGAATTCCTGTCAGTCTGCAATATTGACCAAACCATATTAGTTTTACTCTCTTGTTTCTTAGTGGACATTAACTGTCTACACCTTCATGTTTTGGACTCTGAAGTCTACATAAACTGTTTTATGCTGTGAATGTCAAAGAAAAAAGTGCTTAACATGAATGTCAATATCTCTAATATATATATATATATATATATATATCTCTAATATATATATATATATATATATATATACACAGTCCAGTCACATTAATGTGACCATCTGTGAAAAGCCAGAATAACCACCTTTCGCAGAGCGAACTGCTACGAGACGTGCAGGAAGAGAGTCACTTAGGTCCCTGAAGGTCTTCTCTGGGATGTTGAGCCATGCCGACTCTAATGCCGTGGCCAGCTGCGCTAGATTACGCGGTTGAGGATCCATGGCGCGAACAACTCGATCGAGATGGTCCCACAGATGCTCGATTGGGTTTAAGTCAGGTGAGTTTGCTGGCCAGGGGAGGACGGTAAACTCATCCTGGTGCTCTTCGAACCACGCACGTACACTGGCAGCTGTATGGCACCTCGCATTGTCCTGCTGGAAGATGCCATCATCCTGAGGAAAAACAATGCGCATGTAGGGGTGGACATGGTCCGCAAGGACAGATGCGTACTTGTATTAATCCATCGTGCCTTCCACAATAATCAGTGAACCCAGAGAATGCCAGGAAAACATTCCCCAGACCATAATGCTCCCGCCTCCAGCTTGGACCGTTCCTGCAATGGTTGCAGGGTGGTTCCTTTCAGAGGTTTCACGCCTTATACGCCAACGTCCATCTGTCCGATGGAGCATAAAACGCGATTCATCTGAAAACGCTACCTGTCGCCACTCAGTGGACGTCCAGCTGCTGTACTGGCGTGCAAATTCTAGCCTTCGTCGTCGATGAACACCAGTCAGCATAGGTGCACGAACCAGGCGTCTGCTTCGGAGGCCCAGACGCAGCAATGTTCGCTGAATAGTGGTTTGGGAGACACTTGTGGTAGCCCCTTGGTTCATTTTAGTGGTCAGTTGCTCAACGGTAGCCCGTCTATCTGCCCGAACGCATCTCCGCAACCGTCGTTCGCCTCTGTCATCTATGGCCCGTGGTGCACCACATTTGCCACGTCGTTGATTTTGGACAGTCCCATTTTGCCATGCACGGTACACTTTTACCACGGCGGCACGCGAACAGTTCACAAACTCAGCCGTTTCGGAAATGCTTCCACCCTTGGCCCGAAAGCCAATGATCATGCCCTTTTGGACGTCGGATAAATCGCTTCGTTTCTGCATTACGCCAACGATTGAAATGTTTTCCGAAGCCCACACACACCCTTATTATTTAACTCTGAAGTGGAAAGTACGTGGTGGTCACATTAATGTGACTGGACTGTGCATATATATATATATATATATATATATATATATATATATATATATATATATATATATATATATATATATATATATATATATATATTTTATTTTTTTTTTTTTTTTATTTTTCTCTACTTCTTGAATTATTCATTCCATGAATGCCCTCACTATATAACTGCTGAAATTGATTGTAATTGAGGTGTGTATTTGTGTATGGTCCCACTTAGGACAATGTCAATGAATAAAAACCTTAAACTGAAAAGCTGATGTAAAAAAAAAATAAAATAAAATATCCATGATATCCATAAAAATGAAAAATCATATCCATCTTCCAAAATCTCACAGAGAACTATTTAATCTATTTCCTTAAAAAAAAAAGTTGTACAGCAAAGTAATAAACCTACCAAAGTGTACCTGTCCAACAATACTGACAAGCCAGGCAAAGAGAGCATCAATCAGACAAACAGCCAAGAATCCCATGCTGATACAGATATTATCTGAGCACATTTGGACCTTTAGGCTTGTCGTAAGCTATAAGAGCGAAACAGAAACAGCAAGCAGTTTTTTTTTTCTGAAATGCTAATAACCATGAACACTACAATTTCCAAAATGATTCTCATAATGATTATTTTGCTTACATTTTTGTTGTTAAATGAAAAACTATTTGATTTTATATTCTATATTATATTCTATATTGAATCTATACTGATCATAGAAATAACACAACACAACGTGCCTATTTTCAAGCATATTGTGAAAAGCTTTCTTTATTCAGTGAATTTCCTCTTTGCCATACATACACTGTCTGCTGAACATGTTCTGGGGCTGACCATAAACATATTCATCTGGTCTTTTTCTGACATTGTTCTCAGGTTGCCACCATACAAAGGTGAATTAAAACTAACCTGTTTATGATAACAGGAGGAGTTTAAGGCTGTTTTCTCCCGGCAGGCGGGCAGAAGGCACACACGAGCACGGCGTCCCGCACATGCACATCAGAATGAACCCCGCTCGGCTGTGCCATCACATTTTGCAGGGAGCTCTGTTGTTGTTGCTCACATAGACGCGGGCAAACACACCTGGCACACTGTAAGCATGGATGTGATACCTGTGAGAATGTGTCACCCAGCACTGTTCCCACTGCAGTAGTGGGAGCAGTGAAAGGATATGTGCTTTCTTGTTTGTGACTTTGAATGTTTGGGTTGGTGCAGAATAAATTTGTGTGCACCTCAGTTGATGCAGGATGGATCATATTTTTTATGTGTATAAAATAATAGAGAAATTGTTAATTTGTGAAAGCTGAAAAATTATATTTGTGTGTGTGAGTGCACGCTCAAAAGTGCGTGCGTGTTTGTGTGTGTAAGTGAGAAGGGGGTGATATAGGACAGGTGCTTTAAGAGAATCCCTTTGACTCTTTGTCTCGTCACTAATTGGGTTTAGGGTCTGTATATGCACATGTGTGTGTGTGTTGGTTTGTGCAGAAGTGTATTCTTGTGTACTCATGGGAAAGCTTTGCCTTTTTTGCAATCCTATTCTTTGATTATCTGGGTTTTCACCGTACCTCAGAATACTTAGAATATTGTCTAAAAGGGCTGAAGAAAAATACTTCCTAGTAGTGAGCACGCATTTGAGACTTTTACAGTGTCCACAACATTTTGCAAGGATTTTAATCTTTTAAGATAAAAAAAAAAACATTACGTGTCTGTAATCTTTGACCAATCTTTTTTTTATGTAAAATATTTTGATTATGATTATATTCCATAATCCAACTTGGACATATCTAGTACTAAAATAAAAATATCTGTTTAATACGTTTGAGCTGATATAAAGAAAACTCTTTATAAAGCTTACTGAATATAAAATTACTATTTATCCACACAAAAGAGATGAGAAGTCAGTCATACACACACACAACCAGCTTACTAAACAGTTCACTTTCAACTTTACCTAATTTCCAATTTTCAACACATTTAACCTGCCAATACCAGTTATTGGCTTATTCTGAGTTTTCCTTGATTTAGAGTGCCTAGCCTTATACAAATGGAATCCTACTCTTATCTTAATTAGATTTACAAAACCCAGCTAACCTTTCTAAATTAAGCATGCTACATAAGAAAGTTCCAAATTGTTGGCATAGAGAACTTTTGTCACAGCCTTCCTGTTATTTGCTGAAAACTGGATCTCTCTCACCCTCGAGTTTCAAATTGCTGAATGTCCCCTTTGAAATAAGGTGTTTCCCCTGACTTCATTTTAAACATATCATTGATACTAAAAAGAGCAAAAGGTGAATTTCATTCTGTAACAGCTTCTACAATGAAGAGTGCTGTTGTCTGCACCACCTGCCAGGTGCTCAATATAGTTCATTCATGGATCAAAAAAGAAAAAAGGTCACAGTTTTGAGCTTCTGACTGGTAGGTGACCAGTCAGGACTGATGAAGCTGAAAATTGTGAGATTTCTGTCACCAATCTCTTGGTGCTCATATACGTCTGCCATCCAAAATGTACTTATTACAGACAAAGTGGTCATTTTTTTTCAGTGAAAACTCATATAAGAATTAGAATATAACTTCTGCATAAAACTTGTTTGAAACAATGATGGTTTTCTCTCACAGTGTACAAGTAGTCATGCATTCACCAGCTGGGATCTTAGTCTACAGCCTGAGTGGGAGTTCTTGGCTTAGACAAAGAAGACAGAGAAAATGTATTTTAGGGATGATTCTGGTATTGGTGAGATATTTTTTGTATCACCATTACAGTCAGTTGTTTTTGTAAAACTTTAGGTTTAGCTTTGATTAATTCAAAGATAATAGTGCTTAGTTTTCTGTTTGTTTTGTTTAGTTAAATTCTGAAAATATTTAAATCAGTGGCAAAAATGACTGTATTCCATATTTTTTTGGGTTGATACTTCCATGTATGACTTATGCATACATATAAGTCATACAACACAAATTAATTGTGTTGTTAATTTGAAAGAACAAGTTAAGAGTTTCTCCCATCACTAATTTTGCTCATTTTGTGGGGATTTAAAGGGCGAGTAAACTCATTCAGGATAATTTGTGTCACTTCCTACTCCAAGGAAGAACATTGTCAGTGCATTCTCTCTAAATTTGCATGCGCTTAAGCAAGCTGAATCGTGCCTGCCACCCACTAGCTATTTTCCACCTGGTGCCCACCTACACCCACAATAGTGAAACAGAGCTAAGGATAAACACAAATACAGACACAACAGAGTGCGCTTGGTGGTCACAGTCTTCAGATTAACCTCTATTCACACTGATGAGACCCATTGTCTTTACCTGGAGCTCTCTGCATCCAGAGCACAACACATACACCGCTCTGAAACAATGGTAATTGTGACCTATCGTCTCAAACAGTAGCTCTGTTTTGGTTTGGACTCTTTGAGGTCAGAACTCCAGGTCAGTCTGCATCAACCTGAAACAAAAACAGAGGCAATTAATGTCCCAAGACATGTCAAGGTGTGTGGTTCAAGGAACGTGCTCGTCAAAGTTGTTCAAAAGTTGAACATAAGTGTTTCAAGCTAAACTGGTGATTAACTTTAACTTTCACCGTTTCAAAAGTAGCAATCAAGACATTTGAATACTTGGGTAACACTTTATTTGAAGGGGGTGGAAAAGACTTTCATGAAACTGTCATAAATATGACATAACTCCTGTCGTGAACATGAATAAGCCTTCATAAATATTTATGACTGTTGTTATAAAGCGCCATTTAGTAAATTATGACACTTTTAATACAAAGTTGACATTATTTGAAATGTCTGTTATGACAACTTGACATTAACCAAGAAATCCTTACTGTTTAAACTTTACCTTCAATAACATAAAGTTACCTAATTTTTAAAGTGCAATCAGTAATACTTTTAGAACAAATTTACATCAGTAAAGGCTTATTCATGTTCATGACAAGTGTTTATGACACTGTCATGAAAGTCTTATTCACCCCCCTTCAAATAAAGTGTTACAGAATACTTGGAGTGTAATTTCTTCGTAACACGTCTCAAATAATAATAAAGGGATTGTCACCCGTATTTCAGGAACAGGTTATCCTTGACTGTAACTTTCAAATCTTTCTGCATTTGCATGAGGTGCTTTTTCAAGGCTTATCCACAGATCTTACTCTATATTAATCTCACAAAAGAAAGGGGATATGAAAGACACCTTGCCTGCACTCGCAGAGATAAATCATTAGGAATTTTGACATGTGTTTGAGATCATTATCCCCAGATGGAAGCCACACATGAGTCTTTTACACAGGTGTAATGTTTGCTTCCACAGTTTTGCAGCACATATTTTATTTCTTAAAAGTATCTTCTAAAGTATTTATAAAATTTAGAGAAATATGGCTTCATATTTGCTAACATGAGAGCAGAGTAGAGCTGCAGCTTTGCAGAGTGGACAGATTCTTTCTTAGTATTTTGTGCAATCAAATGGGATTATTACATTCAATCAGTCCTACAAGCTGCTTTTGAAAGCCCAAACTTGACCTTCATCATTTACGTTAACTCTCATTTTGTAATTGCATTATGAATTAAATTATAAACTCTACACTACCTGAATGTAGAGTACCTACTTCGATGTTCCCATTGATGAAATTTAATGGAACGGGGTTGGAAGAATTATAGTACACCTAATGGATACGTTAATCACACTGCTTTAAACAAGTCAAAACATCAAGATGCTACAGCAAAACTTTTAACGTTTTGTCACATTAAGGGGACAAAGCTTTGTGTACAATGTAATAGAGCATATCTGTGAAGTGGTGCTAAGGTAAGTCATTGTATTAAAAAATTATATAAAGTAAAAATCTGAAACTTGAGGTGTGCTTTGGTCCCCACCCCTTTATTCTGATACCTCTAAATTAACTTGATTGTTATGAATTGTCTTCAGAAATGACATAATTGGTTAAAGAAGGTCTGCTTTTCTTTAATATAAGTTCATAATAAATACAGCTGTTCTGTGAGGTTCTCAGAAGTTTAAGAAAATGATGGAGAAAATTGTTGTTACTTCCCAGGAGCAATTTAGGACACATATTAACATGCAAAACATCTGTTGTGATGACACTGAATGTGAAAGTAGGCATTCAAACAATTTTATGTAGAAGTGCTCTATGTATGGCAAAGCACTTTCATCAACTTCATAAAAATGGTGGTGGCAACATCATGACAGGGAAGCAGGTCAAAGTTCATTAGGAATTGATGGAGATGAACACAGAATGTTGCTTTTCATCTAATCTGATAGAACTGAGTCGTTTTGCAGAGCAGTAGAGAGAAAATGCTGCACTTTCCTTCGGTCTGTGCACATGAAATAATAAATAAATTACATTGATGATTGTGACTATAACAAAAAAATCTGTAAATGTTCAGTGTATGAAAACTATTATGAGGTCATACGAAAAACACCTGGGACCTTATTATTTTTTTTAAAGAACTAAGAGTTCAGATCTTTCATTCTGAACAAGCTTTAGGTGGTCATGCTCTTCCTTTACTGGTATATGAAGGTTATTACTTCACAAACAAAACAAGTTGTAAATGATGCTCAGGGAACTGAATTCATCTCGAACTCTACTACTACGGGTAGTAGAAATTCAAATCCAAATAAATCCAAATAAACACTAAGAAACTATAGAATTTTTGCTTTCCTTTGCGTTTGTTTCTTCACAATCTTGTAATCATGGAGACAGAAAGAGACGGAGGTAAAGAGGCAGCGGGGAAGAGGAGATCAGGTTTCTCGGCAGCTCTGTACCCTAATCCTGGATTTGGAAACGGGATGAGAAGAATACAGGTAAGTACAAACAACAAGCAATTACAGCACTGACATAGAATTGAAAGGTGGGGGGAGAGCAGCTAGACAGGAAACGGGGAATCTCATAGGTTGGAGAGGGGTTGGTTAGATGTAGGTGGGATATAAATACCTGCAGTAGAGTAGGGCAGAAAAATGCTGGGGGCATGACAGATGCTGACTTCCATTGATCGACGAAGGTTACAGCAGACCAGCAGGGCTGTATTGTTTAGCTCTCATTAGAGGAGACTCACATTTCAGCAGGTGTAACAGTGATTTTAAATCGAACATGAACCATTTTGGTATTCACCTCGTTTGAGGGTAGGGTTCTGCTTAAAACTTTAAAGAGTTTTGGCGGAGTTGCTGAAAAGTAACCTCTCGCAGTTTTCTACCCTCATATTCCCCCAAGTGCCTCAAGGGAGATGCATGCTTGACTGAGCCAGAGAAAAAAGGACAAGAAAAGAAGACGATTCTCTCGAGGTGTAAGACAACTAACGCAGCCAGAAAAAGACAGCAGAACAAGAGAGGCCAAAGAAGACGAGACGGAATCTCAAGAAAGAAGGCAAGATGGCAGATTTTAGGAATGCAATTTAGAGAGGAAAACGTCAAGACCAAATAAAGTGAGTTATTGTGCTTTAAAGAAAAGAAAGCTTTTAAAGAGACAGACATCAGTTAACACTAAGACTGCTAAAGAAAGCCAAAAAAACATGGCATGTCAGGGATTTGGTGCTGATTCCTTCACCCCGCTGGCAGGCGATTCACCCTTACCAATCCTCATGCACCATGGCTCCACCGGTGACTGTTTACCGGCCACGTCCCATGCTCACGGTATGGTTTCTGCAGGTAAATCAAGTCCATAATGTTCTTCCTACTTATTATGCGCTGTCTTTGAGATGATACTTCTATTGTTCAGGGTTATTTCTAAATTCTTTTAGCTCAATTTATGTCTTTGTCTTTTAAGGTCCTTCAATTTTTTTTGTACAAAAAAATAGCTTACAAAAACGTTTTGCAGCAAAGCTTTTGAAAGCACAATTAACATGAACCTTAATCCACATTGTGTTGTCGAGATGCTAAATCCCAGCTGTAGCGGTGAAGGCCAAGAACAATCGCTCTAATCGTTCTCTACCAGGAAAGATATGAACATTTGATTTCCTGAGCATCGACATCCCTTCAGGCAAATCTTACTAATCATAACTGTTATCACAGGTACATGTTGGGGTAAAGACAATTCCAATAGACCTGAGGTTACATGCCACTTTGTCCGTTAAAGGTTATTAAGAAATAATAGCATCTAAAATTATTTATCGTCATAAAAGTTTATTGAATTTATTTATCAATATTATTGGATTTAATTCTTAAATTATCTATTGGCATACATAAATGTTAAAGTCTAATCAAAACATATTTCTTCCAGTAAATTAAATGAAACTTTGATGCATTTTTTTTTTCAAAATCTGAATTTACTCATGAAAAATGTATCTAATATGTTACTTTGGCCCAGCAATCTGGGGATAATTGTTTCAATCTCCCCGCACTCTTCCTCATGACGGAACATCATGGAAAAACATTTTAATTGGGATTGAAGTTCCTTCTAAATGCAAAGACTCACAAGAGATGGGATGGGATCATACAGAACATGTTCATGTAGCAGATGCAGAAACGGAACATGTGAAATCACATGCAGGTTAAACACATGTGTTTCACAAGTAAAGCCAGTCAGAAAGCCATAAAATGGTGCAGTACTCAATCTTTGTTTTCACGGAAACACATTTCCATTAGTACTTTGTGTTGATCTTAACAATGGCAGTGAGCATTCATTAGTGCCTGGAGTGAGCTAAAAAAAAAAAAAAAACTGCCTGAAGATGAACCATGAATAATTATGCGGTTAGCAAGATCATTTACAGCGACAAGCAAATCGGAGCTTTTGATAAGAGCCATCATCAACGTATGTGTCTTGTTTTGTCACCAAATCTGTATTCATCCCACAGCAGTACAGGCAATGAGTAACAAATCACTAAAACAGCTCAGAGATCCTATTATTTCTGGAGTAGGCTAAACTGGACAACTTATTAAAACAATTTCCTTCTCTTACCAGACAATTAGGACAGATGTTATAATTATATATGACTCATAACCCTTTGAATGAAAATGGCTTTAACTTGAATCCAGAGGAAAAACATGAAAAAAGTGAGTTTTTATGAAGTCACTGTTTGATACATTATTCAATCTTATTCAACATCATGGGTTTGTTTTTCTAATTGTCAATCAAAATCTAACATTTCTTTGTGTGTTGTAAATTATCAGACATCAGTGACATGGCAACATTTAGTGAATGAGCTGAATGCTTCTATATTTAGAACCAATGTTTTCTGTATGTAAAATAAAAACGGGTTTTGTTTTTTCTTGGTTTTCTGCATCAGTATCGTCAGGATTATCCTTGGGTCAGACCTCCAAGAGGTCCCACATGCACCTGTCCACTTCCTCTCTTGGGAACGCCCTCAATAACGCTCCTCCGAGTTTACATTACCCAGTCACCCCCTGCCATTACAGCAACCAGCAAGCAACCTACGGCATGATGACAGGTGAGCAAATGAGGTCAAAGAGTTTCAAATTAGTTAGTGAATCAGCAAAAACAGGAAAAATGTTCTCTGTTATTTTACACCAGTTTTTTTCCAAATGCAAAAATGGCCAATATGCATTATAACTACTCAGGTAGAGTAGTCATAGTGGAAAGAATGCCATTTACCAATCCAGTAGTCATTTAACTCAAATAAGTGTTTTTGTCAGAAGCAATAAATTGTATGACATTAGAAAGTAACTCAGAAAATAAGAGCATAGCGACACCCTCCACATTTCTTGGAAAAGGTGTTTGAGAAGTCTTAGTCTTGACTAACAAGAAAAGGTTTAATTTGACTGCATTTGTTCAGTGCAGAAAAAAATACACATTAGTGGTTTAATTAGATGTAGGTGAAATGACCTATTTCAGGTCATTTAGATGTAGGCTTAATTAGATGTAGGTGAAATTATTTGATCAAAAATAATTAAAGTTTTTAACAATGCAAGGCCTGACAAGTCACCAAGGGCAGCAGGTCAATTCAGCCCTTTGCCAGTTTGTACCCCAATTTCATACCCAAATCTTAGAATTTCATTTCCTTCCCTTGTAAAATAACTTGCTAAACAATTGTCGTATATTGCAATGTTGAAACAGATTTTGATTAACCCAAACATTGAATTTATCCACAATTGCGTTTTATTAGTTCTAATAAAATACTGCATGCTTTTTTCCCATGCAGCCCAGGAGATGCTTTCTGCCAGTATATCTCAGACTCGTATCCTGCAGACCTGCGGCGTCCCTCACCCCAACATGGTGAGTGCTGCAAATCCATTGCAAGGTAAAGAACAGATCCACACTCTGCACACACTCACGCATTCATGCATTCCCTCGCCTGCAGGCTAATTCCATTAAATTAGGCAGGAAATGTGTTTACTTTGTGATTAGTTTCAAGTTTGCTGTCAGATAAAATTAATTCAGGACTTTATTACCTTTCTTTTGAACAATCTGGCGCTGCAGCTGACCAAAACTGACAAATGTCTTACTAATTCCTTTTAATCCTCTCAGGAGATGAGGTATTTAACCGTCAGCAGGAGCAAAAGTTTCAATGCAGGTTTTAAGGCTTTCTGTTCCCAGAAACAATGTTTGTTTCATTCAATTTTGGAAGAAAGTGATCAGTGGTTTTGATATAAATTTCTATACAACTTTTTGTAATTTGTTAAACAATAGTTTCATACCCAAAGAAGTCTGTTCCCTGAAAATAATTTACATTTATTGATAATTGCTTCTGACATTACTTCCTAAGCTAATGGCTTTAATTATTCGAGGTCTATCTCGGCAACATCCACTGTCTATCTGGAACAATTTGACAGTATTGATCCATTTATGCTGTCAGAGACTGTGCTTAAAGGACATTAAGATGAAATTAAAGAGGCACACCTTCCGCACCGCTGGGAGGAAGGAAGACTAATTCGTCACTTCGATTATCTTAGATTTTCTTCTGACAACTGAATAAATGGCAAAATCAGGCCATTAAAGATAGGCCTGTGTGCAGATTTTGTTGTCAGCTTTAAAGAAAGGAACAAAATGAAGGTATCTGGATGAATACATGCCAGCACAAAAAGATATTGATTCACATGCGAAGAAATAAGTATTACCATTAGGTGGACTGACAGGCCACACCATAAAGAAATGTCAGTAAGGAATGTAATGAGATGTGAATGAAGCGTTAAAAGGGGATCTTGGTGTGGATAGTCGCCTCTCATGAATCACCAAAATGAGGCTTATTTAATTTGCTCAAAGAGATTTATGGCTCAAAAGAGGACATAGAGTTGGTATTGTTGTAACTTGTGAAAAATGTTAGATAAAAATAAGCACAACTTTTTTGTGTCTAAGATATGCTAATTTTTTTTTCTTTTTCATTAACAATATAAACATTTCAGCATGTGTAGCACAAGTTATCACAGAATACTATCATTTTTGCCTCTTTTGCTGTTGTTCAGCTGTGCAGTTTTCTTCTGTCTGCGCTGATGAAGATTCAGGCATGCTGAATCACTGCCGGCTCCGACTCACAGTATTCTGAGCTTTCTGCTGTGTGTTTCTACTTTCAGGAGCAGCAGTATGTAGAACATTGGATTTTCATTAGACATTAGTAAAAAGATAAGACAGTGATGTAATAAAAATGCAGGGTATGTCAAAAGTGCAGGTTCAGTGTAACTTTATTTTGATCAGGGGTGACAGCTTTTTTATTTTGATAGAGCTAAATTGACTCAATAGTAAATTGAAAAACAATCAATGGGAAAAAGTTGTAATATAAAATCTTCAAAAAATATTAATCCCATTAAATTTAATTATACATGAGACCTAGAACATTTTCTAATTACAGTAATTCATTAAAGTGAATTACCAAGACATATATGGGTTTAAATTGTTTAGTTTATTAGTAGTAATTAAATCAGTTGGCAAAGAGTAATACTGACTGTTGAATGCTAGGATAATGGAAAATAATGTTAATAATAATAATAATCAATTTAATTTGTACCGCACTTTTCATTAGAAAAAATCTCAAAGTGCTACACAGTGCAACTAAAATCGTAGATAAAATCAACATCATAAAAACTCATGTGGGGGCAGAATAGGCTTGCTTAAATGAAAAATAATGTTGACTATTTCAGATTTTGCTCATGTCAATAACAGTTTAGAAAGTATTTGTAAATGTTTGGGAACTCAGAGCAGACCAACTGGCCTGACATTGAGAGCAAATCATTTTCAAATTCTTTCTGGAGAAAATATTTTAGTTGGTTTTGTCATTTCAGGTATTTTATATTAAAATTTTGGATTTCAGAAAGGAACTTCTGCTCCCTTATTCCAATCTTTAAGCCTTTATAGCTCAGAAAAAAAAAGTTCACCACGGTTCACCCAGTTTAGATATTTTCCCTTTTATTTGCAGGGTAGAATTGTAGTGCATATTCTGCTCTTTTCAGTGAACAAGCACATGGATCTATGCAGCAATTCTGACTTAAGAGCCAGACTTCAGCCTTAAATTATTCATACACCTCGCAGATATACATTTGAAATAATATGCATTAATAAAAAAGTTTTCTCTGGTTGGAAGTATATAAGAAAAGTTTCTACAGCTATCCCTACAGTGCGCCCTCCTGTCAAGTCAAAGGCCTTATTACGTCTTCTACTGTGGCTGATTGGCAAAACAGAGCTAAAAAAAGAACAAAAGTTAAACCTGATATAGAGTAAAACCAGTTTTAAGAAGTATAACAAATAGGTACTGTTAGATAAGGCAGTGGCTATAACAAAATCAAACCTTATTAAAAAAAAGAACTGCTGTGAATATGCATTCAAGTGTAGCTGCTGCAATGCCTATTTTGTGCACTTTTCCATTTTTTTTTGCCTTTTGACTTTGCTTAAGGAAAGAGCAAATCTCTGGCAAAAAGGCTATCAGGGAGCCTTCATACAGCCAGTGAGTCCACTTGTGTAATGGTGGGAGGGCAGTGGGGAGTGACTGCTGCCCGGTGCGTCTGCATAGCACACAAACAACTCATGTGCTCACTGTAGCATTGCTGTTTCCCCAGGGAACATCAGTGGATGCATTAGGTAGAGCCCAGGAAAGGTCCACTTTCTCTTACCAGTTCAGTGTGTGTGTGTGTGTGTGGGGTGGGGGGGATTATACCTTAAGGTTTGTTAACTAGAAAAGTTTCTTTTTTTTTTCTCTCTGGGGTGAAAAAGAAAAGTTTCTCCTAAGAAAGAAAAGCACAAAACTTTTAAATATTTTCTTTGAAATTTTATATTACAGATATGAATAGGGGACAAATAGGAGGTGGTAGGAAAAAAAAACGATATATTGTCTTTAAAATTTATACGAATAACAATGTCAGATTTCCTTACCCATTTATTTTGATACCTCAGAATACAATTCATTGTAACTAATTGGCCTCAGAGGGAACTAGTAAATAATTTAATAAGTAGTTGGCACAACTGAGTGGAGATTACAAATTGCCTTGATCAGATGAGTTGGAAAATGGAAAACCTATCTGCCTCAGAAACCATCTGTCCACAAATGTTGAAATTACCAGGTCATAGTGACATTGATCAGGATTAATGTTGATTTCTCAAAGCTGTCTAATATTCAGTCTGCATGTAACATCATAAATTGTGTGAATAACAGCACGAACAGTACATTTTTGAAAATGTCAGTGATATAAACACGTTTGTCACGGTACAAAAGCACACCTTCGTGAATAGATTATCTATTGCATACATTAGATAACACTTTTTAGCAATAATTTTGCAGGCAGGCATTGTAATGTGATGGCAGCTTGCTGTCCAAGCAATATCCTGTCTCTCCCTGAATAGCAGCAGGGTTAGGCTCCTGTGTCTGAATGGAAAGAATTGATAAAGACTTGGTGGGTGACTGTTTTTTCCGAGGTGTGTCTGCTGTGCCAGCCAGACATTTATCAAAATCAGTTGGATCTGCTCTTAACTTTGCATTTGAACTCTTATTTTTGTTTTTTTAGTGTTAACTGGATATGAAGCAATCACCTTTCATTTTTAATTAAATTATATAAGGATTGTGTTATAGTACATATACATTATGGTAAACTCATGATCAAAACTTTCCTTGCATCTGTGCAACAGCAAAGAAGAGCACCGCCAATGTGCTTCATAGTCTATCTGCCTTTCCAACTTGAATACATTTTCCAATCTAAGATTATCCTCCACTCATAATGAGGAACAACCCAACTGAGTTCAGGTTTACCAAGCTACCTCGACATTTTCGACCTGAAAGCAGGAGCTGGGCAGTTTGAACTTAAACACAGTTGGGTTCCAACAAAACATCCAATTTGGATGACTCCAAACTCAAACCTGTTGAAAATATATGGTAAACATATATTTCCAAAAGCCATGTCTTTGCTATAGGATGATAGGAGTAATTGTTACAAGACCGTACTGATGGTCACAAAGAGTGTGAGATTGATTTCTGGTTGCTAATAGACAATTAACCAAGCGTCGCATGCACAGCATTCACAAATTCTCCCCATTTTTTATTTCTAAATATCAGTAAAGATATTTACTGAATTATCAAGCCAACATAAAAAAGGGGGACAGAACTACAACAACATTTGGCTATTTATATGAAAAAATGGTAGAAAAACTGACTTGGCACCATGAACCAACTGTCAAGAAAAGGATGACATTTTCATTTTCTTTTGCTGTTGTGTACCAATGTGCACTGTGTCCCCATTTACACAAGGGGGAAGTATTGCATGGCTCACTGTGGGTGTCATAATGTTCAAATGGTCCTGACACGAATTGTTCCAGTAAGAATATTAGATTGATCACTCAGTGGTTTTATAATTGTCCTCATACAATTAGAATTATGCATTTCATAGACAATTGGCCATCGTGTTTCTCGCTGAAGCTCAAACAAATCATAGCAGCTGATTCCTCCCTGCATGACTCTCTGGAAGACGTCTGTCATTAATCTGTCATGCATAATTACCAGCAAGAGCCATCGCCTCCACTCTTAAGTACTTTATTCCAACAGCTGTGGTAACAAAATGTTTAATAGAAGCAGTGGATTTTCTTTTTTCGTATTTCATCAGAGTGCAGAGTTTTAAAAGATAAGTGCAAGCAGGGAACTCATCTGTGCGTGGTAATCCCGAAGCCAAAGGTGAGTTTTGTTAAATTACCGGTAAACTTCAGCATATTGTGCTAAGTGACAGGGAAAAGAATAGCTATTCAGCAAGTCCCTTAAAAAAATACATTGAGATTAATTTAGCACTCATGTCACAGACTACCTTGTTCAGACTCCGCACTCTGTTTTTATCAGTAAATTGAACTGGCTCAGCTGTCACCCAAGTGTGCAGCTTCAAAAAGAGAACCAATTTCGCACAACAAATATCTCCACAAGCGCGGCAGTGGGCGCTGATTGTGTGTGTGTGCCTGTCTGTAGATGCAATAATGATAGCTTAAGTCTACATGCTGTTTCACGAAAAGAAGATGAAGAGGGAGGCGCTGATTAGGTTTAAACCTTCTATTCACTAAAGGGTGGAAATTGTCATTATCTAAGAAACACATTCAATCAAGCTCATAAAACTGCAGTCACTCTTCTCAGAGGTTTTGCAAAAAGAAACTCAAGTCCTGGTTTCCAATAAAAGACTCGAAAAGATCCACAAACATCTAGAGGACTAAGAATTTTTTTAGAGATGCTGATAAAAAAAACCCGCGCTACTGTGCAGACCTCAGAACAATAGTGTAAAACCAGCATCATGGAGATCAAGGAACACACCGAATAAACCTGGGACCTTTAGGTTTGCATACAAAATTCTGTGTACGAGGGAAGGAGGAATCATTGAAAACCAGTCTAACAACACTGTCCTTATGGTGAAACAGAGCGGTGGCAGTATCATTCTTGGTGTCTGTGCTTGTTCAGCAGAGACGGGAAAGTTTGCCAGAGTCGCTAAAACAAAGTAGATAAATAAATACAAGTCATCGCAGGAGAAAAACCTGTCAGAGTCTGTCGAAGTCCATAGATTAATGTACTCATGTTTTAGAACGACCTAGGTAAAGTTCAGACCTGCTGTTTGTGTGGCTTCAAAAGATTTCTGCCAGTCTTTGGGCGTCTCTAAGTGTCACACCTTCACTACATCACCTCTTTCTGTCATACTTTCCTCTCTGCAGGCTCTCTGACTCCTTGCATATATAAGTTTCCAGACCACGGACTCAGTAGCAGCTCTTGTGCTCTAAGCCACGGTTTTTCCTCACTGCCGTCGACACTCCTTTCAGCCGACGAGGTCTCTGGGGGCCCCGGCGGAGAAGTGAAAGGTGACGCACAGCGGAAAGGAATGCGGGAGCAGGAAGAAGCTCCCCCTATGGACTCCCCGCAGATACGAGAACTGGAAATGTTTGCAAATGACTTCAAAATACGCCGGATCAAACTGGGTGAGTACAACCTACAACAACCTGCTATATCTTTATCTAAATTATGCTTTGTTTTGTTCTGCTTTGTTTTTTTTTTTTTCGGCAATCGTCTTGCTTCCCCCACTGCTGGCTGCATTCTGTGAGGCATTGCTATTTCTATTTTATTTTGACCCCAGGCTACACTCAGACTAATGTAGGCGAGGCTCTTGCCGCAGTGCACGGCTCAGAGTTCAGCCAGACCACGATCTGCCGCTTTGAAAATTTGCAGCTGAGCTTTAAGAACGCCTGCAAACTCAAGGCCATTCTGGCAAAATGGCTCGACGAGGCTGAGCTGGCTGGTGGTGAGTCACACGAATCCACTCCATCATCCCCCATGCAGTGTTTATTTACAGTAGGTGTCATCTTTATCCAGTAACATTAAACCTGCACCTTTGATTTGTTGCCATAGTATTTTATATAAGTGGTATTACTAGGATGGGGAGCTAAAAACGTACATTCTTGCTCCATTTTTACCAGTGTACTATGGCTTTTTTTTCTGAAGATGAACGAGAAGACAACATCTGAAGTAGAAGCTTGGTTTTCATTTGAGAAAAGCTATTATGCAACATCTCAAAAGTATGATGTCTAAAAAATGTATACACAAAAGTCTTCACATCCATCAAACCTTCGTTTATGTTGTCATGTTGTGGCAAATATGCTTAATATGAGAAACAGCAAAACAATTTAAAGCATTGTACTGAAAACTTTCTATGGCAAGAATATTATTAGGATTTTTAAAGATTTTTCTTGTTAAAATGTCAGAGAATCGGCAGAATGTAAATGCTAAGAGATAAACCGAAGCAATGTGTTGTCAGATTTGAAAAAGGGAAGCATAATTTTCAAATTCCATGACAGCAAAAATACCTGAGTTGAATCGATAAAAGAGATCTTACATATATATATATATATATCGTTAAAAGTTTCGCTTTGTGTTCATGTAATTACGGACATAAATGAATACGCTAATTTATTTGTTTCATGTCTGCTGTTGATTGATTTCACTTGAGTCATTTATTTACTTTGCAGAATTTAAAAAAAGAGAAAATCTGCTGCAATTTGAGAGAGTTAAATCATTTGACATTTAATTAATTAAGACTAATTCAGTCAAAGTGAGAAGCGACA
Source organism: Poecilia picta (assembly GCA_033032245.1). Lineage (NCBI taxonomy): Eukaryota > Metazoa > Chordata > Actinopteri > Cyprinodontiformes > Poeciliidae > Poecilia > Poecilia picta. The sequence continues at coordinate 35,014,899 of CM065354.1, read as the reverse complement.
AAATTAATTAAGATATTTACATGAACAAAGCTGTGCTTGAATTTTGTAGCATTTGAATGTTTTTTTTTTTCAATCACTCATAAGCTTCAATGACAAAATACTCTGACTTCTTTGTAGCACTGTACAGCGATAAAACTGGAATGAATGAGCGGAAGAGGAAAAGGAGAACAACCATCAGGTATACTTTGTGAGGACAAAAAGTGTAAAACCATCCAGTTCACTCAGTGTTTAAGAATTTTTGCTTTTATTTTTTGTTCCCTGTTTGATCCTGCAGCCTGGGAGCTAAGGAGGCCCTGGAGCGAAGCTTTGTGGAGAAAACTAAGCCATCCTCTCAGGAAATAGCCCGAATAGCCAAAGGCCTCCATCTGGAGAAGGAGGTGGTCAGAGTCTGGTTTTGCAACAGACGCCAAAGAGAGAAACGTGTCAAAACAAGCCTGAGCCTGAGCTCCTGTTTGACCAAAATCAGTCCAAACTGTCTCACACAAATAAGTAAAACCCAAAGACCACTGACGTAAACTGAAGCGCTAAGGTTCTGAGCTAACGCGACGGAGGCTCTTTCATGACCACAACTTTTCAGGCAGATCCAAGAGGAATAAATTCAGTAACATGTAGGAATGAAGAAGCGTAAAACCTTTGTTAAAAAACAAACAAACAAACAAACAAAACAAAACAAGAATTCCTTGTATTTCTTGAATGTATTGAAATGTATTAGAAATTCATTCAGGCAAAATACAGCTCCTTGCAAAAAAATATTCATACCCTCCTACAACATGTTCTTCATCGAGAAAGAACACAAAATTGTACCAAATTATGAAGGGGAAGGAAAATGACAAATGATATTCACAGTTTTTAACAGATGGCATCAAGTCTGAGTTTTTAGCTGTGTGTGTCTTCTCAGCTTTACTGAGTTAAAGCTTTTGAGAACCAACTTTAATTGGTACAGCAATTAAAGGCTCCGGTGGTTTTGCACACCTGAGGACTGATTTTTTTTTTTTTTTCATTTGAAGTTCATTTGAATTGAACCACATTGAAAAGCTAATCATCAAATGTGATGTTCTCTGAAGGCACCATCAGCTGAGTGCCTTCCTGAAAGCTTTAATCTACAACACTGTCCTTCAACCTGTGCTTGTTTATTCCAAGAAAAAATGAAAAAAAAAATTAGAAAACTTTTTTTTTTCATATTTATGCTCTTCATTCGAATGTTTTTGCCTTGCTCTCTCTTAAACTACTTGAAAGATATTGAATTTTCTCTAGTTGAAGTTAAAACCAACTCTATAATATATATTTCAATTTGGACAGCAACCTATTTATTTGAAAACTAATATATTGCGTTGTCATGTTTTGCTGAAATTTGTTTATTTGATTGACAATTTAGAGTTAAATATCAAACTTTTAGACAGCATAGAGCTTTTTAGTCTTATTTCTGTGATGTTTTGATTTCGGCGTTGCTTTGTGTTGCTTTAACGTGTCATACAATGGGAATCACCAGCCAGCACTGACCCTGACACTGACCCTGACCCTGACCCTGACCCCATTGGACTGACTGATGTGAAATGTCTAAGCAGAAAGCGAGAGAACTCTGACAGTTTGGACTTTGTCTTACTGCAACTGCAACTTACATCAAAAGCCAGTAACTGCTGTCTGGAACAGCTTGAAATTGATTTATGAGATCCATATATACGTTTCATAAAATGTCTGATAGACAGTTTCTTTACTCTTGCCAAAGATGTCCAGTACTCATCCGGTAAAATGAACCGGCTGTCCGAGTTGTGGACACTGGAATGTACTCTAGGTTCAAACGGTGAGTTGAGTTTTATTGATTAAATATGTCACCTGTGCCAAGTCTTGTTTTTACAGCTCTATTATCAAATCAATGCACACATTAAGGAGACGGAGTGAGGATTCATAAATCAAACCAGCCAACACTTTAATTCAGGAACAAACTGTTTCCGTTGTGACTTGTGTTGGGTTATGCAACTCGAGTGCTGCCAGGGGAGTTAAATGCGGCGGGGTTGTGGACTGCCTGTGCAATTCTTAGAGCGTGAAAAGTTAAAGACAAGTTATGCCTGAAAGAGACTTTGTGAAAAGCTTCTTTGGCAAGAGTGAAAGTGCCTTTGTGTTATTGATGCTGGCTGTGAGGGTAGTGTTGCAGATTTATAAGTTAGTCTTTGTGTCTCCTTTTAACTTTCTATACATGTGAGATTGAAAGTTAGTGAAAATGCAGGAAATTTCAAAGCTAAACTCGACAAATTATTGACGGTATCACCTGCTTTCTGTCATACCATGTAAATACCTAATGCTATCGTAAAGGAAACACAGCATAGTTGTCATATTTATTGTTTAAGCAACAAAATACTGTTTTCACTAACGAATGCATGTAATTTCTTGTCAGTGCAGACCATTCTGGTGTCTTTATTTGTTTTTTGTTTTTTTTCCAGAGTTGTCTGTTAACAAGCTCTAAAAGTCAAGTTATTATGTGGCTGTGCAGTCATGATCAAAACCTTTAAGACAAATGAAGTTGTTCCAGAATCATGGCTTCAGTTTTGCTTAATCATTTTCCTTTCAACATTATACATTTACCGCACACAGAAGTGGATAATAAACATTTTGTTAGTTCAAAACATTTTTATTTATACAAAGCATTACATAAGGTCCCCAGTGAAATGAAGATCTGAATAACACCCTAGCAATGAACCGCAATTTCTCTATTTGACCTTGAACCACTCAGTTATCCCTTTTTCCCTGGAACAAGGGGAAAAGGGACAACTCCCCCCCCACCCCCCCAACACCACCATGCTGGGGAAAACACTGTTCATCACCACTTTGCTCCTGGACGATGTTTTGATATCAGCCCTCGTTCATAGTATAGTGAGCCCACTCCCTTAGAGGAGAGACAATCCCCAGACTAGGATGGGCTCAGGTACTTCACACAGCGTGGCACAAGATTCATGGTGAGCTTCATAGTTTTCATCTCTGCAGTCCATTTCACAGAAGTTACAAGTCGCCTAAAGGATTTTTATTTCTTCTGCAGAAAACAAAACATTTAACCAGCCCTGGCGTACATTTTGTGTAATATTATTTTCTTCTTGATGTTTCCTTTGGGTTGAAATTGCACCATTGAGGTCCTGATCCCAGCCCACCCAAAGGTTTGATCTTGAACTATCACCACACTGCAGAAGAAACGATCACTCACTCAAATCTTTTTTGCAACAATAACAGTTGCTCGACTTTCTAGGTTTGCTCTCTGCATTGCAAATAAGGGTTTTAGAATTACTGTAATTCATTCACTTACTAAATAATCGCATTTCACCCTATCTCTCCCCAATTGCATTGCTTGCTAATGAATCTTTAAACTTTTTGTTTTGTGACCATATGATGGAAATGTTGGTAAAGGTTGCCATATATACAGAAATGAGCCAAAATCATTGGCTTGTCAGCATACTTAAAAAAACAACCTTTTCTTTGTATTGATTAATATGCAGAATTTATGTTGTAGGAATTTAGGCTTACAGCAGGGATACATGTTACGTTAGTATTTTTCTCAGCATATTTCTATAAAGGTATTGACATGAAACTCACACTAGATGTCAGCAACAACCAAACTACAGTTTTTCTCTGTCGCTGAGTTGGTGCATTTCTCAGAACAGAATTGAAATTCTCCAAACTACTTGTTTAATTTTCAAATCAATTTGTCACTTGGGCACACCAAAAAAGGATTTATTGTTCCTTTCAACAAATTGCAAAGCTTTTGGACATCATACAGGCTCAGTTCTCTGCTTCTTCCTACAGTTTCAATTGCTTTTGTCATGTTGATCAAACGGGTCTCTGTTGAATTGCCTCAACCTCCACAATATTTAAGCATTATTTCATTCCATGCAAATGCTTGAGCAAGTTACCATATGTCAGTTATATTTGCATGTCACATGGCCAAAAAAATTTGTTTTACATTTATATGTCTTAAGTTTGTTTCATTCTATTTTATTTTGTTGTCTTGTCTTTTATGTCTGTTCAAAATAAATAAATCTAGATATTTCCATTAGATGTGTTTTTTTTTTCCTAAATCTGGAAACATTTCCAGAAAGGCCATCAATCACCTCACCAGTAATGATCATCACCAAACCTCAATGACTTTAGAGTGACACAGGGAGTAAAAATTGGAAGCAATGGAAGACAAAGGATAGCGCCAAAAAGTGTATTCAGACAGCACTTCTAAAGAAAAAAAATGAAGATAATTTAAAATGAGCTGCAGAATATTAGGACAGTCCAAATATTCAGACTTTATTCACCAGACTGGCAGAATAAAGTCCGGTGAGATGCAATCAGTTGAACCTTTTGGATGTAATTTTAATACCATATTTGGAGAAGAAAAAGACCAAATTTCCACAAAATTATTTTCTGGGGTGATGTGGGGGTGGTAATCATTTCTGGCTGTTTTCCAACATATGGAACTGACATCATGTAATCAAAGGCATGTATGTATGTATGTATGTATGTAGAAATGCACATACATAGGCATTCTGGGTAAGAAGCTGGAACTGAAATGATCACAAACAAACTCACTTTGCTTCTTTTAAGAACAATACAGCAAAAATAAAAGTCTGGAGCCTTTACAATTTAACAAGCCATCTTTGAACTCAGTCCAGCTACAGAAAACCTTAATCGCAAATGTTGCATGATCTTTTAAAAAGAAGACAACTTGCTATTTTTAGATATACCAGAGGAAATTGTAATTTTTAAAGAACTTCAACTTAATATTTGTGTGTGTTTAAAGATAAAAGAAAAAAACAAAACTTTTGCAAAAAGGGAAATGGACATTTCTTTCCCTGGGATGTTATTTCTGAAAAATGAAATAAACATTAACTTGTCACTACTTCTTTTTACACTTTGGTTGAGACGGACACCTGGTGTTATAAGAAAGTTCAAAATTAACTTTCTCCATATGGAAAAACAGTACGAGAACCAATCAGAATCGTACCTGAGGAAACTTTATTCCTTATAAAAGCCATAAACCTTTACAGAATCAATTTACAATGACAAAGAAGTAAACAAACATGAGTACGCATGTCTTTGAAAACAAACACCCACCCAGGCAACGGCACTCATCAAAATCTGGTAAGACCCTAATTCTGTTTACAATTATGTTAGACTGGTGCATGATAGAGGAAGAAATGATGAGCGAAACCTCAGTGGAGTGTGTTGGGCTATGTGTGTCACACACGTGCAAGAATGACATTTTCAGTTCATTTTGAATGAACAATGTGGAACTAAACGGCCAGAGAGAGAAACATACAAAGTTTCATTGAACAGACATCACCGTCTCTCTCACAGAGCCTGAAACTGCTGACATTAACAATTCACTTTGTTGGAAAGTCAGACATAAAACATTTGAAATCAGTGTCATTTCAACATACACTTCCATCATTTTGTAGCTGTAGTGTGCATGTGTGTGTAGTTTCTTTTGTAAGAGCCAGCCGAAGATTCCTAAAGAAAGTAACTGCACAGCAGCCGAGAGAGAAAAGAGACTGCAGAGCCAGCGCTTTTCTGCAATCGCTGATTAAATCAAAGCCAAATAAAACCTTATTTAATTACTTTACATCAACAGACAATTTAAAATCCTGCCAGTCTTCCATTAAGCCCGAATTAAACTTTAGAGGCAAAGTTAGTGATGGTTATTCTAACACCTGGCTGTAAATGTCCTGTAAGCGATAAAAGAAAGCAAAATTGTCCACTGGGAGTTCTAATGGAGGTGGAGAAAACGAGTCAGGTGGGTTTAAATGAACCCAAAGCAACACAAACATCAGGTAAATGATCTGAGAAAAAGAAAGCAAGAGCCATCTGTTTATTGACAACCCCAAAGCTGTTTTTAATCACCAAGTCTTGCATTAAAACTTCCTGGAGAAAGAGCATCCGTCACTGATTACAGGACAAACTAAAAGCTGGTCAAACAGTCAAATTGGAAAAGACATTTCCAAACTGCATTTCTAGCCCTTCCAAAGACAGATTACCACAGTTCTTTGGGCCAAGTTGTGGCCTTTCTAGTATCATAATAAATATTTTCTCATAAATACACGTCCAATGAACTTTAAGGCAAAATGCATAACAACGTGAGAAAATTCTGCCTTTGTGTGTGTGTAGAATAGTGTATGCAGCTTTTAAACAATGACAGAACTAGTGCATCCGACAAGAGTTCGTATCAAACAGTTTTGAGTTGCACCGACTTAGAATCTGAACAATAACAGAGAACTAATCCACTCCGAGAGCTCGAAGTTGTCTCTCGATCTCGTCGTCGGAAATGGTGGCTCCTTTGGAGGAGGCAGCGACGGCACCGGGGACGTTCCTTCCTGCAGCTGGTGCTCTGACCATCTGAAACCAGAAGATCGGCAGGAGATCCCATCAGCAGGAAGAATTATTAAATAATCACACAGCCTTTGTTTTTTAAATCCCCAAGAGTAAAGGATTGTTTTCCCACCCTACCACAAAAATAAATAAATTAAAAAAAAATACAACTGAAAATTGGTGAGCCATATCTGATCTCTTCTTTGAGATGACAGCTTCAGAGATTTTAGAAACCTAATGTGTGAGAAGACGAAGCAACTTTGTACAAAAATAAATAAATAAGAAAAACAAATGTTGCTGTATTTTAGAGAGTTTATACTTGATTCCAGTGTTGGCACATATTGCAGCCAAATATTTGATGGTAAACCATCCAGTGCTGCAGCCTTGTGCAACACAGAATACCTGGTATTATTATACAAATGCTTTGAAATTTTAAAGCAAAAAATACGATGCAACACAAAAAAAAAAATAAAAAAGAGAAACAATTATCTTGTGCGAAGCACTCTTAGCACATTCCTACTACTTTAAACTGAACAATTTTGTTTTCTCCACCTTAATGGATTTCATGCATTGCCGAAGCTCTGATGAAAGTCTTTTCCTTTCAGTATTTTATAGGCAAAGAATAATATTATCAAGCTGTCTCTATGCTCACTGCAGCTGTGGGTACATTTATTGGACGATGTGTGGATTTCTGCTGTGTGCAGAGAGGTAATAATTCATGTAGCCCCCCAGGGGGAGCCAGACACACAGCAGACGGAGAGCCTGGCAGTAACAGGCTTGAGCCTGAAGAGCTGTAGGCGAGCCCCACCGTGCGGCAGCTGTTGCGCATTTTAACAGCGGATAAAAGAAAAGCCATGTGGAGAGTGTATTGCTTTTGTAGCCAAGAGCTTTTACCTCATTTAGGAAAGGCAGGCTTGTAAAAATCAGCAGAAAACCCGTTTCTTTTTATCCTCCCAAAATGCTTACGATTCTCCTTTAGGTAATGATGAGAGCATAAGGGCTTAAATGTATTAGAGTAACGTGAAATAGACAACATCGGAGTCGGTGTCTTACCTTCCCTGAGATCTCAATGCCGATCTCATCCAGGACCTGGTTGACAATGTCCTGAGATTCTTCTTCATCCCCAGATTCATCAAAAATGTCATCTAAAGTGTCGTTGACTGGACAGATAAAGATATAGGGAGGGGGAATAAAAAAATCGTTTTAAAGACAGATTGAAACTTTAAGGTAGTTTTTTTTTTTTTTTTTTTTGCTTATTCTTTCATCTTGATTTTTATTTACTTGCTTTTATTACCAAACATATATTCTCATATTAACCCTCTAAATCCTTGATAAAATCTTATAAACACCACATGCGTTTCTGCATCATGTGCTCTTACTCATGTCCTCGGTCATCCCCATCTTCATGTTCTCCTTCTGGAAGTCCTGCATGGTTTTCAGTGTCTTCTCCGGATCCATTTTCTTATTCACGGCCTGCATCGTCTTCATACGACAGAAAGGAAGCGAGATAAAATCTTTTTCAGCTTTTTTGGAGCAGTGCAGGTTGTAAAAACTGCTCACAAAGGCATAAAAACACTTCCATGCTTGGTTTGTTGGGATACTGGCCCAGCTGATCAAGCAGAAATGGGTCGTTTTAAAAGAATAAATAAAACTGGGGATTAAAAATTACTAATCACTACGTTTCCAGAAAGAATTGTGTGTTTTTTATAAAACTTAAAAAAGTCATTCTAATGACAAGCTGAAGCTTGTCATTAGAATGACTTCGATGGAAAACTACCATATTTTATTAATTTTAAGTCGCTCCAGAGTATAGGTTACATTAATAAAAAAAATGTGTCATGAAGTGAAAAAAACATACATAAGTTGCAGGACCAGCCAACCTAGGAAAAATGTAGGAACTTATAGTCAGGAAAATACGGTATTAGTTTGGTTTTAGACAAGAGGCTGTACGTCTCGTACCGCCTCCATTGTTACAGAGATAAGAGCAGCAAGTAGGTCTAAACACAGACTGATCATTCATTTCCATGTCATACAATCATAAATGTGACCTACTTGGGTCACTGAGGATGACATCATACCCAAGATCTTATCTCCTGTTGACTGACGCGCTTTTCCATTGGTTCAAATATTTCTCTCTTTACATCATAGAGAACTGCACCCATATATTTGTGTCAAAATAAACTTAGTGCACATATTAAGCTACTAATATTTTTTCTTAAAGCGATCACACCTCATCACCCTCCATTAATCTGAAGCCTAATTATATTTAACCTGTCAGTGTGTGGTTGTACAATACTTCGCTCCTGGCCATTAAACGCTCGTCTCACTTCATTAGCAATGATGCTGGGACTTCTCTTAAACACATATAGCTTCTACAATACCCATTTTCTCATAAATGTTTCCATTATGACACAAAAAATGTCAAGACAAAAAAAATCCCCAAAAACCATGTGATCATTTTTCTGGGTGTTTATATATACAACATGTAGGTGGAAGTAATTCCTAAACATTTAGCACATCTGACCTCAGAGCGGCTGATGTGGTGTAGGATTTTACCTTGGCTGTGGTAGACATGGCACCAGCCATCTTCATTTGAGAGTTCATGACTTTAGTTTGCGTTGACATGGAGGTAACCTTGGAGCTCACAGCGTACGTCCGGTTCTTCTGCTTCCTAAGCTGAACTAACTGCTTGGCAAGAATCTTACAAGCCTCCTTGTTGCCGCTTTTAGCCATTTTCTTGATCTCCAACTCCTGGAGAGAGAGAAAAAAGAAAATAAAAGAAAAATAAACACAAGGCCAAGTACAATCTTAATTTGTTTTCTCCTCAAACATGGCTTTGACTGGAACTTTGAAGTCTTGTTATTTAACTTTTCTTAATATTCTTGTCAATTCAGACCTCAAGATATTAGCTGTTGTTTCATAAATAACAAATATATACAGACACACTACACATTTTAAATACATATATGCGTTTGTATTCATAAATCTCTCCAAACCGACAGAGACGTTTATAAATACAGACACCATAAACACCGTCTTTTAGATCAAATACTATTCGCTGGCAGGCCAAGCCAAGCATTTAGCTTCAGTAAACATGAGGAAATATGCTGCTGCCTTCAGGGAATGTGTGTGTGGGCCTGACAGTGTGAGAGCATCCCAAGAGATGAGGCAGAAGCTGAGGGTTACAGTAAGCTAGCCGGTCTCTCGGCTCCAGAGTGTATTGTTTATTTCTTGCTGCTGAAAGCATCCTCAACAGGAACTAATAATAAATGCTTTATGTTTGATAAAGTCGTAAAAAAACACTCCACTCAGCTATTTTCTTCGGCCTCTTAACACAAAATATGGACTGTCATTTATCAAACGCATTACGTTCAGTTCATATTTGTAGATCTGTAAATACTTTAAATGCAAAAATTGGGGCTGAGCTGTAAGGAAAGAAGCTGCATTACCAACTGCAATGTCAGAAAAGCTCAATGTTTAACAAGGAAAAAGTGGTGAAGAAAGCAGTGTTGGTAGTACTGATTGGAGTCTCTGAATATCTACTTTCCCTTTAGATATCAAGGAGAGCCTTGTTGTGATGGATAGCTGCTCCCTCCTAGACACGATCTAATGCAGCACTCAGCTGAGAGGCTGTTATGCTTTTCCTGAAGCAGTCTAAATGTACGATTCTATTTATTTATTTTTTACTATCTGCAGAAAACATTGGTAAATGCTTTTAATTTTTTTTAACAAGCTAAAACATGTTTGGAAACAGCACCAAGAAGACTGAAGTTAACCAGAACCAGATGATTTTCAGCTTAATAAGCCTTTACCTCTCCCCATGTGGTCAGAAACTCAAACATCCTAACTTTCTCCAGTCAGTGAACACACCTAAGTGCCGTCAACAACAACACATTTTGGCATAGAGGTTACTGGGTGAAGACTGAGCTATTTTTAGAATAAGTGAAGTCTGTAGGAGGTATGTGGGCCATTCAGCTCCAACAAAGAGCTAAACTTTGGTAGATGCTGATCAGTTCACTCCTTTGCCATGGCTGAGTTTTTACAGATAAAAAAAATACATTTTTAGCAGCTCTATGTTATACTTTTAAACATTGATGCAGAAAGCAGAGTTTTTTTAATGACTTAGATATGTTCAGAAATCAAAGCTTGAACTTAAATTATTAGAAAAACAAAGTTTTTGATCACTTTTTTAAATATAAATAAATATAAAGATTCAGTTGTCAGTGTGGTTCCATTTTATTGTGCTGTTGTAATGTCTATTGCTCTCAGAAAAAAAATTGGGAATTTTTTTAGTCAACGGTTTTATGCAGATAGAAATGACTACCCATCCCTAATAGATAATGCACAGAGAATGTTTATAGTTGCTAGCTGTACAAATCATGCTCATAATTTGATAAATTAATCATTTATTCATTAAATTATCCTGTCTTTGTTTTAAATGAGTGAAAATCTACCATTACTCTCTGACAAACTCACTGAATGACTCCTCTACTCCTAATCTAAATAATTAATGACAGTTCTTGGCTAAAAGACGTGAATTAAACATTTTTGAACACTGGTCTTACTGTTCTTAAAGACGAATCAAAATAGGGTAATTGGTTTTGGAAGGTCATGGCTTTGTAAAACGTGAGCATTAGCATCAAAACTGAAAAAATAAGTTGTCCAAAAATAAACAAAGAGAACTCCTCAAACAGAGTCAAAGTTCATCTGGTCCTCCTTAACTTTATGGCAAATGAAAAGCAATAAAGCTGGTATGCAGCATAAATCTACCTCAATAAATATTAATGTGCATATATGAAGACTTTTACTTTGACAGTAAAATTTGACTCATTTTAAGACATCCATTTCATTTTGCCCTTATGTTCCCTTGTGTAAATAGAATATACATCATAATAAGACACACTTTGAATCTTTGGTTCTCTGCTGCTTTTAATAAAGGCTGTGCCTATAAATCTGAGAGTGGGCACATTTTCTTATTGGAAGCACAATGGGGGACCCTTATGACTGTGCTAACTTGCAGATTAAGGTAATTTTCATTTGTCAGCCAGGATCCTTTTAATTCAGGGTGTACAACAAAGCTTTTAAAGACCAGACTAATTAGCGGAAAGCATTAATGAAGAACAAAAACGGGGTTCCCCAGGGAGGTAATTATGTCCCACACGATATTTACTTAATACAGCTAAATGAGGAAGACGCTCTCCGCTTCTTTCATCTAACTGAAACGGGACATGTAACGTACGGCTGTAGCCTGATGGAGCGGGCGAGCGAGTGCGTTTTGCTTGCCTGGAGCAAAGCCTCCACGTCGGCTCATTCTCTTCTTTTCACTTGGGTTTAGTCCTTAGTGGTGAAAGGGAGATTTAAACGGATTTCTAGGACTTTTTCTGTATGCATCATCTGCTGGAGGTCCTCGAAGCTTTGATGCAATATGTAGAAATCTAAGAAAAATGCTCCGCATGGACACCGTTTCTTACTTTCCATTTCTCAAACTTTATTGGTTAGTGTGTGAATTCTGACCATTTGTTTCTCTTGTTTCTCCAGCGCTGCTCGGTCCCTGGTGATCTGTCTCTGAGTGCTCCGTAGCTCCTTAGACTGTTCCTTGATGACGTCTTTCGAAAACGTAAAAACAAGTAAGACAGAAGGGTTAATACTTTACGTATCAAACAAATCAGGTTTTATCGGTAGAACACTTTTCATACAATCAATTTTGCAGAAAGGGAATAGAACGGATCCAATAATCACAAAAAATATTACGCTTTTCGATAAAACTGAAGAAAATTTCTAGCAGAATTTAGAAATAAAGGAAATGCAATCCCATTTATAGATGTGGAAAATCTACAGGCAAATATTGATATTCAAATATTAAAATACCAGATTCTTAGCAAAAAATACTTTAACAATAATACAAAATAGCAATAAAACTAAAAATGTTATTGTTTTTAAGATAATATAAAATGGCGATAAAATCTTAATAAATAAATAATAAAAACATCAAACTTAAAAATATTTTGGTTGACCAGTCATTAAAGCAAAAGCCAACATATGAAAACATGCACTTCACTTGCTTTCACAAACAAATGCAAACCATCAAACATTTTTTGACAAAGATAAAATATACAAATAAATTTTCCTTAGATAAAAGCTAACTGGAAAAATAGGTAAATGAACCTTTTTGTTTCCACTGTACACATTTCATAAAAAAAGAAAATGAAAAAAAGAAGCATACACAAAAGAAAAAGCAAACACTTCTCATCTCCTCCAATAAAGTCAATGGTCTGCAGCATGGCTACTGAAAGAAAATACCACAGCAAGATCAGCAACACACTGAATACACACCGACAACCGCTCTGGCAGCTGACACCAATATTGAATCAGTCAGCTCCAAGCAGCATCATGTGAAATATTGCACAATCCTGAAGTCACACAATGAGAGCTGACTAATCAGAACAAAACAATCAGGATAATTCACACGGCTACTAGTGTTAAAAAAACGACAACAAAACAAAAAAAACATTTATCTGAGATTGTCAATTCAAAGTCTAAGGGGGCATGCTTTTTTAATTTTAATTGTTTTTTTTTATCATTTCTTAAAATGTATGACTGCATAAATTTAAAAAAGGAGAGTTTTGTGATTTTAAAAATTAAAAAAAAAAAGAATCAAGAACATGCCTAATAAACAGGAAAAAACTAATTTGCTTTAGAATATAAATGTTGACCTGATTCTTCTGTTATTAGAGCACCATCTTAATATCTAAATATTATAATAGTTATTTCAATAAAACAATTACAAAACATAATTTAGGAGTACAAAAGCAAAAAAGACAGATATACACAAGTTTGTAAGCTTTATTTCATAACTGAATGACATCTTGAGTAAGCAGCATAGAACGGCCAAATAAAGCCCATTCTTTCAAAGTCGGCAAACGATAAACTAGTTAGAATCACATCACTACAGTGGACCACTTGTAGGGATGATGCATAAGTGCGTATAAGGTGACGTGCCGCTAACGTATCAAAGTGGGAGGGATATCATCCTACAAATATGTGCGATCTTTTCCCCCCCCATCACCAACCATGGGAAGTAAATTTAAAAATCGACCAGAAACCACTCCGACGACCAGACACAGGGCAAGAAAAAAAATCCAAAGACTCTCCGTCTGGAGAGTGAAAGGGTGAAGGAAGACTCAGGAAATGCATGAGACAAGAAAAACAAGAGAGAGAAAAAGAAAAGCCAGCGTTAAAGAAGATCTGTTGACAGCTGAACATAGTGTGAAGGTAAGGGAGCACAGTGAGTACAGTATGCAGATTGTTGCTGTGGGTGAGGCTGGGATGGGAGGAGTAAGTAAGAAATGCTGTGCAAAGATTGTCCTACTCCTGCTATGCCGTTTCCCCCCTTGAATCTGGTTCTATAGTTTAATTCAGATTTTCACACATTGTTTTTTTTATTATTTTACAAAAAGTGATATTAGATATTAGATTTTAGATATTAGATATAAGATATTAGATTTTTATGTCCTGAGAGTCATTATTTGGGAACAAATAATTGATTCATACATTTTTAGGAAAAATGTGTCAGATTTTCCATTTTAACTCTGAATGGCTGATTGTCTTGCCTGTAGAAATGATTAAAATATTCATACTGTAAGGCTTTCCAGAATCGGGTTGCTAAAATTAATAGGTTAGAGGATGACGACATGCCAAGACGTCATAGTTAAACAACCCTTCAAATTCATTACGCAATTACAATGCAATTTTCCCTCTCCTGTTCCTTATTGTAGTCCTTCTGTACTAAAAACCAGGTAGCAAAACCAAGTTTAAGCAGAATTATGAATGGTAAATGTCTGAAATAAAAATAGAAGCGTAACCAAAAACGTAGGTGTTCAAAACCATTTGTACCATTTGTAAAAATCCGGTGTTTTGTCATTGAATATATTTCTAGTATATTCAATTCTAGTATATTCAATGACATTCATTTTGGGTCATATGTTTTGTATTTCAATAAAATCACATTTTCTAAGTTTGAGTGAAAATAAAAACATCCTCTTCGTAGAACCTCAAAATTATAAGTTTACTTTAATTCCTCGGTGAGAAACCCAGATGTTCTGACATTTTTAAGCCATTTGTTCGCATTTTAACTATCACATTCCTCTCCTAGGTTCTTTCCTTGAATCCAGGTAGTTTGGGAGCCTTTCGACGCTTTCTCCAGGTTAGTAACGTGACTGGTGACTCAACAAAAACCTACAACAGGTTCAACGAGTTATTTGGGGACAGCTAATTCAAACGGGAAGGACACATAGGCTGGAAACAAAATCGGCTAAAAACAAGTTAGCTAGCTTTTGTAACACAGAACAAACTTACCATCGACAGTCTTCTTCTTGAAGAGGGAAGCCATGTCTCTGCTTTGTGTATAACTAACTATAGCCGTGTACTTTAAACAGTACTAGTTCCTTTCGTGTATACCGTCAGCACAGGACGGTCCGTCTGCTTTATCAGCCTCCGCTTCCTGGTTGACTTCTGCCGTCCGGAGTTCCTCCCTCAGCTGGCGTCACGGCGGGACCTTTCTGCTGCTTTCAGGTGTACCGCGGAAAACTCGATTTCATGTGAATATGTTTGCTAAAAATGCCAAATTTTAAAAAAAATAACAATAAGTTCGAGCTATTTTGGGGTGGTAACGATTAAATTAAAGTATTTTTGTGTTGGCATCTTATCTCTACCTTCTGTACTAAACACGAGCTAGCAAAACCTTAGGGATTTAAGCTTTGTTGTTACTACCGTCAATTTTTTGAATAATAGCAGTAATTTAAAAAAAGATTATCATGAAAGTATCATTAGTTGTTGAACAGAACAGTCAATGGTACTATTTTCAGAATGACAAAGAATAATTGAGAAATCTAGTCTGTTATTTTGGATAAGTTGTCTTCATAATTCTCATTGAACGCATGCTTCATGTGTCTCTTGAATGCAACACATAGACGGAAGTCTGTTAATGATATAACAAAGAAATATGCTCATTTTATCTGGATAAATAGGCGAAGAAAGCAAATTAAGTCAAGTCAGCTAAATGTATTAATCTTCTCAAAATGATCTTTGCAACTTTGTTTCTGTACCTTTTCTAATTTCTTAGGAATTGACATAAAGCACATAATCATATTTGGTGAACTTTTTCACATTTTGTCCAGTTGCAGCTCATCAGTGTGAAAGGGGAGAAATGAGTTGTTGCTTTGCTGTTAGTTTTAAACATACTCTGAAAAAGCTTAATGCATGTGAATAAAACTCACTCCAATGTCTATACCACTTATGCTTGCAGGGTCGTGATTTGGGCGAGTGCCTAGACAGGTTCCCAGTCCATCACAAAGCATCCCTTAGACACTCAAGACAAATTACCATGCTCAGCAACTGACTCGTACCTAAGGGCTATTTAGAAAGACCAATTAACATAACAGTGATTTTTGGACTGTATAAGGAAGCTAGATTACTTGTGCATGCAAAGGGAGAATACAGAAACTCCATCCAGAATGACCCCAGGGTTTTAGTGTATCAGCAGTAAAAACTGATACACGATACAGCCCTACATTACTAAAATTGTAAAATTTGTATTAAAAAAAATAAAGAAAATTTGAAATCAATATTGTTTTAAAATTTTGTCCACATTTATGTGCTACTTTATGTTGTAGACTATTACATAAAATCCCAGCAAAATGCCTGTGACTGTAACACAACAAAATGCGATAACATTCAAGGGATATGAATACAATTTATCTAGAAAATCACAGTCAGTTACACACAAAAAGATAATACACTTAAAGTACATACTGGAGCTGGGCAGTGCTTAAATGCTGATCTGTAGTCAGCAACGTTTGCAGGTGAGTCGACAAGAGTCAGAACAGGTTAGACAAGTTAAGTTTGGATAACTCAGTGCCAATGACATCAGTGCAACTAAAAATAATTAGCTTCTTTTTTCCTACAGAACATGTGTACATTAAATTTATTTGTGTTTGAGCACAGAGCAGTGAAGTGGCTTCCCTTTTTGAAGACAGTCCATGAAATTCCCTGCAGAGCAGTATCACATATTGCATTCCAAATTTCATGTCTTGCCTTTTTATCCCCAGAAGAGCGCTAAGCTATCGAGTCTGGTTTGTATTCATACTGTATATTCCTTTTTTTCCTGTCTCATATTAACACTGAGAGGAAGTTTGTGTGGGACAAATGGGACTCTTGAACCACAACCAACTCAATTTTGTGTTTTGGTTAGAACAGGAATGAATGCACGAGACAGAAGACAAGTCGTAAAAGCGAGTGGGGACGCATCCTGGAACGATGTGAGACGCCAAGGGTGACTTTGAAAGAGGAAGATGGGTAGCCCTCAGCACTTTCCCTGATCTCCAAGGAGGGTAGAATGTGTGAATGCACAGTTGCCTCTGTGCATCGGCATGTTGTCCTGAGGCATTACTCTTGTTAAGGTTATTAGAGAAGATGTTTAGCACTAATCAGAGGAGGGCCAAAGGGACCACAGCTAAATGGCCTCATCATCACAGGGCCCTGGCGGTGATAAATCTAGCCCCAAGCATTCAGAGGTCCGGCTGAACGTGTAGGTGAAAAATCAGTACTTAGAAATTGAATTTGGTCATTTTTTATCTGCTTTAGCAAAATTGCTATTTTATCAGAACAATGATGTATTCAATCTTATTGAGGATTTTTTTAGTTTTAATTATTACTCTTATATTTTAAGCTTGTTCCTTTTTCAATGTAACAAAGGATAAAAAAAAGAAGAAACAATGGAAACGTGAGGAAACACGTCCATCCTTATTTTTCTTTGTTCACTGCTTTTATAGATCGGATTGTTTCCTACTTTCTCCACTTAGTTTTTTTTCCAGTAAACCCATTCTCTTCCTCCACCGGGTGATCTAGCCTCGAGCAAACCAGAACGTAATGTTAAGGCACTAACTACAGTGTGTCTGCACACAGACCCAGCAGAGAGAAAGAAACAATCATGTGTGAAATTAGATTTCTCCACAAACAGAGGGGAGTCAGAGCCATAAAGTACACCAAGCTCCTCGGCTTTGAGGGATCAGCCAAAAATAAATAAATAAATAAAAAATTGTACAAATACCTTCACTTGATGATTTTTGCAATTATTTCTCTGATGTTTCATTTGCTTCTCTTGATAGGTGAAACTCATTGACAGATGCTTAGATATGAGCCCGATTATGTCCTAATAATAATAATAATAATAATAAAAAAAAAAGTTAAATGTTTCAAGCCACTTAAAGTAGGATTGTTTTTAGGTGTAATTTGAGCACAATACTTCCACCAAATTTTACAATTTTTCCCAAGGTCTCTTGCATAAGTATTTTTACTTGCTGAATCTTTTTGCATTTTATCATTTTGCAAGTTTAAATATTTATTTTGATAGAAAAGAATAAAGTAGCCAAAAGTGGAAGAAAAATGATAGATTGTTTTCAAACTTTTACAAAAATCTATTCTAACCTAATCTGATTTGTGACTTAATGCAATCAGATATGTTTTATCAACTTGAATAGTAAAGGGAACTTGTCTACACAGTTAAATCTATGATCAAAATAGAAAGTTTATCATTTAATTTAAATTTGTCAGTACAAAGGATAGAATATTTGTAGTGAACTTGGTCTGCATAGATAAACTAAATTCAATCTTTTGCACTCAGCCCCCCTTTGTTCATAAAAGAACAAATTTTGAGAGATCCTAAAACACCTGCTGATGTAAGTGTAGAAAATGCTATTTCTACATTTTCTCCTCACAAATATGTGGTATTTTGTTTAGGTCTATCTCTAAAAAGTTGGATACATCATTATTCAAGACAAATTTTTAGTTTCATTATGACAAAATGCAGAAATTTTCTAGATACTATACACATATACTTTTGCAAGGCCCTGCATTTGCATTATGATTTAATGGGAAGCAGAAGCAATATCTTCAAAACTAGTGCAAGACATCAGGCAATCTTGCTCCTGAGATGCTTCCTTTTTATTGTGGCTGAGCTGAGCTTGGTGCCATATTTCAGCAAAACAAAGGATCTTATCGTATATCACGGTTTATCATTTGCATTGGAATTTTATGAAATCCCAGACAGTCGCCTCAGCGTGTATCTCATTTCCCAGTTTCACAAACATACAATAAATTCTAAGTGATAGTAGGGTGAAGTATGTGAAAATATGTCATTTTATTCCCTTCACACCTGACAAGCAACTGCAGGCTGAAATATCATTGTCTGCATGAACAGAGAGACAGAAGGTGCAATGGGAGATTCGGGATTTTAGGAGCCCCTGTTCACTCTGACAGATACATGGTGGGTTCACCACTGATATGTCAGCAGAGACATTGTCAAACAGAAGGACAACGCATAGGTTGTTAGACAACCTGTCTGAAGAGAAGAGAAAACTCAAGTGTAAGAGTGTTCTTGTGTTTTTTGGGGCACAAAGATATATCAACATTATGAGTGACAAACACATTGTCCCCTCTTCAGTCTAAGATAAATGCTGCGGAAGCTGTACACTGCTTTTGTTTTCTCTATCAGCCTCTTGAGGCTTACAATTTATAACCCCCAACAGTCCTTAAATTGCTCTTTTACTTTCACTAGGACTTCTTGTTTTACCAGTTGGTGGGAATTCTGTTCATACTATAATTATTGGTACCGCAGCTGTTCACATTGCACTGCCCTTTTATTCCTACTAAGGCAGCACTTGTAAAATTTTGTCCTGATAATGACCTGATAATTTGACTCAGATGTGTCAATGAATCAGGAACCCATCTTACAAGTTGCAGGACAACCATCCCTCGAGGGCCGCAGTTGAAGACTCCTACTCTACATCACCCACAGTTTCAAGCTGTACGCCTATTTAAAACAATTAAAGATTTTTAAAAGTAATAAATCAGAGAAGTAGAGTAATTCTGTTTTAAAACAGTCTATTTGACAATTCAAGTAAAAAGTGAGATGTTTATTTGAACATAAACAAAGTTATGGAGAGGAAACAGGACATATGGATGACAGCAGGCGTCTGAGAGAGCAGGAGGGAGGAAAAGGAAGCAGTGGGGAAGTCGCAGGGCAGGCAGGGGAATTTGGGATGGCCTAATAAATCGAGTGAGTGACTCCACTCTTCTTTGCCCGTGGGACAAATGTACTTGCGTTCACCGACGCAGCGCAGCATCGGGGAATAGCGGGTAATGAGAGATTATTTCACCCTGTAGTGTTTGCTCATCATCAGTGCCACTCCCGGCTTCCCCAGCCTCCCATGACACACACACCCACACACACATAGAACCACAGAAAAAAAATAGAAGATGTAGTGCTTAGATGCAGTTGTGGAGTTACATACAAATGACCAACGATGGGCCACAGACATGCACACACATTCACATACACATCCTAAAGGCTTGCTGGTTTGGTGAGTAAGGTCAAACAGTAAGGTGTTATTGTTTAAATCTGCTGCTGGCACCTTTTTTGGATTTCACACTCAGTGGGGCACCCACTCGGTTATACCATTCAATGACACGCTCTTTTTTTTTCCTACAGGATCTTTTTTGCCTGGGGATGCCAATCTGTTTTAGAGTATGCCCTACACGTGTCAAACCAGAACTCTTTTTTTTTTTTTTTTTAAACTCTCTCTTCCTTCTCTCTGGTCCATGGTCCTTCTTGCCCCCGAGCCAGGCTGCAAACACAAGAAGTGGGCTGGTGGTCCCAGCAGGGGTCCAGGATCAGACGAACCATTAGCATGAGGGAATTAGAGTCATTAAGCCTGGAAGGGCAATAGAGGACAAGTCCTTCAGTCTGGAGAACGGGGATGAGGTCTACAAAGTTAGATGTGGGAGGTTATAGATGGATGAGAGGATTTAATAATAAGATAGGTGGCTATGCTGTGCAGTGAGAGAAATTGTACATATTTAAAAACTAGTCACAGTTCTAAATCTCAGTCAAACAATATTTGAAAGACCATTAGGCCTTCACCACATTATACAATAGACCTAAGCTGTGCCTTAAAAAGTATTCAGACCTTTGGAATTTCTTTCACACTTTGTCACATTACAGCCACTGAGTAAGAAAGCCTACTTATTTGTTCATTTCTTTTGTTTTATGCTGCATAAAAATGACAAACGGTTTTAAAACCATTTTACTAATAAAAATCTGAAAAGTATTGTGTGCAAATACTTTATATTTGGTTACCTTTACTCTTATACTAACCCTCAGAGTTTTTTAAAGGTTTGTTGCTAGCTTTGTGGTTCATGGTAACAGACCTCTAATGCAAACAATCTCCACACAAATATTTGGTCTTGGCAGCATAGAAATGTAGGGAGGCCTTTCTTCAGCAGGCGTAGAAAAGCATGGCAGAGGTAATGGATTGGTGTATGGGGCAAAATGCAGGGCTGTGTGGACACACACCTCTTAAATACCACAAACGATATAAGACTGGTTCACCTTGACTGGTCCAGCTTGCATGTGTTAGAATGGCTCAGTCAAAGTCTAGAGCTTGTGGATTTGTGCTTTACGCAGATGTTCTCCAAATAACAATGTACAGACAGTTCAGTGCTTACATATGCAAACCTGCCAAAAAAATACAACATTTGTAACTGAAGGGAAAGGTTGTTCTTCAAGGTGTACACTCAGACATACAAATGCATGTCACACTTTTCAGATTTATGCTGGATTTTAAGAAGCAAGTCTAGATTTCCTTTGAGTTCACCATGATAAGATTGTTTATGTTGGTCTATCGTATTAATTTGTAATAATTAATACAATTGAGTCACAGAATGTAACATAATGTTGTTTTAATATTTGTGACTGAAGCATAAAAACAAACTAATAGTACATATCACCCTCACACCCTTGCCTGCAAAAAAAGACTTCTGTGTATTCTCTTCTTGTTTTGTTTTTTTTTTCATTCGAACTGCATGCTGAATAGCACTTTATTACAGTCACACAAGATGATATCAACTCGTAATATGTCGGTCTTTTAAACAAAAAAAAAAAATCCATTAAAATTTTAAACACTAACAGTTACCCGCAAAATCCTATTCGAAGTCAACTCATGATTAATTTCACACATATAAGGAGCATAAATTCAAATGTCTGGTGTAAACATCAACTTATTACTTAACATTTGCCGTGAACTGTCCTATTTAACTTTTAAATCCATGGTCATTTTGTTAAAAAGAAAACTTTTTCCCTGAAGTGACCCTCCGAAGAGGAGCAACATCAGTGAAGTGAGTTCTTCTTCTCTGCTGTGACCCTGCCTTTGAGTCTCCATCATTTCATTAACTTCTTGCTGGTAGCCTGAGTAGCTCCCATTATCTTTACACATGCAGCATGGGAACTAAAGCTGGAGGGTGGACTGTGTAATTACGTGCTTTTTAAACAAGGTCAGTGTGGCAACTCTGCAATTCATGTCCAATGGTTGCTCTAGGATGGCCAGATTTCCTTGGTACCAACACATGAGCATGCAAAGTGTTAAAAAAAGGATGTGCTTTTCTTTTTCCAAAGAACACAATTAAAAATCTCATTTACGTGCAGAAACTGTGCAAAAAAAGAACAATAAAACCCAATCAGTGAGCTAATGGATACTCTGTAAGTGCTTTTGTTTTGTTTTTTTTTCCCTCAGCTTGACATTTAAATTTTGCTTCCATTAACTTACAAATGACTCTTTTCTTCATTAAAGTGCAAATGACACCACCAGGTTGTTGTATGTCATCCTGAAACTCAATTACTCATCAAGACTCATATTTAGCTCTTATAAAAGGTGGGATTCTTTTTTTTAAGTGCTTAGGTTGATTTTTTTGTTCAAACCTTACTGATGATCATTGAAATCTTCTTGAAGTAATTTAAACTTCAGGAAATTACCTTCCTCATCTCAAGATGCCTGAACTTGTTACCATAGAAATGGCTGACTGCACTGTTAATATTAGCAAGCAAGTGAACAGGTGTACCCAATTAAGTGGCTGGTTGTTATTGTGTCATGTGTTTTAGTGCTTTTGTTTTTGCAGCTGACTTTTAAGAGGCTTGACACTCCACACTTGTCTTCCTTTCTCTTTCACATAGTTTTAGAAATATGTGCTTACACAAACATGATCATTATCAAAAGACTTGAAGATAGCTTTAAGCCTTCAGATTTGCAAAGCAAAGCTGCACACAAACCACACATAACACAAACCATCAGTGTGCAAACTGTTTGCTCGAATCTTTTCCTTCCTCCTCTACAGCATAAATATTGATAGCTTGCTATTATTCCTCTTTCAGGCACAATGCCATCTGGAGTCGAAAGTGCATCTGGCCTAATTTGGTGAAATCTCACACAACAGAAATGCATACAAGATAACATGAGGGCCAGTCAGTGAGACAAATACAAGCAATAACACCAATAACTCATCGTTTCCTTACTAGATCCTTGAGTTAACTGTTACTTCATATGTCTTATGTTTTAGATACAAATATTATGAATTGTTTTCTTTATGGAGGAACTTTAGACAAAAATACCAAAAGTTTTCTAGATTGGAAAAATGGATAATTATCAATCAATCAAATCAATCAATCAAATTTTATTTGTATAGCACATTTCAGCAACAAGGCATTTCAAGGTGCTTTACATAATTAAAAAACAAAATTAAAAACAGCATGTGACATTGAATAAACAGTAAGAAAGAGAAAGAGATTTTGGAAGAAGAACAATAACTAGATATAACACCTGCAAATAAATCAAATTTTCTCATCACAATTTGAAAATCCAAAATTGAACACTGTTAGATATTGATCTAAATTAAACCATTAGCAATACGCAAAAGCAAGATATTATTTTGCTCAAAACTGGAATGTTTTACATTTCTCCAACCTGCTCATTATTAATCAAATCATCTCGATATTGAAAACATAAACTGTGACATGATTTAGTTTTTCACTTTAATTTTAAGTTGGTTGTGGCTAAGATACTTTTTGGTAGCAGACCAAAAACAAAAGAATAGACTTCATATTTCTTTTTTGTCCATAAATGGAGACTGCACCAAAGACAGGGAAAAGGAAGCACATATCAAAACAGATGAAAAAACTGTACTAAATTAAAGGGCAATTGTATTAGGATTACACAAAACTGTACACATTGTGCTTTTTTATACTTGGGGTAAAACAGACTATTTAGGACAATATACAAGCCTGTTGAAAGACAGTCAGTAGTCTAGTCTATCGCTCCTTTATGCATAGAAGGCAGCAGCTTGTCACTAAAGTGTCCTGCATGGGAAGCATTATCCACTACTAATGCTATTTTCCCCATTTTAAATTTATAATAAACAACAAACCAATACATTCTTCTATTACATTATCGTTTTATCATTTTTAATAAATTACCACTAAAAATAGTCATTGAAAAATCTCCCTTATTGATGACAAAAGAGAGTTAATTTACAATATAGGAACTACGTGCATATCTGAACATTGTTAATCATTTTCATCTCATATTCGTAATAAGTGTTGTCATCATCATTATACTGCCATCTTGAGAGTAAACACAAGCAGGTGTACAATGCAATGGACTCTCCGGGGCAAAAGAATCCGAGCAGCTACAGCACAAAATTCCTGATCCTGCAGTCTGCCTAATGTGAGATGTAATCATCAACAGACCTCAGAGTTATTACACACCTGCTCATTAGGTATGAAGTATAAGAGAGGTTTTTGTTTTATTATTATTAAAACCAGCTTTACTTAGGGGGAAACAATGCTGCAACACCATTAAGAATTATGTTTTTGTTGTGATGGTTTCAAAGTGTGAAGATTCAAAGAGTGGCGTTGATCTTCTTTTACCTCCGAGAGTTACATTGTATCTAGGACAAAACCCTTGAGAGCTCTTCTTTGGTACCTTGGGATGGATCCCCAAAACCGGATTCTTGTTTCCTTCAAATACGTATGTGATCTGTGTTGGTGGAAGCAAAATAATAGCATGAAGTTTCTTTAGATCTAAAAGCACTGGAGGTCTTTCTGACACTTTGATGGAAAAGCAAACAATTCCCTCTCTTTAATTCCAGTCCTTTCCCTTCTCCTCCCTCTGCTTTCCCCTCTAAACCCACCACTAATAATCTTCTCTGTGCCTCATTAAGGAGCAGAGGAGTGGAGGCGCCGACTGCTCCAGATGTTTTGTGGAAACCCCCCCTGAGGTCCAGAGGGTTGTCTAAGTTTGTGCATATTTGTGTGCTGTAATGTGCACTGTAAACTTTGCACAGGTTTGATACTTCCTGCACAGTTCCACTGCCCTCAGTGTGAATGAACTGCATCAAAGTGACGTTTCATCAAAATATTTTCATTAGTTTAATATTTAATCTTTTTGCCATTTTTACTTCCAAATATATTGACAATCTTTATCCTCATTCATTACAAGACAGATTAGTTGTTTTATTTTCCAGATTCTGAAAAATATCTGCAGTAATTAGAATTATTTCTTGAATTTTTTTTCATATTTTGTAACCACTGACAGTAAGTTGCCAACTGGGGTGCTGGCTTTGTTTCGCTGGCTCAAGATCCTATTAGTTTCTTTATGACCTTTCATCCCATTGCGAATCCTAAGATATAATAACCAAATGCTCCTTGTTTTTCCCAGATTAAACAGAGATGGCAGTACATTTGCAGTAGCTGCCTCTATTTACTGGAACAATCTACTTTTTCACAATAGATCTGCTCCGAATATTGATCATTTTAAAAAAAAAACTTGTCAATTGTAAAGAGAATAGTACAACACCAAGCGCATCAAGATATGGTTGTCCACCTAAACTCACAGGCTGCTCAGCATCAATCAGAAAAGGAGCCTGTGTTTACTCTGGAGAAGCTGCAGAGGTAGGAAACTCTGTAGCACTGTAGCTATTAGTTTTAAAATCTCCCACTCCTGCAGAAAAGCCAGAAGTAATCTGGTTTAAGTTCACCATAATCATTGGAAGGGACTTTAATTTTGACCTAAACACACATGTTTTGACCAACACACAACATGTGCTTTACCTGTTCACATCTTTGGCCTGTATTGGTACAGGACAGAGGATTCAGAGAGCTGGGGTCTTTTATACCTTCTTATAGTACATCCTAACAATTCAACTCAGAACTTTCCTGCTGCAAGGCAACAGTGATACCAACTCCTTTGCCATAGAGCCCATATTGCATACAGCCCCAAATAAAATACACAGAAGTTTGTAGCTGGAAGGTAGTAGTATGTTTAAAGAATGTGAATACATTTGCAAAGCACTTTCAGTAAGAAACAAATTCAACACAAAACTATGGTTTCCCAGCTTTATCTGCTTCTATTTAAATATTTTTCAAACTACGTTGCTTCAAACATATTTCTGTCTCCTTTTACAAGTAATATTTCTGTCAGTGACACTACACACTTTCAACATGTGACCTGAATAATTCAGCTTTCCTCTGTGTCATCAAAGTGAATGAAACATAAGTGAAATTGATGAGATTGTTGCTGTTCAAGTCCCAGAAGTGTCTTCACATCTGCTAACAAAAGTGTCAGCGTTCATTGTAGTGCATGGGCTACATATAAATAATAAATCTTCCTTTTGTGCTCCTTAAATATTAATCTTTCCTCAGATCCTATAGAGCGTGATAAGATGTAGATGAATGCAGCTGACAACGGAAAATTCATTTCTGTGATTTAGACAAGAAGCTCTTATTTGAATAATGGAAAGGTGGGTCACATTTGTTTATTTATTTATTCATTTTTTGTTTGTTTTTGAAAAATATGCTCCCATTTTTTACTCTAATCTAAATTATTTCTGCTTATTTTCATTTTAGATTAAGATTTAGTATCTTGGTATGGTTTGTTACTTGAAACATTTATAGACTATAATTAATAATACCACCTGCATTTTCCAGTAACCACAAAGTTGTGAATAAACTTAAAGTCTCACAGTATGTATTTGAAGAAGATTGTTCTTGTCCCAGAAATAACTTTGTTTTGTGTAGTTAAAAACTACAGTTTGTGACATCATATTTATTAAAACCTATTTTATTTTCATTACCATTTCACCTAATTTACTTTATAAGGTGCATAGTGAGCACATGGGTCAAATTGATGAAGTGTTATATCACATCTCATCAATAGGTGGCAGCAGATAGTACAGCTCAGTAAATTAATGAGTCCAAACAGTCCAGGAGAAAACAACATCAGCAACCACCGGTTTATATTCATAGATATTTCTTTGTTTGGTTTTGGTTATAAGTAGTTTAATGCATCTAATAATTGATTTTCAGAGTTTCTTGACCTTTTAGACTTTTATGTGAAGTACAATAGATTTATGGATTTCCCAATCCATAAAGCATAAGATTTTATGGACTGACTGCACTTTTTACTTGAGGAAGTTGATGTGTTTACACAGTTTAAAACTGTGTAAAAAAAAACTCTAACAAAATTGTTAGAGTTTGAAGGAAAATGGAACATGCATTTTTGAACTAATACTTCTGGGGAACTTAAAAAATAATTTTCAAAACTTTATGGTTTTCATTTCGTTTAGACTAAAATTTGGTACACAACTTTTGATCAACAACAACAAAAAACATGTTCACAACATTTTGTGAAGCAAAATGTTGAAATAGTAATTATTGAAATAATTACTATTTCAACATTTTGAAATAGTAATTTGTGTTTTTGTTGAAAACACAAATTACTATTTGTTGAAATAGTAATTATTATTTGGAAAATTCTAAAATTAAGTCAAAATTTGACTTCAAACTTGGATATCCTTAAGGAAACTTTAGTAGGTTTCTTTGTTACAGTGTTTCTGTAATGACATGTGACTGTGGGTTAATATTAACTGGAAAAGAGCAACATTGGATTTGAGGCCATTTCCAGGTGTTTTGGAGCTGAACATACCACAGTTTAAATAAATCACCACCAACAGTGACTTTCTTGACTTTCCACTGCTCACCTCAGTTCCTACTGAGAGTTAAATTCCCTGAGTGCCAGAAACGCAATCTAAAAATCGACATTTCTGAGGTGCTTCATTTCGAGCATTAATTATTGAATACCACAACCATCAAGTCTAACAGACACAAAATCTCTGCGTAATTCATCCGTATAATAAATTAGTTGCACTTTCTGATTTGTATTTATGACATAAACTTTCTGACAGTATTGTACAAAGTTGAGCTGCACCTGTCCACTTTGCTGAGTGGCAACCCGCAGTGTCAATACTAACATTCTCTATCGCAGGCCCTTCCCCGGTGGGCGTGCGTAATGGCCACAGCCCTCTCTAAATATAACTCCCCTTCAAAACAAAAGGAGAGAAAAAGACAGAACGGAATTCGTTCTCGATCAAAAGCAATCTGGGAAGTTGTCAGGAAAGAATGTTCCCGGATATACCGTGAGTCTTACACCGTTTAGATTCATTTCATAGCCCCGGGTGGTGCTGGTGGAGCGCACAGCAGGAAGGCGCATTGTTTGTATGCAAACTGGACGGCATGGCCATTGTATGCGATTGGGCATATATGGAGCCGCTGCAGGCTCGGAGGACACCGCCCGTCTAAAGTCTCAAGGAGAGTTGTTCTCGGCTCTTTTCTTGCTTTCATGTGACTTTCTCTGTCTTTCGAAAGTGATTGGCTTCCTCGCTATGAGTTGCCTGGATGTGATGTACCACCAAAGCTATGGAGCGCACTACCTCCCCGCAGCTGCGTACAAGGCGACATACTATAACCACCATCAGCAGCAACAACAGGTGAGACGCTGATACAAGTACTTTTTTTTTTTTTTGCGCAACAGACAAGGGCTTTTATTTACTTTCTCTCGGAGATTTTATTCAGATTTAAGAAAATTATTATTTCCTGAAAAGCTATGGCAATGGGGAATTAAGATCTGAATTTTATAATCGTGACTATTAAGTTTTGAAAAGCTAAACTACGAGTAATACATGCAGCATCTTCATATCTGTCGCCTCTGATTTGACTTTTCAATGATTAAATTCCAATCTAGGATTTAGTATTCACTTCAGGTCAGGCGTAATGACACAGAGTGATTAATCCTGCGGTCAAACAGTGATGCAATGACAGCCAGTCACTCACATAGGAATGTGGACCATAGCATGACAAATAGCTGGAATGCAGTTTGTGAATAAAAAAAGTTATCTTCACACGACTCCCAGATTGCTTTAGTAAAACAAGTTATTAATGGCAGACACTTCTCCAAAAAAGTTTGGTTATTCTTGAGATGTAGCACCAAAACCAAAAAGCCACGACAGAATTCCAGAAGTTAATAAACAAAAATAAACATGATTGTCTTTAGAAGTTTTTAAAACATAAATTCCTGTTTTCAAATGAAAAATCTGCAAAACTGCTTTTCTAACACGTGCAAATGTTAGTGTCAATCAGTTTATAATTCTGTTGCTCTCTTAAATTTGTGATATAAATAAGTGATCCTGTCATCTTTTAGGTGACAAATCAACACCCACTGACATAAAAGGGAATAATGAAGGACAAAATACGAAAATACATTAGCATCAACAAATACATTTTTCCACTCACCAAAGTTTGTCTTTTTCTTTCTTTAATTAAAGCTAAAAAAGAACATCCACTCAAAACTGTCTTGCAGTGTGAAGGGAGAAGAGAATTTATAGGAGTGGACATTAGGACTGCATATTATATTCCAAAATTTTGAAGAAATTTCATTTAATAAATAAGTGTATGCAGTGTTGATAGTGCACATCAGAACACAATGTGTGTCAGACATTAGGCTCAGCAGTTCATGCTTTATTTAACAAGGTGAAGTAGATGAAGGATCACTCCAGTAGATCCATAGATGCTAATGGCCAATGAGAGTATTGGGAATATTGTAATAATAGTTGAGAGAGTGTTAAATAGCGTAAATATTTTTCCATGATGGAAAGAAAAAACCATTGCAGCATGTTGCAATATTTGAAAACTTAACCATCACTTGAATTCCCAATATCGTTACTTCATCGTGGACTTTGCCCACCTGACCCCTAACTGGTGGTGTGACTTGAATATTTTATATTGGTAAAATATTCAAGTTTATTCTACCACAGAACATTTTAAATCTATTCCATCTATAGTTTTCAAGGTCTAGAACAGTGTTTCTCAACCCTGGTCCTCACCGCCCCCCTGCTCTGCATGTTTTAGATGTGCCTCTATTCCAGAACAGCTAATTCAAATGATTGCATGACCATCAAGTACTGCAGAAGCTTGTTAATCATCCAGAGATACAAGGTGTGTGACAGAAGGGAAACACCTAAAACATGCAGGACAGGGTGGTGGTGATGAAGACCAGGGTTGAGAAACACTGTTCTAGAACTAAGTTGTTTGTCTATACATTTGTTTGTCTTTTTCTTGGTTCTCTCCTCCAGAGGAAGTTAAGTGCTTACAACAAGATGCATGAGTGTACTGAGCAGCAGACGCCACCTCAGGGAGGAATGAGAGGGATGTTGCAGAACAATCAGGGTGTTCAGCAGAGTCCTGCAACAGCAACTGCTGAATCAAGTCCTAGATCCTCTGCTGAATCAGAGTTAAAGGACAGTACTCAACCAGCTGAGGCAGAATATTTGAGCTCGCGGTGTGTGTTGTTCACCTACTTTCAAGGCGACATTGGGGACGTTGTGGACGAACATTTCTCCCGTGCTCTCAGTCAACCCAGCTCCTTTAGTGTTGAGAGCAAGCCCGTTAGAGTGACTCGGGTCACTTCCACAGCCACTAACAACCTATGGAAAGGTAAGAATATGAAGTTTCTCACTGAACAAAAGAATGGGGGGGGAATCCTATGGCTTTGTGTTAACATTCTTTGACTGTTTTAGATGGCGTTTCTCATCCTGATGGTCAGGGCACTTCATCTTGGAGCAGTCCTTTCCCACCTCAAGTCAGTTCCTGTCTGCCATCGGTTTCCGCCTCAGTCCACCCAGAGTTCTCCTCCAGCCCTGTTTCCTTCAGCCATCCGGATGGAGCGCTGTGGGCCAGCCATGTGCTTTCCCAAGCCAGCATCCCATCTCCAGCTTCACTCTCTGACAGCTGGACCTACAGTCTGAGTCCCCAGGGCACAAGTGGCTATCCTAATGTTCATGATGTCTACCACTCGCACCCACGGTCCCACCCTCATATCCATACCAGGCACCATCACTCCATGCTTCATTCGTACTCGCCCCACAGCCCAGCTTTGGATCCCAGATTCAATGCATTGCTGCTGCCGGGTGTTAGGAGCCAAAGTCAAGCTGCCACCAGCCCTGGTAGCTCCCCACACAGTGAAGGGGGCAAAGCAGAGCTAGATCTCGGTAGCAACAGCCCTATCTCTGTACCCTCTGTCTCCTGGACCCCTCCGGCCCTGCATGGATCCTTGGAGACTTATGACTCAGGTATTTTAAAACGGTCTGTCCATTTAAAACATAATTTGAATTGTTAAAACAACCTGGTTAACCTTCCCTGCTCTCAGGTTTGGCTAACCAGCCTAACCTGTCTAAATGGAAATGACCTAAGGCTTGTACTGACAACGATGCAGTGGCGACCTGTCACGACCCCTCAGATAATGACAAGACTACTAGCTGTAGAAATAGAAAAACTCTTGTTGGTGCAAATCTTTTTGACTTTTAATTTAATGTTATACCATGGGGTTCTGTTTAAAGAGCTTGATTTTGAGCCACATTAGTTAATGTTAAATGTTTCAATTTGGCTGGAAACTTGCAAATTCTCTTGCTGCTTTCTTAGCCAAACATTATTCAAGTTACTACAGAGAATTTCTTTGGTAAGGGCTGCCGACTTTATCACTTTGTCTTATTAGCTGGGACTTTTAGTCAGCTTTAAGTGCACTAAGAGTTTATCAAACTTATAGAATTTGTGTGAAACTAATTTGTGTAGCAAAGTCAAAGATGGTAAGTTCTAAAGATTTCCCAAGTCTCACAGTTTGGAAAGTCTCCTGTCAGACTTACCATTGGATTACATGCCTGATCTTAATGAATCAGACATGTGGTCCCAACAATTTCTTATTTGGACACTATTATGTGCAATTGGTAATGGAAAGTAAAAAAAAAATCCCCTTGTCTTTTTTTCTTCTCTGCAGCTATTGATCAGACCAAGATGAAGACATCCATTTGGTTCTAGTGGATGAACTTAAGATGGACTATCTGCTCACACCAAAAAAGGACTAACTATGTGACCTTATGGCTGCATGACCAGCACTGTAATGCAACATGTAGATGAAGAACACTACCTACAGTTTCATTTATGTACAAGTCCTCACAGTCCTAATGAAAATGAACTCAGGCTTGTACTGGTGTGACAGCGATGCAGTGACGACCTGTCGTGACCCCTTAAATGATGACAAAAGACTACTATCTGTAGGAAAAGAAAATCTCTTGTTGGTGCAAATCTTTTTGACTTTTAATTTAATGTGAGACCAAGGAGTTCTGTTTAAAGAGCTTGATTTTGATCCACGTTTTTGGCGCATTGTTAATGTTTGTTACTGTAAATTCCTTGCTGCGTGTGTATTGTTTACCATGCTAAACTGTTATTTGGTGAATGGTGTATGAAAACCATTGCTTAATTGACTTCTATGCTTATTTGTCTTCAGAAATGTGTAATTCAAATACAGTTTATGTTGAATATAATAAATTAATTATAAAAAAAATGTGTCTTTATTTCAGAAAAGTCTAGAACAAGCAACACAATTCAAGAAAACCTCTCTAAACCAGGCTAAATCAGCTCATTGCTGACAAACACTTTTGCAGGGAGTTTGCTGCATTCCAAAGGCAGTTATTGTACTGAAAACGTCCACACACATTTCCAGACTGGGCACAAAAGAATGCATTTCCTGTCTGGATAGGAAGTTTGTTGGCCTGAACCAGACTACTCACGTGCACAGACACAAACATGGATATACGGAGGTTGCCTTTGGTTGCAGTTAGCTTAATACATTACAATAATTCAGAATTTAAAAAATCTTCAAGAAAGCTGAGGCATGTAAAATTACTAAAGTGTCAGACGGTGTTACTGTGTCAGTATAACTATTGAACATGGAAAATGAAAAATATATCTTCCTAAAAGTCTTTCTGGGAAATATTATTTTAGTATCTAAACGTAAATTCTATATATGAAAAATGTAATCTGCAACTTTACCAATATTTTAACAGATTTGAAGGCACTTTTTAATTTCATGTGGTGTTTAAGACAGGAAAACTGATTATGTTTCACTGATATAATGCTTCAGCTATCTGTCATCCACATGCAACTCCTTTTGAAAGTTTACTCCTAACTACATAATCTGCCATTCAGTAAGACTATAAAATGAGCATGTCCTTTGACTCCAATTTAAAATATATAGACAAAGCATCAAAAAGAGAAATGGAAAAAAGCATTCAGAGTAATTCTTTACTAATACAATTAGGAATATT
Source organism: Poecilia picta (assembly GCA_033032245.1). NCBI lineage: Eukaryota > Metazoa > Chordata > Actinopteri > Cyprinodontiformes > Poeciliidae > Poecilia > Poecilia picta. The sequence goes on along the minus strand of CM065354.1, from coordinate 34,982,187 downwards.
TTTTACATTTTGATTTTCTTTGTTGGTACAGACAGAACAGCACACATTGCACATATCAATGCTAAAGCTCTTTGAGGCCCAATCCAGGTCTATTAATTGATTTAGATGACAGACAACTTTTTGAGTCAGGAATCAAGAGATGACATGTAATATCCCAGTAGAAAAATGACAAATAACCCAGAAGACGACATATTACCTACTTCACTCTAAAAACTTTAATCTTTCACATTGGTGATATTAGTGAAACATAAAGTAACCCAGAGTAAGAGAGAAGGGCAAACATTAACATTTTTTAGAGGTGGATCTTTAGACATATTCTGACTGGTGCTTCCTGGTCTCTGCATCTTTAATTTGTGCAGTAAGAAACCTCTAAACTCCTAATTTTTGAAAGCCAACTGATGGTGCTATTGTATGACAGCATGTACAACAAAATTATTGCTTTGATAAGATGTGAATCTCTTAGTTGAAGTTAGATTAAGTCCCCAGCAGCTCAGTGTAAATCAGTTCCCTGGTGTGACTGAAGCATAGCTACTGCATGTGTTTTCTTTTTCCATGAGTGGCCTGACCAGGTGGTATGACCAGCAGTACCAACCCAGCAACATTCCAGCCTCAGCTCCCACGTATCTCATTCTTCATCTCCACTAAACAGTGGGACTTTAAATCTGGAACACAGCAGCTGCATGTCCAGATGGAGAATCAACAAATCTTAATGCACTGGAAGGAAAAGACGCATAGCTGAAGGGAGAGGACACATTTAAAAGTTAGCTGTTTACTGTTCTGAATTCTCTTCAGTTCTCAAAAATATTTTCATAATGTTGGTATTTAGTTGTCATAATTCTCCCAAACACAAAGCATTAGAAAACAAAAAACACATTCTGTGAATGGTCAGTTAAAAACATGTGACATAATTATTTTATGGATGGAGCCTGTGCAACACTGAAACCGTGTTCATGTTAAGTTTCATGTTTCTTCATGCTTTAGACAGACATGCTTGTTAAATGACAAAGAAAACCACTGGCACAAAATGTTATGGTAAATCAAGAAAAGCATAGATTTGATATAGATGTCTCACATTTTCTCATAGGAACATGTTATGCTATAGAGTGTTCAGTGGGTAGAAGCAGACGAAATTGTACTTTTCTGCATGCTCTGGCTCCTCAGACAGTTTTACAAGAGTGTGTGTATGCATCAGTTTTTAACTTATCCACAATAACAGTGATCTTGTTCCACAAATGTATTGCATCTATTTCCCTTTAACATTCTTTTAGCCGTTACAGATGACACTCAAATTTCAACAGGACTGTCATACTTCTATAAAATATTACATTTTATCACCTGAAAGAAAACAGTATAGGAAACAGATTAATAGTTTGTGAGTGTAAATGTGGAAGGATCCATTAAGCATGGCTGATAGTTGTTAGTTAATACAGTTGAAAAGTTTGGATGGCAATGGTGTTAAAGAAATCTTTTGCTCACTTGTTTACAGGATCCATTATAGTCAGATTTTCAGAACTAAATGTAGTTCAAAACCCTTGAAACAATTTGCTTTAGAAATTGTAACAGTCCAATAGAGAGGAACGTCTCTCTAAAGGTGTTTTTTAAAAAGAAACAATAATGACCACTTTTCTTACTGTCTTTACTGTCTGTACTGAAATTTGGTTGTCCAAAATGTGTTTCCCACCAATGTTTGGGCTCATTCCAGGACTATTTAAAAGTCTGGCACCTCATTAGCATTAGCCTGTAGCCTCTGAATCTGCATGTAGTGCACTAACATGCTAACAGGCTTCCCACTGGCAGCCTTGCAGAATCACCACAGGCACTTCCACTCCAGGAAGACAGTACAAAACGCTCCTTGAATATTTGTAAAACTATGTTCACATAATTATAAAGATTAACAAGGAGACAGTAAGAAATTTAGGGAACTCTGTGTGTTAAACATCAAATTTTGATTAAACATCAAACAGTCATTGTTTTGTGCTGATACTGAAATTCTTCAATGTATTTTTAAATGCTTCTTTAAGCAGCTTATGATTTGGAAAATAATATAAAACATGTGTTTGAAACCCTTTCTCATTTATTTTGTGGTCCTACAAACAAGTACATCCATATAAACAGATGTACTTTGTGTTGTTTTTTTTTCCCTCATTGGCAATCAAGTTCAAAAGTACTATTAAATTGGAAAAACTCAATTATAAACTGAGGTATACACAACCACATGCATCAATGTTGCACTGAGCCTTAACAAAAGAGAAAAGTATAAACTCTGAGCCAATTTCTGGTTCTGGGTCCTCATCTTCTTGTTGACATAATTGCCTTTTCCTTCAGTACCCTTCATGTAATTTCTATGACAAAGAGCTATGTTTATTTTTAACAATAGCAGAAAATAGTTTAATTTTCTTTTTCATTTTTTTTAATTATAGATCTGCTGGTCAACAGCCACATCTCATCTTAAACATTTTTGATACCACCTCAAACTAAACAATTTCTGTAAAAGAGTAAGTTAAAATTGTGATTGCTCTAATTTGTTTTCTTGTATCTGTTAATTTAGCATATTGGTCTGATAACAGTTTTTTTGTTGTTATTCAAATCAAACAAGAATATGAGCAATTACTAAACAGCTTAGCAGGATTAAGTTCTTTGCATGTATTTGACATTTTGCCACTTTAGATTTGTATATCATAACGTAATGATAAGAAAACAATCCCCTCTGTTAGTGTTAGTTTTCTGAAAGCTCATTTTGGTCTCATCTGAACAAATTATCTTCTTCCTCATGTCTGCTGTGTCCCTTACATAGCTTTTAGCAAACTGTATCAGATTCTCTCAACTGTGAATGTCAGCAGCTCAGTGTTTCTCTATGAGATGTTGAAAGGCTGACATTTTGTTTGTAATGTCTTTATTCTTGACCTGGCTCCTGCATGCTTTGATCCTCATGATGCTGTTTGTGCATTAATGTTCCCACAAACCCAGGGACCTCACATAGTTATTTATAGCAGGATTTAGTTTTTACACAAGTGAATCACAATTACCGGTTAGGTAACTTCTGAAGACATTTGGTCGCACTGGATTTTATATAGACACGTCATAACAAAATGGGGCAATTATAAATCGATGACACACCGTTTGGATTTTTGTAGAATCAGGAAATTAAGGAAAAGTATGGTTTTCCTGTTACTTTCTGTTGTTCTATGACATAAAATACCAGTAAATTTCAACAATGTTTGTTTTTGTGACTTCAACAAATTATATAATGTGAGTATATTGAAATTATATAGATTCAAGAGTTTGAATATTACTTTAAGGCGCTCTTTGCAGTAAAATTCAGGCACTCTGAGTAAGTGTAGTGTGATGGTAATTTTTTAAACCTCTCAAATGTAATGTCTGACCAGATTATAATCAAATAACTGCACTGCAAGTTTTCAGTGTTACACTAGCGAAAACCAAATCTACTGAAACAAAATTAACTGAACGCAAAAGAATTGCAACAAACCGAGCTGAACTGAAGGTTGAAGAAGTAAGACACAGAATGAAAGTTATAGAAAACAGATGTTTTGGCCAGTCAGAGTTCAGAAAAAAAGGATGAAAAGCAAGAGTGAGAGAAAGAAAGCTGATCAGTCATAACAAGGCACAGCCTCACATTCCAGAGTAATTGAGCGGATGATTAGTTGAACAATCAGCAGCACAACTCCAGCTGTCTGAACAAAAATCTTTATATATACAGAGATCTGGATGAAGGAAAAGATAAAGATAAGTAAGAAATGCATATGGCAGCCATTTCTATTCAATGGTATTCTTCCCAACTCCTGCAAGCTTACTTACAAATCACTGGAGTAATTAGCACAAATTTACCCTCCTTGTACATGTATTGAGGGTGTTAGGGGTATTAGTGAATGGCTCAGTTTTCAACACTGTGTTTTTGTCAACGGGGCAGCCTAAGGAAGCGTGCAGGGACTGTCACAGAATACTTGCTTTGCTGATTGTGTGTGATTCTCCAAATCTCCTGTGCTTTTCAAGGATACCTGATTCCTCCTAAATCAACAGAATGAGCACACCCAGGGAGTTTGATGAGATAGCATATATATCTCGCACACACACATGCACACCTACACACACACACACACACATATATATATTTATATAAGAAATAACTCACATATGTGAATTTATATATATATATATATATATATATATATATATATATATATATATATATATATATATATATAACTTATAATATATAATAAGAGTTATTTCTTATTATTTCCTTAATGCTGTGAATCCAGTGGATAAAATGTCTAATGAAGGTTTTAACAAAATGGACATTAGTTTGCTAAAGTTTTATTTATTTGTTTGCCAAGTTTTCACCTAGAATAGAAAAAGAAGCTCACAGTACATTTGAACAGTCACTGTGAAAAAGCAAATATTCTTTTTATTTGTTTTTACTCTCTTCACAATATACAGCAAAGTCAAATGTATAGATGTATACATACGTTATGTAAGCTACTCAGTCAAGTTTACAGTTTGCAAATTCTTTCAGAGTCAAAGACATTAAGGGGCCCATCATAGTGTAAGGTATGAGAGTGGCAGCATGACATAGAGTAAGTGTTTTTCTGCAGGAGGGACTGGTGCCCTTTGCAAACTAGCAGAAATTTTGAGGTGACAATATTAGATGGAAATACTGAAACAATATTACCATCATCCAGGAAGTAAAAGTTGGGCAAAAATTTATCTTCTATATGTGCTGACTATACTCATACCATTAGTTGCCAGATTAAACCTACAACTCAACCCTGTGGTTGACAGACAAGTGTCATTTCTTCCTAATTACTAAACATGTAGGCCTGGAGAAAATGCTTTAAAACTTTGTGCAATGATGATCTAAAGAAAGCAAACTTGTAATTTTGGGCACTATTTTGAAACGTAACTTTAGCACAGAAATACCCTTCTCCGCTGCTACAAATAGATTTTTTGTCAAGGCAGACAAAATCAAGAATAGTTGAAAATGCCAGTAATTTTTGACCTTCTCGTGTCTCCTGGGAAAAGTGAAGTTGATGAGAGATTTTACTTATTTTGTACATGCGAGCACAAAACTGAATCACCACAATAGCGGCTCTTCCAGGAAGAAAAACCTAAAGAGGGCTGTGGACAAGAGGTGTCGACATTCTTACAGAACTGGAGAACTTTTACAAGGTAGAGTCAGCTTTGCCAAGTCAAGATGTGAGATTCTGATAGAGTCCTATTGAAGAAGACCAAATGCTGCAATTGAATCAAAAGGAGCTCTAACTAATTTTAAGTTTTCTAATGAGCACACTTGAGCCTTACATTCTTACATTGTTAATATGATTGCATATTTCTATATTAATATAAATTAGACCTGTCTTGAGGTGGCATTTATTGGGAACTGAAATGGTAAAAAAATAAACTGAACCGAATCCCTTACGATGCAACTTTAATTTGCGGATCATTTTCCCACACAAAGACATGCATCTGTTAGTGTTGCATGGCTATCCGGAATACTTTGAGCAGTTCTTTGATCATGACTTCCCTTTTATTATTTTGGGATGTTTTGAGGGTGCAGTGCAAAATGCAAGCACTTCGACTTCGACGCTGGTGTTTATGTTTGCGGTCTCACATGGAATGAGGAGTGAATGGCATCCATGAGACTTGCTGGAGCTTTGACTGTGAAGGCGAGAAAGTAAAATTAAAAACCAATACACAGCTGCCCCACAGGAAAAGATCAACATTTTCCCTGTTTACAATGTGCAGCAAGAACACCCACCCATAACACAGGCCAGTCACATTCCACTGCTTGCCCACATGCAGAGCAGCCAGAAAACATCGTGCCTTCCCTTTTTAGTCTATTACATCAAGAGGCAAGTGTTGGCAAAAAAACTAAAGCAAGTGACCTTAAATACTTAAAACTCAGACTGCAGCACATCCTCCTAAGATTAGCAACAGTTGCAACTTTTATTGTCAAATCGATGTACTGAAAGAAAAATATGATAGAATTAATTATTTATTAGCTGAATGAATAAAAAAAAATGATATTCCTATTTTGTTAGAGACCACTCATTCATGAAGGTTTGTACCAGGAGTAATCAGTTGTTTCCATCAGACTCAGCCTGGCTCCCAGTAACTACAGTGGAAACCAGTACATAGCTGTCATTCCTTTGCTCAGTGAAAGCAAATTTAGCAGCCAACACCTGTTTCCCCTGCTCATTCTCTACTGTGGGCTGCTTCTCCACAGCTCTGCTTGGATCAAAAAGGAGCAATGATTTAGCCACCAATATATTTTATAGTATTTATGCCATTTGTGCTGTTAGCATTTATCGTATGATCACTCAGCATAGCAGCAAGCTGTTTGGAAAAGCAAAGAAACATGGTACATCTTTCTTTTCTACTCCCATGAGATGTGGGAGTAACATGTCATGCCAGAAATTTTGACAATGCTTTTCTCGGTGATTGGAATGTTACCATGCTTGTGGAAATGTTTTATTTATTTATTTATTTATTTATTTATTTATTTATTGCTATGTCAAGGGACTTCTGATGAACTCATGGCTCATATTTTTGGATCATTTGAATGAATGAAACAGCAACTACCAATATTGTACAAATACCGTACAGGACATTTCGGGAGTCAAATATTTATGTTTATTGATGTACCGGTAGTACTTTTACAGAATAAACAAGTTAGTTAATACTTTAATATCTGGTTCTGGATTTCCTTAAAATGTTGCTAATACGATGATGATGTACGGAGACTGTTGGTTGAACAGCCATGTGACCAAAAGTAGATGGAGGGCAATCCATGAAGAAACTGTAACTTTTGTGAATGCTGTCTCCAACTCCAAATCCTAATGAGATTTGTTTTCTCTAACTACATAAATGGCCTGAACTTATCTTTCACCTTTCAATTAATATTGACCAAACACTTCACAGTACAGTCACATTCACTCTTGAACTAATAAATGTAAATGCACAGATTGGTAAGTAATGTGGGCTAAAGTGCCTTGTGCAGGGCTACATCAACATGTGACAGAAGGAAGCTGGAATAAAAACCTACAACCTTCCAGTTGCAGTACAACTAATTCAACCACTGAGCCACATTGACCAGAGAAAAGCTTCTCCTCCAACCAACTAAAATAATCCTGTTGCGGTGACATTTTGCTAATTCTGCTATAAGAGACTAATTAGCTGCGTGTATCCATCAAAACACAAAAAACTCTGTTTTAAAGTGAGGATCTGCTGCATCTTGTGCTGCTGGTTTTCACTGTTGCCTTACAGTTTGAAGACCCCAGGTTTTAATCCCAGGTGGAGAAGTTTTCATGGGTTCCCTTCAGATACCGCAGCTTCTTCCCAAAATCCGCTAAGTTACTAATTAAAGTATTTATATTTGGGTGTTTCAAAGCCAGAACAAAACACTTATTGCCAAATGCAATAAAGGTAGCTAAAAATGCATTAAAATCATAAAAGTACCTAAATGGGGAGAGTTTTAATGCTTGTAGTCTGACCTTTTGGGTGATATTTCTTTAAAAAGAAGCTAAAAACACTTAGCTTTAAGGGATTCCTTACTCAGCCACCTGCTTGTCAATCATCGTGGTCTCTGCAATGTGACCCTACCTGCTGCTACTGTCCATTGCTCCCAGTAAAGATCATACCAGACATACCAGAGCCATTGAGGGGCAGGCCCATTGACCCAGATTGTTCTCAGGTTTCATAGCTGTCACAGAAACCTGTTTTTACCTACAAACGAAACAAATACCAGATGGTTCCCTGAGGAGGAGGCAAAGACGCAAACTGTGATGTGTCACATAAAAACCTTTTCCATATTTGTTTAAGTGGCAGAAACTCCTGGAAAAGAGCAATGTATGTAAACTAAATTATTTTCAATTTCATCTGAATTTAGTCTCATATGTCTTTACAGGAAAACAGTTCTAAGGTTTGTTCTTCTGATCTAAGTTTTTTTTTCTAAGGGACTAAACAAAAAAAAATCTTGAAAAGCCAAAACAATCCGAAATACCAAAGTTTAAACAAATGGTAGCCCCTTTTTCATTCTCTGTTGCATTTCTTTTTGTTGTTGCAAAAGGAATCATTTCACAAATCTACGTTATGTTTTAAGCCATCTGCAATCATTGTATAAAATTTCACTCCAGTACACTAATATTTTAATGCTGATTTTTTTTTTTTTATGTAGCGTGGCTCTAATGCAATAAAAACATCTGTATGTAGCCTTATTGTGTGATTTCACAATAATAAAGGCTTTATAAAACTCTATCTGTGTTTCAGTAAATCTTTTTTAGTAAAAATATTCTTTGATCTAACCGGTCAAAGTATTCCGTATTTCAGACCAGAGCTGATTGAATCTACAAATCGAATGCCATATTCAGTTACATTTTTTATAATTAACCATAGAATCAAACATATAACTTGTTAAAAATAACTGATATCTTTTTGCGCTGTATGCTTGACTGGCGATGAGTGTGAGCCTGTGAGAGTGATTATTTCAGCGGAGAGTGTAATCTGAGGGATAACATGAAGCTTATCCATCTGATCCCTCACCTCCCCGGGTTCTGACAGGTTGACACCCATCAGTCTTCACTTTAACTTTGCCTAATTGGCAGGTAATTCTCTTACCTCCTGCTGACCGTTTGCTGTTGCTGCATTGTCCCTGTGCTTAGTTACTACCTCTGTCTGGGTCTTTATCTACAAATCTGACCAGACCTCTCTTTTTGTCAAAGAGCCACTCAGTGGGACCTCTTGTCCAGGCTCAGAGACCCAGCGTGCCTTCTCACTGTATGCTGGGGAAGTGAAGTTGGAAGCTTCCTCTGCGATGGTGACCCCCCCCATGCTGGGAAGCCTTCCACGTGGCTGACAACAGACCAGTTTCAGCAGGTTATCAGCAGAACTTTTGTCACATTAGCAACATGAAATAGTACGGAAATACTTGAATAACCCACTGCCTTTATTGCACATTGTTTTTCTTAGATGAGGATACTTTGCCTGATAGTGTAAATATTTAATTGAACAAAATTCTGTTTGTTTTTCTTTGTTTCTGACATGGCACACTGTATTACCTCCACACCCTAAATCGTCCATGATTTCAGCTTCTCCACAATTTTTTTTATGCTCTCTGTGCCAAGCGAAGAGAGTAATTTCATCTGTACTGTAGCCCTCATTCCTCCCTGACATTGATTGACAGGCGTTTGCAGAGTCGCCAGATATTCAGACATGGGGCATATGGAAGGCCCACCCTCCTGTCACGTCCACCTTCACATGGGGTCCTTTGTGGCTGAGGTGGAGGTGGCAGGAGCAGCGAGGAGCTTGTCAGAGCAACAGGAAGAGACTAACACAGAATTACAGAAACAAACCTTGAACACTCTCACTGTCAGTAACCCCCCCCCCCGTCCCCCAAGAGTGCGTCAGCTGTCATTAACTTACCACACTTCCAGAGATGCCAAGGCAGATTCCCTAGTTCCCACCCACTTGCAGGTGATTCTCACCGGGGGTTTGACACTGGGAAAGCCTGCCTCTCTGCAAGGAGTATCCCTCCTGCCAACACAGATGTTTAAGGCTTAAAGACCCCAAAAGTATGTGTTATCTCAACAAATTTGAATATTCTCAAAAGGTTTATTTGGCTAAGTGATAAAAACTGAAACTTATTACGTGAAGTTTGAGTTTTCTTATCTACAACTAAAAGAAACATTCATTTTCCATAATAATAAAAAAACGTGTTTTAACAGAGACATATTAAGTATGTCCACCTGCTGTTCGGCATCACTCAACACTTGGTTGGGGCTCCTTTTATACTCAGGAATTACCTCATTCATGCAGAGAAGCATGGTAGGAAGCCCAAGTTATAAAAATCTCATCTTCTTCTTGTCATCTTATCTCTTCTTTTCACTGCTGCGAAAAGAAGAGTCCCTTCTTTCAGACTCTGGGACCTTGATTCGTGAATGCACTAAAACTATACTTTATCTGAGAGCGCGACAATGAACTGCTGAACAACAGTTCAGTCCTTTTTCATCTTTAGCCCTGTAGTCACTGACATTGGGGTGGCTTAACACGGAGAATGTGACTTTTCTTCGCCTGTTTCCTGGCTGTTTGTGTGGAAACTGGTTCTTAAAGTGCTGATTCTAGCTGCAGTCCAGATGTCGTGTATCTCTCTCAAACTCTTGAATGGTCTTCGGTTCATAATCGTGTCAAGGCTGTGTTTATCTATGTTCCTTAATCCCTCTTTCCTTCAGCCTTGCACCAAAATTTCAAGTAGTATGCTTTGGCACATCATTAAATGATTCTTTAAACCTTTTTTCATAGCTAATGATTTTTGTGATTAATGCAAGTGGCACAGTGTCAGCTGCCTAGTCAGCAGTCTTTTTATTAAACATTGTGTATGACATAAAGCAATAACAATTTCAAAGTAAAAATACCTTTTTTCTTGTCTTACATAATATAGAGATGATAAATTTATGGTTATAATCTACTGTAAATATTTAAATATTCCTTTCTGTGTGGAACGAATCTCTTCTGTATGCAAGTTTCCCTTTTTCAAATGAGTTATTGTAATAAATTTGCATTGTAGTTGTATTCTGATTTGCTATAGTGCATTTGTATAGAGACATATAAATACAAATTTATGCGTTTTATGTTTGACATCTCAATTGATGTTATAGAGTTTTCTAGAGGGTGTGTGTTAGTGTGTGTATGAAGATGTTGGAGATGAGTGTGTGTGGAATGTGTATGTGATATAAAGGCTCTCTCCTCATGACACAATGGTGTCTTTGACAGGCGGGAGAAGGGAAGGCTTTGTTTGGTGACACCACACAGTGTTGTGAATGCCCGACATAGTTGCCATTCCTCTCTCTGTGTCGTCCGCCAGGCCACCGGCTTATCAGGGATTCCTCTGCTTTCTGTCGGCCCACGCACACCCCTCATCTGCGTGTGCATGTGTGTGTGAGCCCGAGAGAAAAAGTTTATGATGCAGAGAAGCTAACACCAAGGGAAGTCTTAAAACGCCTTGAGGGGAAAACGGTTTCTCTGTTAGGTTTCATATTCTGCCACAAGCAGGACAATTTGACCGCAAAATTTTGATGATGGCGATAAATTAGAAATGACAATTCAGACTTATTTTCCAGAAATGCAAGAAAAAAATAAAAAGAAAACATGCATCAGCATTGTACTAAGCCAATGAATAAAAAAAGGCAACATATTCAAAATGATCCAGAGTAATCCTGAAACTATATAAGGGACAGGCATACATTATATGCATCCATTTATTTTCAATACCAATTCAATCTTTGCAGGATTTCAGGGGGGCTGGTACCTGTCTCCAGCGGTGAAAGGACAGGAACCATTATACTCCATGGACAGGTTTCCAGGCCTTATCACAGGGTGACACTGAGGCACACAAGAAAAAACGATCACGCAAGCACAGAATCACCTCCAGTCACAATTTACAGTTAACACTTACAGCTGCCAATTAACCTGCCTCCCACCGTCCAGTTCCTTCTCAGTGGAGAGCTTTCTATTTTAGCAAAATGAGCTCACTCTTTATTTACCGGTCAATCTACGTTCCCACCCTCATCTATGGTCATGAGCTTTGGGTCATGACCGAAAGAACGAGATCCCGGATACAAGCGGCCGAAATGGGTTTCCTCCGCAGGGTGGCTGGGCTCTCCCTTAGAGATAGGGTGAGAAGCTCGGTCATCCGGGAGGGACTCAAAGTAGAGCCGCTGCTCCTCCACGTCGAGAGGAGCCAGTTGAGGTGGCTCAGGCATCTGGTCAGGATGCCTCCTGGACGCCTCCCTGGTGAGGTGTTCCGGGCTCTTCCCACCGGGAGGAGGCCCCGAGGAAGACCCAGGACACGCTGAAGGGACTATGTCTCTCGGCTGGCCTGGGAACGCCTTGGGGTTCCCCCGGAGGAGATGGAAGAAGTGGCTGGGGAGAGGGAAGTCTGGGTCTCCCTTCTGAAGCTGCTGTCCCTTCGACCCAACCCTGGATAAGCGGAAGAAAATGGATGGATGGATGGATGGATGGAGTTCACTCTCATACTCGTACCAGCTCCTTAAGAAATCGCTGATCCTTCAGATGTTTTTCTGTTCTGGTCCCTACAGCCCTGACGCTAACATCAGTAGTTAAAAGAAACCTTTATCCCAAGTGAAATATGGTGCCCACCTGTATGAAATTACCTGCTCAATTGTAAAACAAAATCCCACATCAAGATGTTTGCTTTCAGTGATAAGATAGGTTTTCATATGTAGTCTTTGTACAAGATCTGATGCAGTTCAGCAGCACCACCACATTAGGACACCTGTAAACTTGCTTGCTTGGTGTTGTCACCTTTAGGTATAGAATACATAATTCTTCAACAGGCATTGTTCTCAGTGATACCTCTCCTCAGTTCTGTCAAATATGAAAACACCACTAAACCTCAGTCAAGCTCAGTCTTTCAATCCCCACTAGTGGTCCCCCCTTGGATGTGGGAGGTTTTGTTATCGCTGCCAATTTCCAAACACTATGCCTTGGGGGAATAATTGGCTTCTTTTCCATCTTTATTTCTTTTGTCTTATTTTATTTTGGAGGCTTATTTCATGGCACTCACTCCTCTGCGGCTCCTCCCTCTGAGACTAAATATATAAAAGCACACACAGGCTCTCACACACATACAAAGTTAATAATATGAACACACATGGTTCATTAATTCTTCTAGTTTCCCAGGATCTTCCTTCAGTTCACTTGCAATCATTCCATCAGACTCATCATCACTGCTCTGGGAATAACATTGTCACCAGAGAATTAGCTCCTCTGTGAGCCTCTGTCTGTCTCTTTCTTTCATTCACCTTGGCACATGCAGAGTAAAAATGAGAGAAATAAAAGTATTTATGTGTCTGTACTTTCATTGTGTGACCTGTGGCTTCCTGTAGTTTATGTCAGAGAAGTACTTCCTGCTGTTACTTCCTATGCAGCTACTATAACATGTATCTCCCTGTGCTTACAAATGGCAGCTGTGCGCTTCTCTTAGGCCGCTAAGGCAAATGGGAATGCTTCTGTAAGGTGTGTTTGGAAGCATGCCCCCTCCTTGTTTGTGCATGCATATGTGAATGAGTGAATGAGTGGGTGTGTTGCATTCTGGCAGTCTTGCTGCTCCCATGTCCCTGGAAATGAGGCCAACAAGATTGGACAGACAGTTTATTTCCAAATACTAGCGTCTGGCCTGCTGCCTCACACACATTCCATTACTTCCAGACAGATTTTTAGAAGCAGGAATTAAAAGGCATTGGAGTTGTTAAAACATGACATTCCCAAAAAAGGCTTGCTGGGCCCTGAGACTACCCAGAAACATCCCACATGACTCTACTCTGCAGGAATTACAGCACCGCCAGGGTTGCTGATGAAGGTCCTCTCAGAGATACAGTCCTTCGCCAGTAATATATTTTCTTGTATCTTGGCATTTCTGTCCTTCTGTCTTTGCTTTACGATTGCCTTCAGACAATGATTATTTAATAATAGAACTGAGCCAAGGTATAATAATAACATAAAAAAATCACTACATTGACCATTTTGCTTGGCAATAGGTCAACTTGCAGCTCAGATCTGATGCTAAAATAGAGTAATGCAAGATTTTAAAGTGAACACGTATCCAACTGGATACTCTTAAGTTTTTCAGGTGTTGTATGAACACTTTAAGACTGAAAGAAGAGATGCGATTTATATGGAATAGGATTGGGACCAATGGAAAAAAAAAGTATTTTAAAGCAGAGGGGCACCTATAGGGCTGATACTAGCCATTTAATTGACAAAGATGTATATGTAAGTCTGTTCTATATTAACAAAAAAGAAGAAACATATCCCAAAGGAGTTTTCATTAGCATATGATATTTTGGTGTATTGTTGAGTTATGAAAAATGCTGAATGGTGCCCAATCACACTCATAGCCACAAGCACACATGCAGGAAGAATGCTGTGTGTTTTCTGAGTGGGAGTTGAGGTCAAACTTCACTATGGTGGCTTTTATCAATGTATTCAACTGTGAAGGGGCTGCCTAAACGGCCTATCTGTTCAACAGTGGCCTGATTCATTCTGCCGCCAAATGGGGTCACTTTCATTGAAAAGAGGGGAGAGGGACCTTGACGCAACACCAGTGACCATTTCAAAAATGGTGACGTCCAGAGGTTCCAACCACAACTGTGCCAGTTTAATTTTGTGGAGAAGTTCATTCAGGCTAGCATAGAAGAAAGCTCTAACAACAGAGGAAGCTGCTAGGACCCCATCAATAAACATAAGACAGAAACAGAATTAGATGGGTTTTTTATCATATAAATTGTGTTGTATAGAAGACATAGATCTTTCATTTATGGAGCGCACGGCATTCAAGAAGGAAACTCAGACATCAGTTTCCTCTCCTGACAATCTGAGGGATCCCAAGTACTGCTAGCCCATAGGAGATATATAGATCCACCAGCAAAATCTGGCCTGACTCAGGGTCTCCTTCCTGTGGGAAAGCCCCATGAATATCATGACAAGAACCACCTCAACGCTCCCCTTTTGATACAAAGTTCTGCTTCAAGCTACATCAAGGCGATGGGACTTCTTAGTCTATCTAAATCTGAGTTTAAACATCCTATTAGTCACAAATGTGATTGTGATGAGGTTGATACAACAAAATACTAGTGCAGTAGATAGAGCATCTATCTACTGCTTCTCTCATTCACGAACAAGAAGACATCTAGACGCTTGAGTTTCTCTGCTTGATGCACAGTCTGATGAACTGACCCTATGACTGACCCTGATCCCTATGGAGCAATTCACACCAAAACTATGCGGACCATATGCGCACGTAATCATATAAATGCACATCTGGTACTTTTTAAAATTTGTTTGACTCTGCATATTCCCAATTATCTATAACTTGTTGCTGTTACACCTGAATTTCCCCACTGTGGGACAAGAATGGAATATTCCTGTTGTGCCCTCTTGTTGCAGGTGGGAGACAAACAAGCAGTTACAAATCCACTGGTAAGGCTTTAAGATTTTAATGTATTAAACCACAGTTTGAAGAAGAACCTTCGCACAAGTGCCCAAACAACTAAAATTATTCCAAAAGTCCATCAAGGACTTACTCAGAAGGTTACAGAAGAAACATATAAAGCTAACCAGGCCTTAGTTGGTTAAGTATGATACACTGTCAAATGTTGGTGCAATATTTTTAAACTTCAGACAACTTGACATAATTAATGAAGGCTTGACATAAGGCTTGACATAATTAATGAAGGAGCATTTAGTTTCTATGCATCACAAATTTGGAACAAAGTTTCAGAAAACTGTAAAACAGCTGAAAAACTTAGTGCCTTTAAATCTCAAATTAAAACCCTCCTGTTTAGAGTTGCTTATGGCTAAATTGCGGGTTTTAATGTCATAGGTTTGAGAATCCTTGTAAGATACAAAAAATTCTGAGGTCTGAGAATCCTTATATGATGTCGCTCTCCTAAAACTCTAAGGTTTGAGAAATCTTGTATGATGTTGCTCTGCTAAAACTCTGAGGTTTGAGAATCCTTATATGATGTCGCTCAGCTGAAACTCTGAGGTTTGGGAATCCTTGTATGATGTCACTCTGCTAAAACTCTGAGATTTGAGAGTATGATGTCGCTCTGCTAAAACTCTGAGGTTTGAGAAGTCTTGTATGATGTCGCTCTGCTAAAACTCTGAGGTTGAGAATCCTTATATGATGTCGCTCTGCTAAAACTCTGAGGTTTGAGAAGTCTTGTATGATGTCGCTCTCCTAAAACTCTAAGGTTTGAGAAATCTTGTATGATGACGCTCTGCTAAAACTCTGAGGTTTGTGAATCCTTGTATGTCACTCTGCTAAAACTCTGAGGTTTGAGAATCCTTGTATGATGACGCTCTGCTAAAACTCTGAGGTTTGTGAATCCTTGTATGTCACTCTGCTAAAACTCTGAGGTTTGAGAATCCTTGTATGATGTTGCTCTGCTAAAACTCTGAGGTTTGAGAATTCTTGTATGATGTCACTCTGCTAAAACTCTGAGGTTTCAGAATCCTTGTATGATGTTGCTCTGCTAAAACTCTGAGGTTTGAGAATCTTTGTATGATGTCACTCTGCTAAAACTCTGAGGTTTGAGAGTATGATGTCGCTCTGCTAAAACTCTGAGGTTTGAGAATCCTTGTATGATGTCACTCTGCTAAAACTCTGAGGTTTGAGAGTATGATGTCGCTCTGCTAAAACCCTAAGGTTTGAGAAATCTTGTATGATGTTGCTCTGCTAAAACTCTGAGGTTTGAGAATCCTTGTATGATGTTGCTCTGCTAAAACTCTGAGGTTTGAGAATCCTTGTATGATGTCACTCTGCTAAAACTCTGAGGTTTGAGAGTATGATGTCGCTCTGCTAAAACTCTGAGGTTTGAGAGTATGATGTCGTTCTGCTAAAACTCTGAGGTTTGAGAATCCTTGTCTGATGTTGCTCTGCTAAAACTCTGAGGGTTGAGAATCCTTGTATGATGTCACTCTGCTAAACTCTGAGGTTTGAGAATCCTTGTATGATGTCGCTCTGCTAAAACTCTGAGGTTTGAGAATTCTTGTATGATGCCACTCTGCTAAAACTCTGAGGTTTCAGAATCCTTGTATGATGTTGCTCTGCTAAAACTCTGAGGTTTGAGAATCTTTGTATGATGTCACTCTGCTAAAACTCTGAGGTTTGAGAGTATGATGTCGCTCTGCTAAAACTCTGAGTTTGAGAATCCTTGTATGATGTCACTCTGCTAAAACTCTGAGGTTTGAGAGTATGATGTCGCTCTGCTAAAACCCTAAGGTTTGAGAATCTTGTATGATGTTGCTCTGCTAAAACTCTGAGGTTTGAGAATCCTTGTATGATGTTGCTCTGCTAAAACTCTGAGGTTTGAGAATCCTTGTATGATGTCACTCTGCTAAAACTCTGAGGTTTGAGAGTATGATGTCGCTCTGCTAAAACTCTGAGGTTTGAGAGTATGATGTCGTTCTGCTAAAACTCTGAGGTTTGAGAATCCTTGTCTGATGTTGCTCTGCTAAAACTCTGAGGGTTGAGAATCCTTGTATGATGTCACTCTGCTAAAACTCTGAGGTTTGAGAATCCTTGTATGATGTCGCTCTGCCAAAACTCTGAGGTTTGAGAAACCTTGTATGATGTCACTCTGCTAAAACTCTGAGGTTTGAGAATCCTTGTATGATGTCACTCTGCTAAAACTCTGAGGTTTGAGAATCCTTGTATGATGTTGCTCTGCTAAAACTCTGAGGGTTGAGAATCCTTGTATGATGTCACTCTGCTAAAACTCTGAGGTTTGAGAATCCTTGTATGATGTCACTCTGCTAAAACTCTGAGGTTTGAGAGTATGATGTCACTCAGCTGAAACTCTGAGGTTTGTGAATCCTTGTATGATATCGCTCTCCTAAAACTCTGAGGTTTGAGAATCCTTATATAATTTCGCTCTGCTGAAACTCTGAGGTTTGAGAATCCTTGTATGATGTCGCTCTGCTAAAACTCTGAGGTTTGAGAATACTTATATGATGTCGCTCAGCTGAAACTCTGAGGTTTGAGAATCCTTGTATGATGTCGCTCTGCTAAAACTCTGAGGTTTGAGAATCCTTGTCTGATGTCGCTCTGCTAAAACTCTGAGGTTTGAGAATCCTTGTATGATGTCACTCTTCTAAAACTCTGTTCGAGGAGATCCCATAAGGGCAAGTCCTCATGTTTATCAATGTTTTTATTTTTTATTTTTACTGTTACTTTTAATAATGTTTTTTATCTTTTTATCTTTTTCAAAATCTCTGTCTCTTTCTGTTTTTATTTTTATTTTAAATTGTGTAAAGCACTTTGAAATGCCTTGCTGCGTTAATGTGCTATACAAATAAAATTTGATTGATTGATTGATTGATTGATTGATTGATTGATTGATTGATTGATTGATTGATTGATTGATTGATTGATTGATTGATTGATTGATTGATTGATTGATTGATTGATTGATTGATTGATTGATTGATTGATACTTTCTGCCAGAAAGGACAATATTATTTTGTGACCGAATAAGTTCAACTTTACTAGGTATCCTAGTCAAAGTTTACCTAAATGTAATTATGTACTGTGGCTTGATCTTGAACAAACTTATCACACTTAAAACCCTCCCATGTGCCTGAATGTACACAACTATACATAGAAGAGTGGGAAAAAGTGAGTGATGGCAGTTGTTAGTGCAAAGTGCTGAAAAATCAATAAGGTTTGTGACCAAATACTTAATCGAACTACATTTTTACTGATGATAAAAATGTGTTTTTTGATCTGAAACACACAGGCACAGAAGAAATATGTTTAAGGGAAGAAATATATAAAACCTGATTTGTATTTGTATCAGTAAAAACACATTTTTACTGATGATAAAAATGTGTTTTTTGATCTGAAACACACAGGCACAGAAGAAATATGTTTAAGGGAAGAAATATATAAAACCTGATTTGTATTTCAAAAGTATATTTAAGAACTTTTGCCATTTGTTTTTGAACCTTCACTTGTGGTAATTAGAATAAAGGACATTTATTTTTCTTTTAATCGGTGTTCATATATACATCAATTTTAGTTATTTTCATTTTGGTCTTTTCAAATTCAGATATCAATTTTAGTTCTTGACATTGTGCCAGCATTGCATCATGTAAAGGCAAAGTTGCCAACCTGACCCCAAAGCACATACTGTATGTAAAAGAATAGACGTAAAAGTAGACTTGGTTAGATTTATAAGCTAATGATGCCATTGACTTTAATGAACATCTAAATTCACACATATTAACAGATCTATTTTACAGACAAATGTGAAGCTGGGTAATATTCTGGAAAATAGAAATCAACTTTTTGGGGCCAAACAGATTTTCCAAAAAGAGAGAGATACAAATTAAGCCTTCTACCTTCTCAGACCAATTACCAGGAGAACCGTTATTCGTCTTTAGTGCTCAACGCTAGTCCTGCCATCAGAATTATTCCTACTTACTTTGCAATCATCAATAAATCTTTTTTTTTCAGGCACATAAAAATTAGACAAATCTAAAAGTTTAAATTATCCATGAATCCACTGAATAATTAACATATTTTTTATCCATTTTTATTACCATAAAAGTGGCTTCCCCTGAAGTTAATTTACCATTTTTCCTCTCCAAGCAGATTCCCAGAGCGCCAAGGCCTTTTACAAAGGATAGCAGCTAAATATTAAAATATTCATGTATCAATTAAATCTGAGGAAATCAATCTAATAAATATAATGTGGCAAACCTATTACAAGGTCTTACATAGTAAGAGTTATTATTAGGATAAATCTTTTAGGCCTGTTCTGGCCACAGACATTGATTTTGGTATGGCAGTTTGAAGCACTGAGGTGATACAACTTGTTTTACAGATGGCTCATTTTAGTTTTATTGTGGCATTTATTTGACAGCCACATTATTAAGTCTTTAGATTTTTAATGCATTCAATTGTCTACAGAAGACAGGTTCCAATGAATTTTTAATCAACCTTTTAAACCTTTTAATTATCTTGAATAACAAATATATTAGTTTTCAAGCTGTTTTTTTTTTTTACAAGCGGTCATCGGTTTCTGTTGCCTTGAGGCACCAGAAATTTCCCCTAATCTTTAAATCTTAATCCTTTTCAATTTATAATAAATTTGGCATAATTCAATCTATTCTAAATTTCTATGTAACATGCTGTAAATTCAATTTATTATTGGTCCAAATCAGACCAATTATAACGTTTTAGAATTATTTTTCATCAGATTATAGATTGCCAGTTTGTAAATCAGTTTTCTTAATATGGAAGCCGCCAAACAGCCTCAGGTCTTTGCATCTGTCCCTTGTTCTAAATTGGTGAGTAGTGACAGTGGATAGAATGAACTCTGTTTTTCAGTAGGAAGAAATGTCCAGCAGAAAACGCTGTGGGTATCTATGTGTTACCATCTGGGATCAAGAAGACAGGAAATTTAGACACCAAGAAGTTACTCAAATAAACTTACTTCCGAAAAATAATGTTTTAATGTTTGTCTTAAAAGTAACCTTACGCAATAAGCAGCAAAAAAGACATGCTGACATACAAGAGCAATCCAGCACAGCTAGACATGACAGGAAGTTGGAATGTAGGGAACGCATTTGTGGGATTATTCATGATCCAATTGTGCATTTCTGCCCTGTGGCAAGCATTTAGGGAAGTAATTATTGTAGATAATGCTGCAATATTTTTCTAGTCTGGCGTCACTTAATTGCTACCATGAAAAAAGGTTTCTGCTGCCATCAACCCTATTGCTAGTGTTTGGACAGACTTGTTGATGAAAGGCAAAACAGGAGATCAATCTACTCATTTGTTGTATGTAATAAGATTTATTTTCCTAAAAAGAAAAACAAAAAAAACCAATAATGCCGAATTTATAATAAGTCGTCTATATTGACCTCGCATGCACCTTACACTTAGACAAGATGCAATACAAGTGGAAAGCAAACTCTGGAACCTGAGTATATTATTAGATTGACAGCTCAGCAGCATTGACTCTGAGGTTTGAGAATCCTTGTATGATGTCGAGGTTTGAGATGTTTTAAAATGTTTTCACTTTTAAGTTTTACTTTTAATAATGTTTCTATCTTCTAATTTTTTTCAAAATCTGTCTATTTCTGTTTTCATTTCCATTTTAAATGGTGTAGAGCACGTTGAAATGCCTTGCTGCTGAAATGTGCTATACAAATAAAATTTGATTTATTGATTGATTGATAAGTTACTGCACTGTTGTGCAATTTTGCCAGGTTTTCCAACAGGAAAGGAATCCTGAACAAAATAGAAAGCAGCAATTTGGCCTCAGGTGTCACTGCTGATTCTGTCCCCCAGAAACAATTAAGCAGTTAAAACAAGAGTGTACTGACTAAGTCATAGTCTTATACAACAGGCAAACACAGCTGCCTATGTGTCAATATTACTCAACATAGCATTTTAGCTTTTTTGTAGAACGAAGATGTTAAAATATCTTTTTAATATGTAAGAGCTCATTATATCACCTTGCATTCGTATTCTTTGTTAGTCTCAGAGGCATAGTAATAGTTTAAGGTTGCTCCCACTGAACTGCAGAGCCGTCTTTACAGCTTGCATTAGCATACATAATACTGCTCTGTGGATTCAAGGAGTCATGCCAATTGAAAAGCAATCATTTTCACAGCGGAGCTCTGCCACTGCCATGTTAATTGAGTGTAAGAGTACTTGAATGTGTTAGTGCATGGCTTTGTGTCATGAGACAGGAGATAATTGGTTGTGCAATGCAACATGGCAATATGCTGCTAATTCCATGATAGGTCCTGATTACTATTGTCTTCTTGTATCCCATGGGCAGGCACATGTGTTTGTGCTGTTTGTCAGAAAACAGAATGTGAAGACAGTAACTGCGCCCCCCTCCTTTAGACCAATTCTGCTGTATCTATTAGCATTTTTTCCCCTTCTTCTCGCAGAAGCAAACACACACAGTACAGTAGGCATAGAGCGCAATGACAACTGTGCAAAGCAATAATTAGTTGAGCTGCATGCTAAAACAATAGCCTTAAGGGCCCATAAAGTCTGGAACAATAAAAAAACTGAATTGCACTTCACATAAATGCCCCACTGTTTAGCGACATCAGACTCAATTATCTCCTCTTGCTTGAATTGCTTTTGTGAAATTACAAAGTGGAAAAACAGACATTACACATCCCAAGAATACAATGTTTTATTTATGAATTTGTGCCTGTTTGAGTACTCTGAAAACTCAAAAGAAAATTATTTGCAATATAATTCAGAAGGGAAGTTGTCTTACCATTTCTTATCCGATATCATCAGAAACCTGAACACTGAACCTACCAAATCACAATGCATACGGAGTAGTGATTGTCTCTTTTTTGACTTTAGACTGCCTTTGAATGATCACTTATCAAGCCAAAGTGAAATTTTCCCAACAAAATGGACAGAATAAAAAAAGTCATATAAAGATCATCTGTGTTATTATGCTTGGTGGCTAATTTCTCTCAGTGTCAAGCAAAAGCCTGCAGGGACAAAGTGATCGAATCTTGCAAATGTATATTAATGGCAATAGTGGCTAATTATCCAACTGGGGACAGAGAACATTAATCTTCAATGCTAGTTGTGAAACATCTGAGTTATAGCAGACAAGGTTAATCTTTTGATAAATTTGATAACTCTAGACTCTAATGTCTTTGTTTATGGCACCTCAAAGAACCTAGCTTACAACCGCTTATATGAACTTTTGTAGTGACATTGTGGTACTGGATTTTTTTTAATCATTCAAATTTATCATAATCATATCGGTATATTTATGAAAATGTGTCAACATTAGTTTACTGAATAAATTGCGGAGATTTTGATCCTATAATACATTCGTTCACAAAATCTATGTCTTTTAGGTAAGGAGGTAAATAACCTTGTGAATGGAGCTCAGAGGCTGTTGTGGTCTTCCATGAAACACTGCCGTCAAGTGGTACGTTGGTGTAATTACACTCTGGATGAAAAGAGCACCATACGGTTTCCAAGTCATACGTTTGTGTCAGTATATTATGATACAGAAGTGAGTATTTAAATCTAAATCCCTAATTTATGACAAATAAGTTGAATTCAATGCATATTTTTGAGTGGATATTTGAATTGGTGTTGTCTTTCTTTATTATGTGACATTTATTTGATTGTTCTCATTATTTGCTCATTCTCCTGTGACCTGCAACAGCAACAAGGTATCATTGCCCACACAGCATTGATATTTTTTTTCTTTCACAAACCATTCTCTGTAAACCTGAAAAACGATAATTACAACAATAGAACAGTTTCTGAAATGCCTCAGACCAGCCCATCTGACATTAAATGGTATTTACAGTGAAGAGCAACAGTACTAAATAGTTATAATATTTATTCTTTGGGGTTATTTTTTAGATTTTTGAATTTTAGCTACAGTTACCACTTTTTCCTCATGTAATCCTGAAGTGAAAAGATTAATTTTTTGAAAGGATTTTAAAAAACAGACAGAGAAGACGTCTAATTTCCAATGGCGCCATCCTACAGTTAGGTTTGTTTATTGAGTGTAATAAACATGATTTGTTCAAATCAAGTTTTATAGAGAGCCCTTCTTTGGGCTTCTTTGTCTGAAAATGTTCGCTGCAGAATATACAGTATGATCAGAAGGATCAAGAGGTTGGTGCTGACTTGCTCCGATAGAGGGCGCTGCTGGTTAAAGAAAAACAACAACATAATAGTAGTTCCGCCAAGTTTGAATTGTTTTTCCTCTTCAAATTCAGTATAAACGATAAGTGCGATAACATGGATGCTTACAGTTTATTTTAGATGTAAGACTAAAGAAATAATTTTAAAAGCATATTATTTTCTCAGAGTATTTATCAGCAGCTTATTCATAGGTTGGACATTGTCTGGAAACAGTGTTTATTCTTGAATAAACAGGCATGCGCTTTATTTACGTTCACTTGCCTTGACCGAATGATAAATAGTTTTGTGACAATGTCATGAACAAGAAATGGAGTAATTGCCTTGCGAGAATAACACAGGTCAGAGTTTATAAAAAACATAAACAAACATATGGATCCATGTTCAGAGTATCTATATTCACTATAACCTGGAGGCAGTGGCCCAACTACACATTATGCAGGTGGATGCGAAAACATAAATGCCCAGTTGCAGCTTTGACATCCTAAAGAAGCAACATGACAAGATAAGGAAACAAGTGGGAAGGTCAAGATAATTGTCTACTTTATATCTCATCTTTATAATTTCAGATTATCTTTATGAAATCAGACTGCATTATGGCGAAGGATCATGTTGTGAATTATATCAAGATGTGGATTTGAATTTCAAAGTAAAAATGTGGCACACACAGTTTTCCCTGCACCTTGGGCTCTGGATGTAAGCAGTAGCACATAGCTCCATAGGAGGGCACTGCAGCATAATGCTGCTGGATTTCCAGCTCTGCACATGGGAAACGTTTTGCCCTGGAAAGTCTTCTCTTCAGCTGGATTTGAAGTGAGGTTTTATGCTAGAATCATGCACACGCTTTTATGTTTACTTTTTTTTCTTCTTTGTTTTTGATTGCTGGATTATCATTATTTCTCTGGCAAACCTGTCGACATTGAATATCATTGTGTCCGGTTTCGTGTGAAAGGTGTATTTAAAATTGCCTTTAGTTTGATGCTCTGAATTTCTAAATTAAAATGGTTTTCTTGACAATTACTAGACACATTTAATATAATTGACATCTGCTACAATTGTTTTTTGTGTTTTTTGCCTATTTGGAAAGTGAAATAAAAAAACAACATATTCTATAGAAAGAATGTATCTCTGTCTGTTTCGTTTATAGAACTACCTTTGCCATGTAATTGTGCATTTTATAAAATTGCTTTAAAAAACACTACTGTAAAGTAACTGATTATGCTCACATAGCTATGCAAACTGCAGACGGTTGCAGTTTGGAATAAAATGATCTTCCCAGCAGACACGTTCCCTGATTCTAATGACAGCAACAAGCAGGCATTGTTTTCTAAATCATGTATCATGTCGAAACTCGAATCCAGAGTTGAAAATATGTCAAACAGGGAGCTACAGCAGCTTTCACTGCAGATGAAGGAGTCCAGTCTTACAGTGTAGACGTATCTTTAAACCATTTCACAACAGGCTCAAAAATGATGTATGAAATTGCTTCCATATATGTTCTTCTTTTTCACCAGGAGATAAAATATTCCAATTGTGAAGATGTTTTTACTCATTTTAAAGGGGATTAATTGTAAAATATATATACTTTAAAGATAACTTTTAAAAAAATGCTCTCTTCACAATTTCTTTGTTCAAATATGAGCTTTTGAAGTCCAAGTCACATAAAAGCACAGTTTAATCTGCCATCACCTTGTGGTTAGGGTTATTTCTTTCTTATCCAGAATAGAGAATTTACTGGAAGGGGATTTTAATAAACTTTATAGACTGCTCTTTTGCTCAGTTCCATTTTTATGACAGTGCAAGAAAAGGCTTCATAATCATTTATTTAGAGTGTAGAAATAAACTTTTGCACAGCTTTCTAAACTTTCTATGTATTCTGAATCTCATCATTAAACTCCATTTACTTTTTGTATTTATTTCTGATGGGATTTTATGTGTTTAAACTTATTACCAATGAATCTTTTTTTAGTTTTAAAAGACAAACTCCAAAGAAAAAAATAACAAAATAATATTTTGATTTTTCTTTTTTTTGCTTTGTGGAATGGCGTTGTCTGCTTTCTCAATCAATAGTTAACACAAATCAATTAAAGAAATAGAAAGCAACTTGACAGTTCTTATTTTTTATTGTGCAAACCCATTCCTAATTTAATAATTAAATATTTTATTGGGTATTTTTATAAGAAATCCACACAGAGTAGCTCATAATTATGATATATACTGGTAATCAATTTTTCATCTTTTGCAAACATTTTGTATCCAACCTGTGCCTTGACCCAGTCCGCTCTGAGGTCCATAACTGGACTTGTGATCTCTGCTCTGATATGTACAGTCTACAGTAACTCCTTACATAGAAAAGTGTCATCTAAACCAAATCACGTTCAATCAACTGAATACATACAGGAGGATTCCAATAAAGTTGCAGAAGCATCTCAAGGACAATCAGAGGAAATCCACGGAAAATGTGTAAACTGTTTTTGTTTTTAGAAATTTAAAAGAAATGTCAGAAAATATATTTTCACTTTTGATATGGGCTGTTTTTGTAAAAAAAATTAATGTGGAAAAAACAGGTGTAAATATTTTCTGGATACAGCATAAATCACATTATTGTTCTATATTAAGTCATATATTGAATTACGTATTCATCTGATGTCTTTTGTAACAAATAAGCTTTGGTAATCAGCAAGAGGCTGTCAGACAGGGAACATTAACAGTACAGAATGCATTAAACCTTCAATTAAGCAGAAAGCTACAACCAGTGGAAAAAATCAGTAATGAGGTACTGCAGCAGTTCTGATATGTGTGTTTGTTTTCCATTCAAATGAACCACCCGTCAACAGGATTTCAAGATTTGCTCTAATTACAGACCCGGTATTATTTTACCATTAAAGCCTTTACTGAGCAACAGCTCATTTAACGTGGCCAGAGAAACACTAACACACTGATTTACACATCGAGACTGGAGAGTGTACAACAGCGCCTCTCCAAAAAAAACCACACTCGCAGTGCCAAGTGACATGATAAATCACAGTTTGGGACTTGGTTAGGCTATCACTACGGCTGTTGATGAAGATGAATATACTGAGCTGAGAAATTATTTTTTGTTTGCTAAATAACGAATTGAGAAAATTCTTTAAAATACACAGTCCAGTCACATTAATGTGACCACCACGTACTTTCCACTTCAGAGTTAAATAACCAATCACAGAAGGCAGGTGGCAGCACAGTGCAGTTGAGCGTATATAAAGGGTGTGTGTGGGCTTCGGAAAACATTTCAATCGTTGGCGTAATGCAGAAACGAAGCGATTTATCCGACGTCCAAAAGGGCATGATCATTGGCTTTCGGGCCAAGGGTGGAAGCATTTCCGAAACGGCTGAGTTTGTGAACTGTTCACGTGCCGCCGTGGTAAAAGTGTACCGTGCATGGCAAAATGGGACTGTCCAAAATCAATGACGTGGCAAATGTGGTGCACCACGGGCCATAGATGACAGAGGCGAACGACGGTTGCGGAGATGCGTTCGGGCAGATAGACGGGCTACCGTTGAGCAACTGACCACTAAAATGAACCAAGGGGCTACCACAAGTGTCTCCCAAACCACTATTCAGCGAACATTGCTGCGTCTGGGCCTCCGAAGCGGACGCCTGGTTCGTGCACCTATGCTGACTGGTGTTCATCGACGACGAAGGCTAGAATTTGCACGCCAGTACAGCAGCTGGACGTCCACTGAGTGGCGACAGGTAGCGTTTTCAGATGAATCGCGTTTTATGCTCCATCGGACAGATGGACGTTGGCGTATAAGGCGTGAAACCTCTGAAAGGAACCACCCTGCAACCATTGCAGGAACGGTCCAAGCTGGAGGCGGGAGCATTATGGTCTGGGGAATGTTTTCCTGGCATTCTCTGGGTTCACTGATTATTGTGGAAGGCACGATGGATCAATACAAGTACGCATCTGTCCTTGCGGACCATGTCCACCCTTACATGCGCATTGTTTTTCCTCAGGATGATGGCATCTTCCAGCAGGACAATGCGAGGTGCCATACAGCTGCCAGTGTACGTGCGTGGTTTGAAGAGCACCAGGATGAGTTTACCGTCCTCCCCTGGCCAGCAAACTCACCTGACTTAAACCCAATCGAGCATCTGTGGGACCATCTCGATCGAGTTGTTCGCGCCATGGATCCTCAACCGCGTAATCTAGCGCAGCTGGCCACGGCATTAGAGTCGGCATGGCTCAACATCCCAGAGAAGACCTTCAGGGACCTAAGTGACTCTCTTCCTGCACGTCTCGTAGCAGTTCGCTCTGCGAAAGGTGGTTATTCTGGCTTTTGACAGATGGTCACATTAATGTGACTGGACTGTGTATTTTAATTTTCTTCAAATTCAAACATTTTCAGACTCATTATGTCAAGTTGTGTTCATTTGTAAAGCACATTTCAGCAACAAGATAGTTCAAAGTGATTTACATGATAAGAACATGATACAGTAACAAATTGTGTAACAAGCAATAAACATTACTTTTAGTTACGCTATTATCAAAAACGATAATCACTTTTGAATGCCAACCTTTTCAACAGTTTGCTGAAATGTAGCCTCTTCCATCTGACAGAACTGGTTTCAAACAACCTGTGATCAATGAGATGGCTTCTCAAAAAGTAAAATTGTTGTTCACACAAAAAATAGTATTCAGGGTTTGTTTCCAATATGCATGAACAGGTATGTCTACCTCTAAACACAGATGTTATGAAGTGAGCATGTCAGAAGTATAAAAACTGTCGGTAACACTTTATTTGAAGGGGTGGGAATAAGACTGACATGACACTGTCATAACATAACACCTGTCATGAACATGAACGAGTCTTTATGAATGTCTATGACTGTTGTCATAAAGTGTCATTTGGTAAATAATGACACTTTTAATGCAAAGTTGCTTTAGAAGTTGCATTAAAAGTCCATTAAAAGTCCCAACTTTGCATGATTTTGTAAATAATGACAATTTAATGCAATGTTGGCACTTTTAACAGACTTTCAATGCAAATTTTAGAGCAACTTTGCATTAAAAGTGTCATTATTTACCGAATGACACTTCATGACAACTGTCATAGACATTCATAAAGACTTGTTCATGTTCAGGACAGGTGTTATGTCATGTTTATGACAGTGTCATGTCAGTCTTATTCACACCACATCAAATAAAGTGTTACCAAACTGTCCCCAATTGCTAGTCTGGCCATTGCCTTCCCACACAATTATATACGATTCTCATTTCCCTTCAGTGCTCCATCTCGGATTTCTCTCATTAAGCTTGATTACTCCAGTTGAATGTCAACCAGGCCCATCAGCGAACAGAGAAAGTTATAAATGATGACTCACATTTGGTGTGCTGTTATAGAATTGTAGTTTGACTCAATGAGGTTGTAGTTTAGCAAGTTTTGAATGAAGCCATTCAATCCATGCTGACCATAAATGTTGCTTCCAAATATTGCATTAATATTAACAGCCATCTTGTTCAACCTGACTATTGTGTCTTCGCAGTGGAGGATGGATGTTTGCAAAACACATAATTTGCTGTAAGCTTCATAGTGTCAAACTGGCGCATTACATAGGTTACAGTCAAGCATTAGCTATTGAGTAAAATAGAAAACCTTAACAGAGTCCATGCTTTCAGCAAGCAATCATTTCTCAATTTCCAAGGGTCCAGACCCTTTGTGGACAGTAAAGCGTAGAACAAAGAGCATATTTATTCATTTATCATTTTCATGTCTTCCAGATATTACAAGCGGGCTAAAGTCCACGGCTTACAAAGCTTCCTGTTTATCTCCAAAGGCTGACATCAGTAATATTGTTGGCCGATTTTTCAGTTCACCTCTTTGTTTTCAGGGCAGCTCATTTCCCGTCCAAATAAAGCTCCTGGACCTCCTGTTAAAATGAATACTTGAAGGCCCTCTCAAACCAGGATATGTGTTTACCTCCAGAGGTTCAATTCAGCAAAAGATGGCTCAAGGTGGTTTGTTCAGTGCAGTTATTGATTACATTTTTAGCTTTTATTGCAAAGCTGTTCCAATGTAAAGTCCTCTGAAGTCTTTTGTTGATGTCACAATTTCCCAAACAAGAGCAACAAATAATGAGACACAAAATTGAGATTATGTCCATGACTTTCAATTGTTTCAAGTGTTGCCGTAATTAGCTGATCAGTCTCATCATGTACCTCTGTCACAACCTGACTTCCTCCACATTTTCCACCTCATTTATTGGCTCTGAGATCTTTGAACAGTAACTGTCAGGTAAAGAAAGCATTTCTGCATATAACTCAACTTTTTAAATGGTAAATGGTCTGTATTTATGTAGCGCAGCGGTTCTTAACCTGGGTTTGATCGAACCCCAGGGGTTCGATGAGTCTGTCTCAGGGGTTCGGCGGAGCCTCTGCCATGGAGGTAAAGACACACTTGTGTAAAGTTGTGATGAGCCCTGCCTTGCCATCACTTGCTCCAGAGGATCACGTTACATTGCTTAGCCAATCAGTGCTGCGGAGGAGAACTGATTGAAGGAGTTAAACTCTCAGTATGGACTTGAACTTGTGTCTAATTACTTCAGCAAAGCTCACAGTTTTTACCAAATTCTGTAGCCTTCAGTGTAATTCTAAATCTGCCCCTTAGTCGCATCTTTTCGGGGTTACTACTGCCTCTAGTGGCATGGAGGTGGTAACACAACTAATATAATTATATTACTAAATCAGAATACTGCAAAGTCTTTATTATTTATTATTCATTTTTCATTCTCTTAAGAATGTAGAACTAATTAAATTATCTAAACAAGACCTTAAAGTGGTTCCAGTTTCTCTCTATGGTCAACCTATTGAAACTGTGGCAAATTTTAAATACCTTGGGTCGTTCCTGGACAGTCAACTTTGCTGAAAACACTGACTATATTTTGAAGAACTGTTCTCAGAGACCCTACCTTTTAAGAAGACTTAGTGACCATGGGGTGACCCAACTAGAGTCTAGTTGGGTCACCCCTATGTCTTGAATTTGGGAAGGGGGGGGGGGGGAGAATCAGATTTTCAGTGAATGCGCATATGAATCTGATGAGTTCGGTACCTCAAAAAAGGTTAAGAACCACTGATGTAGCGCTTTATCAACTCTGAGGACTCCAAATTGATTTAGACTCTATTGTCATTCACCTGCATACACACATTCACACCCAGATGGCAGTAAGCTATTTTAGCCACAGCTGCCTGTGGCAGCCACAATAACTATTCAAATTCTGTTGATTTACTGTTGATCTACAAGGATTTACTGTAACAATAACCAATGACAGTGGAGGACATAAGCTGGCATTTTTGCATTTAAACAAAATACATAATTAATGTGTCTTTATGACACGTTTTGGCCATTTTAAAATCACTAAAGTTGTGTCAGTCTATTATGGTAATTACTGTAGTGGCAACAATATGCATCATCTAAAGCTCATAGTTTACTACTGAAAATTGTACTCCTAAAATATGAAACCCACTTAGATCATTTTGTAAGTTATCTGGTTGAAAATTGTTTAGTCTTTTGATGAGAGCATCCCTTTTTTTGTTTTCCATTTCTGGTGGTTTTGTTGGGGAATTGCACCCTCCTTTGTCCATGTGACCACTGTGTACTTCAGCATTTGTTGATTGAGAAGATTATGCTTTACAATTGCTTCCCAATTATATAATTAAGGCTACATTGTAGTTTATGTTGCTGTTGTGAGGACCAAATGTTAGCATTCAGTCTATAACCCCCATACTGCACTTGTTTTTCATTGTTCCAGTCTCTGTCATGGATTAGTGTCCAGATTTCTCCTGCTGCCCCAGGCCACAACCTCTGTTTAGTCCCCTTCTGCAATCTGGAGGTTGTTCTTCAAGTTATGACATTTCTCGCAAGGCTTGAGGTTAAACTCAAAGTTATTTGCTTCCTTGTTGCTGCAATTTGTGTCCCTTTCAGTGATGAAAGCCAACCAGCACCAGGCCAAAATGAGTAAATGGAATAAGGAAGATGATTTTAGGTCAAAGGGCTTTTGGGAACCAGCTGGGGAAAAGGAAATGGAAGATGAAAAGTGGAATCTTGTTTATCTCCAAACCACCAGCGCCACGTTGCTTTGGAAATTTAGATCTCTTTGATAGTAGCTGTGGTTCAGTGCATTGTTTTATTAGATTTGACAGCCTGTCGAAGACTTTTGTTGGCTTCCTCTCAGGTAAACTTATAGTCCGAGTGGAGGTATTTGATGATTTTTGAAATGGCCTTGATATTTTTTACAGTTTATAGCAAAAGAGAAACAGAGCATAGAAGCCCTTTCCCAGATATTGCATTTGGTTTTTGTTTCCCATGCATTTCTGACATCCCATATTACATTCTGCCACTCTGTGTTAAATTGGAGAATTGTTTACTCCTACAATAAAGCTAGCATTGCTGCAGTCCAGCAATTAAAGCCTTTAGACCGTTCCCAGAGTGGGTGTCATGACCACATATTCTTTCCAATCTTCTTTTTCCTTACACATTCACAGAAGGAAACGTTTGACCAAACATTTCAATTTATAAAAGCTCTAATCTAAGTAGAGCTACGTGTTGAATATCACAGGATTTCAGCTGTGGTATTATTGATGAAGTGGTTGTTGGCTATAGAGTGTTGCAAAATTGAGCTGGATTGTTACTTATAGAGTTCTGGACTATATTTTTAAGAACTTTGGTCATTTAAGTAATGGGAGTATTTGGTTTTTCCTCACAAAATGATGTAAAACAAAAGTAAACCTTGTCGTAAATCATATTTGATTTTTTTAGATTTCGAGACTTAATGCAAATTATCTGCTCTTTACCAAGTTGCAAAATAATTTCAATCAAACCTAAAACATACAACAAATTCTAGACAATCATAATTAATAAAACAAATTGGAAGAATTTTGCCTGCAAAACCAAGTACCCCATTTTTACTTCCATCTGAGAAGTACCAGCCAGATTCTCTTAATCAAATGCACTTGATTTACAAATCACCAGCAGGTATGCATACTTCAGTAAAAGTAGGTGTTTGAGCAGTTTTCTGCAGTCAGTTAGCGATATTAAGTCATTTTCAGACAGCCTGTTTTTTAGACTGTCAAAATTGTGTAACATGTCTCTAATGCCAACCATAAGCACTTTTACTGCTGATTTCTTTCCCTTGTCCTCTTTTCAGCATCTCACTCTAATAAATAAAGAAAATACATTCAAAAACTTTGACATAATGTTTAATATGTGTTGGATCTTTCTGAAAATGACAATCTCGAAAGGTTACCAGGAACTTGATGTTCTCATTGTTCCTTAACAGGCTGAAAGGCCAAATGATAAAACAGAGTAACTTCACTGTACTTTGTTATGAATTCCTGTTAAAAGTATCACTCCCTCTCCTGGTTTGAATGAACAATTGTGACCTCCAGAGATGTTGTAGAAAATGTTGCAGACAATACAGTTTCATGCAAAATGGCTTCTTACATCACTCCCACTTTCTTTAACTTCACACCAGAGTAGTTTTCTTGCAGTTACAACTTCAACACTGAAGAGCATTGTTGATATGCTCCTTATACAGATAGATAGATAGATAGATAGATAGATAGATAGATAGATAGATAGATAGATAGATAGATAGATAGATAGATAGATAGATAGATAGATAGATAGATAGATAGATAGATAGATAGATAGATAGATAGATAGATAGATAGATAGATAGATAGATAGATAGATAGCATTAAGCTTAGATACTGATATTTATATTTCTTCAGTGCTTGTTTTATGTTTACTTTATCTAAACAAATAGTGCCAATTTGAATACATATATTGTGTACAAAAATGGTTTATTCTCAAGTAAAGATACATGTGTAAAGAGAAGAATTGTATCTTAAAACACTGAATAATTTGTTAAACTGTTTGTTGTCTTTAAAAAGAATGTAGAATGATATGGAGATTATACAATAAAAGTTAGTGCCCAAGTAATGCAAAGGACATGACTTGCCCTTTGATAAAAAACAGAAACAGAGCCAAATAAATCTGAAAAGGCAGTTTTGAAATGACAATTGCTGTTTTCATCTGTTGAAATTTGCTTCCGTATGGCCTGACTAATGTTAATATACACAGCTTATCATTGCCTACATTTAATTCTGTATGCCTCAACTATTGTGTGGTTCTGTTAGTCATTTTGTTGGAAGGTCCAGACAGAAATGTTTGTCATAAAATTTCTACAGACAGGTTACTAAACAAAGCCTAACTAAGACCATGACCATGATAAACACACATGTTAAACATCAACATGCTGACACTGTAATTTGGAGCATATTGGAACACCCACTGTCGTACCACCACAGTGTTTACACACTCACTATGGATCATCAAAATTAAAGTTTGGAAACTTACTAGCCCAAGAAAGACATCCCACAACTGCCAATATTGATTATGGTTTGGACAGAGGAAAACCTTCAAAAGAAAGTTAGTAATAAGAAATGGAATTGGGATCCAGGGGTTTTATTCACAGGGCTTCACATTGGTGCACTTGGCAGCACATAGAATTGATCCTTGCAGCAAAAAGGCTCTGGGTTCAAATGTTGACCTTGGGTCTCTGCAGGGAGTTTGCATGTCTTGCCTGTGCATGACTTCTCCACAGGTACTGCAACATTCTCCCCCAGCTCCAAAAATTATTTAAGTTGCATGATTGATCTCCTGTTTATCTCTGTTATCATAGACCGGCGATCTGTCCAGGGTGCACAATGAGGGTAGGAAATAAGTACCAGACTATTCAATGCAATCCATACTCATGCATATGCAATGAATAGATGGAAGGGTTTTATTCACGACCAGGCTAAAAGCCTTATTCAGCACCTTGCATGCATTTAGATTTCAGGCCTTATTCAATTGTGAAATGTTAAAAAAAGATCCCTTTTTGCTCCATGACTGCCTGCATTATAAATCTCAGCAGGCCCCTGCGATTCACCCTACACATCCTGACATATTTTATAGAGCTCTCTGTTGAAGTCATCTTCCATATGCTTTTAATACCTCGCCTGATATGTCTATATGGACATTTTTTTCTCAGGCTACTTTTCAGGTTGCTCTGCTGTCCTCCTTGATTGACAACTAACTGAATGGGGTCTAATTTGGAGAAGTTGCACTTCTTCTTAAAAGCTGACTTTCTTAAATTAATGTCAGGTATAATTTCAAGATGAAGCCCCAGTTCAGACCAAAATGCAAAACACAAAGCGAATCTTTTCTTTATTACTTGTCATATACATAAATCAAGCTCCTCTGGATATTTGAGATATTCTGATTTATACAAAACAGGATAGGATTTTATTTCAAATAGGAGACAGTAGGGAAATGGCAGCCATAAGAGGCAGAGTGCAAAGGAGAGGGATGAGATATCATGTGGATTAGTGGATGAGTACCAGAGACAAGGGATTTGGAAGCACTGCTCTGTGCTCACATAAATTTCACATAACGGCTCTCTTGGAGGTCCAGGTGTACTGGTGCTCTCTTTTGTAGAGGTGGCTTCTTGCCTTTATGTGAAAACGAAAAAAAGAAAGGGACATGTTAACACCGCCCTTTAACAATTTCTGCTGCCCAGCCTGAGTGAGTGAGATTTCAGCGGATAACATTAGGAGTGAGAGGAGAACTGCACATTTACATTAATCTTTTGATCATTCACCCTCGGTCTGTTATTGAACATCATTATGGTTAGAATCTACATTGTCCTGGGAATACTCTACCAGCTCTGCTGGTTTTGTAATTCTATCCACGGCAATTACGAAGATACAACACTAAAGTCAGTTGAAAACATAAGTTCCTTAGTCATTTTATCTCAGCTTTAAAATCAGAGTCTAACAAAACTCTCTTAGATGTCTCTTGTTTGCCTAATAAAAAGCTGGTAACTAAAAGCAGAAAGATCTTATAACTCCCAAAGAGAAAATGCAATTGGGTCTAGTTCACACAAAGTCTATTTTTATTAGCTTAAGAAATTGATTAAACATCTCTAACTTTGAGGTTCGCTGCCTCAGTTTCTAGCTTTCTTGTTTTATTAGAACTTAACTCAAGCCATATTTTTGGATTTTAATTAAAAATTTTAAACCAGATTAATTGGCATACTTAGTCAAGACAGATCCAAAAATATATATTTTAGCATATCATTTTTCCCTCTTTGTGGCTGATGCATTGTCCAAAGCAATTGATAATCTTCAAACAGATGTGATGAGAGTCAAGGTCTGCTCATTCCTTTCGGAAGGACTTCATCTAATCCTGAAGACTATTCATACAAGGCGCCGAGCACAAGTTATCTTTATTCAACCCACTGAACAATCTTGAAAGAATGTTATGTTCTACTAATAGTTAGCGTTTATTTTTCATGATTGTGAGTTTAGGAGCATTCAGTGCAATACAAAAGACCTGATATGTGAGATATTCAGCAGAGAAATTAGCTCTCAATTTGCTGCAAAAACCCACTAAACCAAAATATGCCTTTCTCGAAACTGAGTAAAACACAGATTCAAAATTGGATGGAGTTAAATGACAAAATTAAAAAAGGTCTTTACTAAGAAAGAGCTGAAAATTATTCTAAAATCTACATTTTCTCAAACTCTAAAATGCTGTACATTTTCTTGGGGCATAATAAACTAAATTTAGATTGGAATAGAGATTTTTGTCCTCCATATGTTCTCAAATTTGAGAATTGAAGGGGCAAAAATAGCAACTGCAAGGGACTGCAATGTGACAAAATGTGAAAAGGTAACTATGAGCAGTTTTGCAAATCAGTGTCAGCTGCATTGGACACATAACTAAGTAAACACAGTAACTGTTTGTCTAAGAAAACCTGGCTTGTTTGTAAATTAAAATTGTCGTCATGCTAAAACGGCTACAGAAACAGTGCGACCACTGAGAAAGAGCCAATCTTATGCAGATCTGCCACAGTTCTCCTACAGATTCCCTCAAATTGTGTGCTTCATTTTCCGTGGGGAAATTGTGTGTGAGTGACATGGCCAATGTGTTCCCTATTGCACGTCAGATTTATAGAGTGTCCTGACTATCACTATTTACTTCAATCAATTCCAGCCCCTTTACTGTTTCACTCTGTATCACCCCCACATGAAAACCACATGTGATAAGTAAGGTTTTATTCGAAGTCGCATCAATCATAAGCGCTGGTCAGGCAAGAAGATTTGGAAGTTAGTGCCTTAAAACCTTGAACTTTTCCCTCTCTCTGCCTGTTTCATGCAAAGGCTTGATGGAGGCCAATGAGGTCTAGATAACATCTGCAGTTTGTTTTCATGCAAGTTAGAGATCTGGAGGATTATTAACCGTATCATTTTAACAGCTATATGTTAATGCAAATCACAACCATATGCCAGAAGCAACTGGAGCTTAAGCTGTGTGTTTGTGTGTTTTAAAGTGAAATCTAATAAAGAGCTTTGGTAATTATTATGTTTTGCCAGTAGTAATGAATGGAGAATTGGAAATAGTTGAGTAGCAAAGGGACAGAGACTAACACCTAAAGGCTTCCAGCTCAACAGAACTTAAAATAAATCTAAAACTATTTTAGAAAGTGTCAACTATAACACATTTCTTGTAAATTCTACATTTTAAGATGGAAAAAAGCAGTGGACAACCCAGGCTACTAGTGTCCTACCAGTTGTGATTTATTCTTGGTAAATAATACCTCCCCTAACTGTGAAACTGCTTCCCGCTGTAGATTTGACTGCTGGGGTCATTGAAACTGGCCTCTGTGTGTGTGTGTGTGTGTGTGTGTGTGTGTGTGTGTGCGCGTGTGTGTGTGTGTGTGTGTGTGTGTGTGTGTGTGGGTGCGTGCGTGTGTGTGTTTGTTTGCATTCTTTCCCGGCTTGCAACAGTAAAAACATCTTTGGTTTGTTATAATTATGGTCCAGACCTCCCTGAATTGATCATATCAGGCTTTCTAACTTTTTGTTTTATTTTTGATGAGTCCCATAACATCCTATTGTTATGTGCGTGTACATTGGTCACATCCACATTGCCTTGAATGGGAAGAATTCAAGGGCCAAACAGGGTGTGAGGACTGCTGACCAGCACAATATAGCTGTGAAAGAAAATTTCCGCAAAGACTGAAGAACATTCAATTTTTGGATAAATTGAATCTTTTTCTCACTCTTTTTCCACTTTATTATTCATCAAAGCAATGTCTGGTTGGCACTGCAAAGACCACATATATCTTAATTTTGTAGTAATATTAGTACAAATATTAACATCACTTCAATCCTGGTATGTTTCTTTTAGCTTGGCACAATTGTTCTGGGGTATTTCCATCCTTATCTACTGCTGGAGCTCAAGGTTCAGGTTGGATGGTCTGTCCAATTCGAGGCTTTCTGTAGCAGATCTTCTTGAACAGTTGCTCTACATTTGGCAGCTGTCATCCTGCCATTTAAGGCGATTGCTCAACCAGTTACTGATGCAGAAAAAGATCCCCACAGTATCACCTTAAATCTTGGGTTCAACAGAGTTTACTTTCCCCTCCTCTGACTTTCTTTATCGTATTAAAATCAAGCTGTCATGTTCATTTGGGGACTCCAGATGAACACGGTGGGTTTGTGGACTCCCTTAGCATTTGTTGACCTGAGCTATTCTTCAGTCTCAACAAACACTGAGATTGTGAAGTAGAATGGGCCTCTCTGACCAAGGCCCATTCTTTCCTGATTACTCAGTTGGCTCTGGAGGCTAAAATCTTTTGAGATTACTGTTTCGAAATATTGAAGACGGTGCTGTTTGTTGGGATTGGTAATGTCAAATTAGATTTGTATTCTTACCCAAATTTGATTCTTTTTTTTATTTCCATCTTTGAGATCTACAGACAATTCCTTTGATATGCTTGGTTTACTCTTCTTTTATATATATCCAAGCATGAATCTAAATATTTGATTTTATCAAAGATGTAGACATACAAAATAATGTGACTAAATAAAGAAAAAGACAAAAATATAATCTAAAGTGATTTCACTTGATTTTGTCCCCTCTGTCAAATGAGTGATTGCAGTAGTCCAGTGAATCCATCAGGTGATGGACGAATGCTCTGTGTTGGTGGAGGGGTGACATCAATACCCTTATTCTCAGGAATGGCATAAGGTTATTTGCTTTGTTCAAGATCAATATATGCCCCACATTATTTTTATAATCTTTGTTAATGGGCCAACCTTCAGCATTTTAAATTGTAGTAAATTTATTTTAATTTATATTAATGATTGTTAATTTCCATGGATTTAAAAAAAAGAGAAAGTTGCTACTCTATAAGAAAAAGGAGTGACTAAACTATTTTTGATCCTTTATCATTTTGTTCTTTTTCAAAATGTTTTCCCCTTGCTGACCAAGCTGCTTTACCAGACCAAAAAGTCGCCCTCTGTTCTTCTGAGTGTATTTTATTCCTGACAGGCCTGGTTTGGAGCAGAGGAGTAATTTATTTCTTTAAAGAGCAGGAATGTGACTTTAGCAGAAACAAATGTTTGTTTATGAGTAACTAACTTTATAGGGTTCATAACCTCCACTTTTGCTGTGTCTGATTTGAGAAATGCATTTACCATCTGTGTGGAATGACATCCCTCTATTTTTTTTCCTATGAATGCATGTTTTTGGGCTTAGGATTTGTAGATAGGAAGGTCAAAGTTAGAATTGTGGAAAAACATCCAAGTCCAATTATTGCAACACTGATCTGACCATCTGTGGCACTCCTTTTGCTCAGTTTGTCTGAAAAAATCGAAAAAAATTTTTGTCTAAAAATATCGATTTCTCCAAATGGTTGAACCATGACTGAAAAATTTAGTCTTAGTCTCACTTGACCAAAGCACACAGCTCCAGTTAAATTCTGCAAATGTTAAGCATCATGCTTTGTAATAGGATGACTGTGGCTCTGTGGATAAAGGAGTCATCTTCTGATCACAAGGTTGTAGGTTCAATTCCTCTTGCCACATGTCCATGTGCTCCTGGCCGAGGCACTTAAATGCACAAAGGCATTTAACTGAGAGTGAATGGATGAATGTGACTCTAATGTAAAGTGCTTTGATTGGTCAGGATGATTAGAAAAAGTTCAATCAATTTAATGGTTGTAGAATAAAAGGTTATCAAACAGCTGGTTGGTTCATAGATGCCTATTTTTTTTCCTCTAATACACTCATTCTTTCCAATATTTCCAACATTTATGTATGCTACTACAGTAAAAGATTACATGGTTTGAATTTGAACTATTCATAATTTTATTAACACAGTCTAAAAGTGAATATTGAATATCCTACTTCAAGATTTTACAAACCTAAATGTGCGACTGGTTGTATGTCTTTTCCTGAGCAAAACCATTTGTTGTTTGAACACTCTTCTCTGTTGTCTATTTTCAGCTATAATAACTACATCGAAAAAATTACCCCACACACTCATTTCCCTCGCTCCATCTCACATCCATCCTTCACAGCTTTGGATGATGTGTTTTCTGCTTTGTGATTAATCCCTTTAAATACATGGGCTTGTTTTGTCAAATGACCCTTTTATTGTAAAGTATTACACTATACAAATAAACTGTATGCTGATAATTAAAATATTTGTCTTTGTTTTTTTTTCTGATTTACTCTTTACTTACATTTTTGTGTCCTAATAGGGTTTTTTCCACTGTTGTTCACTGATTAAAATGCTTAAAAATGTTAGATTTGTTCCACAAGCACTTGTGATCTTGAAACGTTTTCATGGCAAAAATCTAAAGATCTTAAGGCTGGATGGCATGTCAAGTGTTGAAAAACATTTGGGGGTTTTTTTTATAAAGAAAAGGGTTCTTATTTATTTCTTCCAAAGCTTGGTTTGTGGCAGTAATCATCTCAATCTGAGACACCCTGCTGGTTGACGAACGAGATAAGAGGGCCAGGAGTAAATACAGTTGATATTTAAAATGGACTTGATGAAAACCACTCAGATTGTTCTCGGATGGCAAACATTTGAAAATGATGCATTGAGGGTTTATTAAGGTTACAGCAACAACTAAATTGGCAAACTGAGCACATAAGTAAAAATCTGGCCATAGAAATCTGAGAATGATGACAGTTTATAAGAACTTTTTGGTTTAAAGTTCAATAAAACAGCCTGGTTTTTAACAGATTTTTAAACTGTTAAACCTTTTTAAGCTTTTTCTTTTAATTATGGGAACTTATTACATACACATTGATTTTTTTTTCTAAAATCAATATCATATGAAACCACAGAGAGTTTGATATTGTAATTAAATAATACTCTGTGCTGAAACAAACATTGCTTTTGCTGGGTTGTCATGTCAACAGTAAACAACTTTTTCATTTTAATTTCTGATTAAACTTCATAGTCTCAGAATCTTCTACATTCACAGTCTTTATTTCGGAAAACTTTAGTCTGTGATGTTATTTGTAATAGTAAAAAAGCTCATTTGAAGCATTTAAAATTGTACTTTTTTAAGGTTATTGCAGTTGTTAAAAAGCTTTAAATTAGTAGCTCATGATTTTTTTGTTTCTTTGAGGTATGAATAATCCCCATTATGCCCATTTGTATTACCCTCTAGCCATTTAGTTGGATCAAATTTATCTTGCCATCACACCATTTTGCCCTGACGGAAATGGTAAGGTTAAGAAATATGAAAACAAAAATAACAAAGCAACAAAGCAAAACAACACAACTACCAGATGCTATCTGAATGCTAATAGGCTGCTTGTGAGTGATGTCAGAAAAAAATAAGATATTTTCTGACCTACCATTAAGAATGCAGACGCCTATTTCTCTAAGCTGTGCTGGAACTTTTAACTGGAGTCTTGCAGTTTGATCAGGTAAGATTAAGACTGGGATTTTCTGCAGCAAAAACCTTTGTTAGGTACTGTATGTGGAAAAAGGCACCTCAGGTCCTCTGATGAGTACAGAGGAGGATTTGTGATGCACTGGTCTGTTCATCCTCCAAAGGCTGTGGTAGCCGTGTTAGTGTGCATCACCTCATGCGGTCTTCAAAACACCAAGACATTGTTAAATAAAATTATGGTCTCGGCCAGAAACCAGGAAAATGAATCACATGAAACATAGAAATCAACCTTCTTCCATGCCCATCTCCCAGACTTGAGCTGTGGTGAGCTGACACATTGCTGTTGATGATGTAAAGTGATATTTATTTATAAATATATATTTATTTATAAGATCTATTTGAAAATGTTTACATGCGTTACAATAGTTGTGCCATCATGGATAAAAAAATAATAATTATCAGCAAAGTGATTTTTGAAAAATTTTATTAATTTTAAAACTTTTTTTATGTAGAGATGGTGGAAACTGTAATCCTTTACTGTATGAAGTGAAAATTTTACACAGAATGCATAAGGCCCAAAGCCAAAATATATACACCAAAAAATTGCCTGAGCTGGGATCTTTACTGACAGAGCATAGGATCCATGATAAGGTTATTTCCTTTGAGTTCTGGCATGAATATTTATGTGCCTATACCATTAAATGATCACTTATGATCAATGCTGAAAAATGATAGATCGTATTGTGCCGTGTTAAGGTTTTCAATACAAAGTAGAGAACACAAATTTTATTGCAATAACTTGCCTGTTTTTGGAGTCTAACCCCCCAAAAGGCATTTATGTTACAGAAGAATATGGTTTCTTATTTCTTCATCAGATGTTCACTATTCCGGGATGTTTTTAGAATCAGATTAACTTTTTCAGAGTAAGTTATGTGCAATAAATCTAGAATTCTTTTTTTATCTTGGTCTGGAGGCTTTGATGTATGTAGTTAAAGATCTGCCACAAAAGTTCAGCCAAAGTAAATAAAAGAAACCTGCTTTAAATATTTCACTTACAAAGTGAAGCCATATTCTTTCAAACTGTTTGCATATGAAAATAAAAGTTGCTTTGGATAAAAATGGAAACTTGTTATATGTTTTAGATCATCAAACTAAACAAAAATAAGCTGCTGCACACTCTTTGTTTGGTTGATATTTATTTCTACCCCAAATCACTCGGCTTGTATTCTCTTCTGTTGTGCAAGAGATGCACAAATATGTAAAAGAATAATTCTAAAAATTATGTTAATGTAATTCTTAAGTTTTGGTTCTTTATGGCCATAAATTGTGCTTACAAACAACAGCAGTGGTCGCCGCTGCAGCCTGACTGGTGACTCCTTTAATTATTGACAGAGATAGTTAGTTTATCCCGTATTGCTGTCCAATTGTGATAATGCTGATTGTGCTTTATACAGTCTTTTGAAAGTCTAGAGTTAGAAAAGTTTATTCTAAATTTTATGCTAAAAGATAATAAAAACCCCACTTATGATTTATTTAGGTTTCATACTTTTTTTGATAATTTGTTGCTCTAACCTAAAATAACACCAATTTGCTTTTTAAACTTTAAAAAGGCCAAATTGGCTCTAGTTTTGCTTGTCCTCCCACTCTCTGGTCCTTACAGCTCTTAAAATGAGCAGAACCTCAGATATAGCATGTATCTTATTGCTGTGTTGTTTTTTCTTTAGCAAAATCTAAATAATGAAAAGCGACAAACTCTTCTACAAGGCTCGGTTCTACTCTGAATGGGTTGACGTCCATCACAAATCAAAAGCACTTGATTAAGTGACCATCAAGTCTCCACCACCTTCTAGTTTCATTTTACACAGTAGGCCTTTGAAACAGACTTATCTGTATTGTGTCATCTAAATGAGGCGTTGTTACCGACGTGTCTGCTGCAGGAAATGAAATCAGTTGATTTATTTACTTTCATTGGTTAACTTGAGTCCGGACTGAAGCCTGCATGAACGTGTCTGGTCTGTGGTTTTTAATTGGGTTAAATCTGCCAGAGTATTCTGGACAGCGTCGCAACACAGTGGAATATGCTGATGTTGACTTCTTGCTTGGGTTTCCTGAGTCGACCAGATATTCTGAAAATTACTCTAAAGAGTCCCCTCGTTTTGGTCTAACTGGTACCCTATTAAAATGTTATTAGGTAGTTGGGAGGGGTCTGACGACTGGAAACATTAACGCTTCCAGTTTAGTGAAACCATAAAGTCAGGTCAATCAGCAATCCCTTATGGCAGACCACCAAATGTATATTATTTTCACAAGCCGCAATAGGGATAAATATGCCTTTTGAGTAATGCAATAAGCATGGAGAGGGTCTGTTAAAATACCTGGTTGTATATGAACAATTCTGTGATGGAGCTGAGTGGAACCAGCTGTT
The DNA here is from genome assembly GCA_033032245.1 of Poecilia picta. NCBI lineage: Eukaryota > Metazoa > Chordata > Actinopteri > Cyprinodontiformes > Poeciliidae > Poecilia > Poecilia picta. The sequence continues at coordinate 34,938,714 of CM065354.1, read as the reverse complement.
AGTGGTTTTATAGGGTAGAGAGGCCAGGAAATTCAACAGTTTCTGTCTACAAGTATGTTTTTACTCCATTTTCCCAGTTTTTTTTTTCTGCTTTAAAATTGTTAAATCAAAGTGTCAGTCTTGATTTTAACCAGGGTTCTTTCTTCATAAAGTACCCTACTTGATCCTCAAATTTCGGGTTATATAGGAATTATATTTTTCTCTTTTCCAACAATGTCTGTCTGTGACTGGAACTAGTTGGAACAAATTTATTTTATTTGTGGTTCGTCAAAAAAATTAAAAAGTTCAATCAGTAGCATTAACATCCAATCAAACAAAGGACCCTTTAAGGTCTTCATATCCAATAAACTTGTACATTTTGTCATGAAAAAATACCTTTATGTCTTTTGTTTTTATATAACAGCCAAACACAAAGTATTATTCCTCCGTATACATCTGACAAGTCCATTGGTCTTTAGTCAGACAAGTAGATAAAGTAAATGCAAAAAAAAAATATTTGGAGAAAGCTATTATTAAATATGTTCCTTGACCTAATAACGTTGAAACTAACTAGAAATCTCACATAACTGAAAGAAACAACAGCCAGAAAGTAGGAATCAGGTCCGAAATCTGGGTGTTGTGATGGACTCAGACCTGAACCTTCAGAGACTCATAGAGTCTACCACCCAAAGAACATTTCCAGTGTTAAAGGACTACTGTTCAAGCAAGTTCTAGAGAAACTCATTCATGCGTTTGTCTTTGGTTGCAGTGATTGCTACAATAGCATCTTCAAAGGTCTTCCAAAAGAGTCAGACAGCCGCAGCTGTTCCAAAATGCATTCTCATTAAAACCAGGAGGATAGGGTACAGCACATCACCCCAGCACTAAAGTCTTTACCCTGGCTTAGAGAACAGACTTTAAAATAATTTAGCTAGTTTACCAATCACTGAACAGTTTAGCACCAACATATATGAGCAACCTTTTGATATATGAATCTTCCTTTCTACTCAGGTCCACAGAACCAAACATGGAGAAGCAGAAACCAGCTTCTGTGCACTGCAAAAAACAACCTTCCAGAAACCTGCAGAACAGCTGAAACACTGAGATCTTTTAAATCTAGACTAAAATCCCACCTGTTTAGAGTTGCCTTTGATTAGGACTAAGACCAACATTGATCAACATATTTGATATGTATTTGCTTGATGATTTTGATGGTGGTACTTGACAAGATGTAACGTTTATTGCTTATTTCATAATTGGTGTTTTATGATGTCAAGCATAACTGCCTTGTTGCTGAAGCTGTTCTATAAACTTGATTTGACTTAACTGTTGTCTCACCACATTGACAAATATCTGATTAAAGTTTCCAGGCAGCACATAAAATCAGCCTTTTCTGGGCTGACTGACAGGAAAGGCTGTGTGGACATGTGTTGCAGCCTGGCAGTTGCTTTATTCTTTTCCAGGTTGACGCTCCTTGCCCCAAACAGAACGTAACTTTATCCTAATTGTATAAAAAGCGGACCCTGAAGACGTGTGTGCTTTCCGAGCGTGCTTGCCAGGACTGACAAAACAGTTCAAGGGAGAAGAATTTCTTGTGGGCAATCTTTAGTGTTTGAAATTTGATGATCATCAATGCTGATTTGATGCCTCCCAGCATTGGCAAATGTTTTCTTTAGCACAAAGAGGTTTCTGAAGTAACTTCATTATCCCCAGCCACTGCTCACACACTTCATTGTTCAGTTAATGCTTCGGAAATTCTGGCACAATTACAGCACACACCCTGCGAAGTGTGAAAGCTGAATGACTAGGATCTGTCAAAAGTGACATCTGCCACTGGGGGAGTCATTAGTAAAAAGATTAGTGAGTGTAGAGGAATACCTCACAAATTAGGAAAGATTCTTCCAGAATCAGAACAAAATATGCAGAATTATCATTTTTTCCTTTACCTCGAAACAGTAGATCATACAACTACTTTTCATTTTATGTGTAATGGAAACTTTGTACAAGTAAGGCAAATAAAAAATGTGGTTTGATTTCATGTCATGTAGTAGCAAGATAGCGAAAGAGATCAAAGTGTGTTTGACGGGAAAATATAATGGGTAAAATAAATTGTAGTCTTCTAATCTTGCTGTGTACCATTTTTCCTATGAAGTCATCTTCAATCTAGCAAACTATAATGATTAAAATGTCACATTTAATACCCCTTAATTAAATGTTTGATAGAGTAGAGATTATCTAGCCATTAGTACTATCTGTGCCAGCAGTAATGGTGGTCAAATGTCAGTGATGAAAGCCTGAATTTACCATCTGGAGATACTATAAAGGCTTGTCCCTCTTAAACTGTGCATGAGCTGCCGTTTAATTACATCATGGACATATTTATTATTTGGTCGTATCCAATCACTTGCTTATTAGATTTGTGTGATGTTAATTGCTGACATGCAAGTGAATTTAGCAAGAAACCAAGAAAACCAAGTCAAGAAAAAGAGTACTTAGAATATAAACATTTGTGTTCACCAACCACTTCAAATCAAGTGCAGCCAAAAACTACAGGATACAAATTGATCCTTTTTTAACACAGGTAACAATAGTAGTTTCATAATTAACTTTATTTAATCACAGTTCTTTTTGCATTGTTTTATGTTTCTCTTTAAGGGAAAGTAATCATGAACTAGTGATCCTGTGTTTAGCTGTGCCTCTTTCCAGGACATAGACATTGAAGTGTTCCCTGTTGAAGTGAACAGTGTTCTCTGTTTCTCTTTCTCATAAAAAGATATTGTTGATTTTCAGTGACAAAGAAATCACGCCTTGTGCTGTTTTATCTGAGGATATTTACTTAAATCCATTAATTGAACAATTCTTCCAGTAAGCAGGTGTACACTCTGGATTTTCTTTTACATAATAATTTACACTAGGCTTATTCTTTATGTGTTTAGTCTTGTTCTTGGAAGAGTCATTGCTGGAGCTTTTCCTGCCATTATCCCTGCGCCATATTTTTGTATAACTCAGAGTATTTTGTTCTCTGTTTTTCTTTCAGATAGAAAATATTTCTGATTTAATACCATTGTGTTTTGCTCTTTTTCCTGGACAAACCGCAAACACTTCTAGAAAAACAATCTGAGACGGAGCTTTCTGTCTTTAACTCTGTATTCTTAATTTTTCTTTCGCACAGAAAGCAGCCCTGATTCATTGCTTCTGTGTTTAGCCGTGGATCCTTCCTGGGAGCACCAACTGATGGCACAGTATAAATAAAAATGAATCAAATTGACACATTCCACCATACATCTTTAATAAGGTATACTTTATATACAATAATAACTTATATATACACAGTTACAATTTGGTTCTGTGACAATTTTGTGTGTTTCTACACATTGTACTATGCTTTAAGTGCTACTGAGGTAAGATATTCAGGAATGGCTTCTGCATAATATATCAGCATAAAATATGTCAGGCAAAATTTATGAGAATAAGCTCTAGCAGGCCATGTTTTTCACAAATATGTGCAAAACATTAAGAGATAAAACCAAAATGCTGTCCTGATGGACCAGCATATTTCAACTGGAGCTTTAGATCAGAGACAAAAACCTATGTAGTCGATGTCCATGTGCAGTAATACGTACAGGAGTCCAGCCCCATATGGAAGAGACAGATGCAGAAAAAGAAAACCTCTGTGCAGAGCAGTAAAAGGGGCATTATACAGGCAACAACAGGGATCAGATTAAGATCACTTCCATTTCAACAAACTGAGATCAAAGCAACTTTTGGCACTGCCTGGTCTTTGGAACCGTTTGCTTGGTTTTTGACACAAAACTGCTGAATAAAATTAGTATTCATGATCGGCAGCTTCCTTAATGGTGGGCTGGTAAGTTTTAGAACGAACACTTAACGTCTGGTCTGATGCTTATCAGAAGTGCAGTTTCTGGAACGTTCATAAGACACCTAACCAGTTTCAGCTGCTTCTCAGAATTCACACAATTTACATATTGTTCTTGTTTAGTCTATTGGTCCCAAAGGGGCGAGGGGAGCTAAAATCCTGTCTGAGCATGACTGGGCCAGACACTAAAGCCGAATGAGAGGAGACAGGCATGGACAAATGTAACGCTACCTCTACCTCCAAACGCAGCAACCCTGGGGCCAGTGAGGCCACTCAGCTGTCCTGGCATTGCTTTGCAGGGATTTTATAGCTGCTCTCTTGGGTGTTAAACAGTTAAGTGGCCCTAAATGCTTAATTAGGTGCTGGAAGTCACAGGCACTTTGCACCCGCTCTGTAAACTACAACACATCAGCTTATTAGGGACATGGTGAGCCACACGCCAAATAATTAGGGATGGCGGCAATGCTAGACCGCAAGATTGGGCTATAAGTAGACTAACAGGCAGTTAGGGGGAATGGGGGGAGAGGGTCACAGCCAGGGTCACCGTGGAGGAAGTAGGTGTAGTAGGAGAGTGTGTGAATGTGTGTTAGGACTGTAGACATGTGGTCCCAGGCAGAATGCTGTGTTCATCCAGGACACTTAAACGTTAAACTCTCCACCTAAAAATGTGTCCGTGTGTTTTGAGGTTTTCTTTCCTTTTTTTATGAGGAGGTCGGTTGAACTTTTCCATCCGCTACATCTGCGTGTCATCAGGGCCTCCACGCTTACCAGACGTATTGTATGTTAATCAGTGGATGAATCCACAATTGTTTTAACGTAAACATCATCCCAAAGCCTTTGCAAGGTCTTAAAGCTGTAAATATCTAATTGCACTGTTGGTGGTTTCTGCTTTTGCTTTTTTTTTGGTTTTTGTTGCAAGTAAAATTCAGCAACAGACACCTTGGCGTCAACAGATGCCCAAAACAAATTTATCAAGCAAAAGCTGAGCTGAGTGATGTTTTAGCATTTCCATCTGGTCCCAGTGATGGGAAGAAGGAAAGCCATGTTTGCTACTCTCTTTGTGTGATGACAGTATGATCAATGCAGCAGTTATGAATTGGAACTAAGGCTGCGGTCAAACTGGGTCGCTTTCTTTGCATGTACAAAAGCATCTAGCTACATGAATTGCCGGATGAAGCACAAGGTCTGTGCACAAATTCAAAAGCTTTTAGCTTGATATTTGGTCAGTTCCAAATATCAATATTATTATTGTAATGTCCTTTAATGAATGAAAAACCCTCAGAAAAAGACATTAATGACTGGTGAACCAGGGGTAAAGAAAAAAAAAAACAGTAGGTGCATCTTAAGAAACTTGTAAATCATCAAAAAGTTAACGCATTTTAGCAAAGTATCATATAGATTTATTAGATATATTTCAAGTTTGTGTCAATTTTGATTATTATGGCTTAAAGCCCTTGAAATCCTGACACAGTTGAAATTTGATGATCAGTCATTGCAAAAGAAACAGACTGTTCTTCAAGAGTATTAACACCTCTATGTTCTGCTGCATTGAATCAGAAATTCAAGCAAAAGGAGCCCTGACCTAGTACTGACTACATATACCATGGATACACTTTCAAAAGACTGATCATTTTTTATTAAAACCTCCTGAATTTAATGCTTTGAACACATTTCTTTGAGTGTAATTAATTTAAACAGTGTATAAGTTTACACTGTATTTACTTCTTTGAATTTACTTACTGAAATAAATTAATTTTTGATGATATACTAATTTAGAGAGATGCACCTGCATAAAAGTTCATTTCATTCCTTAACTTTTAAAAATGGAAATGTCAAGTTGTGTCTAGCGCAAAGGATTTCTGGGTATTTGAGTATCAGGCAATGCAATTATTTTGTGGAACACAACATGATGATTAAAAATCAGAAAGCAAATTAGATGATTACATTCTTGCAGAGCAGAACCAAAGTGAAATTGGAGATTTAACAACTTTTTCTCTAAACAAACATACATCTTTTTCCCTCTCACACTTTGCAGCAACACAGAAGAGCAATCTTTTTTTTGGGTGGGGGGTATTTGGAGTTTAGCTTCTTAAAAGATAAAAAAATGTGGACAAGATGCCCACTGGCATTCTTCATGTGATGTGGTAATTTTGTACACATGTATGTAATGTCCTACTTGTCAGGGCAAACACTGTCCCTGCATAAATGTGTACTTAAAGACCTCCTGAATATTCAGACACTGGCACAGCGCTGGGAGGGAGAGGTGCACTGGGACGGACACACCAACTGGCTGTGGAAGCTGTTGATACTCTGTCGTCCAGCCACTGCCACCACCTCGCTGGTTCCCAGCACATCCACGCACAGTGACTCCACAGCGTCCAGCCTCTCGATCTGCACCAGCCGAGTGAGGAGGTCAGGGATGCTGTAGCCGGCCGTGCTCACTCTTTCAAAGAGCTGTAGGCCGTCGCTCATGCCGCCGATCTCATCACGCTTCAAGCCAAAACTCTCTGCCAGGTGCCTCCATGTCTTCACCACAGCTGCCTCGCTGCTGTAGGAGGAACTCAGCATGCGGCTGGCCTTCTCCAGGCAGTCGAAGGGAAGCTCTGTAGGGCTTAGGCCTGAGGAGGGGACACGGATGTAAAGATAAAATGTCAGATGTTAAACAGTATCAAAAGTAAAATAAAAAAGTGGTATGTCACATTAAAACCACTTTAATGTGTTTTAGTACATGGGATATTGCGTTAGAATTGCCAAGTCAAGATTCAAACCTTAATGCCTTTGATAATCTGTAGAAATATTTGAAAACTGCTGCTTATAAACACTCTCCAAAAATGGTAAAAAAAAAAGTATATACATATATTATATATATATTATATATATATATATATATATATATATATATATATATAAATATATATTTTTGGAAATGAGTAAAATTTCTAAACAGGTAGCATGCACTTTTAGCCTTCACTCACAAAGGCTAAAAGTGCATGCTAAGTAAGAATAGAAGACAAGCAGCAATGGCCTCATGTAAGGTCAGCCAATTCCTTATGCATATGGGACAACCATATTACCCCACACACTGCCCCACCAAAAGGCTTTAAGGGGGCAGCATTACGTATTTTTCAGGTACAAAGTGGTATTTCATAATACAATCAAGTAACTATGTCAACTTCAGTTATCATAAAATGCTAAATATACGAAAATGACTTAAAAGAAATTTGTTTTTGTAATTTAACAACTTGAAAAATGGGACCCTATCCCTTTAAAAAGCATTTCATTTTGTTGACAAGCAGCTTGTATAATGAGCTCAGCAGATGCGTAGTTCCACCAGGTGTTAACTGCTGAAGGAGCTGAGTGGGGGATTCGCGGGGGACGGCTGCTCTGTGAGGTGTGGAAACTGCAGCTCCAAAGAGGAGATTAAAGGATTTCTCCTCCAAAAAATGTCAATTTTTACATAACACTGCCTCTTTAAAAGACAACTTTGTTTTTAATCAAAGGCGGTACTACAGAATATAATTCAGGGAGTATGAATCCAAAGGCACATCACACGTGAGAGTTTCATTATGCAAAACTTTGTGTTGGTCCATCACATAAAATCTCAATAAAAAATATTACATTTTTTAATTGTAACCTGACAACATATGAGGAAAAAACACCAACGTGGTCATAATTCTCAGATGATGCATCGTTCATTCTTGTAAAAACAATGAAAACATCAATTACAAAGCTTGGCAGAAAGCTTCTCTTCTGATTGACTTACCCTCGGTAACATTGCAGGTTCTAGCATACAGCTCTAGTATCTTTTTCCTTCGACTCTGTAGCATCTGTGTGGTATTGAAGAAAAAAAAAACATCTTTATGAGATTATAAAAGGATCCTAAGTTATAAATCTGTTCATAATCATATTCTGACTTCAGTATAGTCCTTAAAAAGCTCTGTCTTCCTACCCCTGGGGTTTTATTGTTGTTGATCCCGTTCATGCTGCTGATGTGGTTGCTGGAAGCAATGTGGTTGACACTGTTGATGTGGTTGGGACTCTGGATGTTAATGGTGTGGCTGGCTGCAACTATGGGGGCACCATTGGATGTGCGGCCGCGGTCCAGGAGTCCCAAAGAGAGCAGAGAGAGGTCGGGTTTGTTGCCCAGGTCCACGAGGCACAAGTTGGGGGTAGGGGACGCGCTCTCGACAGATCCCTGCTTGTCAGACGGCGGCTCCTCGTCGCTGTCGATGCTGCGGCTCAACAACTGCTCATTCTCAGATGATGCATCATTTTCACTGCATATACAAACAAAATAACACTTGATATACTTATATTTAAGCAAAAGAGGTTAATATTTCAGTTATGTATATATATATAAGCAAACGTTTGACAAGTCACCAACAAAAAGTGAAGGAAGTTGAGGAAGTTTTTATGAATTTTGCCATTGTATCTTTCTGTAAAAACGGCTTTTGTTTAGAGTTATTGATGCTAACTGTACCGATTGGTCTAATTGAGCTCATATATTGCTACTATAAGATGCAAAAGACAGATTAAAATAATTTGTTATCATTTTATCTATGTTCGAAATAATGAAAGTTTGTTCAACCACTAAGCTGAGTAACAATGACTGCACTCTTACACAAGATATGATATCATCTATGCTAATACAAATAACGATTGATCATGACAGAAGGGCTGCCTAGTGGGGTCTCTTAGTCATAATAAATGAATAAATGATTTACCATCTGTTGACAATAAATCAGTTTTTTCTCTCGGCTATTGCTTTTTATTCCAGCTGCTATTTATTTTTAATGAATTTTTATGAAAAAAAAAGCTTTGGGTCTATTCATTTTGTGAGCTTTTATATTTTTAGAGAAAAGGTGTAGAAAAGTAAAGAAAACATTTAGTCAGAATTGGCACTAAATCAATGTTAAAAAGGCAAAATCATTGTTTTTGATTTAAAAAATCCAAGTTGGAAATTTAAACAGAATTAAATATCATTGAGCTAGAGATCACAGTTAACGTAAATAAAATAGCTGTTATCACTGACTTTAACTTTAACTATGAAATCAAGTTTATAATAAATGAGTCTATTACTCTTCTTGAAAATAATGTCACAAGAAAAGCACATCAGTGTTTTTATGCTGATTGAAATCTGGTGCCTTGTTCTTTATAGCTGTTTATAGCATTTATAGTTGTTCAAATTAACTGGAATCAACACTAGCAAGCATGAGATTTATAAAATTGAACAGTCAGAAAACAGCCTGGGTATCGGTGCATCTCTAACCTTTACGACATGTCTGTAAATCACAGGAAGTTGCTATCTTGTTTCCAAATCTCCTTTTGTTTTTAAGCAGTTCCTGAAACAACGCCACCTTTTACAACACAATCCCATATATTATAATTTTATCAATGATCCTCTCTCTTTCCATCTCCTCTGGATTTTCTTGCAAAAGCACCTTGTTGACTGAGATGCACACTGAATGCTATTGTTTTCATGTCCTGTGCTCTTTCTTCCCAAACACACACCTACACACAAGATGCCATTGTTTCCCAGATATCCAACACCCTTTCTGGCAACTAATGCAGTGAGTTAGCACATCCTCTGGCATCCCACTTCAGTACGTTGTCGACTGCTGTTGATGCAAATGTGGGTGTGTGTGTGTGTTCCATGTGCATGGATGTAGAGTATCTGTGTGTTTTGTCTCCTCTTTAATTTGCTGTTCTTCCATTACTATTAAAAGACAGCAAATGAAAGCATACATACAAAAAGCATGTGAGTAATTAAACAGATTGGTATACAGACATAAAAAGTCTTCATGTTTCAACACTTCTCTCTGTGCACTCGCCAGCATGCTTGTCCTTTCGTGAGGTTTGAGGGGTATGCAGAGAGGAAAGAGAGAAAACCTTCACTCTTTTGTTGTCTGGGAAGACATGCTTTCCCCTGACGTTGGTTTTATATGAAGATTGGAATAAATACCACTGTGCACCGTGACAACTAACGCCTTTTCTCAGCAATTCTTATGCTTCAGGGCTCAAATGTGCTGCCTAACCTCATAGCCTGCACTAAAGCCACATAATTGGGCCTGTCTGCTTTATTACTTAATTAAAAAAAAAAAAAAAACTCAGGTCATATCATTTTACACATACTGTATGTACTCACAGACACAAGAAGAGATGCCCAGAGGGCAAGAACAGAACCACTGCAAAGGCTGGTTTTGTGGCAGTTTAATTATGGGCAGATCGGGATAAATGATGTTGTGCTGAGTCTTTGTATCCAGATATACTCATTAAGTTAGAATGTGCAGGATCAGAAAACGCACTTAGATTTAATTTGCTATAACCTGTATTTAAAAATGTAAGAGCTTTAAAAATCAGAAAAGAAAAAACTTTATACATCTTTAGAATTTGTAGCATGATTGTTGGTTGACATGCTATGAGAAAAAAAGGTATATAGTTCTTTTGTGTATCACAGCAAAAAAGTAACCTATATGTCTTTTTATACACAGTATCTAAGTATGTAGTTTCAACAGTATAATAGTAATCTGAACATATCCTCCGTCAGTAGGTACCTGAATGTGTGTTTGACCCAATAAGATGTTAAAAGCTTGATTCATTTGGTAGATTTCAGTTTTGTTTTTTTATTTCATATGACCACTGAGACATAATCTCTCCATCGTAGCACGTCGGACGTTTTCCTCACCTTTTCACTGTCTTCTGAGGAGCTGCTTTCAATTTGTCATACTCATCTTTCTCGGAGAAAATCACCACATTATCTGTGAGCAGAAACAGAAACAAAAGAACTTTTGAGTTCAAAATAGAAAGACGTGAACAAAAAGTAGCTCTATTTTGAATGAAACACACCCATCATATTAAACTTCAACTAATTATTAGGATGAGTTAAAAGATGAAACAGAATTCATTCCTCAGGCTAAACCATTTTTACACTAAATAACATCAGCAGGATCAATGTATGAAACGATTAAAGTGAGTATTATGATAAATTGCACTGACATAATGGCTACTGATAGGGGCAGACAGCCCGATGAATGGATATGAGAAGAAGTAAAGGGTATGTGTGTGTTTGCGTGAGTGTGTAGTTTGAGTTCAAACGTCTGTGTCTTTCATCTCAAAGCCTGATTATGTCAGTGTCTACGTGAATGACAGCTAGCTCCGGTAGAGCTCCCAGCAATGGGCTATGCTCCCACTTACACACACCAAAGTGGATTCACAAACACACACACACGCGCACACACACACCACACACACACACACACACACACACACACACACACACACACACACACACACACACACACACACACAGAGATAGCTATTTGGAGCAATGCTTGCAAATAATCCAAACATCTAGCCATCAATAACAAAGCTAAGAAACAAACCACAACATCGCATTACTTTTTCTCTCCCATTTTTGAGTTACGTTAAGTTTGTAGCTACATTAATTAGCATGCATGTGTGTTTGTGTGTTTTCCTTCACACCACATGTAAGTGGTTAGTCAGTCAGTCTGCGAGTGAAATTGAACAGAGCATCATTGTGAGGAGAAATGGCGCCTAAAGCAACATATGGCTTTAGCTTTGGAAACTTCACATTCCATCACGATACACTCATCATGTCTGTCAGGATGCAGCACACACGCATACACACATGCATGCATGAGGAAAAGTGCAATTCCCACACACAGGCATTTGCAAACATTGTGCGAGGAAAATACCAATAAAAAAACAATAAAAAATAATTTTGGAGGCTATTTAACTTTAGCCATTAAAATGACTAAGGTTCATGCAACTTCATGGTTCAAGCAGTTTAGTTAGTGGATGTAGTGCTCAATAATGCTTTATTTTGCTGCTTAATTCTACCTGAATGATTTAATCAGACATTAACTTACAATGATGCTTAACTCAGCCTTTGTGCTTGTTCATCAGGCTTACTGTCCAGCAGATAACAATGAGGCTGATATAACAACATTAACTCAGTAACAGTGTAAAACCCAAACTTACAGTTAAGTCTTAGTATTGAAGCAAGACTCTCCGTTCAGGTTCTCCCTTTACTAGTTTAGCAACAGCAGTTGTAAAATGATAAAAAGACGTGAATATATTATAGCTGCACATAGCATTGAGATATTTTAAATTCTAAAAAAAATAATGTATTATTTTTTTTACATTCTTTTAAGTGAAACTGAATTGAATTTTAATTATTTTTGAATTTAAAATTTTAGAAATTTGAATTTGTCTAAAATTTAACAAACTGTAAAATTTTACAGTTTCCAATGTTAGTTAACATAATTTTAATTCCAATAAAATTATGTTAACCAACATTGGAAAGTGTTAGATGGGTGGATTGGCCTTTAGATTTTTTCTAATACATGAAAATAATAGACTTTCTCTGTATGCACTAAATGGACCAATAAAGGTTAAACTTATAAAATGTTATCTACATGAGTGAACAAGGCCAAATTAACATGTGATCATATTAAAAACAATGAAAGATCATATCCAAAGGACGATTCTGTCAGTCAAATCAATGAAAGGTACTTTTAGAAAACACATCAAAGCAGATCAAGCCAGACTTAATGATGTTGTAACGAGTACAAAATTGATCATGTGGGCAAAAATGTGGAAAAGGTTAAAATCATGAACACTTGTATATAATAGGATTACTCTTTTTTCATGTAAGTATGGCAAAGGATAATAAAAGCCAGGACGAGGTTTGTAACCACAATAGAAGTTTTCATGTAGAAAAGCTTTTTTTTTTTACAACAGAAGACTTCCGACCAAGGCAAAGGAAAAACAATAAAAGAGTAAAAACACAGTCTGCCATTCATTTATGGGGATGTTTGTGTAGCCTGTCTCACCGGGGACATCTTTCTTGTCATCCTGTTTGATGGTTTGAGCCTCCACAGCTTTCACAACCTGGCCAGAGCAGCATGCTGCACACACAGAGCGAGAGGGAGAGCAAACGGCATAAAACACAAAAGCCTTAGATGTTCAACTGTGCAAATCTGTTTTTGCGCTTAACTCACCATGGCCACCCGGCTTGGCCTTCAGGATATAAAACATGATGATGAGAACGATGGCGATAGCCATGATGAAAATGGTTGACATGGCGATAATAAGCGCTGTGGCTAAGTGACCCTGTCCAGGTGATTCTAAAGAAGGGAGTCATGAAGAAGGGAGTAATGCGAAATACATATAAATGAAATAAAACAACAAAAACATAGACGGATTGGAAAACAAACAAATGGAGAAAGATTTTGTCAAAGTGAGCTTGTGCTTACCTTTAATTCGGTGAGGGAAGACTGTAGTGCTCCCAGGGTTAATTGGTGGTTTTTCTTTGGGTTTGCTGATTTGCATGCCTGTAAAACACATGTTCACACAGATTCATGTCACATTCCGTGGTATTTGACCGTTTATGAAGTATTTGAAATGTTTCAGGAGCCATTCGGCTGCCTAGAAGGCTGGGACTACACCTGTGTAATGGATAACAGTAGTCCCAATTTATAAGAAAGGGGGCAGGAAAGTGGTTCCAACTATCAAGGGGTCACACTTCATAGCTTCTCCTAGAAAGCTATGAAGGGTGTTGAAAACTGGGCTTTTTTCTTCTTTTTTTTCTTCTTGTGACTGTTTTCAGGGACAGGATCTTTTTGTATAGTCATGAAGAGGAGGGTGTCTGTTTTTTTAAACCTCAGGTTTTAACTTGATATTTGAAGTTGATGTGGTTCCTTTTGTCTCTTCAAGGCATCACCTCTAGCGTGCAGCACAGCAGTTTGTAGCTGATTGTAACTCAACCTGGATATGGTTCTGACATGGGAAAAGCTGTGTTGCACTTTCTAAGCGCAGGGTCAGTTTCTGTCTCAAATGGAGGAGTCCCAGTCTCTTGGCATCTTTCCTCATGTTAAATTATATAGCCCCCACTCAAAACATTAATGGATTCATAAACTAAACCTATTCCGTTTATAAATAGATTCACATTGTTTGGCAATTTGGGTTAAGTTGTCTTGACCCAGGACACATTGACATGTGGAGAATGGACGCCTTCCAATCACCACATGACTGCTTTCCTGAATGAGTCATGCTGATAGTAAGGAGCTAGACAGGTTGTGATCTCATCTGCAGTAATATGAACCCCGGTCCAGTGTTTAGTAACTTTGTAGTGAAAAAAAAGAGCTGCAGACTCTTTTTATGCTACCAACCGTTGAATGTAGGTAGATTTTAAAATATAACTACAGTGAATGTTATGTGCCGCAGGCAAAGATATAAACTTCAAAGGGACATTGTTGGCATAAGGATTATCTCGAGACATTTGTGGCACTAAGGTATACCCAATCCTTTAGAGTTAGACTACCTCAGGCAAGCTTTCTATTATTATATACCTGCATTTATATGCGTGGCAGAAAGGGGAAGAGCCAAAGCGAGGCTTTTATTGCTACTACATCTGCAATGAAAATACACCATATTAAAGCTATCCATTAACAAAACCCTTCATGTTATAATCAGAGCTTCAACAAAGATTCATTTATTTTTAAGAAAACAACTGTGTACTTGTGAAAATAAAAGAAACGTCCCTGCAGTCAAATCCTAGGGTAATTCTCTATTTCTATAAATTCCTACAATGCACTTCAAAAGATTGTGTATAATTTCACTGACAATCAGACAAATGCATTAGTGGCAGATATGTCTTCATGGCCAGATCGGGGATAATGAAGAATGTGAACTGAGAGAAGGATGTGGGAAGAGGGCCTCAGGCCTCTTGGTGGCCAGAAATCATGGGTCAGAGCACACCCACCTTCAAGTTATGCCTTCAATTTGCAGCTGTGTTTACGAACATTTGCGACTGCATTGAGACACAATACACAAAGTTTCAGTGCCAACAGCTGGCATTTATGAAGCCTGTTTGGAATGACATTCACAAAATATGTTCATAATGGTGTATATAAACTGCAGTCAGAATTGGAAATGAAATTTACAAACAGTGATCTCATTTGCTACACTTTTAAATACTACATAAAGGAAGCTTTGGAGAACTTGTATCTTGCTGACTTTACTCTGCTTCTTTATCGTTTGTTCTTCCAAGCTGATACCTCTACACACACACACATATACATACCTCAGCATAAGTTTTCTCTTGTCATATAATTTTTAATAGAAAGATTAAGCTATACTAACCTCGTCTGTTGTGGTAGTTTTATCCAGACTCTAGGTACTTCTGTGTGTAGTGTGTTCAAAGTCATTCCTGAATGTTGCAATAGTTTATGTGGATAAGCTGTAGTTTTCACATTTCAATACTATGATAAACTAATTTCTCTGCCAATTGATTCTGTCATCACAGCATTTGTTGATGTCTTGCTGTCCTGTTCACCAATACATTTTCAGGTTGTGTTTATAAGCAGAATTTGTTTTCCAATGTTGTTCATTCTAAAGTAGGATTAGGGAGTTATACGTAATGTTGCTTCCAATAGTGAATCTTACTGGACAACCTTAATTTTTCAGAATTTACATATCAAGCACCTAAAAAGCCTAACTAATTACATCTATTGCAATGTAATTTCTCCCAGATTCAGATATTTTTTTCTGATATCTTAATAACCCTGATTTCCTTATGCAACATGCTGCTAATCTGTTCGCAAAACTTTGCCAGGGTTTCCAATGATTGCAAAGCGGACAACTTTTTGCATATGGGTTTAGCAAACACTGACTGATGCTATAAGGTTTATTAATGATAAAGTTAGCTCAACTCAAAAAAGTTAGCTTAACTCGGAAATATAACCACTAGAACAAACGGAATGACTGTCACAACAAGAACAAAAGGGATGAAGAAAGTAACTAAGATAAAAAGTCACAACCTTTGTTTTAAATGCATTTTCAAACTTATATGACATGGAGGTATTAGTATGTTCAGCCACAGGTTCTAGAGAAGTTTTAAAAATATATTTGCTTCCTCTTGAGATTCTGTTTCATCAATAGGCTCTAGCTTATAGTCTTTACTAAAACCAATTTGGTTGAAAATATGTTGTTTTTACAGACACAGGCAATAGATCTGACAGCGACATTAATATAAGAAAGATATTTAACCCACAATGTTCCCGGGTTCACATGCCAGAATTCCCTAACGATGGTATGTTAGCTTTGGCACTGCATTTAATTGACTCTTTTTTTTTTTCTAAATACCGCTGCCTGACATTATTTCACAACCAATAACACTTCACAGAAGCAAATCATTGGCATTGGCAGCAGTTAGAGTTTATTTTTCATTGTGATATATTCTCCCGTTGCAGTACACAAACTTTTTTATTGGGCAGTGTGGATAAAATGCAGACCTCACTACTCCATCTGTCAATATATTGCTCCCAGTCCTCACTTATTGTTGCCCGCCTGGAGTTTTCATCAGCTCAGCTCCTGCCTCTTTCCTAATAGAGCTGTAAACTCCCAGCAGCTTATAAATCACGCCTTTTAATAAGTCTTTCATTTCACCAAGTTGATATACTGTTGGCCTCTTGGCATGTCCCTCACCACTTCCCATACTTTCAGGGCTTTGTGTAACCGCGCACGCACATACAAATGTATACACCAGCGCCATGCGGTTGAAGGCATCAACTCGGGGTATGTGTTTACACTTTTTTGAATGAGGACATGAGTCTGAACTGAAATTCTGTTAGGACTTTGTGGTTAAATCTCTTAATCATGTTTTCAAAATGCTAATTCTGCCAGGCAATACAATCAAAACAACCTGAAAGAAACTAACTAGCACTCAAGTGTAGGGCTAAAAAAAAACACTTAAAGGCAAAATATCATTTGGAGCAAGAATACCAAAAAAGCTTGACAACATTAAATGTAAAACAATTCACAATCTTTAAAACAAATAAGTCACTTTCATATACAAAAGTTACATCACAACCCCATCTTGAAGCCTGTCTCTAAACTTTTTTTTTTCCAATATGAATATGTTGAATGAATGTGTAGTCACCTACTGGTGGCCTCACATTCCTACAAATATAATATACAAAGTGATCAGACAGATAAATGAAACAACACTTTATCCAAACATGATAAAAGTTTGGAATGCTTCGTTTTATCATGCTTTTATCATATGTTTTTCAGAAGCCATATTATAGGAAGAACATTTTTACTGCAGCTGCAAACTTCTTTTCCATACAATAGACATGTAGAATTACTTTAAAGAAACATTTTAAGGTCAAACTATGTGTTATTATAGATAAAATGCAACTGCAGATGGAGTGATAGAGTGGTGCAACAGAAGTTTCAATGATTTAACGTTTTGACATCCATCCATCCATCCATCCATCCATCCATTTTCTTCTGCTTATCCAGGGTCGGGTCGCAGGGGCGGCAGCTTCAGAAGTGAGGCCCAGACTTCCCTCTCCCCAGCCACGTCTTCCAGCTCCTCCAGGGGAACCCCAAGGCGTTCCCAGGCCAGCTGAGAGACATAGTCCCTCCAGCGTGTCCTGGGTCTTCCCCGAGGCCTCCTCCCGGTGGGACATGCCCGGAACACCTCACCAGAGAGGCGTCCAGAAGGCATCTTGACCAGATGCCCGAGCCTCAACTGGCTCCTCTCGACGTGGAGGAGCAGCGGCTCAACTCTGAATCCCTCCCGGATGGCCGAGCTTCTCATGCGGAGGAAACCCATTTCGGCCGCTTGTATCCGTGATCTCGTTCTTTTGGTCATGACCCAAAGCTCATGACCATAGATGAAGGTGGGAACGTAGATCGACCCGTAAATCGAGAGCTTCGCCTTTTGACTCAGCTCTCTCTTCACCACGGACTGGTACGGCAGATGCTTCCCCAATCCGCCTGTCGATCTCCCGCTCCTTTCTTCCCTCATTCGTGAACAAGATCCCCAGATACTTAAACTCCTCCACTTGAGGCAGGACGACCCCCCTGACCCGGAGAAGGCACTCTACCCTTTTCCGGCTCAAGACCATAGCCTCGGATTTGGAGGCACTGTGCCTCATCCCGTTTTGACAGCAACTTAAATTAATGTATTGCAGTTTTATCTTTACATAAAACACAGTCTCATTATATGCACAATCACTGTGCATCCCTGAAATACGACGTGTTCTGGTGACACAAGATGATTGAAATGGGTGAGCTGGTGCCAGTGGTCAAGAGTGACAATGTTGGTCAGAACAGGAGCAGGAACTGCAACATCTCCCTGAATGGTGCAAGTATTTAAGTATTTCAAAGTATGTTTATTTTTTTACTGGCATTGTTATAGATTGGTTTTATAACACACCATTAGCTTGTTAGGTCCCCATGCTGCTGCTTGCAGACAGTATTTCTCCTGCCTTCTTACTCATCACTGGAAAAGTCACCCGTAAACCTTGTTTTTATGAACTCAAGCTTAAGCATTACACTGTGCTATTACTACTTTGTCTTAGTTGGACATATTGTTTATGCTGAAGACCTAAATCAGGATTTAGAACACAATGATGGTATTTTATGGAGAATTCTTGACTTCTTTGTGTTTGACATTGTATTACAGATTAACAGGCATAAAAATATTTAACTTTTATGAGCTACAAGCACAAACACAATTCGAATGAAACATTACAATCAATGACTATGTATGCTTTTTTTCAGAAAAGATGAGATTTCTCTTCTTGATAGTAGAAAGCAATAGTTGATATCATAGAATAAGATGATTTTGAGTATTGACGGTAAATTGCCTGTGTGTATTCAGCTACAAATTTGGACGTTGAAGGCCATAGAAGATACAGGGAGAAAGGAGAAAATTAGCAGGGCCTACAGCTTTTTATCACAACCTGCCAAAGAGTAGCATCAAGGCAAGTAAAAACATGCTAATCATCCGTCTTTCTCATACCCGCCGAAATTTTAATTATCACACAAGCACCACTAGGCAGGAGCCAGGGTAATTTACAGATTACATGGCAAGTGTCAGCCTGCCATCACCCAAAGCAAATAAAACTCAGACCTCAGACAATTTTGTGTTTTTTAGGGGAATCGACCTTGGCTTTCTTGTTAAGAGGATTTCAGTGTGAAGTAAACAGGTAGTCCTCTGTTGACTTTAAGAAGAACGTTTAAGGTGTTAATTACAATATTTATTAAAATAAATAAGTAATAATTGTGTTTCACCTGCCTTGTGAACTCAACGGTAAGCTGTGGAGATGGCATGCAATTAAAATATTATGTATAGACCTTATGTACTAATGCTGTTGTGTAGCTGATTCCTCTTCCTTTTTACAGGCCCAGACCACTTTTTGGGGTTAACTTCTTTCAAAACACGCACATTTAATATGACAGAAGAAAAATAACGTTTGTTTCCGGATTCTTTAATTACACAGCAAGGGGATTTTGAGCAGCTGCAGGTCCATAAATATTGTTGCCAAAACAATGACAAAAAAATGAGAGTGAGAAAATGTCAATTGCTCAATTTGGCAAATGGATTTAAGTGGAAGTTAACGTGTTAACTTAATTTTGGGAGCAAGGCCACGCCCAAACCACACCTCTAACTCTTTAAGTGGCCTATTTATACTCTGCTCATCCACTCTACTCAGTCCGTCGTGTTTTGTCAAACCCACCTTCCCTTACCTTGTACCCCTTTCATTTAACACTTCTTTATTCATAACTGTAAATTGTTTTTTTTCCTGTATGTTTCGTCTAGGGGCTTCTATGTTGGCTCGGGAATAAATAAGAGGAACCGCCTCCCAAAGACATACCCCCACTCGGAGTGCCCACATCCCAAGCCCTCCGTCATTCTCCCAGACGACCAAATCATGATCCTCCATCCCTTCATACTTTCATCCCTCCATGCTTTCATCCTTGCATCCCTTCATCCTTTTACCCTTCCTCCCTCTCCCCTTCATCCCTAATGCATTCATAAATAAATCTTTAAACGTATAGGTCTGTGGCGTGGTCCTTGCTAGTGAAGTAAAAAAATTTGGGCAACAAATAGAGAACACAGAGAAACAAGGCAACCCCTCAAATTGTTTTTATTTCTTTTGTCAATTCACACAAATTTAATTGTATTTTCCCAGGAATCTATTTGGAAAGCAAGATGAACATACAAAGTAATTACGGTGTGAAAGGAAGATGACGTCTGTATTTCTAAATACTTTACAAATAAAATTCTTAAAAGTATTTGGGAATTTTTTTTTCAGACACATCATTTCCAAGTTTGAAGCATGTTTTATGTGGAACATTATATCAGAATTACATATAATTTAAAAAGGTTTATACATGCAACATGCCCTGCATTAGGGCTTGTCAAACTGTAGTGAATTAATAGGCATTTTTTGTGAGTACACAAATGTCATAACATGGCACTGGAAATAAGAAACGTGTCCACAAATCAAGACAATTATGCCAGTATGCATTTTAGAAGCTTTATCAAGTTCGTGCAACTCTTTAAAAAACCTGTAAGAACAATTGAGCTGGGTTTGCACTCATGCGCATACACACAGATCCATGTGCAGATAGTGTGGAGGTATGCAGGATGATTAGTGAGACAGTGATGTTATCGATGAGCTGTCAAACACTCAAGAGGAACTAGAAAAACAGCAGCACCAGGAGGGAAGTGGTGTGTACACTCTTGTTACTGCAAGTCAAACTTGCCCACATGGTAGAGCAGTGACTTCAGTGTCTGGAAAAACTCAGCACAACCTGCGACCTCCGGCTGTTTCTGTTTCACAAAACTTAGTCGGGCGCTTCAGCATCTGCTTCCACCTAACCTGTCCTGTTTTATTTCCATTCCATGTGGCAAAAAAGCTTCACACTGAGTAGCTTCTAAAGGAGAGGAAGCCAAATTTGTGTTTTGTGATATCAGCTAAGCTGTTGCATTTAGTGCATTAAGCTAGACAATTCCAACCAGAAGACAATGGTAGCAAGAGAATTTAAACAGCAAAAAAGAAATCAAGAAAATAATGTAAAGAATGGTAAATCTTACACTCTTTTGTGTTGCTCGGGGCATTTTGGCAGGAATGGCAGACCATCCCGTAAGCGTTCCTGGGTTTGTTGTCCAACATATAATACCTATAAAAGATGAACATGAAATCACATCAACAGTTTATTTTGATTTTCTTTTTTTCTTTTTTTTACCATTAAAAAATAATGTAGAGATGAAAAAATAAACTTTCTAAAACTGTCAATAAGTACACACAGCTGGAATGACCTCCCAACATTCTGCACTTAGTGCAAAAGTGTGGAGAAGCAACTAAGGTGAAAAATTTGACTTTGTGAAGAAGTGCACATAATTGATGCCCTGCAGACACTAAGAAAATGGCTTAGTGCAGATACTGCCATCAGTCATAGAAAGATCACGCTGCACAGGAGAAAAAAGAAGAAGTAAGAGAGGTAAGAAAGATGCCAACGCACCGAACAGATGAACATCATGGGATCTTTTTATACTCAGGGGCATGAGAACAGCTTTTCAGTTTCTACACAGCAGACGTATAGCCTGAAGGTAATCTGAAGTTAGCTGCAGGTGCCCCATATAACAAAAACACATCTCAGTGCAATATGACATAAAAAAATTAAAACTGATCACCTGTATCAGAAAACAACTTAAAACATTTGGATCGACCAACTGTGAGAACACACTGTGGCTAATTTCAATATTCAGTACAACATACAAGTTGCTTAAACTACATTTGCAAAGAAAAATCTAAAATATTCAGCATACATTTCAAAAAAGGCGGACCTTTACTTCTGATGTGACTCTAGAGTTTTGCTGTTTTCTTTTGTAAATTATGATGATCCTGGAATATAACTTCTCTGTCAGAGCTTTGAAGACCAGAAATCATTTATCAGCTAATGTTTTTACCAGACATTCTTGTCTGAATTCAGACCGAACGTGATCTGGAAGCTGTCTAATCAGAATAGATGGATGTTAAAGAATGTGCTTTCATCAACCATCCATTTTATGTCCGTCAATGTTATGCTGAATGCTGAAGCATTTGTTCTTTGTACATCAGCCATGAAGCTCAAATTCTCCATCCGTTCTGATAAAAAACTGAATAAATTTAACGATACAGATTCAATATCAAAACCATTCACCAGCTGATTATTGAGTAGAATATGCAAACAGTGAACAGACCAGTATATAATTTTAGAGGTGAGGCCCCTCCCACTATTTGTGTTACTTGGAATCCTGACTTTTAACTTGAGTTGCAAGTTTCTTTTGCACACCAGTTTTCATGGAGCCACTTTGAAGTCCGATAATCAAATTTTTCTGTCCCTCTGGGAATAATTTTCCACATAAGAAAATGATGGAGCCATGCAGATGGATACAGTCCATGTAAGTCATCCAGAAAGAAAGTTTTGGCACATAAAAAAAATAAAAAATCTATGCTGATTTTCAACTAAAACTCCATGCTAAGAAGAAAAATCCATATGTTTTCAGTCTGTCCGATTCACAAAGTCATGTGTATGCATGAATCTCCATTTAAATCTTCCTGGCTTGCTTCACAAAAGCACTTAACCTTGCTCAAAAGAAAAAGAGGTAAACCGCTGCAAGTAAAACAAAATGAGAGTTCTTAGATCAGTCCAGATGATTATCATGGGGTCTTGGATTTATGCAAGGGTTTTTACAGCACCATAATCAACATGAGCCTTATGGGATTCACCGGTTAAGCTTAAGTTTTGCAGTTAAGGCAGTGTTTGAAAACTATGTATTTTTTTTTCTACTTCACAATTGTAGGCTACTTTGGGTTGGTTTGTCACACTGACCCTGGAAGTGTATGGGTTTGTGTTAGCAACACTTTAAAAGTTTAAGGGGTATAAATACCTCTGGGATATAATGTATCAAAAAAAAATAATAAATCATATGGAATCTGTGTTGGCCTCCTCATCAAATCTACAATTCATTCGTAAGGCGTCCTCTAACACGTTAATTGTAATCCTGAGATTTCAAGGTGATTCTGCATCAGAGCCATCCATAACTCATCCTGAATTAGTTGTTGGCGAGCAGGTCGGAGCACATCCTGTTAATAACGTCTTTAAATCAGGACAAGTCACGAAAAAGTAAAGTAATGCCAGGGCGATTTTAAAGTTTAAACTCTTAGGTGACTGTTGCTGCTAAGGAGTGATTTTATTTATGAGTGGGTGATTAAATGACTATGACTCAAGGATGCCCTACAGATGGCACCAGTGTGCCACGACGCAAAGAGCAAGAAAGGCTACGTTCATGCAGCAATCTAAACGTTTTGTTTTAGTTTTGTTGCCCATGTGTGACCCATATCTGACTTTTTCTTGGCTGTCCGAAAGACCCAATTCTGATCTTTTCACCCCCCTCCAAAAATGCTAATTGAGCCACTTCCATAGTGTGGTACTAAATCTGATGCATATTTGATTGTTTTCAAAGCGCCTGCAGTCTGAATGCTAATGTCACATTTTATATCATCGATGTGAAGTTTGCATGTTAATTCTGATGATACCACGCATTGTAAATCTGGACAAAAACAATGGCTGAAATGTATAAATGTAAAATTATAAAACAAATCTGTATCAGTGAAGCACATCATATCATAATCCCATCACTCTTGGTCTGATCAAACAGAGGTTGCAATCAGTTGTGCTTTTTTTGTGACATTACATTAGATCCAGCCATTATTAGTAGCACGCTGCTGCATAATATCAGCATTCTTTTACATATGCAGGTTGCTTTAAAACCCAATGTAAATAAAACGGCAACACAATTAGCCATCTAAAACCATTATGGTTAGATAGTTTAAAGGTTTTGTGGCTGCATTTTATCTGGATCCAAATTTCCACACAGCAATTTTAGGCTGCATTTTTTGGGTATTTACAATGGGTCCCAAGGTTTAACCTGTACCATTTTTTTGTTCCATCAGTTCTTCTCTAACTATGTTTTAAAATCCCAAAGTCACAGAGACCCAAAATATAAAATATAGTCCCTGCAAAGCAAGCAGAAGCTATAAAAAATATTTGTCAACTAGCTACTTTTTTCATCTGCAGTAAAGGAAATAACAGCTGGCAGGACCAGAGGACCAGAGGACCAGGACCGGGACCAGAGGACGTAAACAACCTTTGAAAAGAGTTGGCTTTGGGTTTGGAAAACAACTTTTTGCAGATGTTAGGATCATAAAATACCTGTCCCCTCTGAAGCAATATACGGATAACCATGACCTACATGGGATAAATTATACATATTTTCCTTTACTTGAATATGCCACATAAAAGTTCAATTTAGAAATGGGATTGTTTTATCAAGAAAATAGATTTCAAATGTGACGAAAAGTAAAGAAGTATATGGATTGTGCCTGGGTAATATATTGCTCCTAGCAGAGCACTCAAAATGTTAATGTTGGTGGAAGAAATGGTTTGAAAAATACAAAAATTCACAGTGAAAGATAAACAGCAAACGTCTGAGTACAAAAAATATGGGGAAAATCTACAGGAGGCTTTTGAAAGAAAATAACATGCTACATAGCTCACAAATCTTAAAGCTAGAGTGGGATTAAAAGCAAAAGACAAGAAACAAAACAAGAAACAAATGTGCAGTTGGATTACAACATTCCAGATGTTACCAGGTGAATTTTTCATTTGGCGTTGTTTTGTTTTTTTTTAACAGTGGAAAGATACATGTAAGAAGCTGTCATTCACTTTTACAGTTACAGGTACATATATTTTAGAGCTGAAATGATAACTAATTTTTAAATAGCATTGCACCAGTTACTTGAACAAAGATCAGGATCTGGGTTTTCCTACTTAGGCTATTGCTCCCACAGGTCGACACAGAATAAGTAGAGGATAATGGATAGACGGAGAGCAGAAACGATATGTTATTCCATAACTGATTCTGACTGGCAGTTGATCAATCCATCCATCCATCCATCCATTTTCTTCCGCTTATCCGGGGTCGGGTCGCGGGGGCAGCAGCTTCAGAAGGGAGGCCCAGACTTCCCTCTCCCCAGCCACTTCTTCCAGCTCCTCCGGGGGAACCCCAAGGCGTTCCCAGGCCAGCCGAGAGACATAGTCCCTCCAGCGTGTCCTGGGTCTTCCTCGGGGCCTCCTTCCGGTGGGACGTGCCCGGAACACCTCACCAGGGAGGCGTCCAGGAGGCATCCTGACCAGATGCCCGAGCCTCAACTGGCTCCTCTTGACGTGGAGGAGCAGCGGCTCTACTTTGAGTCCCTCCTGGATGACCGAGCTTCTCACCCTATCTCTAAGGGAGAGCCCGGCCACCATGCGGAGGAAACCCATTTCGGCCGCTTGTATCCGTGATCTCGTTCTTTCGGTCATGACCCAAAGCTCATGACCATAGATGAGGGTGGGAACGTAGATCGACTGGTAAATCGAGAGCTTCGCCTTTTGACTCAGCTCTCTCTTCAACACGACGGACAGGTACAGCGCCCGCTTCACGGCAGACGCCGCCCCAATCCGCCTCTCGATCTCCCGCTCCCTTCTTCCCTCATTCGTGAACAAGATCCCCAGATACTTAAACTCCTCCACTTGAGGCAGGACGACCCCCCTGACCCGGAGAAGGCACTCTACCCTTTTCCGGCTCAAGACCATGGCCTCGGATTTGGAGGCACTGAGCCTCATCCCGGCCGCTTCACACTCGGCCGCGAACCGTTTCAGCGAGAGCCGCAGATCACGATCTGATGAAGCCATCAGGACCACATCATCCGCAAAAAGCAGAGATGCGATCCTAAGGCCACCAAAACGAATCCCCTCAACACCTCGGCTGCGCCTAGAAATTCTGTCCATGAAAGTAATGAACAGAATCGGTGACAAAGGGCAGCAGCCTTGGCGGAGTCCAACTCTCACCGGAAACGAGCCCGACTTACTGCCGGCAATGCGGACCAGACTCTGACACCGGTCATACAGGGACCTGACAGCCCGTATCAAAGGGCCCGGTACCCCATACTCCCGGAGAACCCCACAAGGCCCCCCGAGGGACACGGTCGAACGCCTTCTCCAAGTCCACAAAACACATGTAGACTGGTTGGGCGAACTCCCATGCACCCTCCAGGACCCTGCTGAGGGTGTAGAGCTGGTCCAGTGTTCCACGACCAGGACGAAAACCACACTGCTCTTCCTGAATCCGAGGTTCGACTATCCGACGGACCCTCCTCTCCAGGACCCCTGAATAGACCTTACCAGGGAGGCTTAAGAGTGTGACCCCTCTGTAATTGGAGCACACCCTCCGGTCCCCCTTTTTAAATAGGGGGACCACCACCCCGGTCTGCCAATCCAGAGGAACTGCCCCGATGTCCATGCGATATTGCAGAGTCGCGTGAGCCAACACAACCCTACAACATCCAGAGCCTTAAGGAACTCCGGGCGGATCTCATCCACCCCCGGGGCCCTGCCACCGAGTAGTTTTTTGACCACCTCGGCGACTTCGTCCCCAGAGATTGGAGAGCCCAACCCAGAGTCCACAGGCTCAGCTTCTTCAACAGAAGGCATGTCGGTGGGATTGAGGAGGTCTTCGAAGTATTCCGCCCACCGACCCACAACATCCCGAGTCGAGGTCAGCAGCCCACCATCCCCACTATAAACAGTGTTGGTGAAAAAAAAAAATATTCAGATTTTACAATATTTGATAGTTGATCAATCAAATATTGTAAAATCTGAATATTTTTTTCTGTTCATTGAATGCATCAAAACAAAGAACTCCAATTTGTTTATGTCCATAAATGCACCAATCAACAGCAGGTACTTTAATACAATTTTTAAGTTTAATGAAATGACTATAACTAGGGATGTGCCGATCAGGTTTTTTTCTCCCGATACCGATACCGATCACTCCTGAGGGCCGATCGCCAATTCCGATCCCCGATACCGA
Organism: Poecilia picta; assembly: GCA_033032245.1. Classification (NCBI taxonomy): domain Eukaryota; kingdom Metazoa; phylum Chordata; class Actinopteri; order Cyprinodontiformes; family Poeciliidae; genus Poecilia; species Poecilia picta. Next base: position 34,912,072 of record CM065354.1, on the reverse strand, counting down.
TCACATAATTGTTATTTATTTATTTTTTTATCATAAACACTACTGTTACATTATGTGGAAAAAGGAACCATGAATTCACCTTAATTGAGACAAAAACTTGTTTTTATAACTTTTCTGCCTGTTTTGTTTAGAAAACTAAACAAAACAGGCATTGTGCAAATTGAACTGCTAACAATAATACTATCTTTAACAGACTGATAACATATGAGGTTCTGAAGAAGTTAAATAATGCAAAGAGCCAAAATAAAACCTCTCAACATTGACAAAAGATTCAAGTATAAAACTTAACATTCAAAGGCAAAAACAGGATCCATTACAATAAACAATCCAGAGTTACTGAATGAAAACTTCCTGTTAGCATGGCGGCTAGCTGGTTACTGCTAGTTCTGATTGGCTGTTTCTGACAGAGCGGAGTAATTATGCAGAGCAGGGAGGAGATCGATTATTTTTTTAGAGATTATCTGTCTCATGTTAGGACAGAGAAAGTTTTAATACGTATGTAAAATGTATTTTTTAGGTTATATGCTGCAGCTTTAAACAGGTTCGGTGAGAGTCTCTACCAGCGTCTTACATCGCAGCTCCAAGACTTAAATCATTTAGCGGGTTATTAGTTTATCTTTCTCACCGTCATGCTAATCCGGGTGAGTGTTTGTAGCTGCGCTGCTTTACCTGCTGTCTGATCCTCCGTGTCTTTTTACTGCACTGAGCCTCGATGTAGCCAAACTCCGTCATTGTTTATATGTCTATTAGCTTCGTTGTGTTGATGCATTTTGATCTGCTTCTATTTTCCGCCACAACACGCAAAGTCCTCATTCACTCAGTGCGTTATAGTTACACATTGCTTAGCATTTGTTGCTGCGCGTTTGCGCAGTGAAGGAAAGACGAGACCAGCTGGACAGACAGGCTGAGAAATGAGATGCAGGTGATCAGGTATCGGTAACAGAGCCAATGATCGGCTGATCCCGATCATCACCGATTTCACGGAAATCGGCCGATTATGATCGGTGACCGATCGATCGGCACACCTCTAACTACGTATAACAGTTAGGGACATGCTTTGATGTATAAATTGTAATATTAATGTAATTCTTTCATTTTCTGTTGAATTCAAAACTACTACCGCTCTTGTAGCTCTTCTTCTGTGGTGCTTGTAACTTGTTTAAATCAGATTTTGAAGGTCAGAACTGAATAAAATCTGGAAATTAGTATGTGCCAGGAAAAGCCTGATAGGTGAGTTTCCTCATGTTAAACCTAGAGCTTCTTTGTCGATTGTCCATCCATCCATCCATCCATTTTCTTGACACCCTTGTCCCTTGGTGGGGTCGGGAGGGTTGCTGGTGCCTATCTCCAGCTAACGTTCCGGGTGAGAGGCAGGGTTCACCCTGGACAGGTCGCCAGTCTGTCGCAGGGCAACACAGAGACACACAGGACAAACAACCATGCACACCTAGGGACAATTTAGAGAGACCAATTAACCTAACAGTCATGTTTTTGGACTGTGGGAGGAAACCGGAGTACCCGGAGAAAACCCGCACATGCACAGGGAGAACATGCAAACTCCATGCAGAAAGGCCGGGGCCGGGAATCGAACCCAGAACCTTCTTTATACTTTGTCGATTGTCCCAAATCTAAAATATAACTGAACAAACACTTCACATGGATATCAAAATCATTGCAATCTGCAGAGCAATTTGCATGCCTCACCCTGGTAAACATGGTCCACACTCCGCGTCACTTTCAGCAGTTCCTGCTACACGGACAGTGGCTTTGTAGAGAGCGTCGCAGTCCTTGTGGCGCCTGCAGATCTCGTACTTTCCTTTGGAGTATTTCCCTTGCGCACACGGTATGCAGGCAAAGTCCTCATCCTTCATACCGTAACCACAGTTCTGCAAAACATCATCCGTATTTTAAATACACACAGACATCCTAAATCATTTAGTAATAAAAATGAATTCCTACATCATTCTAAATATGCTTTTCCCATCAATGGAATTATTCATTACTGTGATGTGGACACACAAATTCGGTTGCACACTGTAAACACTTAAAAACACCCATCTGTTTCCAGAACTGTCTTTAGCACAAATCTGGCTTTGCTCTTCTGAGATGACAGGAGAGAAATCTGATTGGTCACAGAGGTCCTCCGTGTGCATCTATGCGTGTGTGTGTGTGTGTGTGTGTGTGTGTGTGTGTTGTGTGTTGTGTTGTGTGTACAGTTTTCCATGCATGGTAGTGCTTAAGATGACCAAGTCATCGTATTGTTTTCTTGCATCCATCTTCTTCAAATGGTGCTTCCTCTCTGTGGGGAGGCCGGATGGCCCACACACAAAATCACACATGCTCGCATTTACAAAAACATACTCTTTCTCTCTTCTTTGCCCCCTCTTTCATCTTTAATTTCCCTCTTACTTTCATCTGTCTATTAAACAGGCCTGTGCCTCCTGGATCTAGGCTACAGTAGGGTGGCTGTAAAAGAAATTCAATATTCTCGCCCTTTCTGTTTGACATCCGCTACTTTGAGTGTGATTGTTTAATGGAAAAGTTCACCGAGCTATCAGCAGGATTGTGTCAGTTTGGGTTAAAGCTAAACTTGGATCTTTTGTCTGCAGGCTTACTGTGACTCTGCTCCTGTTCATTGCCTTAAAGCAGTTCCAGGGTGATTGAAAGCCGCCTTCTTTTCAAAGCAAATTTGTGGGCATTTTGAATGCTTCTTTGAGCTTGGGAGATGGACAAAACCCAACAAGCAAATCCCTTTGTGAAACTCTTACATGTGTTTTCAACGTTGACCTTGAGGGAACATAACATAAAATCGATATGAGGGAAATGACTGAGAACTTGTAAGAAAGATCACAGGTGGAATCGAAGAAAAGGTGCAGTGCAGCTAAAACTTTCAGGTAACGAGGGAGACAGGCAGAGACTTCTAAAAGTAATCTTCAGATAAGTGGGTATAGACAATGATAAATGGACAAATCATTGTCTATACCCACTTATAGACAATGAGTGGGTATGGAGGGTATAATACGTTCAAATCAGCTTGAACGTATTTTCCCAATGATGAAACACAGTGGCAGAAACATCATGCTGTGGGAAGGACAGTTTAGATCAGTGGCCTCAAACTGCATTCTTTGAGGGCCAAAGTCCTGTAAGCTCTATATGTGTCCCTTGTCCACGTACTTAAACTATGTAAATGGCAAAGCTGCCTCACTGGCATGCAGTCAAGCTCTACAAAGCTCTGCTAATGGGCTAATATTAGAGGCAGATGTGCTGAAGCAGAAAGACATCTAAAAGTTGCAGGACAACAGCCTCTAAAACTAATTAATCTGGGGCAAAACTTAAAAAAGGTTATTCATACATCTGGCTGAGCTAGAGCTCATTTGCAATGTGGAATTAGAAAAAAAATGTCTCTAGATGTGCAAAACTGCAAACTACAAATCCCAAAACTACAACGAGTGACATTTCTAAACATGTTTACTATGGACAGTTGGATCCAACTTTTTATATTAGTTTGTAAATAAATTTGAAAAAAACATTTATCTAAACAATTATGCGCCCAATAAAATACACTGAGGTTTGTGGTTGTAATTCGACAAAACGTGTAAGATAATGGGAATACTTTGAAAGGTACTGCAGCTCTGATGTTGAGTGTCAGCTGACATTTGTCACTCACTAAAATAAGAGAAGAGGACATGTTGCCATGAAATATGCATTCATCCAAGCAAACAAACACCAAAAGGTGGATGCAAGCAACCCTTTGAAAGGGGGACTTCAGTGGCTTTGTCATTGCCTGATGTATCTGTCTAAGGGTGTGGGGGCATGTTCTTTGTGAAGTTTCTGCTGTGAGGATGGTTGTTTCTTGATTAAAAGCATGTCAAAACACACTCTCACCCACATGCAAGGAAACCTCAGGGAAATGAAAGAACATGTGAATTACAGACTGTTCCACCCGGGGGACCAGAACGGCGCAGGAGAAAGTGTGAGGGGTGGGGGGAGGAGGGCTCTCATGATTTAGCTTTTTAAAGGAAGATTTCACTTACAAATGGCTACATTACTCTTTATCAAAGGGTTCTAGTCTACTTAAAACATTTCTCCAAAGAGACAAGTGGATCTTTATGTTGGAACTCATCAGGTTGTTGAGGGAAACTAAATATAAGTATACAAGAAAAAAACAAGAGAGGAAGAAGAAAAAAAAACATGTTTATGCATGATTGATGTAGGACTGCATGGTTGAAGGAAAAGGGAAATTGAGGTTCAAAAAGCAACGCATTTTTCCACCGTTGCAAAGCCAACAAAAAAATTAAACTGAAGTCCACTTTGAGGTATGGAAACGATGTGTGCAAATCTGAGAACCACTTCATGAGTTAAGTTACAAACATTCAACATCCATAAAACTCGATGGTGTTTATTTCTGTGCCAGTACTTGATTAGTCGGCAAGAGTCAATAGAGACATGAGGATACAAGGACAAAGAGGAGTAAGAGGGGACAGTAAATTTAACAACATCTGGCAAGTTGAAGTTTATTTTGATAATACTTGTTTAATAACTTACTTTCACATTTATGCTTTTGATTTAAATTCTTTGGAGAGAGAATATGTCTGATCTGCCAATGTAATTGTCAAACACAATTAAGAACATTTATACATTATGTTTTTTATAATGGCAAAAATTGAGCCAAACCTGTCATTGTTTGGTGCTGGATGTCTCTAAGAAGATAAATAAATTCTTGGTTTTTTTTCAAAGGTGCCACATATGTCATGCAGCAAGACAGCCTGCACAGGCATGTACACTTTACCAATATTCCAACTTTTGAAAAATTTCCATCATTTTTTTTTTCCAAGTTAAATAGTTTCAGTTTTTAGGTGCCAATTTATATGATTCCATAAGTGATATTGGGTTATTTAACTAGACAATCTTAAAGTACCTACACTCTGGAGCCACTTGCCTCCTCACATTAGATTCAGTTTAGAGAGCTTTAAATATCTGCATGTTTGTGTGTTAAGAAAAGACACAAATACATAAAACATCTGAAATGAAAGAAATTTTGAAAAATTTGCAGTGTCCAAATAATTACACATCTCTATGTTCACTCTTGACTATCTCTTTGAGAAGGGTGTGGCACCCTGGGGTTCCCAACGAAGCATTTACCTGCTCTGTGTTTACTTTGGCTGTCGCAGACTGACTGACGAGCCCTAAATCACTGTGTGACTACTGCAAATCATTCAGCGTAATGCATGCCTTCACATCGGAGTAAATGGGAGCAATAAACCATAAGGAAATTGTGCATTCGAATTAACGCACCCTTCACTGTGCAGCTAAGAATGTGTGTTCATCTGTGTGTCTATTGTGGGTGGTCTGAGCGAAGCTGACAAATGTTGGGGTCATAATTTCCATATTTCTGGTATTTATGAGTTTAAATTTTGGTCATCTATCCAGCTTCGTTACCCCACCTTACGGAAATACTTTGGGTTTAAACCGGAGAGTCTAAACACATGAAAAAAAAACCAAAAAAATAAAAAATAAATGGAACACTGTAAAAGCAGGCCAGAAAATGATTCCCTATATCATATATGTGTGTTTAAGAATGCCCTCACCATACGCGGTTCTTGCCCCGGCTGGCACTGAGGACAGGCCTGGCAGCTGTTGCTGGTCTGGTTGAAGAACTCGTACTCTCCACAGCTGGAGTACTCGGCACTGACAAACAGGCGAGACACCTGAGGGGGGACGCAGAGACAGGCAGGTGGAGAGCAGGGTAAGTGAAGACAAATGTGGAAACTGCAAAACAGAGCTTGTGAAGACACAAATGAGACATTCCTATTAATGCGGTCGCACTGACAGAATAATGACTGACAAGAACTACACCACCTAAGGCTGGTAGATCTTCAGTGGTGGCTCAACTAACCTGCTATAAGTTAATATGAGATAACCCAAGTAGTTATAAAGTGTGTGATCACGTACAAAAATATGTCAGTGCATAATGGGGAACGTCCATGCCTGGCATTATTATCTACTATTGCGATCAATTGGACTGAATCTGATTTTGTGAAGTGGTTTTAGATCCTATTCATTGTATACTGATGTGCACTAGTAAGCAGAATAAACACACTACTTTTTCATTATATAAATAAAAAAAAGATTAAATTATACAGTATGTTGTATCATATGTTCTGTTATTCAAATATTTATTTGATCGCAAAAGGTTTGTTTTTTATGGTTCTCTTTCAAACTTACTGACAATCCTTCTATTTGCACATCCCAGTTCTTTGCACATTTTTTCCAACTCTTGTAATTGTTTTTTATTCACATAATGTTGTTCATACTGTTCAGTCTCTTTTTCTGATTTTTTTTTATTTTTTATTTTTACTTTTGTAAATATGCATGTTCCCACTTGCCTTAACTTGCTGCTGTTGCACATAAGTTTTCCCACCGTGGGATAGTAAAAGCTATTTCTATTCTATTCCACAGATGAGTAAAAATAACTTAATAGTGATGCATCAACTTAAAAATGTGTGTCCCCCTCCCCATATTATTTAAATCTATCACAATGGACAACACCTGTTACCTACGGTCTATAAATGCACTAACCATCAGCATGTTATTCATTGCACGATTTGTTTTAGTTTAATAACCATTGAGAAAGTCAGAGAACTGTGTAACATCACTGGTTAATACCGAAGTTCTCTGTAGATGTCATGCAACACATTCGCTTTTTCAAACTTCAATTTTTAAAAAATAAGCATGACAAAGAAACATTTTTCAGCATAATTTACCAATTTAATTTGGATAACCAATATCTGAAACCCAACATTAAATGGCACATGTATTGCATCTCAAATTATGAAACTTATTTGTGCATAAAACGGTGGTACATTTTACTATTTTTGATTTTGTGTCATTTCATCATGAATAAAAAGAATCTCTATTAGTGTAGTTTTCTCTAAGATAAGTTGAATATTACATGGACTGGCATATGAGCAGAACTAAAAGCACAGGGTGAATCATTTAATATCCAGTATAACTGGAGCTTTAATAAAAAAAAACCTTAAATGGCATAAAATTTAAGTAGCAAAGAAAATGAAAAACAATAAAATGATATTCCGTGTGACTTCTAAATGACAAGATTGTGCAATAGCATCACTTTGTGGGGTCCCGTCATGGAGAAATGGATGTTTTCACGCTGTTGCATGGTGGGAATAATATAACATTTGGAGGCAAAACGTCCCCAAAAACAATAATCGTTAACTTCCTTGTGAAGATCGGATGATAAAGGTTGGGTTTTGGGGTTAAGGTTGTGGCCACAGTAGGTTTATGCAAGTTGTGGCTTTGGTTAGAGTTGGGGTACATTTTCGGAAAATTTAAGTTAATGAAATGTCCCCTGCAGTAATGGAAATGTGACTGAAAGTGTATGTGTGTGTGTGTGTGTGTTCGTGTGTGTGTGTGTGTGTGTGTGTGAGACGTGTGGTATTGTGTCATTGTGGCTCAATGTAATAAGTAGCAGCTGGTATTTATAGCTTTTCCAGCATACTTTGTCCTTTTCCAAACAAACTAACTGACTTTTAACAATCATCTGCTGTCCAGAAAATGATAGAGGGAAAATAAATGAGTCCATGACTAAGACTCTCCGTCTTTTTCTCTGTTGTTTTAATAACATCTCCCTCTTTCTCGGCTGTTCCTCCCAACCATATCCTGTCAGTGAGCTGAAGACCTGTTTGAACAAGTGCTCATTTATGTATATGAGCCCATTCCTCTCTGGCCAGATAACCTGATAATAATATAAACCAAATCCAGAACAGATTGACCCATTGTTTACATGCCTGGAGTGCAGTTGGTGTAAATACAGCTTCATGAGCAATAAAACAATAAAGTGAGAATTGGTGGCATCTGGTGGCGCAGCAGCAGATTGCGGCTGGATGAACGTACCTCGTCCTCCCGTAAGTCTCTGTCTATAAGTCGTGATAAAATTTCATAATTGCGACATGTAAAAAGAGCTAGAAAGTAGAACGCAAAGCAAGTCAACGCAAAAAAGAAAAAAATTATTGAACTTTTCCCACTTTTTGTTGTGAATTCTAATCCAGATTTGATAGTAACACAATTGAGGGTGCCAGCCACTACTTAATCTAGAGCCACGGTTTAGGAAAGCTGAATCTCCTCTCATTATTTTTTTTCTAGTCAATTATAATCTCTCTCAGGACAAATATTATGATAAAGACTAATTACAGCAAGAAAAAAAGCAGTAGTGAAGGCTGAAAAATGTTGCCTTTTGGAATGAAGTTACTATAATCTCACTACAATGTCTTCTTTCTAGTGCAACAACACACTTATGCTAAATAACAACCAGTTGCTTAACACTACATTTCTGCTGCATTTTTGTTGCATTAACTTACCCTAAAAATGTGTTTCATAATTTGTACTTTCTACTGCAATAAAATGTGTGGGGTTTTGCAATACTTTATTCATTTTTTTAATGCTTTACTTCATTTTGAAGAGAGTGAAGACTTACCAAAAGCAAGTGTTGCGAACACATTCTCTAATATTACTCCCATTACTACTTTCTGTCATTTTAACACCATCTAGGGTCAGTTTAGAATTCATCAAGCTGTTGCTGGAATTCTCTTTGCATACATTGCTCTCTTTTACCTTGCATGCCTGCCTAAATTTCTTCTTCAAGCTTTTTCAAAGTTGGAAAATTCTGTCTTCTTGTCAAAAGTTCTGAAATATATTCATTTAGGCAACAAAAACAAACTACTGTATATTTCTGTACATAAGTAGCACATCCTGTGGTTCAGACTTTATGGTTTTTTTCTGCAAACAAGAAGATACTAGAGCAGGAAAGAAGGGAGTGTGTGAATCCAAGGGGCCTGTTGGGAGTCCTGCCAATGGATTTCAACACTGAAACAACTAGAGCATCAAAGAATTTAAAGACAGTCGCTCCTTACAAAAGTCAAGGATTAACTAATTGCTTACAAGTGTGTAAGAGTTATGAATGTTGTTGGAACAAAAATGCCACAAAGTCTGGACGATAAAGTGCTAACTGTGGAATCGACTTTAGGTAAGATCAAACAAGCGTTTCTGCCGCCCAAAGCCTGACAAGGCAAGAGGAGAATGTAAGGTGGGAGTGAACATCAGAGCACAGGATGCAAGAATAGCAGTGGGAGGAGTAGGAAAGGTGATTAAATGCACGTTCAAGTGGTGGGGGAAACAAACTTACCAATATTAACGAGAGGAAGACAAACTTCTTCTTCTGACCCCTGCTCTGTGACATTTTGTGTCTACTCCCTGAAAGACAAGAGAAATGCATGAAATGACAGCAAATGCTCATTTTTCTTCATAAACGTTTAATGAACTTTTTTTTCCATCTGCAGCTTCCTGCGCTTTAACTGCTATGATCAATCAGTGAAGTCATGAATTGAAACATTGCAGCCGACAGGAGCGTTGTCAGCGGGAATGTTGTGCATGTGTGTGGCCAAATGCAGTCAACGGCTCACTAGCATAACGTCACTGCCAATAAACAAGTAATAGCAGTAGAACAACCCATGGCAAACTTCTGAGTCATAACTATGAGCAAATATCTCCTCTGGCCAATCTTTGGTATACGTCAGTATAAACGCAGATCATATCATTTAGTAGCATTTAAAAACACCTGAAAGTCAACAATATGTTATATGGTTGACCTTGCTTATGAATGTCTATTTTTAGATATGCATATTAAAAAAAGAAAAAAAAAGATGAGTTGCTTGAAAGCTATTTTTAGACATTAAAATTAATTATGTAAAACACCTTGAAATGCCTTGCTGCAGAAATATGCTATGCAAATAACATTTGATTGATTGATTGATTGATTGATTGATTGATTGATTGATTGATTGATTGATTGATTGATTGATTGATTGATACATAACAATAAATTGTGACATAAAAGTGATGTAATCATTAGCATTGCCACTGCCTTCCTGTGCAATTCTGCTTATTTACAGATTGTCTCTGGTCTTTCATCCCAGAAGGAGAAGTTGTAGACGATGGTGTTGATGGTTTCTGCGTTATTTTGGAGTTGTAGTCTGCCTGTAGTTGTAGCAATGGCAGCAGAGGAAGTGAACAAAGCAGCTCTGTCCATGATCGCCACACTTCCAAATATTGAATTAACATTAACAGCCACCTCTCTTTGCAGTGGAGGATGGTTGTTTTCAGCGCAGGCAATTTCCGGTAAGCTCCATAGCGTCAAACTGGCACTTAACATACGTCACAGGTAAACGTTAGCAATTGGGTAAAATTATTAGCATGATCAATACACAGGCAGGTGATAATGGAGGTAACCAAAGAGACACATACAGTAGTTGACTTCAAGACTATTTTTTCATGACAAAAAACCCATGCAGATTTGCTGTCAGAAGTAAATCTGACTCATTTTTTAATCCTCTCTGCCAGAACATCTAAAAGGCTGGAAGGGGCTCACAGTGTGGAACATACCAAGATCTGTCAAATGCAAACAAGGCAATCATGTAAATGTACATTAAATAGTAGCCTGACTATTGCCTTCCTACTCAATTCCACTTGCTCATCTCCCTTTAGTGCGCTGTCTGGAATTTCTCCCAGTGAGCTCGATTGCTCCAGATGAACTTCAATTGTTTTCCATGTAGTTATGTATGCTATAGCCTGGTCATAACCTCTTAACAAACCCACTTCAAAATAATCTTAACAACTGCTATATATGGCACTGTACACCTGTGCAGCACTGAGAGCTCATTAAGTTCATTCAAGCATTAAGCATTTCTCATTGACTTGCAGGAAAAAAAACAAAATGTTTGCAACGTGTTGCCCCCTGCTGGCTATGGTGTACAGTGCAGTTTTAAACCCCGGTTGTGTTCACCTAATTTTATCATACAATCTGTTTTTTTTCTTTTCTTTTTTTTTTTTAAATAAAAATCTCTAATCCAATTTTTATAAAGCATATTACAGCAAATGATGATAGCCTAATTGTGCAATTCTACTGGGGAAAATTAAACTACTATAGTATTTCAGCTTGAAAGGTTCCAGTGAAATGTTTTTAGAAGTAAGCTGAAGTTTGAGGTATCCTTCAGATTTCTCACTAAATTCAAATCACATTGTTTCATGACAGCTTTTAAGTGTCAAAGTATCTAGCTAAGATGTTTTGTTGATGATATGTATGTATGTTTGGGAAAGCTATACAATCTCTTCCTAACCATCAAGAAAAAGATATTTTTTTAGCCAAATTCAGACATCTGGGTTTACAAAGGCTGATATAATGGTATAAATCTGTCAATAGTTATATGGATGTATCTCTAGGTAAAATGATCTCACATCGACAATGCAACTATAAATCCATCCCAAGTTGTGTTGAACATGTGCGTGTGCGTGGGGTGCGTGCGTGCGCGGATGTGTGTGAGTGTGTGTGTGTTGCAATTAAGCAAGATCAAACCACTAGAGTTGGAGAATTAGCCATCAGAGAAGATCTGAAGTTTCCGACATGGAAGAGTGAAATCCGAGGTCTGGAGCCAGACAGACAGATTTTGACCTCAGATTGGAAATAATTGCGGCTTTCTCCCTTTTGTGTTTCAAACACACACACATGCACGCGCACACATACACAAACTCAAGCACACGCATATTAGCACATAGTCTGACTGCACATGCAAGCAGCATTCACTTCTGAGGGCAAAATAAGCTTAATTGTGCAAAACCTTGTGGTAAGACCACAACCGGTATGTGCTGTGTGAGTGTGTGCCTGTGTATGTATTTTTGTGTCACTGCTGAAGAGATAAAAGACTTGATTATGTTTTGTTTTTTCTTAAATCAGGAAATGAAGAGCTGCCAAATGGCTATGGACCCCCTCAAGGCTACTCATTATGGGGTTAAAGTGATGAACACACAAACTGGTGCGCACACAAACACACACAACTGCGTTTGAAGACGATCTGTGTCTTCTGACAGTCTGCTTACTTCTTTCAACCCTGTCTCTCTAACCTCAGCTCTCTCTGTTGGGGCAGGTTTGAGATGAAAGTCAGCCTGAGCCTTTTTAGCCTCCCAAGGGGTATTAATCTTCTAACGATTGTATAATCTCCAATAAATAACCTGTCTGTTTTTAGCTGTGCCCTTAACAGGTTTGTGTGTGTGTGTGTGTGTGTGTGTCATTCGAGCAAGCATACTGCACAGTTCGCAGCGTGGTAGTTTGTTTATTTTAGGATTCTGTTTTCACTTTACAATTGCTAGACTGAATCACATCGGAGACATCTTTGGAACCCCCCGTCTCTTCATTAGCTGTGGTTTCGAATGTGTTTTTAATTTGCTTGGGTTTAATTACAGCAGAATAAATCCAGAATGAAATGGCGCATAGCAATGGAGTGACAATTTACTCTTTGACTCACAAAAAAATACACAGGAAAAGCTTATAGACCACAAAAATATTTAAGCAGTAAAAATAAATAAATAATTAAATAAATAAAAAAATAAAAATCCTATTAAAAAGGCCTAAAATCGTCTTTGATTTAACACGTTACAATGTACAAATCTGCCATATGTTGGCATTTAACTGGATGGACGTGAAGACAGTAAACAAACAGCAGAAGACATGGCAAATGAGTATAAAAATGTGTTTTAATGCATAATTTATATGCAACACAGGCAAACTGTTCATCCCTAAATACGTAAGAACACAAATGAGCAGCTTATATTAATATAGTGCAAGTTTATTGCATAAACTTGGATATTCCTATCTGCTCCCAATTTGATCAAGTCTTTGTTTAATTCATTTATATTTGAGCTTTTACTTAAACTCATCTCATGATTCCTGTCTCATAATTTGAGCAGAGATACAGCCATTTTTAAGTATTTATTAGAGGTGTGCCGATCGATGGGTAACTGATCATAATCGGGCCGATTTCCGTGAAATCGGTGATGATCGGTGATCGGCGATCATTGGCTCTTGTTGCCGATACCGATCACGTGCATCTCATTTCCCAGCCTGTCTGTCCAGCTGGTCTCGTCTTTCCTTCACTGCGCAAACGCACAGCAACAAATCATAAGCAATGTGTAACTATAACGCACTTAGTGAATGAGGAAGTTTGGGTGTTGTGGCGGAAAATTGAAGCAGGTCAAAATGCATCAACACAACGAAGCTAATAGACATAAAACAATGACGGAGTTTGGCTACATCGAGGCTCAATGCAGTAAAAAGACATGGAGGATCAGACAGCAGGTAAAGCAGCACAGCTACAAACACTCACCCGGATTAGCATGACGGTCAGAAAGCTAAACAAATAACCTGTAAAATGATTTAAGTCTTCGAGCTGCGATGTAAGACGCTGGTTCTGCTGTTGAACCGCTGCTCGCTACAGGTAGTAATATTTAATATTTAGTAATATTTAACACGGAGCCACTTCTGCTCCACCTGGTAGAGACTCTCACACCGAACCTGTTTAAAGCTGCAGCATCTAACTTAAAAAATACATTTTACATACGTATTAAAACTTTCACTGTCTTAACATGAGATAGATAATTTCTAAAAAAAAAAAAATCGTTCTCCTCCCTGCTCTGCATAATTATTCCGCTCAGTCAGAAACAGCCAATCAGAACTAGCAGTAACCAGGTAGCCACCATGCTAATAGGAAGTTTTCATTCAGTAACTCTGGATTGTTTATTGTAACCGATCCTGTTTTTGCCTTTGAATGTTAAGTTTTATACTTGAATCTTTTGTCAATGTTGAGAGGTTATATTTGGCTTTTTGTATTATTTAACCTCTTCAGAGCCTCATATGTTATCAGTCTGTTAAAGATAGTATTATTGGTAGCAGTTCAATTTGCCCAATGCCTGTTTTGTGTAGTTTTCTTCTTGGAAAAAGTTATTAAAACAAGTTTTTGTCTAAATTAAGGTGAATTAATGGTTCCTGTTTCCACATAATGTAACGGTAGTGTTTATGATAAAAAATAAATAAATGATAATTATGTGATCGGTATCGGTAATCGGAATCGGCGATCGGCCCTCAGGGGTGATCGGTATCGGCAGCAAAAAACCTGATCAGCACATCCCTAGTATTTATACAAGAATTCTAAATAGAAAGTATAGCACAACCCAATTTTTTTCATTTTGCTTTTATTAGACTTTGAAAAGTATAAGAAGATAATATATCTTTGGTTAATTAGTAGAACTTTGGGTAGCCAATCTGCTAATGAACAGACATCGTGCTTTTAAACTGTAACTTTCATTTCAGATCATCCTTGCAATCTGTGATTTACACATGTGCTTTATTTCTTTTAAGCAACTGCGACTCAGAATGGGGGATCAAAGCCAATCTGCCAATAGTGTTTCCCTGATTGTGTCACAAATCACTTTGAACTGGTTTACACTGACTTACACTGGCTCCCTATAGCTTAGAGAATAGATTTAAAAAATACTTCTGTTCGCTCATCAACTAAATCGTTGAAAGATTTGTTGTTGCGTCAGGTCTTCCGGTTCTGTTCCGCATCCCTAGAGCCAGAACCAGAACTAAACAGAGAGAAGCAGCATTCAGCTTCTATGCACCAAACATCTGGAGTTACAAAACTACCAGAAAGCGGAAACACAAAGTTCAGTTAAATCAAGACGGCAAACCCACCTGTTTTAGTTGTTTTTTAACAACACTAAATGGAACACTGACCAACATATTTGATGTGTACTGATGTTTTTAATGACAGCACTTGACAAAATATAATGTCTGTTATTGGCTTTAACAACTGTTGATTATATGATGTGTTTATGATCCCTTTCTATGATGTAAAGCACTTTGAAGTAATGTGATGCTGAAATGTGCTTTACAAAACATTTGATTGATAAGGGTTGGTGTGGAATAGAGGAAAGAAGTGCAACATGACGCTACAATACAAAAGACTGTCTCAGTAGCAGTGGGAGTCTGAGAAGTACTTTAATCTGCAGAATATTATGCAGATAAAAACATGTTGAGGATGATGTGCAACAACTTCTTATAATTAAATCACGAAATGCAATTGGACAGCCTTCATAAGGCTCAGTAAACAGAGCTTTGCCCTGTGGGGAAATTCCTCCCACATGTCCTACCCTCACTGCCCAGGTGAATACTGCAAGTAGCAAAGCTACACCCATCTGGTTTAGTAGTCTCGACTGTATGCTCTGAAAGCACACAGGGATCATGATCACTGCAGAGTTTTTTTTTATGTTGTAAAAAAAACAGGTTGATAATGTGGGATTCCAAACTATGATCTGAAAAAGACTTTACGTTCAACAATGTCTCAGAAAATTAATAAATTTAAATAGGCAGTTGCTGTAGATTTGTCTCTTGTTCACATTTTATATTGGTTATTTTAGGTCATTTCTGCTTCTACCATCTAAATGTTGCAGCTGTAAACAAGACTCGTCGTACCAAGCAACATTTATTCTAACCTGTTATTGTCCAATTGTGATGAGCCTTGTGAATTGGAGCCTTAGTTTCCCTGTTCATCCCTGGAAATCTGGAGTTTCTCAAATATTCAGAGCAGCAACAACTAAAACCAAGTTCAGAGTCACTTAAGTCCACTTTCCTCTCCCGTTCTAATTTAAAGTTCTGTTTTTATTATAGTGCACAAAAATCCGTGTAGGACGTTGAAGTCCTAGCGCAAAAATTAGCGTGACAGGTGGACGGAGCCTGGTGCTGCAAGATTGGAGACCTTGTCCTGTTAGGCGACGGGGCCTGGATAATACCCATGCTAAAAGGACGGCGGAGTCCGGCGCGACAGGGACTTAGATTCCATAAACGTATGTTTTTATCTTTTTTTTTTTTTAAATCTTTTTTCTTTTTTTCAAAAGTATTTTTCTCTTTCTTACTGTTTATTCAATGTCACATGCTGTTTTTATTTTGTTTTTTTTAATTATGTAAAGCACCTTGAATGCCTGGCTGCTGAAATGCGCTATACAAATAAAATTTGATAGATTGATTGATTTTATTTCTCATAAGCAGGTGTGGTGACCTGATTGTTTGATTCTATATTTATTAATAAGCCAATGAACAGATGTGATTAATAAGATGTGATTAATAAAGCGGGTGTACATTGATATTGTACAGCATCAGGTTGGGAGTCAATCTCATTAAACACCAATATTAAAAATGTACAAATAATATTTAATTAAGAAGCCATTGCTCACTAAAACCTTTCTAATCAAATATAATCTTCTTGCAGATGTATTTTCAAGTTAAATACACGTTTTTTTTACACTGTTAACTCTATATGATTAAAAAATACAAAGATAAATACCTTTTTAAAGACTTTTCCAGTTACTTTTTCTTGCCACGAGCTTCATTGGTCCCACACCAATATCCGAATATAGCAAATAATTTAAGAGGTCTGCTTGTTCAGACTAGCGCTGTAACTTTTCCATGTTTAAGTTTCATTCTCCCAGGCTCTCAGTTGTAATTCACTTCATCAGCTCTTGTGGGGAAAAAAAATCTCCACATCTCACTACCTACCATTAACAATTGTTTCAGATGAGTTGTGTGGGAAATGGCTTTTCCCCATCATTGCTTAATTGTATAAAGGGTCTTTATTACAGAGCCAAAAATGATGACTTGAATAGGTATTAGGCCAATTAGTGGCCTGAGAAGCCATCCAAAAAAACAATACAGCAAAAATGTGGTTAGAGGATATTTTGTGTGCGCACATGAAGCACTTAATTTCTGATGACAATTCTATTAGCAGAATACAGACTCACAGCTTTTTATTAATTTTGGATTTTGGTATGTCTGAAGAGAAATGTCTGTTTTTTATCAACAATGTTTTCTTGCTTTTCGTCTTGTTTTTTTTCCTTCTCATTGTTCTCCATTCTTGCTATCACACATGACAATTAAACTGGACCTTAAAAATAGCAGAACTTGCAACATGCAGCAACTGAAAATATACGAAAGGCCTAAATTAGCATGCCATAGAACTAAACTGAGAAAGGCTTTAAAATACAAGAACAGTTTTCTACATAAGTGAGATTTTACAATTTTACAATGCCCTTTTAGATCAGTCATTGAATTCAGCTCACCCAACAACGATGATACTCTTAATTTTACCACTGGTCTTTCTACCTCACCAGATCAACATGAGTCTACCCTGTCATAAACACAATCTTACACACATGCAAACATAATCCATTCCAGCCGTACACAGGTCCTGAAGTTAATCAGTGCACTGGTTAGGAGCTCAAACCCTAAAAAGGCAATTACTTTATCCCTTTACAGACTAGGACTCAACCTCCCAAATCTGCACAAGATCTCAAACAGATGTTAAGCAGGTTGACAATGCTTAATCCCTGCCTGTTTTTCTGTGCATGCACAACACTACAAAAAGCAATAAATCTGAGCTGGTGACAAAAGACGAAATGTCACCATCACCTCTCAACACGTCTAAGAAAACATTTTCATAGTATTCACGATTCAGTGTATGTTTATTCAACTAAATCCCACTTCAGTCTAGTTAAACCCTGCACGGTGTTGTAAGAGCGCACAGTATAAACTGTAGTTGTGAAATATTACGCAGGTTAATTATCTGAATTTTCACCGGCAGATAAAACTTCACTGAAGTGGGTTTGGAGCTAAAAAGGAAAGAAGCCACAAACTTTATGGATTTCCCCTCCATCAAGTTCTGGTAGTCTGTCATCTAAACCTGGTTCTGGGAAACAACACATCAGGAAAGGTAGAAAAAAACAATTTATCTCTTTAATTGCAGACCTTACTTTCTGTGTGATGCATGAATAAAGGGAGTTTTCTACACATGTCTTGAAAGAGACTTAGTAGCCGGCTTACCAAAATAGTCTTTTAATATAATATCACTATAGACCAGTTATTAAGATAGTTTTGTTTCTTTAGTGTAGTTTATTGCATAGGCTGATGGCACAGTCAATAACTTGCAGTTCTTTGTAATTTATTCTCCTGCTTCTCCTTTGAGAACAATTAACTGTTGGTGTCTAATAGATCTACATTGCTGGGGATTTTTGTTTGTATTTTAAATTCTTAATAAAATATTTCTGCTGCCCAAGTACCACCAGTGGTATCTTAAAGGTTTAACAGACAAAGGTTTCACTAAATCTATCCAGTTTAATACCGTGTTATTACCTCCATAATCGTAATAATCATCTCCCCATCCTCCTAATTACTAATAATGTTCCAAACATTATCCACATTATGACTGAGTGTAAGAATATATCCAGTCCGATCTCATTCTAACTGGCCTTGCTGTCTTTTGATGTGAGGCAGGTAAAGCAGGAATGTGCTGCAGGCTCTCTGTCTCTCTACTATGATTTGGAGTCAGTTGGATTGCAAATGAAGGGTTGGTGGGGTGGCGGGCCTGTCAGTCAAATCACACCAACCGCTTTCACCTTCAGTTGAGTCAAACTATGTGCACGTCTCAAAGCCTCCTCAAGCAGAGTTTACTGATTGGGAGAAAACATCTAAGGAAGGACAGGGCTGTGTATGTTTCAGAAAAGCCAGCCTCTGTTTTTAAAAGACCCACAGGAAGTCAAAGTAGCCACCATGGTTCACTTACAAGGAGCTTAATGAGCTGTAAATAAATATATCTGATTTGCTGCATGATGTTTAATGTGAAAATAAACCCACAATTAAAGGTGACTTTCATGGCTGGAGACAGAGCCAAACCTCAGACACCAGCTGGCCCTCGTCTCCTTGATAAATATCAATTTACTCCCATACCACCCAGATGCATCACAAGGCTTTATAAGACCGAGCTCTTCAAGGAAATAAATGATGCAATGATTATTCTTGAATTTGTCCAAACAAATCATTCTGGAACAAGCGTTTTAAAAAAAAAAAAAAAAAAAAAAAAGTACCACTTCAGGAAATACTAAGACTTTCTATTTCCACCAGAATGTCGCACATTTTGAAAACAAGAGAGAAAAAAGACAGTACAGCTGGAACTGTTTTTTTGCTAAGTACAATTTCAAAGTTTTAACTTGCAATTAAACAGATAGATCCCCTGAAGTCACAATTCAAAACAGATGAAGTCAAAGGTTTTCCATTAGTCCTGACCTGAAGACATAATATGGCTGAAACCCGTTTAAAGCTTAGGAGCAGCTGACATATCAGACCCTTACTCCCAGCATAAGTATATAATGACAAGTTCAAAACAGCAAAGCCAAGCAAAAATATGTTCAGCATTGTTTTTATATCTTGTTAAACTAAAGATCTTGAAGCTGGAAATCTACACAAAATTCTGGTCAAAGCTGCTCTATGTAAAAGTCAGTAATGCATGCTTATACATCTTAAACATCTACTTTATTAAATTAAAGTAGACGTTTTCTCCATTCCACCTCACCTTTTCATAGTTTTTGCTCTTTTTCTAAAAATGTTTTTTTTTTCTTATGAGAAAAACACCACACATAATAATTTCCATGCCCTAAATGAAACAAATGTTTTTGCACGAGACTGTGAGTGATGTTTTTTTCGTTCTCTTTTTATCTTTTAATTGCTTTAATTACAGACTTACTGTCAGCTTTTCACTCAGTGCTCAGGAAAAAAACAAACCCTTAAGGAGCATGAAAAGAAAAAGCCAGTGCCTACGCAGACTGCCTCTCATTCTGTCTCATGTCGCACACCTATGGCAGTTCCAGTCAGCGGGCTCTTTGATTCTCTGCCTGCTGGTGATCAGTCTTTCATCGTCTCCTCGATCCCTTGTTTCTCTCTTTAGCTCAGCTGGGGCAGAACGTCTCTCTCCTTGTCTCCTCGCCTGTCTCTGTTTGTTTTGCGCTAACTGTAGGTGGGAAGCCTAAACTGTAACCTGGAATTCATCTGGATTTATGATTCCTTTTCTCCAGCTCACGCCTACAGTACAGCAAATGGAGAAATAATGCAGATCTTTCAATCAAAGCAATTACGTTGCGGATCATATATCCTTCATGATGTTCCCTTAAACACATTCAAAGAAGGCAACTTTTTAATGGTGGTACACAAAATTTAACCAGCTTGAAATGTGCATTGTTTGCTTCTGCTTGTTTGCACTGGACATATTTATCATGGTACACCACAGGTGTGCAGTTTCACACCTCCTCTAACAGCCCCCAAGGTCTTCCAATTGCTTGTCATTGGAGGGTATAATTTAAGTCCCTTAAGCGGTCATGATGGATGGACGTACATGCAAAGGAAGGAGAATCTTCAAAGCTAAACTCTAAGTCAATCCATTAAAAAGCAGAGACTTTAAAGAGTTTAAGTAGAAAACCATTAAAAGCATCAACTGTATTGTTTAACCTGCCACCAGGAGCTTAACTGCAGAGATCTGAAACTCATTATTCTGAGGCCAGATTCTACATCTGTGCGTATCCCTCATCTGGGAGCAACAGTAACTGTATCCTTTGATTGTTTCCAAACCCACTAACTGTCTCACCACATGATCGATTTAACCTTGTCTAAAGCTCTGAAGTTACTTATCTCCCCATTATTAAAAACCTCTATCAATTTTCTTTTTTTTCTTTCAGCAGTGACTGTTAAACAGGGATTTACTGGTATTTTTAACCAAAGACATATTCATTACAGAGTGATGTTTTTGATGTCTTTAGGATCTTATACTAGTGAGTAAGCCATATTAGTCCTGTTACCATTAAGGAAAACAAAAGTCAAATACTCACTCTGATATTCTCAACAAGGTGTCAAAAAATGTCAAAATCAAGTTTGTTCTGTAACAGGTAGAGGTTTTTTTCTACAGATTCTTTTTTTTCGGTAAATAAAGTCTACGTGTAAAGCACTGTGAATTCCCTGCACCAACAGATGGTGATAAAGTTGATATTAAAATTCAACTGAAGAAAACCCTATGCTGGACTAGATAATCCCCCCAAACTCCTGCTTTATTAGACCATGTTTATGCTTCCCTGTCAGTCATTAACTTCTTTAGCTCACATTTCATGTTACAAACAGAGTAAGAACAGATGGACAAATCTGGAGTAATTCATTAGAAACTGCTTCACTGTTGTTGAGATTTGCAGCACAAAATGCACACATAAACACTGCACACATGCAAAAGATGTCCAGCTGTTCTTTTCCCAAACAGAGAGGCAAACAACTCGTAAAATACTAGTTTCACAAAAAATGTGGGTTAGTATAGATAAAGCCACAGATGTAACACATTGAGTTTCTTGTGCTAGTGGAAGTTGGTCGATTGTCATTGTCGCCAGTTTGACAGAACTTCATGAGGACGAGTTGACATCTATTGGCCGATGATCTAACTATCTAGTGGGCAGCCTGAATGAACAGCCTTTGTGTCTCCATTGCAAATACAAACTTTTTTCAATATATTTGAACTTCCTCTAAATATATTTATGAACACCTTAATTGTTCTGAAAATACCCTAGTGACTATTCTCTCTTCACTAACAACTTCTACTGTCACTGTAACTTGGCAGTGCTTACATTTAGTGTTTTCTGTTCAGATCAGAAAAATTATACATTTCACAACCAGAAAACAAGAAAATTCTGGTCTTTTTTTTTTAGTAAATCTATAAATATATTCTGAATGACTCCCACTGCTAGTTATGCTTTAAGTGTGACACATTTGATTATGGAACATAAAAAGCAACAAATCCTGGCCTACAGCACCAATGTTCTGCACATTTCATGGGTGACATGATAAGTAAATCTTCTCAGAAAATTGATGAATTGGCTTACATACAGAGAAAATCTCAGCTGAAAATATCACAGCACTATGACCTTCCTCCTGCTTTACATTTAAAGAAAAACAGTTACCCACCATATGTTAATGTAGACTTCTGCCGACAGTTGCAGGTCCTCTGTGTTATCTGCATAAAAGTTAGCAAACACTAGGATGTTTTCAAGCTAATGCACAGTGACTACTACCAGCTTTGCAGTTTAGGAAGCTTTGCTGTATAAAGCTTTGCTGGAATCACGAAACATAAATCAGAAATTAATGAAATGCAGCTATCCCCCATGTTTTCATGAGACTTCCTGGAAGCCCCTTAGGGAGCTCAATGAAGAATCACTGCTCTATCTGGAGCTGTTACCAACTGGAGCTGGGAATAATGAGAGTTTAGACCCAGCCAAGGAAACAAAACACATCGATGTGGGTTTTTGACAGCTTAAGCTAAACATGCATTGATATTGTAGTATATTCAAACAACGACAAAAAAATGAAAGGGTTGTTTTATTCCAGTCACAAAAGAAACACACTAACAAATCAAGTGTGTGATGATATGTGAGAAACTGAGCTTGAAATAAATAAGTGCTTAATTCAAACCTTTGTTGCTAACCAAGTGATTTTCATTGCTCATTCATGTGTTATTCATAAAAATAAATAACACAGTGTCAAGGTAAAACAAAAGTAATAGCCAATCTCTCAAGTAAGTTAAGTAAGTTTCACACAGCAGCCCAAATCAGAATTCTGACAATGTTAAATTATACCTGCAACTTCTAAGCAGATTTTCAGACATTCAGCAGTCAGAAAATGTCAAACTTCTCCTTTCTTTTGAAATAGCCAAACAGCTAATACTTAAAGGAGCTGCTTAAGGAAAATCAATGTTTTAGCCACCCACTCTGATCCTATAGGGCATTCTGAGAGACTCATATTCAGAATCCCAAAGTTTTATTTTCAACAAACCAATCCCTCCGCTCCACAGGGTAAGGCTCGTCAGAACTTGCAATCGGATACAAATTAACAGCAACAGCATATTATCTGATTGTTAACAACTTAAGCGTAAAGACTGCAGAGGAGAGTGGGATAAGTGCAGCCAGATGAGAAGTGAGGACAAAGACTGAACACTGATGACTGTTCAGGCCCAAATAAATAAGGCTAATTGGTTGTAAAAACACCTGTCTTTAATTTTAATTACTTTTGATTAGAAATGTGGTTTGTGCTGATTTTTGTCTGATATTCTAAGCACACATCCAAATTTTCTCAAAAAGAAAATAATTTCTGTTCAGAAATGTGCTTGTGTATTTTGTTATATGTTTGATAACATGTCATTTATTAATGCCTGTTTGTTAATATATCCTCTGTAATTTGCAAATGAAACTCCAGAATGCAAGTAGTACCTTGCAAAACTATTCATATTAGCTGAACTTTGATTGTCACTTTGCAAACATAAACGTCAGCATATATAGTGTGTTTTATGTTATAAAATAATGTACATTACTGTATAAAGGAAGGTAAATTAAATTTGCTTTTCAAGTTTTTTCCTAAAAATAAAACCTGGAAATACTGTCCTGTGTGCGGTACCTTTACTGTGATACCCCAAAATAAAATCCAAACAATAGTTTTCAGCAGTCACTTAAACAATAAATAGGGTCAACCCCTATTGATTGAAGCTAGGCCTCAGAGATTTGTTAGGGTACATTAGAGAGCAACCTACATCATGAAGACCAAGAAACAGAGCAGATTGGTCAGGAATAAAGTTGTGGAGGAGCAGGGTCAGTTTATAAAAGTCTATCACAAACATCATCAAAAATCACTGTTCATTCAAAAGTGTTATAAAACTGAAAAGGAAGAAAGAGATAGTCATTCATGTACAAGGAAAGCATTTATCAATGAAGCAGCCAAGAGAGCGATGGTGACTCTAGAGGAACAACAGAGATTAATAACTCAGTTGGGAAACTCTATGGGCAGTGTGAATTTTGTCCATAATCTCCATCAATCTGGCCTTCATGGAAGAGTGAAGGTCAAATACTCTTTCCTAAAAATTTTAGAGGGAATAAAAACATCCCGTTTGTCACTAGCTAAATTGTAAGGATGCAGAAGAATGTTCATATTTAAGCCTTTTTGCCTAAATAGAAAGAAAAATAAATTCAGAGAAGAATTAACTCTGCAAAACACTCTGAACACATCCAAGCAATGAAATATGACGGTGGCAGTATCATGCTATTGAGACGCTTTCTGTTAGCAGGAACTGAGATTATGAGGAAAAGGTGCGAGCTAAATACAGGACATCTTCAGCAATGCCACCATGTTGGGACCAGGGAAGCAATGGCAGCTCCACTGCCGCCCTCATTTGTTTACAGCAAGAGTGAAGGCCTGAACATTGAGATTGTAGTGTGACAAAAACATACAGCATATTTTTACAAGCCACCACAGCTAATCCTGAACATTAACGTAACCTGTCAGGATTATCCACAAAACGATCGTCATGTAGTTGACCCCATTTGGGCACAAGGTCCAATCAAGTAGCATTAGAGGCAATACATTTCTCAATTGAACTAAAACAACTTTACCTTCATAAGTAAACGTTGTATGATGTGTTAAGCGGAAACTTCCTCTGAGACGTGACAAGCATTACAAAAATATTTAACCCCAGCAGACCCCCAGAGATCCATTTTTATTCCATGGGGTAAATGAACACACTGACTTGGACTGAAATCAGCTGCGATCCAACATAAATCTCAACACTCACTTTCACAAGAAAAAACAATCCAAAATAAATAGAGCTATTGTGTGAATTCCAATACTGAGCAGCGTTTAGTGATGGAGTAGCGAGTAAGTAAACACATTATCAGTTCACTTCTGTCTGGTATTGGATGATCATGACTACAGGCACCGGCTTTGTTAGCTGTCCTCCCTTCATCCCTTTAATCCCCAGAAACCATATTAACGTCTTTTGAAGATGAGTTACACTCCCTCCTCTTTTCTTTTTTCCTTTCCTCTGTCTCCTTTTGACTTTCTACTCGTGAACTTGAAAGATCATTGTGGCAGCAGTGACGGGCTGCGCTGGGGGGGGCTGCAGGGGGAGTCAGAGAGGCAGTGTGGATAGAGACGGATTGATTTCCTCCTCCAGGAGCTCCAGTTCAAAGCCAAGCAAGCAAGCAGACTTCAGAAGTGCAGCAGGACCTGACATGTCCCCCAGCCGGCTTGAGCTGCCTGTCTGCGGGCAGGACTTCCCCCGGGGGGCCCGGGGCTCGGGACAGTCAGGCGGCACCAAGAAAACAATTTTGTAGACAGAGCAGAAAGCTGTGCAACCGGCTCAAATGCATAATCTTAAAGAAGTCAATGTTAAAAAAAAAAAAAAAAAAAGAAACTCTAATAAAACAGTTACAACAAAAAAGAGCTCAGTAAAATTGCTTTCTAACAAACCAAGAAACAAAGATAACATCTAGCTCTGTATTTTAGGATCTTAAATCACAACCTTGTCACAAAGTCAATGAAGCCTATAAACTATACAACTAGTGATGTGAAAATTATTCTACCTCCTTGGGCTAAAACTTTTGCACCAACATGCACCCTCCACATACTTCAGAAGTATTTAGGATGCTTGCTTCACACTTTTCAAAAGATTCACCGCGGATGACATTGTGCAAAGAAAAACACTGGAAATGAATTTCTGTATTGACTTCACAAAAAAGGTTCTTCATATTTCACTTCACATTTACAAACAGACAGAACCAGACCTTTACATTATTGAATCAATTGTCCTTTTGAGGTTGTTGCTGTTTTATCAGTGTTGATCGGTATTCCGAACGACTCCTATTAAGTTTGCTGCAATGTATTTGTTTTCTATGAGGTCATTTTACAGTAAAGCACATGTTTATCTGGCATAAAAAAAAAAAGTGTTGCTCAGGATTTTCCCTGAAGTCTTGCAGCAATCTGTCCGTGCATTCCTCAGAGTGGAGTTCTTACCTGGAGCTGCGTGGTTTTCGGGGCGCCGGCTTGGTTTCTCCTGCTGCTCTGCGCTATCAGCGGACCTGATGATCGGTGTTTAATCTCCGGCGTGGCGTCGGGTGAGCATCGCCGACCGACTGGTTGCGTTCATAGGAGTTAAACTCAGCGTCTCAGCCTCCACTTTGGCGCATGTCGGCGTGTTTTCAAGCTCCTCCTTGGTGAGCAGAAAAAGAAAAAAGAAAAAAAAAAACAGAGTTTGTGATTTGTTTTCTCCGCCCTTGAAAGAGAAACCGATTAACGTGTGCCAGGTAGACTGTCAATTAACACGGCGCGGGTTACGATTCGACTCTGCCATCTAGTGTTCGTATGACTGAACTGGCTTTTCTGTTAAATTCAGGGAAACACATTTTGTGTCAGATACGACAATCTATGAACAGACAGCTTGTTTCTTTTTGTGATTTACAGTCATTATGGACGTAATAAAAATTCATTTTCTTATATGTACAGCTACCAACCTCATGGACAAACCACGTGTTTAAAAAACATGGTATTGATTCATCATTACACATTTCTCAGGTACAAATTTCAGTAGATGTGTTTTCTTCCAGGAAGACCAGGAGAAGCTTCGTTCTAACAGTTAGTTTAATTTGCTGTAATTTAATAACAACTATGGTTCGGTTGAGTCTCAGCTGCTTTATTTTTGCTCCAACAGTAATGCTGCATCCTGAGGTTATTGCTGTTTATACACAGCAAAGCATGACAGGAGCCAAACAACACCCCAGCTGTGTGTCGCAGGATAAACAATAATCACTATATTTCTCATGCATTATCGCCATTTAAGTGCTTTACGTGAATCACCTTCCCATCCACTTAAAGACTCACCTTCAGATGATGAATGTCTTTGAAACAGAAGGCATCAATTAGTTTGAGTGAGTCTTTGATGCTGCCAACCCGGTGCCTGGTGTTTGAATTGGACTAAAGCTTGGACTTTACTCTTCCTCCTCCTCCTCATCCTTCACACCACTTCCTCTTTTCTCATCCACAGGAAGAATTAGATAAAAGGAAGGCTTTGAAAGCACTGGGAGTCCTGTAATTACATACTCTTTCTCTTTGTGTGTGTCAGTCACCTTCTTTCCTTTTGCTCTGACTTTTTTGTTTTTATTTTTCCTCTTCTCAAATGATTTTTTTTTACTGACAATACCCCACTCTCAGTTTCAATCTTCTCTCCTCCAACTTTTCTGCATCCTTCTCTCTTCCCCCTCCTGTTGAGCCCTATTGAAGTCAATCCCAATCTTCCTTACTGAAAACGACGAGAGAAGCCAAGACGAGATGAAAAGAGAGGATGAGAAGAGGATGACACGAGAGATGAGTTCCTCTTGGGAACAGGGTGTCTGAAAACTGGACAAAAATACACATTAACATGTATAAACTTTAATAACAATGATTGATGGTATCGCAATGCCAGTATTAGGCTTTGTAAAGGAATGTGAAAGAAGGAGTTTGTATGCAGACCAAGTGATACAGTTCACAAACAACAATGAAAGGGATACAATTAAAGACTTGTATCAGTTTTGATCCTGTTTACTGTTGGACCACACTGATCCTTGCACCATCCTCCAACATCCTGCCTTCTGCATTCGTCCAGCTGCACCTTTTCGGCACTGACCGCCAGAGACACTTTTGTACACTGCCTTATGAAAGCATGCATGGCTTTCAAGATATTTTTACATTTCGTAATGTTACAACAGATTTTCTGTGGATTTATGTGACAGGTCAATAAAAACTGCAACAAACAGTTTGTGTAATGGAAGGAAAAGGGCTTAAAGTTTTAAAAGGATTTCACAAAAATTCTGAGAAGGTGTGGCATGGATTTGTATTCAGCCCTTTGAACTGAGACTTTGCAACTTCTGTTTCAATTACCGCTTCAAGCCCTTGGTATGTTGTTTTGCTTTACATCTTGTTTACCCATTTTTCCTTTGCAATATAGGCTTGCTACACATATTTTCAAGTGAAATTAGGTTTAAATTTTGACTGGGTCATACCAATGCATAGATTTACTTTCACACTATTCTTGAATTTAACAGTGCTTTGTCAGATAATCAAAGCTTGGGGGTATTGTTTTAAAACTTAATTATGCTTTCCTTGAACTTCATAATTATGTTTATTCACCAAGGTTCTCTTACAAACATGTAAAGAATTGTAGTATTGTAGTATTGGATGACTCCTTAAGGCAGTTGGGTAAAGTGGATTTTCTTAGTTGTTTATCACAATCATAGGGAAAAATACAAATCTGTGTCAACATTTCCCAGTTTTCTATGTGAACAATTTCGAAAACCCACGCTTTGTGTTCTTGTCATGATCCGCAGGTGTTTGGGTTTTGGTTTTTATTTTTGTTTGTGTTTTGATCATTTCCCCTTTGTTCATTTATGTTCTACAGGATTAATTTCTCCTAGATCTGTGCTGGTCTTTTCCCATTGGTTTGTGCATCCTTTTCAGTTGTCTTCACCTTTTTCCAATTTTCTAAGTTGCTGAGTTTTTCATTTTTATTGTTGTTATAATATTTATAATATTTAATTTAGATGTAAAAAGAATACAGTAATGACACTGTAGCCTGTTTTATAAATTTTAAGAAAATATTGTCATACTTTGAATTTTAGTTATCCACCAGCATTTACACAGAACATCAAAGTTTTTCACAAGGAACATAGCAGCTGCTTTTGAAAGGGTGCTGCAGGTCAGCATTAACAAAAGTATGTGGTAAATGTGATCTACCTGTTAATAAAACATATGTAATTTTTATATTTGCCTGACACAACAAGAAAAGCATCTTGTTGTGTCAGAAAACACAATAAGAAAAGCATCCCTCAGCCAGTCTTCGACAGACTCTGTGACCTTGTTATTACCCTCTTTAAGACCACGCCACACAGAGACCGTCTGTGAGAACACGTACACAACACACACACACACACACACACACCCGCAGACACGCGTACAGTCTCTAACTACCCTTCAATGTGGAAGCAAAAAAGTGGTTGCCATGGAAACTGTCGTGTCACCTAACCTACTTTTGCATGAACGAAAGACATTGGCGAATGAAAGAGAGGAGGTGTGTGGTGTTGGCACCTGAGAACGGAACCCCTCCCATCCCTGCCGTTTCGTAGTTAGCACACACACACATATGCACATTATATTAATTTGTTATGCATTTAATTTTTCCCAAACTCTTTGTAATGAGAATGATGTGGGGTTATAAAACATTTGTATGCTTAAAGACTAAGACAGATGGACATAAAAAGTGTATATTTAGGAAAAGAGAGCTTTTACCTCTTCTCTTTTTATATGCATACATTTCTATTATTATTTTCCTGTATATTTCTTGATGTTTATCATTTTTTCTCAGTATTAACTTTTGAACAAAACGTTGAGTACAACTGAAGCTGCGTTGCTTTGCCTGAGAAAACTGACGAATAGCATTAGATATTCTTGATCATTTTCTCCAACAAGTATTTCCCAAAGGAAACCTGGCATCGGACGAATAACGAGCAGTTGTACAAACAATGATACCCTTTCTGTCTATTAAGCAACACAATTTGGAACAGAAGTCTTAAAACTCATGAGACTACAACTTTATTATCTTGCCAACAGTAGAGGACTATGTGTGGCACTATGTGGGGGCACTACGTGCGGCACTCAATAATCAATAAACAAAATTAAGCTGGATACATTTTAGCCCTTTCAGCAGCAAAAGTAATAGTAATGCACTGCTTTGACTGACAATGGCAAATTTCAAGGAGTTCGCCTGGAAACTGGTGGGTTGCTGGTTTGATTCCTGCTCTGTCTGCTTCTGCTGTACAAGACACTTTACCCATCTTGCATTTTGGAGTTGGGCAAAAGGGCAGATGCTGCGATATGACAACCTCATTTCTGTCAGTTTGAATTTTACATAGTTGTATTGGGTTTTTGTGGAAAACCGGATTCCCTCCACTTCCTGTTTCTCCAGCGCTGTGTTGATATATCATGATAAGATGTTTGAAAATTATTTGTTATAGAACATTATGTTCAGTGCATGTTCTGTACCACTAAATCATAGTAAGTGCATTAACAACAGATGTTGGTCCAAACTCAACATGCGTGCCAGTTAAACACTACGCATCGCTTGATAATCACTTTGCATCCCATGGGAATCCTTTTGCTTACCTTTGCTGAAATGGACTACAGGGAATTTTCACCCAGTGATATTTTATGTTATTTTTTAGCTGCACTCTAATTCTGAATCACCGGCTGTGGAGAACTGTACTAGGCAGATGAAACACGGCGAGTGCAAAAGACATGAGTGGGAATGATAGAGAGAGCGAACAGAGGAGAGCGACGCTCAGCGTGAGTGTGGGCCTGCTGCCAGCCATCATGGGCCGCTGCAGCAGTGAGCCTTCGACAGCGAGCGCTGACAACAGTAACTCACACGCTTTCAGTGGTTGATCTGTTGTCATGCTGCTATGTTATGCAGCCAAAAATAAAACAAAATCCTCCCCCCCCAAAAAAATGACCTGGGTTTCTGCAGATAAAATAAGAGAGGTTCTCTTCTTCCTGGTGAGATGGAAAAGTTCAAGGAGTATTTAAGTCCCCCCTACCTCCACTGGCTCTAGGACTGTAATACATTTGTAAGTCCAGTCCCTGCATGGCTGTTAAGTAATTATGCGTCAGCATTGCTGAGAACTTAAGTTATTCAAGTTCAGAACTGTAATAAAGGTAAAACAAGTATCTGAAAAGGTGTTGAGCATGTGTTAAGGGACCTCAATCACACCGAATTACAGACTTTGAGTAAGGTACTGGAAAACATTCTTTTCTTTAAGCCTTTCAGAGGTGGATGTTCTGGTATGCTGTTGGATCATCATTTTTGCTGCATAATCCAAGTTTGGTCTAGTTTTATGGCTTTGTAACAATTTCCAGACTGATAGATACAAAAGGCCTTGTTTGTCATTTCTTGTTGAAATCTTTCAGCATTTTAATCTACTTCAATTTGTCAGGTAGGTTTTATTCAAGTGATTTTATTCTGTGAGTCAGGCAACAATTAAGCCTAGGTGTGGTCAGCCAAACTTAACCATAGGAATGTGCAAACAGCAGGTAATTCACGGTTTAATAAAGGGTGAATTAGGTTATATTTTCAATTTTCACACTGGGACAAGTTGGTTTGGGTAGCTAATGTTTCCTTAAAAAAATCAGGCATAATTTGAAAAGCTGTTTTTTTTCTATCTTTTTTTTAATGAGTTTGAGGATTTAAAACATTTACGTGTGACAACAGAGAAAATGAGAAGAAACCTGTGAGGGCAAAAACACTTTTTCAATGTAATAGTAAAAAGTGTCATCACAGCATCAATCAGCAAAACTTTAAAAACGCTTGGCTTTAGTGTAGACAGTCCCCTCTTCTGTATACATAAGCTCCAGTGCGTAATCAACAGACAAGCTCCCTTCTCACTGTATGACTAAAGCAGTCCACCCTTGGATTTTCATCGTGGGTGGTAAATAGCAGGCCCACCCCTCAACCAGGAAGGCGTCTTTATAAGTCTCTTTCTCTCTCTCACACACATAAACACACGCAGACACACACATACAAAGACAGACATTTGCCCTGATTAGTCCCTACCCCTCCTAAATATGGGAGCGTTGCAAGTCTGAACAGGTGGACGAGCAAAGCAGGGATATAGTCATGACTGTAAGCCAACCAACCACACACTGTCTTCTTCCCAACACATTAAAGTGCATTACTTCAACTTAATATCACTCTCATCATCTGCCAACAATGCTTTCTTAATTTTAGCAGCAACACAATTATATTGTGAAATGTAGAGCTTTATATTATTGAGACTTATGAATTGGCAGTGATTTCTTTTTTTTTAGTATGTCTAGTTTTATGGTAAACGTCCCCTGAAATCTTTAAGCGTCACCATTTAAACTGAGTTTGTCACACTTGTCATCTTTCATTGTGTTTGATGAGAGAGTATTTTTTTTTTCTTTTTTGTATTATTGTGACCCAAAACGTCACCACGTGTACATGAATGCCTTAAGGTGTGGCTTATGACAAATAAATAAAACACTGAAGAATAAAATGAGACAAGGGAGAAAACAACATTTAGTATATTTCACAACTATAGAAGCCTCCACAATAAATACCAACCATCACATTAAAGTGTTGAAAAACCTTGAAATATTTTATTTTTGTGTAGATTTTGGGACCTCAAACTTGCCAATCTTTGTTTTACCATTTGTTATTTGCTTGTTAATCCTTTCTATAGATATGGGGAAGTTTAGGATAATTGTTATTTCCTATAACTTATTTTCTGACTTATGAGGTTCAACATACGCCCAGCATTGCTGTGTTTTGTTTTGTTTTTTGTCGTCTTTCTCATTTCAAGGAGTAGCTACAAGAAAGTGCTCTCCGTAAGTGTCATCTTAGCTCTGTAAGGTTACATTAACAGGATTTGTTAGGGGTGCTAAACACATGTAACATCAGAACTTTTGTTAAAAGAAAAAAAGTATTTTAAACTGACCTCCACACAGAAATGCTAACAATTATACAACTTTAACAGAATAATAATAAGTGATTAATATTTTTAACACTTTTAACAGATCGGGAATGCCATTGTTTTATTGGTGCTCAACGTTTTGCTCTAATAATCCTTAAACAGATTTGCAGTCATTGAATGGAAATTAAATTCTTGTTCTGATCATGTTTTTTTCTATAGATACAGTGTTTAATTTGAAATGGCAATTCAAACTAGGAGAATATTGCTATTATGAAAGAATAGAAATATTGTATATAGTTTTTTTTCTACCCATCCTCTTTTCATATTTTGATTCTGACCACTGCAGAAATATTCACTATACTTTCACTGTGTACTAGTCTTGTAATTCCACCTCAAAATGGCATAAAGGGGCCTCTAAAATCCGAAAGAATGACTGTGGGAAAGAAAAATTTGGGGATCAATAAAATGCTCAGGGACCGTGAGGGATGCCCGCCAGGTGGCGCAACAAACCATTCTTTTCGCCGACGTCGTCAGTTGGTTTTGGTTACTAAGGTAATCAATAGGATGTCATTTTCTGTCACACAGCAAAAAGGGAAGAAGGCTTAGACCGTAATTGAAACTAAATCCTTTTATGTTACTTATGTTAATAAACATTGTGCGTCGCGCTCGGTGCTGTTTAATGGAGGCAAAACCAGACGGGGCAAAAAGCTGCACATTTTATTTACATTTTACTCCAAATATCTGAAGACTTGCATGTGTCATGGTCAGATTGCGACTGTGAGCAGGTGAGAACTGGTGTGACACCAGACTCGTCTTTTCGGACAGTTTGTGCGCAGAAACACCAATTGGCGTTAAATCACTGGTGGGCTGTGGAGCTGCCCGCCGCATGCATGCGGGTGATGGTTTTAGGGCTCCCAAGCCTCGGGTGCATATGGGCGCGCACGCCGCAATTGTTGATGGGCGCGCGGAAAGCGATGATGAGAGCGTGACCTCACCGCTTTCTGCACAGCTGCTGGAGAGAAGAAGAGGAGAAGGAGGAGGAGGAGGCAGTGAGAAACAGAAACACGCTGAGGGAACCAGACGGAGACCCAGAACAGCGGAGAGCACTCAAAACACACCAGGAGCTGCGTATTTTCAAAAGAAAAAAAAAAAAAAAAAAAAAAAAAAAGGGACTGGACAACATCGAGGTGCGTCCGTGGGCACCTTCCACAGCACCCGGGTGGGTTCACCTCCCACAATGTTCTGTTTCCCCCAGGAAAAGTCCCTGCGGCGCCTCCACGCACACTGAAAGCCCAGATGCTCACCCTCTCCGCCGACATGGACGACTCTTCGTCGCTACTGGATCTGCTGGAGTGCTCGGTGTGCCTGGAGCGCCTGGACACCACGGCCAAGGTGCTGCCGTGCCAGCACACCTTCTGCCGCCGTTGCCTGGAGAACATCGTCAGCTCCAGGAACGAGCTCCGCTGCCCGGAGTGCCGCATCCTGGTGGACTGCGGGGTGGACGACCTGCCGGCCAACATCCTTCTGGTTCGCCTCCTGGACGGGATCAAGCAGCGGCCGCAGCGAGGGAGCGGAGGAGGTGGAGGAGGTGGAGGAGGAGGAGGCAGGCAGCCTCCAGCCGGAGGCTCGCTGCAGGGGTACGCAGCCGGGATATCCGCCTCCCCCCCGGGAACCGCAATCAGAGAGCTGCCCGTGGCCACCAGGATCTCCCCCGTCAAGGTTGGTCACTTTCCGTTCGTGCACGAAATCTGCTGGTTTGACCAAAAGCCGGATCTCTTGTACTTTTAATCCTTTGCACAACATAAAACACGAAACCCAACTTCATGGAGTTCACACCGTAGCAAGCAGAATTCGGTTGAACAAACTTTTTGAACAAGCAAATCCGTCACTGTTCTAAGCAGCAACTGCTGCAGAGTGTCTCCCAAGTAGGATGTTGAGAAACATGGGTTCCCGAGAGACTTCATCTTGAAAAACAGTGACTGTTGGAATGATGGAAAACCCATAGTGTTGCAAAAATACATCGTTGACCTCTAGATTGTTCATATGCTGCTACATTCACAAACATTCGGTGTGTTCCATTGAGATGTTATGTAGTGGATCACGCTTAGCTGTGAAGTGTAAGGAAAGGAATGCATACTTTTTGATTTAAATGTGAGAAAAACGTCATGTTGAGAGGGAAACATGCCACACATCTCCCTGAACACAGCAGTAAGGCAAGGTGTTGGCAGCATCATGCTGAGGGGATGCGTTTAGCGGAAACAGAGAAGCTGATCACAGCCAATAGGATGATGGACGATGCAGGCAAACACTGGGAGAAAACGCACTAGAGGCTGCAAAACACTAGAACCTGCTTAGAAAAAAACTAACAAAAACGCAAAATATATACATCCAGAGGTTCAATAGGAAGTTTCAGATGAAGAATGTCAAAATCCAGGCCTCGAGGGTCAGTGTCCTGCAATGTTTAGATGTATTCCAGGTCCATCACATAACTAAGAAAAACAGCATATTGGTCTCTTAAGCATGTATTAATTACCTCATTATTCAGATATGTTTAAGCAGGGACATGTCCAAATGTAATTAAGTAAATACTTATTTATGTTGCAGCTTTTAAGATAAAGATCACAAAGTGCACTTTGAGATTTTTATTAATGAAAAGTGCATTATAAATTAAATTGATTATTATTATTATTAAAGTGCTGGCCAGAGAAAAACAAAAGATTAGTGGAAATCGCCTCAAGATGTTAACGGTCCATTCAAAGTCCTGATCCACATCCATTTGGGAATTTACAGTATGACGTTGAGGATTGCTGTTCACAGATCCCTTACATCCAATATTTTTGAGCTTCAGCTATCTTACAAAGAATGGTACAAAATTTCAGTTTTTGAAACGTAAAGCTGGTAAAGACATGACCCAAAATACCTGCAGTTGTAATTGCATAAATGTATTGACTTGTGAAGGCTGATTGGAAATGACACATTTTAAAAAAATACCTATAAAATAAAAAAAAATAGAAAAGCATGTAGCATTTTTCTTCCACTTTTCATTATAACATTATTTTTGCCTGGATGAAACGGAACCAACCTGAAAATGAGATTAAGGCTTTTCTGTAAGGGCGTATCGAAAAGGCCAGTGTCAGTGTGAGGTTTTATTTCCCACACTCAGACAGAGTGGAGTGGGAGTCATGTTTACTTCCTGTGCAGTGCAGCCAGCGCATTGTCTTGTGGCTGTGGCGTATTGGAAAATGTGGCATGTTGAAGAATGTGGCTGCAATGTGGCAATGAGACGGCGCAATGTGATGCGAGCGGCATTGAGCTGCAAAAAATGTTGATTGCTGCTTTTATCTTTAAGAACAAGTCAGGTTCTTGTGACGAGGTAGAAATGCTTCTGGTCATTGATCGTATTTGTCAGTGACAATAACGGCCTCTGATATAAAGCTAAAAGGAGCAGAAGATGATTAATTTCTCACTCCAACAATGGGAACTTTGCAAATTGTAAATAGTGATTCACTGATTGATCGGATTTTCCAATTTTTTCCTTTGTTGAAGATCACCAGATCAAATGCAGAAAATTCTGATTTTTTTTTAGTACCAAAAAGTCCCATAATTTTCAGACTGTGAATGCAATTGTGTGTACTTTGGTTATTTATTTATTTTTATTTCAACAGAAATCTCTAAAAAGCCAAAAACTATGCAATGTATATTTTGAATCATATGTTAGATTAATATTGGATTACTCGCTGTGCCAAAGAACTTATATAACATGTTTTTTGTTTGTTTGTTTTAATCTTTTTGCGTTGAAAATATGAGTCAGTGAAAACCTAAGTTGGCATGAAAATTTGAGTTGAAGAAAACAGGAACCCAGAAAAACAAGATTTGTGCATATTTGGTTGTTTTTTGAACAACAACAACAAAAATCATTAGAGAGATAGCTTTCCAGAAAGCCCACTAAGTTTTTGTTGTGATCCAGTGAGTGGGAAATAAAGTGTTTGCCAAGTGAAGGCATTGTCTTCAGCTTTCTTACCTCTGAGTCCTGCTCTGTAACAGTCTTATCAGGCATGCCAGTCATTGACTGAAGCAGTGTAGCGCTTTAGTGTGATGAGGTGCAGCAGTAAGAGTCTTTCATGAATAAAAATCCAAATGGAATTTTAGTTTTGCTCATAAAAGAAAAATGAAACAATATTTGAAAAGGTTTTAGGTGTTGATGCACACTTCTTTTGAGTTTCATGCACATTGAATATACAGTTAAATGTTATGAAATAAATTACAGCAAATGTAATCACAACTCAGCTTTGCAGATTTCTTCTAATTGCCCCGCTAATTGCTAAATTGTTTCACATGTTTATTTTCAACCTCACTTTCTTGTGTGATCAATTATCTGCTTCTGTGTCATTCCCCACACTGAAAACTTGACAGCAGTAAAAAAAGGTTCATAAAATAGTGTGTAACTGTTACAATGTATTTGAGACCTGAGTAAGATGGTAGAAGTCCAGTTAGCTGGTAGCTTCAGCCTCTGGTACTGTTGGATCAGGGTTTACATTTGGAAGATAATATGGGAGTTATTTACTGTATGTAAGATAATAGCTACTTATAACCTTTTAGCATAACCCCACTTCAACAACTGTAAACTATCCTGATCATACATGTATCTACTTAATGCAGATTGATGTCTTCGTTGGCCTGTTTTTACTTTAGGGCCTCTTTGGGAAGCACTCTGCTGTGGACTTGCATTTTATTGCCTCACTCACAAGTGTACGCACATGCCTATAACCCAGTAACCGCTCTGCAAAGGCCTGCAGTCCCTTTACCCAAGTCTCCTCCAGGCACTCTCAGGACCAAAGCTTGAGGATAAAAGTGAAAATGATTCTCCCCTTAAGTGTGGAGTGTGTGTGCCCATGCATTCTGGGTTGTAGATCTCTTTACACACAAAGAGCAGGGATCTTTTTATAGGCGTTAACTCTGTTGTTGTGTGAAACACTCATCTAATATGGCTGCGTATACAGATATAGTTCATGAAGGAGGCAGACAGGTGAAAAACAGAGCACTCTGAATCAAGTATGAATGTTTATAGATGAGAATGGATGTGTTGCCATGGAAAGGGAAGCAGAGGAAAGGCATGCTGAGTCAGCAGCGTGAGCAGCAATTCCTCCAGCTGTGCTCTTTTACCCTCTACTGCAGACGCTGTGCTTTGACCAGTTAAAGTCAGTTAAAGTCTATCAAAGCCGCTGAAATCAAAATACCAATTTTACATGGTTGATTTTGAATTTAATCTAGTCTTTTTTAATCTCAGTTAGTATGTTCACTTCTATATTAAAGTCATTTGTGCTTTGCTAAGTCAAGTTTGTCTTACATGAACATTAAAATACCTTCAGCACCTTTTTCAATTACTAATATGGACTTTGCGTGTGAGCTTTTCTCTCATTTTAATGGGAATGGGTCAATGATCAGAGTTCTAATATATTGCATTTATGATCTACAAGTCCAGATATTTAACTTTTTATGCAGTCAACATTTTATACAAGCAAGAGAGCAAAGATAAAAGAAAGAATTGCTGTGGGGCCAAGCAGAGTTGTCAGGTGCTTGTCCCCCTGAGAGGATGAAGTGTATGAGGTACGCGAGTGAAAAAGGACCTTAACACACCAACCTTACAAGTGTAAAGCAGGAGGCAAAAAAAATTCAAAATGCATCCAGTGTAAGTGGGATCCTGTGGTTTCATTCCACTTTCAAGGCTCCTGTGTGTAGTGGGGGTCACAGAGCAATACTATGCAGAAAGCAATCACAGAAGCTGCTAATGCAGCTCAGAAAATCAGCTTTGAGCCAAATGAGATAGGCATCAGAGCAGATCTACTGGACAGTCAAGATTCCGATCAAGAGCTATACACTTCTGATTAACTCACGTTTGGCTTTATTTCTAGGGTACCTTGTAGCAAAGGTCAAAAGCCTAAGTAAGTGGCTTTGCCTGAATATTTACCTAAATAAATGTTTACTGTTGCCCTACAAATGCATTCATATGCATTTATTCCCATTTTGTCAGGTTACAAACACAGACCTGAATGTGTTCTATTGAGTATGTATTAAGTACCAACACACAGTGCTGCATAATTGTGAACCTTTGTCCACACTAATTTGCAAACTTACTTAAGCTCAGTGAGCCTGAATGGAGTAGCAATTTTCTAATATGGCCAAACGTTCTCAATTTATTTAGAATGAATGTGATCTTTGACTGATCCGTTCTAACGCATGAACAGGATTTGAGACAAAACGTGCCATAAGGTCGGTGTGCTGCAACGACAGTATGTCTTTGAATAAAAATACACAAATTTGTATTGCACTTTATTACAACCGTAGACTTAACAATGGGGGTTCAGAAAATGAAAGGTTTAATTGACAAAAAAAAGTTCTGGAAAGTACTAATAAAGACAAATAAAATCTTTAACCATTTTTGGCATGCAGAGAAAAAAAATGCATTGTAATTATGTAGTTAATATTTATCATTTTTTAAAGAATTATGAAGTACTTTTTTGATGTTCTATCAAATGGAATCTCACTAAAGTACATTAAAGTTTGTAGTTGAAGTGAGATAGTGTGAAGAATTTTCCTGGTGCTTTTTCAAGATGTATGGCGGCAACATCATCTGCTTGTCTTTTCCAAAAAAAAAACTATGCTCAGTTCTATTCAGCACAAGGTATTTTGTCAATCTCAGTATTCCTAGGGGCAACACTTAGTTTTTGTTAACAGATGGGGCTTTATTTTATTCTGATGCCAGCAGTTCATTGTTTTTATTTCTGACAGCCTGGGGGTGTGTTTGTTTGTGTCTTAGCTGTCAAGCCTGAAAACCTGTTACTGGATTTTAGTAAAATTTGATTAGGTATTAACCCACAATCTTGTGATGAAGTTATTTTAGGTGGAGCATGTTTCAGCATTTTGTTTGCCTTTTATTTTCCTATATCACTGTGTCCTCTGTGTCTGCTGCTCACATGGTTTCTGTCGGCAAACTGTGAAATATTTAGCATTGACATGACACATTTCAAGACCAATAACTTTCAACAGAGGTGGATACTTTCAAAGCACTTTCCGGTTTGTGGATTTGTTTGGAGAAATGCTGTCATTGGCTGGCCTCTGATGAATGGAAAAAATACTGTGCAGTGTATTTATAGAATCAGTGTACACTGTCATGATCTAACTTTTTCCCTGTACTGTGATGGGGTAGAGTTTGTTTTTGAACAATGTGTTGAAATTCTTCTTATCCCACAGTGCTACTAACATAATCAGCTTGGTTTGTTTTTGTTTTTTACTTGCAGATTGCTCTTTGTTTTGCAAGTATTTGGCCCTTTGGAGTCTGTTGAGTGAAAGGCCTAAGGTTTCCATAATACATCTTTTATACCAATATGAGTATAATAGATCCCTGTTGGGCAGACACTCTTGGAGTTTTTAAAATAACTATTTCAGTAAATAAAAAAGGCTTTTAAGTACTATGATGTTGAGAGATAATTTAAATTTGGGAGAAAAGGAAATACAATTTTTTCTCAGAAGTTAAACCGTAAATGTTTATAATTTGGAAGGGGAATACAGGAAAAAGTGATCTGAGCAGAGAAACGTAAAGTTTTGCATCAAATCCAACTTCAAACTTCAGAATGGTTATTGCATGTTTAAAGCCTAGTGACAGATGTATAGTGTGCAAAAGTCCAAGATTCAACAATTTTGCATTGGAATAAATCTGTCACTTTGTTTCATAATGTTAAACATTTTACAATTTTAGCAGCTATAAAGTGATCAAAAATTTAGAAGACAGACCAGATCCAGACCACCTAATGCACCTTTTCTACAGTTACAGAAAAAAATCTGCATTTTCAGATCTCCTTGCTGGCATCCACATGTAGAAATTTGCAACTCTTCCATCTTAAAGCAATCATGTCAGCCCTAGTCTCAGTATCAGTGAAGAAGATAAAGGGATTGATTCCTGAGACGCAAACACACTTTTGTCAGCCAATCAATGTCAGAGACAAAGTATCATTGTGAAGTGTTCAACCTGTTTTTCTGTTCATTTGCAATACAGCAGTTTGTCACTGGGATCCCAACCCTTCCTCTTGATCTTCTCCCATACCTGTATTTACCTGAGGTCGACATGGCAACGCCCGAGGTAGCCACAGCAGCAGTGACGCCACCTGCTTTCATCTCCAGAGTGAGACATGGCTTTGCACTGTCATTCCCAGTGATTAGGCGGGGGTTGTAAAGTGGACATTGTCTGCTTCAGATCCCTGTAATAATCCTTTGAACCTGGTGTATTGTAGTTTAGACACAATACAGAAGGAGACACAAAGCCTTACTTCAACTCGTGATTAACTACATCCTCGTGAGCATAAGTTGCTTTCATTAAATATCAATGTCCTCAACACAATCTGTGCTACCACAAGCATTTTTCTCCTTCTTTATCGGCATAGACACGGAATCTCATTTGAAATCTGCTTACACATTCATTCTCCTTCATTAGTGTCACAATCTGTAGATCTCTCGAGTAAACAACTCAATATTTTTCTTGTCACCACCTTTGCACTATTTGCTCACTTTTTTGAATATTTCACACCTTGGACACAAACCCAGATAAACAGACACACATGTTTATTTTTTCTTTTCACTCATTTGTTTTGCTGTGTGTGTGTGTGTATTCTCTCTAACACAGATGGTTACAAATGAGCACGTGCTTTCGTAAACTCATGCTCTTCGCTTACGTTACACATCTTCTTTCTCTTTCCAAGTGCAGGAATTTTTTTTTAATTTTAATGTGACCACATAATGATCTCCTCCAACACACATCTTTCTCAGTCACTTTCAGTTACACACATGATTATGTGTTTGCTGCCATTTAAAAATTGCCGCTTGGGACATCGATGTTGTTTTCTTTTATGTGCATCTGTAAAATCTGTAAGTGTTGCTGTTCGAGTAAAAATTCCTTCCCTTCCACGCTCGTACATTTGCTTCCCAGTCCTGTGCTTTGGTGTTTTAAATGTTTCAGTATGAAGCTGCTCAGGAACAATATTTAGCTTCTGCTTTATGAAAAAAAATATACAAGAATAACTAGTTTAGAGACATTTCCTTTGAAAGAATGGAGTCAATTTCCTGTGTAAATGTTGTTATAAAGCTTTGCGCTGTCAATACAGTTTGTTGTCCATTCCAATAAGTCAAATAACTGGTTTTAAAACTTTTTTTTCTCAATATCTTACCACAGAGATTAGCTTGGTCAACGCATTTAGCATGGTTAGCATATCTAGTATTATTAAACATTTGCCTTCTTGTGTGTTTTATAGAGAATGTAGATTCTTGCTTTGACTGTAAGATTTCCAAAAGGTTTCCAGCATTTTAATGTATCAAGATGTTCCATAACAGACTGAGGTTGAGCTTTACAAAAGATAAAGCTGAGCATCCCGGCTGTCATACATGCCATACATGAGCTGCTTTGTTGGACATGGGTCAATATGCCCTATTAGAAATGTTGGCTAAATTTCTCCAGGTGGGCAAAAATCCACAACCTGTGGAAGATTTCTCTGAAAAAGTGGGGTTCAAAATGACTGAAAAGCTCAAAATGTACACAAAGGCAAAGAAACAAAATGACCAGAACCAAAATACAGGGTGAAATAAAAGACAACATGACTGTGTGGAGGAATGTGTTTACTTTCATGCCTTATTTTCTTTGTCTGACTCAATTTCTAACAACCTAATTGATCTAAAAATAGCTTCGGTAACTTAGGAGTCTTCTTCCTTCTGTAGGATCGTTATTAAAGTGATATGTTATGGCTTAGTTGTCATGGATTCACTAAGTAGAAAAAGATACGGTTTTCTGTCCAGTCACCTCATCACTGGTCAGGTTAAAAACAGATGATGCTGCTGCGATTAACCTCCATAGAGAAAACCACTATGACATGATTTTAATAAAAATTAAGACTGGTTAGACCAGGGTTCAACAAAAATATAGACCTCAGGGGCTGGTGTCCTACAACTTTTAGATGCGTCTTTCATTTTGTGGCTTGAGGTTTGTTCAGTTTGTTTGCGTCTAAATCACCTAATTAATGTAGGTATGAAACCGGACAGAGGTGGATTAGGTAGGCGGCAGGGCAGTGGATAAAGACAGCTCTGTGGCAAGAAGAAGGTGTAATGATTTTGTGTGTCTAGTCTTGGGGGTTGGTGTACAATAGGTGTTAAAATCTAAACAAGCTTGCAAGCTTGACTGCTATTCCCACAGGAGTGCCCAGTTGCACAAATACACACATGGCCACACACAAACACATTAGGTTAGGGGTTAACAACCCCCCAGCCTTCACTCCCGGTCTTTTGGTTACTGTGGAGATAGAGGTGAGAAGTCACTGGTCAGTAGTTGAACCAATATTTGACAGGCAAATTGGGTCATGATTAGAGATACACCAAACAGATTTTTACTGACAGATTTTTAAGGTCTGACTTTGTTATTTTTGTATTGTTTAAAAGGCAATTAAACTGATTTTATAGCATTTTTTATAATTTAATATTTTGCTTACTTTA
This sequence comes from Poecilia picta, assembly GCA_033032245.1. Lineage (NCBI taxonomy): Eukaryota > Metazoa > Chordata > Actinopteri > Cyprinodontiformes > Poeciliidae > Poecilia > Poecilia picta. The sequence goes on along the minus strand of CM065354.1, from coordinate 34,869,445 downwards.
AAACAAAAAAGGTCTTATGACAGAGGTCAAAGTTTAGGTGTTTACCATTAGTTTACCTGGCTACTTGGATGTTCATATGAAGAGGCTTATTACCATCTATTCACCTACTTATCATTCTTAGGGAATCCTGCATTAAAAATTCAGCATTTATTTGTACTTTTATTTTTCATATGATTTTGTGTGTCTAGTCTTGGAGGTTGGTGTAAAATAGGTGTTAAAATCTAAACAAACAAACAGCTGTTGTAAAAAAAAAAATGAAATCCTGACCATTTTCTTTTGATGAGTGACATTCAATTTTGTGATTCAATTTGTGATCATCTATTTGCAAATGTTTCTATGGAAACGTTTTTAGATTATTTTCATAAAATATTAAAAAGAAAGTGCACCTTGGGATGCTGAAATACCTGAGTGCAATGCTACTTGACATGGTATCTGCTGGTGTTTGCAGAGAAACCAGTCTAGGACTGTCATTAATTTCCTAGGTACTGATTGGTTGTACCCCCGAGAGCAGGGGTGAGGAAGATTATACACAGTCCAGTCACATTAATGTGACCATCTGTCAAAAGCCAGAATAACCACCTTTCGCAGAGCGAACTGCTACGAGACGTGCAGGAAGAGAGTCACTTAGGTCCCTGAAGGTCTTCTCTGGGATGTTGAGCCATGCCGACTCTAATGCCGTGGCCAGCTGCGCTAGATTACGCGGTTGAGGATCCATGGCGCGAACAACTCGATCGAGATGGTCCCACAGATGCTCGATTGGGTTTAAGTCAGGTGAGTTTGCTGGCCAGGGGAGGACGGTAAACTCATCCTGGTGCTTTTCGAACCACGCACGTACACTGGCAGCTGTATGGCACCTCGCATTGTCCTGCTGGAAGATGCCATCATCCTGAGGAAAAACAATGCGCATGTAGGGGTGGACATGGTCCGCAAGGACAGATGCGTACTTGTATTGATCCATCGTGCCTTCCACAATAATCAGTGAACCCAGAGAATGCCAGGAAAACATTCCCCAGACCATAATGCTCCCGCCTCCAGCTTGGACCGTTCCTGCAATGGTTGCAGGGTGGTTCCTTTCAGAGGTTTCACGCCTTATATGCCAACGTCCATCTGTCCGATGGAGCATAAAACGCGATTCATCTGAAAACGCTACCTGTCGCCACTCAGTGGACGTCCAGCTGCTGTACTGGCGTGCAAATTCTAGCCTTCGTCGTCGATGAACACCAGTCAGCATAGGTGCACGAACCAGGCGTCCGCTTCGGAGGCCCAGACGCAGCAATGTTCGCTGAATAGTGGTTTGGGAGACACTTGTGGTAGCCCCTTGGTTCATTTTAGTGGTCAGTTGCTCAACGGTAGCCCGTCTATCTGCCCGAACGCATCTCCGCAACCGTCGTTCGCCTCTGTCATCTATGGCCCGTGGTGCACCACATTTGCCACGTCGTTGATTTTGGACAGTCCCATTTTGCCATGCACGGTACACTTTTACCACGGCGGCACGCGAACAGTTCACAAACTCAGCCGTTTCGGAAATGCTTCCACCCTTGGCCCGAAAGCCAATGATCATGCCCTTTTGGACGTCGGATAAATCGCTTCGTTTCTGCATTACGCCAACGATTGAAATGTTTTCCGAAGCCCACACACACCCTTTATATACGCTCAACTGCACTGTGCTGCCACCTGCCTTCTGTGATTGGTTATTTAACTCTGAAGTGGAAAGTACGTGGTGGTCACATTAATGTGACTGGACTGTGTAAATATTAGCTATTGCAATTTTGTGAGGTTAGAAACTATTGTTGGACATGCAGGCCTCACGCACAGTGTCTGTATGTCAATTATGTTCTCCCTGGATTGCCATTCTAGGCCATTCTTAAACAACAAACCTACTTATCCATTGAGTGTGCACTGTATTGTTGGAACATGAAGGGACCGTCTCCAAACAGTTCTCGTTAGGAGCGGGCGATATGGACGTAGAATGGGCAGTACACCGGTGATTTCATAAATTAGGTAATAGATTCAGCTGCTTCACCATTAAAACCCATTCAATGATTCACTCTACGTTTTGCTCTTGAGCAATTCTCAAGACCACATGAAATCTGGAGGTCCGTAGATATTTACTGTATAAAGCTTGGTGACCTCAGCCCATTGTCGACCTTATGATCTGCTAACACCCCTCTGAAATTTAATATGGCTTCCCAATTTGAGGCTGAGCTACTTTCGTTCCCCATTTCTTCCACTTTGTTATAATACCACTAGCATTGCACAGATGGCATCTAATCATGGTATTATGTTGGCATTAACTGGACCTCTAAGAGCATCCCCTTATTTCATTAATGTTTTCGGAGGCAGCTTTCATGCTAAGGTGCTGGACTTTATAATCTTGTATCCATGTTAGTAAATATAACTCCTGAATTTAAGAGATGAGATGGGTGGCCAAAGACCTTTGGAGGTGCCAATAAAAAAAACATAGTCACATACATGACTGGAGAACGCTTTTCTTGTGAGTCTTATTGTGCATTGCATAATCAATTACAGCACCAGATCTGACCAAGACAGTTCTCTCTTGGTCAAAAAGTACAGGTTAAATGACTTTTGGAACACAAAGCTGTTAACCACAGGGGTAAAGTTCTTCCTGCTGCCATTGGAAGCTGTCACACTGTAAAATTACCCCAGTTGGTCTGAAAACAGTCTGTTACAACATGGGAAAGGTGTTACGAGACATCCTTTGTGACCACAGTACTTTTTTCCATTCTGTAAAGGCTCTTGCAACTCCTAAAGCGCCATGCAGCGAAATATATGTGTGTAACAACAGATGAAGTTCCACTAGTGCAGCGCTCGAAGAAGTGGAACGGTTCTCTCGGGAGAGAGGTGTCGCAGAAACTCAAGGTGTTTCTCCAGGTGTCACACAGCGCAGCAGTATGTGCGTGTTTGTGCAGTTGTACCTCTCCCTGGTAATGTATTTCAATTCCTTTCTCTCATATGGAAGAAGTGTCTCTTCCACCTCCTCCTCATCTTTCTGTGCTATGGAGAGATGTTGAAATGTGCCCACTTTAGATTTGGCAGGAGACAGACTCTTGGCTAGAGCTGAGTAGAGATATCACTGTGTGCGCACACACACGCACGCACACACACTCCCACACACACATATGAAGAAAATTACAACATGGCAACAAACACAGGTCTTCTGTTTCATAAACCTGCTTTTCACACTCATAAATCTAAACTTCAGTTCATGAAGTTTTGTTTTTACAGGCACTTGTGCCATTAATTATTGCTCCATTTTTTAAAATATAACCATATTGTTGTAAAAAAGTGAAGTGATGAAATTTTAAACTGAAGAAATCAAAATTTTAAATGTAAGGTACAAAATGATTGAATAAATCATGTAATTATTCACAAAGGAAATCAGTCACGTACACTGCAAGATTAGTCCTGTGCAAGACTAGGGTATTATTTAAATTTTTTTTCAGCGATTGGTGATGCTCTTCTCAAATGTTTACTGCATTCATAAAAATTACCTGGAGCTTGCGTACAAACATCTGCAGTTATTTTAGGACAATGTTCCACAGTGTTTTGTGTCTGCAGCACAGCTGTGATCGGTTTCCCTCCTTTCCGACATTTCTGTATGTTTTTGTGTATGCATAAATGTTACACGTGCATATTTTCACTGGCATGTATGTGCATGCATATGTAGTGTTTAGTGGTTTAGTGGTCGCATGTCTGCACAAAGGAGGATGTGTATAAATGCTTGTGTGCAGGGCTGTGTGAATTTCCCTGACTTTTAGAACCATGAATCCATGTGGCTAAAATCATAAAAACATAAATTTCCGGAGAAGGAAAGGATAAAAGCGCGCTTGTTTTTATGTGGTGAATTTTTTGGCTTCGGCTTTGCTATGGGTGTGTGTTTCTGTGTTAGAGGGATCTGGCAGTTTTCTCCCTTCAGGATACGGATTATGTAAGCAGAGAGAAGTGAGGTCAAACACCATCCTCCCTACGGTTGCGCTCTGTTTAGACTGGGAACAATGGGAGCAAGGGTATGAACAAACTTCTCTGCTCCTTAAATTTAAAAAAAACCTTACACTCTCCAGAGACTCTCGGCTGACTGCTGTTTTTCCAGCCAATAGAGAGGCCTCTGTTTTTTATCAGCCCCATAGATCTGACATTTATCTTGCTTATGAAGAATCACTTTATTAAATAGAGATAGAGGAAGAGGAAAAAAGAAAGCGGATTCGACGTTCCTGGACAAGAAATAGAATATGATTTTAAAAAACATGTATTTCAGTAATTACATTTATATTGTCTAGAGTGACTGCTGAGATCCCAAATGTTTTTATCTGTGAATTTTGATGATTCTGACTTGAAGCTAATGAAAATACAATATCCAGTTTGCCAAAATAAGATTTTTAACACAGAAATGCTGGCCTATTTAAAAGTCCATGACCTCTAAGTACATGTACTTGATACTGTCAGTGGTGTACCCAAACGTATTAATGGAAAGTTGAGTTGAAGGAAGAAATGTGGTAGAAAATGATGTACAAGCAACTGGGACATGTGTGGCTTTGAAAAGATAGCCAAGCTAATTCATAACAGTGTGGATTGTGTTTTTTTTTTTCAGTTGTTTTTTTAATTTATTTAAATTATATTTTGGTTTGTAATTTATTGAACTACACCAGCACTAATTTATTCTTTAAAAAAACATCTTAATGGTTCTTTAATTAGTAATATATAAATGAGTAGTTTTGAAATTGTAGCTTACAATTAAGCTTAAACTGGAGAACAACATTAAATATTCTCCAAATAAGAATAAAAAAACATTTATTGATACATTTATAAATTTGGAACTAAGGCCCATATTAAAACAGTTTTCATGGCTTTTGTCTTCAGAGACAGTTTGGCATAATTTTCTTCCAAGTGTCCTCGAGTTTCTAATTTTATCAAGGTAAAGAAAAAAAATCTATAAGTTCTCAATGGGCAGCTCTGAAAAATAGTACAGGGTGAGGGCAAGGTGTATTTATCTGGCTCTTACTGTGACTCATTCATCAAGTCCACCTGCTGGAAACACTTAAGTTATTATGTGTGGGCATTATGAACAGCACAACTGAACACTAGCTGTGGTCCTGCGGCTGATTTTTATTGGTGCTGGTCTTAAAAAAAAAGAACATTTATAATATTGCTCTTGGCTGGAGGTGACTCAGACTTCATCATGTCGAATGCTGGCTTCTATTTTGTGCTTTTGTATTGTAACTGATCAGCCCCCGCAACCTGATAGTGGATAGGTGGAAGACGGCGGGTATATGGATGAATTGGAGGATTAGGAAAAGGTGACATTAGTTTGGATGATCATTTTATTCCTGATCTGATATAGTGCTGCGACAGACTGGCGACCTGTCCAGGGCGTACCCCGCCTCTCGCCCGGAACGCTAGCTGGAGATAGGCACCAGCAACCCTCCCGACCCCATTAAGGGACAAGGGTGTAGGAAAATGGATGGATGGATGGATGGATGGATGGATGGATCTGATGTAGTGGTGAGAAATGCAAAGTGTTGCATTATATGGGGAGTTGGAAGCAGTTATGCGGTTTATGTTCATGCTGCCCATATGTCAACAGGGTTGAAGTAGTTGTTCACCAGAACGTTTTTAGAAGACAGAGCCAACTGCCCTTCCACAAATACCCCAGGGGTATTTGGTAGCATTGCCTTTGAACTGACTTGAGTGAAAAGTTTTGGATATCCTCCCACAAGCTTCTCACAATTGTTTGCTGGAGTTCCAGCCCATTCCTCCTGATAGAACTAGTGTAGCTAAATGTTTTTTTTTTTTTTTTTTAATCTGGGTCGCTCGCACATGAGCTACTTCGTAACATTTTTGGCTGCAGGTTTAGGGTTATTGTCCAATTGAAATACCTATTTATGTGCAAGATTCAACTTCCTGGCTAATGTCTTTAGATTTTGCTAACATTTTCTGCATGTCCTTTCCTCTTGATGGAATATCTGCTTTGAGGTATACCTGATCATCCTCTACCACCAACACAGCCCAAAATATGATGCTGCACAGTAAAAATGCCAGTGTTGAATTAACACCCAAAATTGTCTATATGTGTCCAAGTCAGCTGGTGTTAAATTCAACACTACAGAGTGTCACATTAACATTTACAGCGGTGCTGGTGTTAAAATATATTAAAAGTAACACCAGTGTAGTGTTGATCACAAAACATAATGTGGTGTTAAAAAAGCAAATAATTGACCCACAAGGTGTCAATATCAATCAAATCCAGTGGAAAATATTCAAAATAGTACACAGAAATGGAAAGTTTAACTTTTCTTAAACCAATTTCAGCATTATAGACCAATGTCAATTTAACAAAAATATGGGTTTCAATCTTTTAACACTTTCAAAAGTGTTACTTTAACACCTGCTGACTTGCACACATATAGACACTTTTGGGTGTTAATTCAACACTGGCATTTTTACTGTGTGCCCACCCATTTTTTATTTTCTTTTATTTTATTTGGAGTGATGGCTTCCTCCTTGCTGAGTGGCCTTTCAGTTTCACATGTTTCACTGTGGAAAATGACACTTCTTTCTAGCTCCAGCCAGCATCTTTACAAAGTCTGTATGACTTTTTAAATAGATGAACACAGTACCTTCAAGCATTTAAAAATTGTCCCCAAGGGTCATCCAGACATGAACAATTCCCCCAACTGTCTTCCTGATGACTTGTCTGATTTAGTTTGACTTTCTCTTTGTGTCAAATAAGAAAGCAGTGTTTTCAAGATATGACCTTAAATATATCTACCAGTCCGCTTAATTTATGACATAATCATTTAGGATTTTCTTCCTTGTTTTAAAATATAGTAACAGTTCTAAGAAGGAAATCATATTCTGGCTGTTGCAGATAAATCTTTGTATTATCTTTTTTAGATGAGAGAACAATTAAGTCTTTCCTCCTTTGCCTTTCATGTGGCCACATTCTGATCATTTTGTCCCTTTAGCGCCACTGTAAATCTCTACAAGAGCACACTGTTGGACAGAACTAGGACTATCATTGCCTGAAGAGGAACTTGAATAAATAGCTTAGTAATTAATTAGTCACAAAGTACTTGGCAAGTGAAATATTGTCAGTGAAGCACCTTATATGCTGAATTATTTATAAACCCAACTGCACAAACTGTGCATGTGTCCAGAAGCGCCCTTATAAGTAGATGCTAATTTTGTAAGACACACTGATTTTCCATTAAATCTTAACATCTGTATAGTGATAATTTGTCACATTGGAACGAATATTGACATCCTTTAAATTGAAAGTTATTACTCTCTCAGCTTGCTGAAGCACAGCTCTGTCCCGGTTTATCACTGTCACGTCTCTGGCGCTTTCTTTTCTATTTTCCTGAGCTCACTTTATCATTTCTCTAATCGTTGTCTTTGACTGATGTTTGTCCACTTGGAGAGGGACTTCCTCAGAATGATTGCAGCCACTTCTCCACTCATCTCACCATTCATTCCTTTCAGCCTTCCTCTGAGAGTTTGGCCCCGGCACAGTCTCATTTCTGGCTCCCTTTGCCCAGTCGTGCCAGCTCTATTAAAACTCTGTAGGTCATCATGTGGTTCTCTGGCAAAAGTTACACATTGCTATGAATAGAAAATCAATTAGTTTGTCATGTATTGCCCCTGTGTTGATAAAACAGTCTTGTAATGGAAGTATTTAGTAGTAGTATAAAATAGATAGGTTTTCAATAGATAGGTTTTTAAATTTAATATTAACAGAAATCCTGCTTATGTTTTCTTTTATTTTGTTAGATCATCACTGCACTGGTAAAGGTTTGTTTTTATGATTATTATTTGGAGCCATGACTCATTTTGACTGTGAACTCATTTGTTGTTCTACTATAAAGTATATATTGCTGCATTGCTCTTCTTTTAGTCGCTTATTCTAGCGCTGCATGGGTTGTAGTTTTATCAGAAGTTCTTTGTCAGAAACCTACAAGTTGAATCATTAGAAACCTGAATCAATTTTTATTAAATTAGTGTCTTTAACAGCCTTTAAAAACTAAAGGTTTACAAAGCCACACAAGAGTTTAAAATTAGTAAGACATGCAACATTTGTGCAAATCAAATTTTTCTTTACATATTTATATCATCTGTTAAATTTCACTGAGTTACAGGAGTTTATTTTATTTTATTTTTTTACAGGGCAATATTGTCTTGCAATGTTTATTCTCAAAACTTTATGATGTCCTAAAGAAGTAAACACTGCTTTCCCATCAGATTGCAGCTGAGAGTGTGGCTAAAAAAGTTTGTTTTGGGCCAGAAAAATTTGTTTTAGATGTACATATACCTAGTAATAAACTGAAACGTTATGTTTAATACTTGTATGATATTAAGGATTCCAAGCTCCAAATTCATATACTATCCTTTTAATAAAGTGAAAACTATATTTTTCACTACATGCTGGTTTCAAAGGTGTAGAAAATGTCACACTCATTTAGTGCTACATTTGTGCGACACAGAAAACTGCGAGTTAAAAACCCGTCTTTAAAACAAAATGTTCTCATCAGAATTGACTGAGGACAGACAATTTACAAAAAAAAAAAATCAGACATTTATTTTTATTTTTTTTTGGCAAAATAAAATGACAAGAGCTGTTAGGAAACAATTTGTAACAGTTTACTATTCCTGGTATACTCTGAAATAATTTCCTGGCGGTCTATGCTGAATAATGCCCTGGTACCACCAAGTGCCATCGTGTCCCAGAACCTTTTATCTCAGGCAATCAAGACTAAAACTAGGGTAAAACTGGGAGCAGTGACAGACAGAAATTGTACGTGGATTATCCTAACTACTATGCATTTTCTCCTTCATGTCTTCAAAGAGACTTACGATGGTTGTGATGGTGGCATTAATCAACTGGGTGAAAGTGTGCTCAACAGCCATAGGAGATAGAGGCAGTGCAAAAAAACTGGGACACTATTAGACCCTGCAGCCATAGCTTTCCCCTTTTCTTCCATAAAAACACATTCTCTCATACATTAACCCCATTTCGCTCTTCATCAACAGTCCCTGCCTTTCTTTCACACTATCTTTTGAATTTCTGTTTTCCATCATTTCTCCAGCGCTCCCTGCGCCGCAGCTCAGCTCGTCTCGGCTCAACGGTGCTGCTTGGTAACGTCACTGCTGTTGAAGTGTTAATTGCACATTATATTGGCAAACCCCTTGGAAAGGATTTAAAAAAGAGAAGATGTAAGCGGCAGAGGCAATTTACACAAGTAATTAGCTGGAAGATTACATGCTGGAAGACAATTCAACATGATAATGCAAAATGACAGTGCATTATAAAATATGATCAAATCTCAATAAAATTTCTATTTTATTAACAAATTATAGGCATCATAGGGAGAGCTATGGTACCCTGTTAAGTCACATGAAGCCACTAAAATACCATATCACACACTCTTGGAAATAAAGCTTGCCTATTGCCAAATAAATTACAAATGCTGGAATTACATTTGAGGACAGGCCTGGTATAATTATGCTATATTTCTACTGTAACACATAGGAACTGGGCATGGTTAGGAGGTAGTTTCATTAGGGGTGCAAATTAGTTTGGAGAGGGGAATTGAACTCTGCTGTTAGGGATTTATGCTACTAGTGGATCTCTGTGCTTCCTTAAAAACATTTTTGTGGATGTTAAAAGTGGCAAGTGTATATGTTGTGGTAGTTTAACACAGTGAAAAATTGTTGGCTTGTACATAGTGATTTAGGCTACAGAGCGATGTAATGGTTTGCACTGTCGCCTTGCAGCACGAAGGTCTCGTTTGAATCTTGGCTTTAAATGATCTCTCTGTGCAAGCTTGGATTTTACCTAGTCACTCCAAAAATATGCATACTTGATTGGTTAGTGATTCTAAATTGGCTTTTAATTATTAATGTACTGGCCACTTTATTAGATACACACAGTAATTTTTCTTTTTTATCCAAATAGTGAATAAAAAAAATAACTTGGAACAGGAAACTGAGGCTTCAGTTAATGAAAGGTCACTAAAACTGGACAATAGCAGATTGGGAAATAGTTTCCTAGTCTGATGGTTCTTATTTTCAGTTGCAGCATTCAGATATGATAGACAAAATTTGATGGTGGTAAAGCGGATGTCGCATAAACAGAAATTGGTCTTCAATGTGGTTCAATTCCCCAACTTGAGAACTTTGTTGCATGTTTTCCCTACCTCTAACTAGCAGCATTTTTCTTAAACAAACAAAAAAAAACACCTTGTTTTAGTTTATGCCAGGAAGTAATCAATAAATGGGGTCTAATTCAATACCAGCAAAGCTGTACCTAATAAACTGGTCTGAGTGCAGTCTGGAAGGTTGGCTGTCCATCTGTGTAAACTATCCAGGGTGTTCCTTGTTTCTTTCCCACTGACAGCTGCTACAGCAACCGCTGGGAAGCACACAGCAAGTAAACCAAAAGGTCAGAATTTCTAAATTTCTTAAGCAAGATGTATTGATTTTGACAGTTTTCTTGTGTTTATCATCTTATTTGTCAAAATCTTTCCTTTCCATTCTCTTGTGCGGCTGCACTGGTTTTCATGTCCTTTGTTCAGCTCTCTTTAAAAAGCTCCTAACACTGTACTCGCATTTGTGTCATCAGTGATGCTACGTCCAAGCCCCTAGAGAGGCGAGTCTCACCTTCTGGCATCTATCCTGGAAATGCTTTGTGGGCTAACATAGCCAGCTGTCCATCTAAATCACTGGCTAGTGACTTGTAACAGCTCTGTCTGTGGTCTGTAGTAAATGCAACTAAACCACAATAACATCCGATGAAAACAAAATTAGGCTTACATTTTTTTTTCCCCACAGTTTGAAGTTCATGTTCAACATTTCTCAACAACTCAAAAACTCTTGAATTAGAGCATCATACTATTCTGTTCTAGATACTGCAATCGTTTATATTGACAATTATGCCATTTTGTCATATTGAAACCTCCAATTTCCATGGCTTTTATTTAAGTTTTATGTGACAGATGAACACAAGGTAAAATTTATAGCTCAACCCAAAACTCAGACCAGGTCTGGCCAAAATTATATGCTTCATAGTCTGGTTGGGTTAGACTTGGGCTTCTGTGGCACGTTTTTAATAACCCTGTGGAAGATATAGCACAGAGAAAACTAAACTAGGACACGCAATATAAAGCTATATTCTTATAGTCTAAATAGAGGTGTAGGTAATTTACACGGCTGAGGAAAGAAGGAAATGTTCATAGGTTAAATAGACCAACAAGCACAGCACACTGCACAACTAACGTTCACATACTGCTCTGCTCCTAACAATCACACATCAGGATGTTTGTACTAAAAAAATGTGAAATAAATATGAAAACCACTATTAAAATATGAATTACAAATCATCCCTATATGTAAGAGCGGCAAAAAAGAGAGTGATGTTAAAAGAACTGCAGAAATTATTTTTGCAGTGTGCCAACATGGTCAACACGTGTAAGAAAGCGCTCTGATCAAAATAACTTTTTCGTGTTAATATACAAAACCAGACCGTGAACACATACCCCTATGCTGAAACACGTTGGTGGCAGTGTCATGATGTGGGGATGCTGTTTTTCAGCCGGAACAGAAAAGCTGGTCAGTTAATTGAGCTAAATACCGGGCAGGACTGATGGAAAACCTGTTAGCGCCCTAAACGCTTCTTGACTGGGTTGGAGGGTCACCTTTTAGCAGGACCCTGGAGCACAACCTTATTACTTATTTTGCACAAATATTGTTCTCTAGATGTTGAAAGCTAGTAGAAATAAAGCACAGCACACTTGCAGCTGTAACTGCAGCTGTCGGTTGTTTTACAAAGTATCAGCTTGATTCAATATGCGTAAAACACCTATATTTTTAAATATGGTTTTGTAAACTATGCTTTCTTTTTCATACACTTCACAATTTTGCAATACTTTGTGTCGGTCTGTCACGCATAAAATTATTCACGCATAAAGTTCTTCTAAAAATATTGTAGACTTTGTAGTTATGTAATGACAAAATGTAAAAAAAAATAGAAATCAGAGAAAAAAGTTAATTTGCCGTGAATATATATTTTACAGGCACTGTTTATTTCACTTTTTGGCACCTAGTTAGTGTATCAAGAACAGGGGCTGGAAACATGGCATACAGCTGTCATATTTGACTTTACATAATTCACTCATAAATTTCCACTCAGGCTATTTTGAGCTGTGAGTGGTAGGTCTGCCGTCTGCATCCAGATACGGCTGTCTTGATAGGACTGTGAGCTTCAAGTAAAGCTTGTGTCTATAATCAGTGATGTTACATCTACAGTTGTACTTATTAACGGCCAGTCCAGCAACAGTTTGGTGCCTTTATGTAAGATTAATACAAGAAGAATACAAATGAATTAAAAAAAATACTTTGTGAATGACTTTGCTTGTGTTAATCCCCCTTTGATTTATTTCTCCTTTCTTCCTTTTTTCTGTCCTCTTTCTTCTCTGCACGTCTTTGCTCAGTATCCTCTTTCCCTCAGGTTTTGAGTGACACTACAGTCTTTCTTTTATATCTGCTGAATTCAGCTGCTGCAGCTCTACACGTTCATGTGTGTGCGCACACACACACACACACACAATCACACACGTTTTAAGACATAAAACAAAGTCAGCAGGAAGGATTTTCCTGGCGGCCTGCTCTTCTGTGTATTGTATGATCTTGGATGTATTAAAAGGAAACCTCTGCAGTCACACCTATTTAGTCGCGCTCTCACTTCCTTTTCTATCAGCACCAGAAAATTGAATTTCTATCGCTGTTGTTTCCTGTGATGTCCCTGTCCCAGATAAGTCACTCATGTCCCTCAGTGCATGTAGGCTAAGACACACTCATGAAGGCACACCAATAAGATTGTTTGTTGGGTAATTGTTAATAGTAAGTGTTTTACTTCTTTCAAAGTGTCTTTTCCTATTTTAAAAGAAGAAAAATACTGTTTCAAAAAGATAAATAGTGCACTTTGTGTTGTTACTGTTTCTAATGTATGACCTATTCATTATTTAAGATAAACACTGTATTAAATTTCACATATAGTTTTGCTTTTGAATGATTTTTGTCAGTGGAAACACTAATGGTGTACCAGCAAAGGACACCAACAAAACCAGCTGGCACATGTTTTGTAGCAAAACCTCGAACCTCAAAGCGTGAGGTCTATGCAAAAATGCAAATATATAAAACAGAACTAAGAATAAAATATTGTACATATTCATTGTTTTATTATATTTTATATTGTATTACTTGTGTGTCATTTGTGAAGTTGGACTAAATGTAATTTGTTGAAATATCTACATTGCCTACCTGTTTAAAACAGGTGGGAATCAACTTTTTCATAAACTTTGTGTCCAAACTTACTATTTTTGTCTCCTGTAACTTATATGGCCACCTGCTGGAACTGACTTCTCGTCCACTGTGGTTATTTTGAAAGTGGAAGACTGACTAATGACAAGAAATGAGTGATAAATCCATATCATGTATGTGTTTGCTACGTAATGTTTAATGATTGCAAATATCACAGCAGCCTTGAAAACTGCCTTGCTATCAAGCTCTCCACCTTGATGTCCTGTTTCAGGGCTGTGGGGGCTGGAGGCCGTCCCAGCTGTCATCGACTGATTGACAAAGAAGACCTGGAGCTTTACAGCGCTCTCTGAGCTCTTCTTAACTTTTTCCAAATCAATTGAAGTTTTCCGACGGTATTTGGTTTTTTAACACTCTGCACGTTTCAAGAACATCTTCTGCCTGATTGACTAAATGTGTTGCCACAAAACTGCACACACACACATAATGGGATGACGATGACTTAATCTGAAGGTATGTGACATTCACACTCGCGCACATCAGGCGGATTGAGCAGTCGGTAACAGATGGCTCTAAACCCCGCAGATGTTTGTGTGCGTGCAGCTTTTGTCATTTGTGAATAAAGATCTCTTGTTTTTCTTAATTGAATCTTATGACGTGAATGGCTCATGGGACAGAGCAACACTTGCTCACTCACACACACACACACACACACACACACACACACACACACACACACAACACACACACAGATATGTATTTATTTCCACAGTGTATTCATATTTCAGTATGCTCTGAGAGACACTGATCCATTAGCCGCTGGTGGTCTGTCAGTGGGCAGGTGGGCCAGTCTGGTGCCTCACTGGTGGTGCACAGACATCTGTGCGCCTGAGTGTGTTGGAGTGAGAGACGTTTGGAGCCGGTGTGCTGTGAGCCAGGAGGGCTCAGCCTTCCCTATATTTGGTATCCGAGTCCCATGTGTGTGATCGAGAGTGTGCCCATGTGTGCCTCCATGTTTGCTGCTTTGGTTATCTTTGACCTTCCGTCTCAATGAGGAATTTCACGGAGTTGTGCTAAAAGAGCACAGCAGAGCGTAATGCACTGAACTAATTAATGTGAGATAATAATTAGCTGCTTTGTTTATCCCTGTGGGGAACTTGTGAGTTCTTCAGAGGTCAGAGAAGGAAACAAAGCTGTGGCTAATGATCATGCCCCTGGACTCCTGCAAACAGAGATGACTCCAAATGGGTGTACTTGTAACTCCAAAAATTTTCAATAAAGCAAACAGTCTCATGTTTTGAATCTATATTTAATTGTTGTTAGAGGGATGTTAGACTTTTAGTGTATAGCCATGTTGCAGTTCATGATCTCATGTTTGAATTATTTCAAAGATGAGGTCACCGTTTGAGATAGTAAGCCTGTGGCTGAGTGATCATGTTCTACTGCTGTATGAAGTCAGGCAAAAGCAAAGGCCAAGGTACACCCATATATTTAGGGTGTACCTATGTTCTGCTCACAGATTGCCACAAATTGACTATGATGTAACAGAAAACATTCCAAAAATTACACAACTTACAAGATTTGACTCCATACCAGTAATGTGTCACAGTACATTCAAAACTTATGAAACACATTCACTTGCATTGACTTGTTTTATTGTTCTGCAGCTTCAAGTGAGCAAAAGTGTAGCGGCCCATTGCAGTATGAACTTCGAGTCCTGAACTGGTTCCTCTGTGGTCAAAGTTCATTTTATGTATGACTTTGACCTTGGTGCCATGTGAGGTGTACTGTACAACCAACAGACACAATATATCTATCAAAATATTCTCCACTAACCTTAAAGGGACTTATCATGTGGAAACTCATTTATAAGTGCCACATTGCTTCTCTGGATGGTAACGTGTTATCACAACCTTCGCCACACATTAAGTTTCTCTTCTGTCTCTATTAAGGATGGTGTTGGTTTTCAGATGAGACAAATGGATCATCATTTGTGATTCCACTGCAGCTTTCTAGGTGAAGCTTTACTGTTATCAGCCTATATTAAAGATTCCACCTTTTTGCAATGTGCACCATAAAAAATTAAAAATTAACTGGCTGTGGAGTTAGGAATCTACCTCTGAACCCACCAGGGGTCTCACTGTAAGCTATAAAGAACTAAGTGTTGATAAAGTTCTACAAGAGAATTAGGAAATCCTTTATTTTCATCCTCTCTTTCTACCATGTCATCTAAAACGTAGAGTTTGGGAAGTCTGACATGTTTTGTGTTTAAACTCTAAGCTGTGCATTTGCCCCAATTTTCTGAAGTTGGCTTTTCTCCAAACCGGTTCAGCAGTGAAATGGGAAAGAAGTGTTTCTTTTGGCTGCACCTTTTGAACTCTTCATTAGTGGAGCTTCCTGAATTAGTACAGTAAACTTTTTACATTTGGCTAACCAGTCACTTGTCTAACAATGTTAGTTATATAGTATTTTAAGTTATTGTCACCACCTTGTAGAATATTTAAATAGCAGATATTGCAAGAGGAAGTTGAACTGCTCTTGTTTCATTTTAATATGAACTCTGTTGTCTTCTGTTGGGGCGACTGCTTTGCAAGCAATCCGCTATACTGTATATCAAACTTATAGCCACCTGAGGAGATATTGGAAGTGATGTGCTCCAAATAATCAAAACCCAATTTTTAGGGTTTGCAGCCCAGCACCTCCCTCATTACTTAGACCAGACATTCAAATAAGATTTGCTTTAGTGAAATCTGATTTTAATTCACCAAGATTCTCCCCCATTTCCCCCTCCGTACTCTTTATCTGTTTAGTTTAATCCAGTTTCCAATAACCTACTAATTCAGCATAAGCAGTTTTAGACCCACTTGATCCAGTTCAGTACAGTGTAATCCCATTTCAATCTGGTATTATCAGGTCTTGAGCAGCTCAATTCACACTGAGAGTGAATTTGTTTTTAGTCACGGTTAGCGACTTGATCCTGCATCTCCATCTATCTCTGCGGGAAGGCTGTTACGATTGACCCATAAAGTGGACAGATGGAGACGGGTTTGTCTGTGTCCGCATGAGTCTGTCTGTACCAGCAGTAGCTTCCTCTGGCCTTGTAGATTTGGCCAGAAATCTTCCTTCTGCACACTCTTACACATATGCAGGCACAGTGTATGCACAAAACCACACACACACCACCGTTACCTTAAACTGAATCGGATCATACTCAAATTTAAAACCACGTCTTTGCGCTAAAATCTATTATGGGATTTGTTAAATGCTAATGCTTTTATTCCTCAATGCCTTATCCATGTGTTCAAACAAGATAAAGTAACACTCACAATCTGAGTGCACCTTGGAATGAGTAAACCCATATTATTTAGACTATTTGCTCTCAAAGTGGCAATTTATACTAAAAGTGTGCAATACTGGTAAAGTTTGATGCAGAATTTGGATTGCAGTTATCTCATTCAGTAGCTGTGGGGGCAGCAAAGAGATTCAAGGCAAAACAGGGAGATGAAATTGACTGAGACAGACTTGGCAGTTCGGTTTGACGACCTAAACTTCACTCTGTCTCCGGAGCCTTGCAGCTGCTCTTCGCTGTCCTGTGCGCAATGATGTCAATAAGCAGCTGCAGTTAAGTAACGATACTGACAACCCAAGAGGGACACCCACACCCACTGACTGCATATTTACCAGTCATGTTTTGTTGGTTAATTGCAACAAATTGTTGTAGGCTAACAGATAGAAGAGCGATATGTGGATGTTATTTTAGTCTCTATGGACAACTAAGGGATCTGAATTTAGCTTCCACTTATGTTGATCTTTTTGTTGGTTATTCAGATGCATGAAAACTAAGATACTTCACCTACTTTATTTTAAGGAATATTACTACATTCGCAAATTTTATTTAGGGTTATGGAATTTCTAGTAACTTATTGATTTTTGTGCAAGTTTATAGTCCCTTGTCAAAGTATCGGTGACTCCAGCAGAGCTCTACAGATCCAAAGCTCAGGTGGAAGAATCGATCAACGAAATAACTATTAATCATTTCTCCACATATTCGGCCTTTTTGGATGCTTTCGCAGATGCGCTCCAGTCATGCTGACTTAGATTGAGGTATTTGGTGAATAAAAAGGGCAAAAATGTCTGTTTCTACTTGTTCAAAGCAAGACAGAAATGTCCAAAGACCTATAGCTGTACTTGCAGCAGAAGGTTGTTTTTGTGGGATATACAGTATGTATTTGCCAATGAAGCATACGTAATAAACAGAAGAGGAAATATTGTGATATAAGAAAATTTGTGTTAAAAGTGTCTCAGTTTGCAGCAGCTTTTCTCTCCCCAACAAAATGCTGATTATTGTCATTAGAGCTTTGTTTATTTTTAGATCACCAGGTAAAAATAGCTGCGCTAACTACAAAGTTTTCCATGCATATAAACATGCATGCTGGATGATCTGCTCTACCAAATTAAGTGTCTAATATTTCTGTCACTTTTTTTTTTTTTTGGATCCCTTTCATCCTTTTTAGACCACATGGGCTGTCCCATTTTCTCCCTTGAACTTCATCAAAGTACATCATCTGCCAACAATTTCTTGTAATAACTGTAATAACCAGTCCCACATGTTGAAGATTTCCTAAGTAAAAACCTATGTCAGCAGATTCACAGCTGTTCTTGTGATTTCAGTGATAATTTCACCTAAATCAAAATGAAACCATGGATTTGGGAAACTGGTTTGAATCAGTATCTGAGTTCTTGGCATCTTGCAAACGTGCAATCCAATTGCTTTCCTTGTGAATAATGCAACGTTTCTGTTTGATCTGCTTGAGATCAAGTTGAGTTTCAGAAAAGTCAAAAGGCATCAAAAGTATGAGGAATATTACATCATATACTTTGAAATTTGGCTACAGATTTGTGTCTAAAATCGCAACAGAAATATTTTAAAAATAAACTCAAGCAGGTATTTTTAATGTTTAGCTGCTCAATGTGCTTAGATTTTTATCTTTGTTTTCTACCATGTTTTAACATAAAATATTGTCTTAAAACTAGATTTTATCAATTTATTGGTTTCCACTACAGTGTAACCACTGTTTCCCATTATTTTAGATTCAAACAAAGTAATGAAAACAAGTCTGTTAAGGATATTTCAGAGACTTACATCAGATTTACTTGACAACTGGACTGACAACTACATGGAAAAAAGAAGAAACACGTGGAGACTCAGATGCGCAAAGCAAATAAAAACAGTAGCGGTACCAGTTTTTTTTGGAGACCAATCGTCTTTGACGAGTGTGGAGTATGAGGAGAGGGTACTGTAGCGCATTGACCGATCGTTCAAGGGGTGTGTGTGTGTGTGTATGTGTATGTGTGTTTTTCTGAATTTAAACTTTGAAGATCCAGTCCTACACCAAGACTGATTGGAACTCCACCCTCTTACCATCTGCCTTTCCATCTGACACCACAGCTTGGTTCTTTCCATTTTAATCAACTTTATTTTTCACTAATGTAGCTAACTCATGGCCTTTTCTTTCTTACCAAACTTCCTCCCTTCTGCAGTGATCTCTTCTCTATTAGATCTTTCTACATTGCCCTACAGTTAAAATACATTCTGGGGTGTTTTTCTTTGTAGCCTCTATTCCATACCAGATGCACTTATTTTTAGTTTCCCATGGAGAAGAAAATTTTCTCATTAGCTCATTTTTGACCATTACTGAGGTAATGAAGGGTGAAAGAGGTTCTGAACCTCAGTGTATATGTCTTTTTTTCTATGAAGTAGGAAAAGTCAGAAAAGGAACAATCACACTGAGTTTGTGCTGCTCTAAGACAAGAATATTTCTTTTCTTTTACTTTCTCTGACAATTTTGTTAGGGGCTTGACAAAACACCTTAAATACAAAACAAGCAGTTTTTATATTTTAATCCTAATAAAGTCTTGTTTTGTAATTGGTTATCAGCTTGCAATAAGAACAAAGACAGTCAATAATTTTGGTATTAGGCTTACGCTTAAATCACTGTGATATAATTAATGAGGCTCCGTGTTTATAAATGGCTGCCAATGAAACGTTAGACAAAATTAAAGTTCATTAAAAGGATTTAGGTCTGTGACTCCCCACACCTGCTATTGAACACTCCTATGGAGAAACCTACAGACAGGCACACACACAACCACACACTCACAGGTGTTTAAACTCAGGTGTTTTCATTTACACTCAATGATCCCCCTCTGTATTGTGCAGACCAATATCTCTTTATATTGAGATGAAGGACTGCAGTTCCCACTAAATAAATGTTGCATTAACTCAAGTAAATATTGAAATCAAAATTGTTCAAAATGATGAGTCAATAATTAAAAAAAAATTATCTATTCCATCATACAGCATTGAATTACAACAAAATACAAACTTTTTAAGCCTTGTGTCCAGTGAGAAACATAAAAGAAGTTACAGTAAAACATATATTTGTTATTATTGCATATTAGGTGTTATTATTATTATTATTATTATTATTATTATTATTATTATTATTATTATTATTATTAATCTGTTGCAATGAGAAGAAAGACAGTCAATGATTTTGGGATTAGGCCTACGCCTAAATCACTGTGATATAATTAATAACAAATAATAAATAAATAATAACAA
Organism: Poecilia picta; assembly: GCA_033032245.1. Classification (NCBI taxonomy): domain Eukaryota; kingdom Metazoa; phylum Chordata; class Actinopteri; order Cyprinodontiformes; family Poeciliidae; genus Poecilia; species Poecilia picta. Next base: position 34,849,491 of record CM065354.1, on the reverse strand, counting down.
TAAATAACAACAATAAACAACAATAAATTATTATTGCATATTATTTATTATTATTGCGTATATCTCAAGTGGAGCATGAGATATATGCTTGCTTGTGAAAGTAAAACTGCTGCCCCTCACCTTGATGGGCAGCAGTTTTAAGTGCCATATGTAGAAAACAACAAAACAAAAAATACTGTAACTTGTTGGATGGACTGGACCCAAGGTTTGTATTTTGTGGTAGTTCAATGCTTTGCAGTGGAATAGATTCTTTCTTCTTTTAATTATTGATTCATTTTTTTAAACAGTTTTGACTTCAATATTTACTTAAAAAACAACATAATAGTTGAGCAGCCCTACATTCATCTACCCACACCAAGTCTTTATGTGCCCTTGGGCAAGGCACTTAACTTCAAATTGCCCACCAGCCTACGTATTTGTGTGTGAGTTATGTGATTGCCACTGTAGGGTAAAAGTGCTTTGAGTGGTCAGCGTGAATAGAAAAGCTCTGCATGAGTTCAGTCTGTTTATCATAACAGCAATAACATCATTTAGAGCTTTTGCAAACATTTTCACCACAGATGCCAATAGATACAGAGCACACTCTATGCACTGTATGAAAACAGTGTAATGACATCATTAACATATTCACAAAAACAGACTTGATACTAGCTCGGTGATGTAGTGATAATGTTATCTCTGCCAGTTGGTTTTAATATGAATTTCTGAACACAATATAGCCTTTATGATAAAATCCATTCATTTCAAACAGCTAAGATCATTTGACACTGTATCTATTAGTAATAGGTTTGAGCTTGAGATGTGCAATGTGGGTGTCATTCATTCATTGCAAGGCCATTGTGTTGCATCCTAAATTACCATGACAGCAGCTGAATCCACCCGTCACTCCTTTAATCTTATTGTTTCTCACTCAGTTGAATGCTTCTTATCTACTTCCGTCTGAATCCAGTTTTTTTTTCTTTATTATAAATTCTTATCTAATCGATTTAATTAACCATGACTCTTATCTTCTTCCTAGTATCACTGATTTCTTCCATAGAAAATGAAAGATACTGAATATCACAGTTCTGCAGCCTACTGCCCCCAGGGTTTGAGCCCTTCTGTTAAAGCTCTGTCATATGTGCATCTGTCTTTTCTATGTACCGGCTCTGTTACAGATTTTACAAGCTCCACTTGAGCTGGAATTATTGACTACGCTGGTAAAGTTGCTCCCACCAATGATATTTGGCCCTCTGGGGCTACATGGAGTTACACCTGTGAAAAATGTGGAAATAGAGCAAGAACTGACTGGCTCTGAACACGATGAAGTGAATATGCACCCCTAATGCACGGGGTGGTTTCCCCCGTGATGGAGGGGTTTTGTGTTGCTGCCCTGCCAGAGGATGGCTGACAGCTGCAAGCTTGACTGGGAAATTCGGTGACTCCAATGAAGAGTGGGAGGGAGCTAAAAACATTCATTCGTGTAATAAAAAAAGCATATTTTATTTCAAAATATTTTCAATGCAACCTTTAATGCCAACCCATCATATATAAATATATACAAATATGTGATATTTTTTAATATAATAACCCTGAACACACAAAATGGGCCCAATCAGCATTGACAATAACACATCCTAATGAACGAAAGCAGTGAACATCTGCTTTAATCATTAAGACTTTTTGATGATCGGTTTATCATAGCATTTGATTAGAAGCAGTTGACTGCTAATTGCTCTTCTAATTCCTGTGCAGACAATAAGTGTTCACTTGTTTTTGTTAACATTCTTTCTTGCTTAATAAAAACAAGAAACATTTAAAAAACCGAGTTCTTCTTGAGTCACAAGTTGTAATATATTGATCTGATTCCAAGACCGGCGTTTCAGACTGCTGGTTTTGTTTTTGTCTCTTTCTCCATCCCTGATGCATTATCTGACCCACTATGGCTTGTTACATCTGTCCCATTTGCCCATTGTCCATGGTCGTTGTCATTTCTCCATCCCTCCCATGTGGCCCACTTCCCAATCCCACTTTCCTGCAGCACATGTGTGTGTATGTAAGACGGATCATTTCTGAGTAAGATGTCTGCCAAATTAGAGGCTTAATCTCCTTTATGGAGAATTATAACCCAGGCATAGACACATGCACATAGAGGTAATCTGCATCTTATCTTCACAAAATCCATCTATTTGAGAGAAATGAATCTACCAATCATTTGGGCAATTTTAGCTAAGACCAGCTAAACTAAAGACATTGTCTCATAAGATTTGTGTAGTCTGGGAAAAATGATGTAAGGCCTGTTGTTTTGGACTAAAATACATACTGAGTTCGGCAGTTAATTTCTTTTCAGCTTTTGGTTGGTAGTCAGAATGGATCAAGCAGCTCTGTTTGCTTCTCATCTACAAGGGATGATAAATGAATGCATAAGTGTGAGTCTGATACTCCAAAAATATAAAACAAAATGGTAACACTTTATTTGAAGGGGTGTGCATAAGACTGACATGACACTGTCATAAACATGTTATGACACCTGTCATGAACATAAAGAAGTCTTTATGAATGTTTATGACAGCTGTCATGAAATGTTATTCAGTAAATAATGACACTTAATGCAAATTTGCTCTAAAAGTTGAATTAAAGGGCCATTAAAAGTGCCCAACTCTGCATGATTTTGTAAATTGTGATAATTTAAGGCAAAGTTGGCATTTTTAATGGACTTTCAATGCAACTTTTAGAGCAACTTTGCATTAAAAGTGTCCTTATTTACCAAATGACACTTCATGACAACTGTCATAAACATAAAGACTTCTTTATGTTCATGACAGGTGTTATGTCATGTTTTTGACTGTGTCATGTCAGTCTTATGCACACCCCTTCAAATAAAGTGTTACCAAAAAAATAAATAAAATAAAATGAAGAATAGCAAAGAAACAGTTCCAGGATGTCCCTCATTTTATATTTTATCCACCTTATTTATCATTTAACATAACATTGAAGCTGTGTGAATAAAATGCAGGTATTTATTTTGGTTCATCAGTTTCAGTAAAAGCAAACAAACAAAAAAAATCATTATGCAACAGGAATGACTATATTTTTACATCATATTTACCATAATGCAGCGCAGGATCATCAGCAGCTTCGTTTGTTTTAACATCCCTTGGTCTGATTGATTTTGTTTTGTTTTTTTGCCGGTCAGAGTTGTTGGTGTGCTTTAGATCACTGCCCTGCTGTATCCATGGACATTTTAGTTAAAGGTCACACACTGGTAATTTCCTCATTGAATTTTCCGATAACAGAGCAGAATTATGGTTCCATCATTCATTACAGGAAGTTGTCAAAGCAGTTTTGGTAGGCCTGTTGGTTCTGGATATATTCACCATTTTTTCATGTTTTCTTGACTTGTGCATAATAAGTCACTGTGGTTAATTCAGTCCAACATATTAACCCTTACTTTCTTTCATCTGTTTTTTAATTCCCTCTACTTTTAAGACATGAGTTGTTGCCCATCTATTATCTTTTAGCCTACTTCATCTTGTCAGGCTGGTCTTGATTAAGTGATTTCTGGATTCTGCTGGTCAAGTTTTTATAAGCCTTACAGGAAGTCAGTAAGGAGGCAAATACTTTCTCACAGCACTGCTGATTAATCCCAACTGTTCTCTTATTTCTTCTCTCTCTTTTTTTCAGAAAACTTCCTGCAAGATAGAAAATTAAAACATAAAAATTATGTAAATCAGCATGTTGCAGCATGATTTGAAGATTTATTTATGAATTGAGGAGAGAGGAGAGCATCAAACTCAATCTTGTTTTTGTAGTTTTATGCAGTGAATCCCTGTGAAACTAAAACCCTGTTTCAATTTTTTTTTCTTCATCTCATTGAGCCAGTGCTGAAAAAGAGTCATCCAGCTCCTGTTCTTGAAAAGGCAAATACTCTAAATATTTGATGATTAATATATATAATTCAAATCCCTATGTGATGAATTATTCATGGTCTGGTGGGATTTTGTGGATACTTGTCTTTGTTACTGATAGCCTGCTGTTTCATCTCAGTGACAGACTGTACTGCGTGTGTGTATATGTGTGATTTTTTTTTTTGCCAGAGGATGAGCGTCTCGGACTCATCGGTCTGATAATCATCAATCATAAATGTTGCTGTAAGCCTTTCCTTGCCTTCCACACCTCTTATTGGCAGAGAGGAGAAACATCCTTTAATAAGAACATGAAAAGTTGAACAAACTGGAGTTGGTCAGTGCGAGTGAATGACCTCTAGGCTGATTGATGGATGAGTGATGCTGAAGTGAAGCTGTAAGGTCAGTCAGCCAGCAAACACTTAACAAGCAAGGCAGCTGAGAATAAGACTGTGCATGCACAAAGATATGGTCTGCTAATGGTTAAGGTCAGATCCAGATGGAGCAGCAGAAGGTCATACAGAAAAACATCTTTACGCACATTTAAAATCGTCTTTAGTTTCAGGGTGTGTTTGAGTGACAGAAAACCTGAAGTCTCTTCTTGCCTGTATCACATCATAGCTTTGCTGTGCGTAGTGCAACTGTGACAACTGTCTGGATTGGATTAGAGTGTGTACATGTATGCATGTGCTCACAGCAGACCGTTGGCCCACCCACCTAATATGCCACCTGATCCAGAGCACCCTGACCCCCAAAGTCATTACACAATGCTACCCAATCCCTCAATGCCTCCCTCTGAGCTCTCTGGAGTCTCAAACTGTGCAGGCCCACCAAGCTCAAGCAAACACACACATGTGATGAGTTAATATGGCTTCAATTATTGTTCACACCAGTGGCGCAAAAAGTGGGTATGCAGCCCATGCATGTTGCGAGTTTTACCCTTCACTTATCGTCGCCTGGGTGTGGGGGGGGTTGAGCGAGTGAACGTCGCTCCTCCACCCCAACGATCCAACCCTGGGGGGGGCGCCAATTTATGTTTTCGCATCCACCTGAATAATGTGTAGTTGCGCCACTGGTTCACACCATTGATAAACTGTCATAAGAAGGTGATGCAAGGGTCAAACCAAAATCACTGTTTTATTTTTGTTTTTTTGCCATTAAGTGTAATTGCTGAGTGGGTTGTGCCGTCTGTCATATATAGTAAATTTGGGGTCTTTTACATATTCTATTTGGGTGTTGGCATAGTGAAAAAGATCCTAGGAGGACACTGAGCTCACAGGATAAGCTGATGTACAACATATGGCTCACAGGAGCAACACAAGACAAGGTTATGACTGTATTTTTTTAAAAAAGAAAGAATTGTTTTATTGTTTTTCTATTTCAAAAAAATAAATGTTTCACAAAATACCTTTGTGATCTTTATGACATAATTTACTCCATGTTTTATTAGTACCTTCTTTTTGCTTTCACAAACCGAGTAAATGTTTTACCGATCAGAAACTGTTTTGTAAATGTTAATATATTTGTAGAAAAATTAATAAGGCATGACAGTTGTGGGGAAAAAAAATCCTTACTAAGCGAGTGGAAATAGATTAATGACAATTATTGCTGAATTTCCTAATGGAAAAAAAAGCAGGTGCTTTTTCCTTGTACTGACTCTAGTTCAGCAGTGAGAGGACGAGATCTTTCAGTGTTCTATTTGAAGGACAAATGTGTGGTCATCATTATGATGCTACTATGAACATGAACAGATTGTTATAAACCAATAACAGCCCATGGTCTTCAAATGCCCTCGGTGGATAAATCAAACACACTTTTAACAATGATCTCAGTTATCTCTGTTATAACTGCAGGTTGTGTGGCTTATTTACTGTAATTGCTTTCTAGATGGTAACAATACATAAAAACTAACACTTAGAAAATGCTGTATCATTTTACTGGTATGTACTGTAAAAAAAGGTTTGAAAGTCTATTCAACCTCTACAGAGTAGTATCATGGCAACCAGCTATACATATATATTATATATATATATGTATAATTATGTCTGTTTATGTACATTTTTTTTGCACAAACAGTGCCACAAGAAAAGAGGTTACACTGTGAATATTCATAATGTATCAGAGTTACATCATATGCTGTCCAATCTTTTACCCTGCTTCATGTTGTCAGACAGATTTCATAATAACAATTCTATAAAAAAAAAAAGTCTTTAAGGGGTCAATTTTTCACAACAGAGTTTGTTCCACTTGCTCTGAAAACCCTCTCAGTTATGTGTTGAGTTTTGTTTTTACATATTTTACCACTGCAGCACGACATTTTCCTACCTGGTTTATGAAAATTACATGCACAATTAGCAGAACAACTGTTTGTGCTGACTGTCTTTCTCTGCAGGAGCGTGTGTAAATTTTGTTACAGGATAATGGGAGTTGCCAAGCAACGGCGTTCAAATATTCTACCTGCAGGTTAGTGTAAATTGCCAGCTGAGCTTACACTGTCAGTCAGAATGGTCTTCTTTATCAAGGCCAAAAAAACTAAGTTTGTTAATAGAAATAATGGTTCTGTAGTGCTTTTACATTGTCAAAGTATTATTTAAGGTTCAGTAGGAACATAGAAAGGAAGGACTGTGCTCTTCTATGTACGGTACGCTCCATTAGCGTCATGTCATTTCATACAATGTCAGAATAAAAAAAGAAAACACTGAACAGGCCAGAGTGAATGTAATTATTACAGTAATTTAATATAAATGGAAGTGAACTGTAGCAGAAAATTCAATAACATTTAATTTTCATATGCCATCTATTTTCTGTGACCAAGTCACATTCAAGCTCCTTGAAAGGATGTTAAGGTCCCTACTTCTGCAAAGGAATATGCACTTTTAGTATACAGAAAGCATTTTCTTAATTAGCTCCCTAGGTGAAAAATGTGGAATGTTTTTTTTTTTTAATGCTTTCTGTTTCTCCTTGGTTCTACTTTTAGCCATATGACTTAATGCAGCACTTTGTAGAGCACTTCAATCAGATTTTGATTCTACAACTTTACTATCTCTTCCCCCAAGGATGCATATTCTGTAAACCTTCTTGTTTTCCCAACTGTCACATCCATCGTCCCTCCTCTCTTTTACTATTCACTGTCATCTCCTGTGGCGCTTCCCCTTCATCTGACTGCCAAGAGGGGCCCAGAACACGCAGTAACACAACCGCACACGCAGCATGGAAAAATCCTCAAACTGAATGGATAAACGCTGATACAGAGTCAATACAGAAAGGGAAAAAATGGGCACAGTGGTAACAAAGACGTCAGTGAAATAGAGTTTGTACTCGAGTGCTTTCTCAGGAGGTGTCAAATCACTCAGAGAGACCAAAAGAAGGCGAGACCTTGTTATGAACAGAGAACACAGAGCAGATCAGTTATCATTCGAGGAACAATTTGGATGCTTGTTTGATATGTAAAATGTATTTGCATTCAAGTCATGTGAAATAGGAAGTCTCTGCTTGGATATATTTCATTCATTACGTAGATGTGATCTGGCTGCACTGAAAATTTGGGAATATTATATTCCCAGAGGCTAATATACTTAAGACAGTCTATTAGACTCAAAACTTTAAAAAAAATCAAAATCTGACCTATATGCAAAGATTAGCTCATAAGATAAGGATTAATATTCATTGAAAGAGTCAACACTGAAAACTAATGGTTTATTAAAATCATGGAGCAAATAAGGGATCGAATTTTAATCAATCAAAATTAGATTGTTCATTTGCTATGAGATAAACAGATATACTTAAAAGCACTGTTTACTATGGAAGAGTTAATAGAAAGAACATTATTGCCTAATACAACTAAAGCTGGCTAAAGACTCAAAAATGATCAAGAATCTGTTTGACTCTCAAATGCCAAGAGAAAAGTTATTTTAAGGATCAGACTTTCATGATGTATTTAATTTAGGAGAAGAGATTAAAATCAATTCTGTCCAGTCATTCAGGAACCAAGGAAAAGGGCTCTAGGGGTGTCATGTTGGATGCTTACGGAGTCAGAGATCTGCAGTGCTCTCAATCTGTTGTTTGCAGTTAAGCAAGATGTAACCAGTCCACTCATTGATTTTAAACATCCTGCTTTTCATCTTATTTTATTTTCATTTACCTGTCCCCGTCAGATGGCTTTAAAAAGGGAGAGATGTCAAGAGGTGACCAGGTCAGTTCACAGACTGTGACTGTTAAGAGTGGTGACTCTAGTTCTACAAAATGGGTTTCAACTAACTGCTTTATCTATTCATTTGACATGTGTTCTCTTTATGACATGGTGCATCATCCCACAGCATTTATTTTCATAGAATTGTACATTCAGGTCAGCATCTATTGTGAGGATCCGTTTTTCACATCCATCAAGTTGGGTGCAGAGTATGGATGAAGTCTGACCTTCATAGCTAAGCGGATTGAGTTGCTTTTCCACACACCTTGGCTGATATTTTCTCTACAATTTCTTGTTTTTTTATTTCTTTAATGAAGCTACCATCTTGACTCATAACAGACCAAGGTTTTTGAATGGTTTTACTTTTTCCAATGTTTGTCATAATCTGCAGTTGTATGAACTCTTTGTTTCATTTGTGTTTAAGTTTTGATATAATCTTTATTGTTTGTTTCTTTTATCTTACCATTTTGATTTGCCCCTTGCGTCAGTTCGATTAGGCTCATTCTTTATGCTATGGATTTGTCTCGTAGATTAGTGTTTCGTTATGTTTATTGTTTATATCAAGTTCAGGACTCTTTCACTTTTCATAAATCTTACTTGCTTATCTTTCTCCTCACCTTCAGACTGTAATTCTGCTCCCCTTTTCCAGCTGTTAATCATTTCCTTGTTTTCCCCTATTGCTCTTTCCCCGGCTGCATCCAGTCACCTGTAATTAGCCGTTGCAGCTCCTCTTTCATTTCCACATCCTCAGTGCATTCAAGCGCCATGGTTTCATTATTCTCCTCTGGCTCGTCCATTTCTTTCTGTTCGTATTCCTTGCCATTTCTTGTTTCCTGGATCCTCCACTGCCTACTTAATCTTAATGATGGTGACATGGTGAAATCTGCTTGGCAATGAAAAGATGCTTGGACAAGTCATCCATCCATCCATTTTCTTTATACCCTTGTCCCTTGGTGGGGCTGGAGGGGGTGGTGGTGCCTCTCCAGCTAACATTGTGGGCGAGAGGCAGGGTCACCCTGGACAGGTCGCCAGTCTGTCACAGGGCAACACAGAGACACACAGGACAAACAACCATGCACACACACAGGGACAATTTGGAGAGGCCAATTAACCTGACAGTCATGTTTTTGGACTGTGGGAGGAAACTGGAGTACCTGGAAAAAACCCACAGGGAGAACATGCAAATCCATGCAGAAAGACCAGGGCCAGGAATCGAACCCAGAACCTTCTTGCTGCAAGGCAAGGCAACAGCTCTACCAACTGCGCCACTGTGCAGTCTGCTTGGACAAGTCAGAAGATGGTTTTTAAGATGCACAGTCTTGTCTTTTGCACCTGGAGATTTCTTGCTTTTGATTCAGAATTAGAACAATTGCTTGCAAACGTTTTTGAAGATTTCAACACATTTGAGATGTAGAAAGCAGTAATGGCCTGAGGATGTAACACAAACATCTAGTGAATCCGCAGCCTGCAAAGGTCGAGCCTCTTGGCTGCTTCTTTGTCTGTGTCTTCCAATGCAGCACAGCCTCTCTGCACCAAAACCCTCTGGGATAGGAGTTGTCAGGAGAAACTGATCAACTGTCAGAAGTGGATAACATGGTGCAACTACAGCAATAAGTTGGTGAGGGAGGAAATGACGTATTGCCAAATTTAGTTCTCCCTTATGGCATCTACCACAGAAATACTGCAGAAAGCGATGACCTGGGTCACAATAAAGGTAATTTTCTTACAAGCAGCAGATCAGAAGACCAAAAAACATTAATTGTTTTGGATAACTAACTAACAGCATTTTAACTTTTAAAATGCTGCAAAGGCAAGTACCCATTTTGTGACTAGCTGAAGTGGGCAGAATAGCAAAGTGTCTTTGCTAATTTAAGGTCAAAATTCAAAGGTTGCTTCAAGTTACCGAATTTGATTGATTTCCTTCATTTTTCATCAGGTCTTTCCGAAACATGCACTCTTTTTACTTGTGATACATATCACCACTTACTGAAAGGATGATCTAATACCCCACAAAAGCCTTGCCTTTCAAAGGTCAATCCCCGCCCCTTGTTAAATGTGAAGACGCCACTTTGTGGCACTCATGCATGTTTGATGTAGCTTCCATGGGTCATGGCCTCTTTTTTTAAAGTAGCCACTGTATGCATGTGTTTGGGGTGAGGGATCACTTACATTGTTTATGCTCACCAAAGACCTGAATGTTTTTGCTCCTGTGAAGATTCACAAACATTTGCTTCATTAAATGTTTGGTGTTTGACTATTAATTTATTGCAGTATTGCAAAGCAACTCATTAGCTTCATTCAACACTTTTAGACATATTTCACACATTTTATATATGGTCATTTTGTAAGCCATTTCATAAGCTCAGTATTGGCCTGTTTTATTCATTTCAAAACCAGTTTTGATGTGTTCAGAATTGTGTCCAAGTTTTGACTCTGACTCAAGCCATCTTCCTCAAATTAAAGAAATCAAAAAAACTGATCATAAATTAGATGGGTCTGAAAAACCAGTAAACCAGTATCACTGTCCAAAAAGAGTCTGTTTTGTTTTACTATCTTACAATGCCATCTTTAGAAACATTTTTTATAGTAGGACAAGAAAAACGCTGACCTCTTTGGCCACGAAAATACAAATATTTGGAAGAGACAAAGTGAGACTTTTAAGCCTATTGGCCAAGTATGGTTGTGGCATTATCATGCCGAGGGTATATTTAGCTAGTGTTGGCGTTGTGCATCGCAGAAAGTAAAATTATCAATACAGATAACTTGGTCAAAGTTCCTCAACATTACGACAAGGCAAAATATTTTAATATTTTAAACCTGGACACAATTCTTCTAACTGGACATTGACTGCAAACAAATCAAAACTCTTTTTGGAATGGATAAGACATTCTTACATCAAGCTCCTGGAATGGCTTGAACATTAATGAACATTTGTTGACAGCTTAAAAACCAGGTCTGCGCCAGGAAACCCATCAGATTAAACTTTCTGTTCTAATTGAAAAAAATGGTTACATTTTTTTCTGAAATTATGCCAGAAGGTTGTTGATGGCTACAAATGCCTATTTGTTTCAATCATTTCTAACGGTCAAAACTAACAAAACATAAATTCTGTTAATTGTATGTAAGCTTTTCATCAACACTGTAGTTTTGTACATGTAGCAAATGGAATAAGTGAGAACTGAAAAATGCATTCATTCAACATCCGTAGTATGTGAACCACACACTCTCATACAATCACACCACCTCTGCATAAGTGAGCTACAACTATCATTAGCATTTCAAAGTAGCAAGGTGCAAGGAGTCACAAAATTATGCTTTTTTGTGCGCTTTGAAATGGAAATTTGCAGAAGAAAGAAGAAAATACTGTTTTCTGCAAAGATTGGAAATGAGGTTTCTCATTTCTGCCACACACTCAGTGATTAACACAGGTCACAAGAGAAGAACTGATTGTAATGTGGTTTATAGTTAGGTCCTGTTGATTGGCAGTATTTGTTTTCATTTGCATTAAAAATTTCCTTTTCAATTTCGCCTTACTTCAAGTCTGACAATGCAGATGGCCTTTTCTCTTCATTTTTTAGAAGTTTTTGCTAAACCCCAGGGGCAAAAAAAAATAGGTTTGAGGTCTGACAACTTTTCCTGTTAGTTATTAGATATAAGTAGTTTATTCAGTTTATGTTGCTGGATTGTAAACCTTCATTTTTGGAAACAAACGTTTCTTCAAATGTAGCAGCTCTAAGCAAATAATTTTATTTAGGTAGTGTATTGCTATGAATGAAGATACATTTACTAAAACTTTCTCAATACATTTCAAGTGGGATACTAGTTCCCTAATTTATTTTAGACTTGATGCATATTTCTCTCTGTCAGCAGATTTCTTTGAATTTTTTTTTCCATCCACATCCATCCATCCATCTTCTTTCGTTTATCTGGGGTCGAGTCGTTGGGGCAGCAGCTTCAGAAGGGAGGCCCAGACTTCCCTCTCCCCAGCCACTTCTTCCAGCTCCTCCGGGGGAACCCCAAGGCGTTCCCAGGCCAGCCGAGAGACATAGTCCCTCCAGCGTGTCCTGGGTCTTCCTCGGGGCCTCCTCCCGGTGGGACGTGCCCGGAACACCTCACCAGGGAGGCATCCTGAGGCATCCTGACCAGATGCCCGAGCCTCAACTGGCTCCTCTCGACGTGGAGGAGCAGCGGCTCTACTTTGAGTCCCTCCCGGATGACCGAGCTTCTCACCCTATCTCTAAGGGAGAGTCCGGCCACCCTGCGGAGGAAGCCCATTTCGGTCCCTTGTGTCCATGATCTCGTTCTTTCGTCATGACCCAAAGCTCATGACCATAGATGAGGGTGGGAACGTAGATTGACCGGTAAATCGAGAGCTTTGCTTTTTGACTCAGCTCTCTCTTCACCATGACGGACTGGTACAGCGCCCGCTTCACGGCAGACGCTGCCCCAATCCGCCTGTCGATCCCCCGCTACCTTCTTCCCTCATTCGTGAACAAGATCCCCAGATACTTAAACTCCTCCACTTGAGGCAGGACGACCCCCCTGATCCGGAGAAGGCACTCTACCCTTTTCCGGCTCAAGACCATGGCCTCGGACTTGGAGGCACTGAGCCTCATCCCGGCCGCTTCACACTCGGCCGCGAACAGTTTCAGCGAGAGCCGCAGATCACGATCTGATGAAGCCAACAGGACCACATCATCTGCAAAAAGCAGAGATGCGATCCTAAGGCCACCAAAACGGATCCCCTCAACACCTCAGCTGCGCCTAAAAATTCTGTCCATGAAAGTAATGAACAGAATTGGTGACAAAGGGCAGCCTTGGCGGAGTCCAACTCTCACTGGAAACGAGCCCTACTTACTGCCGGCAATGCGGACCAGACTCTGACACCGGTCATACAGGGACCTGACAGCCCGTATCAAAGGGCCCGGTACCCCATACTCCCGGAGAACCCCCCACAAGGCCCCCCGAGGGACACAGTCGAACGCCTTCTCCAAGTCCACAAAACACATGTAGACTGGTTGGGCGAACTCCCATGCCCCTCCAGGACCCTGCTGAGGGTGTAGAGCTGGTCCAGTGTTCCACGACCAGGACGAAAACCACCCTGCTCTTCCTGAATCCGACGTTCGACTATCCGACGGACCCTCCTCTCCAGGACCCCTGAATAGACCTTACCAGGGAGGCTTAAGAGTGTGAGCCCTCTGTAATTGGAGCAAATCGTCCGGTCCCCCATTTTAAACAGGGGGACCATCACTCCAATCTGCCATGCCAATCCAGGGGAACTGCTCCTGATGTCCATGAAATATTACTTTTTTTCTTTTGCTGCTTTGTTATTCTAGTGAGAGTTTTCAAAGTCTGACACATCAGACTCTCAGTCAGACAAGGTTGAGGTTGACACTGTTGTGTCTGTCAGCTATGCCTTTTAAGTTCTAATGTCAAATAAATATTGACAGTGGAACCTAATAAAAATTCACTACTACGCATTTGCTGTCACACTTTGATCTGCTGATGTATGCCTGGGTTTGAAAATCTTACTAGTGGTTTTTTAATGATAACCAGTTTTCCATGGGTAAGACTCCTTAGCTGGTTTTGAGATGGAGTAAATGCTGTGGCTGACTTATTTGACTCAACAGCATTTGAATTGTCTAGAATATTTTTCAAATACATCATGTATCTTATTTTAAGTTTTGTCAATCTCAAAAAAATCCAGGTTACTCTCATGTCAAATCAAGGGATTATCAAACAAATTGGCTCGTTTTCCTCCTCCACAGAGTAAATCACACCAAATCCAAGAACATGTCAAATGAATAAATTAATATTGGTTTTGGTCTTAAAGTGAAGCATTTGGATTTTTTTAAGGAGATTGTAATTTTATCATTCAACCTCAACTGCATGGATTATTTTTAGAACAACAAACTGAAAATCCAAATTGTCCTGGCAGACCTCAAAGATATAAACACTCAGCACTTGTAAAAGTGACTACTTGTATGAACTCAATTAAATTTTGGGCAAGTTTCCCATTTAATCAATGTGTTTCTACAATTGAAATAAATGCAATGTAATTTTTCTCTGGTGGTGTGCATTAAACATTATCCATTGATCGCACATAAAGTATTTGAGTTTGAGCAACTCAATTTTATCTAATGCAACTTTAATTAGATACATTAATGTTTCCATAACTCAAAGTATTTTACTCAGCTATGTGTGATACATATTCATTGACCTAATGAAATTCATTATCTCCTTTCCAAAATCAATGTTTCCGAATCAATTATTTGTAATAGCTGCAAGCCTTGTGGGATTGAATGTCAACACACTTTGACTTTACTTGCATTTCGGCGAGTGCTCAGAATTTCTAGAAGACAGTTGTATTAACTCTATGTACAGAGAAAACACTGCGAGTCACCAAGCATAGCACAATTTTTACTCTTGGTGCTGTATAAGCATTTACATGCAACACAGTTTGAACAATAAGCAGCATTTTTGGCATGTACTTCACAAAATCCAGTACAGGCTCACTGAACAAATTAGGAAATAAACATGAATCCGTTTGCTTATTTTTACTTAAACACAAGAGTTGGCACATTATCTTCCTGATTAAGCAAAAAACTTCCAGCTACTATGAAGCCAGAAATAAAGGGAAGGAAAAACATTATCCAATCAAAGCGGTTTGAGAGTGGAGTTGGCATCCAACCCCGTCTCTTACAGTGGTCTGCAACTGGGACCTTGTCAAATGTTACATATTTATAAATAGTTTTTTAGCCAATTATTTTAAGTACGATAAATGGTAATAAAATCATCCAATTCTAAGTGGAGCTAGAACCTGTTTTATGAGTGTGCCTAAAATGTAGTCAATGTCCCTCTGCAAGGATTGGAGAAGCCACACACTTTTTATAAGCATCAGCATGGTGCTAGCATGATACTGGTAGAAAATTGGGCAAGTCCACAAAACACTAACCTGTTTTATTTTAAAGTTTGCTTGGATCATTGTGCAGTTTTGGGGTTGGTGAAGTTTTGGGGTTTAGTTTTATTAATCTAAACCCCAAATCTTCACCTGCTGAAGGTAGTTAGAATGACCAGAATCAACACATGAACCATAAAGGCTCAAAAATATAAAAAAATTAAAAATGCAGGAGTACCATGTTCTTTGTCCACAGTGAAGAAGGTGTAAAATCATCATGAACTGAAAGGCTGCTAACCAATCCTTTAATCATTGAACCTTGAAAAATGACTCAAATGATTGAAAACCCAGATATATAACATTATGTCCTTGATCTGTTTAGTATATTTCTGACTGGCACAGGTAGACGTATAAATGGGATTTTGCATGCAACAGGTTCCAGTTATATCAGCAGAACATTAACAGTATTAAACCTTAGGTAGAACTTTGTGGATAGAGTGGATTCCAGGGCAGCAGAAACTGGCATTTGTTGATGACTTCATCTGCAACATGTTGCATACAGTTTTGCAAAATAACAATTTGGAAGCGACAACAGTAAGAACTGAGTGAAACTGATGCTTTGCATACTGAACGTCTGGTGATTTCATTTGTTATGCAGTCACACTCATTTTCATATTGCAGAATTTCTTTGACATGACAGATGTTGCATCAGGAGCGTCTCTTTCTGCTTAAAATTCAAAGCTGAAAATAGTAGCTAATGAACTTTTTTTTGTTACATAAACTGTACTGATATGTTACTGAATATTTTAAGGAACTGGCCTTGCATTGGAACTGCATAATGTGGTGTGATTTCAGTTACAATATATTTTGTTTAAACTGCTGTTGTCATGTACATATCCAGCAAAAACATCCATCCATCATGCACTTTCTTTACACCCTTGTCCCTTAATGGGGATGGGAGGGTTGCTGGTGCCTCTCCAGCTAACGTTCCGGGCGAGAGGTGGGGTCACCCTGGACAGGTCGCCAGTCTGTCGCTTGGCAACACAGAGACAGACAGGACAAACAACCATGAACACACACATTCACACCTAGGGAGAATTTAGACAGACCAATTAACCTGACAGTCATGTTTTTGGACTGTGGGAGGAAGCTGGAGTACCTGGAGAAAACCCATGCATGAACAGGGAGAACATGCATGCAGAAAGACCGGGGCCGGAAATCGAACCCAGAACCTTCTCGCTGCAAGGCAACAGCTCTACCAACTGCACCACTGTGCAGCCCCCAGCAAAAACATATTAGTCAGAAATATTTTTAACTCTGTGTTAGAGCAGGCATACCATACAAGGGCTACTGTATGGTAGCTTTCCCTGGTTCGATTCCTTAGCCCTGGGTCATCTACTGCAGGTCTTCCCCTTCTCTCTCTCTTCCTGTCCTAATTAATAATAACAAAAGAAAAAGTCACCTGAGGGACAACCTTTCTTGCTCACCTATTTTTGATGCTGTATTGTCCACAGAAACAGATATTTTATACATGCTTTTTCAACACAGGATAAGTCAATTAAAATATATGCAAAATGGTTTGACTTAAAATCACTTCGAATTATCATTCAGCTGTTAAGATATCCGACTCAATACAGCTTGTTGACAAGCTGTTTGCTGTTAAAGTTCTAGATTAACATTAGCACATTCAGTTTGTATTTAAAATGAAGTTCAACTCCAGACATTGTTCAATGCATCTACTAGTATGTGTGGATAAAGCTTAGCAGACTTTATTTTTACCTTTCAGTCCTGCAGTCAGAAAACGTATTGAGGAAAAAATGTATTGAGCAAACCTTTAGCTTTTCAAATCCTCTTTGAAAAGCTAAAAGTCTGTTGATCGTAGAAATAGCAATAGTATTGCTGTTTCTTTTCCTGTGGACATTTGTTTGCATTGTCATCATTAAAAGAGATTTTATATGTTTTGGGTTATTTCTCTGTGATTATGAATAATTAGTGTCTTACCTGCACTTAGTGACTGCAATTGGCTCTACTCTGACTAGCTGTTTGCTTGAGTGCATGGTCTGAATTTCTTGCAAATGTAGTTTTACCACATAATAATAGAACATTTTATCAAAAGTAATTCTTTTTTCACACAAAGAGAAAAATAAAAATTCCTCTTGATCCAACACAGAGGGAAGAAAGCCTCCTTCTAAGAGACCTCCAGCAAAAACACTCTGAGGGGCGGGTAGCTATCTACCTTACCCTGCTGGGTGATTTATTGAATGAACGTTTGTTTTCCAACACCGTAGACAGTGGGCCATGAAAACCAGTGTGCTACCTTGCAAAGCAGCTGGATTTGTTTTTCATCCGTTTTAGGAGATCAGAAACGCGGCAAATTGCGTCTTCAATTTTTTAGGTTGTCAGTTTGTATCCAAAGCATGAAAGTTATGACTCAGTGTCTCGCTGGGAGACTAGGGCAGATTTGAGCTGTGGCACCAATCCACACTGACGGCTCATTTTCACTGTCTGAGTATGTTTGGTTTAACTTGGCTTATCTATTTAGCTTAAGTTCAAGTTTGACAGTGATGGACAGGTGCTTTATCCAGTCAGCTGTTGAATATCATTTGACATGACCTGCCTTTTCTGTGCCTTGAAGACGTCTCTGTTGGTTCTTCTAAACAAGCGGTCTGCCTTGTGAGGTTGCCTACTTATATGGCAGCATACCCTATATCGTTCAGTATTGTCACACTTTCATATCACAACCACAAACGTCAATGTATTTTTCTGGGGGACTTAATGTGACAGAATTGGGTGCATGGTTTTCAATTTTACTTTGCAAATGAAAAAAATGTGGTTGGAATTTGTATTCAGCCAGTATGCTGGCTTCTAATTAAATCATTCTTTATTCCTTTTGAAGCCAAATATTTATAAATGTATTCAACCTGTGTGTGGTTGGAGCTCATTTAAAACAAATGTGTGCTGTGAGTAACATCACAAAAGAAAAAGAAACGCGCAAGAGATTTGAACTCATAAATATTAGATGTATGTATTATCAAGCAAATCTAGACATTTTTTAGTCAGATTTGGAGCTTCTTGGCACTAACATTTGAGTAGGTAGACATTCAGAACCAAATAATCCAAGAACGGTTAAATTATCATTTACAGTGAGTAAATTTAACAGCAATCTTTTAAAAAAAGATCTATAGAAAAATTGCCAACAATTAAGCTCATGCAGTTTTCTTCATAAAGGATGTTGGGTTGATCCCTATAGTGCCAAGACATTCATTGTGTCTCCCACTGTCTGGCATTGGATATAACAATTCAATTTAATAAGAGCTCTGAAAAGAGTCTTTTATAATCTACCAAACAATATTAAGAATTTTGGTCAGAAATCAAGATTTTTGAAAAGTATATAAAACCTTGTTTCTACACAGTAAAATTTGCAAAGCAGAGCCTGAAGGCTTTTTGATAAGTCCACTTTGAGAGTACACATCTGACAATATGAGCAAGGGAGTTCCCGAGCCAGGAAGCCCGAACGGCAAGATCGAGATCAGATTAGCAGAGACAGCCAGAGACAGGAGGATGAAAAGACGTGACATGTGACAGGACCGACTACCTGGTGGAAATGTAAGGAATTGGTGGATATAATGGTAGAGACATTCTGCTGTTAGACAGAGGCGTGCGTCTACGAGGGGCGTGTGTGAGGGGGTGTTCTCTCTTCAGCAAGAAAGCAGCAATAAGCTTTGGGAAAAAAAAATGTTTTTTAGTATGCTGTACACATATGAGTTTGTTTTTGCAAAATTGAAAAATGTGGTTCAAATGCTCTTTTAGGAAGTAAAGTGGTAGCCTTTTGTTTTTGTGAACTTGCATTTATTGTGCTGTCTTGGTTGTGTTGGTGTATTTTTGTGTTCATTAACATGCGGATCTCTAAATCACACTTGCATATCTGACAGCAAACCTCAGTCGTATACATCTTTTATGCTTCTCTCATCTTTATCCAAGATTTGTATGTTTTTTTTTTCTTTAAAATAGAGAAGAACAAATGAGAATTTCTCATTTCCGATATGCCCAAGCCAATTTAAGCCAATGCTAGTTTTTCTTTTAGTTCTCTAGTATGAAAATACATGCCATGATCTGTCATGAATCATTTGTATTAGCAAAGGCAAAAACAAAGACAAAATTGGTATGCTGCTGGTGTTCAGCTGTCTTTACCACCTTATAGCATCCGGGTGCAGTAACTATACAGATTTGTTTCTGTAAATGTTACAATGTATGGTAGAGGGAAAACTATTGCTGTAAAATATTAATTAAAGGTTGTAAAATATGAATATTTTATTCATATAAACACCCCAGCAAAATAGAATCAACTTTATTTTGCGAGTTTTTTCACACCAACAAAGAATATGACTTTGGTTAGGAGGAACCTTATTGCAGTAATTTGTATTTCTCAAATATTGTTTTGCAACAAAAAGATTATCACTTCTTATTGTCTGATTAAATTTAAGTTTTTTAGTTATTTGTGTGTGCTTTTTTAAAGCTCTATCTACAAAGTGTTCAGGTGTTTAGATTGCAAAGACTAGTAAATCTTCAGCATCCTCCTTTTTGAAAGTCAGCCTTGGATGTTGAGGTACAGAATGCAAGTTATCAAATCAAAATGCTTTGTTTGTTTAATAAAACATAGCATCATGGATTACGTTTTCCGTACACATTTGACTAGCTTTACATATTATTAATAAATACTAGCATTTCTATTCAGTTCTCTAAAATGCTAGAACGGAAATAAGTTGTAATTTTCCACCTGTCTACTTCATTTAAGTTACTGTATAAACCTCTCCTCCCAATAAACCCCCCTTTCAGACATCTGTTTTTTTTTTCCTTCCTTTTTTATTTCCCATCATATTCTATCTTTGGAAGCAGCATGCATTGTTTGGTTGCTGCACAGTGTCAGGGCAGATTTGTTCCACCAAAGGTTGAGAATGAGATATTCCCATCGTTGCATAACTGACTTTACTGAACTTTTCACTTCCAACAATGTTTACAGTCTGTTCCTTTCAAGCAGGGACTTTAATCACTCTTCCTGGTGATTCTTGTAGCTGTCTAAACATTTCTTTTGCCTTTGATTTTCAAGGACTTCCAGGCACAACTCTGTTTTAGATAACAGAAAAATGCCCCTTTATGCATTATAGTTATTTAATTCTTTTCTAAGAAAGCTGCCATAATAACAATTGTAAATTTTGCTCATATTGGCCAAAATCTACTGACGATTACCTTTTTTTTGTGTAGTCAAAGCACTTTCTCCTTGTGGTTTTGGTTTTCTTTACCAGTGCTGTATCCTTTGAAGCCTCTGTATCTGTGACTGTGATTGACACATTTAGTCTTCCTAACAACCGGTGACACGCCTCAGCAACCATCTGTCACTCATTGCCTCCTGTCGCCACAGTAACGGGAAGAAGGAACGGGGCGATACAATGGGCACCTCCATGACAGCCCATCACTTTGAGCAACTTTACTTTCCACTGGCTTATCTTACTCTCCTCTTTTGTTACTGTTTCAGGTTAGCTTCATTTAGGGCTAGTTTGGTGTTGATGGCTCTCCAAAACAATTAATTTCTGAGAAAACGCATTTGCTGTGGATGTTCCAGCTCTGAATGGGTGAGTCGGCACTCGAGCAATGCTGAAAATGAGGGTAGCTACTTGATTCCCAGCAGTAAGCTGCGGAAAAGAGCAGCTTCATTATTAAAGCACAACAGGAGACCCTAGTGCTAATGATAAAGGACACTAACAAGGTTGTTAACCACATATTCGTGCTACACCTCTGACCCAGTGGGCTCAACTTTGTTTTATTGAAAGGACAAATACCACAGCCAGTTTACAGGCACCGGAGATGACAAGGTGACATATTGCTAACTATGGGAGGTGAGGTAGAGAAAATTCACAGCAAAGCAGGAACACATTTTTTTGGTTTTCACCAATCACATCAGTAACAAAAGTAATGACATTAATGATTAGGCGATATCTTTAGATTAAATTGTGTTTTTTTTTTTCTTCTTTTTTTGGGCGGAGGGTTGGAGGGGGTTGTTGATATTTAAAAAAAAAATGCACAGATGATGACCTAAAAAAATAAACATAAAACATTTTTGATTTTAGGAGGAATTAAGAGATATATACATTTCTTCCCACTTAATTAAATTTTTTTACATTCAGAAAGCAAAGATCCTTCAGTCAGATGCAGGATTTCTTTTTAAGTTGATCTTGAGATGAGGCTATATCAAATGAAAAAAATTTCCTTATTTACACGGGAGGCACTGGTAGCATTTCTGGCAGCTGAGTGAGATTTTCAAACTTTTTTTTTTGAGTGCATGTATGTGCGTAGTTGTCATGTTGGAAGCTTTTGATCTGATTTCTGGCAGTTCATCGAATGTTAAAGTTGATTTGGTCTGAAAAGTATAAAAACTGATTTGTCTCTCTTCTCTGTTTTGACTCCGATGCTACCCCTCCATGACATCTCTGGCTTCGACACTCTGGATTCTTTATCAGGTAAGACATCCGTCCACTTCGCAACTCCACTGCGCAGCTTGCATAGTTAAAAGGTTCTGCTGTGAGTGTATGTGTTTTAGACGGTGTCGTTTCTCTCACAGCTCAGATGGAAATGAGCCTTATGAATATGCATGGAGTCCCTGAGCTCTTTGCACTAAACCTTACTGTCTCTTCTGCTTCATATCTTCAGCTCTGTTTCTTTGTCTGTCACTGCTTCTTTATTAGTCGTTCACCCAGTCAAATAACCTCCATGTAGGAGTCTGACTTGAAGTCATCAGTGACATTCATAAGGAATATTCAATGAGAAGATGAAAGTTTCTATGACATTGTAGAAATGTCTCAAGGCAGAATGGAGGCAACTAGGCATAGAGATATCTGAATATACTTGAACAGTGGTTTATCTCCATAAAGGGTTTGACAGTTTCAGATATTTTGAGTGTGGATTGATTATTTTAGGATAGTGTTCTGTTTTGAGGGACAACCGGTTGATAAATAGAAGTACCAAGAGTGGAAATTAACCACCTAGTTAAATCCGGTCGTCTATCATTAATGAAAGGGGTGATGATCTTTAACAGTATGTTATGGATTTCTTTCCAACAAATCACCATTTTTTATTTATTTTATTATAAACTGGGGTGTCAGATATTGTTTTTATCGCAGAAAAGCAATATCTTGTCTGGACCCTGGTAAGAGATGTTACATAGGAGCAGCATTACGAGTAGCATCAGGTTGAATTTTTTTTTCGGGCTCTTTCTGCTCTTCGAGAGAACTAGTTGTGTATCTAGCAGTAGCACATCTTACAAAATAGTCGAAAAATATGTAGTGCATTCAAAGGAACTTGTACCCTCTCATTTTTATCTCATCTTGTCACATCACATACAACAACAATTATGTTGTTAGGATTTCATGAAATAGGCCAACATTAAGTAACAACTGTTGAAATGAAAGAACAAATTATGTGCCGCTTTCAAATATAGGGAAATCTGTAAAACATGGTATTCATTTCTTTTCAGTTCTACTGAGTCAATAGCTTTGCAGAATAGTAGAACCACCACCTCTCACTGCAAGTCTTTAGGGGTTTGTCTGTGGCAGAACCGCCTATTGTTTTTGTTGGATACCATCTGTCCGTCAGTCTCCCATCACTAAACATGCTCTCATTCTAGTGATGAGAGCATGCAGTAGTCGGATGCATGACAGTAGTCTCTTGTGAGATCATTAAAGACTAAACAATGCAGACCTGACAAATGTCATGTTTCATTTGATGATTGCAGAGGGCTCATCTCAGGCTCTGCCTTGACATTAAATAATAGTACTAGAGAAAAAGTAATTACAAATTCTTGGATACACAAAATGTACAAGTCAACAAAAATAAACATGTTTAATGTTTCATTGGTATAGAGTAAAAATGAATGGTTATCGTTGTCTTAAATAGACATTTATTCTTAGGCAATTAGATGGTAACATTGGAGGATCTAGAGAGGTAATAGTATCTGTTGGAAAGAAATGTTCAGTTCATTCACTACACTAGATGGGAATTTAAAGAAGAGTGGCAAGCAGAAACATTTTGTTGAAAGAAAGCCATACGAAGATTTGTTTTCAGTTTGAATGAAGCCATGACATGGCTCAGGCTGACTGAGCCCCTCATCCTGTCTTTAAGGCCGGGTCCAACGAGTGGACGCTCATTTCCAGCAGTGGTATCTGGGATCTTATTATTTTGGTCACAACTACTGACTACCGGTGAGGGCTGGAAAGTAAGATGTACCAGTAAAATCTAGAGCTTTACCTTTCAGCCCAGCTCTTCCATCACTGTGGCAGACCAGAGAAGCACCCACATTGCTGCAGACGAGGCGTCCAATGCATCTATCCATCTCACCTATCTAACGGTCATTAATGAACTCCTCTGTGATGGGGGGCAAGAGGGGAGTTTGATAAATGTCATTTTGTGAGATTGGATTAAAGTTATGGACTTTTCATCTCAGACAGAGATGGTTTCCTGCAGATAAAAAGAGAGTGAGAGGACAAAGTGGAAGATGAATGAAAGGGTAAAGGAGGTGTGGCAGAGGAGCTTAGTGGCGTCCTGGAATAAAAGCGTAGCAGGAAAGTAAGGGAAAGGTATGAATGAATAAGCTGCTCCTTCTGGGAAGACCATACTGTATATCATGTTTTTAAGTTGTTTTTTTCCCCCTTTGTGTTTTGTTGCTGCTGTGCGAAAGTTCAATCGCAGAGAGCAACGTTGTTTTTCTTGTCTTTATTTTCAGAAACTGCCGGTTTGTATGAGTGTATCTTCTTAAAATGAGGTGTGTGCTCTTTCATGAATTATAAATAGAAATTGAATCAATAGAGCACTGAACTACTGTGAACTGTGTTTGTGTAGGTCTGTTCCTGCTTGAATTTGCATTTACACAAGTGTGGCTGTGGCTGTGTGTTGACCCAATCTACCTTAATTTTTCTACATAAAAGTGCAAAAAATATCTGCCTTTGGATTCAGTAGCAACATGTTTTTTTTGCAGCTGTCTGGGTGAATTAAGATCTTAAATTCATATGGTGCTGGTCTTTTTTCCCCACTACAAAGAACATTCAAACCAAAAGGCAATCCGTTTTCATCAATGCATGAGTGTGTGTTTGTGTTGTGCACCAACAAAACTGTGTTCCAAGACAGAATGTTGCCCTCACAGCAGAGGGGAGGAGGAACACCTCTGCAGATTTACTGTGACGTTATCACACACACCTACACAATTTCTCCTACACCAACACACACACGTGCACACACACGCTCACAAAGTATGGGGGGAAAAACAAATTGTAATGACCCTGTGCTTCTCCAAGGACTGGTGAGCGGGAGAGGACTGGGCAGAGTAATCACAGTTAAAGAGTGTGTGTGTGTCTTTAGGGAAGTGAATGAATACACTACAGAGGGACGCAGAATGGTTTGGTGCTGGAAAAATGGATGAGGTTATGAGTAGAGTGGAACATCCTGTCCCATATACAATCCTTCACATGCTGGCTTGGCGTGGGAAAGTTAGTGCTGCTGAGCAATGAGGAGGAGACAGATGAGTGAATCCAGAATGCAGAATATGTCCCCAGAGTCCAAACAACAGCACTTATTCCATTGCACTTCTTTATTATCCTCACAGTCTTCTTAACCTAAAACCTCTCTGCATGCTCAGTATGCAAATGTTCCTACTAAAGTGAAACATCAAAATAGATTCTCAGTTCTTAGTACTCACAGAGCATGCATTATTCTAGTAGCCATGCAATGCACTGAAAGCGTAAGTTGTCTATTCTGATTTTTTTTTATAAATATACATATATTTTATAATGTAAGACACACTTCTTAAGATAAAGTTTTATGGGCAGACAGACTGTTTTTTTGTTGGGGGGTTTTTTGTTTTTCAAAGCAGTCAGGATGCTCAGCACAATGATTTGGGAAATGGTTGAGTGTCTGGCATGAGGTTGTAAATATCTTGTTCACAAATGAGAAAAAAAGTGGAGCAGAAGATCAAGTGGCAGATTGGTCTGGTGCTGTACTGGTCAATGTAGGGAAGAGACAACTGAGCCGAAATGCTGATCTACCTCTACCTTTATCTGTGGTCATGAGTTCTTGGTACTGACTGAAAGAATGAGATCACAGATGCAAGCGACTGAAATTAGGTTCCCCCGCGAGGTCCGCCTCTGTGACCCAACCCCTCATTAAGTGAAGGATAAAAGAATGGATGAACTCTTCATATTAGACTTTTTTTTAAATCTAAAAGAATCGTACAGCATATTTTGGATGTATTCTGTTCTCATTATAGAAAAAATGCCAGATTTCTATAAGGCTGTTGAGCGAAGAATTTCAGCCATAATACTGAGAACAGAACACCTTAGTATTATCTATAATTTGCTTCCCCCCCTCCCGTTTATTACAGCTGGATTGAACAGCTTTGAACCCCTGTGATCGCAAATTCAGTTGCTGTCGTTGTTGTAACAAACTGTACCTCCACAACTTTCTTGGAAAACATATTAGTCTCCTGGAGGTTTGCATCTGCTGCTCTGCATTTTCCTGGGCCATTAGTTTTCTCATGAAAAACCAGATTGGAATCCAAAACAAGTTAATGTGTCATAGAAGGGCAAGGAAGGCTGTCATTGCCACTGAATATTGCAAATAAGGTTCTCGCTCATGTTTGTGTGATAATACGCAGTCCAGTCATGTCATTTGGAGTTATCTGACCAGATCCCAGGTGTATGGATTGTTACAAACTTATTTAACATTTCAACCACAATAATTTTCCTCTTACCTCTTTTCCCTAAAGCCCATGAACTAGAGCAATAGCTTTTGGTCAAGTTTTAGGAAATAACATGTCGGTCGAGAAGCACTTTACTGCGCAGTGTTTAGCAACAGAAGGCCATCATTTGCAGCTTGCTGGATCATCACTGTAGAAGCAATTAGATAACCTCCCAAATGGAGGTTATCTAATTGCCAAAGTAGGCAGTGTGATTTCTACTGTGAACTACATTGTGTGTTCACAGAGGAAGCCAGTTCTAGGCATTTAGTTCACCACCTTAACGGTGGCATCCCTTAACTGATGACCTAATAACGGTGTTAATTCATGCCACTCCTGAAATCCACTGAGAGAGACTTCCACTTGTGCTGATGCTAACATGCCTGTGTCAGCTGTGTCACTTTGCTGATTTTATGTTAATGAGGTTTTCATATTTTCTCTCTTTACTCAATAGTTCCAAAGGTGCAGTGAGGTACTAAAACCTTTTGGACCACAGCCAGAGAATATCTTCCTGAAAAGTGTTTTACTCGCAATACAAGCAGTAAGTAACTACTTGTAAAATAACCGAACTGTGTAATACAATGTACAAGTTCAAGTTCATCTGGTTCACTGCACCAGCTTCATCTCTCGTCAGATATGTATCTCTTTTCCTCTGGGGACCTGCGCCAGCGATGAGGCAGTTTCCAGTTTTAGAAGTCAGATGCTTGTTAAAAGCAGGGCACTGTACTAACTGCTGACACCCCTCTAGAGGCAATTGCACTGTGGTTTTCAGTACACTATTTCATGGTTCAGGTTACCGGATGTATTATTGTAACCACCTTTTGGTGGTTACAACATAGATGCTGTCGTTCCCTTTCTCTGCATTTTAAATTTAATAAAGAGAGGCAGAACAGAAATAGACAGACATGCTTTATGTTGTGTTGTTTTTTTTGTTTGTTTGTTTGTTTTAATCTGGCTACTTGAAACATGATAATGCACCATGCCACAAAGCTCAAATCATCTTAAATTATTAAGATTTCTTTAATGTGACAATAAGTTCATCAGCCTCTGCAATAACTAGATTTGCATTCATTAGAACACCTTTGATTTGTGGTGCAATGGGAGATTTAAAACATATCTGTGCGCCTTGTGCAACCTTGTCAGTATACAAATACGCTGCAATTGCATCACACTTGATGTGGACCAAAATCTCCAGTGAGGCGTTTCCAATAGCTTGTTGAATCTAATTCTTAAAAAAATACAAGCAGTTCTGAATTGTAGAGTGAGTCCAGGTGCATCTGTTGAAGTGACATGTTAGCTTTTATTGTCTAGCTTGGGCTAAAGAGTGTAATAATCATGTGCTAGTTACATTTTGACATGATGTCAGTGTCTCATTTCCAGTTTGGGCTGAAAGTTTAATTCTTTGTACCAGGATTGCACAATATTATCAAAGACATGAAGTATTAGGTAATGTTGGTGAATTAATGTGACTTACAAGTTTAATTTCTCTAAAAAAATAATAAAATAAAAACGAGGGCCAAATCCACCACCATCTCAGCCACTCCAACGATTCAACAAGCCAAGCGACTAAATCTTCATCAGTCCATACTGCATAGTGTAGCATACTGTAAATACTGTCATCAGATCTTTGCTACATTTGAAATCACTGGCAGCATGGCTTAGCTGGTGATCATATTATCTGTGATACAGCACAGGAAACATACATAGCCAATGTTAAAACAACATAGTTACACTTTATGTAGTATCAAAACAAGTCTGCATTTATTTATTTATTTATTTATTTTAGTCATTGATTTGTGCTTGCTCCAGATGAACACAAAAATAAGGTAATCTTTAAATAAGTGTTATTTTAAAATTATTTTTGTAATATACCACTTTGCAAACTCTTTTGTGTCTGCAGAACATGATTCTACCCTTTTAAAGGCTGAATCTAAATGTTGCTACTTTGTTTTCCAGGATATGTGTCTCTTAACTCTAGTTGATAAACTTTTGGTTTCTCTTCTTTAGCAAGGGCTAACAAGCACAACTTGCTTGGTAACTGGTTAACCTGTAATGTGCTATGTTGTTTCTTAGAGGCAGAGCTTGTATCTTTCACTCCTCCCATCTTCACTATGTCAAAACATCAGTCTTGACTGCAGTGGATGCCCAGAAAGAGGAATGTTTAAGCCTGTAGCAGTGTGTCGTTAAGGTCATGTTTTGAAAAATCAGCTCAAGTAATGATGGCATAAAGAGAAGGTGAGGACCAGCAATATGCTGTGTGTGATATACTGTGGATTTGCAGACACAGTTGCAGATCAAAAACCCAAGACGCCTAAGGTTTGCCTGGCATGTGGAAGTCCTATAGGAATAGGTTGCAAGGTGCTCCTCTATGGATGCGTCATTGAGGCAGAAAACGGTAACATCAGCTTTTGGATGTCTCCTCTGCATCTTCCAGTTGGCAGCAGCAACAAGAAAATGACAAAGATGATCCATCATAATCTCTGACGCCAGCTGCTCCCTGCTGTGCAGTCTGTCTGCTGCTCCGCTTGAGATGGTGGCTGGTTGTTTTTTTGTTTTTAGCCACATTTGTCAAGGATCCAGGTTCTGAAATGTGTAATCCTATCCTTGTTTTGGTCTATCCATGTTTTATACCAAGCTGAGTATTATGTGAGTTTAATTTTAAAGTGTAGATGATCTGGGATGCTCCATAAGCCATGTGCCAACATCACAGGCTTTTATTAACTCTTTCCAAAATGCAGTGCATTTCCTGTAATTGTTTCAGCTAAGAAAATGTTTTCCGTGTTGAATTTGCTGTGCATCCCTGTGCCGCTGAGTTAAATTTACCGAAATCCGCCAGTTATTTAAATCTTCTCACACATTCATTCAGCCAAAAGAGCCCTCAAGAGACCCAAAATATGTAAATGTTGCATTGTTATTTACACAGCTGACTGGGAACTGACATTTAACCAGCGTGTTTGCGGAGAAGAAATAGATAAATAACAGTTAGACACTGTAAACAAAATGCATACATCAAAGTTATTGTGTTTATAATGAGCCTCCCATGGGAAGTGTTAGAGATCTGGAGGCTACATAAAAATTGTGGCTCTCGTGTGTGACATTAACTCTCTCCAAAGTGCAGTCCAGTTCCAGCAATTTGCGTCTGCTAATGTGAAATTTATATCTTGATGCAGTTGTATCACATTTAATGTATTGCTATCCTCACGTTTGTCTACTTGTCATTGCAAAAGTGCAACAACAACACAGATTGTCTTCTTATTAATTATTTCTGTCAAATTACAACCACAATCTTGAATGTTTTTGTTGTGACAGACCAACACACTGTAGTGCGAAACTATGTAGTGGAAAGAAAATTGTTGAGGATTTTCAGCTCTTTACAGCAAAAATTCTGAAAAGAAGAAGTCAAAACATTTCCTCTTTGCTGCAATTACAGATTCAAACCTTTTTTCTGAATATGATCCATTGACACAGTCAAAGATTAACATTTTGCAAAGAGCTCAAGCTTGGGGGAAGAGAATCTATTTACAGAGATATTTTAAGTATTGCCACAGATTCACATTTGGATTAAAGTCTCCATTTTTCCTGGGCCTTTGTAAGCTTGGGTTGCTGGCCTGCACAAAGGTAAACCTGTCACCAGTCTCGAGTCTTTTACAGCCTCTGAGATGCTTTTCTTTGTGGTCTGCCCTGTAGTTCTATTGTCTTCTAATTAACTCTGGACTAGCTTCCCTGTCTCCACTGAATGCAAGCATCATGATGCTTGAATGTAGGTCTAAAGGTTATGTTTTAGTCATTTCTGACCAGAGTGCCTCCTTCCAAGTTTGTTGTGTCTATAACGGCTCTGCCACCTGCTGATCCAGAGCCGCAAGCAGCTGGTTCCATCCAAAATGACTCTTAATAATTTTAGCCAAAAAAGAACAAGGTCATGTTTTATATATAGATAAGAAATTCAAGTTTTTAACAGTTCTTCTTTTTTTCTTGCAATATTTGCATTGAATTTCCACATAGAATGACATCAACAGGAATATATGTGCCTTGTTTATTTTATGATTTTCCATCCTACCGAAAAAAAAACAACTGTAGGTCTTTAAGAATCACAATACATTTTCTAAAGTACATGTTTATCTAAATTTGTTATTAAATTCAAAAATGCTTGATCCTAAAAAGGACATGCTGTAAACAATCCGCTTTTTCTATTTTTTTCTTCTTCTTTTTTTTGGCTGGCCTGAGAGCAAAATGGGTTTATGGAAAAATCTACGGACAGCAGCTGTGATGTCGTTGTGCACAATAACTAAAAGTTCTCAAGACGTCAAATTCTCCTACCTGAGTAATGTATGTCTGTAGCTCCATCAGAGTTACTATGAATGTCTTAGCTTTTTCTCTGGTTAATACCTTTATAGCATGACATAGATGAATTCTTAGAAGGTTCTAATTGTAATGCTGCTAGTTATGCAGCTGCAGATGACATGGAAAAAAAACAAAAAACTATTTACCTCTTGTAAACGGTAAAATATTTTGCAGATCACAAATCCTTAGTTCAGATCCTTTAAACATGAAATAAATTTGAATGTGTTTGATTTATGCAGATGTACAGAAACACACCAGCTCTGTGGGGACGTGTTACAGAGGGAAGAGAAATGCTTGCATCACATTTAGTTTTTCTTTTCTCTTCCTTCTAATCTAGTTCTGTTCCTACTTCAGAAGATTGATCCCAACAGCTCGTTAATATCCATGACTCAAATGAATATATTTTTTAAAGAGATTTTTATGTCTTTACATTAATTTGTTTATGGGAATATCTTTATCTTTATTTGCTTTATATTTCACCTTGTCTGATTCAAAATGTCTTCTAGACAGAACACTCACATTTATTGTTGTAGGGTTTCTATTATAATAAAAAATAGACTAATGCTTATAATATCCTCCAGACACTCTTGGTACTTGTATGCACAACGTTACATTTGAAGTCAATAAATGTGATCTTTATTCACTGTCAAGTTTTCTTGTGTTTACTGACCTTTTGTTATAATATTTGCATAAATCAAATCAATGAAATCATTTGAAGGACGAGAGCATTCTATTGTTGAAGCAAATCAATTGACTCCCTGTTGATTTCATACAAAGCTGAATTAATTTGATCATTTAAATAACACCAAGTGTAAGCAGGGTGAACACAGCTCGGCTTCTTTTGTGTAGCAGATTTGATACTTGCAGTACAACCCCAAAGTGCTCACCTAAAACAGCAATGCTCAAAAAAGAAGTACTGGGATGTAGTGTAAACTGAACAATTTAAATAGCAACCAGCAGAACAGTATTATAAGGCATATCAACTGAAAGCTATGTTCTGTTTTCAATCTGACTACCTTTGTAAAACTCTGACCTATTGATTCTAATTTCAGATTATTCCTATTTTGCTCCAAGAACTGATTTCACCTGTGTTAGGTTGTATTTTTCCCAGAATGCCCTTTGCTTATGGTATTCTTCTGAGACCACAGTTTGCTTTTTTTTTTTGGTCTACATCAGAGTTCGATTGTGCATCCACACTTCCCCAAACAGATCAAACGTTTTAGGCAAGCAAACTGGAACTTGATTACAGTGGAGTGAACGGGGCGGGAGAATGCCGTCTTAGTTTACATAAACTATATAGCAACCATAATTTTGCTCATAGAACTTTGGGCTTCTAATGTGTAGCATTTCAAATTATTTAATTATTTTTTTGTTCATAGTCCAGAAAAAAAATTACCATTATTTCATTAATTACATGTGACAGCTTTTATTATTATTATTATTATTATTATTATTATTATTATTATTATTATTATTATTATTATTATTATTATTATTATTATTATTACAGAAACAGAACAAAATTCAGTTATTAGATTTGTTTTCAAATTATGAAAAGCACACCCATTGATCCACATGTTGTGCTGTTGTGAATACACTTGTATCTGTTTTTGTCCGACGGGGCCCTGGCTGACTGAGGCAGTCGGTCCCACGTTGGACCAGTCACCTCCTTGCACCTTATGGCTACAGAAGACACACTGAGAGACTTGACAGATGGGCCTCTCAGCAGTTGGTGATGGAGGGACACTTGCATTTATATTATATCCCTAAGGGCAGCTCTCACACAGAGAACACTCTCCTACCCCTACGGTGCAGTAATTACTGTTCGTTGATTTATGTAATGGATAGAAGAAGCGTGCTTGTGTGTGAGAGCTTTGACTAATGATAATGCTGTGGAGGGGGAAAAAAAATCTTCTCACACCTAAGAGGTGTAAGGCCTCAGATCCATGAATTATGCCATGGCTTTTATCATCACACTGTTCTGGTTTTTCCACGCATGAAATGAGTGACAACTTAGAATTATTTTTTTTTATATTGTAATTGTGTGAGAGTTGCAGGAAGGTTACATTCTTCTCTCACAAGCTTCAGTAGTTATTTCAAGATTAGCTTTCACTACCCAGTTCTTAATATTATGTTATTATGTTTTTGCAGTACCTCTTTGTTCACAATCTGAGTTTCCATGCTGTAAATTGAAGAATAAATTACCATGAAGTTTTGGGCATTTAAAATGATCACAATGCTGTTTTTATGCTCAGAATTCGGATAATTACCTCCTTTTGATGACAGAAGTCAAGATGCTTGTTTAAATGTTTTATGTTCTCTGTTGAGCACTAAAGACTGAGTTAAAAATGCTTCATAGACTTCGAAAATGATTAAACCTATTTATACAATGCACTTTATGTGCCAGATGACTTTTATAGCACTGCAGAGACACTAAGAAATACACCAGTATGGTTCAGCTCTAACAGTCAGACAGCATGTAGCACAAAGGAGTTAGAGGAGA
Organism: Poecilia picta; assembly: GCA_033032245.1. Taxonomy (NCBI): domain Eukaryota; kingdom Metazoa; phylum Chordata; class Actinopteri; order Cyprinodontiformes; family Poeciliidae; genus Poecilia; species Poecilia picta. The sequence continues at coordinate 34,816,899 of CM065354.1, read as the reverse complement.
GGTGGAAAAGAGCTTCACATGAGAAAAAAAAAGGATTGTTGATCTTTAAAGGTTACAGTACAAGGCACAGCAACAGCACTGTGAAAGCTCAAAAACACACTGTAATTTGAACGTTCAATAGTCTCTGCATGGTTCTGTAAAAACTGACATACTTATGTCTTGCAAAACATAAAACTGCCATAAAGTTCTTGTCAAAAACCAATGTTGATTTTAGTGAAAAGAATAAAGTTTCAGTAAATGCACTGAAATATAAATGAAAACAGTTATAAATGCTTTACATTACAGAAATTCAAGGTTTTACTTTCTTTGCTAAGCTGTCATAATTACTTCACCTTACGGCCACAGAAGCCACATGGGCCTTACGAGCAAGCAGAGTCAATTTACAGTAACATACTGGAAAATACAAAAACATCTTGACGACTGCAGTAAGACCGTCAGATTCAGGATGTCGCTGGGTAATATTTAACGGTTACAGACGTGTGTGCCATTGAACTAAAATTGTTGTCTGTGGTTTGTTACCTTTTAGAGGTACCCTGGTAAATGATCTTAAACTTAAAAGAATGACCATGTTTTTGAAATGTACAAATAGACAAGCTAACAGTGTCAGACTGCTTTTAGGTAAGATACTGAATCCCAAACTGACTCATATGGTAATCAGACTTCCAATCTAATTACAGTAGATTAAACACACAGCACATAATTCATATAGAGTATTACAGAGTCAGTTTCTTCAATATTTATGAATCAAATATACATTTTATTTGCAGACACTACAGCAAGTTAATAGGTGTTAAACTTGTGCTTCCAGACAGTTCGCTTATTAAAATTTTGCAGAGTTCTTGTGACAGCAATCTTTAAAACATACACTGGGTAAGAATAACAATGATATTACCGCATGCTAGACAGCCAAAACATACTTTAAACTTGGGTTGGAATTTTCTGGTTTCAAAATCTGGAACTAATACATGTAGTGTAACTCTTCTGCTGCTTCAAGCTCTGAGAGAAAAAACCCAGCAGCCTTCCTGTAGTTTTAGATGATCCCCTCAGCCGAGAGAGAACACTGCTGCAACCTCCTTTCTCCCAGCGCCAAGCAGCAAACAGAGAAGTTCCCTGATGAGACCCTCGAGGAGCCTCTACCACCCCACTTTGTTAGCTAGGGGAGCAGAAATAAAGACAGAACAAAGAGACATAAAAGTAACAGAAGGAGGGGGGAAAAGAATGGTGGAAAGGCAAAATGGAGGCAAAAGGTATAAATGCACAGAAAACTGTGCAGATGTGCAAGCATAAAACCTAAAATCTGTTGTAAATATTTAGGTTTAATGGTTTTGTTTTTCATGCATTTCATACACACATGTTTTTCATTTTCTGTGTAATTATAGACATTTGGAAGGTGTGTTTCTAAAGGTACCCTGTTGTTTTGGATTCTCGTGCTCTGTGGACTGGAGTCCATATTTTTTTAAATAGAGGTGCACTGATTAGAGGTTTATGTCCCAAAGCAGTTACCTGGCAATACAGATTTTGGCTGTGTCTTAGATCTCATTAGGACTAAGCGGATGCAGTAAAATAGGGTTTACTATTATCTTAAAACAATTTAAATGCTTTGGAGGTAAAATTTACAACCAATTTTAGAATTTTGAATTAAGTGAGCAGCGTCAGAATTGCTGACACCACAAAACCAGGGATAATCTCCCTTAATTCCCTCTTCTGAGATTTCCAAAAGACAACAAAATTCCCATAAGTACCAGAAGTTGTCATTTATTCACCTGGCACTATTTCGAGTTAATAAGAAAAAAATGTTGTGATCTGTCCACCACCTCGTACCAATAGCTACGACAAAACATTGGATGGTTTCATCCACAGCACAAATCAAACCTTCCAGTCACATGCCGCATGGTTTTTACCTTTGAAATCTTTGAAATCATACATTCTCTCCATGTGAACAAACTATTATTACACAGCCAAGCACATTTTAAAGGGTTTGAGAGCTTGGTTTACAGATGACACTTTACATGTAGTAGTACAGGTTTACGGAACAAACTTTTATTGACTGTATTCTAAACCATTAATTACAATAATTATTCACATAAGTACATTCCCTGTTAAAAATATTACTAATTTTTACACATTTTTGGTCTCCTTTTCGCATTACTTTGCATAATGTCTAGTTTTTTGTGCATGCTTGTCACTACTCTTCCCAAACACAGGTGTCGTAGATCTAATGTACCTAAATGCACCCTGCGTAGGCGCAGATGGAGCAGCGCCTGCTCACAGCACTTCACAGCTCTAGAACATCTCTTTCTTGTGACAACATCAAAGCCCTTGTACACAAAGAGATATCTCTACAGAAATGCTTTTATTCTTTTTTTTTTTTTTTTTGGAAGAACTTGAAGTGTCTCTATAGGGCCCTCAAATTAAACAGTGTGAACCTTTTGGGCAGGTTGGCATCGATAGTAAGACTTATCAACCTTGAATGGCTCCAGACATCAAAATGTTTTTGACAGCCTTAAATGCAAAGCAAAAAAGCAGTTGAAGTTGGGAACTAATGTGAAGAGGGATAACTTCTTGGACATACAGAGTTAATTCTTTAGATTTTTGTGGTGCAGTCTGTGCAGTTCTCATGCGACAGACACATTATAGTCAGTGTTGGTAACATCAAAAGCATTATAGATCTGTGTTTTCTCTCTTTTTTTGACTATTTCTTCTCATTGCGTCAACGCAGATCTTATTCAGGCATTGAATCCTCAGGTTGTTCTCTTCGGTGCAGCATCAAGGGAGTATCAACCTGTATATGGCTATGAAATGAGGAAGTGTCTGCGTGCGTGTGTGTGTGTGTGTACATCATGTGTGTTGTATTTATTCTCTCTGAGAGAAGATACATTGTTTTTCTTGTCCTTTTTGTTGCACTCTGTTGTTTGCTTACCCGAATCTTGTTTAAGATAACCCACCTTTCTGCACTAGTTGTCTTTAAGAGCATGTTGGGTATATAGAGTGTGTGCTGAGCCATGTGTTTGTGGTGGTGAGAGATTCTTTATGTCGCTGTTTCTTTAGCTTTTACCTCAGCTTAGAACAACAAACAGCCTCTTCTATTACAGAGAATAATGGTAGAAGGTTTGTGTGACTACATCCCCTTTTGATGGAAAATTCTAAATACCAACTAGTGAACTCATGTGTTGTTAATGAATTTATTGCGTTTCTCATGATCCCCCTTCTTTGTGTGTCACATATGTTGAGCAGAGACAACAGCAGGCTTGCCGCACAAACTCAACATGTTTTTTTTTTTTAGAGAATAGCACCGTGATTTTGCACAGATGTACACAAAAGCAAGCTTATAATTTCAAAGCTGTCTGTTTCAGGAAGGCCATTTTAATGCTTACCAGTTGTTTTATTAGCCAGAAAACGAACAACATTTATGCAATGGCTGCTGTCACGGTATTCTCGCCTCAACAGAGCTTGATCTCACATAAGTCTGATGTGCTTGTTCCACAAGATGAGGTACAGACAGTTAGGGTGCCAATTCTAGCTAAGCATGGTTGGTATCTCTTAGTGTCTGTTGTAATTAATCACAACAGACACAAATTATTTCCCTCTGTGGTGTTTATAAGGTTGCTTACATCATACATGGGATCTGCCGATTGAGCAGATTCTGAAATATAAACAAATTCAATTTCTATCAAAATATTCTTTTTGCACTTAAAATATTCAAAAAAAAGTATCACTCTTTTCAGAATCTTCCATTTATTTATTTCTGTAATAACAGTTTTAGTATTTTCTAGCAATGCCCTAATCAGACTCTTCCTGCCTTATACCAGGCTCAGATTTGTCTTTAAATTTTGATCCACTAAACATGATTTTTAGCAGTTATTTTTGACAGTGCACTAAACAGAGAAATGCACTCCAGGTTCTTTGCTAGAGATGGTAGTTCTGATTAATTTAAATTACAATAACTTCCCCATTAATGCATTAAAGCTTGTCTGTATTAAATAGTTTTCTGTTTTTATTTTTATATAGTGAGTAATGGACAGATTTTGTACTTTAAAGAGATAAGGATAGAACAACTTCTGATTATAAGATGATTTTCTACCCACTGAACCACAGTTAGTTAGCTGAAAGACAACTGTTGAAAATATTCCTTTAAATTCTTTTATAGTCTGGGGAATAAAGAGGACCAGGCCATCACAAAGCAACACAGAGACACAGAGGACAGACAATCTTCATTTTCATGATTATTGTTGTGTTTTTACCCAAGGTTGTCATGCCTAAATAGCGCCAGACTTGTTGAGCTATTTGTAAAAATACTTTAAGTATTTCAATGGCTTTTTTTTCTGTAACTGATACTCAGCACTTTTTGTTTAGTTTCTTTTGTATATAAATTGGACGTGCAGATGTAGCTGAGTTAATTTAATTTATTTATTTTTAATTTTTTCACAGCTGATTACAATGTCTGGTATCACTTTTGCACTGCAGCAGGGATATTTATGATTATTACTGTTTTATTTTTGGTTCCTAACTATTGTACTGGGAGGATGGTTGTTGATGTTACGCTAAGCACGATTCTGTGACGTAAGCGGGCCGGCCCGTTGCTACGATACGTAACAGCGTCCGCCATATTGAATGCGGAATATGTGCCAGTAAAGTAATGCAAGTGAATGGACCGAACTTTATAAAGTGCCGTTTTACAAAGTATTTTAAGTTAATACCTGCCATTGACACATTTTCTCACACACATTAATATATTTAGCAATCAAAGAAGTTACTAAAGAGAGTGTTTCTAACTTTTGATGTGATTATTTACGTATTGATGTCTATGACTCTAGCAACCCGGCAGAAGCTGCCCAACTGTGCTGCTGGTAAGACGTATGCTAATGCTAATTTTCTCTCTCTCTTTCTCTCGCTCAGTAATGTTTATAACGTTAAAATAGTTCTCACGATTTTTGTGCTCCATAAAAGTATAACTTTAGTTGTTTTTAAGTGTTTCAAAGACTTTGGGTTTGGTTATAATTAAACTGTTACTCTTATAAATTTTGTCTGAAACTTTCCCTCCAAAATGTGTTTGTTGGGCCGCAGGATTGCAATACCCCCTGGTTGAGTGTGCCCCACACTGGGTCTTAATACACTCTGTTACATGTTGTGGTCCTATATCTTTTAATTTAAGGAGTGTGTTTTAGAATAGGTCCTTTATGCATTATTTTACATTAAACAGGAACTTTGAGTTTTGTATTATATTTTTGGTTTTTATTAATGTTATTTTGCATTATGCATTAATATATTTTTTTGATGCTGATGTGTACACAGTTTTATTTTTCCTTATTCCATTTGGTGTCAGTATACACAGAAGGAGAAGCTGCCTGCTCTGGTTGAGTGTGTCCCACATTGTGTCTTATAGGAATAAACTGGTGCAGATCCTGATTCCATTGTGACTTTATTGAGCCATTTGACAACTGTTACACAGACAATGACTTTAGTGTTCATTGGATGAGTAGAATTTCAACTCAGATTCACTTTGTCTCCAATTTTTTTTATTTATAATGTCAGATAGTTGTTAGGGTGGGGGGAAAAAATGGAGCGGTGCCTGTCAGTCCAGGACATGTGATAAGTGACACACTGCAGACCCCTTTTTGATGAAACTCCAGAGAGTCATGCTTCACCCAGCTTTGGCATTTTCAAAATTACTATGTTTGGCCCAAGGTGGGAGCAGCAATTACCTGGCAAACATTTTAATAACCAGTCATATCTCACTCGCTACTGAGGGGAATATCCAACTATCCATGCTCTACAAATTAGTCTCCAGGGCCAACACTTTAAAACACATTGCATTTGCCACTGTTTCAGTTCCCCCAAACCTGTTTGCCGCCATCCTTCTTGTTGTTTTTTTGGTCTAATTTACAGATGAAGGGGTCATCTGTATGTAAACTGTATGTTCTCAGTTTCAAAGTGATGCAAAGACCCACAATCTCATATCTAATAAACCACATTACAGCCTTTGTGACAGGTAATTACCACTCATGATGTCAAACCAATGGCACTAATTACAGACATCAAAGCTTTTAATTATCTGGAGAGCTATCAAAATGGGCCCAGAGCTGCTTTAAGCAACACTTTTATGTCAAAGGCACACCTGTCACCTGGCGCTCTTAATTAATAACTATGTCAGACAGAAGCACTAAGAAGAAACCTCTTTCAGATTGAAAACTGTAGTCACACTACTACAACCTCAAGATTGAAAACAGGAATATTTTTCCAACTTTTTAGTTTCAATTATATTCATTTCAATCATTCAAACACATACAAAAATAGTGTGAAACCAACAATGATGAGGGCTAGGCTGTCAAACATCAATGACGTTAGCTTTGGAACAGAAAACGTGGCTATCAATGCGGAAAACAATCGGTAATCAAGAGAAAAGTAGTGAAGGTAAAATCTGCATCTAGAATTTGAATTCATAGAGTTAAAAGGTATAGAACAATATCTAGTGTGGGAAGAAGTTGTCAGGGAGCAATAGATTGGAGTTCTAACAAATTAATGCCCTAATGAGGGATATAAAAGTTTTCTGCTATGACTCCTGTCGGTCTGCTATTTATCACAGTGATTAATGACTAGACACTGTAATTCATAACTGTATTAATTTGAAACTGTTACATTCATGTTTTGTTTTTATCTGTTCTAGTTCCAGATCATCACTGTTAGTCTGACTTGTATAGGTGTCAGGACTCCTATTTTTTCAGACAACTGTCACCAGGAATACCATGCAGTGACTTGCAGGTTTTACTTTTCTCTACATAATTATGATTTACTTGTGGAGGTTTAGCTGCACTATAGTGATGTAGCTGTCAAAATATTCTTGCATTTTCTATGTATCCCTGGTTATAGGGAATACTTTTGGAGAATATATTTAGTTTGGCTCCATCTTTGTTTGATAAAATATGGAGTGAAAAATCTGTGGTGCTGTTTGCAACCTTCTCACAGTCTTAAGAGATGGGGCCATTTAAACCGCACAATATATATTTTTTTTACTCTTTGCTTGGTGTGGTGGGGTCGCACTGACCCGGTGTGCGCTTTTACTAGATTTGTGTGTGTGTGTGTGTGTGTGTGTGCTATTGGAAACTGATCGTCTGACGGGAGAGCCCCCCTCCTCACTTCCCTGCTGTCCAACTGTGAAATTTGCAGCGCTCCTCTTGAGCATTACTGTACTTACGTGATAGAAATTAAATAATGATAGCTGAAGTGGTTGGACTTTCATCTCAGGAGATAGCATAGTATGCTGTACTTATCAATACATAGAAATTATAAAAACAGATTTACAGAAAAGGCAACAATATAAGAAATCTTGTCAGTCATGAGCACTATGTGGAAATGTATCAAAATCTTGTCACTCATACCTCTATTTCTTTAAAGATTTACATTTATTTTTTTTCATAACATGTTTTGTTTTAAAGAGTTCCTTAATGCCAATGCTACACATGTAGTCATTGAAAGACTGGTTTAAATAGTCAGATGGTATCTAGTCAGATGTTCTATTCGTCTGCGCTCGGACAAAAGGAAAATAAGTCGCTTCTTCAAATCATTTTTATGAATAAACACTGGAAGGAGCAGCAAGAGCTTTGTAATTAGCTTAGGTGCTCCACAAGCAACATCAGATATTTTGCATTCATAGGTAACACATAACAAGTTGAGACTTTTGTAAAAGCACATATTTTCTAACCTGATAAATATTTTGTTCACAACACCAGCAGTCACCTTAGTAATCTGGCTGGTCACTCCCCACTCTGGCGAACTGTAGTAGCTGTGAAATCAAGGTGTGGACTGCCTCTTCTCTCCTCTTGGCTTAAAGATTCAAGTTGTAAGATAATCCGGGGACAGAAGGGATTTCCAGCAGAGAAATCCGACCTGTTCACCTGTTTACTTCCATGTAGCTCATTTACATTTACTGCGTAGCTGATCTTTGTAGCAAATGTTCTCTGTTTGATCGGCTTCAAGAAGGTGCTGGAAAAGACAGGATGTCCTCGTCCTTGCATGAAAGCGCTTTTGTTTTACAATGCAGGAGTTAAAGGGCTATTTTGTTTATCTGTAATAATGTACAGATTAGGTTTTCTTATACTAAAATATGTTTTTTTTTTTTTGCTTTAAGCAATTTTTCTAAAACAATCAACTTCTCACTCTAACCTGAAAAGTTTGGATTTCAATCTGTTTCCAGGCCACTACAAAACACTTTTAACGCCATGAACATGTTGGCCATCAATACAATGAAGTAGTAAAAGCACGTTTACTGTCTGGTTTTGATGTGTGTTCAAGAGGTTGTTTGAATAAAAGGTGTGTTTATGTGTTTATATTTCACAGAATATCCCAGCACTGCCTTGCGGTAAAGCACTCTATTCGTATGAAGGCAAGGAACCAGGCGACTTACAGTTTTCCAAGGGTGATATTATCATCCTGCGGCGCAAGGTGGATGACAACTGGTACCACGGGGAGCTTAATGGTTGCCATGGCTTCTTGCCAGCTAGCTACATCCAGCTGCTGCGTCCCCTGAGTCAAACCCCACCTCAGGGCAAAGCTTTGTACGACTTTGAGGTCAAAGACAAAGACCAGGATAAAGACTGCCTGGCCTTCAGCAAGGTAACACATATACGCACACTTGACACATCCACCTGTAGGGCGACGGTATTTCATAAGACAACCAGATGAATATATGTGGCTTAGACTGATAAATCAAAGAGGACATTTTAGGGAATGATGTGCAAGATTATAGAAGCAAACATTTACCTGCAGAGTTTAACCAGGCTGGTTGATTGTTTGTTTGATGAATAATTTATTAGATGTGACTCTGTGTTTCAGAAGCCTCTTCAGAGTGAAAAAACCCGATTTGCTGGCTAGCAATAGCAATTCATACATTGTAGATTATTAAAGTGTAAAACAACCTTGTAAATTTATACATAGACCTTGAACTTTCCCAGATTGTGTCACACTAAAACCACGACGTTGTGTGCATTTAGACACCTCTAATTTGTTTCTGCAGATTCAAGTCTGAAGTGTAGTTTGGATTTGGATTTAGCTCTGCTGACAGTATTTTGTTAACTGTCTCTTGCTGCAGTTGCAGCTTTAAATATTTTGTGGTAAGTCTTCGTCTCCGTAGCATGTCGAACTGGCACTTTTGGCTATTCTTCTGTGCAAAATACTCAATTTCAAGGTGTCAAATTACAGATTCAAATTTCGTTTAAGTCATGCTTGATATATATATAGCATTTTTTTAACAACCTGAGGTAACACAGTCACTTGACTGTGCCATAAAATGGCACTATGTGTCCGGAAAGCACATAATACTACCTCTATCAGGAACGGCCCATTTTTAGCTCCATCCAACCCATCATCTACTGTGCTTTCCTGTCCTTATTAAAGAGAGACATTCCATGCTATGCATTATGTTGTAATTACCTTGTTTTATTGTGGGTATGGTATGTTCAGGGTGATGTGTAGGGTTACTCATATACAGGCTATATAGCCTCTATGTAGGCCAGGAAATTCTGCTTTGTTTTTTTTCTGATCTGAGGATCTTTTTCCATATGTTTGCTGTTCCCCTCATGTTGTGTGTCGCAAAGTGCAAACAGAAATAAGAAGTGTGCAAATAATAGTTGTCCTTTTGAAATATTGTGCCACTGGAAGCAGATCTCTGTAGGTTCTTCGGACTCAACCTATCCCTTATCTGTTAGGTTTGGTATTTATATAAAAATATATTTTTGTCAAAGTTCTAAAAAGTTTCAGGATTATTGTAACTAGTATTAGACAGAATTTTACAGTGATACGTTTGCTGTGAAGTGTTTGATATGTGAAGAAAAAAATCACTAAGGAGGCAGCTGCTCTTCGCCACGCTCCAAAAGGATTTGGCTGAAGCTGAAGTTTTGGAGGGAGATTCTGGCAGCTGATTTACTCTGTGCTCATATTTAAATAGTTTATGTTTACATGCCAAAACTCTACCAGCCTCACAATAAGACTTAAAAATACGGAAAAATCTTTAGCCTGGTCCAATTTTTTGGTCTATTCACTGGAATAAATATTAACTACTGTATATAATTTAGTGAATTTTGACTCTTCCTTATACAGTTTCAGCATTTATTATTTAGATAGAAGCTGCGACAAACAACTGTTTTTTATTAAAATTGTATCAAGGAAAATTCAACCAAACAGTGTTTAGTGGCTTTCAGGTGTTTACATTGTTATTTTTGCTTTTTTTTCCCCTCAGACATAATGTGACATTTATTCCATCTAAGTTATCCAACAAATCTGACATTAGGAAAGTAAATCTTGAGAAGAAAAAAATTATTAAAAAAAGGGCTTGGTAAGAGATGTGCAGTCCTTCAATATTATTAGGTTGAATAAGATATTAACTAGTATGAATGTTGATGTGGTCTTCAAAGTTTACCTTGTTTCTGCTCTGTGAACAAGCTTTGTGCTCTCCGTTTTCCACATTTTAGAGATTGATGAGAAGAAACAGGTTAATAAATTATAGCATTTATTGACTCCTGTGCAGTTGAATTGAGACAATTCCTATCCAGATTAAGTGATAACAATGAGCCATCAATAGTTCACACCATTTCTCATTTTAGGGTTAAGCTAATCAACAAGTTTATGACTGAATATTACATTAAGCCCATAAACTCACTCAGAGACACATGGTGTGCTATATTTGTGTTGTCATGCAGAACCATTGAGTGTGATATTGTTTTCTCAGTGTGAGAGGTAATTACTCAGAATGACTAATATACAGCCATTTAACAGCATTATCACTGCCACCCTGTAATGGCCTTACCAAGGCCTTGACGTTAGGAGAGAAAGCAGCACTATGTGGGCGTGTGTTGGGAAGCAATGAATGTAATCTATTCCTGAGATTAAGTAAGCGTAAAGGAAAGCTAATCGAAACCTTACAGGTTGAGATCTGACAGCTTTCACACTGTGTACGAAAGAAGTGATTGATATCTCGACTTGATGAAAACAATATGCGTCATTGTCTTAGCTGGCAAGATTTGTGAATAAATACCTCTTTTTGTTTGAGCTGGTTTGAAAAAGAAGGAGAAAATACTGAATGAGGAGTCACCTGTTCTTTATTATCTTCGAGACTTTTGGGTAAATTTTCTGTGAAGTGGCAAAAAGTGGTGCATTGTGGAAATTGTGCACTCCACTACACTTTGAGTACTAACAGTCAAACTCCTTGGTGGCTTCATGATGGTCTAAGACTATTTGCTGCTTCAGGATCCAAACAATTTCCTGACAGAACACAAAATTGGGCTCTCTGCCAGAAATTTCTGAAGGTGAATGTCTGGTTATCAGTTTATGACTGTAAGCTAATTTTCACTTGGATGATGCATCTATAATCCAAGCACATATTTGTTCTAGAGTTGGTAAACACATTAAACAACAACAACACATTCTGGGACTTCCTTATAAACAGCACAACACTGAATTTTTCCGTTTTCACATTCACATATCCCTGCAGAGTTGTTAGAGGACTGCTGCCATCTCCAGCAATCACTGGGCAATCTGCTAGTTCATCATGCGTCAACACAGCGACACACAGAACAGATTGCACTCTCGTACCTAAGTGCAATTTATTGAGCCCAGTGCACCTAGCAGTCATGTTTTTGGGTGATGAGAGGAACCCAGAATACCTAGAGAGAACCCACACATGCATGGAGAACATGCAAACGTCATGCATAAAGACCATAGGTCAGGATTCAAGTGCAGGATCTTCTCGCTGCTAGGCAACAGTGCTACCAACTGCAGCATTGTGCAGCCATCCGAAGAAATGCAAAGTAAATTTCATGAGTATCTTTTTTAAAATGGGAAGCAAGTTGAAGGCCTCCTTACCTTCCTGTGTTCAGAAGTCCATCTTTCTTTTTTTTAGACCATGACCATTTTTTAGGACTTTCTCTTCTGCTTCAAATCCAACAAAATTTCAATTTGCTTTGAAATAAAATCACCATTGCTGGTCATTTCCCACTGGCTGTGAAGAAAACAGTGAAGGCTCTCATTGTTTGAGCATTGTTAAATGTCAGTCATTCTGCGGGTAAAAGGGTTAAGTGTGAATTCATCTGTCACCATCTTTTCTGCCAACCTATGCCAGAAAGACACACTTCAGAAAAGAACACTAAAATTTAGCACAAAATTATTTTACTCTGGAAAAGAAAAGTTAATTTTGACATTCATTCACACCATCAATAGTTGTGTTTAAGCTTTTGATTGCCTGAAATTGGAATTGCATATTATTTAATTGAAGATGATCTACTGATACAAACAGTTCCTTTTCTATGCCAAAACAAACAAATATACAAACAAACAGTTATACCCCAAGAGATGGCACATAACAAAAACATCTACTGCATTTAACATGTAACTTTTTTCTATCATTTAATTCAAATGTTGAATTTCTAATAAATTTATTTTTGTATAATTAATAATCTTGTAAAAGTCAGACCAGATGAGACCTATTCTGAAACACATATTGTTGGTTCAATCCTGATGCGTTCCCAGCATTCATTGTGCATGTTTATATGTATATATGCTATCACTCTTTTCCTTTCCCTCCAGGACGAGGTTCTGACAGTAATCAGACGCGTAGATGAGAACTGGGCAGAAGGCATGCTGGGAGACAAGATTGGCATCTTCCCCATTCTTTATGTCGAGGTAAACTGACTCACAAAGGAGCTGTGAAAGCATCAGTAACACTGCAGCAGCACACCTGTTCCACTCTGTATTTATCATCATTTATCTGTCTGCTAAAAAAACAAAACACATTTCTCCTGTAATCTTTGATCGCACAAAACGAAATGGCCTCAGGTGGGATGTATCAGCTGTGTTTGGTTTTCTGCTAAATTTAGAAAAGTGGAAGCTTAATGGTTCAGATTTATCAAAAACAAGAGGATTCGGCAAAGGAATCAGCATGGTGATGAATAATGAAAACTAAACTTATTTCTAACAACCTCATTACGGCAAATGCATCCTAAAACTCTTATGTTTCCCCTAGATATGAAAGATAACACAATATGAACAGAGTAATTTCACTCAGACTGTTGAATGACAGCAGTGCTGGTCAGAAGTTTACATACCCAATCAGCATGTAGTTCATGTTAGTAATGAAATACTTTTTATTATGCATTTTTTCATATGATATAATTAGATAAGAGCTCTAGTTTGATGTTATTGTGAATTATCTTTACTCCACATAGGGCCAAAATTATACACAGAGACTCAAATATGTAAACACACAACCTTCCAATTAATTTTGCTTAGGAATTTTTTGCTTCATAACAACTTTTCTTATTACAAATTTTAGACTTCAGTGAGATAGATCACTTTACTCCTACATATTTAACTTTTAAACCCAGCCTACATATTCTATAGAGGTCGGGTCAATGCTATTCCAGAAGTTAAATGCTAGCTGGCTCTAGTTGGGCCAAAACCGGTTCTCATGTGCCTTGTAGATAGTTGTTGAGTTAGAATGCTCAATTGAGTCTTTTGGCTGTTGATTTAAGATAAAGAATTTCAAGGTGCACAGTATCATGCTGCCTCCACCATGCTCCACAGCTACCGTATTTTTAGATTTGGGAGCCTCATCATGACTCCTCCAAATGTTTTTTTTTTATATTTTACTCAAATAGTTCCATGTTTGTCTGGTCCAACCATAAAATCTTTCTTCAGAAGGCATTTACTTTATTCAGCTGGGTAAACTTAGAGCTTCATCTCAAAGGTGTTACACTCACACATCTATGGGCAGTCTCTCTGGTGATTTACCATCTTCCTGTTTGAAACAGACAAATCTTTATGATTCCTGGGTCACTCTTAATAATCTTTACCACTGAGGTAAAAGTGAATCGTGCACAAAAAGACGGTGTCCCCAAGCACATAGCAACTGGTTTGCTTTTGGCAACCTATTGAAAATGTAATGACTCTGCTGAAAAGCCAGATCCATGTCAGGAAACCAGCTAATTGACAAAACAGTGGTCAAATAATCATAATTACCACAGGGCATGTTGATGGTTAAATATAGAATGGTTTCTTTACAATTTCCTAAGGGATATTTATCCACAGATTTGTGGAGGTCTATGTACATATTTGAGCATGTGTGCTCAATTTAGACCATGTGTAAATAGGATAAAACTAGCATTAAATTAAAACTTGTGCAGCCAATTAAAATTGAATGTTTTATAATTCATCCATCTTGGAAAAAGAACATTTCCACTGCATCATTAAAAGCCTCGAATATATATGACATTCATGCCGACGACGAGCGTATGTAAATTACTGTCACTGCATGTGCTAAGAAATGTGTTAATGTATACTTCTTAGTCAGAATGTTAAATTGAGGCATCTAAAACTAAACCGTAATCTAAATGCAACCAAATACAATTAGTCCGAAAAATGCAAATAGCATTAGCAAATGCTGTCTGACATTTTGCAGTTATAGAGCTTTTCCTTAAAGGATGTCTTAACTGTAAATGAATAAAAAAAAACTTATAAAACCCAAAAGCATCACCCCATGCCTGTCAAGAGAGAAATATAGTTTACGTTAATCCATGAGCAACTGAAGAAATATCATTCACGGTTTGAAGCTGGATCTCCTTTAAGACTCTTAAGCAGTATTAAAAAGACGCTGGTGAAAAATGTGTTGTCTTCTTTTCTCTCCCCATCAACACAAATGAGGAAAAATCCTGACTTTCCCCAACCCTGTCAAAAGGAAGTAATGGAAGTTTCAGAAATGAATGACAATACAGTCAAAGGGAAAAATATTTTAGCCTTTTTGATTTCTATCTAGTGTCTGGGGATCATTTCCAGTGAAACTGATGCATAAAGCAGTATTTTTGTAAAATCTAATAAAGTAGTAATTCTGTACTAAAGCTTTTTTTTTTAGCAATATTAAAAAAAAAACTATTTGAAAGTGTGCATTGATGCCTTCTCAGATGTAGATGGATTCTTTATGATAAAAAAAGAGTTCCACCACTGGTGTGAAAAAGACTAGAAGTGTTGCCTGTATGTGCATTAAAATCTGCTTTGCACTTTTATCGGCTGGTCCAGATGCCAATCAAAATTACAAGTGTAAAATTGATAAACTTTGTTACATGTATACTTGATCAGTAAGCAATCTGGGGTTAAGTGCCTTACCTAGGGGCACATCGACATGTGACAGGGGGAATAATAATAATAATAACAATCAATTTAATTTATAATGCACTTTTCATTAATAAAAATCTCAAAATGCTACATGGTGCATCTAAAAACATAAAATCAGCTATCAAAAACAATAAAAAACAAAAAACAAGTCGAACCTAAAATCTTACAATTTCAAGACAACTTCTTTTCCAAAGAGTCACAGTAGTACATTTTTTAATATTTGATAAAAAAAAATGTATATTCTACTACAAATAGTCTTAAGTAAGCATGCATCTTAGCCTACTGAGGATCTTTGCACAGAGACTTGTCCATCGAGACACTAGGCTAACGTTAACTTTCTGTTTGTTTTGATATGACTTGTTAATATTGTAGCCACATATCGCTAGTGTTGGCTGAGCACTATACTATGTTCGGATCTTTACCACACCACTGTTGGTTAAACTTTAACTGAATATTTCCTTCCCACCGGTTCTGGAGTGCTTGATGTTTGTTCCAGATCCAGATTGGACTGATGATTTTGAGAAACTATTCCCTAAAGATTGAAGAACGTTTCCTAAACCCTTGCATTTCAAAAAAGCAGTCAACATTCTCTAGTGAGAAATTCATACTGAAACATAACTGTGGAGATATAAAATTTTAGATTCATTTTTTCACGTTAGAAAATAATATATTTTACAAATACGTACTGTGTTACTTAGTTCCACCAACAGTGTGAAATACATCTTTCAAGCTCAGCAACAAATAAAACAAGAGGTAACTCATTGAACGAGAACCAAGAGATTGATGAATTTGTTGCTGGGACTGAGGTGAAATTAACATATTACTGCATTATAACATATTCAGCCAAAATATCCTTCTATTCCTCCACCAGTACTTTCAGCAAGAAAGTCTCACTTTAAATTAGAGTGCAATGAAGATGCAAAGAAAATCCCAGTTTTGAGCTCTTAAATGTCACAGTCCTTTGCACAAACTTCTTAATCTTTCTTGGATTGCTGCTGACTCTGACTTAGGATCTGGACCACCCAATCAAGTATCCCAAAATTAGCTGGTGAACCAAACTACTCTCTCAGGGATTAAGCTGTGGTCGGAGCAAGGTTGGGACTAACTCACACAGACGCACAAGGGATCCCATTAAATGGAGATGCATCAATAATTTAGACCTCTTCATCACTGTGACACAGCAGGGGTGCAGGGGTCTGTGTTAGGATTCGTATGTGTGTATGCAGTGAGAAGCTAATGAGGGAGCTCAGCTGAAACCTCTCCTGATCTGCATGTGGTGTTCGTTCGCGCGTGCGTGTAGATGCATGTTTTTATCTGTGTTAATATTTTATACACTTGCCAAAATAACAGGATAACTTTTGTGTTATGGCTGGCAATTTGGGAACATTATCCTGAGATGCAGTAAAACTGGGAGAGAAAAAGCAAAGGGTTGTCTGTCAGAGAAATGCTTCTAAAACTGGATGGTGATATGCCAAACCAGGACACAACAATATACAAATATACAACACTGCATGGGAAATAATTGCAATGATTTTCTCTTCACCAGGCACACAAAGAAAATATAGCAAAACATCATAAGTTTTGGCTCTATAGCTGTACTCCAGTTGGAAACAGTGACAGTGTCTCAAATGTTTTTAATACAAACTTTTTTTGTTGCTTTTTTGTGAATTTGATTCACAAATAGTTATTTTAAACATCTAAAATAAATTGAGTGATAAGATTAATATATACAATTACTAGAGTTTAATAGAAAAAACAATGTTCTTAAATTAATATGCTTTTAAAGATCTGTCTCGGCTGTGGTAGATTTTTTCTTATTTTGCCTTTATATGTTTATTACCGAACCCTGCCTCTCGCCAGGAACGCTAGCTGGAGATAGGCACCAGCAACCCTCCCGACCCCACCAAGGGACAAGGGTGTCAAGAAAATGGATGGATGGATGTTTATTACCTTATTTTACACAGCTTCACCAATAACTGATTATGAATTTTGCCTTAACCTACTTTAACCGAAGCAGAAGAAAAATGCTCACTGAATTGTTTTGGAACAATTCATATATATATAGAGGTGTGCCGATCGATCGGTAACCGATCATAATCGGCCGATTTCCGTGAAATCGGTGATGATCGGGATCGGCGATCATTGGCTCTGTTACCGATACCGATCACCTGCATCTCATTTCCCAGCCTGTCTGTCCAGCTGGTCTCGTCTTTCCTTCACTGCGCAAACGCGCAGCAACAAATCCTAAGCGATGTGTAACTATGACGCACTGAGTGAATGAGGAAGTTTGCGTGTATTAATATATAATATATATATATACATATATATATATGTATATATATACATATATATATATATATTATATATATTATATATATACATATATATATATATGTATATATATATATATATATATATATATATATATATATATATACATATATATATGTATATATATATACATATATATATATACATATATATATATATATATATATATATATATATATATATATATATATATATACGTATATGTGTATATATATATATATATATGTATATGTATATATATATAATATATATATATATATATATATATAATAACTGAATTGGCTTTCAGTTATTGAAAGCTGGACTCAAGGACAGCACAGAGGCTCTCATCCTGGCTGCACAGGAACAGGCCCTAAACACCAGAGCAATAGAGGCTCAGATCTACCACACCAGACAATTCCCAAGGTGTAGATTGTGCAAGGAGGCCCCTGAGACAGTCCAGCACATAACAGCAGGGTGCAAGATGCTGGCAGGGAAAGCGTACATGGAACGACATAACCAGGTGGCGGGCATAGTGTACAGAACAACAGTGCAGAATATGGACTGGAAGCCCCGAGATCAAAGTGGGGAACACCCCCAAAGGTGGTGGAGAATGGACCGAGCTTAAGATCCTGTGGGACTTCCAGATCCAGACAGACAAGATGGTAATGGCGAACCAACCGGACATTGTGGTGGTGGATAAAGAACAGAGGAAAGCCGTTGTGGTGGATGTAGCTATACCAAGTGATTACAACATCAGGAAAAAGGAGCATGAGAAACTGGAGAAATACCAGGGCCTCAGGGAGGAACTGGAAAAGGCCTGGAAGGTGAAGTCCACAGTGGTGCCTGTGGTCATCGGGGCCCGCGATCCGTAGAGAGTCCGACAATTCTGTTGACCGGGGGGACCGGTCAACAGAATTGCCAGTCAATCGGAAAGCGCAGACTCTGCACCTGCTTTGCTTTCTGAGGGGGAATTACCGAGGGGAATCCCAAACAGCTGAAACGCTACACATGGCGGCAGGATATGGATATAAATACTAAAGTATACACAGCTTTTTGAGGAAGACCTGGGGCTATACTCAAATACTTAAAGGGAACTGCTGCCAGGTGCCAATACACTGCTTTATTATTGTGGTCATCATTATAAAGTGGGACAAGCACTGAAAGTGTCAGTTGTAACCCAGTTTGGAGATCAACATAATAGTTTTCACAGCCTGCAATACAGCAAGCTGTTCACAGGAAAGTTTGCTGCCATTTTTTTTTTATTGTCTGCATTAAGCTTCAGTTGCCTCAACAAATTTTGCTAAAACTGATGAAAGGTCTCAATTGCTATACCACATAGAGCTATTTCCTTTTTGTTCTTACACGAATGGTTGTTTAATTGCAGAAACATGACCCTTGTTTTCTTCTATAAAAGCTCGCAGCTTATTTATATGGATTCTGATGACCAGCCCAGCCACACACATGGACGACTGATGGTTTTTGTTGTGGTTCTTGTGGTAATCCTCTGCATTAGGTTACCTCATTTGACAGTGCAAAGGTTGCATTGAAATTAGATTCAATGCCAGTAACCATCTTCAAATGAACCAAAGCTATTTGAAACATGAGACGTCCTAAACAGCTGCAAAGCTGTGAGCATGTCTAAAGTGGACTGAGCGATGCATGTACAGTGTTGGAATTATCCTTTATTATTTCTGGTAAGAGAGCATACTGTAAAAATAATTACTGCACGAAGACACATTGAAAGCTTCTGTAATAGTAGGTAGCCCTGTGTCTTATCTTACCTCTAGATACAAACACAAAGGGATAAGGAGGAAAGGACAGTAATGAATTAAATTATCTAGCTGCAGGCTTTGTACAATTGAATTTGAGATTACTTTGATTTAATTATGAGAGTAGGTGGATATATTGAGTGTGAACTTGGTTTGAGTTCAGGGTGTCCCAGTTTGTTAATGCATGTGTAAATGTATAACTGCGTCTGTTGGACCTGGTGTTTGGGTAGGTGTAGTGAGTGGGTTGGATCCTGTTGTATAAGTTAGGAGATCTGTAAAAGAAGCAAGGTTAGCGTAGGTGGGTTTGTGTTCAGAGGCTGTGGCTTTTCGGCTGATTCATCCTGACTGGAAATTAGCTTGGGACATGCTTGCTTGGTTTTGTTTTCCCTTTGATGTGGACTTGTATTGCATGAACTCAGGTCTTAGTTCTTTGTGCAATAGCCTGTAAAAATATTTATATTTTTTCCAAGTGTTGCAACTCTGGATTTTTAGGGGGATTAGATGTTATATGATGAACATAAATTAGTGTAGAACTTTGAGGTAGAAGGATATCTAGCTTAGATGTTTTTTTATAAATAAAAATTGTAAAGTTTTACCATAAATCTGCGTAAGTCAACATTTGTTGTAGTTAGAATTGTTGTTTATTTGGGCAATGTTGATCAGCTTTGCACATGTTCAGAGTTAACTATTCAAGTCTTGCCACATACTCTGAATAAGATTGGAAATCTGGACTTTGACTGGGACATTCTAGCGATTGATTGCTTTATATTAAATCTGCTGCAGCTCAGACTGCTCAAGTTTATCCTTCTTAAATGTTTGACCTAGTTTTCTCTTTTCCTACTGATGATATGCGATCTCAAAGAATGATAATGCCACCACCAGGTTTTATTGGGGGAATGATGTTTTCAGGATGACATGTTCAACACGTTTCCCCTTAAAGGTCTTGTTTGGCAAACTGTGAATAAGACTTATCACTTTTTTTTCGATATTAGATTTCTTGCCCCTCTCTCAGAAAGACTTGATTCATGGAGTTGGAAGATCTGCATTTGCACCGTCCAACTCAACAGTGCTCTTTGAGATGTTCAAGCCTTGGGATATTGTTTTATATCCTAATCTTGTTTCAGACCTCTTCATAGCTTTATCCGAGCTGCTGGACGTTTACTGCGATTAAAATACACAGTTCAAGTGGTACCAATACATTTTTTAAGGCACTGGATCTGTTCAGGAAGGGGATTGTTTGCAAAAGCGTGTGTGTTTGTTGCCGGATTTTCCTTTTCTTTAGCGTAGCTATCAGCTCATCGGCTCATCACAGTATTACGTTGAGATAACACTCAACACAAAAATTGGTGCAGCTTGCTCTACACATAGAAAAGGATTACCTTGGATTATTTATTCAGCAGGAAGAACCACGTAAAAATCTCTCTCTCACACATACTGCTTCATGTGCTTTGCACCGTAACAGGCACATCAGTAGCTATAGAGAAAGACTGACACATCAGTGATTTGTGTGTGTGTGTGAGGGAGAAATACAAGGCCCCATGTGTTTTTTCAACATACTTACTGGATACATTGGGGGATTCAAAGTGGATTGTAAGTTACTCTAAAAGATCACGTGTGGCCTTATTGACCTTTGTGTGTGTGTGTGTGTGTGTGTGTGTGTGTGTGTGTATGTGTCTGATGTGGTTTACATGCATATTGTGTGTGTGTGTGTGTGTGTGTGTGTGTGTGTGTGTGTGTGTGTGTGTGTGTGTGTGTGTTAGCCTCATGAGAGTTACATCTCAGTTATATCTGCAACGTCAATCCATCATGCTCATTACCATATGATTTGGCTTTGATTAGCATTTCTATTAATATGGAAATGCAACATCGTCAACACTGAACCCAGACGAGACAGCCTTTTACACTGCCTCTTACTCGTGCGTACACACACACACATGCATGCACACACATGCACAGACCTGATAATAAAAATTGAAGGAAACTCTTGACTTTCTCTCAAGGGATTGTTAAGGGGTTTAAAGACTGGTAAGCAGACATGATTGGAATGTAAAGTTGTTGTGGTGTTAAAGTTCTTTTCGCTGGCTCGTTATTTATAGCTTAAATTCTCAGTGAGCCTATGTGAAATAAACTTAATATAAGAGTAAGACATCTGAAAGGTCACACTTAAGCTGAATATTAACTTCATGTGCGGATATAGCTCACGCATACGTTAGGTGTGACTTGATATACATACCATAGTCTACATTGGTAATAAGTGTTGAAAACGTCATACTAGTGGCAAAATTGATAACTCTTGTGTACCAATTTAGTTCATGTAGCACCTTGCACTTCAGAATGCAGTGCAGCTTGAAGGTGTTTTAAAAACTGTCAGAGAACTAATGAGATGTTGTTGCAATCACCTCTTTGAATAAATAGCTTGTATGTTAGAAAAAACTTCAACATTAAGTAAAAATCCCAGTTTGTGAAGCTATTTTAACTATGCATCGCTATTGAAACACAGCAAATTATAGCCATGTTTTACTATTGAAATTGGCAGTTATTTTTACACCCCCCATCTAGTGAGACACTATCTGAACAGTAGAGAATCACACAATACAAGTTGCTTGAAGGCGGCTGTGACCCCCAACACCTGCGAAATACAGACGGTCAACTCTGCAGTGAAGCGCAAGAACATACTGTATTTTCCAATGATTTTACTTTTTTAATTTAAAAACCTTTTTAATTGGTTTTACACAGTATTGTAATTTTCTTACACACTGGGTTTTATTTAGCTGTTAAAAAGTCAAAATAATAGAAACAAACTCATAAGACATCTTCAAATAGATTCTAATTTATTGAGATTCAACTGTGTGCCAGTTAATGCGAGTTAGTAAAAATAGTGTTACAATATACATATAACGATATATTGAAGATAGACCTATATGTGCACCTGTAACATTTGATCTCTTTGTCTCAGTCTCCAACTTCAGAAAAAAAAATGCTTCTGTTGCAGAAAATGAAGTGAACAGACGTCTCTCTAGGGCTTAGGCCTATATGCGAGATCTTCGAGAGCCTTCTGGCCACTTGGAAAACATATCTGCATTCTTACACTTCCTGCTCATAACCTCAGCAAACCTATGTGGGCAGAAACAGAACAAAAGAGTGTGAAATTTGAGAAACAGAAAGATGTTTCACTGCTTCAGGTGTTGTGAGGATCCTTTTTCATCTTCCTTTATTTTGTCTGGTTTTATTTGTTTATGCTGTGACTTCCTTCAGCATGTCATAGCAGCCTCTCATGAATTCTGGGCAAATGGCAGATTGTTAAATTTTACCCCTTTCTCCTTCTTCATACAGGTGGCTTCACCGTCTGCATTTTGTTTCATATGTATTTGCTGAAACCTGGCTGCTGTAAACATTAGCAAGATTTACACTGCAAGATTATTTCGTTTAAACACAGTTGCCTGTGCAAATAATTTATTCTAAAATGTGGGAATTGATTATTGACCTATGTGTAAGGCTGCCAACAAGAACAAGCCAGTAAAGGTCAGATTAATACTCTTGTGTATGTTGGAGATGTGCACGAACCACTCAGGTCTGACACCTAACATCTGAACTGCTTCTCTCTTAACCCTCCCTCCGCCCCATTTCTTATCCCCATCTGCCCTTTTCTCTTCTCAGTTAAATGAAACGGCGAAGCAGCTGATGGAGATTGACAAACCAATGCCAGCGAATGCACCAGGTCCCAGCTCTGAGCCAGCCCCCCTGGGTCCCTGCACTCCAGGTCCCTCCCCCAGTGCCTCACCGTCTAATGGAAATGGCTCCGGCCACAGGAGAGGTGAAGGGAAGAAAAACGCAAAGAAGCGCCATTCTTTCTCCGCACTCTCTGTCAGCCAGAGGGCTGCCCAGCTCAACAACAGACACAGCATGGAGATCTCACACCCGGTCCTCATCAGCTCCTCTGACCCCAGAGCAGCTGCTCGCATTCAGGTATCTCAACATACTGGGATGTGCACAAAACAAATTAGCTAAGGGAACACACCTACGGTATACAGCTGAAACAAGGCATTTATATACATCAAATGAAAAAACAAAAAAAAAAATTCTTGCTGTCTGAAGTTAAGTCCAACTAAACTTCTCTTGTTTTAGGTCAGTTTGAATAACCAGCATTATTTGTATTTGCTAAATGCCAGAAAAACTAATAAGAACATTTTTGAGAAATTTGTTTTAACCTTCTTCAAATTCAAAAGTTCATACAGACTTGGTCTGATTTAACTTCAGTCAATGAGAGAAAAAAATATGAATGTCTTATTAGTCTGTATGTAAATCTCTGATTTCAACTCTCAATACACTTTGATGCAAACCATTTCATTGTAACTCCTCAGTCAGGTTTTCTTCCAATATTATCTATAATTAATTAACCAACTTGCCTCTTCAAAACTGAGATCAAAGTATAATACTGCCCCCGCCATGTTTCACAGTGTTATCTTTCTGCCACACAGTAGTTTTACATGAAGGGCAAAATATCCACTTTTGACCTCACTAGACCCAACTGACCTGCTATCTGTTTGCTGTGTCTCCTGCATGAACAAAAGCAGCAAACTGAACTTTTCTGCACATGGCCATTGGTTGCCTTTAATTTTAGGTATTAGAGGAAACATAACGAATGTAAAACTGTTGACAAGGTGTGAACACTTATGGCAGGCACTGTGTAAGGCAGGGACATTTATTGGCATTATAAAGTTACGCTTTTAAATATAATTTGTTTTACTGTAATATATATAGTTTCTCAATATAAAAAAAACTGTAAGGATACCAAGGAGTAGGTGGTTTAAAATTTTACATTAGAATAGAATAGAACAGAAATATCCTGTATTGTCCCACAGTGGGAACATTCTGGCATACCAGCTGTACGCTAAAGGTAAATACAAGCATGCACATTCAAACTAACGTAATAAGTATAAAAACAAAGATAAGATAAAGAGACTGTAACTAAGGGCAAATTGCCATTTCTAAAGTATATCAGTTCCTCTGCTGCTCTGCATTTTGCAATGAGTCCCCTGTCACCTACTTGTTTCAACCGAAAAAAAAAAAAAAAATCATTTCTCACTTTGAAGGCTTCTGTTTGGAGTCATGTCGCTTTTACTGTTATGGCTTCTGGCTGCATTTCTCACTGAGTTCAAAGTGCTTTTGCTGTTTGTAAATAGTTCCCAGGATGCTTAAAAGCCTACAAGCACATTTTTTAGGTAACAGTTTACATTAAACCGATGTTTTTCTGTGTGCTGTATCTTCCTGTAGGATGCATCTCCTCCAGGTCCCTCTCCATCCTCAGTGGGGATACCGCTTCCCCCCAAAGTGGCGTCTCTTACCTCTGAGCTGTTGGCTCATGCCAAGGTGCAGCTGCCGCTCAACATGTGAGTACTTAAGGCTTCTTCTCACTTGCCCGTTGTATATGTGCCAGATGTACAAGTAAGATTTCACAAACTACTTCCTGACATTGTTAGAAATGTTGACTCTGTTGTGCCCAGAGCTATTGGCCATGTTCCACCACTTCTGCAACCACATTTACTCCTTCACTGGTCAAGGATGAAATCCCTCTTCATAGAGGAAAAACACAGTTCACTAAGCTGTGTGTGGCTTGGATTTTTAACAAGCTTTACTATTTCTAAAAATTAAGACACCAAGAACTCTGACAGCGGGCTGTTCATGTTTTTTTTTTTCTAATGTTGCTGGCAAACCTTTGGAGTAGTGTGGAGATAAGAAATGAAACACCGGACAAAGTCAGGCGCATCTTAATACAATTGAAAAGTAATCTTGTTTCTGTAATTTAAGTCCGGACTTATATACATTGTTGTGAAAATGTACCTGTCCGTTCATATATATTTTTTTGTCATTCACCATTTACAAAAAAATAAAAAAAAATATCTTTGCCTTTCTGTTTATTCAATGTCACATGCTGTTTTTATTTTAATTATGTAAAGCACTTTGAAATGCCTTGCTGCTGAAATGTGCTATACAAATAACATTTGATTGATTGATTGATTGATTGATTGATTGATTGATTGATTGATATTTCAGATTATCAAACTAAATTTATTATCAGACAAAGAGAAGTTTAGTAAATGCCAAAAGCATTTTAAGGGGAAGAAAATATAAACTAGCCTGGCTGTATTGGAAAATCTATCAGCCCACTGTAGATGTAATTATTATAGTGCCTTGCCTTTTCAGACCCACCTGCTGTCAGGTATATCCAAAATCAAGTAATGAGTTTATTACTGCACTGTGAAGGAATGTTGGCTCCCTTTATTTTGTAGAATTGTGTTAATTCTGCCACAATTTGGGGTTTTCGAGCACAATAGCCTAGTTAGATCGTGTTAATGGATTTCAATGAGATTTAAGACCAGATTTTGACTAGGCCACTGCCATCTGCCATATTAGATGACTTTCTTTTTCTGTAGTGCTGTTAGTTTTACAAGAGAAGTACACTCTGTGTTTGTGTATGCTGCTACTGCACAGTAATTTCCCGGTTGGGATGAATAAAGTACTTCTATTCTATTCTATTCTATTTTAGAAGTGCACAACTTTTAAAGAATATGACTTATATTCAATCAGAATTTATTTCTTTAAATCTTGGGCTTCAGCAATAGTTTGGGGAAAAATCAGAAACAAATGTATTCTCTTCTAGAGTTTAGATCATTGCATGATGTTTTGCATTTCAGGATATTTTAACCTTCTCTATTCAAGTGATTTCTTCACAATTGTTGTGACTTTAAACTTACATATAGTCAGCTTGGTTTGGGTATTTCTCTTGATTAATAAACCCATAACTTCAACCCATTTTTTGTAATTTAATTGATTAAATTTAAAACCGATTTAACTAGGAGTAATAAACTATCAAAAAAAAAAAAATCAGGTCATACTATTTAAATCCCATTTGCTGATTAGACACTTTTACCAAGAACTTGCAAACTCTTCATAAACAAAGGTGTGTTTTTTTTAGATTTAGCTTCAGGGTTTGTTTCACTGAACACATAAAAGCCCAGACTCTGAGATCTGTGAGTCTACAACATCATCACCATCGTTCGGATGGGATGTAAGTCAAATCCAGCAGCATTGTCGGCTTTAACAATATCACCTTCCCAGTAGCTTAATAGGAACACAAGCACACACACACACACACACACACACACACCACACACACACACACACACACAAGTACACACATGCTTACCCGCACACACACATACCAAAACAGAATGGCTTTGTCCCACTGATGAGGTCCTACGTTTTCATCTTGACCTGGCAACTACTCCTGTTGCCAAGGGGAGATGGGAGACAGTCCCCACATCTGTTGCCATGGTAACGAGGAGTTAGCACATATATGGCTTGTTTACTCTGCGATCTCATCCAGTCTGGCGCTATGGACTATAAATGTCTCCCGGAGACAGGTCCATGAGCTCATTTATGTTTATACATGGGGCGATTACTAACTTAGTCATATCCATCCAAGAACAAAATGTATATAAATATTAATATATATAATATATATAATATATATATATATAATAATATATAATATATATATATATATATATATATATTGTACTACATTTATCTTACTGAACCGGTAAACAAGCACTTATTGATCAGGCATGCATTTATAACAGGCCTTCCCGTTCAGGAAGCAAAACCATTCAGTCAGCCTCAAGTGATCACACACACAGAGACATGACCTGAATGCTGGATTGGTTTATTATTTTTAAGTGGAGACTGACAGCTTGCACTCCTAACCTAAGTTGAACAATATGACCATCTGCTGTTCTGTAAATATGGATTTTTAGATGCAACAGTAGTCCAAATATAGTTATTTTCCCAGCATATTTGTCAAGTATATTCATTGAGAATTGATTTTTATCTTTTGTAACAAAAAAAATTTCTAAATTAAAAAAAAAACAAACACAGACATGAGCATCTGAGCAATAGACAGGAAATATTTCATCACAATGAACAATAATTGGTGGGAGGTTCAAACCAAAATGTTTGTCTTTATATCCTGACAAAGATCCAGTTGTGGCTGAGAATGTCTTTGTGAGCATCACAAAGGCAAAGTCATTCAGGAGAGACAGACAATCAGTGGTGCTCAGCTGTCTGTGAGCTTGTATTGCTTGACTTTGAACTCTAGAATGAACTATTGATAATAATGTTCTTGAAAAGCTGCGATATATCTAAAATAATTACTGTCATGATAATTTTGGTCATGATTGAAATCCTGAAAATTAATAAAAAAATTCTTCCTATTTGCATTGTGCTTATAAGGGATAAATGTACATTTTCTCCAAACTTTGCTTTTCTATTTATAATTTTCTGAATTTCGTATTTGATAATGTAGGCATTCACCTTAAAAATGTCTAACCTCAACCAAGCCCCTAGGCAACTGAAGATTTCACTGCCGGCTCGGCCTGGTTTTACACCCGGGTTGTGGGTTTTTGTATTGTCCCTCAGCTTTATTGTGATTTTTATTTATTTTTAACGAAAAAATCTGAATAATAATAAGTTAATTTAGTTGAATTAGCTTAATTAGTTGCACAGCCTTGCTCACATTATTACTTACTCATTAACAAATACTTCCCTTTTTATTTTGGATGTTGGCAGAAAGAGGGACTTCTTTTTTCTTTTTGAGATTATGTTCCTGTTTTCTCTGAGTCATCCTGATGATACCACAAACTGCTTAAGCTTGCATGTGTTTTCCATAATTCTGGCAATTAGATTTTAATCAGATCATTAGATATAGATGCATGATTTCAGATGCCCGCTAAGAGATTGAACATTGATGAATCATTCAATGTTTTTACTCAATTTTACAATAAATTTACATCCTACTGCCTTTCTTGTCCAGATATTTAGCTCTATACGCCTACAAGCCCCAGAAAGCTGACGAACTGGAGCTAAGGAAGGGGGAGATGTACCGAGTGACAGAGAAGTGTCAGGATGGATGGTTCAAAGGCACCTCACTAAGAACTGCCGCCTCTGGCGTCTTTCCAGGAAACTACGTCACTCCCGTGTCCAGGTTAGTGGAGGTTAGACAAAACAGCAGTGATATTTTGTCTTTATTACATAGAGATAAAACAGAAATAGTTTTGATAATTGATGCCTAATGTTCAGTATTTCTTATTATTTTGGCCGTCTTGAGTGGGAACAATCGTCTGAAAAGAATTTAAGAAAAAAGAAAAATATTATTTGTCCTGGACAAATAATTTTCCTTATTGCTTTTTTTTCATATTGATTGTAATTCCACTTAAAAATGAATTGTACAAATTAAAGAAGTGCAAAGATTTGGCACATACAAGTTTAGTTAAAAATAACTGAAGAAAATTTGTTTTTTATATGTAGAATCATTTATTTTGTTTGACCACATGCATGTTGTAAAATGCATAAATTTTGCTGTGGTATAGCCACAAACCTTAATGTAATTTCCTTAATTTATACGTGATTGGCCCACACAAAGTGATCAATATTTGTAAACTAGAAAGAAAATAACTCAAGGGTTTTGAATTATTCACAGTTGAAATCTGAAATGCCAATTTGCATGTTATACATGTAAATAAAATCCAGTACAACCAGTTTTCTTCAAAATTCATCTAATTAGTTAGTTACACTTCTGTGTGATCTAATCTTACTATAAATACACCTGTGAGCACTTTGCATCTGTTAGCATGCAATCTAATGGAGGATATTAACATTGGTGCAAAGCAATGTCTCCATCTTTAAACATCTCACACAGCACCGCTAAGTCTATCATGCAAACAACTGGACAGAGATGCCACAACTGAAAACCTAACGAGAAATGGCCATTCTTCTAAACTGACAGGAAAGGTTGGGAAAGCAGTAATCAAGAGACACCCTTGTGGCGCTACAAAGTTCCACAGCAGAGGGAACATCTGTTAAAAGAACAAATCTCTAAGTCTTGCACTATAAAAGCACATTATCTGTAATAGTGGTAAAAAAGACAGCTACTGTTGGGGAAAATAAGAGTGACGGAGGTGTTTTGGTCAGAAAACTGCATGACTCACTAATGAAAAGATAGATGGAACTAAATATGGAGAAGTACTGGAAGAAAGCCTGCCACAGACTGCTTGACACTGGGCTGGAGTTTCACTCTTCAGAAATAAGGATGCCAAACATGCAGCCAGAGCTAACCAGGAATGTAGCTCTGGCTGCACGCTGGATCAAAGTATGTCCTTGAGTTAGAATGGCAAAATCTAAGTCCAACTTGAAATCCAGTCTTTGGCAAGACTTGAAAATTGATGTTTACTGATGTTCTTGGACCAGTTTGATCAATTCACAAGAAATTAGAATAAAATCCATCAAAACTTTATATTGAAACCTCTCAAAATGTAAGGACTTGTCTTTTGCAAGGAATTTATGACACATCCAAGCTTAAAGAACAGTTGAGGTGTTTTATTTAAAGGTGATACATTTAAAGGCGGTCGTTGTAAATAGGAAAAACGCAGGGAAGAGGAATAGATGTAGAGATAGTTATAAAATGTGGTTGTGAAGTGTAAAATTGGAGATGGCTGAAAGAGAAAACAATACAGCTTGGAGAAGAAGAACAGGTAAAAAAACAAAGCAATCATACGAAGAGAGAAAACTGCAGCCAGAACAGCAGGTTTACTTCTCAAGTGCGTATGAATGGTTGCTTCACATTCGGCGCTTATGCAATCTCAGAGAGAGAAAGAAAGAGAGCGAGGCAAGATGAACGCATAATCAAATGAGAGGCAATTTGTTATTTTTTACGCAAGCATACTCTCTTCTCCTCCTCCCACTCCTCCCTCCTTACTACCCCCTCCTTTGTCTGCAGTGCAGCTCAGAAATTTCTCTGTATGATAATGAGAGCCTTTCAAAATTGCTCACACACAGAAAAAGACTTAAGTGCAAATTTGTGTGTATGGCAGCCTGATTTCATAAAAGGACACATGAATGGTTTTGAAATACTAGCAGCTATAGTCTTCCGCAGACATTTATTGTCATCTTTATGGTCACAAACTGGAGTTAAAGCATCTGTAGGGACCTTTGGAAGCATTCTGTGCCATGCATGCAGAAGAACCAGATGCATGTAGTGACTATTTGATATCCATACCGAACCTGAAATCAAATAATATGGGAATAAATCAGTTGTGTCTTTTGTTTGAAACACACACACACTCACGTGCACACACACACGTAGAAAGCCATAACTCTGTATGTGTCTGACGGGAAGTCGATGGGAAGCCATAAGAGTGTGAATACCGCTGCGTCAATAATGTTCAGTTCACTGTTCTGCCATTCAGCACTCTGCAGACAGAAACATGAGCAGCCTGCAGCAGCATATATGATGCAGCAGGACACTACATCGTGCTGATCCACCAGTCAGACAATAATAGTGACATTACTCACTCTGACAGAGCTTACTAGTACTGTTTGTGGCATCTAGACTGCCATCATGAACTAAAACCTGCATCAGTGTTAATATTTTGTGCCCCACAAGCAGGAGAGTACCTATGGCAATGCTTGCAGCAAAATGTGGCGCTTTGAGCTAAATTTTCATATCAGATGAGAATAGCTCTCTTCAGTTCTCTTTCCCTTTTTTTTAAAAGGAACAAATGAGCATGTTTTCCTCATGCACTCAGTTTTAGATCATTTCTCTCTTGATGTCAGTGAATGTATTTCTTAAGCACGGATTGCTGGTGCCAAACAAAAAAATTCTGGCTATTCTTCACAGCATCCACATTCAGCAGCAATAAAACAAAGAATGAATTAATAAGATGACAAAAAAAATAGGATAGAGCTATTTGAGGTAGGAGTGCCTGGTGGTGAAACTGGCATGATGAGATATGAGACACGAGTAGAAAAAGTGCTGGCAGAATAGGAACAAAAAAGGGAAGAAAAACTCTGCTTCCACTACATGTTTTTAATGTGATTCTATGTAACATTTGTCTCAGTTGGAGATACTTTTACTCAGAAGTGTTGTTTTTGTCCTGCTGTTGTAAGCGGACATGAAAAACTACAAGATAACGCCTATACTTCTGCAATACCTGGCCATACCTTTAATACTGAATATCTATAAGAACTAGACTGCTGCAGCTACATAATAGTGATACAACATAAGGTTGTATTGTTTCTGATGAATATTGAAATAAGATTGGCTACCATTACATGTCACACAGACCAGGGGGACATAGTGAAGTTCAGAATCTAAAACTGTTGTCAACTCTTTAGCTGTACTCTAGTGCAAATGTATGTAAAATGGAAAAAGTCCCTCCCTACATTTTTTCTCCTGTTAAAGCTCATCATTATTCATGAGCTGAGTAATATCCATTTGTGTAAATAAAGTTGAGAAACGGTGCACTAAAAAGCTTTTTAATCAAAGCCAGGAACATATGAAAACCACATATTTTAAAAATGCTTAAAAAAAACGTTTATTATTATCGTTGGCCTTTCGTTAGAGGTTTCATCCATTTCTGTGAAGTTTAAGAAATCTGTCAAATCTGAAAATGTATTTGTTTGCATACAATGTATGAGAATACTGATATCATTTCAGTATATAGGAAAGGTTTTGGCTGACATCCAGTTTAAAACCAGTTTAAATATGTGCTGCATTTACCTCAGCTTCACATCCAATTGAGGAATCACACCATCTCTGTTACCAACACAGGATCAGATTTCCCTGCCTCTAGACTTGGTTAAATATTCAATTTCAAAATCTGTATTTTTTAAAAATGGTTGTTTATTTTTAACTTTTTAAAAGGAGTGTATTGTAAAATAATGTAGCAATGATTTTCCTGTTCAAAACACCATCTCACAATTGTGGTTGGTAGGTTGTTTCAATGCCACTTGAGGTGGTATAATTACCATTTTCATGATGACTATAATAGTAATAGTTAAGTAAATACTGTATAAAGGTCCAATTATGTTAATTTTACTTATTTTATGTTGGTGGGTGCATTTTATATGTAGCTGAATTAAAAAAAAAATTGAATGTGATTTTAAAAGCATAATGAACACAAAAATCCAAAAAACACAGAGCATTTGGTAAACTGACAAATCGACTTGTTTCTCCTGTCTCTTTTTCAAAGGGCTCCATTTGGACTTGCATCACCTCGAGGTTCGAGTTTGTCCAGTCCAGTAGGGGGAAGTGGGGGCAGTCAAGCGGCGGGTAAAATCTCAGACCCTTCATCCCCTGGATCTCCCGGCCCCTCGTCGTCGTCTCGTCCCGCCACTCCGCTCGTGACCACAGCACACTGCGTCAACAGTGTCAGCCCCGCATCCTCGCCGCAAACTGCCGCCGCCCAGCTGAAGAACTGCTTGCGTTCCAGTCAGCATGTGGCCAATCAGGCCCGCACTTCAATGCAGCTGGGTAAGCAGAAACACGTACACAGAGTGTGTATTTTTGAGTTAAAGCAACAAATTTTAGTTCGAGTGTGTAAAAGCTGTTTTTAGATGGCTCTAATTCACACGATTCATTTGGACACATTGAAATGATAGAAATTCAACCTTTTTCATTCATAAGCTGAATAACAACCTGTGTATTTGCAGCATAATTAAATTTCTGAAAAGATGGCAAAGAAGAAGGGATTCTTCCCGCTGAATATTTAATTAACAAATTAATAGAAATAAAAGATTAATTAAAGATGTGTCTTTTTTAATGCTGTTTGCACAGTTTCAGCTCAGGCTACTGACTCCACGCAGCTGAGTCCTTATCATTTAGGACCTTGGAGCAATTTACCCCCTTTTGTTCTTGATTAGAAAATAATGGAATATCGAACAGTTATTAATCCAGGCACCTACTATAGCAGGCACAGGTCCAGTTAACGTCCTCTGTCTTTAATTGTCTTTCTCTTGTACATTTGTCTTGTTTTTTTGTTTGTTTTTTTAATGTTTCTCATTTTTACAATCGCTAATCAAATAGAAATGAGTGTCATGTAACAACAAAATAGACTGCAAATGCAATCCAGTGTGCAATTAAGATTAAACCTCTGCAAATGTGAAAACTGGTGACCAACACAAATCGTATTAATGTTTCAAGAAATTAACCAGGAACAAAAAAGTGTGTGTCATGTTTTAGTTTTAACTCCTTTTTTCTTTTAAAATGTACTGTAGATGTTTTGGATTTGTAATAAAAAATAACAATTCCAGTGCCTTTCAATCAACATATGCTTGTCTATTTTTACAGCAGCTTGCTTCAAAACATGCTGTAATCTGTACAACAGTGACAGTGAGCATTTTGCTTCAATAAATAAAGACTTTATGTACTGACTTGCAAAGAGAAGAAAGTTACTTACCCAGAGTTGGGCAACAAGTCTGATTTAGGAATGCAGCAACATAAAAACTTGAGCTGATATTGATGTTTGATATAAATATTGCTGTTATGGCTGATAAGCAGTATTTTTTTATAACAAATATATTTCTGCATGTTTATGTATCTATTTATTATCCCCTACCATTGTGACACCATGAAGAAATGACCACACCACTGACATTCCTGCACTGATTCAGTATCTCTGTCACATGCCCAAACAGATAACACATGGACAACCACTCTGCCTCCCAAAACACTCAGACAATAACAAGATAAAGACAAACAGTGATTATTGATATTGGCCTGATTTTGCTTTTCGAGACTGAAACCAATTTGTAAAAAATGACTAACAATAGCCAAGACTGGTGATGGCAGTATATTGTGCATCCCTAATCTGAGTGGCTTATTTGTTCAGTTTAAACTCCAACCAATGCCAGGAAACCAAGCAACTTTACTGAGCTCAGGCAATGAGGATTCTTGTTTGGCTACAAGAATACATGATTTTTGGCAATACATGATTTTTGTTTCCCTTAAATTACTGTCATGCTCAGTTGTAAATGCCACAGACTAAGAAAATTAAATTACTCTGAAGGTTGGACAATGGAGATAGTTTAGGTTTTACTAAACTATCTATTAAAGAACTATTCAGGTTCTTTACTGAATAGTAAAGAACCTGAATTCTTTACTATTCAGGTTCTCAACAGCCCATTAGCGAAACTACTTCTTTTTTTTTTTTAGATAATTTACTACTTAGATTTTGTTTATCCCCATAACGTGGCGAGATTTGCTCATTTGTTGACTTTAAATTAGCGATAGAAAACTAATTTATTTAAATAATTCTTTGTTAAAGTTAAGTGTCGTGTACAAAGCTTCTTGTTTAGGTTTAGGTGAAGTATCTGGTTGCACGAAGTTTATCATTTCAGTTGTATTTCCAAAAATAGGAATGTGTAAATAGCCATGCTAACAGGAAATGAAACTACAAAGATCCTTTTAAGGAAACTAAACTTAAGCTGTTAAGATTTGGCAACAAGTGTACTTTTTTATGTTTAGGAAAAACATGGAAAAACAGTTATTGTGGCAGAGCCAAATCAATAAGCCAAAGTCAGTAGGTCATTTTATGCATAGGAAACATAATTATTTAGTTATGATTAATCACTTCCAGTGAGCCTAGCTTTGTTGTTGTGCTTTGACACCAAAAGAGTTAGGGAAACTAAACTATACTTTGTTAATACAAGGCAGGACATTTGTTTAAGTTTTAGCACCTATTGGAGACACTGAGTTTAGGTTTTCCCCCTCGTTTATGCACCGAGAACCATTTAGAAAACTAATATGACTCGATCTGTTTAAAATATGTTTGAGAAACTCGCTGCAGCACAGGATGATTTAGCAACACTCCAGCGTTACTCTATTCAAGCAAACATGCAAGCTAATCCCACATGTGAAAAACACTGAAACACTGTGCTCTGATCTTTCAGTGTTACTATTTGTGCTACAAGCAATCACACTCACGCATACACACACACACACACACCACACACACACACACACACACTCACTCACACTGTTGCACTAGTACAAGGTCTAGATCATATCAACCTTGCTTTCCACTCGGATTCTATTCATCTCTTCAATACCCCTTTCTCTCCTTCTCTTTGTGTCATTTCTTTCTCCCTCTGAGAAAATAATGCTGAAGGTCTCTTTGGGAAGGCTGAAGAGTACACACTCAGAGAGCACTGCCAAGATTAACACGCACACATGTGCACACCCACGTTCATACACACACACAAGTGAACTCACAAACTGACAAGCACACAGCCGAATGACATCACTGTGCTTTTTGTTTTATGGAGGCGTAATGACAGAGCTCCTCGTTTTTTTTCTCCCCATTTTTTCCCATTTTTTTTCTCCCTTTTCTCCTGTTGCTTTGTGTCTTTCTCTCTCTCTCTCTCTCTCCCTCACACACACACACACATGGACACGCATCTGGTCTCGATTACAAAATTTAGTATGTGCATAGTTCTGGCATTTAGTGGTTTCATCACATGACCAGCTCACCTCTCTGAAGGATTTTTTTTTAGTAGCCTGCTGCAGTGTAGCAGAGCAGGTGGCTGGAAAACTCAACTGTTTTGCCATTATCTTTATATGGATTTTTATTTTTGAGTGACCTACTTAAGATTTTACAATTTAAGGATTTAGATTTGTCTTTTTATGGATTTTTATTTTTGAGTGACCTACTTAAGATTTTACAATTTAAGGATTTAGATTTGTCTTTTAAATTAAATATTTTCGTAAGAATGTCAATAATAAGGGAATTTGACTAGGACATTTTCAACCGGTTGGTTCAGCTTCTGAGAAACTATTGTAATCCTTAGGTAGTTCTTTGTTTTCCTGTTTATAAATTTGTTTGGATGTCTTTAAATATGAACTTAAAAACAGAAAAAAATGCACTGTAAGCACTGAACCAGCTTTTAACCATGATATTGGTAGAATGATGCTAAAGTTTTATTCCACTGACATATTTTGAACTAAATTTGCTTAGCTTTAGAGGTAGTTCTTTTTTTTCTTTTTTCCTTTTTTGACTATATTATTGAAATCTTATTTTTTGTTTTCCTGCTATTGTTGGTCACTACAACCCCTCTTACCTAAATGCACAGCAAATGTCCATAGAATTAAGTAGTGTTGATGTAAAGGTAATACATTCATAATGATTGTATCAGCAGATTACTAGTCAGATCATTAAAAAATGATTATTTCAAACATTACTTTCCTGATTTCAGTCAATCTTAGTGTAACCCTTGCATTTGTTTTTGTCTTATTTAGTCCATAGTCCACCTGCTGGAAGTCCAGAGCGCCCCACTGTGTCCATCTCCCCGCTGCGTCCTCAGAACTCCTCTCCCTCACGCTGCGCTGGCCAGTCGGGTCGTCCCCTCTCCATGGTGTCTCCAGTACCCAGCTTAGGCCCCTCCCCACTCTCCTCCCCGGCTTCACGGCCCATCCTCCCCCTCTCCTCCCCTCTCTCCTGTCTCACACCTCCCAACGTCTCTGCCGTGTTTCTCAACGGTGAGCCGGCCAGTCCGCTGCAGCCGCCTTCTCCTGGTCCCTCCCACGCTCCCACCCAGGGTGCTCTAGCACCCAAAGTGGAGAAGGTAGGACTTCTGCCCACTTTTAAAAGACAACTTCTCAGAATTATAAGTTATTGATTTTTCTTTTTGCCAGCAGCTAAGGGAAAGATTATTAAAAATGTATGTTTTTTTATTTTTAACCTGCATACATTCATTGCTGGCATGAATGTCCACTAATGAAGATGTAGAAGAAGAACAGTATTTAAAAATGCAACACCTTCTGCTAATGTGACTTTTCTTGAGTCCAGAGATTTTGTTCCTCCTGTATATTCTGCCTCTTGTGATTTAATTAACTTGCCAAAGTCAGATTATAAAAGGATTTCGTCAAATGACACCTCATCCTCCTTGTTTCTGTAGGTCTGTATTGTACAGGTTCTACATCTGCATGTGTGCATGCACTACTTGTGCAGACTTGCTTAGTGTCATTTGCCCAGGGCTTTGGTACAACTGCTCAGCGGACCCTTGTGCACCAGCAGTGAAGGATGCCGCCGAAAGCTTGCATTTGTCTCGGCTCCATTTGTTTCACTGTTGGCTTCGCGCGCTGGGACAGCTAATCTAACTACATGGCTGCCTGACAAACAGCTCATTGACTGTGGAACAGCATGCAGAGGCTTTGTTTACAGCAGAGATGGCCTGGAATCTTCTTGTAAAAGCTCGACTCAGAGTTTTGTCCCACGTTTTGATCATATTAAAAAAAAAATAATAATAAAATATGTTGGCAATTCTTTAATCCGCCCACTTGAATCAGGAAAGGTCTGGAATTTAAGTATTTTTTCTGTGAACATTTGGAAGAAGAAGGGTTAGTGTTTCCAGACTTTACTTCTTATTTCATTGTCAAAAAGCTGTATCCACCCGTACAGAGATCCCTTCACCCATCTAGCCATCATTGTTTGTTCATCTGTCTAATCATTTGTTTGTCTGTCCATCCCAGGACCTTCTTTATCCAGTCAACAGAGCAACAACAATCTCCGCTGTGCAGCCTTTTTTAAAGAGTCTTGAATTCAAACTTGAAATCTGAATTTTGCCTCCACCAAATCTCCCCCAAAATGCTATAATTATAAGAGCAACAGGTGTGCAAGTCAAACTCTTACAGTCCAGCTCATATTTTTGCTCGTTTGAACAGGACGAGACAGATACAACCAGGTCTGAAGTCATATTTCACTCGCGAGAAAATGATAAAGCAGCTATGCCGACACGGTTTAGGTTAAATCTGTGCTTGACACACTGTCTGGAGCACAGCTGCCGCTACAGACCATGTCGGTCTGGATGCTGCACACTAGTTTCCAAAAAGACTGTACTCACGGGGCAGCTGCCAAGGAAAAAAGCTGTCAAGAGTGCTCAGAGGATTTCAGGTCCCGAAAAGTGCAGGACATGCCAAGAAACATGTTGGAGATGGTTTAGATATTACTGGCCTTAGTTTCCATTTAAACAGAACTGTGTAGAACATATGTTTCCCCCTTCAACTTCTCAGTTTTCTCCAAATTAACTCAAAAATAGTTGTGAAATGCCGCCATCTTGGTCTTAAGACGCGTTAAGACACGAGGTTATCATAATCTACTGACATGGATCAGTTCTTCAGATTTTATTCCATTGTATTCCTGGATTTTACTTGGATTTCCTGTCGTTATCCAGCATCCGCTCCACTAATTGCATCAACCCTGAGCTGTTTGCTCTCTATTCCCAAACACTAAGATGAGACTTCATCTTATTCGGTGAAAAATACAAGCCATTTCCTACGGCACTGCTTTTAGCCACATGTCAAAATGTGTGCCTTGCTTTATGCATGAAAGAAAACATCACAGGAACAAACGGCTGAAGCTGAATGATGGTGGGATAAGTTACATGTGAGTTAATGCTGCTCTCTGGTGGTTTATTTGGAAACAGCGCTCGTGGGTCTGTGTGCGCTCTCTATAAATATGTCCATAAACAGACATTTATAGAGAAGCACACTGAATCACAAGAGGCAGATTAAGCCTTTAAGCCAGCAGATGAAAGAAGAGAGCGAGTGATTATTCACATTTTGTGCCATTTCAATCTACCTCCCTTCTTCTTTTTCTCGTCTCCTTTCTTGCCCCGAAAATCCCTCTTTCGTTATTAAATCCATCTCCCACCTTACCATTTTCTCCTTGTTTAGTGTTGTTTATTTCACTGTCCTCTCCTCTATCTCTGAAATTAGCAATCATTCTGTTATTTTTGCAGGATGATAATGTGTGCTACCAAAGCTCTGAGCGTTTTTTTTTTTGTGTGTGTGTGTGTGTTTACTACCTTGCCACACTCTTAACAGCTGCTCATTATTCCAACTATTAGCTATAAAAGATTTATGTTTCATAAAGAGAATAAAGGTAGGAAACACTAAAATGTCCATATTTGGAGAAAAGCACATATTTTCGGAGGGAATGCTCTTCAAAGACAGCAGAGAAAGCTATCTTTGGAGAGCAGGGGATGCAGTTGGCTTTTGGTAGTAATCCTGCTGAGTCTAAATGTTTTCACACTCTCACAGTGCTTTGTTGAGAGCTTGTTTCCGTGCCATCTCTCCTCTGTGCTAAGGCTGCACTTGAGGAATGTGGCTTGTTTGCAGTGATGCTTTTTGTTTTGGTTTTCATCAGCCTTGCTGTGTGGGTTGTTTTAACAGGAACTTGGGGAGAATGCCAAGTCCTGACATCAGAGTAGTTGATATGGCTGTTTGTTCTGTGTCTGACAGATGAATGTATCAGCTAATTTTGCTTCAACAATTGTTACCGTGACTGTGTAATGAATGTCAGTCAAAGAAATGGTCTGTAAAATATTGCTTGGGAGAACATCAAGCTAATATATTTCTGCAAAAAAATTCCCCTGTGGTCACTCTGGTCAACAGCCAGCAACAATAAACCTATTTGTGCTTGTAGACGCGTTTCGTATTGTACAGTTTCCTGCTTTGCTGTTTTTAGGAAAGAATTAATCTAGACTAGAGAAGCATTCCTTTTCCTGATGTTTCTGAAAAGCTTTGACATGCTGGCTCTGTTTTTATCCTATTCCCATGCCTTCTTAACTTTAAGACATGGTTTTATTATTTGTAGCTCAAAAGACCAAATTATTTTGAAAAGTCAATATAAACTGGCACTATTAGCAACCAGTATGGCCAGCATTACCCTATGTATTTCTTACAAAACACAGATCGTACATTTATAAAAGGAAGTCAGCATTTCTAAATCCAGTATCTGCCATAATGTTAAATAAAAACTCAAAAGAATTAACATATACAGTTGAAACCAGAAGTTTGCATACATCAAATAAAAAGACTTTCTTTTCTCGCTGCCTGAAGTTACATCAAACCAAACTCCTTTTGTTTGAGGTCAGTTAAAATGACCAAGATTATTTCTACTTACTAAATGCCACAATAATAAAAGAGAGAATCTGTCAGAAACGTATTTATTGATGTCTTCAAAATCAGAAGTTTACATACGTTTCCTAGGTATTTATTGCAATTGCCTATGAACTGTTTGACTCGGGCGGAGCATTTTAGGTTTCCTCTCATAACCTTCTCACAATAGTTTGCTGGAGTTCTCTCGACAGCTTTCCTCCAGAACTGGAGTAACTAAGTTAGGTTACTCGCCTCACTCACACAAACATTTTGAGATTTGCCCACAAATTCTGTGTAAGATTGAAATCATGTCTTTGTGACAATCAGGCCAAAACTTTGACTTTGTTGTCTTAAAACTACTTTGCCTCCACTTTGGTTGTAGGCTTAAGACCAATCTGCTTCCAACCCTTAACTTCTTCACTGATGTCTGTTAATTTTGCTTCAAAAATAGTTTAAAAATATTTATGCAATATTCCAAGTGTGCTTTAATTAGTTTTTATCTCATAAATATATTATTTTCACAGGATCTTTGCGTAAAGCTTCCACCTCTATACTGTACATTTCCCTCTCTGTGTCCTTGTCTGTCCAACTGCAGAAGGAGAGAAAAGCAGCAGGCTTGCTAAAGCTCTTGTCAGGGGCTGCGGCCAAAAAGAAACCACGGTCACCGCCGTCCTCTCCACTCACACATGACCCCTCGCAGGCAGGCCAAGGGGCCGGGGCCACAGAGCCCACCCACCACCCTCACCACCTTCACCACCACGGCCGCTCGGGCTCCTGTCCGATGGCGTCTCAGGGCCGAGCCGGCTCGTGCCCAATCGAGAGTGATATGCCAGGGGCAATAGG
The DNA here is from genome assembly GCA_033032245.1 of Poecilia picta. NCBI lineage: Eukaryota > Metazoa > Chordata > Actinopteri > Cyprinodontiformes > Poeciliidae > Poecilia > Poecilia picta. The sequence goes on along the minus strand of CM065354.1, from coordinate 34,776,048 downwards.
GCTGGAGCCGCTGCACAGGAAGTCCGGTTCCCTGGATACCAACTTCCCCATGTCGCCCCCAGCAACACGTGCTGGCAGCGCTCTTATGGTCCTCCGGCCTGAGCCCAAACCTTTGTCGAGAGAGAGGTAGGTTTGGGAAAACTCCGCCTATATAGGTGCAGGCAAGAGCAGATACCACCAACTTTTAAAAACTTGCTTATGAGGCCACATCTGCAAACAATAGGGAGTATTTTCTGAAAGTGTTGTAGAATTTTTGGATGGAGGATTTTGGCAGCAGGATGTAAAGTAGTCCTGAGAGGGTGAGTAATCACTAAAGCATAAGCAGTGCAGAAAACATTCTGAACCATCCAGAGGCATTTCTGGGACCAATAACTCTTCTGTCTAGATTAAAAATATGACTATGGTTTTCTGGAAGGGACAGTTGTAAATTGCCTTGGACATGCATTTTTTCTCCTTGGATTTTTCATTTTTGTCAAGTTTTAAAAGTCCTATGTACTATTATGGTATTTTTTTGTCATGCACAAACACTAAAAAGTGCATAATTGTAAGGTGACAATTAAGTTGTGAAGTGAAAAATCACTCAATACTTTGTTACACAACCTTTGATTGAAAGCACAGCTGCAAGTCTTTTGTTTCCTCCAGTTTTGCACATCCACAGACTCACCCTGATATGAATATGCTTTGATGTAAATCATCATCATGCTTTGTCCTTGTAGAAGACGAACCTCAACACGGTGTCTTCCGATGGGCTGTGTTTATCTTCATTCATCTCGACATCCTTCCTAACAAGCTTTACTGTTCCTGCTCAAGAGAATCCTACCTATTTCACAGTGGTTCACCATACATAGAGTGCTGATACAGAAAGTTACATTTTGGTCTTTTTCACAAGTTTTTGTCTGTTATTTTGTCTGTGGTGGATGTTACTTTCTAATTGCTTTTAGTTTTCAACAACAGCTTTTTTTCATCCAGTTCTTATATAAATAAAAGAGGCACAAATAGGTATCCTGCCATCAGATTCTCTGCAGCGCCTCCATTGTTACTGTGGTCACTATAGCAGCTTCTGTAATTAATGAGCTCTTGGCTGCTGTGTCCTTCATGGTGCTGTTTGCTTACTGTTCTCTAACAATCCTCTGTATCATTTAAATTACTCAAGAGTACCTAATTTCATATTTTGGTGACATCTGACAGAATTTGGTTGCAAAGGATTTTGTTTCTGCAACCAGTTAACATAGAGAGAACTGAATTCAAAAACATGCCACACTTTTTAGATTGTTCTCTGTATGTCCTTTACTTTTACCAAACCTGTTCTCTAAAACACATCATCTTACACACGGAGGCTTTTTTGCCTCTAGAGAAACACACAATTGCAGGGACTTATGTCATATTACATTGGGGAGGAATGAGGCATTTTTAATAGTTGAATATATCTTTACTGTCAGCAATAGGCTACTGTAGAAAGAGCTGGATAGTTGCTTTTCTCAGGAGAGAATGCCCGCTGTATAATGGAAGAAGTGTGTACAGACATCTAGCATATTTGGTAATCAAAGTCAAATATCAGAAAATACTTTGGTGGGAATATTTTACCTAAACTAGCTAAAACATTCTAAATGTAGTAAAAAAAAAAAAAAAAGTAAAGTTTTGTTTTGTCTTGTCAGGTATCGTGTGGTCGTTCCTTACCCGCCTCAGAGTGAGGCGGAGATTGAACTGCGGGAAGGGGACGTGGTGTTTGTTCACAAGAAGAGGGAAGACGGGTGGTACAAAGGCACCCTGCAGAGGACGGGACAGACCGGCTTGTTTCCCGGCAGCTTCGTCGAAAGCTTCTAAGCTCCAAGACGGGACAAAAGAGTTTAACCCCGTCTCTGAGTCACACACACACAAAAATATTTCACACAAACACTAGCAGCATCTACACGGAGGTTGGGCTGATAATTGGTTTCACAGATTCTTTTATTTCTTTAGTGGATCAAAATTCATGAAATTTTATGTTTCATTTTCTAACCTGCCTTAAGAAACTAACTCTTCAACCGTGGAAGGAAAAAGAATTTCTAAATTTTCTGTTTTTAAACATATCGAGCAATATACAAGTTTTAAATGAATTCATGTTTGAGCACAGCTGTTGTCTACAACTTTCTGAAATCCAGATTAGTCCAGCCAATTTACACACACTTCACTAAGCACATGCAGCCCCTTACACAATGATTAGGACCCCTGGTATAACATGTAGAAAGTCTTAAAATGAATCTATTCTTTTACTGCAGAAGCATAATCTCACACTGAAAAATGTACCTGAATTAGTGCACATTCATTCAGTTTACTGATCACACGGTGTGTAAAAACCACATCTACAGATAGTTTGTACAAAACTGTCCCCAATGTTTCTTGATGGTTGTTAGCTAGATCTTTGTTGAAAAACAGTTTAACCTCGGTACCTGTTCAGAAAACTTAAAATGTCACAGCTGAACAGTTTAAAAAGATAATATACCAGATATTGTTAAATTAACCACTCTTTTTCTTGCTATTCCCGTCTCCAGCCCAGATAGGTTTTTATTTTACTCTAAAAAAAAAATATCTACCCAATCTAAAAGTTGGCTTTTTCAGAAAAGTTAATTGTGAGATGATCTTACAGCAGCAAAAGATACATTCATTTAAAGACCTACTACTCTTATTTACGAGGGCTGCCAATAATTGTGGAGGTCAACTGTAGGACATGGCTTTAAACCAGCCCAGCCTCCTGGATGGAGTTTACCTACAACTCGTGCTCCGAAGCTACTGAAGGCACAGACTCTAAGAGCACAGAACCATGAGCCATGCCTCCCAGATCTCCTGTTTGGCGTTGTCCACCAGCAAACATTAGCACAAAAATTATTAGCTCTGTTTTTCCACTGAGACCTCAGAACTTGAATCCGGGTGCTTTCTTTGTTTGAGGAGTAAACATTTACAGCCAGGCAGTGAGGGAAGTACGCAAGCCTGCACTCCAGGATCTTCTCGTCTACTCTGTGACCGCGAACACACGTTTGGTTTCAGCCCAGTATATGTTGACAATGCATGTAGCATTATTATGTTTCTTTTTATATGTTGTAATAGGTGTTTGTGTTGTCCTGCTGTGATGATCTGTCACAATTTATTTAAAGAAAAAAAATGGCAGAATTAGGACATCCATTTTTCTATTTATGTGTCTTACATGACTGAGAAAATATTTAACTTTTTTTTACTTTTTGGCTCTCAAACTTCAATTTAATTTCAACTGACTGGCTTGTTGAATGTAAAACGAAACAGGAAGTCACAACGAAATGCTTCTACAGTCTGTTTTTTATAAAGTTGTTTTTGAACTTTAGTATGAGAATAGACACAGAAGAAATGCACTTGGTGATATTTGTTACAACTTGCCTCCATACTTACATATACAATATTTGAGCACATCAAGGGATTTTATTTTATTTTTTACTTCTGCTTGTCTTTTTAAGCAAGATTTTTCTAAAAGCAGGCACAAAGTAGTTTGGTACAATAAAAAAGGTTTAAATATTCTAAGTTCAATTTTCAAAATACTTGTAGGCGACTTCACCCTTTTCTGCCAGACAGGCATTAACACCTTCCACAAAGAGCCACAAAAGCTCATTTCTAAACAAACTAGCAGTTCACATAGTGCTGTCTCCAAGCATAGGGAAGAAAAGTAGAGTGAAAGAGAAAAAAACTGCAAATAGAAAATTAAATTCTAAAGCCCAGATTCTCATAAAAGTTGCTTTCTATATTGGAAATGATTAGCACACAAATGTAAGCCTTCTATAATGAAATGGTCATACACAGTACAGTGGGATACCTGGCAAGACGCACTTCTGCATTAATTACTGTGTTGTGTCCTGGATTTGATCAGACTGTACTTCTGCTAAGTTGTTAAAGAAGCTCTCACCAACAGCACAAACATTATTTGTGAAGCCTAGGTCAGGTCCTTCCACTCACAGCATTCTGTGAACACTCATTTTCTTTAGGAAGGAGCTTTTAACTCCCTGTGGAGGGTGTCAGTGAATATCTGTCATTGGTCTTGTGTAATATTCAATTTTCTAATAAACCTTTTTTTTAATTAGTTTTAAGCCATAATAATGAAAATGAAAGTGAAACAAAACAATTTAAATAATTTAAATGTCAGTTTGTCTGACATAAATCCATATGATATGAATTTTACCTGAATAATATTAACAATTCTTTTTCTTGAAAACCTAGTAACATTTTTAATCTGACTGCAACAACATTGTTTCACCATAATGAGAGGAGAACCTGGATCTTCTCTAGTTTTCATTTTATTCATATTAATCTTTTTCTCCCTGTTTGTGAAAGCACAGCAAAGCTCTGACTGTGACAGTGAACAACAGACTGAGAGGTCAGCAGCCAAATTGTTGGATTTTTTTTTTTATTTCAGCCGAAGCACAAACAACTTATCAGTCAGGTGCACAAGTAGAAAGCTCTTTGTCTGACGAGATAAGCACACAAGGGTCTAACTGACACAATCCAGATCAACAGATTGGTTTACATCGCATAGAAAAGCTGAAAGAAAGTGACCTTTGGCTGTTGTTTTTTATATATATTTTCCTGCATTTTTAGGATATTTTAAGTGTTTTGTGTGTTATTATTTGTGAAATGTAGAACTGACCAAACTTTAAAGACTTTGTTGTTGTATTTCTTTTTTTTTTTTTTTCAAAGCACATATTTCAACTTGAGTTCTCTTAAGCTGTTGCTTCCACTCGCTTTATCTATAGATCATTTCTAGTAAGTTAAACTTAAGTCTCATATGTATGTGATTTTTTTAGTCACCTTATTTATTTGTTTCACTTGTAAACAGATTTAACAAATTTATTAGATCAGTTAAATTATTGTCAGAACTGCTTACAAAAATTTTAATTTTAACTTTTCGTCCAAAACTTTCCGAGGAATATTTGTATTTTTTCCAGAAGCACTAAAGAGCAGGTGAACTAAAACACAGCGTCCTTCAAATCTTCACAATAAGAGCCTTAAACCTGCGTTCTTATCTTGTCACATAAAGTTAATGAAAATACCTTACAGGCTGTGTGCTAAAATCTACACGTAATAATCGCGATAAAGTTTCTCGCAATATTAAATTCTTGTTTATGACAATGTGACTTTTATTGTGTTTGTGAAGGATTCGTGAAACATTTGGGTGCACCTAAATGTTGCCAATGGTGATGCATGTGGCTAATTGTTAGGTGCACATGTAAGCACTGCTCTGACTTTGTATCGAACAAATTCATAAATGCTGAAACCAACCAACAGGACATGGACAAGCCTTACAAAAGCAAGCACAAAGCAAAAACAGCACAGACGAAGAAAATCCCTAAGTAAAAGAACAGCTTTAAAAATGAAAGATAATTGATTGGAATTCACAAGAAAATGATTCATCTGGATGAGGAAATCCTCAGAGGAAAAGAGAATTATTCTTAAGATGAAATCGTTTTCCTCCAACTAGGTGTGGGCTGTTTACGGTCAAGGTGTGCCAATGTTTTCAAAAAGGATAAAAACGTTCATAAAATTGTATTCACGCATCTATCTACTATATTCCACTTAGCAAAGATCAGGTCGCACACTTTAACAGGTCCACAAGGGAAACCCAGACATCTCTGGACCTACAGTCTCCAGGCCCCTCCTGGACCCCAAGGCATTTCCAGCCCAGGGTTTATGTAGGGTATGAGGTCCGTCCAGCGAGTTTGGGTTGTGCTCTGGGGACCCAGTGGGTTGTCTTTAAAAACCTCCAAACAGAGACACCCAGGAGACATCATGGTACGATAATCAAGCCACCTGAGCTGACTCCTTTCAGTGCAGAGGACCAGCGTCTGTCCTGATAGCACTTTCTCTAAGCTTGAGTTTAGTCACTTAGTCACAGGAAGATCATTTCAGCTGCTTCCTCCTTCTAGAATCTCTTCTTTCTGTCTGCCATGATTCACCTCTCATGACAATGGGGAGCATAAACAGTCTGAGCTCTTCCCTTTTTGACTCAGCGATTTCTCCAACCCAACAGGCCACAGCATTGCCAGCATTACTGCTCATGAGGTCAAAACCTGTCTGTCCCTCTTACAACCCATCCTGCCATCATTAAAAACAAGAAACCATTTTTTAAAAGCATATTAAATGTTCTTTTGGTGCAAAGCTATGTTAATAAAGTGCCAGGAAATGCTTTGAAGGGAACAAAGTTTTCCTCTGGCTGTATGGAGCACAGAGGAATGAAGACTCCTACAGTTTTCCATCGCTTACAAGAAACACAAATTTTTTCATTTCTTGAAATATTTCTTGCCCCAGAATCATGAACAGTCATGATATGGAAACTCAAAAGGGCTGCACCCTGTTTTACTCTGGGTTAGCTAGGAGTGGTAGCAGTCCATACGGCCTGATCAGATAGCCTGACTAATTTACCAGCAAATTTAAATGAAGTGCACGATTTCAAAAAGATATATTCTGTCCAATAGATATTCTCAATAAATAAACAGTATTATATGTTTAATGTTACTTTAATAATACTACAAAAGCAGCAGTAAGAACGTTTGTTTTCTTGGTTGCTAAGAAAAGCCATTCGACCATGTAGAGACATTAGTGTTTGTTGTGTGCTAACAGTGCAGTATTGTTACTGAAGGTTTGGTACTGTGTGCAACAGGTCCCAGCTCGCATGTATCTGGACTGCATTCAGCTTTTTAGATTCGGCATTGAATTTACCCACTGTTAAGTTAACTTTAATACGTTTTTTTAGTTTCACAAGCTCAAATTTGTTATCTGTATGAGTGTCGCTAGGGCTTCTTTGTTCAGTGAGTAAAAAATGTGCGTATTTATCTCCAGAAATGAGCAAAGAGGGACGAGTCACTATGAAACTTTTGCGTATCAGTTCTTGGAAAAGTCGGACTTAGCATATCCCCATTGGCCTTTGAAACCTGTCAGTCAAACCTCAGTGCCTACAAATGTCACACAAATGCATGGTGTTTATTCTAGGGAGAGCAGTGCCGTCTTTCCATGCTTCTTATACAAGTGTCAGCAAGGCGAGCCTGCGGGTTCATTTGTAGTCCTCTCTGTTTTGTTGGGCCCGATAGCAGCAACCAGCAGATCCCCAAACAGCTCCGCACTGGTCTCACATGAGCTTTTCTTTGTCTCTTTGTGGGCTTGCTGACTCAAGAACTCAAATATGTATCGTTTCCAATTTAGAAAAAAAACAGCCTCTTATTTGTGTTGGAGATCATTGAATCTCAGAAGTGTGTGTTTTATTTTTATTTCTGTTGGGGTCGATTTTCTTTGGGGAGGGGGGATAAAAAAACGTTTACAGCTGTCAAAATGTCAGGAATAAAACCACTGCACAGTGGTCACTTTAGATATAATAACTTGAAGCGCCAGTTTTTTTAAAAGTTTTTTTTTTTGTGCGTGTGTGTTTGTATTTTTAATTATGTGATCTAAGGTTGTCATTCGCCTCACAGCTTCCTGGTCGTATAAATGAACTAGCTGAAAAATTGCGGTGAGGGCTTCAGAAATTAAATTAAAAGCAGGGAAGAGTTTTGCTCATTCTTTCGAGGTGTAAGCATTATTTGGCTTGACTGAGGCACGATACTAGCATTCATTGTCAAGTGCTAGTAGCACATTCTGCTAATTTATATTTGCGAAGAGCCTACGGATCCTTACTTTGTGGAACCACCGTTGGCTGCAACACCTTTCTGATTTATATTTGTAAAAACCATTTATTATTAGCCTTCAACTTCATAATTATGTCCAATTTTGTCTTCGGTGTATAACAAACAAAAAAAATATCCCAATAAGTTTGTGGTTGTGGGAACCTGAATGGGTTTTCTGACAACCATTTTTGAGCCCAAACGCTTTTTGTGACGCTGTCAAGTTATCTACCAGGAAGCTTGAGTTCCCAATCTGCCATTTTGTATTAAAACGCCATATTTGTTCTTACAGATACTTGAGAGAGTCTGTGTGTGTGTGTGTGTGTGTGTGTGTGTGTGTGTGTGTGTGTGTGTGTGTGTGTGTGTGTGAATGCAAAGCGGGAGGACAGAGGCTTCTGTATGTAGCTCTTTACACTAAAAAGAAGAAACTCTATGACAAAGCGTGGTGCAACACGGACGCTCATGCCTCTTCAGGACTGACTCGTGGTGAAAACTGTTGGTACTGTGGGTGAAACAGAGAGAACAAAAAAAAAAAAAGATTATATATAGATATATGATTCTATATTGTCCAGAATATTTATAGGCCTTTTGTGCCATTGCAGTCATGCTCTGGACTGGCACCGTCCAGCCATTTCTACCATGTGATCATTATACATCGTCTTGTACTGATGACCCGTGGTTGATATGATTGTTTTTTTTTTTCATGTCAAGTGCATTTTTCGCAATAAATGCCTTTGTTTTCAAATTTATTTCCCTTGCCTGTGTGTGTGTGTGTGTGTGTTTTTTTTTTTTTGTTTTGTTGCTATTTTAACCGCCTGCAGCTATTTAAAATGCAGTATGATTTGGAGCAAACCTCATTTGTGTGCTCTGATATACTAAAACAAACACATTACCTGTATTGCACCGTTTTGAGTTTGGCCCCCTCAGAGGATTCCTCCTGAGAATCATCTCCTGCCCTAATGAGAACCACCTCCACACACAATGAGCTCGTTACGAGCAACGCTGCAGGTATGGTTGTTTCACAGAAGTGTTATTGTCCTCATCAGTGCAGACATGCCCGGTGATGGATGCCTGTTTTTGGCCTCCCCCTCCTCTCGTCTATATCCTCCCCGCGTCTTATCGCGCCCCTCTTCTTCTCCAACCAAACACTGACATGGATGAGGTGTGTAATTGGCAATTTCAGAGCATCTCCAGCACAGCAGCCCCCCCCCAACTCCCCCACCTCATGACATGACAACCTCATCTACCTACAAGTCGAGGGCGTCTTCGATCATCACCTCCATTTGCATTTAGAGTGACTGGCAAAAAAAAAAAAAAGGTTTGCCGGGGTTGTACGTGTGTGGGAATGTGCGCCTGGATTTATGCTCATTCAGAAAAACTTGACTTTAAACGCAGATATTTGGCATTTGAGGTGAGCAGGCGGCTAATTTAGATTTTCTGCAGAGCCGAGATAGTGTTCGCCTTGCGCTCTTACTCACAAACAGGCCTTTGCTGTGCTTTTGGCTCAGAGTAAAGCTTCTCCTCTGGGTGTCCTGGGCTCCTGCAGGGAATCAATCAGCGTTCCTCAGCTTTTACGCCAAGCCCGTCTGTCCACCTGTCTGCTTGCTGGCATTTAAGTCATTTGAAGGGCAACGGAGCCAGAGGGGGAGACACTGCAGCGTACAAAACCCTCACGCAAAAAACAAGGTAATCCCTCTGTAAATGTGTGCGCTCATAAAAAAAAAAGGGAAGAGGTGGGGAAGGGAAACTTCTTTAGCCCGTTACAGCAAAAGGAAAAGCAGGAATCCTACTGACGCGTGCGGGCATGTCGGCTTTGGAAATAACTCATTTTCTATCAGAAGGATGCTTTATAATAATAATGATCAATTTAATTTATAATGCACTTTTCATTAATAAAAATCTAAAAGTGCGACATGGTGCATATAAAAACATAAAATCAGCAGTCAAAAACAATAAAAAAAGACTCATTTAAAAGTGGGGTAGGCTTGTCTAAAAAGGAGTTTTCAAGTCAGTTTTAAAATCAGATAAATACCATATAACTGATTAGTAATTTATTGATTATTGATTAGTAATCTTGATTTTATTTCAAAAACCAACACAATTGTAGACTCCGTTTTATATATGTCTGTAGTATTTTTTTCTTGCAAGATTTGGGATAAAACATTGACCTTTTAGGGAGACGTGCAGTTATTGGGTTTTATTGGGTTTCATCCGTCAAGAAAACGTGACATGGAAGTTAGCATCCGAGATGGGATTGTGGTAAAGTGTCCGTTTGATGGATTTCTTTTTGGATTCTGGACTAATCATCTGTTCTCTTTTTAAAGATTTCAAGACCGGAATAGACCTTCACCCAATAGATTCTTTGTCCAATCACATATTTTATTTTAATTACTAGTTTTCGATTTGAAATCCAAGGGTCTTTTTCTTGTCAAAAAGCCTAATACCTGTTTTGTACAAACAATTAAAAGGGTAAAACATAGAAGGGGGTGAACACTTTTTATAGACATTGTAAATAATTCAACATCCAATACTATCCCAAACTGTTGGATCCATTAATCATTTCCACACACCAAATATATTTTGTTGTAAATTACTTCTTTTTATACCCTAAATTAAAATTGGCATAAATTTGCCCAAACTTCTGCCGAGGTGGAAAAAAATAAGCAAACGCAATGTGTCATGACAAAAATACAAGGATTTATTTAAAAAGCAAAAAAAGATTCCAAATAATACTGTTTACTCCGTAAAAACAAATGTTTTATAGTATAGCACTGATGTTTGTGGCAGTGTGTGGGTAGTGTATGTCTACGTTTCATACACTTAAGGCACTATTTGTAAGTACAATTGTCAGAAAAAGTGTCAGTAAAAGTGAGTCAAACCAGCACCACAGTGTTCCGTTTTAGATTTACAGTACAAAGTAAAATGAAAATGTGGATAAAAAGGAAAAACACATTCCTTCTATTAGGTTTGCTCCCTTAACATCGGTACAATATAATGCATAGTTTACTCATGATTTGCAGCAAAAATCCACTGTTTGCGGCAGTGAACAAAGGGAGTGAAAGAAATATGTTCATAAATAGATCCTGTAATATATTCCAAATCAGAAAAAAAACAAACTTTAGCAATCCTGGTTTCAGAAAATCTTAGTATCTCTAAATGCACAGAGATGGAAAAAGTCAGGAGCAAGCACTTCCCTTTGGAAACAACTACAGGAGGACAAGCACAAAAGATCTTTATACAAAACTCAAAGCAAAAAGAGGAAGAAAAAAAACATAATAAATGCCCTTTGACCTCATTTTTAAAGATGAATGTAGTAAAATATCTTTGAGAAAAGGTATCAAAGTTTAAACTCTTAACATATTTCAAAGATTAAGAGGAAATCTAATTCAGCAAGACATGTATGACGTTTCCAGCTGACATTTAAATTGTTGCATACATATATTAACAAAAATCAAAAAGAAAAATGACCTGTTAGCTGTATTAACATACTGACAAGGAAAGAACTCCAGAAAGTCTGAAAAGGACACAATGGGACAAAAGAGGGAAAATAAGCAACTTATGTAGACATAATACCAAAAATGAATTTCTGTACCAGTCTAAGTGATTTGTAAACAGCTTTTGAAATGGTTTTTCTTTAGCCTGGCCAAAAAAAAAAAGGATAAATACAAAAACAAAACAATACAAACAACCCCCCCCCCCGAAGAAACTTAAAAGAGATTACAAATACTTCAGAAGATAGTGTACATAGGTTTTTTGGAAACTGTGTTTAAACTTTGGCAGCTCAAGCTAACACATGCTACAGCCGTGGGTGCTGTGTTTTTCTCGTTAGTGTCGTGGACTGGCTTAAAAGAATGTGGACAAAAGGCCACTGGTTACACTGGTCATAATGATGTGCACTTCGGACCTCTTACGTCTTCACATGAAGCCAGAACTGAAAGACAGAATAAATTAAGAATGGATTAAGATAAAAAATTTTTAAAAAAACAGCTCAAAATTCACCATAAGTGCCGACGAATGCTGAGCCGTAAGGCATAAGCAGAAGAGTTTCACCCACTTCTTCCGGTCCTTGTCTTTCTTCCCGTTGACCGTGAAGCCAGGGGGCTGAAGCAGCGCAGCCGCAGTTTTTCTATTCCCGAAAGAAGTCAGGTCGTTGTCCAGGAGACGCTTCTTCTCCTCGAGAGCTGCTTTCTCCTCCGCATGCAGACGCTTCAGCTGCTCAAAACGACCCTGCAGCTAAAACGCAATAAAAACAAACAGAATACACATTTTAGAAACATTAGAAATATGTAAATGGAACAAAAGTAAAAATTTTATTTTTTTCACTTTTTTTTGTTCTTGATTTGAAAAAGCAAAAAGAAGCTTAATTTTATAAGCCGATTGATTCATCAGGAACACATTTCCGGTTGGCTTGAGGCTTTTTCCTAATCCAAACAGTCAATCATTGTTCGGCTTTATTATCAGAAGTTTCGTTTCACAACTCGGTTCTGAAGTAACTACTTGTGTCCACGATTCAACCATTTAGCATTTAAGCTGTGCTGAAGTTGTACAAAGTAAAGGTAGTCCTCCTTCATTACTCCACCCACTTTGTTCGATGAATCAGCATCATTTGCAGCAAAAACACCCAAATGAAAAATGATGCTGCCACTTCCGTACTTGACAGCAACATATTTTCTCCTCGACTCCTCCAAACAGCTCAATCTGTTTTGTCTGACATTCATACAAATGCAAAATGGAGTGTATGTATGTATATACATGCTGGATACCTATGAAGCCTATGGATCTAATGTTTTCCTATTATTTATCAAAATTGCCTGCTGAAAAAATCATTTGATTCTGCAAAAACAGTCTAGATGGGTCATTAAAAACCTCACATTTATGTAATATTGATGACAAAATATTTGGTTGCATCAACCTAAACTCAAAAGGTAAATAACAGATAGTTGGAATTATATTAATGGGCAGCCACGAAACATTAAAGACATCTTGCCAGGTATCGTATATTTACATACCTCCCTCTCAGCCTCCTTCAGCTCCGCTTCCTTCTCCTTCACCCTCTGCACAAAAACCTGCCTCATCTCGTCCTCCCTCTTCTGCAGCTCAGCCAGGAACTCCTGACGCTTGGCTTCGTACGTCTGCTGTAAACTGTGAAAAAAAAACTAAATGTATCTGGACTTCAGGTTCAACCGGCGAGCCGGCCGCTGCAAAACGAGGTGGAGGCGTTGCGGAGCGTGTGGGCCGCTCACCTGACCGGCTTGCACTCCGGGTCCGTGTCCTTAAATCCCATCTCCTCTAACTTGCAGCGCCGGTAAAGCTCGTAATGGCGTGTGTGGGTCTGCTCTCTCAAGTCTTCCATGTTTACACAAATGAGCATCTCCCTCAGTTTCACAAAGTCACAATGGTGCTCGTTTTCCACTAGGAGGAAAAATGAAACCACTTTCGTTTGAGCCGGATTAGAACAGAAAACGGGTGGAATGACACGGTCTTGTTTCGTTGTGGCTGAAATACAAATCCACACTGACTCTACCTTGAACAACGCCCCACGGGTACTGGCGAGCTTTCACCATCTTATTGCCAACACACACTTCCTCTGTGCTGCCTACGACAGCAAATGGGAGATGGCCCTGAAAGAACGGAACAAATTCAATAAATTATTCGAAAACGACGAACTGAACAAACTTGTGCCTTAATAAATTAACTCAGCCTGCAAAACTCTTGCATAAGAACATTTGGATCCCGCACAAATGTACCGACTTACGTTCATAGTGGTGTTGACCTTCGCCACGGTCTCGTCGTCAAGCGGGAACTGGTAGATCTGAACGCCGTTGCTGACCAGTTCGCTCATGATTTTGATCTTGAACTTGTGCAGCTCGCTCTTACTGATGGTGTCCGCCTTGGCAATGACTGGAATTATGTTCACCTAAAGCAAGAGAGGGAGCCGTTGTGGATTAACACAACAGCAGCCATAAAAAATATTCTTGCTTTCTTTATGTTTTGCAATATTTACAATTTCTGAACGAGTCATTCCAGACAGTCAAAAAACTTCACAGAAATCAGAATCAAAGCAACACGTCACGGCAGAGTCCAAAATGCTGATCAGTAATGGGTTAATAGTTACTAACTATAGTAAATCAAAGATAAATAATAGCATTTAAATAATGTAAAAATCACTGAATTTATTGAGGAGTATTAGATTTTTGACCTTAAGAAAACTGAAGAGAAAAAAATGGTCTGCAAAATCAAAACTTTTCCATATCTAGTTTTATTCTGTTTTGTCTAAATAATAACTCTGTTGGAGTCATAAGTAAACCCAACTCATAAAAATCCATCTGTCCCACTGCATCAGGAGTCACAAGTGGCTTTTTGGACCATCTGCAGAGGCAAGATGTGATAAAGAGCCAGGTAATGTATTTAAATGAAGATTTAATAACAAATGCAGGTAAGCAGTTGCAATATTTATATATTTATTGCAATAGACTAATTGCAATAAATATCCACAAAAGATATTTATTATCCACAAAAGCAGGGTCCTGGAGGGTGCATGGGAGTTCGTCCAACCAGTCTACATGTGTTTTGTGGACTTGGAGAAGGCATTCGACCGTGTCCCTCGGGGGGCCTTGTGGGGGGGTCTCCGGGAGTATGGGGTACCGGGCCCTTTGATACGGGCTGTCAGGTCCCTGTATGACCGGTGTCAGAGTCTGGTCCGCATTGCCGGCAGTAAGTCGGGCTCGTTTCCGGTGAGAGTTGGACTCCGCCAAGGCTGCCCTTTGTCACCGATTCTGTTCATTTCATGGACAGAATTTCTAGGCGCAGCCGAGGTGTTGAGGGGATCCGTTTTGGTGGCCCTAGGATCTCATCTCTGCTTTTTGCGGATGATGTGGTCCTGATGGCTTCATCAGATCGTGATCTGCGGCTCTCGCTGAAACGGTTCGCGGCCGAGTGTGAAGCGGCCGGGATGAGGCTCGGTGCCTCCAAATCCGAGGCCATGGTCTTGAGCCGGAAAAGGGTAGAGTGCCTTCTCCGGGTCAGGGGGGTCGTTCTGCCTCAAGTGGAGGAGTTTAAGTATCTGGGGATCTTGTTCACGAATGAGGGAAGAAGGGAGCGGGAGATCGACAGGCGGATTGGGGCGGCGTCTGCCGTGAAGCGGGCGCTGTACCGGTCCGTCGTGGTGAAGAGAGAGCTGAGTCAAAAGGCGAAGCTCTCGATTTACCGGTCGATCTACGTTCCCACCCTCATCTATGGTCATGAGCTTTGGGTCATGACCGAAAGAACGAGATCACGGATACAAGCGGCCGAAATGGGTTTCCTCCGCAGGGTGGCCGGGCTCTCCCTTAGAGATAGGGTGAGAAGCTCGGTCATCCGGGAGGGACTCAAAGTAGAGCCGCTGCTCCTCCACGTCGAGAGGAGCCAGTTGAGGCTCGGGCATCTGGTCAGGATGCCTCCTGGACGCCTCCCTGGTGAGGTGTTCCGGGCACGTCCCACCGGGAGGAGGCCCCGAGGAAGACCCAGGACACGCTGGAGGGACTATGTCTCTCGGCTGGCCTGGGAACGCCTTGGGGTTCCCCCGGAGGAGCTGGAAGAAGTGGCTGGGGAGAGGGAAGTCTGGGCCTCCCTTCTGAAGCTGCTGCCCCCGCGACCCGATCCCGGATAAGCGGAAGAAAATGGATGGATGGATGGATCCACAAAAGAATGATTCTAAATGCACCAGTAATATTCTCTTGGATATTACTGGTTCTAATATATAAACCTTAGGGAAAAAAATATTTTTTATAGGATTTTCTACAAATATTCACCCACATCATTGAAAAGATGTTGGCATTTCTTTTGTTTTAAAATCTAAAAACTGACATAAATGATGGTTCTTTAAATGCAAGAACACATTTTCTGCAGTAGATATTTATCAAAAATTATAAACTGTTTTTATTTCAAGTGGCTGTGTGAGGTTTGCATCCCTAAACAAACCTTATTTAGCTGGACTGAAGGCAAAATGTCTTTCATTTACAAAAGGTTGCAGAACCCTGGCATAGATAAATAAAAGAACAAAAATTAATACAGTATGTTCTAAATTTTCTCATCTGAATGTGATGAGTAATGAGTTAATATCCAACTTATAAGTAGACCACTTCAACTACATGTAAACAAACTACCTTATTCATGGCTTGAGTTTAAACAAAACCTAAAAAAAAAAGACTTCACGTTTCTTTCTAAATCTAAATCTGTTTTAAGATGTGTGTAATATAAACCATGTTTTACATGTTATTTCAGGCCCAACCGTTCAATCACCCCACATTCCTCTCTGTCATCTCACCGTCCCATGGAGGGGCTTGGAATGGGTTTGTGCCACCGGGCGAGCTTCTGGGTCAGACCACACACACACACACACACACACACACACACACACACACACACACACGCAGAACACACACTGCTCCCAGAGGAGAAAACAAAACGATGCTAGATCTGTTCCAACAGCTGTCTGAGTGACTGACTGACTGTCACTGCAGCAGACTCAACAATTGGCTCTGTGTGTATCCGTACAGTGACACAAAAGGACAACTCGAGTGTGTGTGTGTGCGTGACGTGGCTCCAGCATTCCCCCTCGCTCTCTCTATTCCTTTCACACGCAAATCCAGAGTTACTGCCACTCCGGAGCAACGAAACCACACAAAAACTCACAGACGTAGCTACACACACACAGACACAGACACACAGATGGAGAGGGAGGGCGGGGGGGGGGGAGTGAGCGAGAGCATGGGAAAGTTTGACCACTTAAAGAGGGATGGGGACGGATAGAAAGGCTGATAGTGAAGCTCTCCCAACATTCACACAATAAAACCACCACGACATAGTTTCTTCTGAAACCATTTCCTCTTTTCTCTGAGGCACAGTGGTTCAACACAAGTCCTCAGGAAGCATTATATTACAATTTAAATCTTTATTAAAAAAAAAGGTTTAGGTTTATTTATCTAGAGGAAATATTCGACAGACTGGCGACCTGTCCAGGGTGACCCTGCCTCTCGCCCGGAACGTTAGCTGGAGAGGAACCAGCAACCCTCCCAACTCCACTGATGGACAAGGGTGTAAAGATGGATGGAAGGAAATATTCATTTGCCAGAAAATCTTGCTGCTAAACTGCTCACTGATTAAAACCAATTCAGGGCTCCAGATGGATTTATTTAAATCAAGTTCAACAACTGTTTCAGCTTTCATTTAAAGGCTTTTCATTTATTACTTTCCTCCAGAGTTTTGAATTTTATAACTCCTAATCATATGTTTTTTTTAATATATAAAACATGTGTAGCTAAATAGATCATTTCACTGACAGTTTAACTAATTCGTGTTTATCAAGCCATTTCTATCTCACTTTCTGCTAAAGCAAAACCAGCTGTTTGTCCTACTACTAACACTAGGGGATCAAAACCAAACAAACACAAGGCTGCATTCGCCTGTAGCTTCGATATTAATTCCCCCTCCTGCTCTCAGTGTTCTGAAGCCGAAACGATGAATTACTGAATGACAGGTGATATGATGCTCTCATCTTTTCAGATGGCGTTCATTATGGCCCCCATGGCTAAACAATCACTGGTTAATGGTCGCCTTCAATCACCGCAACATGTTTGTGTAATTTAATCTGCTGGAAAAACAGACCCTAGGCAACGGGAGATAAAAACTACTTCAGTCCATCTCTGTAGCCTGAGATGTGGTTTTACAGGAGTGCCCACATATTAGGCACAAAACACTTCCTGGAAAACCTTTTGGATTTCTACACACTTTTACTTTCAATATGTTACATTTTTTAGACTTTCTGATATTGAGATCCATCCATTTTCTTGACACCCTTGTCCCTTGGTGGGGTCGGGAGGGTTGCTGCTGCCTCTCCAGCTGACGTTCCGGGCGAGAGGCTGGGTCACTCTGGACATGTCGCCAGTCTGTCGCAGGGCAACACAGAGACACACAGGACAAACAACCATGCACACCTAGGGACAATTTGGAGAGACCAATTAACCTAACAGTCATGTTTTTGGACTGTGGGAGGAAACCGGAGTACCCGGAGAAAACCCGCACATGCACAGGGAGAACATGCAAACTCCATGCAGAAAGACTAGGGCTGGGAATCGAACCCAGAACCTTCTTGCTGCAAGGCAACAGCTCTACCAACTGTGCCACTGTGCAGCCCTGATATTGAGATATTAAACTTTATTTCTGGATTTTATTTGTTAAAAATCAAAATTTAAGATCCAAAATGTTAGAGGCATAAAATTTGGTTGTTTTCATCTATTTTGTTTGGCGATACCGGCTAAGCTTTTCTGTGCATCAAACTCTCTTCTTACAGTTTGTTAGCTACAGACCACAATGGTGTTTTTATTATTATTATTATTTGTTCCTTTAAAAGCAAATCTCAAGTCAGATCTATACATATCACTTTTGATTATCTTCTCTTGACAGAATCAAACAAACATGCTCCTGTACGTAAAATTAGGGTAAAGGGGCGAAAAACCCCATGGTTTTCCCCTGATATTAGGGATCTGCTTAAACAAAGAGATGCAGCTTGGGCTAGGGCAAGGAGAAATAAAACTGAAGAGAGCTGGCTTTGCTACAGGAAATTGAGAAATAAGTGTACCTTATTAATTAGGAAAGCGAAGTCGGACTATTTCCTTACAGAGATGACAAAAAATTTAAAGGATCCAAAGAAGTTTTGGAAGACAGTGAAATCAGCTACTGAGCAGGAGCCACTGAGTGATTTTCCAAATTTTGTTTGGAATAAAAGTAAAATTGTGTCTGATAAATTAAAAATTTTAAATTCTTTTAACGAGCATTTTATTTCTGTTGGCTCTCTATTTGAGAATTTAAATTCTTCTGACCCAAATGTTAGCACAGATGAGCTGTTTCTTAATAATGATTGTAATGTTACTACTTTTAATTTTTCCCCTATTTCTATAACTGAGGTTCTCAAAGAATTAAAAAGTATAGATACCAAAAATCGGCAGGACCAGATAACCTAGATCCTTTTTTTCTAAAACTAGCTGCAGAGTTTATAGCAGAACCACTGGCTCATATTTTCAATCTAAGTTTAATTTCCAATAAAATTCCTAGTGTCTGGAAATCAGCATTTGTTTTGCCTCTATTCAAGAGTGGAGAACCGTCAGAGGTAAACAATTACAGACCAATATCTAAACTATGTGTCCCAGCAAAAATTTTTGAAAAATTAGTTGCAGATCAATTGAAGATTTTTTTAGATTCTAATTGTATTTTACAAACTGTCCAGTCTGGTTTTAGGAAGAAACATGGTACTGTTACTGCCACTTTAAAGGTTATCAATGATCTTATTCAGGCCCTTGATAACAAAAAGCATTGCGTTGCTCTGTTTATTGATTTATCAAAGGCATTTGACACAGTAAATCACAAGCTTTTGATTGACATTCTACACAGGATTGGGCTCTCACAACAGGCCACCATGTGGGTAACTGATTACCTGTCAAACAGAACCCAGAGAGTTCAGTTGGCTGGCTTTACTTCTTCTAACTGTACAGTTTTAAATGGTGTCCCACAGGGCTCAGTTCTTGGCCCACTTTTGTTCTCTTATTTATATAAATAACTTGTGTGAAAATCTGTCAAATGCTTCTTATCATTTCTATGCAGATGATTTAGTGATTTACTGCTGCTCTTCATCAATTGTACAGGCAATTCAACACTTGCAGTCTGCTTTTAATGTAGTTCAAGCCCGCTTGCAAACTTTGAAGTTGGTTCTGAATGTGGATAAGACAAAAGCAATGATTTTTTCACACTCTAGGACACTATCTCAGATCCATCCATTACTTACCACTGCTATAGGGACACAAATAGAGTTTGTCAGTAATTATAAATATCTTGGCTTCATTTTAGATAAAGAGCTCTCTTTTAAAAATCACATAGCAAATTTGCTACGAACACTGAAAATGAAGATTGGGTTTTATTACCGAAATGGTTCTTGTTTTTCTCTTAAAGCTAGAAGTAAATTGGTAGCTGCAACATTCCTGCCACTTCTGGATTATGGAGATGTGTTATATATGAATGCTTCAAACAAATGCCTACAATCATTAAATACTGTGTATCATTGTGCTTTAAGGTTTGTAACCGGTAGCAGACGTCTCACACATCATTGTGAACTGTATGCAAAAGCTGAATGGCCTCCTTTAAGTGTACGGAGAAACAATCACCTGATGATCCTGATTTATAAATCTCTACTCGGTTTGGCTCCAGCATATTTAAACTCTCTTTTACAAAGATCTGTTAATTCCCATTCCTTACGTTCCAACAACACTTTTCTTTTGCATGTTCCACGTTGCCGAACTGAAAAAGGAAAGCAAGCGTTCGGTGTGATGGCTCCTTCAGCCTGGAATCAGCTCCAGTCAGAACTAAAGATGTCAGAACTGATCTCAATGGACTTATTTCGAGCGATTCTTAAAAAAAGGCAACAAGACTCTTTTAAACATTGTCATTGTTTTTAAATTGTTTTACACTTGTGCATATGTCTTAATTAATTTTGCTTTGTAACCAGGTTGCTGTCCACTGCAGATTTCTGCCCAGGTCCCCCTTGAAAATGAGATCTAGATCTCAATGGGGTTTACCTGGTTAAATAAAGGAAATAAAAAAAAATAAAAATAAAACGGAGAACGTACCGAACCGTGACTGAAACCAAAGTCCACAAAAAAAACATGACTTTTGTGTGCCGTTGCACTCCTAGATAATGGGTGTCTTCTTCTGTTCTCTTGTTTTCCTTTTTGATTAAAATCTCCCTAATTTGTGTTCTATTTACTAATTCCAGCTGATCAACTCGGTTCTTGATTCTTTTTTGATGCCACTGATCCAAATATGCAGAGATTAGACGCCTTCTGCAGTGTGTTTTTTAAAAACTTCAATCAATCAATCAATTAAATTTTATTTGTATAGCACATTTCAGTAGCAAGGCATTTCAAAGTGCTTTACATAATTAAAATAAAAAATTAATTAATACACCACAGACATTTAATACAGTATGAAGATAGTAACTCTAAATGTTGCTCCTTTCCTTTGTAACACTTATTTTTTTCATTTTGGCTTTGAGTTGGATGAAATAAACACAATACTACATCTCCTGCTAGACTCCTCTACATCTAAATCTTTCTAATGCCTAATTTGCAATAATTCATATCCAAGCTACTGCCTGTGGTGAATGAAAGAAAAGTCCAATCGCAATTACTGTAAGGTTTGTACTTTAACAGAAATAACCTCAAGATTAAGCTTTCTCTAAAGCCAATGTCTGTGCTTTATGTCCTACCTTGCTGTCCAGCTTCTTCATTGTAACGAGGTCCAGGGATTTGAGCGAATGACCCGAGGGGGAGATGAAGTACAGGCAGGCATGCACTCGTGAGTCATGGTAGTTGTGCAAAGAGCGCTTGATTTTCAGCTCCTCCTGAAGGTAAGTCTCAAATTGCTTATCAATGTAATCCACCACCGGCTGATAGCTGCAAGACAAAACAACAAACATCAGTGACAATCTGCATGCACAAGCTCAATCCCACTGGTACTACATTTAAATGAAATTATAATCCCCGAGTGAGAAACTTCTTAGTTGAGACCCTCAAACAGTTCTTAGTCAGACCTTTCTTGTTTGTTCATTTGGTCTCCAAAGCCGACGGTGTTGACCACAGTGAGACGGAGCCTGACGTTGCTCTCCTGGAGGTCGTAGGTCTGAGCCCGCAGCTTCACCTGAGGTTCAAAGTGGGACGACTCAAAGTTCTCAAAGTTGGTGTTAAACAGTGTGTCCATCAGTGTCGACTTGCCAATACCAGTCTCACCTGGAGAAAAAACAAAATAAAGATTTTTCACTTTTTAAAATTGATGAATGTTTTTTTTTTTACTTTGATATGTATTCTCAACAATTTATATCATTAAATTAGGAAATTAAACAATTACTGGTAAAAGTATGACTAAAGTAGATAAATATGATAAAGTACCGATGCAGAGGATATTGAAGCAGAAGCCCTGACTGATGGACTTGTTGACAAGCTGATCTGGGAGACTGTCAAAGCCGACATGGCCAGCTAGGGACAAGGGCCGGGCTCCTTTATCCTGTAGAAAAAAATTACACAGAAAAACATAATTAAAAAGCTCATACAACTACGTCATCTCAAAAATTATATTTACACATATTTGCACACATAGTCTGGTAATCGCCGCCTGCTGCAAAGTCACAATTTGAGTCCATATCTGCTCTTGCATCTGTGACAAATGCCAAAGATAAAAACTTGACATATAGAAAAGGTCATTTGTAGCTAAATAATTGTCAAATCCATTAATAATGTACAATGTGAAAACTAAAAGACAAAAAAAGCAGGTGCAACATCTAATCTACATCAGATGATCAATATTTAATATGGATGTCTCTAAGACATAACAGAACAGTTATTGTAAAGTCAAACTGCGTTGCCGGTGACATTTAAGTAAATGAAAAGAAAATTAATTTCTGGCTTGCAGCAAAACGCCAAAAGACAATAGAAAAAAACACACAAGAATCAATTAGGACTGTAGTGATACAATAATCTCATGATACGATTCGTTACACGATATTCTGCCCATGATACGATATATATTGCGATATTCAGCAAACAATACAATTCAATACACTTTTGCAATTTTCTGAAAGATTTTAGAGGGACAGAGTGAATTTGGTGACATTTTGTGACTGTTATAAAGTTGGATTGAATTAATTTAACTGAAAACTGATTAAAAGCACCAACTACACAATACCTGGCTCTGATTGGACACAGACTTAAAGTCGACAGCTGGACAAAATGATTCAAAGAAGTGGTGAGAAAACATGTTTCTTTTAATTGAAACAGTACAAACTGTAGCTGACATGCATTAGTAAAGTAAATAAAGTACCAAGTTCCTGCTCTGAATAGTTTGATGCCTTTTAAACCTTAACATCTGAAGGAATCAAGCAAGCAATGAGTGAGCAAGGTGACAGTTGGATGTTACGATACTTGCAGATGAATATAGATTTTTTTTTTCTAGGAAAGAAAATATCGATATATATGTGATATCGATGTTATTATACAGCCCTAGAATCAATACATTCCTCTAAAAACTAGTGTTTAAGAGTTTGATGTCAAAACATTATTGAATGTGACATAACCTACAGCAACCCATCAACTGATAATGCTATCAAGTAAAAAACAATTAAAGACATTACAATTTTGAGTTGTTAAAGTCAAATTAGTTAATTTGAGGCACATAAAGAGTTAAAATATAATAAACTACAGGTCACAGGATCACAAATTGTCATATTTAGGCATGTGTATGCTTATTACATTTAAGGGATGTAGCAGTTTTTAAGATCCCTTTTAACATAAGAGAATATCCACCATATTGTTTTTATGTTTAGAAAATGTATTTCAAAATGTTGGCAGCTTGAAAACTTTGGTTTCCTTAAACTCCTCCATGGCAAATTTCATTCAGAACTCTTTCTTTATTCAGTTCTACTGCTTATACACATACTAAGATAACTTTTTAAAAAGTTTGCAAATGTAAACTTTAGTTGACTTTTATAATTAACTTTAATAACTCGCACTAAATTCATATCAGTCAATATCTGATTCGCCATTTGCTTACAATTCAATGTTATGCTAACTAGCTAGCTCTTTACTTGGTAAAAAAAAAGAAGAAAATAAAAAGCGACAACAACTTTGTTATAAAATAAATACAAATAAATAGTTCAATGACTACTATATATGTTACTTTGTAGTATAACTACATTGGTATATATCACATTAAACTTTCAAAAACTTCAGGAACGTTGTAATGTTAGCTTTGGCTAACTTAATGATAGCCGCAGGACACTCCCTGCTCAACTGTCAAGAACAATCTTGTTTAAAACGCAAAGTAAATGAAAGCTCACCGGCTGTCGAGCTACATCCGAGGAAGCCATGATTTTAGCAGAACTTAAACAGCCTGAGCAAACTCACAATTATTTCAACAAAACCAAAACAAAGCAACTTTTCAGCCCCTCGGGTTCTTTTCCAGGACCGACTACACTCGACAACTAGACAGACGAGACCAAACAAAACTATGAGGGGATTTGAGTGTGTTTTGTTTGTGTGTACAGTTGTTTCATAAAACGCAGCTTTGCTGAAATATTTCTAATTCGTCGCTATAATCTACCTTAAGATGATATTGAAATGAGATCTAAACATAATTATGCGCCAAAAATGTGAAATTACTTTATGAAATCAAACGTATACACCCCTTCTTGAAAAGTGGTTCAGCCCAGCTTCATTTTCCCAGGCGCTCCCTGTTCCTGTGCGATGTTGCGAAAATAAAAATAGAATCTGACCTGAAATTGGCAGGTTAGACTTAAAAGAAAACAGTGAGTCTACATGAAAAAAGTTAGCTGAATAATGACAGTAACAATAGCAAAAAATAACTTTTTAATAGATATAATTGTTGATATAGAAAAAAAGCAAAGAATTTTAAAACAAACAAACAGGAAAACAGATTTAACACCCACCACACAAAATGTGTGTGTGTTTTTTAAAACAAAATAATAAAATAATAATGGCGCAATTATGCTGTTTGGTACATTTTCGGACTGAAGGTGCGTTTAAATTCATTTTCAGATGACTGTTTTTCAACTTTTCTCTTTGGCCTTTGATCCTGTTAAAATTGTTAATTTGATCTCCTTTTTGTTTTTGTCATATTTTCTTGTTAATTTTTTTGCATGTTATTGTACTTTCTTTCTACTTTAAAAACATTTATTTTTATTCTAATTCTTTATTAATTAATGTCATTATTTGCAAAATCACGCCTGTTGGTTGATTTTGCAAATAAAGCTGACCTGGTTTGTATGGAAGAGGATTAGGGCCACTGGGGAAAAAAAGTCATATTTTCTTTCTTCAGTAGCTCAGAATTTTTTTTCTCTCCGAATTCAGAGGGAAAAAAGTAAAAAAAAAAAATAAATAAATAAATAAATAATAATAATAATAATAATAATAATAATAATAATAATAATAATAATAATAATAATAATAATAATAAAAAGAGTGCCCCCTGGGTCACTTTTTTTTCCCCTCTGTATTCTGGAAAAAAAAAATTTGGGGGGGACCACTGTTTTTTTTTTTTGTTTTTTTTTTTACTTTTTCCCCTCTGAATTCGGAGAAAAAAAAATTTCTGAGCTACTGGAAAAAAAAAATCTGACTTTTTTTTTTCAGTGGCCCTAATCCTTTTCCGTAGGTTTGGCATACTATTTGAATGTGCAGATATTAACCATTTATGTCCCTATTAATAAAATTGCGCCTATTAAACTGCCTAAGATAACAGCATGCAAAAATTATTAATCAAAATTAGTTGAACGTAGTTCGATGCTCCTTCTGCTCGGTAAGGAAGCTAATGTACCGTCTGCCCTTCTTTGCATTTATTTAAAAAGAATAATGCAACAGCAGACAGAACTTTCCTATTTGCTGGAAGCCTGATCTGCAAGGAGCACGCAAACGCAGCATCCTCCATTTACGTCCAAGCGCGCCCTCTATTGGCCAGAGTGTGGCATACAGGTCCTAGCAATTGAAATGAGAGGGAGGAGGAGATGCTGTCATCCGCTGTGGCTGAATCGACCAAATTAGAAAGACCATGGGTGTATTCGGAAAATCTGTTATGCCGCTAATCCATTCGTAACTGCGGTCACTCGGAGACGTTCATGAGGACGATATGGCGTCCCAGCAGTGCACGACGCAAGCCGTGCACGAGTTCCTGTTGGAGAAAGGAGGGAGGGTCCGACAGATGGAGCTGATCGATCGTTTCACGGATCCTGGTGACTGTGATGACCAGCAGAAAGAAGGGGCGGGATGGGAGTTGCTGAGCGGCATTGTCGACAGCGTGGGTTTCGTGGAAGTGGAAAACGGGGTGAAATTTGTGTGCTTGAATGGCTGCGAGGGGTCGGTGATGCGTCAGGACGCAGACGGCCGCGTTGATGCGGAGTGCAACGGGAACATCCAAGAGACGCTGGACACCAAACAAGTGAACGGCAACCCGGATGAGGACGGAGAACCAGCAGGTGAGGGGGGACGCGATATTATTTAAATGCGCCTATTGTTTATTTATTTTTGTTGTAAGACCTCTAAATGCCTGGGCGATTGCTTGTTTAACTTGGAGTTATTGTTATTTTAAGCTCTGGATAATGTAATGCATTTGTTGAATGTTTAAAATGAATCAATATTTTCTAGATCAATAAAAACCTTGCAAAGAAATTACAGGAATCATTCAAGGAATAAGAATCTCATTAAATTTATTCTCAGTGAGCTGCAAAAGCAAGATCACTGCTGTACCTTTTTACATTTATCACCATAAACTAAAACGTCTCTCACTCTTAATGTGATGGAGCATTTACAGTGTGTGGGGCAAAACGATATAAATGGGAAGGTTATGGTTTCACAAATAAAATTCTTAAAAGTGTTGCGTGGATTTTCCTTGATGTCCCTAAAAACATAGTACAAACAAATCCATTTGGATTGTTGAATATTTAAAATTAATTTGTAAAGTCCAGCGAAGATAAGTGTAAATGCTTTGGATTTCTTCTGTTCTATTTAAAGTACATTATTAATCCGAGGGAGATTAAGTATTGTTGATGACTTTGTACATTAAAGAATCTCCTGTAGTAGTCTCTGCTACAACGACACAGAAGAAGCTTCTGACTGCAGACACTGTCGTTGCTTTGCTGTGTCATAAAGAAGATGCTCAAGGCTGTCAAATATATCTTTCATTTTAGATAGCATTCCTTTGTTCAGCGGTACATCATCCAAAACAGAATATGGTACAGATGTAAACTTACAATAACAAGCTCACAATTAAATGCATGAGGTTGTGGTTGTAATGTGACAAAGCGCAACAAAGAGCACTGTGATGTGTTTTTTTTTTCTCAGTTTAATAACACATTGTGATTGTCCTACAGAAGCATCAACCTCACCCAGTCTGGACAATGACCATCAGTCAAATGGCAACGAGCAACCTGCAGCACAGGCCCAGGGTAGCACCGAATCAGGTACTCCTACCACTGCAGGAGGAGGAGAGGTGATGCTGAGGGACAGGAGGAGGCGAGAGTCTGCGCCAGCCATCGGGACACACGACCTAGACCAGGCCCACGCTGCTGGCTCCCACAACCAAGTGGCGAGAGGGACACGTCGGGTGTCTAAAGGATCCCAGCGAGCCATGCTGATCAGCTGCCTGTCTGAAGACAGCGCACTGGAGGGGCTGGAGTCTGTGGGGGAAATACAAACGCCGAAAGGAAGCCGCAGGAACTTCATAGAGCTGATGATGAGTAGCTCACCTCACGTGAGACATGCAGAATTAACGTTTTACTTGTGTTGCATTCACTGTATTTGTATGTCTGAAATGAAAGCGCCTAAAGAGAACTTCCCGTACGTGGCAGGTTCGGAGGTCTCTGATCAACCGTGGCTCACGCATCCGAGACTCTGTGCGGAGCGACGGCGACTCGTCGTCCGTCCTCTCCTCGGCCACGGACGAGGACAGCTCTTCTGTCACCCTGGACCCCCTTGAGCACGAATGGATGCTCTGCGCCTCAGATGGCCTGTGGGAGAGCCTGCAACCCCTGTTGGCTGTCGAATCGAGTCTGGTTGCCAAAAGAGATTTTGTGACCGGCTTCACCTGCCTCCACTGGGCCGCGAAGCACGGCAAGGCTGAGCTGCTTTCCCAGCTGCTGGACTTTGCCAAGGAGAACACTATACCTGTAAATGTGAACGCAAGATCAAGTGCTGGCTACACGCCGCTACACCTGGCTGCCATGCATGGACACACACAGGTGGGTAGCAGGGAGTTGGGTATCATGTGTTGCCCTGCCTTAGTGTAGCTAAGTGCAGCTGCACACAATTACCAACAGTCTATCTGCTCAGTTAGAATGAGTGCCTTGGCTTGTAAGTGCAAACAGCACTTGTAATGACTTTCTTTCAGCAATGGGTTTCTTTTTGCCACCTCTAAAATGCTACGAATCTTTCGTAGCATCTGGCCTAGGTGGACAGTCATATCTTGGTAAAGCTGCATTTGGGGCTGTACTCGTTACAATTTTGAATGATGGATTTGAAGAGTGTTCAAATGTTGTTTTTACCTTGACTTTGCTTTGAACTCATCTCCGGCTGACCTGTCAAATGTGGCCTTTGGTCTTCATGAGACCAATTCTCTCTAGCATTAGTTACAAAGAAGTGGACTCCATGGGGGAATTCTGGAGTCACCAGACTTCACTGAAGTTGACAAAATAGCAACTTCTATCATTTTTAATTCGTGGAAGAAAAAAAAAGACATGTATCTATTTTCCCCTAGTTCAGTTATATGTGTTGGTCTATCGCATTGACATGCACTGAAATTTTGGGATTCTGATGTGAAAAAATGTTTGTAAAAATGGCAAGTGGTTGGAAATCTCTTACAAGGACTAATGAAGATATTTTACTGGCAGGTGGTTCGTGTGCTGCTCTCCGACTATGAAGCGGACCCTGAGGCTCGGGATTACAGCGGGAGGCGAGCCATCCAGTACCTCTCCCCGCTGCTGGCTGCTGACCTGGAAAGGGAGGGGTTGGTAACCTCACCTGGACCGGAGTCAGATACCGAAAACGCCAATGGTGGCAGCAGCAGAACGCGAGGCTGGAGGTTGCCCAAAGTCCTCCAGGGCAACCTGAAATCACTGCGACTGCTGACCTCACCGCCAGAGACGTCGGAGGAGTCAGAGAAGACCAAGGGGGGCTTGCAGAGGAAGTCGTCCCTGAGTCGGCTGAATGCCCGGCTGCATCGTGGGCGCCACCGAGCCCAGATCATCCACAGTGCCTCCTTCAGGGACACCGGTGAGGTAGGAAGAGGAGAAGAGCTGCCCAGGAGTCCTCTGAGAGCCAGACCACTGTCCAACCTGTTTGGATAAAGTTCTACCAGCAATACAGACCGAGCTTCATACATTTAAGGTTTATACTTACATTTAAAATCTGACAGGTCAGATCTCAAAATAATAAGACACAGAAAATTTTTTGTCTATATTGCAGAAATTAACAGAAATAATAAAAGTATGTTGTTTTGAATGAGTTAATATTGTTCATAATGCAGTGGTTTCTGTTGGGCACTATTGTGGCAGAGCACAGAGCATGTAGCGTTTTATTGCACTTGGCAATACTTTAATTGAAAACTAACTGTTTTTGTTTTTCACCTTTTTTTAAAAGGACTGTTTAGGACCAGCTAAGGCGCATCACACAATTTTACACTGAAATTACTTTCCAGCAGGTTTATCTCAAAGCGGCTCAAAATGTAGAGAAATAAAAGCCGTTTGGATTGACTCCACTGTATTCTCTAAAACTATATCTCTGTTTTCAAAGTAATATATTTTTAGGATGGAGTTTCTACATTCCAACTCCATGTAACTGGATGGTGCTCAAGTTTTTTTTGTAAAGTTCTATAATGTTTTTAATGTAGCAGATTTTAATATTCAACCTTTTACAGACACCTTGTTTGCACTTGTCACTTTGAAGTTATTGGGGGTTTTTTTAGGACAAGTTGAAATACCTGAAATGTGTTTCAGGTTTTAAGTCTTATCTTTAAATTTAAATGATACCTCCATCCCACTGGATGTGTCTGATTATATAACTTTTCCTATTTATCTTCACTTTAAGTTAATTATAGTAGTAATAGTTTCTACCAAATAAAAAAATAGCAAACAGAGATTGTCATTCCTTTTCTTTTAACAGAAATAAAAGAAAAGGCTATTGCTGTATGGTTCCAGCGTGGAAATGCACAGAGCACAGAATTTGTCTATTTTCTTCTGACAATTATGTACCTCACATTCACTGATATTGGTTATTTAGTGACGTTTTTAGTTGTGTCTTAATAGCTATTTAAGTTTTTGGGTACTACAAATGGTCACCATTAAGAGATATATTTTTTGGACCTTCAGCTCTTCATATTATTCAAAGTTTACACTTCTGTTATGCCACATATTTGCAGCTTCTTGTTCAATCAATCAATCAATTTTGCAGAATGACTATGTAGATAATTCTGGCTCTCAATCAGATAAGTGATTTATGTAAGAGGCTTCCTACTGAAACGGGCTCTAGTCTTCTATCCCTTATCAATGCAACCTTGCATTTACGCAATTGATTATTATGTATTTATTTGCTGTATATTTATGAGTA
Organism: Poecilia picta; assembly: GCA_033032245.1. Taxonomy (NCBI): domain Eukaryota; kingdom Metazoa; phylum Chordata; class Actinopteri; order Cyprinodontiformes; family Poeciliidae; genus Poecilia; species Poecilia picta. The sequence continues at coordinate 34,746,212 of CM065354.1, read as the reverse complement.
GCACTGAGAAGACCTCCTGATTGGTTTCCCAAATATGTGAACCCTAATCGCTCAGTGACGCAACCCAGATTTCTTGAATGTTTTCTTTGTATTTTGTAGCATTTGTACTAAAATCATAGGACTCTGTGTTGTTTTCTTTTTTTTCATTTAGAAATGCATAAACTAATATATGTTCTCGACTGCATGACGTTTTAAGTGCTGCTCGCTCCATTTTCAATTGTGAATTGCTGTCAGTGTTGTTGGTGATATACTGTGAAGTTCTTCAGTGATGTGTGATCATGTTAAAGAGCCACTCTGTCATTCTTGTTGTGTTTGACTGGTAAATGTGAAATAAAGCAATATTTGTTTTCATTAATACACGGGTTTGGAGTAATTTATGAAATATATTCTGTTGCTGTCACTACAACTAACACTTTTAAATAAGATATTTGCCATGTACAGATCAGCTAGAAAGAGAGAGAGGACAGGTCTGCTAGTGGTCAGAGATGTGGCATGGAAAAGCCCTACATTTCCAAAAGAATGACCTATTTTATCTGCTTTGACTGCTGGCTGCCACTGATTGTGTTTGTGTTGTGATGCTGAAGAATTGATGATCTGATGACCCCCTGGATCAGCTTTGGAGCTGCACATACAGTAAATCCACAGCTTCCTGTCTGTGAGCTGCACAGCAGCAGACATTTTCACAGCAATCTTTTACTCTGCCTTTTTAGAGTGTTTACATCTATCTGTTGTTCTGTTTTTTAAAAAATATGTGTTGTATGCTGCTTTAAACAGTACGAGATTGAAGGGATGTTGTTTGGTTTTTGTACGCCAAACCCAGAAAAGGCTTCCAGGGATCATGAAAAGAGCCTGTGGAATCCAGTGTATCCCTGGGCAGCCTATCTGTTCAATGATGACTGCTGATTGGGGCAGAACAGAGAGGCTGTCTGACTGCAGCTACTGACCTATATACACACACTAAAGGGGAGTAATGCCTGTTATGTAAATTCCTCTACCATCTTTTCAGGGAAACCGTGCCAACTTTTTTGCCTAGGGGATTTTTTTTAGGCCTAATCCATGTCCAGCACATAGACTTCTCTCTGTTTTTGGCTGAACAAATCACTACAGTGACCATGACATTATACAAAGCTTAATGTGTGAATGGTCATTAGTGAGACAAATGCTCACTTAGGCTTTTGTTTGTCACATGACCAACAGTGCTGTTAAAAAGATAATTAGAGATTTATGAAAACAATTAAAAAAATTATTCAGATTAATTATAATGAGACACACAAATGTCTTCATGTACCTTAAGCGGTTTTACATTTTATCATTGTTTTTCTCAGATTGTTATTTGACAGAGCAACACATATCCCAGAAAGCCAGAGAAAAGTTAGAGCCAAGAAAGGTTTTTTTTAAACATAAGAATCCACTCTGCGCACTACACTGTTCAAAGAACTGTACAAAAGTATGGCACAACTGTAAACCTACAAAGAGAAGCAATATTTGAAGATTTGTACACTGATGTTCACTATCCTGTCTGACTGAGCTTAAGCTTTTTTACATTAAAGAATGGGCAAAACGTCTTAGGACGCAGAAGCATTGAGCCAGTTGCCTGAATATACATTTCAATTAAAACATAATTCTTTTTATCCCAAAGGGACATTGAATATTGTTGTAACTCATATCATTCAAGTACTTTCAAAATGTTGTGAATGGCGAGGCATTGGCAGGAAGTTATCTCCGGTGGCAGTCTTTCTTGCAACAAATCTGAAGAAACAGCTGACTGGAGGCATTGCTGCTGTATGACAAATAGCAGAGGGTATTTTTACAATAACAATGATGAGACCATCAGTTGTTGGCAGTGATAACCCACCTCTTTGCTTTTGCCACTCCTTAAATCTCTCTCTGATTGTACTGTTAGAAAGACGTAATGGACAATGGAGGAGATGGTTCTGGAACTTCATCTTTTTTCTCTCTCTCTGCTCTTTGGTCCTGCTCCACATCCATGAAGCCTCCGTTTCAACTCCTATGGGATTCGGAGTCATTATTAGAGCTTTTAAGATTCTTATCAGGTGCTCACTGCTATTAAAAAAAACAAAAAAACATCCTGATTGTTGCCATAGTTACACATAGAAACAACCAGTGCCATCAAAAAGTGTTTGAAAATAAAAACAATTAAAGGGAAGAATCTTTTTAACCTGCAAAGCATCCAAATCCAGAGGGAATTCTCTATACCTCAAATTCTATTTCGCACATAAATCTGTCCGTGTTATATTTTATGTCAAATTCTTTTCATTTGTGATTTGTTACAGCTTCACTTACTTCTCTTTCTTTATGGTAGCTTTTGTACCCCTTTATTTATGACACAAATGTCAAGACAGTCACTGAGAGTAAGGACAGAATCTGCTGCCTGTTTATCTTCCATCACACCAGGTGGTGTCGCTGTTTGCAAACACAGTCGCGCTTGTTAGACGTCGTTTCGGCGGAAGGTCAAAGTGCACTGCATTCATTTTGGTGCTGTGTTTAGGTCTCTATGGGTGATTTCTGTTCTGCATTACAGTAACATCGCCACTGTTTTAGCAGGGAGTGTAGCTGATGTTCGGTAGGTTGTACTTTTAAATAGTTACAGCTAACTTTATACACCGTAATCTAAAAAAAAAAAATAAAAAAAATAAACAGAGTTCTAAAGCTAGTTATAAAACAAGAAGCTAACTAGCTCCGGTGTCAGCAAGGTGCCAACTCCTTATTGTTAAAACGCTAACCGTCTTCACAGCTAACTCAAGACATTTTGTTTAAATACTTAAATGTTTTATGAACTTTTCGTATAAGAGCCGTAGTTGTTTAATTTTTTTAAACTTCCGAGTTTGTCTGGATTAGCTAATGCTACATTTGAGCTAATATTGTTCGGCAAGTTAAGTCAGAAGAACTATTTGATATAAAAATAGCTCGCTCGATTTTCCTGCTCTGCGTTTGACCCATGTTTACTCGTTAAAGTGCATATATATATATATATATATATATATATATATAATATATATATATATATATATCTAAGTAGTTCGGAGCCTTTTGCATTTAACCTGAAACTCAACATTTTTGCAGCTATCCGCAGCAATGACCGCCACCATCGTGCATGACACCACGGAGGCGGTGTGCCTGTCTGCCGAGCACAACCTGTACCTGAAGCCCATCGCCAAAATGACCGTCAGCGTGGCTCTGCCGCAGCTCAAGCTGCCGGGCAAGAGCATCTCCAACTGGGAGGTGATGGAGAGAGTGAAGGCCATGGTGGCTCCGGAGCAGTTTTCAGCCCTGCGGATCTCCAAGAGCACCCTGGACTACATCCGCTTTGAGGGCGAGGTGGAAAACAAAACCGTGGTAAAGAGCCTGTTGACCCGGCTGGATGGGAAAACCATAAAACTCAGCGGGTTTACTGATGTTCTCAAGGTAAGGCTGACACTTTTTTTTTTTGCCTCAGTAAAGGCCTTTTCTGCTGCTTTTGCTCGGAAAGCTGGGCTTTGATGTTTTGTTTGCAATAGTGAAACATGGAAAACCTGATATTTTTGGTAAACCCACAGTAACGGCTACTGAGGTTTCATGTTTTTAGTTTTACTCTTTTGCAGCACTTTGTGATCTGTCTTTCATAGTGCTAAATGAAGTTTTATCTCATTACTTACTGCCATAAATCACGACAGGCTTTTCAAAACTTACTTTCATCTGTTTATCCATTCATTTATCAATCTATGGATCTATCTGCCCTTTTTTAAATATATATTTCCTAACACTTTTGGAATTCATGTGAAGCTATGGGTGCGTTCACACTGCAGCCTGAAGTGACCCAATTCTGTTTTTTTTTGACATAATGCGACCTGTATCCGATCTTTTCATGGCAGTGTGAACAGCACAGGTCAGATTCTTTTTCGAATGCGATCCATATCCGATACGTATCCGATTCAAATGAGACTTAACGTCCAGGTCTCATTCATCCGAACTGAACGTTACTGATTCTCAACAAATCTCACTATTATGCGTCCTGAAGTGGAAAGAAAAACAACAACCATGACGGACTATATGAGGATTAAGTTGTTAATATGTTGCTGCGGCAGGAGAACAACTTCAAATATGTAAGCTAAGCTCCACCGTTAGCCTCCATGTTTACTTCCGCAAACACTGAGCACTAATTCTTTTATGGTGGTTGGCAGAACACCGAGAACGCTGACTCTACTGCGCCCTCTACTGCGCATGCGGGACACTTTCAGGTCGTTTGCCCGTTCACACTGCAGGTTGTATTTACTAGCAGTTTGAACGGCCCAGCAAAAAAATCGGAATTGCCAAAAAATCGGAAATAAGTCACTTCAATATTTGCAGCTATCCGATTTTTTTGAGGTGTCTCCGCATGCGGGACACCTCAAAGTGTCCCGCATGCGGAGTAGAGGGCGCAATAGAGTCAGCGTTGTCAGTGTTCTGCCAACTGCCTTAGAAAGAAGAAGAGTGTTTGCGGAAGTAAACATGGAGGCTAACGGTGGAGCTTAGCTTATATAGTTGATGATTAAGTAACAACTTAATCCTCATATAGTCCGTCATGGTTGTTGCTTTTCTTCCCACTTGTGCGTATCAGTTCACAGAATAGTAAGATTTGTTGAGAATCAGTAACGTTCAGTTCGGATGAATGAGACCTGGACGTTATGGTCGCATTTGAATCGGATACGTATCGGATATGGGTCACATTTGAAAAAGAATCCGACCTGAGCTGTTCACACTGCCATGAAAAGATCAGATACAGGTCGCATTACGTCAAAAGAATCGGAATTGGGTCACTTCAGGCTTCAGTGTAAACGCACCCTAAGATGCTGCTCTTGCACCAGAATTTCTCGACCTCTGATCTGCCTCTCTCTCTCTCTCTGCTCAGGTTCGTGCAGTAGAAAATAAGGTGGATTTCCCCACACGTCACGACTGGGACTCCTTTTTCCGTGACGCCAAGGATATGAATGAGACTCTGCCGGGAGAAAGGCCGGATACCATCCACTTGGAAGGGCTCCCATGTCGCTGGTTCAGCCAGAGAAACAGCCAGTTCCCGGACCGGCCGTCTGAGGCGGTCCTCACTGCTGTATTCCAGGCGTTTGGAAAGGTGGAGATCGTTTCAGTTCTGAACTAAAAGCATTGTCAAATGACACATTCTTATCAGGTTCTATTAAAACAATATACATGTCAATGTCGTTTTTAGGTTCGGCATGTCGATATCCCCATGCTGGATCCGTACAGGGAGGAGATGCTGGACAAGAACTTCAGTACTTTCAGCTTCGGGGGTCACCTGAACTTTGAGGCTTACGTTCAGTATCAGGAATACTGTGGTTTCACCAAGGCTATGGACTCTCTGCGAGGCATGAAGCTGATGCTGAAAGGAGACGACGGAAAAGCTGTAGCCTGCAACATTAAGGTACTGGAAGAGATCCAATGAGAATTTGGTAGTGAGTTTAACTGCTGATTACAATCTTTCTTTAAAAGCTGGAACTTAAGAATAACAGTGGGTGTATAACCCTTCAGAATAACCGTTCGTATGATAAGCAGCCATTTATGTCAAGAAAAGTCTCACTGTGTGAGATGCCAGTAACGCAAGGATGAGACTTTATTTTAAAGCAAATAAAGATAATTGTGATAAAGATAAACATTTTTAAAATCAGTTTTGCACCTTTCTATATTAAAGAATTTCATCTTTAGGCACATCTACGTCTGGTGGTTATTTAATCATAAAAATCTCTGCAAGCTCTTTTGTCTGCATGGCTTATTTCAAATCCTGACAATTAGTTTGCTCTTTGTTCCTCATCTCAGTCATCCTTAAGAACGTGAGGGCTTTGTGAATGTTTCTTTCATCAACAGCAATCTCCTTCAAGGTCATAAATGTGACTTTCTTGTCTTGTTGCATTCCATAAACTGTTTCTGAATTGCTGTGGCCACATTACAGCCAAGTAGGGGTTTAGAAATGTGATTGTTCTAGTCAGGCACAAAGTAGCTTTGAGACCTTTTAAGGCAATGAGACTTGAAGCCGCATCATCGGTATTTCCAAGTTAATGAACATCAGATTAGGCAAGTCTTCTAATCCATAATCTAAAGAAGGATGAGGACAAAACAGAAGAGCCCTGATAATGATTTTATTAGTCTTGTGTCCAACAGTAGCTCCTTACTGATTATAGATTATTGAGTAAAAGTATTTAAAAGCAGCAAACTAGCTGGGCAAGATGCATTGCTGTATTTCAGCTGAGAAAATAGATTTAGTTGATGAAGCTTTCTTGTTTTCTGTTGTTGTTTTTTTTAAATTAGGTTATATTTGACACTAGCAAGCACCTGAGCGACGCATCCATCAAGAGAAGAAACCAGGAGAGGCTGAAGCTGCAGGAGCTGGAGAGACAGAGGGAGGAGCAGAAACGAAGGGAGAAAGAAGTGGAGGAACGGCGGAAGGAGGAAGAGAGGTATGACGGAAATAAAGAAGGAAGTTCATCAAGAATAAGAACTCCAAAAAAAAAGAAGACCCACAAAATTATTGTTTCCTGCTTCAGAGATTCTGGTAAAAATTGTTTTACAATTTTTGACATTGACAGGACTACAGAATTTTTTTTTCCCTAAATCGTTTATTATGAAGAGCAGTCTTATTGTTGGTGACTGTATTTATTTCCCTTTGAGTCACAGGTAAAAAAAAAAAATACTTCCAGCTGCAATTATTTTCCATTGAAAACATGGACATTTGATCATCTGTCCAGGAAACAGAGGGAAATGGAAGAGGAGGAAAAGGAGAGGAAGAAGGAGGAGAGGATCCGGAAGCGAGAGCAGAAGCTGCGGGAGAAGGAGGAGCGGAGGAATCTGAAGAAGGTGAAGAGGCAGCAGGAGCAGGAGCAGAAGAAGCTGCAGGTGAAGATCGCCATGGAGGAGAGAAGGCTGCTGCTGGCTCAGCGAAACCTGGAATCAATACGGCTCATTGCTGAGCTGCTCGCCCGAGCCAAGGTACTAAATGAGCGCAGCACAGCTCTCAATTACTGTCCACCTGGTTACACTGCAGCTGCTGAAGTGTGGAACATTGTAATCAACCCTAGAAAGGACAAAGAGGTCCTGTTTTAATGCTCAGAACTACTAGAGTAATAAATGGGCACGTTATATACAGCTGCAGTAACGATTATTCTAGGAATCTAGTACAATTTTGATGAGACACCTTCTGCTGATTTTTTTTATTTAACCGCTTAAGTGTTTTTATATTAGAAATGCATAAAAAAGGCAAATAAACAATTGATTCGATTCCGTTTTTATACAAGAAAATAAACATTTTATTGCCTGAGATATAAGTTTAATGAACGCTTGATCATTTTTAGCCAATGATATACCTGCGGCTAAAAAAACTATTCTAAAATCAACATGTGAAAAGCTCAGCCCTTTCGGCTCGACTAAGCATCAGTACAGTGTACGGCTGAGCTGTTCACAATTTTTTTTGATGAACTAATTAATTTCTGAATAGAAAAAGGTACTTGATAGTTTTTTTGTACAGAATGTGAGCCAGGTGAGGCAAAGTCTGCCACTTGAGATGTTCTGAGTAGAACATATTTATAGAGTTAAATTTTCTTCATCTTAAAAGCAAAATGGGTATATTTTTTGTAAGGTTTTGGCTTAATTACTGCTCTGTTTTTTTCTTTCATCAAATTGTCTTCTTTTTGGAACTCCAGTTAACAATTAATCGGTTACTAAATTAGCCGACGATAGTTTTGATAATTAACCATGATTAATTAATTGATTCAGACCTACTGTATAACAGGGGTTCACCTTTAAGGATACAGTTCCACAGTACAATTAGAGCTGCAGGGTTTTAGAGGGACAGAGTGATTTTGGTGATATTTTATGACTGTTACAGAGTTGGATTAAACTAATATAACTGAAAACTGATTAAAAGCACCAACTACACAATACCTGGCTCTGGTTGGACACAGACTTAAAGTCGACAGCTGGACAAAATGAATCGAAGAAGTGATGAGAAAACATGTTTCTTGCAATTGATGTGGTACAAACTGTAGCTTACATACATTTGTAAAGTAAATAAAGTGAATCAAGTACCTGCTCTGAATAGTTTGATACCTTTTAAACCTGAACATCTGAAGGAATCACTCTAAGCCTGATGACTGAATAACTCTCAAAGCAAAGCAAGCAGTGAGTGAGAAAGGTGACAGTTGGATGTCACGATACTTGCGGATGAATATCGATTTTTTTCTAGGAAAGAAAATATCGATATATATCGTGATATCAATATTATTATACAGCCCTAGATTTCACTGTGTTTGTGATTGATTTTTTTCCCCCCAGATCCTGAAGCAGCAGCAGCAGGAGAAGGAGATGGCTGAACGCAAAGAGCAGGAGAAGCTGGAGCAAGCGCGTCAGAAGGAGGAGCTGGCCCGTCTCCAGCAGCTGGAGGCCTGTCGGCGACGGCAGGAGCAGGAGCTGCAGCGGGTGGAGGTGGAGAAGCAGCGGGCGCTGGAGCTCCAGCGGAAGGAGAACGAGCTGAGGGAGAGGCTGCTTTGCAACCTTATCAAGAAAAGCACAGCGGCTGCAGATCCGCACGACCTGGCCGGCCCCCCGGCAAAAGCAGCGGCGCCCGATCTTAGCGATGTGATGCTCGGGGTCCTGGGTCGGGTCAATGGGGTGAAGACAGATGAAGGCAAAGAAAAACAAGTGTCTAGATTCGTGCAATCTGAACTTCTGGAGAAAAACCAATCAAAAGAGAGGGCGAGGGAGGGATGAAAAGAAGGAAGAGTTTGTTCGAAGCGCGCACAGCGGGGAACGAGGCTGTGAAAGGAGCTCGCACAGTCGAGGGGGAAGGAGGCGTCCCCGAAGCCCCAGTAGGAAGAGGCGGAGCTTGAGCCGGCGAAGGAGGAGTCACAGGACGAGCGACGGCCATCACCGGGAAGGAGGCGCAGTAGCAGCAGGAGCTCCAGCAGGGGGAGGAGCCTAAGCAGCAGTGGGAGGAGCCACAGCAGGGGGAGGAGCCAAGGGCGTAGTCAACGCAGGTACGGCAGACGAAGGAGTGAGGACTACAAGAGCCACAGCCACCACAGCCGGCGATACCGAAGGCACAGCGACAGCAGGGGGCGGAGCCACTCCAGAGGACACTGAACGCAGCGGAGCAGCTTCACTCGCGTCTCCCGTTTCTCTGCACGAGCCTGAAGTTCAGCAAGCTTCAGAGGGAACGCAAGAGCTTAGAATATGTACAGAAAATTGTTTAATTTCATAGGTAAAACTTGAAACTTCATCACCAAAATGTTACCAGCTGTGCAAATAAGTCTTTGTTGTTGATTAACCGTTTTTAATTTTGTACATGTGTGTTGTTTGTTTTTGTCAGTTTGAGATTTCCTGACAAAATTTTCAGCTAAGAAAAACTAGCAGAGTATTGTAAACTGGTCTAACTGTGACAGTGACATAAATTATATACAAGATTCTTTTTTTTTTTTGACTCAAACTGTTCTTCAAATCACTTTATTTAATTTCTCAAGTGTTTCTTTTTTCCGTATTGCCGAACTGTGGAAAATAAACCAATGGATTTATAAAGACTCTGTTTCAAATTCTTATTAAATCAGTTTATACAGTTGGCTCCTCTACATGTTTTTCCTCCTTCAGGTGTGTGGACCGCTGGATTACAAGTTTCCTTCTGCTCTGCTGGAAATAAACTGTTTCAGAAATGGCAAGCTAATATTTTAAAATGTGTCCGATATCAGCTTTTGTGTTAAAGTAGAGCATGACCGTTTTCCTGATGGTGTGAGACTAAAACGAACAGAAAACCAATGCAGACTGCTGCTAGAATGAATGTCACACTTAAGAGAAAGATTCTGTATGTGCTTGTGGCTCACCCTGAACATGTCTTGCACACACTGGAAGTGGTAATAATAAAGATTTGAATTTGACAAACTTCAATGAAAGTTGTTTTCTTTATTGGGAGTTTAAATGGGGAAAGTAAAAGAAAAGAAAATGAAATGGGTACCCTTTCACCTTTTGAATAACTAACCGTAAAGTAGTTGTGCTGTAGAAGAAAAATTATTCATGTATTTTTAGTAGAAATGACTTGGAAAAAGTGTGGTGTGTTCTTTAATTCAACCCCCATCTTTAATTTGCACAACTATTTTTTTGCTGCATTTTCTGTTTGGTACAAATTTGACTCTAAAACACATTGAACTGATACAGATAGAGGCTTGTTAGTTCAGGATTTTTAAAAATCTACACCTTTTTAAATGACAGGTACAACAGTATTTTATCAGCTGTGTTATTTGCTTTCATTTTAACATAAGTGGACCAAAACATCCAAAGACTTAGGCACACGTATTTACTAAATTTGGATAAATTTAGTAAATTTAGAGCCCCCCTTACTTTGAGGAGGCCCCATAAGGGTAACTCCTGGTGCAAATAGGCGGATAGGATGTTTGATCAATGTTTCTAAATATTTTTATTTTTAATTTTAATCAAAATCTCTTTCTGTTTTCATGTTTATTTTAAATTGTGTAAAGCACTTTGATCAATGTTTTTACATGTTTTTATTTTTACTTTTAATCAAAATCTCTGTTTATTTTAAATTGTGTAAAGCACTTTGAAATGCCGTGCTGCTGAAATGTGCTATACAAATAAAATTTGATTGATTGATTGATTGATTGATTAAATAGAATATAATAAACACAAGTTGCCATATCTGAGATTCTTATTCAGACCTAAAATGTATTGTCTACTTTGTTGTATTAAAATATTGCATGTCTACTGGATAACAGCAGAAAAAAAAAGGCACAAGAAAAATAACTTAACCACGCATAATGTTACATGTAGGCCAAAAAGGCCTGGTCTGTTCTCATCTTACCAGTGCTCCTTTTTTTCCTATAGTTCCAAATAAGATTTCTCATGTATTTCTTGGCTTTCTTTTGTGAAAAAAGTAATAATTATATATATATACAGTATATATATATATATATATATATATATATATATATATATATATATATATATATATATATATATATATATATATATATAAAAAAAAAAAAATTCCCTTCTCACCCTCTGCGGGTGGTCTCTTTTCATCCTCTGAACTCGGGTCCTCTACCAGAGGCCTGGGAGCTTGAGGGTTCTGCGCAGTATCTTGGCTGTGCCTAGTACTGCACATTTCTGGACTGAGATGTCTGATGTTGTTCCTGGGATCTGTTTTAGCCACTGCTCCAGTTTGGGGGTGACTGCCCCGAGGGCCCCGATGACCACAGGCACCACTGTGGTCTTCACCTTCCAGTTCTTTTCCAGTTCCTCCCTGAGGCCCTGGTATTTCTCCAGTTTCTCATGCTCCTTTTTCCTGATGTTGTAGTCACTTGGTATAGCTACATCCACCACAACGGCTTTCCTCTGTTCTTTATCCACCACCACAATGTCCGGTTGGTTCGCCATTACCATCTTGTCTGTCTGGATCTGGAAGTCCCACAGGATCTTAGCTCGGTCATTCTCCACCACCTTTGGGGGTGTTTCCCACTTCGATCTCGGGGCTTCCAGTCCATATTCTGCACAGATGTTCCTGTACACTATGCCCGCCACCTGGTTATGTCGTTCCATGTACGCTTTCCCTGCCAGCATCTTGCACCCTGCTGTTATGTGCTGGACTGTCTCAGGGGCCTCCTTGCACAACCTACACCTTGGGTCTTGTCTGGTGTGGTAGATCTGAGCCTCTATTGCTCTGGTGTTTAGGGCCTGTTCCTGTGCAGCCAGGATGAGAGCCTCTGTGCTGTCCTTGAGTCCAGCTTTGTCCAGCCATTGGTAGGATTTCCTGATATCAGCCACTTCAGTTATTTGTCGGTGGTACATCCCATGTAGGGGCTTGTTCTCCCATGATGGAACCTCTAGCCCCTCATCCTCTGTTCCCCATTGCCTGAGACATTCGCTGAGCATATCATCCGTTGAGGCTTTGTCCTTGATGTATTTATGGATCTTGGATGTTTCATCCTGGACAGTGGCTCTCACACTCACTAGTCCTCTGCCTCCTTCCTTACGGTTTGTGTACAGTCTCAGGGTGCTGGATTTGGGGTGGAACCCTCCATGCATGGTTAGTAACTTCCGAGTCTTAACATCCGTGGCCTTTATCTCTTCCATTGGCCAGCTGATTATTCCGGCAGGGTATCTGATTACTGGTAATGCATAGCTGTTTATTGCACGGATCTTGTTCTTGCCATTGAGCTGGCTTCTCAGGACTTGCCTTATTCGTTGGAGGTATTTGGCTGTGGCTCCCTTCCTTGTGACCTCATCCAGGTTGCCATTTGTTTGTGGTATTCCCAGGTACTTGTAACTGTGCTCTATGTCTGCTATTGTTCCTTCTGGGAGTGAGACCCCTTCTGTGCGGACAACCTTCCCTCTCTTTGTAACCATCCGACCACACTTTTCTAGTCCGAATGACATCCCAATGTCAGTGCTGTATATCCTGGTGGTGTGGATCAGTGAGTCGATGTCTCGCTCACTCTTAGCATACAGCTTGATGTCATCCATGTAGAGGAGGTGACTGATTGTGGCCCCATTCTTCAGTCGGTATCCGTAGCCAGTCTTGTTGATGATTTGGCTGAGGGGGTTCAGGCCTATGCAGAACAGCAGTGGGGACAGAGCATCTCCTTGGTATATGCCACATTTGATGGACACTTGTGCAAGTGGTTTGCAGTTGGCTTCAAGGGTGGTTTTCCACAGCCCCATCGAGTTTGCAATGAAGGCTCTTAGAGTCCTGTTGATGTTGTACATCTCTAAGCATTCAATGATCCAAGTATGTGGCATTGAGTCATAGGCTTTCTTGTAGTCTATCCAAGCGGTGCACAGGTTGGTGTGTCGGGTTTTGCAGTCTCGGGCGACTGTGTGGTCTACAAGGAGTTGGTGTTTGGCTCCTCTGCTATTTAAGCCGATGCCCTTCTGTGCCGTACTCATGTATTTATTCATGTGACCACTTATCTTAGCCGCTATGATGCCTGATATGAGCTTCCATGTTGTAGAGAGACAGGTTATTGGCCGATAGTTGGATGGGATTGAACCCTTTGAGGGATCCTTCTGTATCAGGATTGTGCGACCTTCAGTTAACCATTCAGGGTGAGTCCCATTTTGTAGCAGCTGGTTCATTTGAGCTGCCAGTCGCTCATGGAGGGCAGTGAGTTTCTTTAGCCAGTAGGCATGGATCATGTCAGGTCCTGGTGCTGTCCAGTTTTTCATACCCGAGACTCTTTCTTGGACATCTGCCACAGTGATGGTTACTGGGGCTTGTTCAGGGAGGTTGCTGTGTTCCTCTCGTAGAGAGGTCAGCCACTTTGCATTGCTGTTGTGGGTCGCCTCCCTTTCCCATATGCCTTTCCAGTATTGTTCAGTCTCCAGCCTTGGTGGGTCTGCTCTGTTGTTAGTACCCTGCCATTGAGAGTACACTTTAGCTGGTTGTGTGTGGAAGAGCCGGTTAATCCTCCTGGCTTCATTCTCTCTTGTGTATCTCTTCAGGCGGCTGGCCAAGGCTTGGAGCCTTTGTTTGGCAGTTTCGAGTGCTTCAGGTATGGACATCTGGCTGTACTTCTTGTGTACTGATCTTTTCATTGCACCCCTTTGGAGCTCTGACAGTTGGCTCACTTCCCTCCTTGTTATCTTGATCCTCTAACCGTCTTTTCCATGGTGGGTATTGGGTCTCATGATTGCTCTTATAGCCAAGCATCTCAAGGATCACTGATGCTGAGTTGTATATGAGCTCATTGGTTTCTGTTATGGTGTTGGTAGGGATCGTTCTCAATGCCGCATTCACATCTTCAATTAGACTTTCTGGTGGTGCTTCACTCAGCCGTTGTAATTGGCGTCGGGGTTGTCTGGTGTTCATTATGGCCACGATTCTCTCTCTCAGGTCAGTTGCTGCCACGTTCAGCTCTGATGGTTCGTTCATTACTGGGGCTACATACCCAGTCTCTGGGTGGGCAGTTAACTCCCCGCTGACCTGGCGTTCTGGCTCCTCCCCTTTGCCATAGCATTTGTGTTGTACCTCGTCAATCTCAAGTTGTGAGAGCAGTTGCCGTTTGCGGATGTTGGAACACTGAGCCACTAGTTGCTTAGCAGTTAGTGTTGACTGGGGATGTCGAAGTAACCATTCCTCCCACAGTCTTCGCATGTAGCCCCTCTGACTAGGGTTACTTGAGTAGTAGCATTCCAACAGATCCATGTTTTCACCTCTCGCCCATTTCCGTCTTGTTCCAGTAGCCCATTTTTCATCTAGGTGCTCTGGTTCCCCAGCACCTGACGCAGACCTTGTTTGGCCGGGCGACGTCTGAGCCGGCATGTCGTGCTTATCAGTGTCTCTCATGTTATGAGGTAGGCTATATAGCTCCAAGGGTCTTGCCTAAGGACCCACACTGACAGCTCAATTTGACTGTTGTAACTTCAGCCCCAGCCTGGATTCGAACCCTGGTCTCCCGGGTGGTAGACTGGTGACTTACCCATTGAGCTATTCAGTCAGCTATACATATATGGACTGAATAGCTCAATAGCTCATATATATATGAGCTATTGAATAGCTCATATTATATATATATATATATATATATATAATATATATATATATATATATATATATATATATATATATATATAAAAAAATTCCCTTCTCACCCTCCATGGGTGGTTTCTCTCTCTCTCTTTCATCCTCTGAGCTCGGGTCCTCTACCAGAGGCCTGGGAGCTTGAGGGTTCTGCGCAGTATCTTGGCTGTGCCTAGTACTGCACATTTCTGGACTGAGATGTCTGATGTTGTTCCTGGGATCTGTTTTAGCCACTGCTCCAGTTTGGGGGTTTCTGCCCCGAGGGCCCCGATGACCACAGGCACCACTGTGGTCTTTACCTTCCAGTTCTTTTCCAGTTCCTCCCTGAGGCCCTGGTATTTCTCCAGTTTCTTATGCTCCTTTTTCCTGATGTTGCAGTCACTTGGTATAGCTACATCCACCACAACGGCTTTCCTCTGTTCTTTATCCACCACCACAATGTCCGGTTGGTTCGCCATTACCATCTTGTCTGTCTGGATCTGGAAGTCCCACAGGATCTTAGCTCGGTCATTCTCCACCACCTTTGGGGGTGTTTCCCACTTCGATCTCGGGGCTTCCAGTCCATATTCTGCACAGATGTTCCTGTACACTATGCCCGCCACCTGGTTATGTCGTTCCATGTACGCTTTCCCTGCCAGCATCTTGCACCCTGCTGTTATGTGCTGGACTGTCTCAGGGGCCTCCTTGCACAACCTACACCTTGGGTCTTGTCTGGTGTGGTAGATCTGAGCCTCTATTGCTCTGGTGTTTAGGGCCTGTTCCTGTGCAGCCAGGATGAGAGCCTCTGTGCTGTCCTTGAGTCCAGCTTTGTCCAGCCATTGGTAGGATTTCCTGATATCAGCCACTTCAGTTATTTGTCGGTGGTACATCCCATGTAGGGGCTTGTTCTCCCATGATGGAACTTCTAGCCCCTCATCCTGTGTTCCCCATTGCCTGAGACATTCCCTGAGCATATCGTCCGTTGAGGCTTTGTCCTTGATATATTTATGAATCTTGGATGTTTCATCCTGGACAGTGGCTCTCACACTCGCTAGTCCTCTGCCTCCTTCCTTACGGCTCGTGTACAGTCTCAGGGTGCTGGATTTGGGGTGGAACCCTCCATGCATGGTTAGTAACTTCCGAGTCTTAACATCCGTGGCCTTTATCTCTTCTATTGGCCAGCTAATTATTCCGGCAGGGTATCTGATTACTGGTAAGGCATAGCTGTTTATTGCACGGATCTTGTTCTTGCCATTGAGCTGGCTCTCTCAGGACTTGCCTTATTCGTTGGAGGTATTTGGCTGTGGCTCCTTTCCTTGTGACCTCGTCGAGGTTGCCATTTGTTTGTGGTATTCCCAGGTACTTGTAACTGTGCTCTATGTCTGCTATTGTTCCTTCTGGGAGTGAGACCCCTTCTGTGCGGATGACCTTCCCTCTCTTTGTAACCATCCGACCACACTTTTCTAGTCCGAATGACATCCCAATGTCAGTGCTGTATATCCTGGTGGTGTGTATCAGTGAGTCGATGTCTCGCTCACTCTTAGCGTACAGCTTGATGTCATCCATGTAGAGGAGGTGACTGATTGTGGCCCCATTCTTCAGTCGGTATCCGTAGCCAGTCTTGTTGACGATTTGGCTGAGGGGGTTCAGGCCTATGCAGAACAGCAGTGGGGACAGAGCATCTCCTTGGTATATGCCACATTTGATGGACACTTGTGCAAGTGGTTTGCAGTTGGCTTCAAGGGTGGTTTTCCACAGCCCCATCGAGTTTGCAATGAAGGCTCTTAGAGTCCTATTGATGTTGTACATCTCTAAGCATTCAATGATCCAAGTGTGTGGCATTGAGTCATAGGCTTTCTTGTAGTCTATCCAAGCGGTGCACAGGTTGGTGTGTCGGGTTTTGCAGTCTCGGGTGACTGTGTGGTCTACAAGGAGTTGGTGTTTGGCTCCTCTGCTATTTAAGCCGATGCCCTTCTGTGCCGTACTCATGTATTTATTCATGTGACCACTTATCTTAGCCGCTATGATGCCTGATATGAGCTTCCATGTTGTAGAGAGACAGGTTATTGGCCGATAGTTGGATGGGATTGAACCCTTTGAGGGATCCTTCTGTATCAGGATTGTGCGACCTTCAGTTAACCATTCAGGGTGAGTCCCATTTTGTAGCAGCTGGTTCATTTGAGCTGCCAGTCGCTCATGGAGGGCAGTGAGTTTCTTTAGCCAGTAGGCATGGATCATGTCAGGTCCTGGTGCTGTCCAGTTTTTCATACCCGAGACTCTTTCTTGGACATCTGCCACAGTGATGGTTACTGGGGCTTGTTCAGGGAGGTTGCTGTGTTCCTCTCGTAGAGAGGTCAGCCACTTTGCATTGCTGTTGTGGGTCGCCTCCCTTTCCCATATGCCTTTCCAGTATTGTTCAGTCTCCAGCCTTGGTGGGTCTGCTCTGTTGTTAGTACCCTGCCATTGAGAGTACACTTTAGCTGGTTGTGTGTGGAAGAGCCGGTTAATCCTCCTGGCTTCATTCTCTCTTGTGTATCTCTTCAGGCGGCTGGCCAAGGCTTGGAGCCTTTGTTTGGCAGTTTCGAGTGCTTCAGGTATGGACATCTGGCTGTACTTCTTGTGTACTGATCTATTCATTGGAATAGATCAGTACACAAGAAGATGTGAATACGGCATTGAGCTCTGACATATATATATATATATATATATATATATATATAAAAAAAAATAATTCCCTTCTCACCCTCTGCGGGTGGTCTCTTTTCATCCTCTGAACTCGGGTCCTCTACCAGAGGCCTGGGAGCTTGAGGGTTCTGCGCAGTATCTTGGCTGTGCCTAGTACTGCACATTTCTGGACTGAGATGTCTGATGTTGTTCCTGGGATCTGTTTTAGCCACTGCTCCAGTTTGGGGGTGACTATATACCTCTCTGACCTAGACTGTGTATATATACACAGTCCAGTCACATTAATGTGACCATCTGTCAAAAGCCAGAATAACCACCTTTCGCAGAGCGAACTGCTACGAGACGTGCAGGAAGAGAGTCACTTAGGTCCCTGAAGGTCTTCTCTGGGATGTTGAGCCATGCCGACTCTAATGCCGTGGCCAGCTGCGCTAGATTACGCGGTTGAGGATCCATGGCGCGAACAACTCGATCGAGATGGTCCCACAGATGCTCGATTGGGTTTAAGTCAGGTGAGTTTGCTGGCCAGGGGAGGACGGTAAACTCATCCTGGTGCTCTTCGAACCACGCACGTACACTGGCAGCTGTATGGCACCTCGCATTGTCCTGCTGGAAGATGCCATCATCCTGAGGAAAAACAATGCGCATGTAGGGGTGGACATGGTCCGCAAGGACAGATGCGTACTTGTATTGATCCATCGTGCCTTCCACAATAATCAGTGAACCCAGAGAATGCCAGGAAAACATTCCCCAGACCATAATGCTCCCGCCTCCAGCTTGGACCGTTCCTGCAATGGTTGCAGGGTGGTTCCTTTCAGAGGTTTCACGCCTTATACGCCAACGTCCATCTGTCCGATGGAGCATAAAACGCGATTCATCTGAAAACGCTACCTGTCGCCACTCAGTGGACGTCCAGCTGCTGTACTGGCGTGCAAATTCTAGCCTTAGTCGTCGATGAACACCAGTCAGCATAGGTGCACGAACCAGGCGTCTGCTTCGGAGGCCCAGACGCAGCAATGTTCGCTGAATAGTGGTTTGGGAGACACTTGTGGTAGCCCCTTGGTTCATGTTAGTGGTCAGTTGCTCAACGGTAGCCCGTCTATCTGCCCGAACGCATCTCCGCAACCGTCATTCGCCTCTGTCATCTATGGCCCGTGGTGCACCACATTTGCCACGTCGTTGATTTTGGACAGTCCCATTTTGCCATGCACGGTACACTTTTACCACGGCGGCACGCGAACAGTTCACAAACTCAGCCGTTTCGGAAATGCTTCCACCCTTGGCCCGAAAGCCAATGATCATGCCCTTTTGGACGTCGGATAAATCGCTTCGTTTCTGCATTACGCCAACGATTGAAATGTTTTCCGAAGCCCACACACACCCTTTATATACGCTCAACTGCACTGTGCTGCCACCTGCCTTCTGTGATTGGTTATTTAACTCTGAAGTGGAAAGTACGTGGTGGTCACATTAATGTGACTGGACTGTGTATATATATACAGTATATATATATATATATATATATATATATATATAAAAAAAATGGAATCCACAGCTAATAATCATCCAGTGAGCAGATTCTCCCATCGCAGCTGTGGCAAAGTTAAAACAGGATTCTTGACTGCTTCTCTAATCATCTCCCTCAGTGGGATGCCTTGCTTAATAATTCATAGAACATTTGTAAGGGAGTATGATTTGGCAGGATTGCTATTAAACATATTCAGGGGAGCATATATAGTTTTTAAAGACATGGAGAGACCACCATCCTGGCCTCACTTGGGGTTATATAAACTCAGTAAAACGTGGCTTTGGTGTGTGACTACAGTGGGTGAGTGATTATGAACAAGAGAGCAGTGTTTTCACAGAGTTGTTTCTTTGTCTACCAGACTGAGCCCATGGTCTAATCTGGGTTATCTGGCTGTAATCAGCTTAGCCCACTGCTACTCTCACTGCTGCTGCTGATGCTGCTGCAGGGTGGGCACTTTGCTTGCGTTCAGTCCGCTTCTGTCATCTACTAACATAAACATCTAGCAAGCTGACTGAACAGTGGAGATCAGCTCACCTGCAGAGACATAAAGCACTCCGTCTGCCTAGGGGGATGGCTGAGCTTCCAGATGTGGGTCCAACCAAAGGGGCACCAACGACACCAGCTACAGATGTGTATCCTAGAAAAATACTGGAGTACATGGAAGGCTTTCTTATCTCCAAGGTAACAGTCATGTTGCAACTTTTAGATATAATTTTCTTTTTTTCAATTCAATGCATGTGCACACTCACTATTATATAGCCCTACTTGAAAACTTGTTAAGCTATTATGTATCTATGTTATTTGTACTACTGATTGAACACAACCAGTAGTTTTTATATTCATATTTATTTTGTCACTAATGCTCACTATCTTAAATGCATATCGCTCTGAAATATTTTTTATGCCACTTGACGTTTTTCTGTTTTGTTACGATACAAATGCAACTTCCTGGTATTATATGAGGACTCAGGGTAAAACAATACAATTTAACTGTGAAGTGGAAGAAAAAAAAAAGTGAAAATGTTTTACACATGCATGATCTCACAAATTTGGTGTGCTCGGATTTTAAGCAATCACATGACAACAATAACTGACCTTTTCACCTCCACAATGGTTGAACAGCAAACTTGCACAACTGTCAACAATGTAATATTGTCAGCACATTTCAGAAAGTCACAAAGAACTAGCAGAGTCCCCTTATTTCTCCTGATATAAATGAAATTGATGAATTACACCAGTGTCTTGTCTGTTTCTCCTCTCTGACCTAGACTGTGTTCACATCCTGCGAGCTGGGCGTGTTTGATGCGTTGCTGGCTGCAGAGCGTCCGCTGTCGGCAGAGGAGATCAGTCAGGCGGTGGGAGCCAGTCTGGACGGGACGCAGCGGCTGCTGGCTGCCTGCGCAGGCCTGCAGCTTCTCAACACACACTGGGACAGCGGGCAAGGTCAGGAGACACTAAACAATGACTCATAGTGAGTTCTAGTTCTGAGTATTTCACTATAAATTTGGGTTTTGCATTTGAGTGTATGCTTCAGTGACGTGCGGTCAGGGGAGGCCTCACCTGTAATAATAAAAATAATTTATACTGCTATTTTCACCCTGTGGTTTGTACTATAAAGTACCTGTTTTTTACTTAGCTTAAGAAATTCTGATTATTTTGTCTTCAAAATCGCTGGATTTTCGCATTTTCCTATTCAAATGCTCAGAAGCGAAGCCGTTGAGGCAGTAGCGAGCTGAGCCTCACCTGGGATTGCGCAACCTCTCGATAACAGCACTGGTTGCCACTCCATGGGAGCAAGTTCCTCCTGTCCGTACGGCAACGAGTCTGTGTGTAGCTTAGCGAAAGCACTTTCTCGCTCTGTAGCAAAGCGTTGTATGCCTGCACGAAATTTCCGTATGTCCAATATCATGCATAGTGTATAAGTCGTAAGTCAGTGCCTCACCTGCAAAGAACCTCACCACACGTCACTGGTATGCTTGATGTTGATTTACGACAGAACTGAACTTTTTGAACTTTTACACATTTTGTGATGTTACAATCGCAAACTTTATAGTATTACTTTGGCAACCTTTTGTGAAGTAGATGGAAATGTTCAGAATTAATTCTAGTGTTATTTTTATACCACCTTTAGAGTTTTCATGCATACCAATCTAAGCAGAGCACCTTATTTGATGTGCCCTCTGCATGGCTTCTGAAAAACCTTTAACATAGCTTCTTATGACTATATTCTCTTATATCTTCCACACAGACAGTATTAAAGTACAGAAATACTTCTAACTTGGGTTTTCTCTGTCTAGTTGACATTTATTTTTAACTGGCTCAACTACATCAATTTCCATTTTACATCTGTCATGTGTCTGTCTGCAACACAAATGAAAAGTCAAAATATTGACCTGCAATCTTTTATTAATTCATTCTTTCCCATGTTTCTCCTCCCTCTTCAGTTTTTTATAGTAACACTGAACAGTCCAGAGTCTTCCTCACACGTTCCAGTCCTTTGTCCCTCTGCCAGTCCATCCAGTACAGCTCCAGGACCATCTACCTCTGCTGGCATTACCTCACAGATGCTGTTAGGTCAGTAAACAGAGCAGCAGTTGCTTTTATATGAGCAGCTTGGATGGTTTTTTTGGGGTCCCCCCCCCCCCCCCCCCAAACAAGTAAATATTTAATATGCAGTGGAGCATTGCCTGTCAAAATTGCATTGCAGCACTCAAAAGTCAAGATGTCAACTACGCTTTGCATTAAGTCTAACAAGAAAAAACACATATTAGGTCAGGAACTCCTCAGTGTTATGGTCAGTTCGCAGGACGCTGTGGTTCTGTTTCATTGGATTTCCATCAGGCTACTTCCAAATCTATTTCCAGGAGTTGATGTCATAGTTACTTAACTTATAAACGTTCTCAGAGAATGAATAATCTGGAAATGTGCTGTCCAATATGAACAATTATACCAGGCCTTTAAATGTTGTGCTTTTGGGACTTCTCATATCAGCTTATGTTGGGTTACGAGTAAGAACGAGTTTTAATGGAGGTAGGTTCTGGTATGGGGAGAATTAGAGGGCTGGGGCTGTGACAAGAACCAAACAGAACTCAGAAAACAACAACAAAAACTAAAGCCAGTTTTAGTAACAGTTAAGTTTCAAGCACTGCAGGTAAACATACAGCGATCTTCTAAATTAATAATCAGGGCAGGGACCGAAACAGAAACAGAAACTTCGCTCTAGTCCGGCTAAATAATGCAATGTGAGGCGATATTTTAAAAATGCTGCACGTAATAGCAGCACACAATAGAAATCTGGTCTTGGTGGACAGCTGCCAGAAGAATGTCATGTTTAAAAGTCAGGTTTGCTACAAGCTGTGGCAGCAGCATGAATGAAGAGACTTAGGATAAATGAAAGTCCAGACCTAAATTCACCCTCTTCATGTTTTTTTGTACCCCCCAAAACCCCCCCCCAAAACAAACAAAAAATAATTAAAATTAAATAAACATCATCTATCCTTTTTTATTCCTCTTCCCTTCATTGCACATTTTCTTCGTGTTGTCCATCCAATAAAATCGTCATTCAACACATTGAGATTTCAGGTTGGTGTAAATGAGACATTTTGAAAATGCTCTGTTGTGCTATTATAAACAAAAATAAAGACTACGTCTTATAAAACTGAACATTTATGTATCAACGTGGATGTCGTGAAGTCAGCCACAGGTGGGCAGTGATGAGCTATGAGAGTTGCAGGTTCAGCTGGCAGCGTACAGCGTGCAGACTTGAGTCACCTTCTCCTGTTTGAACTCTGTCTTTTGATGTTCTGAGAGCCAGCAGCCAGCAGCTATCTCACTGTGGCTGACCGGTGAAGTTGAAGAGAGAAAAAAAAGATGAAAAAAATAAATAAATACCATGACAGATGATACAAATGTCTTTTTTTGGCTACCTGTTATTGATTCACATTTTGTTTTGCTTTGCATTTTCTCAGAGAGGGAAGAAATCAGTATGAAAAGGCTTTTGGAGTCAGCTCAAAGGACCTGTTTCAAGCTCTGTACAGGTAAAAAGCTTTCTTGGTGTTGAGAGTTCAGCTGAACAAACATACAGATCAAACAGACGGACTGTCTCATTTACATTCTGTCACCTTCTGTTTGCTTTCCGACCATTTCCCTCAAAAAAAAAACAAAAAAAATCTGACTTGTTGGATTCATTGAAATGTAGAAAATGTGAAATTAAATGAGAAAGTGGGAAACAGTGAGAGAGCATGACCAGTGAGGTGAGGAAGCCAGAGCTAGAGAGACGAAAAGAAAAAAAAACCCAGATGCCGTTGTCCTAGAGGTCTGATGTGTTTATAGCATCCAGTGCCCACAGTTTTAACGCATGGCTGATCTGCTGGTCAGCAATTTTCAGGGGTCATCACACACACAGCACGATTTGGGAGCTAAAAGATTTTGATCAGGCCGCCTGAGGGCCTGTTACATTAACACCAGCAGACCCAGAGGACGAGAATTCATCCAAAGTGAGACACGCAGAGGGATAAAGAACAAAAACATTCTTCTTCTCACCGTTGTGGGCCTTAACTGCACCTCAGGTTTCAATATCATTCTACGTCAGAGAGACTAAAATATTACACTGTTATGAATTACTCAGTCTTACGCTTATAAACATTTGTGAAAACTACATTATAATTGTACTTTAATCACTTCCCAGCAGCCATTTTTTCCCCCTAGGCAGTTCTATTCATCAAACCTGAAACAACAGGAGGAACCGATGGATGGACAAAGTGTGAAAATAGAAATATTGTTTTTCTTATTTTGTTTTCTAAACCTCTTAGGAATGAGAATTGGAGCCCTGTTGGCTTTCCCTTTCTTCCTGTTGCTGTTTGTTTAGACTCCCGAAGTAGACGTTGGTTTTCGTTTCTTGCAGACGGAAATCTCTTTTAGTCATCCCCTACATTCCGAAAGCGGCTGACAACTTTAATAGAAACTGCTTTGCTGCTTTGGATGAATGCAGAGCAAGAATAACCCAGCCGTGAACCATGTAAACAAACTGTAGCATGACAGCGTTCAGATGCATTTGCAAATCAGCATCAATGCGTCGAAATTAATTTGCCGAACAAAGAACAGTCTCAGCACCTGTGCTCAGCTGATTTGATACGGAGAAGCATTTGTTGGTTCCTGCTGATTTCCCCTGTGAATACACGGCGGAGAAATTAGCAAGGGAAAACAAATGCTGAAGTCATTCAACGCGTTCTCTGAGCTCTGAGGATTGGAAGCTGGCTGGATGACTCAGACTCCTGTTTACCCATCGCCATTTAACCAGTCATGTACTGCACCTGAATAATTTACAGCCAAGGCCCTTTTTTTCAGCTCCACTTCTTAACCTTGAGGAATCGGGTAGGAGTTGGAAAGGGGAAAAGAAACCATGCAAAGAAATGTGGAATTCATAAACATACAGCATTTACAAGCTGCACAGTGGCGCAGTTGGTAGAGCTGTTGCCTTGCAGCAAGAAGGTTCTGGGTTCGATTCCCGGCCCCGGCCTTTCTGCATGGAGTTTGCATGTTCTCCCTGTGCATGGTGGGTTTTCTCCGGGTTCTCCGTTTCCTCCCACAGTCCAAAAACATGACTGTCAGGTTAATTGGTCTGTCTAAATTGCCCCTAGGTGTGAGTGTGTGTGTGCATGGTTGTTTGTCCTGTGTGTGTCTCTGTGTTGCCCTGCGACAGACTGGCGACCTGTCCAGGGTGACCCCTGACCCCGCCTCTCGCCCGGAACGCTAGCTGGAGATAGGCACCAGCACCTCCCGACCCCATTAAGGGACAAGGGTGTAGGAAAATGGATGGATGGATGGACAGCATTTACATAAAACTTTAGTATAACTTTTTTTTTTTTACCTGATTGGAAAAGATGTTCAAAATACGAAAGCCTAAATTTAAGATACAGGCAGCAGAAATTCTGAGAAACTTCATGGAACCTTTTCCTATTTTCCTAAAATTGAGAACAATTTTTAAAATTAAATAAAGGAGGATTTCCAAACAACAAAAGTACTTTACATGTATTTATTTTTTTAAGATGTATATACTGATTTAGTTTTCCTAATTTCTCATGAGGATTCATCTGCAGAGGAATATTGATCTGAAAAGGTGGTACAGATTACCTTCTCCTTATCTGTAGATGAAAAGACACTGAGATGCTTTCAAAGTCTTTCAATATTGTGCTCAAATAAAAAAAAAATTAATGACCGAAGGGTGGCCAAAGAGTGGCTGAAAAATAAAAACACATCATAGAGTACTAAACAAATAATATGTGGGTTGAAATGAATAAATTTCAGTTTTAGCGTAATTCAGCATTGAAAATAATCAAATAAAAAAAGACATTTTAACAACCTCTACACTAAAATACATTAGCATCACTTTACTTGAGAAACTAGTTAATTAGTTAAAGTTAAAATTAACTAATTGGGATCTGAAATCAATATTTCTCCTATCTATTTGTAGGTTTTCAACCTACTCTTTGGCTACTCTGTGACCTCATGAGATTCATCTAAAGAAAAGAAAAAGGAAAGATAAATAAAAGATGTCACTGAGATGAGTTGTTCCTGCATCTCTTTGGAGGAAGAAAGAAAGTCTTTTTTTAAGTTTGGGCAAAGGCTGAGGTGGCTTAAGAGAGAAAAAACCTCAGAAAATGCAACATGGTTTTATTTTCCCAATGAAGGAGTGAATGGATGTTGAAAGCTGTAAACAGAATCAATCAGCTATAAATTCTAATAAGCCATAATATACCAAGAATTATCAGGTAACAAGGCTATCTCACGAAATAGAGGGCACATTTTTATTTATGTTTTTACTGTACTGTGTTATTCTCCACCCTCTCACCCGCAAAAAAAAAAATGAAATTGTCGTTGTAGGGCTTATAGGATCTTTTGCCCTTGACGCTTTCAGATTATAGATGACAGTCTTCTGTTTGGCCTCAGAGTCTTTTTTTTTTGTCTTTTCACATCATCTGCAGTCAGAGTCTGAGGCCAACAATGGCCCAACTTCTTCTGGATGTCATTGTGTCATACAAAGTTGCTTTGAGTATTAGATGGATGAGTACTTTGCTGGAGAAGTTTGGATGAGTGGAAAGCAGCATCACAGAAGAAAGAGGATGTGTATGTGAGTGTGTGTGTGTGTGTGTGTGTGTGTGTGTGTGTGTGTGTGTGTGTGTGTGTGTGTGTGTGTGTGTGTGTGTGGGGGCCTCATTGTGGTGGTGCTTGATGAGGTGGAGATTTCTCAGAGCAGCAGCACTCACCACAGGCTCTTCTGTTCTGCCGCACCCTGTCTGCCTCACACAGACACACACACACAGACACACACACACACACACACACACACACACACACACACACACACACACCACACGCACGGACACACACCAGAGCAGCCGCTGGGAGAAACTTTCTAAATGAGGAATGTGTGTCTGTTTGCACTTCAGCCCTTGGGTGACAGTTTAGAGAAGATGATAAAGAGGCTTACGCTTCCATGAAGGGAGACATGAGTGAAAAAAAGGACTAATAAAAAGAACATTTCTCTCTTTGTGGTTGTCTGTTCAGGTCTGATGAGGAAATGGTGAAATTCATGCACTTGATGAACTCCATCTGGAACATCTGCGGGAGAGATGTGGTCACAGCCTTCGATCTTACGCCTTTTAAGGTCATCTGTGACCTGGGAGGTACGTTTTCCTGGCTTTTCCAGTTGAAACAAACTATTTCCACATATGTCTGTGGATTCTACGGCTAGTTTTGCCATTTAAGAATAAACCCCTGGGAATGAACTTCTTGTACACTCCCAGCTGTAAACAAAATCTGTTTATTCTCTGAAGACATTTCCATCCACATTAGTTTGTTACTGGAAAATAATGATTCTGACTGATAAAATCTAAAGTGAAGGCTGGATTTGATAAATGAACTGTTAGATGTTATGATGGCGACAATATCAACCTTATTAGGATATATATGAGTTTAAAAGTACCCTATTGTGTGAAAGTTCTCTGTTGCGCTAACACGGAATATTTTATGTTTTGCAGAAGAAAAACAAAAGCTTGGTAATAGATTTTTGTCTATTAGGAACAAAAATGGAATTCCACATTTTTCCACAATTGTCAGAAAACTGGTCTAAATTACTTAATGATCTGTACAGACTTGTTAAACTTACAGCTTTTTTTAATAGAAAAGAACTTTCTTCCCACAAATAATGCAACATATGTTTTGAAAAAAGGTCAACAACAAGACAAAATAATATACAAAGTGTTTTGTTTCTGCTTAATGAGTAGCCTGGTAAAGGAAAAACAGCTTTTAGCAAGGTTTTCATCTATCTCAAAATATCTCCTTAAGTTTATTCCTGTGCAATAGTTGAATGGGAACACTGATTTTGTATTTGAATATTTAATGAGTTAATTCCCACCTTTCCTGTACATAGGTTTTCACAAAGTTTAGGAACCATCACAGATCCACAAATAGCTGAAATTTGCTAATACTAGAGACAACTCTTAGGGGGTAAAGCCAATCAGTGCCAAGGAAAATGAATGGGTCTCCTGGATGGGCTGGTATTCAGAAACCAGTGAATAGTGTAGGTAGCATTGTGCTTAAGTATTTAAGCTTCTGAAACTGCATTCTATTTAAAATATTTTTAAAAAATTAGTGAAAAGTTTTTTGCAAGTAGTTTTAAATCTAAATATGCGGATCTGTGAATATTGAACCACAAATAGGTATGGATGCACTCTAATGTTTTTTTCTATGCCATTGTCCTTATCTTAACCCAAACTACACCTGAAATTGAAATTACCATTGCTTGTTTTTTGTCAGCAGAAATTAAACCAACTTACTATTCATGCAGTGGTTTTAACAAGCAAGACGTTTGCTACCAAATGAGCCCAAAAGTATCATCAATATTAAGCATTATAACTAAATTATTTAGTTGGCGAGGATCACTTGTTAAGGCAAAATATAAATTAGTTAGTTCCAGTGTTCTCCTTTTAGAGCTGCAATTCAAATGTTTCTGCAACCTGACTAAACTCCTGGGAAAACTTTATACCAGGAATGCATTTTAATAGTAAGAACAAAGGAACCACAAGGCAACAAACAGGTGAGAGTTGACAAAAGGTGACCATGAGACAATACAATGTGCACCTGACATAAAAGAAGTCATAGAAAACTCTCAAGCTCATAAACAGGGATGCTTGTGAAAGAAACTGCAAGTCAAAAACAAAAATATTCTGATAGCTTTCAGAGAGATCTTGGCTAAAAATCCTCAACATATAAAAGATAAAACCTGCTGCAAAAGAAGATACTTTTACACAATGCACATTATGCTCACAAACTTCATTTGCTCACTGCTGTTGCTGGCAAGCCACCATATATCTACAGTATTTACCATATTGTTGTTGAAAAGAAAATCGAGAAATTAATCCAGTATCTGTCTAAAGGCAGAGATTGGGGCTAACACAGATGTGATGTCATCTTCTATATATGGAAGTACTTCCTGTTTTTTTTGTGGCTGAGACTAAAAAGCTTTGGAGAAGTTGTTTTAAAATGCCATTGAGAACAATAGAAAGGTCAGTTCTGTTTTATTTATATTTTATAGTTCAGTATTTAAAGATTTGCTTGCTGTTAAATTCCGAGATTTAACATATTCCGGAATTTTCTTCGAGAATAAAACCTTGAGGAAAATTATTGCATTTTCTTTTCTCTCCAGAAAATGATCAAATCAATTACATTTCACATTGTTCATTGATAGTTTATTCAGATACAGCATCAGATTTTATTCCTTCATTATCAGAGGAGAACTTTGGGCCAATTACATGAACCACAGCTCTTAGTGAAATGAAACTTGATTGTTAAGTAAAATGGAGGGCTTTGTTCGCTTGTCTCTGCTCCCTTGTCAAGTCAGATTTATCTCTAAAAGCGTCTTTGAAGAGTTGCTTTACACGACAAGCAAATGGCACAAAGATGAAAAAAGTGCTGGGAGAGCAAAGATTAAACAGACATGACATAAATGATGGAGGCAAAAGCTTCTAATGAACTGCAGAGGCACAGCTGAATAATGAAGGATGTTATGAAACTGAGAATAGCCTTTGCGAAATAGATAATGGGCTTTTAATTTTACTTTTTATTCCATTCTTTTTATTTCAAGTGAATTTAACAGACAAACATCAACTCCATTCATGTTCAGACAGGACCATTAAAGGTGTAAAAGAAAAAATATAGGTATTTCAGAACAAATGTCTCCAGTGCAGCTTTGTTCCCTCACTTAAACATGGCCTTTAATTCAGCATTAACACGAATAACAATCCGCACAAGAGTCCCTTTGTGATGAAGATGTCTCACTTCCCGCTCGTGCCATTTCTGGAGTCTGAAATTGTCCACAGGTGAGCCACGTGTAGCATGTGCTGCCTCAGCTGACCACACAGGGGAGCTGTGGAGCCACAAAAGGCACCTGGCTTCTATCCTGGTCTTTTCCAGGCTCCTATGTGACTTTCTCCACATGAGGTTGTCTGTTCATGCTTATGCATGAAGCTGCATATCCAAAAAGTGTGAGCATCTGAGCATCAGGAGGGTGAAGGGCAGCACTGCAGAGTCCCATATAGGCCACCGCGTCTCTCACACAACATCTGTTGAATCCGTGCGCACCTGCTGCTCAAGACCCGGCCGATGATTGACTCTCTGCGGTGAATATGGCATCCATAC
The DNA here is from genome assembly GCA_033032245.1 of Poecilia picta. Classification (NCBI taxonomy): domain Eukaryota; kingdom Metazoa; phylum Chordata; class Actinopteri; order Cyprinodontiformes; family Poeciliidae; genus Poecilia; species Poecilia picta. Next base: position 34,716,762 of record CM065354.1, on the reverse strand, counting down.
ATCCATGCCATCCACGATGGAATGGTCATGCATTGAGAAGGATTTCTTTTTCTCTGTTTGAATTTATTTCTCATGGCCTCTCTACAGAGAAATCAGTGAAGTGCACTTACTTGTGAGCCACAACACAATAAGTCTGGATTGATTCCTTGGCACATTTTCAATACATTTTCCAAGATGCTGTGACTAAAATAAAAATATTCTCATCCCTTGACACTATTCACAATTGTGTCGCATTGCACAAATTTAGGTTTTCTTTGTGACTGGTTTTATGTGATGGACCAATATGTGCTTGTGTACCTCAAAATGCAGTATGCCAGATTGCCTTCAGAAGACCTACTGTGTGTAGTTTAATCTTTGAACAAAAACCATCAGGAAGAACACACCAGGCAGGAGAGTCAGGGATGATTTCTGGAGCGGTTTAAATCTGAGTCAGGTTGTAAAATGATACTCTAAGCCAAAACATGTCCATCCACCTAAACTCAGAGGCCAGGCAAAGAAAAGCAATAATCAGAACAAGATACTCACAGTACCTCCAGAGGAATCGATGAGGTCCTCAGCTCTGGTAGGGGAATTATCATAAAGCAAATACAAATATTTAGATGTAACTAAATCAGGAAAAGTTCAACCCTGCATATGAGCAAAGGATAAATCTAGCCACGACATAAAGTTGAAAACCAGACAATGTTGGATGTGACTCTTTGAGACTGCCGGGTTAGCCGAACAGTGTGCTGTGTGTCTGATTTCTCTCTTCATCATGGCTCTTTGATTCTCCTCCTCTGCTGACCCCTGTTTGATGTGAGAGCTACCTAGCATCTCTGTGTGCAGAAAAGGCAGAGCTGATATGGTGGAAGCAGGTCATGTTAGAGGATAGCTGGAAGGAAATCTTGCCATGTATGAACACACACACACACACACACACACACACACACACACACACACACACACACTACACAACACCACACACACATAACAAACACACACACACACACACACACACACACACACACACACACACCACACACACATAGACAAACACACAGTGGCTCATCTGACTGGGTTTCATAGGTTTGTCAAAGTGACATCCTTTGAAGCTGTATTCCGCCTCATTGCGACACTCTGGCTTTCTCTTTCCCCCCTCCAGTCTCTGACTCTATTGTTGTCTTCCACTTTTTCTTTCATTGTCTATTTTGCATTCACCTTTCTTTGTAAGGTGTGGAGAATTTAAATAATGCTGCTAAAGCATCAAACTGAAAGAATCCCATTTTCATATTATAGTTCTGTTTTTCTCTTATGAACAGGTGTGCGTGTGTGTGTGTGTGTGTGTGTATGTGTGTGTGTGTGTGTGTGTGTGTGTGTGTGTGTGTGCTGCTCACTTCAGTTTCCAAATCCCACTTGTGTAACCTCCAAGATTTACCTTCATGAAACTTGCACATCAAGCACAAGTAGCGTGCAACTTTACAATCACTCATAAAACATAATTTAAAAAAATTGAATTCATAGCGACTTCTGTTGCAGCTTGGATATTTTGTAGAGGAAGTGAAATGTCACTCATTGAGGTTTCCATAGATAAGGTTTGAGCATTTGACAAGATGATTGTTCAACCTCAGAGCCTCTGTTGTGCATTAGTTAATATTTAGGTGTATTTCAGTGAATGACAACTGGTAAATTAGTGGCAGAGTGATATGCAGTCTGGGCTTATTAATGCAGCTGGAGGGTGACGACTGGCTCATGTGGTACAGAGAGGACTTCCTGGAAAAAATATGGCTGATGCAGGAGAATATGATGGAGATATGTCAGACTATACTGTGTGTGTTTTTTTGTACTGTGAAATAGTGTTGTACTTTCATTTTTCCTTTAAGTTCTGTGCACTACTCCATAACTGTGCTCAAATTGTAGTGTAGGTTTTAGTTATGGTGTTGTATGAGCTAATATGAACCAGCTACTTCCTTTTTATTTTTGTTATATTTACATTTACTGTATATGTACTTATATTTCAGAATCAGATCTAACTGAAGGATCAACTTCTTCAATAAAATTTCTTTAATTCAAATGGAAGAAATTTGAATTTCTTTAAAAAATGCTACTTAGAAAACAGGCTTGATCATGATAAACCGCTCTGAGGTTTTATCATCTATAAGTGCACCTTAGTTTGCTTTTGGTTCTCATGTAGAACAACCTAAAAACTCCAAATAAAACAGAATGGTTGACAGCAATAATTATGCCACTACTACTGCTAAATTATAGATAATACTAGTAAGCGTACATTTTAGGTTTTAAAAGAAAAAATGAAGGCAACACATTCAACCATTTTTTTTTCTTCAAGTAGTTCCAATATGATATTTTGCGGGAAAGATAGAAGTTGGAAACTTAACAGGATAGGATAAAGATGCTTCTATTTGGTGAAGGTCACATAGAGTATTATCTCTGTGTAATTACTGTGACAATCCAATATCAGTTTCACAAAATGTTTGCATAAAATATGTCTTTAATTTTCTCAACACAAAACCCTCCTCACATGAGATCATGGTACGTAACAAACTGTCCACTGGCACTGCGCTTCTAACAAGGCTCAGCTGTGCATTTAACCTTCAGTAGATTTGATAAATCTTCACAAAAACACCTGTTGCTATACTATGAAACTTCTGTTGATGTGTAATTAATGAGAGTTAGATGACTTTAGAACGTTCTTCACTATTTCCACCTAATATTTTGTCCTTGTGGTGATATTTATTTTATGAAGTGCACCAGTTTCTCCGGCAGCCAAACAGCCCACAACACGATGCTGACACATTGAACTGCCTTGTTGCTGAAAATGTGCTATATGAATAAATTTACCTTACTCCAATGCTTCACAGCTGGGATGGTGCTCCCAGGCTTGCAAACGTTTCTAACATAAAGCTGAAAATAAAGCATAAGGGCTGAAGATTCTTTCTTTCTTTCTTTCTTTCTTTCTTTGCTATTTTTTTAATCTATTTTTAAACCAATGTTCTTAGTCAAGGTTAACTTTTGCTTTTACAATTAAATTTCATTTGGCTAAATTTAAAATTGGTTTTAACTTGCTTTACATGTCTTCCCGTATCATATCTTTCCAGGCTCACATTGCTACTTTCAAACATGACCAAACCCTGAGGGGACTGTTGTGCATGACGCTAACATGGCAATCAAAATAGATTTAAAAATTCTACATTTCAGATTAAGGGCTAACAATTAAATGCTATCAGCTTAAAAATACAAATTTACTCCAAACATCTTCCTTCCACATTATGTTACTATGTCTCTGGAATTAAAGTATTAATGTTACACAAACCTCCTCCCCAAAGCAGCAAAATGAATACAAATCAAGATTATAAATAATGTGATGTACCTGAAAGCATCACAAGCCCTTGTGTAATGGTGAGCTGAAAGCAGGTTTGTGCGTAGTGAAGATCCACTTTGTTTTCAATGAAGGCTATTTGTTTACTGTTCCGTAACTAAATGCAATTCCATCCTTCTCTTCAGGCTGCAGTGGAGCATTAGCCAAGCAGTGCACGTTGGCCTACCCAGAATGCACTGTGACAATCTTTGACCTCCCCAAGGTAGTGCGCGTGTCAGGGGAACACTTTGTCACCGAGGCTGACCAGAGGATCAGCTTCCATGAGGGTAACATCATTACAATTCTGCATTCTCCTGACAATCATAGTATCTGCTCTAAGTGCAACATTCATAAGTGACAACGCAGACATACAAAAGAGATGCTGGTTTTTCACATCTCTACGAAGCCTGTTATATTTGCTATTGATTCATCTTTGATTTATTTGACCTTTTGTGGATAAATGTAGTGCAGATAAGCATTCTTACTCATTAGAGGTAATCAGGCACCTTGCACACATCAGGACGGTGAAAGTGAATTAATACAGAATTAAGATAAATGTTTAATTTATAAGACGGAGGCATATGTCGGTGTTTTGCTGTTCAAATAGAATAGAATAGAAGTGAGCTTGTGGAGGCGGGGTCTAGTAAATGAGGATATCAAAAATATATTTTGTGTCCTCAAAATTTGAGCGATGCATTGGGTAACATACGTAAGGTGGCCTCTGTCCTTGATGCGGCTGTTGAGGATTCGAGTCCCGGCCCAGTCGACCTTTGCTGCATGTCTTCTTCCTAAACTATAATATTAATCATTTTCCAAATAAATTTAGGTCAATAAATTTGGTCACGAGAAAGTCAAACCACCATGTTACCCCTTTAATACAATGTTGACTCTATTTCAGTTACATAAGTTGACAAAATTTTCAGACATAAAAGTTAAATTCATTTCTGGTGTTCAGTTACTCATAGGATGGTCAGAGAGTTTAAAGACGCCTCTACTCTGCATGTGTTTGCTTCATCTAGCATTCATAAACAACAATGAGAAATTTAAATTACGAAATAAACCGGCTAGCATAAAACACTCGGACAAATCATTTAGAATCGTATTTGCTGTGTTATTATTAATGTAAAAAACGGGGAAAGGTCTGATCATGCATGTTTGCTTTCACTCAAACAGGGACTCTGTGAAAGGGCAGAACATCTTGACAAAAACAGCTGCAGCACTGATCTCTTGTGCTGAAGGGAACTGAATACATCATGAATAACATTACGGAGCATGCAGAACCACTGAGGAAATGAAAGTTTTGAATGTCAGGGATGAAAACTGCACTGAAGCCTCTCGTTTTAAGCCGTTACTTTACATAGATTGAATGCAAACTCCAGCTAATGTATTTAGAAAAAAACCTGGCCATATATTTTACACAAGAGTAATTGAAATTGAAAACTATTCTCTCTCTTTAATGCAAAATAGTCATAACCCATCACTTCTTATTCCTGCCTCGCTCCCCAAAGTTAAAAATTGAGTTCGACTGTAGCTTAAAACACAAAAGACATCATTGATATTGGCAGCTATTAACCTGATTATCCTCTTGACTGACTTCTGTTAAGAGTGAAATCGTTGCGTACAAAACTATCAATTTGTGCCTCACACTTTCTTTGTTTTGTTGCTCCTCCACTGCAGCAGCAGCTGAAAGTCTCAGCAGCAGGTAACCTCAAAAACCTGAGGAGAAAGTCAATCCCTTCCTGTCCTGCTGTTCGCACAGCCAGGTGACGGGTGCTGCTGCTGCACGAGGCCTCTAAATTTATTTTATTTCAACATCATGAATTTAAATAAAAATAGACATCACAGAAGTACCGACAGGAAATGATCGACTCTCTAAGCAATCTGCATGAAGAAAAGAAATCAACTACAAGTGAATGTTGGACAAAGGGTGGAAATTTGACGTAATCAATCTGGGTCAAAAGCATTGAGAATAATTCAATTACAGCAGACGTCAACCAATTTGCAGCAATTATATTTAAGCGTGTAAATCACTAATCAAGTCACATCAGTATTATGCAGGCTTGTCAACAGAATTAATAATTACACAAAATAATTAAACCAGATATAAGTGAAGCCTGTGAACCACTTAAGGCAGCCCAGTTTGAGTCCTCAGCTTCACCCTCGTAACAAACTGCTCACATTAAATACTGCACCCATCCCTCTTCTGCTCATTCTGATATGACCAGCATCAACGTCACTGCAGTGTTACCTGGAGGAGTCTGAGGCAGAACTGCTTGGAATTGTTGCTTTTCTATAACATGCTGAAAATCTCACACCATGCATAAAAATCTTATATATTCATTCAGCTTTCGATAAATATGAAGTATTTGTGTCTCTTTCTAAAGGTGATTTCTTCAAGGACTCCCTGCCAGTCGCAGATCTCTATATTCTTGCCAGAATCCTCCATGACTGGACAGACGAGCGCTGCATAGAGCTCCTCTGCAGAATCTATAAGGCCTGCAAACCAGGTCTGTGAGTGTGTCTGGGTGTGAAAGGGATGAGTGTCTTTTTTTCTTCTTCTTCTTCTTTTGCGAGAAATGAGATCGCAGTTTGCACCCCATAATGCAGCTGATCCCAGAAAAGTCTGTCCTTCTGGCTTAGATCAAAGTCAGACTGCAGACAAAAATTAGACAAAATAAGCGAATGGTGCATAAAGGAGGGGAGAGACACCAGATAAAAAAAGAACAGATATTCATTCATTCATTCGGTCAGTTGATTTATACGAGTGATCAGTGGTAAATTATGAGTCAATATCATGATCTCATCCTCTAAATTTACCCATATTAATAGTTTAGCTACATATAAAAAGAAAACAAATCTAAAAAGTGTGGCATGTCTCTAGACAACTCCCTTTATTCTGATGCTCCTTCTAAACAATTAGATTAAGAATGCACCTAAAAGAGTAAACGGAGTTGATTAGATCAGAATTAGTTAGATAACCTTTATTTATGAACAAACAGCAGCATGAGCATATACAGTAGTAGTGGTGGCAGCATCATGCTGTGGGTCAGTGAATTTTCAGGTTCAGATAGGAGTTGAGATTGGGACAGAGGTCTAGACATACAAACAGAGCTAAAACATAGTCTTTATATCACTTTATTTTCGTGTTAGAAGAAAGGCACTGCATCTTTCACAAAATTAAACCTGATCGTGATCCACTAAATAGGCACATTTTTTGTTGTTTGTGATGTAGGAGGTGCCGTGCTGCTGGTGGAGGCGCTGCTAAATGAAGACGGGTCTGGTCCACTGACAGCACAGCTCTACTCCCTGAACATGCTGGTGCAGACGGAGGGCAGAGAGAGGACGGGTGCTCAGTATGCTGCCCTGCTGGCTGCCAGCGGCTTCACCAACATCCAGCACTGTCTCACTGGAAAAATCTATGATGCCGTTCTGGGTCACAAAGAGACATGAGAGATTAAGAAAAATGATGCTACCGTGTGTGTAGTAAAATAAAGGGCCAGTGTGTAAAGAAGAAGAAAAAAAATCTATATTTGTTTTTAAAATGCATACAGTTTCCTTTGAGATGCAGTGTCGTCTTTGTCCTGGCTGAGATGAATGAGCAGCTGTTTATAAAATGGTTCAAAATTACTACGTGAATGTGAAAAAAAAGAGTTATTTGTAAGCATACACATTTAAGCGTATATAAAATGCTGCCTTCACTTGTTTCAAAGAAAATGTATTCATGTAAATTGTATCACCAGAGAAAAAGGTGACCTTTACAACATAATAAGCTCCAATCTTGTTTGCTTTAAAGAAGGTAGACAAAATACAGCCACGTCATATTTCACGCTATTGCAAACTACCTGTCTTCCATGAAGTGTGGTCCAATTATTTCCAGTCTACAACTGTGGTTTGCCATTATCATAGTTGTGCAATACTCATCTTAACAGAACTGAAAAGAAACCGCCTTCAAACCCTTGCTTTGAGTTTTACTGCAAAAAAAAAGTTTGACAAAAACCTAAACAGAGGTGAAACAGAAATGACTGGAAGGTACATCTTTAAGTAATGGATAGGTTTTATTGTTTTATTCCATTTGTTTAGAATAAAATGTGAAGACGACAGGTTTATGTGCTCACATACATAAAATATTCATTTATTATACAGAGGAAATTGGTGGGAAGAAAATACAAATGAGAAAATCCCAACACCTTCATGCCAACTTTAACTGACAAAGCATTACAGTTGAATGAGGAATAATCTCAAGGATATACTCTGGGATAGAGTTTGGATTAGGGAAGAGCCAAAGTCACTCCTGTTGCCAGGCAACATTATCAAAGGTTTTCCTAATATTCTGTCTATCTTCTTCAAGAAGTCTGTGTAAGCAGGCTGCAGAAGACGTTAGTAATATTTTAAGACGTTTCAGCCATGCCTCCGTTCACCACCCACCACAACTTTGAAATAATGATTAGAGAAGGAAATATCATTATTCAGTCACATGCCTACCTCGGCTAGTGCTCATTTATCTCCATCGTGATCCTGGGGAAAGCACAATTACACTTATAAAAAAACCCAAAATAAATCCTCAGATATCAAAGGATTATCATGGATTAATTACGTTTAAAATGTAAAGTATTTTGCTTATATTAAATAATCATTTTGTGAGGCACAACTCTGTGTCTTCAGAATGAACTGCAATAGAAGGATGACAATAACATGAGAACTGAGCAGAGCGGGTAAGTAAATACCTACCTGTAAGTGCAGGCTATAAGTGTTCAGGAAAATATTCTCCAAAGTCTTCAAGAGACTCTTAAAGTCATGGAGTTAAACCCTGTTCTGAAACAGCTTGATCAACACTTGTGAAACGAAGAAAAAGCAGTCTGACTGCCATATGCAGTACCAGAATACATCGTTGACAGTGATCACAGTGATCAAGAAAGAGTCCAAGTGTGTATGACTTGATTTATTCTGTAACCTCCTCTCTTGGAGTTCCAGATTACTAAATAATGCTAAGCTAATGTTGCCTCTGCAAAATCAGCAAGCATCTCCCACTGTGGACGAAAAAAAAAAAGGGATTAAAAATACATTAACTTTTCAAAGGAGATTGTAGCTTTTGTTTCAAATTTACACCTTCCTCCTCTGCCTGTTATCGTGTCACTCTCCATTAGCGATATCTGCTTCAGTCCCAAAGAATCGAACCCCGAGGGCTGCGGCCATGTCCCAGCAGACATTGGGTGAGAGGTGAGGTACACAGGGCTAATGCAAAGAGACAGAGAGCCTTGCACGCTCACACCGACGGCCAATTTATAATAAACCACCACCCACATCTTTTGACATGCAAACAAAGAGGAAACATGCAGACTCCAGACAGAGAGGATGTGGCCAAACAGCAGGTTCAATCCTGCTGTGAAACAAAAGGACACGTTGCATATTATGAATGTCAGTAATGTGGAAAATCAGCAAGACATGTGTATAAGTAAGAGGAGGCTAACCAGATTTAGTTCCAGGAGAGTTTGTGAGATTGAAAAGCCAAAAGAGAAATCTGTCTTTTAGGATATGGCAGAAAGAAAAATGGTGTTGGTGTTAAAATATGTTAAAAGTAACACCAGTGTAGTTTTGATCACAAAACATAATGTGGTGTTAAAAAAGTAAATAATCGACCCACAAGGTGCCAATATCAGTCAAATCCCGTGGAAAATATTTAAAACAATACACAGAAATGGAAAGTTTAACTTTTCTTAAACCCATTTCAGTGTTAAAGACCAATGTTAATTTAACAAAAGAATGGGTGTCAATCTTTTAACACTTTCAAGAGTGTTACTTTAACACCTGCTGACTTGGACACATATATACACTTTTGGGGATTAATTCAACACCGGCATTTTTACTGTGTACTTCCTGGTAAATTTCAAAGCACTTATCTTCATGCCTAGATTCTAAATAATAGCTTGGATTAAAAAACAAAATTACCAAGAGATTGCTTCACAAGGCGGACTTTGAAGGGAAACATGGTGACGTATCAATGTTGTGAGTTTTCATATCCTGTTACTGTCAATTAATCCTATTTAATAGATGAGGTCACCAGCAGAATTTCGCACTGTGCTGCCGATGCTTCTGAAAAGATCAAATCATTTCTATATTACCAATTCTTATCATGCAACACCGAGGCAGCGTCTGATCCTCATTCTGTGCTGTTCCTCACAGCCTCACACAGCTGTCTTTGTGTTGTGTTCTTTGTGAAAATGGACATGACTTAATGAATCTTCTCCACAATAGAGGGGCGGGTGGGATCTTGAATTTCGCTGCCACTCTACTTTGTAAGTCAGTTTTGTTCGCGGCATCATCCTTTTCTCTCAAGACGCCGCCCCTCATTGTGCTCCAACTCAGCATCCTTTTCAAAATGTATTGAGCGGCACCGGTTGTGAATGGAAAGACTGAATCTGATAGGCATTTTTGGATTTCTCACAAGTGTTTAATAACATGGTTTCTTTTTACTTGCACTGATACCAAAATGTCTTTTATTTTTGCAGAAAAAAGCCATGTCAAAATGAGTTTCCATTATATCAACCACTGCCTTTTGCAGCTGAGAAAAAATCATTATAGGCTGTCCAAAAACATCATTACTAAAAGGTTCTTTCCTTCAAATGACTACCTTACCACTAATCATTTTTGTCTAACTCGTATTTGTTCTCAGTCATTCGCACACTGCCCTGTAATACATTCTACTCTTTCTTTTTTACTCCGAGCTGCAAATTAATCAGACTTCAGAGAGCTAAAAGTTAAAACTGATCTCAAATCCGTGTGGACACATACAGAATCTGCCTAATTAAGGGAAATAAATGACTGTGGAAGTATAATGTTGCCAACGTTATTTCATGGTGGTCAACTTCTACGTTGTGCTCGAACACCATGGGACGACAGTACAGCGCAAACATTTTCAACCCTAAATTTACAGCTCTTTTTGTCACAGTTATACACTCACTTCAGAAAGTTCATACTCTAAGATTTTCACCATTTGGAAGCATAAGACAACATTTTGGTGAAAAAGTTCTCATCCTTTACAGATCTTTCTGCCTTTTTTCTCTGGCCCACACTTTCATGTTTCAGATTTCATTTAAATGCCGTAAAAGACACAGAGTAACTACAAAATGCAGTTTCAAATAATGTTTTTTCTTTTTTTCTTTATTGATGGGAAAGCTGGCCAAACCAAACTGAAACGAAAAGCCTTCTCATTTGCTCAAAAATGTCTTTATGAAATATGGATATTTTCAGTTATAAAAGTTACTTTCTTATCTAGAAAGAAAAAAAAACCTCATCAATGAACCTTTCTTTTTAATCCACTGCTGTAGGCTTAGCAATAAATTCTGCAACAGAAACCATATAAGGCAAAAAAAAAAAGGTTTTGGGTCAAATATTGGAATAGAAAATTACATGGAGGGTGGATTCTGGGAGGAAAATGATAAATAGTGAACAGGATTGAGTATTTGTTTAAATTTGAATTTAATAATTTTTGTATCACAATTTTTTAATTGTGATACAATTAAAAATCCCATTGAAAGTTGATAGAATTTCCCTGGGTGACATTCCTACTGTTTTGCATTTTAAAGCAAAACAGAACATTAGAAATGTGCACAGTTTTTCTTTTGCTTTTAATATCTCTGGGAGAGGGAATGTTTTTTATGACAGGGGAAGCAGAAGTACTTTATGTGCCACCTCTCTGCTGCGTTTCTCCTTGAAAATTCTTGAAAATCAGAGGCGGAATGGGAGATACTCTCCCTTTAAGTAAGTTCCCCCCACTTTTCTTCAATGATTTAGACCCAGGTCAATGTTTTCCACTTCAGCAGAGAACTGTGCATACATTTGTCCTCTCCCACTCTACTTTTCAGTTCTATTTACTGCTTCATCTCATGAGGCTATTATTGTGCTAGTCTAGTGTTCAACCTGAGTGGGTTTTATGGGTTTGCTTCTAGGAACCTGGAGAGCTCTAAAGAGAAAAGAGAACAGGGGACAGCCTTTTTACTTCTTTTATCCACCTCAAATCTGACAAAAGGCGTCTCTCCATCTCCACACATATAGAACACAAAACAAAACAGAATGGTGGCATAAGGTGCAGATAATTGTGATCCCAAAGGTGGGATTTTATTCTCTCTTGGTACTTTATTATGAGGGTCCAAACCTGCCAATATTACGATTAAATACAGAAATAAAGAAATAGGAACAAAATACGCCCCAAAATATGAAGGGCTTTAAACAATGATTACACTATATAATGACATATTAAGAAATGTTTGTATTTTATTTTTTTTTAAGTTTGCTGTGTGCTATTATTCCAAATTAATCTAAGAATAAATAGGTGAAAATAATGAATAAGATTTCAACAAACAAAACATCAAATAATTTTAGAGAAAGAAAAATTTAGAGGGAAAACCTTATAGAATTAAAAGTTTTAAATCTAAAATAATTAAGAAAAAAATATGAAACATCTTAAAAAATATTGTTCAATTACATAACCTCTTCTTTTTTTTAATCTTCTTTGTGTTCATTTTTTGCTAATTGTTTACTACACTGCAAAAAAATTTTCTGTATTATTTTTTAAATGTTGACAGTTTTTGGCCTCCATCCTTGAGGATGTTGTCAGAATAACAAGCACAAGGAAGTTAAAACACACCCACCCACCCACACACACTCACACACACACACACACACACACACACACACACACACACACACACACACACACACACACACACACACACACACACACACACACACACACACACACACACAAACAACCTTATTTAAAAAGGATATATGTATTTATGAATTTAATCCGACTAGCTCATAGTCTTTTTCCTTCTTGAGAGAAGATAAAAAGCCAAACTGATAAAAACATGTAATCTCAGGAGAATCTTTTAATTATGGCACAGTAATTAAAATGTACGACTCGTGGCTATGTGTGAGGATATTCATGTGTGTCTATGTGACTGTTTATGCATCTCTCTGTACCAGCAGTTCCAGTAAATTTTATGTCCCGCATCTTTTGGGTTCACCTGTGTTTCTGTGCTCACTGTTTGTGTGTGAGAGTGTGCTGTGCAACACAACATTTGTTGACTCTCTAAATCTGCTCCACAAGTCACGCAGCTTCCCTCCCCCAAGCTCCAGGATGCCACTTTAAGATAACAACTTCAGGGCATTATGAGGGGAGCACACTCAGTTTATCCCTAGGACTGTGTGTGCTTGTTTGTGTGTTTGTGCTTATAAGAGCTGTTGTCTCCTTTGGTGATAAAGTTTGTAGTTATGTTTTGTTTGTTTTTTTTCCCCTCCCCCTAAAGTTTTCAGAGGATAATGGAAAGTTAAGACCTGTTTTTCTTTCTCATTTCAAACTTCAACAGGAAGAAATGTTGCTTTTATATTCCTTACTTTAAAAAGACACAATTCACTTACATATTCAAATGTTTCAATTGGCTCCATTCAGTAATCTATTGAACTTTTTCATGTTAAATTTAGCATTGATCAAATTTAGGGGTGGGGAAATATTTCCAGCTGATGAGAGTATACAAGTCCATGAGAATATGTACAAAGCTAAACATTTAATTTAATTTTCCTTTAATGCATGTTAAATTGCGGTGTATCCATCTAACCCTAACAATTGTTATGCAAATGCATTCAATTTTTATTTTTTTATTCAGATTTCACTTGTCCAAATAATGCAAATTGCTTCTCATATGGTGGTTCTTGTGATAAAAATTCATTGAAATGCCACCTATTTTACAAAAAGAAAAACAGTCATAAATCTCAAATGACTTCCTCAACAATCTCTCAGACTGGCAGTCTAATTTTGAATGAAAGGTGCATTTTGTTTCATACCACAGAAAACTTGCGTACACAGCTGCATTCTTCATCAGATATTCACTGATATTTTCATGCAAAGACATCTGCTGAATGCTAGGCTATTTTTAGCTTGTTCACTCTCTGTTTTGATATGAATCTCACATCAAACTCACAGAAATGTTTTTTTTTCTTACTTCATAACCTGCATTTTTTTTTGTCAGTTTGTAGCATTTTGCTTTTCTGTTTATTCCCAAGCTTGGATTACTGTTTCAGTGTTTATTGTTTTCCTAATATTATTTTTTGTTCTTTGGTTTACTCTGCATCTTTGCTTGGAGGTGCAGTTCCCTGCTCTCCTCAGGTGTATCTCATCAGCTCATTAACTCACATGTCTGAGATTCTAGCAATCAGCTGCAGTTTAAATAGTCTTTGTCAGTCTTGGTGTCAGACTCTCTGTTGTTGCTAAATGCCTGTGCTGTCCTGAGTTTATTTACCATTAAAATCACCTCTCGCCAGTACCTCCGGTCCTGATCCCTGATTTATGTGGACATCATTAACTAAAACTCTAAGATGTGAGAATCCTTGTTAAATGGCATTTTAACTAAAACTCTGAGGTGTGAGACGTTTAACTGAAGTCCTACAAGGGTTTAAATGTTTTATCTTTTTTAACCTTTTTTTTTCTTTTAAAAAATATCTTTGTCTTTCTGTTTATTCACTGTCATATGCTGTTTTTATTTTAATTATGTAAAGCACTTTGAAATGCATTGCTGCTGAAATATGCTATACAAATACAATTTGATGGATTAATTGATCACTTAAAATGAAAAGTGAAAGCTGCAGCTGCCAAAACTGTCTTTTTTGTTGTTATTGAAAATCCCTCACATTACTTTGGATTAAATCTATACATTCTACTATCATATTTGCATTTAAGGCCTTTAATGTTAAACTTCTTAAGGTTTCTTTCTTATTATTTTACCACAGGAACCTTGTGTTAAGTTTTGCAACACAAAACATAGTCTCATCTAAAAATGGCTTGTGTTACATTACCTCTCTGTTTAGTATACGAGGCAAGTGTTTTAAAGCAAGCAAATATCCAATTTACATGCAATCATGAAATTTAACAGGAAATGCAATTGTCTGGAAAATTATACAATATTCAAGGTTTTTTTTTATTTTTTTGAAGTAAAACAATAAATAGAAAAAATATTATACTGACTAACTTCAGTTTCAGCAGTATGTGGGTAAACTGAAAGAAACTTCTGGCATGCTAAAGCACTGCTTTGTTGAAAAAGATAGATAACCAGGGGATGTGAGAGAAGTGATCACCTCAATAGAAGCACTGAGGCAAAGTGAAGACGAGGAAAAAGATCCGTGTCTTTTTCATCAGGACCCTGGTGAGGGGGCTTCAGACGACCAGAATTGCAAACACTCATACAGACGCACACACTAGCACACATCCATCATGTCTCACAACTCAATAAAAGTGTCTCTACCCTTTAAGCTGTACTTTGTCACTTCCAAACACCTCCATAATTCATGGGCCAGTGACAGCACTATTGAACTGAGGACAAAGATGTCTGCCCTGTAGGCTACAGGCACATAGAGTCAGAAAGAGGACAAAAAAATAAGTCTGGGCAGAATTTGCATGGACTTCAAACACCAGAATGTATTTCTACTGAGAAAGCTTCTCAGTAGGTTGTGTTAGGTCGGTTACTCTCATTGTGGTTTTATGGTTGCATAAACAGAAACTTGTAGGTGGTTTCTCTGTTTATTGTCAAAGTATGTCTAACATATTAAGGCCTGGCCTTCATGAGAGCACTGGAGATATAATGAAATCTACATTTGAACTGGTGTCAGTAGCAAATCTTTTTACTCTGGGGCGTCAGTTCTGATGATCAATTGATATTTGGGTTTGATAGTAGACAGATATGTGTACGCACTTCACAAACAGAGATGATGATGGCGTATCTGTTGTTATTTTGCAACAAGATGTCAAAAATGCAATATTCTCCACTTCAGTAAAGATGAATGAAAAACACTATCCTCACTTATTGCTGTGTTTCCATTTAACCCTGGTCATGTCATATCAAAATATTGAACAATTAAGGACACATTCATATACTGTTGAAGCTGATCTTATTACCAATCACATAAAAATGTCAGTTTGTTTGTGTTTCCTAAGCAATATTCAAATATCCCAGGTTTATTTTGAATGCTCACATTATTTGAAGTTGCAACAGAAATGTAATTGTTTAAGAATATCCCCAAAAAACCACCTCAATGAAACTGACACTTAACTATTTATATATCCTTTCGTATCACAAATCCCTTCTTACTGAATAACAACCAACAGTACATTGCTTTGAAGGCAAATTTCTCAAGATCTTTCAGATTTAATGGTCCTTAGCTATTAAATCTCTCCACCATAGCTGATATCTGTGGTTCACTCCACAGACATCATATGGTAGGAAGTCAGTCTATTTTGATCCAAGTAGTTTGATTCTGCCAAAGCTGCCCTTTGTCACCGATCCTGTTTATTACTTTCATGAACAGAATTTCTAGGGGCAGTCGAGGTGCTGAGGGGATCCGTTTTGGTGGCCTTATGATCACATCTCTGCTCTTTAGGTGTCCTGCCCCAAGTGGAGGAGTTTAAGTATCTTGAGATCTTGTTCACGAATGAGGGAAGAAGGGAGCGGGAGATCGACAGGCGGATTGGGGAAGCTTCCACCGTGAAACGGGCGCTGTACCGGTCCGTTGTGGTGAAGAGAGAACTGAGTGAAAAAGCGAAGCTCTTGATTTACCAGTCGATCTACATTACAACTCGCATCTATGTCATGAGCTTTGGGCCATGACCGAAAAAAACGTGGTTACTGATACAAGCGGCCAAAATGGGTTTCCTCCAGTGGCGCAACTACACATTATTCAGGTGGATGTGAAAACATGGATTTCGTGGATGCCACTGGTTTTCTCCGTAGGGTATCTGGGCTCTCCCTTAGAGATAGGGTGAGAAGCTCAGTCATCTGAGAGCCACTGCTCCTCCACGTCGAGAGGAGCCAGTTGAGGCTCGGGCATCTGGTCAGGATGCCTCCTGGACGCCTCTCTGGTGAGGTGTTCTGGGCACGTCCCACCGGGAGGAGGCCCCGAGGAAGACCCAGGACACGCTGGAGGGACTATGTCTCTCGGCTGGCCTGGGAACGCCTTGGGGTTCCCCCAGAGGAGCTGGATGAAGTGGCTGGGGAGAGGGAAGACTGGCCTCACTTCTGAAGCTGCTGTCTCAGCAACCCGACCCTGGATAAGCAGAAGAAGATGGATGGATGGATGGATGGATGGATTCTTTCTTGTGATGTTGGAAGACAATGACTCAAGTGGCCCAAACCCAGATTTGTTGCTGGCTCCTTTAGATTTCCCTTCAAACTCTTTACATCCTTCTTGCTACATAATTCTTTCTGTCCCGACAAGAGTCCCAGTTCCATATGCAATGAAGTCTACAAAATATACAGTGTAGAAGATATTCTTTGAGCTTATGTATCGCTCCCCTCTTTATCCAAGCATAGACAAGCACTTGAGGCTGCTTATCGTGTTGCAGTTTTTATTTCTGTCACCAATTGATGTACTTGTGTTTTATTTTTGACATGTTTTATTTTTGACATGACAGGAGTTCTAAGTTTGGGCATGACAGAGAGATGGTAAACATGGGTAGACAATCTCCTAATAGTTAAAGTCCTACCCGAATAATTGATTTTCCTCAAATAATGGGGAAAAATGATGAACTCTTGGAATATTTCATATGAAAGAAATTATGAGGAGTTTGACACGCAACACAAATGTAAGTTGGGTTTCAGAAATCAGGGAACGTCTTAAATTTCATTACTCTTGAGACTGCAGCTAATCAGCTGTTAAAAAAGCTAATTAGCTTTTACATAAGGACTCTTGCTCCCTGGAGTGAAGCATTGGTAATGAAAACCGGAAATATGGCATAATGTGCCTTAACACGTCATTGCCCTTTTAGTTTAATCTTGAGAGAGACATTTTTTACACAGTCAGCTGGTACATATGGACTGGAACATCCAGAAATACAGGGACTGTGTCTGAGCATGGATTCTCTTTCATTCAACCATGCAGGGAGTTATTTCCTTAAATAAGACTTAAATAAGCTCTTATGTACTGGGAGTTACATTAGCGTGGCAGTGTAGCGCGAACCAGGTATGACTAATTAGAATAATTTCGGGCATCAGGGGGAAGAACTAAAAACTAAAGTGACGCTCACTAACAAATATTGAAGAAACTAACAAATCAAAAATATATAATTTAAAATAAATTTGAGGTGTTTGGTTAAGGTAATAAAAATAAAATGAGGAGGGCAGCTACAATTTTCATTGTCAGTTTATACTACGCTGAAAACAGAGTCATTCATTTAGAGGTTTTTCAAACATTTGTACCTGTTGGCGCAGAAGAAGGACGGGGTATTTCTGTGGGGTAGCTGTAGTGTAAATGTTCAGATATGAGTTTGTAATTTTTACTTGTATGTTTTATAATTAGGAAATTAGAAAATCATATTTTATTGAGCTGGTGTTTGAAAATCCACAGTGGAAGTAATAAGCGACAGGCATGTTATGCATTTGTTCCACATCTTGTGTGCAGTCTAATGGAAATAGGTGAGCTGGATGACCTCTGAAATGATAGCTGTGCATGTGTGTGTGTGTGTGTGTGTGTGTGTGTGTGTATGCTGCATCTCTCCACTTTATGACTAATTGTTGTGTTTTTGCACTCCCTTCTTTCTGTCACTTATAGTTGCTTCTCTTTTTTTTGTATCCTTGTCCTGCCCCACAGCGTGACTAAATACAATCTGTCTCACACATATTCACATGCACACTTTCACACACACACGCAGCAGGACGTTGTGACTGTCCCGCAGACATATTTCAGCCAGAAGGCTGTCACTTCTGCTCCCAGGCCACATGTCACCAACCAACTGCTCCCATCCTAAAAATAAGAAAAAAGAAGACAGAGACAAATACATCTCTGTCCTGGTGTTGACATCACCCTCGTTCCCCTACAAAGTTAGATCCAGAAATACACAGCGGACTCTTTCTCATTTTTCATTGCACCGATGTTTATCTTGCCAGATTTTGAATGTAGAGCGGAAGAGCGCGACAGGCAGGAATGCTTCGTTTTTATGTGTGACACATATATGGCGTCTCGGTTTCATCAAGGTGAAATTGAAATTTGCATCAAAAGACAAAGTGATGCAAAAAGGTTGTTTCTCATATAGACTAATGAGGTCCTGCTCCACCATTTACGTGACTGTGTTCAATAAATAACTGCTACAGATTAAGCCAACTCAGTTCTGTACAACTGAACTGCCTTGTGAAACAATTTATACATACCATGCACATGATGTACAGCAATTAATTACACATTTCTAGGTTTAAGTGAAAAAGGTTCCAGAACAGAAAAAAATGTAAAGTTGTTTTGTGGTGTAAAAGTTCATTATGTTAACATACGTTATGACTTTATTAGTCTGATGTCCATGTCATTCTGTGATGCTATGTCTTTGTCAGAAAGGAAGTTGTTTGAGTCAACACACTGAATGCTTTGAAATGGCCTTCAGTGGAACAAAGATCCAAACAGTCATATTCTCTTCCATGCTGTTATTTGTTTTTTCTTTCTGCTGCTGCTATAAAATTGTGTTTTCTGCCTGGTTTTTCTCTGACCTGTTCACAAATTTTTGCTCTTGTGATTCTCACATCATGCACATTGAATTAATAAACCTGTCTTAGTGATTTCCACCTTGAAATTTGTCAATCCATCCATCCATCCATCCATCCATCTCTTTTGACTTCCCTCACCCAGCTGTAATCCTTCCTGTAAGTACTCTTATGATTCATGCAACTTTCTTGTACTTGTTGCCTGCACCAGAGTCTAAGTCGTGCTGTCTATCATGACAACTAGATGTTTTTATTACTATATCAAGTGGACAATGCACAAGATATTTTGCCCAAGAGAAAATGATCAGGTTTTGTATTTTGTTGGAAGAACTAAGAAAACCAGCTGAGGTTGACCTTCGTTCTGTCATTATGCTCAGAAACAAACACCAACTCTACAATATCTGTGCTCTGCTTTGTCCTATTGAACAGTTTTTATAAACTGTGCGGAGCCATTACGACTGTGTTAGCTTGCTTTATATAAACAGCCATAATCTTTATAGGTAAATGGTTTCCACTGCCACAGGTCATTACTCAATTGAGCATCTGGCCTTTTTCAAAGAGCATAGTTTGTTTCCGGTAATGACAGCTGAGGATATTAACATATTTACTGTGATTGTTTTTTGTTTTTTTTTTGCTGCTGTGCAAATGCCAAGGTCTCTGTCTCATTGCGGCTCAAAGCAGGAAAATTACTCCGTCCAACAGTCATGTGAACTACTGCGGCCCACTAAGATCTATCCGCAGTTGCCACACAAAGCCAAACTTCAAACGCAGAAGCCCGGTCTTAGTCTTCGCCTTATCTTACAATGGAGCCAGTGCTCTGCATCACATTGTCAAGTTTACATCTACAAGGGCAGATGACTCATAGGCATTTAATTCCTGAGATTATCAGCCGTCCCAGCTCATGTTGATTCAGTGCTTCAGTCTGAGCAGTGGGACATGAGTTAAGACTCGGCTCTGCTGCAAAGTTCTGTCAGTTTATTTCTCACCAAGGCAAGAAAAAAACCCAATATTTTTATAAGCTAGCTTTGATTTGAAAGCTTTTAAAAGTGAATCAAACACAGTATGGAGAATTTATGTCAATAACACAGCAAGGGGGAGAAGTTAACATTTTTGCCAAATTGAAACGTCCTTTCTTCATCCTATTTTACCCTCATTTCTTTTTTACTTCCCTTTGTGATTGGTTTTGTATGGTTCTATTTGTAGTTTGAGGAACAAACTGGCCCTTTTTGTTCTTGGTTCAATATGTCGGCGCCATTCTTGCATGGACTCCCAAAAGCACCCACTTTTCAGAGTTGTATTTCAAAGAGCTGACTGAGATGTGGGCTGAATGAAACAGAACAGCCTGTTAGTCTCATATAACATGACATATTTGTGTCATGCTTTTAGTTTGAATACAGAACTCTTTCATTTGTTGTGATGACGCAGTAAATCCTATTTTACAAACAACACAGTTCTCGATGATGAAACTTTAATTTGCTCTGACACATTCGGGCAATATTGTGTTTATATTTTGCAAACAGATTGGAAAAAACTGGTAAAAAACTCAAGTAACATTTGTATGTCGCGCTTTTCATTCTGCTCGTCATGATGTAAGAATATTAACCTTCAACATAGATGATGGATTTATAAAATGGGCTGCACATTGTGCTCAGTGGCACAGTTGGTAGAGCTGCTGCCTTGCAGCAAGAAGGTTCTGGGTTCAATTTCCAGCCCCGATCTTTCTACATGGAGTTTGCATGTTCTCCCTGTGCATGCGTGGGTTTTCTACAGGTACTCCGGTTTCCTCCCACAGTCCAAAAAACATGACTGTCAGGTTAATTGGCCTCTTAAAATTGCCCCTAGGTGTGAGTGTGTGTGTGCATGGTTGTTTGTGCTGTGTGTCTCTGTGTTGCCCTGCGACAGACTGGCGACCTGTCCAGGGTGACCCCGCATCTCACCTGGAACGTCAGCTGGAGATCAGCACCAACAACTCTCCCGACCCCACAAGGGACAAAGGGTGTAAAGAAAATGGATGGATTTATAAAATATATATAACTGATATTTTAACCCTTGCATTGAAAGAGACAATCATGTATGCAGCTTCTTCAACCTAAGTGATACAGTGGATATGGAGGTGAAAAAAAGGCAGAGAATAAATAAATCTCTTATTAATCTATCTACAGTGTCGGTAAAATTGATGGTTCTATTGAAAGGTAGCAAGAAAGGTTTAAAACTTTGAATGAGTACTCCATGACATCCTGCTATACTTTAATAAAAAACTGTAACAATGGGCTTAATTCTATTGTGTGCTCTTCATAATGGGAAAGATAAAATCAAGTCATTTAATTAAGGTGTTTATCTTCAAATGCCAGGAAATGTCAACAAGAAAATATCTACCAGCCTCTGCTCTCTGGTATCTAGTTTCAGTTTGCACACACATCAGGATGAAAAACATGTTTATCTTCCCATCA
Organism: Poecilia picta; assembly: GCA_033032245.1. Classification (NCBI taxonomy): domain Eukaryota; kingdom Metazoa; phylum Chordata; class Actinopteri; order Cyprinodontiformes; family Poeciliidae; genus Poecilia; species Poecilia picta. Next base: position 34,695,448 of record CM065354.1, on the reverse strand, counting down.
TTTACAGTAGGGAGGATATTTAGGAAGGTTAAAGAAAGAAATAAACTCTCCAAAGTTCAGACAGCTCTAGGTGGGAGTGGCATTTTAGGGCCCACAGTGTCTCAGTAAAAAGTGTTTATATCAAGGGTTTTGTTCACATCTTTGACAGGACTGATTTATTTTATCAAGCTTTTAACAGGATACAGCATATACAAAGGCTGGTGCTTGGACCGGTAAGTATGACTCCTTAGTCAGTAAGATCAGACATCCTGAGTCATTACTCCGATTTCATGTAGCAAATTACATGATGATCAGTGTCAAAGACAAACAATGAAATCATGCAGTTGTGTTTTCTTACAAAACCAAAACGATACACATACACGGTCAAGCGTAATGTACCCAAGCTTCCTGTGCAGCAAGGGTCATTTGTTTCTTCCAAATCAGTTCTGAAACCTTCCATTCCTAAAGAAAAGCCACAGCAACACTATAGTTAGTTAGAGATAGAGGCTGTGACAGGAGCATTACTCTGTTACCACTGACCCGTCGGCCACGTCAGAACCATTTATCTCTGTAGCTCATGGTTTAAGCTGGACAAATACACGGAGCAATTCATTCCTTATGTGTGTCTTCATCGTATGGGAACTGCAAGGTTATAGTCTCTGTTCATAGTGAAGCTCAGCAAAGCGGCACTATGGGTTGAAATTATGTCATTTTTCATGTCTGAAAATCAAACAATGGAACAGTCATGAATGTCAGAGTAATTTGAAAGGAAGCCAATCAAGATGAGCCTATAATGAGGTAGTAAATGAGTCTGATTCACACTCTGGTTTGCACACAGACACAAGGCAGCTATGCTGAACTTTATAGTTCCATCCATCAACTCACAAATACTTATACCTCTGTAAAATACCAACAGTTACTGTTACAACATAGACTGTTTACCATTTGTGTTAGTTACAATTTCCCCTTTAGTTTTAGGTTTTTCCATTCTTGGGTCCCAGCTTTGTTATTTTTTCTTTTCTCTTTGCCGTTCTCACTGCCTGCTCTCTTCCCTCCTTCCCATTTGCTCTTCTCTGATTTTGTTGATACCCAACCTGACTCAAAGTCCTTCAAATCTTCTTCCCTGACCTTTTGCTGTGTTCCTTAGTCTTCATAAGGCTGATTTACATTAATTCTCACGAATACACATCTGAGGCCTTCAGGGAATAGATGTATTCATCCTGAGAATTAACAAAACACATATAGACTTTTTTACTGAGTAGGTGCCTTCTGAAGGCCTCTGATTGCACTGGATTGTATTTTAGGGTATCCGAGTAAGTGGTCTAAATATGCATAATGAACTTTTCAGATTTCTATTTGTAAAACTCCAGAAAACCATATGTAATTTTCCATCTACTTCAGATTTATGCACTATTTTGTTTTGGTCTGTCTCCTAAAATCCCGACATGATGCAGTAATGTCTGTGTTGTTAACATGACAAAGGCAAAAAAAAAAGGGAACCGAGGCTTCCTCAACACCACACCCTCTCAATGCTCCTCCCTTTTCTCTAAACTAAAGTGACCTTCAGTGGCGACTCAACATGCCAGAAAAAGCAAAAGGCACGCAGAGTGGCAGAGAGCAACCAGATAGAGGGGAAGAAGATGTGGCGAATGAACAGAAGGAGGAGTGCTAGGAGAGATGATGAGATGGAATGAAATGACACGAGAGCCACAAATGAAGAAACAAAAGCTGAACGGAATGAAGAATTGAGACAAAAGAAGAGTGGCGCAGTGTGATGAATCGAGGTGTGCTCTCATTAAACAAAGGTTCTTGTTGTGTGCTTATGGACTCAGAAGCCCTGCTGACCCGTCTTCAGTCAGATGCTTTAGCTTGGATTCACTCAAATGTCGGCGGGCAGCAACTTAATGGGACGTTTATGATAAAACGCATTTTGCAAACAAAGGCAGCTTGAGGAGGAGCAGGATCTCGTGCAGCTGGGATGTGAGAAATTAGATGAACTGCATCCATGTGTGTTTGACCTCTTTAACCTAGTTTAACTTGATTCACTGCAATGGTGATGAACAGAAGAGAGGAGGAGGAGGAGAGAGAACCTGAAAAAAAAGTGGAAAGTGTGTCCCTGCAGTGCTGCAGGCTTCACTGCCTAAATGCTTTTTCTCTTCTCTGACTCATCGCAGAGTCATGAAACACTACAGCTGGTAAAGGGAGATTAATTAAAAGCCATCCTATGCATTCAGTATCAATCCTCGACTGTGAAACCCTGCGAAACACCCACAAAGATATAAAAAATCTCCTCCTCTGACTTACCGTTTCTATCTCAGCCTTTTATTCTCTATCTTGCTCTTCCGCTCTGTATAATCTCCGACTCATTAGCATTTCAAAATTCATATCCTTATGAGTCACGCATTGCAGGCATTCTGGTGAGTTTGTCATTAGTTGGTTATGAAACCGAGGCAACTCAGCCTCCCCATGCAAGACCCAGTTGAAGGTTGTCGGAAGGCTCTTTGCATGCCACAGAATCACAGAAACTGACAGAGAGACGTGCTGCGGAGTGAGTGTTGAAGGATGCGTGCAAAAAAATAAGAGGTTGGAAAAAGAAAATGCATTAATCTTTAGGGAGAAACTGGGTCACTGCTGCAGGATTTGGCTGGAAATAAAGAAGTAAAAATAAAACAGATGACAGATTTAGAGTGAAGAGCAGCAGTGTCAAAATGTCAAGAAGATTTTGCATCAACAGGTAATGAACTATGACTGAGCAAAACGCAGGCAGTTGAAGCTCAGCAAATTGAGTGGAGGAGAAATGGGGAGAGGAAATTTCACAGAATAATGCAGAAACTTGATGAAGCTAAATGGTTTTAGTGCTTCACCCAGTCAAGCACATTTATTATGGATGCTACTCTGCAAGAATTATCCCAAACTGTATTTTCTTTCAATTATTTCATGTTATCATAGTGAATTATTTAGCAAATCAGGATGGGGGGTATTTCAAAAAATAAAGAAAAGCTAGCGTTTATCTGACCAACCACAATGGTACAGTCTTCAGTGATTACACCTCATCCTCCTCAGCTCCTCTGCAAAACTGGTAAACACATTGAAGCTTTTCTCTCCTCTGCCTTAGGAAGAGAATTCAAAGCATACCAGTGTCCAAGTGACAAGTTACTCCAGGAAGCAGCAAGAGAGTCAAAGCTTCTGATCTGCCAGATCATTTGCAATGAGGAAAGAAAAACTTGACGGAGAGAAATAGCCGTCATAGGAGAATTTTTGATGCAAGACTTAACCAAGTGCGTTCACGTGTTCTCTGTCCAATTCGCAAAATGTTTTTGGAAACAAAAAAAAATTCAAATCAAAAATGGGACCCCAAGCCATCCCACAACCTGTTGGGTGGACAGTCTGTCCTCTTTGTCTTCCTAATGCGTTGGGATCCCCCAGAAGGGGGTGGAGTTTGCCACTGGTGTAGAGAGAAGTCTGGATGCGTGGGTGGATGGATGAAGTGGAGGTGTGAGCGTGTTCTCCTCGCGGCTGTGTGGGCTCTTTCCAAACGGTTCTCCCAGTGTTCAAAGACGTGCATGTTAATCTGCCCTAAATACAATACATCCTATTCTAAATTGTTAGTGGGAGTGCATGTCTCTCTGTTCTGTATAATGATGAATATAGACCCAGAGAAAATGTTGCCTGGCTCTTCAGATAAGCTCCATCTTCTCATCCTTATTGTGTGCAGCTGTTTTGCTCTATATTGGTATTCTCCCTCTCGCATATTTTTGGTTGTTTGATACACTAAAAGGTTTCAGATCACACAAAGATGAGCTGAGACAATACACGATTTCCTTTTTAAAAAATGTTTTCATTTATTAAGGAGGAAAAAGCTGCATAAACTAACCTGGATCTGTGTGGGTAAAAAAAGAACTAAACATTCTCCATAATTGTTCCTTCCTTCGCTGTAGCAACTGCTATCAAGCTGGCAAAGAGTCATCGGCACAGTTGAGGAATTCTGGCACTCTTTTCTCACACAATTGGTTGAATTTAGCCACATTCAAAGGTTTTATTATACAATAAACTGGCAGTAATACAGTGTTCTTCACAATTTTCTTGTAACAAGCAGAATTTATAATTAATTGAGTTGTCCAAGTCACGAACAAGCAAATTATCTCCCACCACCATGTTTGAATGTTTGGTTTATGTCAACTACAACAGGATGCCAGCCTAGCAAAAAGTTGCACTTTTTCTAACCACTCCACCAGAAATTATTTTCCCAAAAGTTTTGGAAAGACTTTTGGAAAGATGTTTCTTTGTCAATGTGAGAAAAATGTTTGGTGTCCTTTTTGGTTTTCTGCTTTGAACTCTGTCACAGAAGACATCTATGCTCAATCTCTGTCTGGTTGTTAAGTTATGACAATTAGGCATAACTTGATTGTCTAATTAACTGAGAATTAACCTAATTAACTGACTGAGGTCAGTGAGGCCCGTAGAGCATTAAATATTGTTTTAGGTTCTTCTGCGACCTACTGGAAGACCTAATGGTAGGTTGCTCACTTCTAGGTAGTATCAACTCAGTCCCATGATTTCCCTATTTGTAGATAATGCCCCTCACTGCGGTTCACTTAAGACCCTAAAGCTTAAAAATGATGCAAAACATCTTAGTAGTCCCAAAGGAAAATTTAATGCTTTTAGAACTCATATTTTTCAAGTTTCTTCCTCATACATTTTATTTATTTGTGCTTTTCTTGACACTTAGTGTCACTGAAAATAAAACCAGACACAATATCAAGACATAAAAACAATAAATACAAAAATAGACTTTAAATCAGAGAGTGCAGTGTGTGTAGTAGTCTGTCTTCAATGGATCTGAATGAGTCTCCAACTGAAGATACTCAGTTGTTTTACAACAGTCTTTCTTTCTATGATTTGTGAGCTTGTTGCTGAACTGAATCTTGCTTTTGGGTGACTATTCAAAAGTCAAGATAGAAGTCAGGGCCTTTTTTTCTCATCTGTTCTTGAACGTCTTTAGATTTGTGGGTGAAGCGTTGCTTTTCCAGACAGAAAAAGGAGAAAAAAAAAAGCAGCGCGGGTCTATTCATGTGATTTCCCAATTCTTCATGTCTGTCTGTAATCAGGCCTGGTTGCGGCTTTAGAAATCGTCTGGAGAAAGCTGTCCAAACATTGTGTTCATCAGGAGCTATATTGTGATTTCACAAGGAGAGTTTTATAGCTTTTTCCACTGATACTTGAAATTATCTCTTCAAAACTGCATTTTCCCTTGACTACATCTGCCTGGTATTAAAATGTGCTTAATGATCTGAAACATTTAAATGTGCCAAAAATGCAGAAACAGAAGAAATCTATGAATGGGGGTGAAATGCTGTTTCACACTATTGTGGATGTTGTGTTGAGTAAATTCGTAGCTGTTTGCATATCTGTCTGATTCAAGCTGAAAACCCACAGAGCTCTCAAACAGCAAAAGCTAAAATGACATTAGTAGTGGATTAAGTATGCATACAAAAGCATTTCATCTCTTGCACCAGTTTGCCTCACACATTTTAAAACATCAGTGTGTAAAGCATTCTGGTGGCTCGCGCGGCTATAATCCAGTACCGGCAGACTGCCTGGAAATTATGAATGCAACAGAACTTGAAAGGTTTATTTTTCTGCCACATTTAAATTTTCCCAAATCAGTGAAGACAGACAGGCTCTTGTCAACTGCAGAATTTGAAACGGCACTATGAGACTCCATCTACTGCGCCAAAGAGATAGAAGGTAGTAAGATTCATGCTGGGAATTTTAGTTTTGGATTTTCAAGATATTGTTGCAGCAATTTCTTTAAGTTCACAATAATGACAGCAGGTTTGTGTATTGTGTTTCAAAAACCCTAATGTCAAGATCAGGGTGGCTTTACCTGCTGTCTTTAGAGAGTACAGAAAGTACGCCCCCTTTGAGTTCTGCAGTTTTATAAATATTGTATATATGCAAGATTTTGTTGTGAGTCAAAACACACTACAACATTTTCCTTTCCCTCGATTGGTATAATCTTTTTGTAAATGAATGTCGACTTAGTGAGCTCTATGTTTTAAATTAGAAGCTACACCTGGTCTTGGCCTTTTGTTTACCAATGATAACTTCCTGGAGAAGGGCATCGACTTACATATTGCTGCAAACAACAAAACATTCTCCCTCTTCTTCATTAAAATAGAAAGGAGCTGCACAGTGGAGCAGTTGGTAGTTGGTTGTTGCCTTGCAGCAAGAAGGTTCTGGGTTCGATTCCCGGTTTTTCTGCATGGAGTTTGCATGTTCTCCCTGTGCACGCATGGGTTTTCTCCAGGTACTCCGGTTTCCTCTCACAGTCCAAAAACATGACTTTCAGGTTAATTGGTCTGTCTAAATGTGAGTGTGTGTTGGTGTGTGTGTGTGTGTGTGTGTGCATGGTTGTTTGTCTCTGTGTTGCCCTGCGACAGACTGGCGACCTGTCCAGCTTGAACCTCGCCTCTCGCTCGGAACGTTAGCTGGAGATCAGCACCAGCAACCCTCCCAACCCCACTAAGGGACAAGGGTGTAAGAAAATGGATGAATGGATGGATTAAGATAGAAAGTGCTTCTACATCAGTTCTGATGTTTCGGTTGTGGCAGAAGGCCTGTCATACCGAGCCAGGTTCTGGTTCTCATGCAGGTTTCTGTGTTAAAAGGTGAGTTTTTCTTTACCACTGTCGCTCTATGCATGCTCAGTATGAGTGATTGCTGTAAAGTCAACGACACGCCACCAGCGATTGTCTACTGTCACTACTTACCCGCTTCCAGGAAGTGTGAATGACGCAAGTAAGACTGTATTCCTTGGACAGAAAACTTTTTAAGTTAATTTGAGCAACAGACTGAGCTTAATTCACAGTTTCACTTGGATCAATTATAATGTAAGTTTGTTGTGAAATGACAAAAATATAAATAAAGAGAATTGAATTATTTCTACATTAAAACTTTTATCCACAGAGGGTTTACTTCCCTTTCACAGTTCTGTACTTGAAACAAGCCTGTTTGTGCAGCTTTCAACAGTTATATTCTTCTAACAAAGCAGTGACAGCGATGCTTTCCCAGGACAGATTAGAAGGTAACGTAATGGAGCAGAAAATTAATATTTTCTGCGTGTACTCTTATGTCTGCAATCAGCACATTTTCCCAAGGGCTTTATCAAAAATAATGAAAAAGAAGGAACTAGCTTTGAACTCACATCTTAAACTTGCAAATCTACCCCTGAGATTGCAAATTGACTAAAAATGTTTCCACAGATAATGTCCTTTTAGACATGATCTCTGTAATTTACCTCGTTTTTGGCGCTCGAAGCCCCTGAGATGCCCATGAAAGCTGAAGAGTGCTTCGTGATTGTATGCTGAACATTATGCAGCATTTCTGCTTTCAAAAGCAGAAACATATTATTTCTGAGTTACACGGAGAGAAACATAACTTTATGCACTGTGCCACTAAAACAAACTTTTCCGAATTGAAAAAAATAAACATCACTCTGTTCAGTATTTTCTCTGCAGACATCCTGTGAATTTTCACATTTATGCATGTGTCTGCATGTAATGATAAATAGAACATAAGATTTTAAGGTCATTTTTCCACTTTATCTCAAGGTTGCATCATTCTCAACCACCTCTCTTAACTCGTCATTGGCAGTGTTGGCTGAATGCTAAAATGTATCTTATTTAAAATGATGCAATAATGATCCATGTGCTACTTGATATCAAATATTGATGCTTTTAATGGAGACATTTTGGAGATGTATAACAAAAAGAATATATCCTGAACTCTGACAATAGGGTTTAAAATATCAGAGGTATTTTATCATGACCCCTGATAATGTGACAAGGTTCCTTCCATTAGTGTAAATTCTCAAGTTTACTCCATAAAGAGTGCCCAATAACACATAAAGCAAACAGAAAAAGTATCAGGAATAAAAATTGGAATGATTTTCAATCAATTACACAATGGGAAAACTCAAAACAATTATTGCATTAGCTATCCTAAAATTGACAAATTATTTTTCTCAATAACCCCTAAAGCTAGTTGATCTGATCAAATATGCATCTTTTTACTTTGTGGAGAGAGAATATTAAAACAAAACAAAACATGAATACCGCTGTGCATATTGAGACATTACCGATTTGTTGTGATATCAAAAACTGTTCTTAAAATTGACTTTTCCCAGTAAGAATTCATTGGAAATCTCTCATTGGGAATCTTACAAGTAAGAAATGAGGCATCAAAGCAGTTTCAGGACGTGAATAACACTCAGCAGAAAACTGAGTATAAGATTAATATCAGCAGTTTAACATCAACAGCCAGACACTCTCTAAATGTGTCCCTCAGAAACATGATGCCATTCGTTCTGAATTCAGACAGTGATCATTATACGTGTGAATCCCACTGCTCCACTATGTCTCGTACAGTAAATTCAATAGTTCAAGAAATAGAACGACTCCAAGATTCTACAGACCAATATTCTTATTCTACTAACCCTAATCCTTGTAAAATAAAATTATACTTATTTTACACTTCTTAAATTTTTGCACTTTTTGGTGGGTTAAAACCAAAGATTTGCTGCATTTTTCTGGGATTTTAAGTGGATTTTAAGTGACGGATCAAATCAAAGTAGTGAATATAGACATTAATTTGACAATTGTTTTTATATTTCTGTAATCATTTTAATTTTTTTTCATTGTATTTAGATTATTGCTGCATTCCATTTCTCATCACATTATCTATGTTTTACCTCAAACTCTTATTTTTTAAAGAATTACACAATGAAGTAGCATGTATAGAAAAGATTGAATTAAAAAAAAGCAAATTGAAACAACAGAAAGTAATCTCTAGATTTGCAGTGATTGCATTTTAGGACAAAAGCCCTGATACATAGATACATGTATGTTCAAACCAATCTTTTTGTCACAGGCCAATTTGCCTGCTACTTTTGTCATGCGTATGACAAAAGTGATGTTGCATACCTATTATGTCGTAGGTATCATACCTACATCGTATGTAGGTATCATACGATGTGGGTTTTGTTTTCTGCTTTCCAACTCAAAGTAAAGAAGAACCCACTAAAGTAGAGAAAACATCCTCAGCCTCCACCTGTCATTCCCAATCACGTGTTGTCCGGTTTCTTTGTTTATTCTATTACCAGCTGTCCCATTTAATTGCGTTATAGTCCAGAACGCATTGTACGGCCACACATTGACCGCAGGCCATTTGCATCGATCCCCTTCTCAATGCCTAAACGGGTCAGAGTTATTTTGACCGACAAACAGGATCTCCACACAATGCTTCAGCTGGTTTAACAATGTGGCTGATTGGCTAATCACCTATTGTTTGGTGTTTTATTTTTTTTTTTAGACAAGCTTTGACCAGATGTATTGAAGGCACATGGTATTTTTCTTCATTAGTGCTCTGACCCGGCCTATAGGGACAGGATGTTCACACCGCCACCTTCCTCAAACACCACCATCACTGAGCAGTGCCAACACATTTGATGAAACACATTTTATGAAGATCACAGTGAGCCATGGGCCAGAGAGGCTGAGGAGATGAAACACACGAGAGATGAGGAGCTGACCTTGTAAAAGGCATCACCATCACATCTCTTTTGTGTCCAATTTTTGTTGCTGACTTTGACATAATATTTCCACATTTTTGTTCAAAATGTTCAAAGGAATGTGCTTTTGATGAGAAGAGCTGAGAGGTTTGCTCTCAGTTTCCCTCATGAGGGTTTAATTCGGACTGGGGATGTGAGAAAACTCCAGCCGGTGCTCAGAGAGGCTGCCGTCTCTCGCTTTCCCGTAATCGTGTCCAGATATGAACCTGCAGTGCAAGCAGACACACTCAAACACACACACACGCACGTGGACAAAACCATGTGTATAAAATGTGAAGAGCTTTTCCCCAGAAAACCCATCTGATATCTGTTATTACCATAATATTTGGTGCTCCACTGCACAGAGTAAAACTCTGGTGTACTTGGGTAGAATAATAACTCATGTAGCAAGGCAAAGCATCATAACAAGTCTCATATTTAGAGGAGATGACTCCCTTTGCTCTTACACTGGAGATTTGATTATGCTGTGAAATTCTGATTTATACATATTAGTCAAGAACAGATGCCTGAAGATGAGTGTTAGGAAAACCTGCTTCCACTTATAAACACAGTTTACATTTTCCAGTGTGGCTCCAGAGAGTATCTGTGAGCGACAAACCAGCTCATGGTGTTTGTGCTCCTGGTTTCCTGCCTGACATCCATACAAAATCTGTGTCTGACGGAGATTTCTTTCGCTGCCATATGTAATAAAAACGTCATACAACATAACACCGGCTTCCTCCGCTTGTTTCCACAGAACAAACCAAAAGATAGCTTTGCTGTCTCTTTCTGTTTCCTGCAATTGCCTTTGCTCAAATGTGCAGAATCTGCCAGGTGCAAGGTGTTTGGAAAATCGGTTTCCTCAGATTATGAAACTGTGAGGGTGGATTTGCAATCGGTTCCCCCGAGTTTGGCTAATCCGTGTGAACAGATTTGCAAACATTCAGCATTGCCCGAAACCTGCCTGTTTCAAATTTGGCCATTTTAGTAACACTAACAGGAAAAATTAAACAAAGTTCCTTCGCAAAAGTATTCATACACCCTTGAAATCACAAACTTCAATACATATTGGGATGTACATAATAAAAAAACACAAAACAGAACAAACAAAACAAACTAAAACTAAAGCTATGTATGCATTCCATCCCCATTTAATACTTATGTAATACTTTGTGTTGATCTATTACGTACAATTTCAAATAAAACTTTATAAAGTTTGTCTTTGTAAGAACACAGTGAAAATGTTCGAGGAGTATGAATAGTTTTGCAAATCAATGAATTATTCAAAATATTTATTTGTTTAGAAAAATTATTCTTAAGTCATCTGATGTCAAGGCAGGTTTTCTCCACATCGTCCACCTGCTTCTTACGTTATTTGCCTTTTATTTCCTCCATTAGTAATTGTGGGAGAATCACAACTCGCTAATTGACTCTAGGTTTATTCAGGTTTCTCATTGGGCTCTCAAAAATCTCAGCCTTCTCACTTCTTGTCGCCTCAATTTATCATGACCTTCCCAAAGCTCTGTCAAGCCGTAACGTCTCATTATTGCACGATGGGGGGGGGCTGAGACACACTCACCCAGATGGTGAAATATGTACACACACAAATCTCAGATAATTAATGAAAGAATATCCACTGAAACACACGAGCCAATCTAATAGGGTACAAAGACAATGTGCGAATACCGGGTCTGGCTTTGCCTTGTTACCGTATGCATATCGCACACATACACACCACCTGCAGAGGACGGGTGAGTGACAGGAAAACTCCAGAGAGAAAAGGAAAAAAAGGCCTCAAAAGTGGGAGAGCGTGAAGACTTTACAGATTTATGCAGACACACACTCAAAGGCGTACACGCAGACACACACCCAGACACAAAACCAGGAGAAAAACTATGGTTAAATAAACAGAAAATCTCAGGGCAAACAGTGGGGGGTTTAGGTGGGCTTTGAGAATAGGGTGTTTGTTTGTGGTCATAAACCTCCAGCTGGGGCTTTATTAGGCTTAAAATCATGATCAGACTTTTTGCTCTTCTATTCTGCTTTGTTCTTTCTCTCAGTTAATGCATACAGTCAACAAAGAACTTAAACTATTTGAATTTGAATCTGTTTTAAAAACTAAAACCAGACTTTCAAAGTTTTGAGTTTCAACTGTGGACACATGATGAGCAGTGTGATGAATTTTGCATGAGCCAGACCAAAACAAACTCAGAGATCACTGACATTATTGGACTTTCTGTGTCTAGGGGAGTGTAAAGTTTTTCTTTGCTGTCTAAGAAAAATTTGAAGACCAGAGTAAAGATTTTTCAGGGGAATGCAGACAAAAAAACAAGTCTTCTGTGATCATGTATTTTGGACAAATGAGTCGTAATTGTATAAATAGGAGACCAGAAAAGTAGAGATGTTTGACATGAACCATAATAAAGAACCAAATATTTAATGAGGTGTCCTATTTTTTGTATGGCTGTATGTAACTAGAAATCAGAAAAAAAACATCAGACATGTAAAAACATTACTAACAGCCAATAGCTGAGCCTAAAATCCAAAGAGGAGTGACGCAAACAACTTGACGGTGTCAAAATGCTGATTGGCCGATAGAAAAGATAAACTTAGTCTGTTTACATATGTTTTATCAAAATGTCAGTGAAAAGAAAAACCCTATAAAGAATAGAAGCAGACTAGTCGAAAAACTTATCTGAATGCGCACTCACACTCGCTATGTGAAAATGTTCTTGACAACTACCTTCTCTGCTCTCATACATAAGCACCTCCAGGCATTATCTTCACTTTGCACAGAGAGTTAGGAGGATGAACTTCAAAAAAGCGTTCACCTCACCGGTGCAAACATTTGCATACTCACGCAGTTCACCTCATGTCAGTTTGAGCTTGCAGCCAATGCAAAAAAAAAAAAAAAAAACATTCACCTGTTTTATTTTTGTAACTGGAAAATATGGTTTCTTTATTGAAGGGAAATCTAGATTTTGACCCCAGATTCTAGTGCGGGCAACCAATTTCTAGTGAATCTATGTGCATAAACAAGACTTTGAAGTTAGAATATACATAGAGTAAATCATTGTCAAAGATTTCTACTTTTAATTTGGGATATGTCTTGCATGATCCAACTGAAAAATTAAAAAAAATATATATATATAAGATGCAACAATCTAGTTGCATAGGTGTCTGTCTTTCCACTGACATTTTTTAGAAGCATATTTTGATTCTGTAAGGTTTTAGTTTGGATGCCAGCAACACTGTAAATACTACAGAGATCAACCAGGAAATGACTCTGTTTCTTGTCAAATGACAGTTGAAGATCGGCTCTATCTCTCGGAAACTCAGCTTAAAGGACTTGCATTCTAATTTTTATTAATTATAACTTTGTTCGTCCTGGACCACAAATAATGTTTAAGACTTTTAGAATAAAAAAGGTGCTTCTGTTAAGTATTTACCTGTGGTTGTTTTCAATTTGTATACCTCAATAGACTCAACTTCAACGAATGACACAAATATCTAGAGACTGTCATTTAAATGCATTACAAATACAAAGACATGAAGTTTAAAAAAAGAAAAAAACAAAGATGTGAGAATATTAGAAGCTGCAGTCCTGAGGGTGTTTTATCAGTGTGTGTGTGTGTGTGTGTGTGTGTGTGTGTGTGTGTGTGTGTGTGTGTGTGTGTGTCCCAGTCAGAGGGAGAGCTCATGTTTACACAATGACAGATTGTCTCTCCAGCCTGCTGTGTGTTCATGCGGTGTCACTCATTTGTCTCCAGTACACTCCTCCTACCACCTCTCACTCACACACGCACACACAAACACAAGTACTTTTAAGATCGCTAGACATCCTTGGTAGTGTTTGATTGTACCACTATAATCTAATGGCTTTATTGACCTGAAGCCCAAGGACTCCAAAGCTCTGTCCTCCCACAAAAAAGGGCTGAGTAAATGAAAGACTTTCTCCTTCTCTTCATCTCATCTTTAGCCTTCGCTTTTCTACTTCTTCCCATCTACGTACCACCCACCCCTTGTCTCTCTTCTTTGTCATCGTCTCAGTCTCGCTGCAATCTTGTGCTCCTCTCTTAAAGTCAGCAGGTGAGGTGATCATGTGAGACATAAAGAAACAAGAATGAAAAAAAAACTGCTGGGAAAAAAATCCCACAAAAATTCCATTTCATGTAGAAACTGTCTACATGAAACTGACTGTCTGGTAAAAATCCACACAAGTAACTGTACTGTTTGCATGGAAAGCATTTGGTCTAATAAACTAATGGAGGTGTGGATTTGTGTCCTATCAAATCATTTAAAGGTGTATCTCCTATTTACTGCAATTGAACAACATTCATCAGTAACTGTTTGATACACAGAACGATCCAGGCAGATTGACAGCAATCTGTACAGATGCAACTCAAGAATTTATATATTTCTTGTATGCAAGTTCATTAATGTCAGTGATTTAAAATGATAATATGTATATAACAGATTAATTACACACAGAAGACCTAACATAGCCATAACCTAACAGGCCTGTAATAAATTATCTCTCTTACACATTCTAACTTTCATATAACTTTGATGAATTTTTGGTTTTCATTTGCTGTGACCTGTAATCGACATGTCAAGTGGTCATTTCTGTTCATTATATTAGTAAATAAGTGTTAAGGTAGATGTCTTGATCAACTCCATGCCAGTAATATGCTAAAAGCAAACTAATTCATGCAACAACAAAAAAACAGCCAAGTATTACCAGAAGTCTCATTCTGTACGCTTAATTGTATTTTGCAGTGTTTCATCACCGTCAGAAAGATATTGGTTACTATACTGTCCAGAAACATTGACTACTATCTGACTCATCTCTAATTATAACAGTAAAAAACACACAACTCTAACATTGTCTTGCATCTGTTTGCACTTTTAGGTGCAGAGGTGTTATTTTACACCTCTGCACAGAACACAAAAAGTTTCTTCTTTACTTTATTTCTCTTTGTTTCCTGAAAGAAAACTCTGAGGTCTTCTCACTTGTCTAAGCATCACATTACAAAACCACCTCAGGGAAAATAGTTATCTGCTGTCCTTACAAACTGTTAATTAATCTCAGAATGGGGTTTAATCATTTAAGTCTCTTGTGTACATTCACTTGCCTGCACTCTTGCTCAAGTAATAAAACTGTAGTGGAGGTGTGATAAATCTCTGAGGTGTTTTTGGTCCCTGAATAGGTTCCTGTTTGGTTTTTTGTGTTTTTTAATTTTTATTTTTTTGGCTTGAACCAATGCTTTCCACCAGCACAAATCTAATTTCTGTTATCAGGCTGCATTCAAGAGTCACATTGACAAGTTGGAAAGGAGGACAGATTCTGATGCACACTTTGGAGGGCATGACAGTCAAGTGATTACAAATTGATTATCTGATTCTGCGTAGGATGTTGAGGAAAGATTCATTTAATACACTGGGATGAAATTTAAAGTTGAAAAACTAAACTGTCAATACTTTCCGGATAGATTATATATCTATATATATAAAAAACCTGTGGCTCCTTGGAAATCGGCTGAGCTTACTTGGATTGCTCTTTTTAAACGCCTGACTTTATATAACCAAATAAATTTGTCTTTACTGCATTTTGAACGAACTCTCCTAATATGAAGGGTCTCACTGGAATGAATTGTTCAGATATGAACTGAGTTTAGATCCTATGTGACTATTATTTCTCTTATAAACTCCCTTAAGGTAATATTAGTTTTTGTAAATCAGGAGTATATAAATGAACTCCATTAAAAATGATAAAATTAGGTAATATGACAGGAATTAAAGCTTTCAAATTTAATGAACATTTTTATTTAGTGTGTCTATTGTTTGTTTTATTTTCTGCAGTGCATTTGTCAAATTGCATCTGGTATAAAATTAATATTTTCTTAATTGTCTTTGCTCTCTGGGAATTTTCATTATTATTATTTTTTTCAGTTGCAACACATCGAGTTCTCCAATGAGCAACACTGCATACTCTGTTTAGCAGAGCTAATTTTGACTATAAAGTGGACCTTGACTTGTTAATGTTTCATTTTAAAAGTTGTTTTCAGCATATTCCTGACTAGGATAACACTCTGTTGGGATATATCACACAAGCTTGTTTCAGAAAAGATGGATTGCCATCTGTGCACACACCCAGAGCGGTTTATGTAATGCGGTGCGTTTCAAGGACATATAGGGCAGTAATTTCTTTTTTTTTTTTTTTTACACATAATTTTTTATGACTAAAAAAAAGAAACAGAAAAGAGGATCCACCAACCACCTGAGAGCGGAGATTGTCATTCAGCAGGCGTCTGATGGCTGTCAGGCATTTCTCCTCTACTGCAGATATGACGCAAACACATTCTCCTCTTTTGCTTTTCTCCGCTGTGTCATCCTTCTCCCCCCTCTTTCCTTTCCTCTCTTCCTTCTTATATCCTCCTTGTTTACATCTCTTACTTTTCTCGCATTGCTCTGCATGTTTCCACTTTATCTTTCCTTCCCCTCCTTTTTATTTACACTAAAGATTTTTACCCCCTCTTCCCTCCATCCTCTCAGTGGAGATGAGTGGGTGGAGGGAAACATTGTGCCCTGGAGATTGTTGTGCCATCCGCTTTTCAGATGTTGTGGCCTTTTTGTGTGCCTATGTAACAAAAAAAAGAAAAAATGACTTTCAAAGGGAAAATCTAGGATATTGTCTTGTCATTGTCTTACAGAGATATTAATCTTATTTAAAAATTGACAGCTTAATTTCTTTATTCCAGCTTTCCCTTCTCTCTCTCTGTTTTTTATTTTTTTTACTTTGTTCATATTTATCATTTAGTTTCCAATTCGCTGGTTTCTGAGGATATATCCCCCTCTGCTTTTCTTTGTGTGGCAGCCGAGAGGGGAAAATGTGGGCGTCCTCTCTCAGAATTTTAAAGTATCTTCTCACTTACTTTGCCTTCATCTTCACCCCGCCTCCCCCCTCTTTGGCCATTTTTAGAGAGAAAATCCCATCCTTTCCTACAGAACATCTGAGTGCCTGAGTTTATGCAAGTGTGTAGAAGTGTGTGCAGCAACACACACACACACACACACACGCACACACAAACACATTCCCTCTCAAGGGTGTGCAAGGAAAAAAGAAACTGACTAACTCTGCCCATTACTGCAGATTCCTGAAAACACTGACTGGCACCAGGTGATACTTTGATGTAATAAAACAGCATAGTTAAAGAATTATAAGTCAATAATAATTATAGAATTATTATTGACATTGCTAAAGTCAATAATAATTATAGAATTATTATTGACTTAGCCAATGAAGTTGCCATGAAACCAGCTACTGAAGTCCTACTAGTGTTTGAAGTCCTACTAGTGTTTGAAAAGTTCAGTAATTGTTACATTTAACATAGAATAAAAGAATGTCCTCGTGACATAAGGATGTTTTCCATAGTTACTTCATGTGACAAAGTTCCAAACAAGCAGTTGTTTTAACTAAATCATCCAAGTTGTGCCAGAAATGAATATTTTTACAAATCAGAATCAATGTAGAAGAGCAAACTACTGTCATGTCCAAGATCTTCATCTGCAAACTTCAAAGTTCCCATTTCCAAGGAAAGATTAAAGACGGCCATCAACCAAACTTGAGTCACTGAACCACTCTAAAATGTAAAGAGTCCTATCTTTGACATTGTGTCCAAACATGATGTATATGGCGCTGAATGCTCTTACAAAAGCTTCACTTCCAAACCACATCTGGGTCCATTTACGTCATTACTGTCTTTGGTGCAGGCCCATTACCGACCCAACCTTTGACCTCTTGCGGTGTATTTTAAAGTGTATCTACTACATTTGTGTCCTTTAGTTCATCCATCTGTCCTGCCATCAGACAAGGTCCATGTTTCATGCAGCCCTGTGCTGTTAGCCTGCATGAGACACTGCTGCCCGGAAGATTAATGTCTGCCTTATTCTCAGCCTAACAGACTACTAATAGGGGAGTCTGCAGATAAAGATGGAGACATCTGTAGTTGAAAGCCCTTTTTGACAGATTCTTTCATATGTTTTATGAAGTAAGATGTCACATTTACGATTAAAATGCTAATATTATTTCTGTATGTTATCCATGCATTGTACAAGTATTACCATTCGTTGTATTTGTTCCACACATCAAGTAAAGGTCATTTTCTTTTTTTTTCCCCGCTGAGAAATCTGTTCAGTGCATCTGCTAAACACATCTGTTCAGCACACTGACTTCAGATCTGTGCAAAAAAGACCTTCAGTAAATTATGAGGAGAACATGTCAGGCGGATGGAGGTGAACATTGAAGTGTTGGTAGTTTGTATCTCTATATATACATTGAAATTACTATGTCTTTCATTCCTATACTTGCTAAATCATTGGGGAAAACAGTTTTCTGCTTTTAGGAAGTGAGTAAATGAACATTACACCTTCTCAGAACCAAAGGAATAACTTTGAGAAGCTCATTTAAGTCCATTTCAATGCAGTCTTGTTTTCAATTAATCTAAATTAGGTCCTATGACTTGGTTTGGAAATATCCTCAAGGTTTAATCCCAGGCTTAAAGGTTTCAATTATTATTATTATTATTACACATTTAGCACAAGATTACCTGATGCAGCTTCATCCATTATTAAGCTGGTAACAATTTAGTACTTCATCACATAACTCTTCTCCTTTTCTCTTTGCACTCTCCACACCATTGGTTCATAATTGCTTCATCTAGTTACGATGTGTAAAAGGCTGTAAAATGAATCAATTGTGTCACTGCAGTTGTATAATCTGACATTGAGAAGTAAATGTTGCTACACTTACTGGTGTACACAGAAATCGATTTGAAATTAATGTAACTAAAGCATCTTCATAATTTCAACCAATCAGATTTTCTTCAGAAACTTGAAATTAGAAGTTTACAACCTCATGCTTCCTTGGAGTAAAACAACTTGCTCCTTGAGTTGCTTTTCAAGTTTAAAAGAACTGGATCTGCAACAAAGAGTCTAGTTTACATGTGTGAGTTTATCTTGAAATAAATATTCAGAGTTTGCAGGAACTTCACCTAACACCACATCTTCTGGGCAGGATGAAATAGAAACCAAGCTTTTCTGGACTAAATACTTCAAGTGGATCTGGAACAAAACTATGTAGAAGTATGGGGAAAGCACTTCATCACTGTTACATATGATGCACAGTATTGTTTCTTTTTTTAAGCTCCTTGGAAACATATTACAGTGCATAAAGCAATAGACTGATGAAATACTAAACTTGCATGCAAAAAAAAGATTAAGTGCACTTTTATAACATAATGGGAGATGTACCAATAAGTATGATGGCAGTGATTTGATACACAGCAATATTTGCTGACCCAGGTTTTTCCATATTCTCTTTCAGTTTAGACATCTCCTGTGTAATTTGGTTGTTCCCTTGAATAAAGCTTTCCAAATTTACAGTTCAATATCCCATAAATTTTCATTATTACTGTATGTGATGCTTCTGCGATAAAGATTCAATTTAAGACATTTTTTACATGTCTTTACTAGACTGAATAAAGTGTGGATTGTGCTTCAATGTGTGCTCTCCACATCAATCACATTAGTCGTTTACTGCATTGTGAAATAATGTCTTCACTTCTCTGTCTTTGTTAACACCTGTCCAAGGGTAACTGGATATGAAATGACTTGGTTCTGGTTTCTGTTTCTAACCCAGAGAACCAGGAATGCTTAGTTGTCTGTCTCCATCTCCATAAGAAAACCTCAAACCCCAACATGACTGTTGTTGTTTTGTGCATAAAAGAATAATCTGAAATGAACTGAACTCTAATATGAGCTATAAGTAATGACACATTACAAGGCTTTTGACAGTAATTACATAAAGAAAGGCTTACTCTCCACTTCCCTGTTCGTGGTACAGTATACCGTGGGTTAATTATATATCCATAAAGATTTCATGCAGAAAGAAACCCAATTTAATGGCTAACTAAGAATTATTAAGCATAATTATGCCACAACAGTTTATAATTAACGTTAATCCACAATCTGTCCAAAACACTTTAGCATCAATTGTGCAGTCATTAATGAAGATGCTTGCATTATTGTTTTTAATCTCATTTCCTTCACATGTTCTTTTTGAACAAGTTGACACTGCAGTCAGTTAAATGTAGAGAAGTTCTATATTCTTATATTCCTTTGGTGAAAAGTTGCTGTCTTCTTATGCCAATTATGTCAAAGAGTGATTGCAGCAAGCAGATACACACACACACACACACACACCTACACACACACGCAGGATGCAGCTTTCTTCTTCTGCTTGTTAAATATGCCTTGGTTGAGTAGTCATACATCAGGTTGTTGAACCTTTTCGGGTCCCTTGCTCTGATGCTGCTGCCCCAACATTACTGGGTTAAGGTGTTTATGTTGATATATATTTTTTTATTTCTTTAGAAAACAACAACTAAAACCTCCTTAATGGAATAGGTTCCATGGCTGAGCAGCTAAATACTTATATTTAATACTTTTATTAACTTTCTCAACATTTTAAATAAATACGTTTCACTGAATAAGCAAACATATTCAGGTAATTAATTTGATTATTACAATGACAATCAAATAATGTTCTCCATGCATTTCCAATGCCAACATTCCCTTCACCCACATTGTTGATGGTGCCTATTTTTCCTCCCTGTGAAATCACTGATTCTTGCTTATGGAAGTGCAAAACAAATCAATATTGAAGATACGAGGCTCTTTGGGTTGATACCCAGCAGACATAACTTTGCATCACTCCCACAATATCCAAAATGGTACAAACTACCATCTTTTCAACATCTCTGAAACTTTGGGGCAGCCTCAGTAAAACAAGGTGCTGTTACCTTCTGACCAATAAAAGACATATCTACAGTGTCAAGGCAACATTTGTTTACATTTCCAGGTGGGTTGTACATTCAAAGTAACCTCTTATATTGAAATAGTCTCAGTGTTGTATTAATAAATTTTTTCTGCGCTCTTAGGTATTTTAAATCAGTTAAACCAATAAAATTGTTGCTTGAGGAAAGATGTTTATGGCCCAGAGGAGCTATGCCAACCTCTGTCCTACCATAAGCTCTGGACCAGGAAATATTGGCTTGGTTTGAAAATTCATTTTTCATTTTATCCTCACATGAAGAGCTAGGTATGTGTGAGTCATTTATCTAGAGGAAATGGCAGCGTGCTGTTTTATGTTAAGATGGTGGGGTCAGCGTAAGGCTCTCGGCAATATCGCGCTAACCAAATTCACATCCTTATATAGGAAGATTTTCCTTAGCCAGAGTAATTTGGCCATATTGCAAATTGATGGATAATCTGTTCAAATATCTTTCATGGGCATCAATTTAAGCCAAACCTTTTTCCATGCAGGCTATAATTATATATGGATTTCAACCTCCCACATTTTCATAGAATAAATAATCTGCAGATAGCATTTTCTTTTTTTACTATATTTTATCCTAGGCTTAAAATAAGACAAATGTCATATACAAAATAGGAAATCTATCCAAGGAAATGTTATATTCTCTGAAATGGGGACATACCAGTGTGTGTTTCACGTATGGATCTGAGAATGTCTCAAAATTCAGACTTTGCTTGAGGCTGTCGGTCTCATTCTGAGCACATTCAGACTGACAGATTCTCGATGAGACGATGCAAAAACATGGAGAGCGAGTGGCACAATGATATGTTTATTGAGAGGCTTTGGATAATAGAAAAAATAGGGGTGGCTGCTGCTGGAATGTTACAACCGTAGACAGGAAACATGGACATCGATTCCCTTAACTAAACAGACACTTACTCACGCATACAGGCGCACGCAACCAAACGGTCTCCATGCCATCGCTCTTGAGAGAAAAAACTTACGGCAATGCACGGGACAAGACGGTATCACAGTTACTACTAGTTCAGTTCTACATGAGAAAATTCACAGTCACATAAGAGGGAGTTATTTTTTTTTCTCTTCTTAGGCACAGAAAAAGCAATAAGATGTGCATCTCAACAACAGCAAAAAGTAAAGTAAAACACATTTTCTTAAAACCTCAAAGGACCGAGATGAACTGAGTTGTTACCATGGTTCTGTGGTGGGAGCATGTTTTTTTTGTTGAGTCTCAAAAATGCAAGCCTGGACTTAGAACAAGTATAAGGTTTCCATGCAAACATATTTTCTTATTCTTTAATTGTCAAAAAGTAAGGACTCAGTTCATCTGGCTCCCCGTTTATATTCAGCTCCTCATGTACATATACACATTTAGGATTTTGCAAAACATGGGACTAGAACATTTAATATAAATGTAATCCCAGGTCAGTCAAAGGAATGGCTATTAAAGCGTTTTCAATCTACACACACCTCCACTGGGCTCCTCCAGTGCTTTAAATAATCAAATATGAGTTAACCACGTAGACGAAACCACTGACAAATACTTACTGGAGCCGTTTTAGCTCCTTCTCTAAATTTGCAGTTTAAGTTCGGACAGTTCACTTGCTTGTTCGTGCCTCTGTCAAACGCTCACTCTTTGGATAACGTTGTGCTCAGATGAAAGAGTCTGAAGCTCTCTTGGTCCCGTCCGCCTCACTTCTCCCTCATTTAAATACACCGAGTTCAGCAGCTGGACTGAGAAAAACTAGATAGCTCTTTGACAGGATGTAGCACACATTTGTAGCCTTCCACTCTATAGAAGAGCAGAGCTGAGTTGTAAGCTGGTGTTTTTTTCCATTTGTGTCACAGAAAGCAAGCACATTTGTTTCAGTGGGAATATGTGTGTTATTTACTCCAGTAGCCTAAGGGAGTCACAATCAAACAAGGAAGCATTGAGGCGAACAGTTTCCGAGTATTGTGTGACAACACTGAGAAGGCAGAAAACAAAATTCATCCAAACACTGAGAAATATTGCTGGCATTGAGTAGTCAGCCCTCACACAATTATGAACCTACAAAAAAAACAAAAAAACAAAAAAAAACAAACATCTAATAATTTGTTTGCATCAGAATTGAATTACTAATGTAATTGAAGCAATGACACAAAACTGTTCTGACTGGTCAAGATGGAGATAACTCATTTACTGGACTTCTGGTGCAATTATATGTCCAAATCAAATTATTAATAAATCATATTTGGACTTGGAGAAACTGCAAAAGTGTCATAACTCAACATTTTGTTGTATTTACAAATAAACATGACGAACATAGCAAAGCAAAGGGTCTGAAAGTCTGTTCAAGTGTTTTGCAACAGCCTGTTCTCCTAAACGTCTCACAAATATCAAAACAGGACAAATGTTGTCTTTGATTAAAGTCAACCTTCAAAAATGACAAAACCGGTCTGAGGTTGTTGACTTAAAAATGCTGTCTAGATCTGAGGGGGTAAAAAATCATCTTTGCAAAGTACTCACCACCAAACTGTTACCTATAGAATGACCTTTTCGGCTGTACATTTATAACAATACAAAACCTGCATAAATGAAATGATCTGATAGCAACAGCTCAATCTCATGCTATGCTATGCATGCGCTCGGTATGCACCAAGGAAGTGAAAAACACACCAAGACTCTGTTTTTTTTAAATTAACGGAAATATTAGGTGACAAATGCATCTTTCTTGTAAGTGAGTAAAAAATATAACAGAGTTTTCTTTCAGCCAGTTGACCAGTAATTTGCAGCAACTTATTTTCATGTTTGAGGGAGTCTCTTTGTTCTATTAATTGAAGGAAACCCTGGGGCTTCATGATTCCATCTGATCTCCTGATCAGATGGAACAAATCTGAAACTATATATTTTTTAAATGACTGGATAGCAGTGCATACTAACAGTTATTATAATCACTGGACAAATTATACAGACCTCTCTGTGTCTCACGACTCCTGATCTTCACAATTAAACATTTCTTTTCTACAAATCTAAAACTGAACCCTTGCTTTTTATGACATCTTGTTTTGTAGAAAGCAGACAATTGCTGACAGACAAATTTGCAGGAAGATACTACAGGTTTAAGTAAAAAAAATCTGGTAGACTTTTACATAAAACTACAGGCCAGTAAAATGAAGTCCTCCACCTACCTTTAGCTGTCCAAATAAATTAACAGGAAAAGGACAGAGCAGGTTATCTATGCTCTCATTTAGGGAGGAGTAACAGATTCGGTTTGACCTCACAGTTTTCTGGAGGAGACATTGTGAGCTGCATCCCTAAAAGGATCCAGACACCTACTTAAGAAAAGGCAAAACCTTTAAAAGTAGCTACTCTAACAAAGCATAACACTACAAATCTCTTCATTAAACATCTTTGTACATGTAGACAGAGAAATTTCAAATGACTCATATATTGGGAACTTCTCTGCTTCTATGCTGAATGTCTGTGCCAGTAGCTAAATTAGCTACCACAGTGATAGTATTGCTTTATATACAGCAA
This sequence comes from Poecilia picta, assembly GCA_033032245.1. Classification (NCBI taxonomy): domain Eukaryota; kingdom Metazoa; phylum Chordata; class Actinopteri; order Cyprinodontiformes; family Poeciliidae; genus Poecilia; species Poecilia picta. The sequence continues at coordinate 34,671,445 of CM065354.1, read as the reverse complement.
ACAAAGATAAGAGGCTGACTTCTAAATGGCAAAGAATTTAGCCTAAGAATGTCAATTTGAGATAAACGTTTGATCTTCAATGCTAAAATGCATTAATCACAGTGGAGAGGGCATTATGGCGCGTCTTGTGTGAGGGTGTAGCCCTGCATGAGAGACAGCTGTGTTTGTTTGCTGGATAAGCTTTGCCTGGATATGCTGCTTCCAGTGTTTTCCGAGTGTCTGTGTCAGCTCACCAGATAGAGTTTTATTCTCATCGTGGAGAGAATTCGGAGATTCTTCCATCCCACAATGCACTGGGAGTGGCGCCAAATAAGAAAGCGGCATTAGCTGCAGCTCTGGGGAACCAATCACAGTTTGTGCGCAAGAAAAAAAAACAAAAAAAGAAAAAAGTGCTTTCTCTTTTTCCCGTTCCTCCAAAACCGATTATTGTTTTGTTCCCCATCAACATTTATTGGGTCCATAAGAGTTCATCCTAGACTTCTATGCATACTGAGCACATGACCCCAATGCAAAACAACAGTACAGATCAAAAACAAAAACTTATGACCGATTTATCCTTTTTTGTGTCTGAACTAAGGGAGAAAAACAAACACCTGGAAACTCTGCCTTTGCAAAAAATTATTTTTTAAATGTTGAGTCATTCACAGACTGAGGGAAAATTGTCCCAAGTTCAAGTCTGTTGAAAGAGATTCTTCACATATCCTTCCAGATCATTTTTAGGTACTAAGCGATGTCTTTAAAGTAAGCAAATCCTTAACAATCTATCTTATTAGACAGTAAGTCTCTAGAATGAGAGAAAAAAAATAAAGTGCTTTGAGTGATAACAACAGTAGTCGTTACTTTTCTGCACATCCTAGACTTCAAACATTAATTTTACTAATGCGTACCTTTTTGTTATCACTTAACCCAAATATTTGGATCGTTGAAAAAAAAACTGTCTTGTAACTCATAGATTTAGCAATTTTTAGATGGCCGACTACTGATATCCAAGAACAAATTCATTGATTACAGAAATCTGGTTAGTGATTCTGCTGGATGACACAAATTTATGTATGTCTGCATATGTTGTTTGCTTAGAAAGAAATATAAATAAAACAACATAATATAAAGACATATTCTATTCACTTTAGCCCTTCGTAAGCAGGTCTGGAACAACAGCTTGCCAAACCCTACGCAACCAATCACAGTTCTATCTGTGCGACCAACACCTTCATGTGAGATTTGGAAAATAATTTTAAAAAGGGTCAAAAATAATGTAAGCCCAAGTTTAAGGTCTTTATGTGATGCTTTCAAATAGATTTAGTCCTCTTAGTCATCTTTAGAGTCCCATGTTACTGTAATCCCAGCAACTGGAGGCTGATTTCCCATAAACTCAATGGAAGCTGAGGGTCAAATGTAGGCGGGGTCGTCATCTCCCTTCGCCCGTTGGCCCAGTAGCCTCCGCCAGAATCCTCATCCAGGGCTGGTGACAAAGTGGCTGACAGTACAATGGCAGCGCCCTCTGCAGGAGTCTATGGAAAATACAAATACATGCAAAATAGTCTGAGATTCCAAGAAGGTATTCTTGCACGCATATCTAAAGCAAAAGCATTGACAAAAAACATGGCAGAAGAAAAAGCATGAACAGTATTTACTGTGCATGAAAGCAGAACGACTGCCGTCACTGCAGGTTAAAATAAGGAAAAAAATTAGGCTCAAACAAAGTGTGTGTTTGTTCCAGATGTTAAGTGTTGGATGAAGTGTTGTTGAAATATTAAGAAAGATTTACCATACCATAAACATATTTTACAATGCATCCTAAGAGCATGAAAAGCATTGTTCTGTGGTAAGCATCATGTGCAAGCCATATCGGATCACAGTATGTACAAAATTAAATGTCATTTGTTCTTTTGTAGGACTGTATTTGTTCCCGTTGAGGGCTATGGCCACCAACAACAGTTTCTGAGAAGAAATGCAAACCTAAGTACAAACATTATTTAGGTTACACGTAATAAAGTGGAATGGAACAAGGAATAGGTATTACACATATAAAGGAAGTTGCAACATGGTATAGGAAGACGGGACATTAAAGCAATTCTGCTCTCAATCTATTGATCTATTGGTTTAAGTGCTAATTGATGACCTACAAAAAGGTTTCTTGTTACCATGGTATTGTTGGTGATGGAAAAAAGAAGAGAGCTCTCTCACAACCTTCTTAGCCTGAGTTTTGCAAAACATACTGAGTGCACTGGCTGCATGTGTAAATCTCAGCTTCCGAATCGTCCAGTGTGCGAAGTAGGTGCCATAATGAAGAAGTGGTAAGAACTTTATTCTGCTATTAGTCAGCCACAACCAGGTGCTCCTGACAGGATTTTTAAATAGAGTTATCACTCACTTCACAAAGAGAAGGTACTGGAGTTGGGTTTTTTTGTTCCAATAAAACACAACTAATGCACAAAATTAAACAATGTCTTTGTTGGGGGTTTGTTTTTCTCCTTTAAAAAAAATAAATGTATATTTTTAGAAAATGTGGAACATTTACCCTGAACAGGATCCGAGCAATTAGACTTTGTGCCAAATGTAGAGGCGTGCAGAGATGCTTATATAGAGCCGTATCCACCATGCCTGGATCCACGGCACATGAAACCACTGGAAAACCTTCTCTCTGCATCTCCTGGTGAAGGTGGGAACTGAACAGAACCTGGGCCAGTTTACTTCCACAGTAAGCAGCATGAGCTGAATAATGTTGGCTGAAGAAACAGAAAACACAACGGTACTTTTAGACTTTAACAATGACCCTAAATAACGAGCGATCAATATATTCTCTGATTAGTTAGTCTATGTTTTTAGCTTTCAATGTGAAAGTTTAGACTGATTTTATGGTAACTTTTGTGATATGTAGTTGTGATAACATTGACGGTTCACAAAGCAGGAACCCTAAAATAACCACTTTTGTTCTTTGAAAAGACTTCAAAATTGACATGGTGTCCCCTTTGATCCCCACCAATAGATATGTCAGGTTTGATGCAGATCAGAAAAAAAACAACTGATGAAAAAAGAAAACAAATGTCAGGCTACCATTTATTTATCAGAAGGATAAAAAGTTCCTCATATCCATGTTTGCAATAAAAAAAAACAATTATTCCATATGATATCTTCGTATGCAACGCCACATTAATGATGAAGCAAAACAGAATGACAGCCTGTTTCTAAGCAGATCTCTATCTCACATTAATTACAAGCGCAACATAAAACTACAAGAAAAGTCCTGTTAGATCTTTCTTTATGTTACAGATGGTTATCTCTATCACAAGTGCTTTGGCTGGAAGACTTCAGAGCCATGAATGAAAGTTAAAGAACATCAGCCATGGACCCATGGACATGCAAAAAGAATGAAGAATCTAAGCTGCTAATACTTCCTGACAGCAGTGATGAGAGCTGAGACGATAATAAGACATGTGAAACAATTTTCTTCTCATCAATGCCAAAACAAACGGAAACAGCTAATGATAATGCAAACACCAAGACATCGAGTATAACAACATCTGGTAAGAAATTGTTTCCTAAATGAGGAAAAAATACCACAATCATTCCTTAAGCAAAAAATATACAGTTTTCATGATCCGTCAAGGCAGATAGATGACAATTGTTATCCAGGACTTGTAAATGTTGTACCATCCAATTAACATTTTTTCTTTTACAATGCTGTTGCTACTAGAGCAGCACTTAAACCTGCATTACATAACATTTATAAAGAACAATGTTTTTTACATATTTGTTGAAACTGTTACCACGGCCTGCGTGTAATTCAATCAATCAATAAATACAGATGTTCTATGAAGGCCTCGGAGGGAAAACAAACACAGCCCGTCACCCAGAATGCAACTCTCCCAATTTTACTGAGTTTGAGCAACTCAGCAAAGAAGAATGGGCACAAATTTAAATCTTTACATGTGTTAAACCCATAGAGACACCAAACTACAATTGCAGAAAAAGGCTGAATAAAAGTGTCCCACTTTTAAGATTTTAATTGATAAAAAATCATGAAAAAATTTTCTTCCACTTCGAGATTCTGTACAAAGTTGTGAAGGTCTATCATCAAACCAAATTTAGTCTGTAATGTGACAAAATGTGTAGAAATTTCATGAAAGTGGAAGAAGTGTGTACCCACCAGCTGTTTAAGTCATTCAGTCTGATGTCCCCGATGGAATGAGCTGACGACGAAACATTGACCACACAGGAGACGTGACCGGACTTCCCAGAATCCTTCAGTGCATCCAGGAGGAGCCAGGTCAACAGAAAGTGGCCCAGGTAGTTCACACCAAAGTGCTGCTCAAACCCATCCTCAGTTCGGCCCTCGGGAACCAACATCACACCGGCTTAAGATAAACAAAAGTCAACATATCTGTTATTACTAGCTTCGTATGTGAAAAAACTCCCACATCCAATCATAATAAACACAGCTCGCAACTTTTTATTAGATTTGGAGGAACGCTTGAACAAAGGAGAATACTCCAGATTTTGCTTGGAGGAACAAATCTGACTGTACACCGCTGTGCTGGTGTTCAATCTAATGGTACAGATTCTTGTTTACTGCATTATAAGGGTTCCTCTCTCACCGTTCATTCAATGTATGTTTAAAAAAAAGCTTCGTTAAGACGACGGACCTTCAAAACAACTTGCAAACTTGTAAACTGACTTCCAGCTTTACAACTTCTAGTTAATAGGATCTGATAGCAATTTTACAGCTAGAACTTGTTGTGTGTGAGGGCCTAGTGACCAAGCAGGGGTGTACCTCGTGTCTCAGCCGTCGAAATTGAACTTGTTGTGAAAAATGTTTCTTGTTTAGGAGCAATCAAAATGACAAACAAGAAGGGACTGCTTGTGACACGTTGATTTAGTCGTTAGCTTTCTGTCGTCACTGCCACCTCTTGTTCAGAAATTCTTTATGCCATGAGCAATCTCACTTTCTGACCAACCTGACAGTGATTCAAAATGTCAACAGCGCAGATGTCGTGTTGCGCCCGGAAACGACAAGGGTGACAGACATTGGCAACCTTCCCAAAGACTGACTGCTTCCAGGAAAGGGCCTTTGGATGCAACAACCATTCACAGAAAAACTCAAAGAGAATCGTGTGCTGCTTCCTTGCATATGCTGCACCAATGAACCCTATCTATCACGGATAAACAATCACTTAATTTAATATGAGGTCTGTGCGCCATCAGTCACCCAGAGTCTCACATCGTCTCGCCGTCCAATTTCATATGAAAAACTCTTGGGATAAACATAATTTAGAGAAATTGTTGAAATTTATGTCATAGACGCTTGTCTGCATGCCTAAACAGACCATTTTAGTCCTGGCACAGAGAAGCTACCAGCTGCAATCAGTGATTACTTACAGGAAGGTACAAGACCTTGGCAAGTTTGAAATGAGATAATGGGACTCTTAGCATCAATTAATCATTCATTTATGTCAGTGGATTTTCATTTCCAAAGCTATTTGTAATTTTGACCTAAAGACGATCATGGAAATCTCATTATAAATTAAAACCTATCCACTCTGAGACTTTTTTTAAAGCTCCTGTACTTCTCACGTTACTCCTAGAAAAGCCCAGCTCAGATTAACGTCTCAAAGTTTAGCGATGACCTTCATGATGAACAGAGAAAGGTACAGAAAACACAACAAAACTGAATAATTAAGAAACTTAAATGTTAATATTACATGTCATATCTGCCTCTAAAATGGAGTTTAATGAAGAGGAAAGAGGTGCTTGAGTTCAATTTCTGTGTATATATGTAAAATGTTTCTCTAAACGGTGCAACTGAGATTTAAATCCTCTGCAGAGAATTTAAATTCTGACACTGTTGACAGCATTAAAACTACACTTCAGTGCTGAGGATTTAAAACTTGTGCTGAATACATAAAGTAATGCACTTTCATAGGTATTAATACTGCTTTAACTTTTTCCACACTTCGCCATGTTACAAGCACAAACCTCATTGAATTTTAATGAGATTTTACCTGTCCACAAACAAGCAGTGCAAGATTATGAAGTAGGGAGAAAATTAAATGTATTTCTATTTTTTTTGGCTATTACAAATACATAAAAATCTAAAAAGGAGTGGGCCTGTATTTTCAGTTTTGCTGCAATTACAGCAGCATAGCTTTTGAAATATAGCCAACGGCTTTAAGCCTCGGAGTGAAAGATTTAAATATCTTTGCAAAGAAGTTCAAGCTTTGTCAGATTAGGTGGAGAGCATTCATGAGTATCAAGCTTTTGCATCAGACTCTGAGCTTTATTTTTGTCTAGATCATTCTAGCCCATGCATATGCTTTGAACTAAACCAATCTATCATAGTTCTGGCTGAATGTTTTCATAGTTGTACTCCTTGGAGGTAAATATTCAGCTGTTTCTCCTCCAGAAAACTATCCACCATGGTTCACCCGGACAGAGAGCTTTTTCACATGTTTATCTCTTTCTTTCACTTCATACCCATAAAATACTGTGTGCTAATCTACCACATAAAACCCATGCAATGTGTCGTAATGTGAAAAAGGTCAAACGGGTATGAATATGTTTGCAAGGAACTTCATGCAATGACTACTCTACAGATTAAGACTATGCGTCTCTTACCTACCATTATTTACCAAAATATTAAGTGGCAGGTTCCTCTTCTTGAAGCTGTCAGCAAATTGTTGGATTGACTGCAATGAAGCAAGGTCCAATTTCTCAAACTCCACTGGAATGGACAGAAACACACACACACACACACACACACACACACACACACACACACACACACACACACACACACACATAAGCAATTGTAAATGGATTATTCCTGCAAGCACTTTTGCCAGTAAAACATCAAAAAGAGTATTAATCATCTCTTATAGTGGGCTCTCCCACTGCTACGTCTTAGTCCATCATTTCATATCTTAAATTACTAATTTTGTCAGAACCCATCAAAGCTTAAGACTTTGCTATCTGAGCTTTAATGCATGATAAGACAGAGGTAGAAGAACCCTACAAAGGAGCCAAGATGGCTCTGCGTTTTGGTGATGGTTTATCTTTGAACAGGATTCCTGCACATTTGTCATGTCAAATTAATTTCTGAAACGGAAAATAGAATAGTTAACCATGTCTACTGCCAGTGCTGAGTTCATGTTTTAAGTTCTTAGACACTGAAAACTACAAATAGGTATGGCGAGAGCAAGCAAGAAAGACAGCATGAAAGAAACGAAAGCAAGAACGTATAGAAAATAAAGCCAATGAGAAAGAAGGAAGCAAAAACAAGCTCCTTCTTTGGACAGGAGGAAGGAAATTAATGAAGGAAATTAATAAAGTATAGACTTAATGACTGTAGGAAATTATTTTCATAATTATTAAACACCTAAGGTGTTAAACAATGAAATCACACCTCTGGATACAATTTAAATGACTAAAAGTCATCAGTCACAGAAAGTTTCTTGCATAGTTACATTAAATGAATAATCGGTTTAACAATGTAACGTAACCTTAGGTTTGAAGTTTGTTTTTCCCCTCAGAGAATATTAAGCTGCAAAAGATTAAAGGAGACGGAAATTTCTGCTTTTGCAAGAAAGCAAAAAAGGTCTCTATGTTCTGAAAGCTTGTCTTTCTGGAGAATTGGAGATTTAAAATGGGTCACAAAACTACTACAGTTTTTCCAAAATCAAAAGAAGGAGAAAAAGCAAAAATAAAACATTACACCCCCGGAATAATGTAGGCTATAGTACGTATATTCACCTTTTATTGAGCTCTTGTTCGTGTTTTGTTCTTCATTAACTATTTCAATAAATGAAAACATTGATGGGCAACAGTGTTTTTCTCAAATGGCTCTCTAGCAGCAAAATGCCCTTTCCATTGCGGTCATGAATGCAGAGTCATTTCGAATCTCCAGCAGCAAATTGAAAACTCATCTCATGAAGAAATGGTTTGGATTCTCCCTCCACGATCCATCAACCTCTAAATTTATTACAGAGTTAAATTTCAAGCATTTCAAGCACAACAATAAGAACTACATTATATCTTTTTGGTTCTCTTTTCTACTGTAGCGGACAGATTCAAACACTTAAAATGGCTGTTGGGATGCATCATGAAAATAGGTTATGTGTTGCCTCTTAAATTGCTTCATAATTTGCATGATAACATGACAGGTACATAATATGTACTTCACAGTTTTAGAAAGAATACTGCCTGATTATAGTAAAAATGTTAAAGAGAGGAACTTACAGTTCATTAAGTTTGGTAAGTATACCTCATAAATTCTTCAAAATATTCAAAGAGTAGGAGCAGTTTCATTATCAAGCCTGCTTTCAAGGCTTTAATCCAAACCTTTATGGATAAAAGCACTTCCTTTATTTCGCAAACCTGAATAAATACAGGGCTTGGTCTAATCTTTTTTTTTTGCATTCTCTCAAACACAACACAAACAAACAGATCAGGACTTTCTAAGAGAAGGCAATAATATATTATTCCACTGTATAACCCCTGTATGTCTGAAGAGGTTCACATATAATGGACAAAGACAGAAAGAGGACTGAGAGGGAAACAGAGGAGAGGAGATTTGATGGGACTGATAAAAAAAAAGGCTGCAAAGACGGTGAGAGTGCGGCTGTCCCTGATCAAGATCTGATAGCAGACTTATCTCCAGGCCTTGCCATTCACCTCTTTCTGACTGCACGTGTGAGACAGAGAGATTGAAAGGTCGCGCAGAGCACATAATGAAAAATGAGAGTGTTTGTATTCGAATGGCTCTGAGCATGCATTTGCTTCCTTTTTGGGGATGCATTTGCCTCTCCAGAAAATTTTTACATCTCTGTTAATGCAAAATTAATCGTGTCTGAATGATTTTCTCAGCACATCAAGAACTTTAGGAAAAATACAACAGTTTTATAGTATAGTATAGTATGAAGTGTAAACAAAGATGTATTTATTCCATGATCTGCCTTCATTCACACACTTCTGTCCACCTGTGGACAGATACAATAGAGGTTGAAAGAAAATGTCTATATTCTTCTCAGTCTATTTTGTAAAGAAATGTGTTGTTCAATTACATCAAATCTATGGTTGCTCAGAGTCGTCTTGCTTTGATAAGCGGCCATAGTATACCATCTTTCATTACATCTAGTCCAGAGATCAGAGATTTGAACAGGTTCATAACTATATGAAACAGCCAAGGCTATCTTAACTGACAAATGACATGGTCAGACACTGAAACAGTGACACGGTGAAATAATGGGTACATCTTTAAAATTAACAACCAATAGCAGTAAAAACTGACTCATCTTTACTTGACTGGTGACAGAAAAGCTGCCAGGGGAGCAAGTTAAACTAGCAAACAAAATTTGCCATAAGACAGTCTTCAGGTCATTTTTTTTTAAGTTCAGAGATTTATTCATTTTTTACTTCCCCCAGAAAACAATTCCTAAATTTAAACAAACTGTCAGCAGATATGTTGTCAAGCTAAACAGACCTGAGCTGAATAAACCAATCAGCGCAGAGAAACCTGTACCAATTTGAATTCTGAGATTGATTACGATCTTGAATTCTTATAAACTGTTTCCCTGATACCAAAACAAGTCAAATTCAACAATCAGAGCTTTAACAAGAGAACTGATAAATGACTTGCTATCATTTTAAAACAAAGACAAATTGACCACATCAATTTGGACTCTTAGTACAGCAGAAACGGCATTCTCCATCTGTACATCCCGTAGAATGTAGAGCAATGCTCTGGGAAAGAGACTGAAAGCCCAATAGGATCAAACTGAGCATGTGTACTGAACTCTGATAAGCCTTCCTGCTATCTACTAAAAGTCTTGATCTCTAGCGATCCAAAAGCCTGAACAAAATGCAAATAGTGTCTCTTTAGAAAACCTTGCTTAGAATGGAAGGAAGTAGGTAACTTTTGAGTTTTCTTCCCACTGTAACAGCTTCCACCTCAGTGCGATGCATTGTGCGATGTGTTCAGTGATCAAGAAAAAACTGAAAAAGATCAAATTTTTGATTTGATGTTGGATGTTAAATACACCCAGAGTACAGAACATTTTGGAAGTTATGCTGAAAAATATATTTCATCTTGCAGCTGAAGGTTTTATGAACAATGTTTTCATTTTCAGAATTTCAAATTAAAAGAAAACAACAAGAATAAAAAAACAATGATTTTCATGAAGCCAAACCAACAGCTGTGTTTGGAGATCAGCGTTTTCCAACCTTAGCTTAGACCTGGGCTACCATCATGTTTTCATGTCATCTCTGCAACAGAAATAGCTTTGGTTTGAATCCCAATCGGATGCTCTTTGTGTGACATATGGATGAGAAAACAGTTCCAAGTTTAACCTTTTTTTTTAATTTGGCACACAATATATGTACATAAATAGTTAATCAGAGCACAAAAGCAGTACCACATCAAACAGAAAAAAATAAAAGCAACTCGTAAAGCTAACAATATTTTAGTCTTGGTTTAACAATTCAGATATAAAGCTAGAGAAAGAGATTTGATAGAAAAAAAAATCTCTAAAATATGTCGTTTCAATTTTCAACACAACATTGCATAAATTATGTAGAGGAAGTACCATTCATTTAATCAAATAAAATAATGAATAAACATTCCTTGAAGCGATATCCAAGAAAATTATGAACTTGAATGCTCACACAGATACAAAAAAACTAGGCAAGCGCTCATAAAGTTTGCCAGTGTGGAAACATATTTTCATAATGTAATGTTATTTTCTATCACTAATGGCTAGATTAGTCTTAAAAAATATAACCATTTCTCATCTGTGGTAATTCAGGTTTCCACCAGTGTGAGAAACAAAAATTGTAAAATGTTCCTACATTTTTCAAGCCCGGATTCTGGACCTTCCACCATATTTACTGTGGAAAGTTCTGCTGAACACCTATTTTTGTCATAGAAATCATAAACTACCACCACCATTTTGAAAATGAAGAAATTAACACGTGGTCAGAAAGAGGTGATGATATAATTTATATAAAGCAGAGTAGTTAGAATAAAGAAATGACAGGAGGGCATGTAGCTTCTCATAAATCCCCGTTTCCACCATAACAGGTAGTTATGATTAAGCAGGATTACACCTAAATCTGATATTAAAATACATTGCTGTTAAACACATTAAAATCCTCCCCTGGCTGCCAAGAGACCAGAGACACTGCATTACTCACTAAAGGTGTCGGTAAATATCCCTGTGAGAACGCGATGATTTAGCTTTATCCTCTGACCTGATTTAGTGATTGATTTTTGGCCTTAAAATAACGCAGTTTGACCCGGACGAAGGCAATAAGATTTGTCACTTAATTACAAATCTGAAAACTACCACTTGATTCAGGAGTAAAAAATGCACAATGAATGAACCGGTACCTCCGAACAAGCTCTCGGAGACAGCAATATACTGTAAATAGATTCACTTTGAGCTGTCTGATAAAACAGTGGAATCCAAGAATATTAGCTCTGGGCAGCATGCCAGTGTCAGCTCCTCCACAGATGTTCTTTATTCAGCTGCTGTAAGGGAGAGGAGGCTGGCTGGTGTTCAGTCAACTCCAGTCTGAACCGTTCATGTGATGCTGCAACCACCAGAGTAAAGGCAGCTGCAAATTCAAACATGTATTTACTTTCTTAATAATAAAAACATGAAAAAAAGAAGTGTTTGACAGTCAGGCCTATATTTTCTCTTCACCTTACAGTATGTGTGATCTCAGAGCTTGACGAAAACAAAAAAAAAAAAGAGGAAAAAAAAACACGACCACTTTGGAGTTAGGTGAAAGATGAAAGAAATTTAATGCGTGTTAACCACACACACTTACACAGCTTGCCTTGCTTCACACTCTTAATTTAGGTCTATGGTTTGAGGCACATTGTGCTACTTTCAATGCACCGTGACTAAAGTTAGTGGACAGCCAGAACTGCCTGCAGCAAATATACAGAAAACGGCCGGTGTGTTTATGTACATGTTCATAATTTAAGGTAAAATGCCCTAACTTCATGGACTAGCACTCAATTGTGGTCTGAAGTCATTATCATACACCCACAGGATTGTTTTTAGGTTTTCTGGGGACAGAGTCTGTTTTTAAACCAGGCGATACACTGAAAGCGGATGCCAGATGGAGCAAAGAGGTTGTACTGCTGCTTTGAAAAATACCTGGAAAAATAAATATTTAAAGCATTATTTGATTGAATGTGCTTTGGAAAATTATTGATATTCCTTTACTTTTTTATATATGTATACATTTTGTTGCTTTCACACCACAAACTTTAATGAATTTTGCTGGGGTTTTATGTGATAGTCCAATAAAAAATCAACCCTCCATGATTCGGCTCCCCTGAACATTCAAGGACAGGGGTCACGAACCTTTTTGCAACTGAGAACTACTTCATGGGTAACAAGTAATACAGAGGGCTAGCGGTGTGATTCACAAATTTACTTTTAATTACATAAATTATTAATTAATGATTTATCTATCCTTGGAACAGCTCCAAAGGCAATTAATATGGCCTTCAGGGGCAGCCGGGAGCCTGAAGGCACCGTGTTAGTGACCTCTGGAAAAATGTTTAAATGTAATTACATTTACAAATCTTTTGGTGTTTACTTCTGCACATTTGAGACCAATATAAATATATATTTTCCATTCTTCCTCACAAAACAACTCAAGTCAGGTCAAATGGAGACTGAGAATATCAAGTTTTAGTTTTTGACACAGATTCTCAATTGGAACCAGGTTTGGACTTTGACTGGGCTGTCCAAACAGATAGGCATGCCTGGATCTAAACCATGATGTTGGTTCAGTAATAAGTGAAGAGGCTTGGTCTGATTTATCTTCAGACAGGGACAAAAATATGTGTGTGTGTCTTCTTATTTGGCGTATGTCGACTTCTGGTTTCATCTGTATTTCCAAGTTTCACACTAAAAGATAAATGATGCGTGAACGAACTCAAACATATAAAGACATTCAGCACTGAAGTGGATTTTCTTTCCACTGGTGACACCATGAAGTGATCAGATGAAACTACCTCTGAAACCCACATGTCTATTATAAACTGTCGCCAATTTCTTCCAACAGACAAATGTGCACAAACTGGGAAGGGTGCAAAAGGCCTTTTGGACAGAGATGTTTAAGGCTGTTGCCTCACATACTAATGAGAATCCATTACTGTCTCGCTCTACACACCCGAACACACGCACATCAACACATTCGCATTCAGCGCACAAGCAGCTGGCTGTAGACACCCCCATGTCCCTTCTGTCTCAGTGTCTGCCAATTACAAAAGAAGTAATCAATTCTACCACGGCCGCATCCAGGGAAATCGACTTCAATGACACCGGCTACATGCCTGCTGTCTAAGTACCTGACACCCTCAGCCCTCTGCGGCCTTCCACCACAAGGCCCAAGCACACATGCCAAAGTCGTGCTTAATAAATGGCATTGCTCTATTGAGAACTACTCTACCCAAATAAACAAAATGATGATATTCAACATTTTTTATTAAAAAATGTGACTGATATTCAACATTTTTATTAAAAATGTTGAATATTTTTTTTTAATAAAAAATGTGACTGTAATTTGCAAGGTGATGCAACAAAGTGGTAATCAGCAAACCCAGGAGTTTTTTTAAACATGTTTCTGGCCTTAAATTTAAATCAGAACTGTTATCAAAATAAGAAACGTCCAAACAAGAAGAATTTCAGTTTTGCTTTGTTGCGTCTTTGTGCTTTTCTAATCCATCGGCATGTCTTTAGACAGGTTGATATTTTTTTGGCTCTTTTCATTTCATATGTTCCTTTTTTCAGATGGAGAAAATAGTCAGTTAAAGCATTTTGTTGAACACCCATCGATCATTCAATTTAATAAGTCATTCAAAATATTATTATTATTATTATTATTATTATTATTATTATTATTATTATTATTATTACAATAACACACAAAATGAACTTTGAAAACTCCCCACATTGGAAAATGGTAGGTAGAGAAATTAAATGTTGACTGAAAAAAACTGAAGTTGCTGCTTATGGAAGATCCAAACTCGCAAACAAAAACCAACGAATAGAAAAGATATACAATTTGCCAGAAAATAATAATTAAGGATACATTAGAATTGGTTAAATTAACCTCTAGATTTCCAGGTCAAAACCTTGGACATCTAGAGACAGGAAATCTATTTCAAAATTCTGATTGGTACAGCTCCTAATTCTTAGAACCAAAAATCACACATATTTGACCTATTGCTTAATCTAACAGGGGCAAATAAACATAAAGTCTACTAGTGATGGGTATTCTGCACTGTTTTACAAAAAAAATACCAATAAATTCAAGCTAAGTATAGTTTGACTTGAAATTCAAGTCAAAATTGAATTTGACTTCAAGTTTGACTTGAAGTCAAACTGTATTTCAGTTAAAGTTCAAACTCAAGGTCTCTTCAGCAGAGAAAAGGGAATAAGTTATGACATCCTTGTCATGACACTGCTGAATTGATGGTGCTTTGAAGGTCAGCCGATTTAATTTCTCAACACCGCAGTTAGAGAACCCTTTAAGCTTATAGTCGATGGAGTGATAAATTTCAGTTATCAATTGTCTCTTCTTATCTCTATCACCTCCTCTGCAGCTTCATTTCTTTTCCTGCCTCCTTTCTAAAAACGGTTTTCTTTTCTCCAGCGTGATGCAGCACATCTTTCACTGGATAAACATGTCTGTGTTCAAATTCATCAATATCGCAGCACAAATTTGAATGGCTGCCAAGTTCTGGGTTTACAGCTGTTGGTCAGCCTGGGTTTTGAATGCAGAGAACAGGTGCGAGAAAACAACTGAAAGAGTAGTGTTTGTGTTGTTTGTACTCCTGCAGTATTTTTATGTCTTTGTTCATCATGGGCACTCCAAGTAGTTAAGAATAGATTAATTAAAGCTTCTGTTTATGTGCCGGCAGGTGTGCAAACAGTTGTATGTGTGTGCTTAGATTCTAAAAACAAAGCTGAGACTGAGATTTTTCACAAAACGTTTCATTGCTAAATTAAATCTGCTTTTCTAGAAGTATTTGCGTGAATACTAATGTGTTTACAGCGCTACCTCTGGCCTCCTTGTCCTCTTCACAAATCCTTTTGATGGCAGCAAGACCCTTCTGCTCATCCCTTCCACCTAAAATAGAGATACACAGAGACACAGATGAATATTATGTCTGACAAGGCCTTCGAGGCTTTTTAAAAGAGAAATTTTCTGTTATGCAAGCCTTCCATTTCTTCATTTTACAAAAACATATTTCAAATGGGTCCTTCAAATCAAATGAAGACTGGATGAAAGCTCCCGGTGTTAAGACCTACCTGTTAAAGATTTTATAAACATCTTTTTTAACTTATTGAACTCTTGATACAGACTCCAACATTGATTTTAACAAGTTAAGATATGTTAATAAAGAGTTTTAAGGTATATCACTGTGAATTTCTTAACAATATGGGCCCAATAAACAGCTCTTTTCATGCGAGTGGACCATTATTAGGACGATTAGACAAAATTTAGCTAAAGCATGTCATCTTTTCATATTCCTTCAGCTGAAAGATGTCTCGGATAACACAGATTGACAAGCATTAAAATAGTGCTTTTGCACCAGTTTAGCAGGTTCCAAGGAGCTATTAGTCAAACACCTGGCATTTCTTGGCATGGTGCACACTGTCCTTAAAAAGATGTGAATGGAGAACACAAGTGGAAAAAGCTTTAGAAAAACAGGATAAAACAACACTGTTCATATGCAAATTTCAGAATTGTACAACCCTAAAAAAATTGGATGAATCCAAAGCACTGGATCTGAATGATGCATCTGGCTTTTGAAGTAATACAGCCACTATACAAGAAAGATGGATCAAAAATGTTTTTAATAAAGACGAGGTGCTCACAAGAATCCTTAAAAAGGGTCAAATTAGAAACTGGAAATTATAGAGTGCTTTTGCAAAAATTAAAACAAATCTAAAATATTTATGTAATATGTGCTTTTTTGACAAGTGGATGGGTTAACTATTTTAGATTTGTCTTAATATATATAAAATTTAAAGATTTAAACTGACAGTAAACAAATGAACAATTCCATATTTTCTATGAGATTTATGCAGAATTTATTTCACGGGGAACAAAAATGGTACAAGTTGCCCAAACCTCACCCAAATCCCAAAATCATGAGCCTGCAATAAAAAAAAAAATTATCATTTGAAAAATATACAGTACTACAATTTTTTATGTAGTTGGTGAAAAATCTTGCATTTTAAATTTGAAACTAAAAATATACTATTTCAGTCATTCTGAAAGAACTTTATCAACCTCTGACTGTAGCGTAATGAAAAACTGAAATAATTAAAAGTAAAAGCACACATGTTTATTTCTGTTTTTATCTTTAATTATGTCAGTTTTGATCCTCTATGTAGCTTAATGTGAAATGGATGTGGAACATTTTTGAATTAACTAAGAGATCTTACATGTACATCTTAAATTCATCAAAAAAATAACATCAAAGCAACCCAAAGTAAAATGATGCAGAGACAAAGACAAAAAGATTGAGTGTTTCTTGCAGGACTACACAAAAGAAAATGCAATTACTGCACAACTCATCTTAAGTTTAGAACTGTAGACATTCGAAACAAAACCAAGTATGAAAAATGTCACGAGTTAGTCTGCCAAATAAATACAACACAAATCAATACAAACTTCAGGAAATGATCATTTAACAAAATGTGACCCATAAAAATATCTGAATATTTAATCTGACCTAAGAATTTGCCACATATTGACAAACAAACTCATGAACAAACACACACACACTAAGAGTTTCACTTAAACCTTTACAAGGCAACACACACATTCACATTTCCTCTCTGACACACTAATCTCGGATTATTACACTTGGCTTTTCAAGGGCACAGCATTATTTGCCCCGATGCACTGTGGTTCAGTCGAGGCTCACGCATGCGGCTTCTCTGCATGAAATGGCACAAGGGTCACACAAACACACAGGTAGCAGACAGCAGAAGGTCGGAGTCTTTCAGTCCTTTAGTGTTATTCTTTCTGACAATCACTTAAAAGGCACATTAATAAACAGATGTTACACTACAGAAAATCTACTGAGCCGTTTCCAGACAAAGCTGCTCGAGAAACTTCTGCGCAACCATTTTTGTTCAGAAGTTGCATAACAAACAAATCAGTCGACACAGAGACCAAGACAGAACATCCTTGAACCACGTTCACATTGTTTTGTGGATGAATATTAACACTCAGCTCCCTGAACACACCATTACAATGGTGTAAAATGGTGGTGGCAGCATCCTGCCACTGGAATGCCGTCCTTCACGAGTGACCAAAAACAACGACGAAAAGAAATACAAGGAAATCCTAGAAGTTACAACTTGCAAAAGGTTTAAAGACTGAAGGGAAGTTCAACAACTAAATGTTTATTTAAAATATTTGAAAACTATTTATAAATTCCTTACATTACAGAATTACATGATATCTTGTTGTGTCCTGTCATATAAAATCCCTGTAGAGTATTTTGAAGTGCTGTTCTGTGACAAAATGTGAAAATGTTTGAAGGTAGGAAGTGTATTGGAATGCACTATAGATAAGCTCTCCCATGACAGAAAAAAATGGGCCATTAAAAGATAGTTTTTGTAAACCATAAACTTTTGGAATGCTAGAGTTAGAAAAACAAAATAAACCTGTTGGACTCCTGATTGCCAGAAGAGTTAAGAAAAAACAGAAATAAATACCTGAGCTGGATTTACGGTAAGTGCTCAGCATATATCTAGTTGTCAGAATACAAAAACTTCAGGTTTTATTACTTAGCTGTAATGAAATGTTAATAAATGAGAGGTACGATCTCTGCTCCTTTTGCTGTTGACGATATATTTGCAATATTGACAGAGCTGCCCCGTTTAAGACAGAGACATTTACAAAAGGGAGTTTTAAAACAAATTGCGCAGACAGATTTATGAAATTCTGACAAGTGCAATCTGCTCGCAGTGACATTATTATCCATCAAAAAAGATGTGAGTCTTAAATGTGTGTATGAAATACCTGGGCATTGCAAGATAAGGAGAATTTATCAGGGACAGGGAAAAGAAAGGAGCATGTTTATAGGAATTATTTTGTCTGATACGAATGCAGGACATCTTTTCTAAACGGAGTTCCTTAACCATGAAAAGTAACTGCAATCACTCGTGTTTGTTTTATTTTTTTTCTGTTTGAAATCACCACACTATCACTTCTATGTCTGATTTCTGTTCCTGTTATCACCTACAGTGTCATTGGTCTTTTGAATATTAACAACAAAATTGCCAATGGGATGAATGCAGAAATTTACACAAAGAAATTTGGGTATTTTCCAGAATGGATGGAAATCAAAATAGGGGATTAAAGATTATATATAAATGTTAATTTAAATTCACTTTTAATTATTTTTCTATTAATACATGGGGATTTAAGGAAAACACTACCAGACGTTTTAAATGTTTGTCAACAAAAAATAAGTAAGGAGCAAACAAATTATTTACCAACTTCAATTTTTAAAAAAGTGAATTAATTAAGTAAACTGTGTATTGTTTCTGGATTAAACAGTATTTTATTTGAAATTCCACACTAATTTATTCATCAAAATAAATAAATATTTTACCTTATCCCCCAAGTTAAAGAATAAAAATATGATCAAGTGTAGTGTGGGTGTAACATGACAAAATGTGGAAAAGTTCAAGGAGTTATTTTATTTTAGCGAGGCACTCTGCTAAAATAAAATAACTCTGCTCCATCACCACGGAGCAGAGGCTCAAAACAAACTCACCTCCTCCTCACACAAGCACTATGCTAACACTCTACCTGAAATATGCATCCACTCCATTATCAGAGCGGGATCCACTTTACCATAAATATTCACACTTCATGAATTCAGTTGGTGAATTTGCAATGGAGATACGTGCCCCGTTATCAGATGTGGGATTAGTCTAAAAATCACAAGGGATTGTCTGAAGCCGGAATAGACACTTGACTGAGTTCTTGTGTGATTTATTTATTCATCCATAGCACACTCTTCTACGTGGCAAATCTCATTATTGTACAACTATAATTCTAGCAAACACTCTGACTTTCTGCTGTACAGTCGAATCATAATAGTGAATGCTGCTGATCAGTGTATAGTCTCTGTGACTAAGAAATGTTTGCAAAACAGCAACAATGCTACAAACCTCTGCAGGAAGGTTCATTATTTATTATTTGTTTCAGGAATTGAAACTAAATTCACTGTTCTTACATATGGCACACAAATAGAGATTTGCATTTTAACTACAATCAGTATTTCTTTGTGGGAGGTTTTCTTTTGGCCACTAAAAATGTTGAACTACAAATACAAATTTCGATTGTGTCCATGTGTGGGCCTGTTAAGATGCCAGTTTAACCACTTTGCACCACATTGCTAATTTAAATTTAGACACAAATTGCACCTACTAACACCTAAACTAGGTAATGCAGAATGAGAGATCACACAATACACCAAACTGAATAGAAAACTATTTCTCACAGATTCTCCTTTATATTTTCCTTGTGTGCAGCACAGCTTTTGAGAGTGGCTCCCGATTCCCCTTTTAGGAGCTGTGAGTCATAAGTTGAACTGGTTCAGGTTGGGGAGACACCTGAGGGCAGATAGGAACTACTAAAGTAAAGTAACCAAAAGACGAGCCAGCAGGTGGCAGATGAGTGAAAATCACCTTCGATTTTCACTTTCATGTAGACGCTCATGAAGTCATAGGAGTCCAGTGATTCACCGGTGGCTTGTTTTAGGTTTCTAGTTCTAATAGTATTTGTGTTATTTGTTTGATTTTATTTGTGTGGTTCAGTGAGTTGAGCAGTCGTCATGCAATCACAAGATTGAAGGTTCGTTCCAGCTTCTCCCTGTCACATGTCAATGTAACAGTGCTTTAAGTGGTAACTTTAAGTGGTCTGTTGGGGGTCGTGTCTAAAGAAAAAAATTATATAGCTAGCAATATGACAATGGAAATACTGGTAGAGCAATAGAAAACTAGCTATATTTCAGAATTTTAATTTTCTGTAGTAACTTTTTTAAATACTATAACTCTATTCTTAAAAAAAAACCTCTTATAAACATAATAAAACTCTATTAAAACTGTTAACTCTTTTACAACCAAAGAAATTAACCTATACTCTGGGGATATACCTTTGTGTATATGTGTTTGCATCTTCATCTGAGTGATGTGGTGCTTGATACTGTACCTATGATAACATGTGCTCCCAGTCTGGCCAAATGCTGGACCACCTCATAGCCGATTCCTGTGCTTCCTCCTGTCACTATGGCAACCTTGCCATCTTGTCTGGGCATCACTGGCAGAGTCAGAAGAGGACACACATATCAGAAAGAATATCAATTCATGCAAGAATTCCATATAACTAACTTACGCTGTTGACAGTCTACAAAACCCATTCAGACTTCAAGTATAAAATAGCTAAATTATGGTCTATATACACAGTCCAGTCACATTAATGTGACCACCACGTACTTTCCACTTCAGAGTTAAATAACCAATCACAGAAGGCAGGTGCAGCACAGTGCAGTTGAGCGTATATAAAGGGTGTGTGTGGGCTTCGGAAAACATTTCAATCGTTGGCGTAATGCAGAAACGAAGCGATTTATCCGACGTCCAAAAGGGCATGATCATTGGCTTTCGGGCCAAGGGTGGAAGCATTTCCGAAACGGCTGAGTTTGTGAACTGTTCGCGTGCCGCCGTGGTAAAAGTGTACCGTGCATGGCAAAATGGGACTGTCCAAAATCAACGACGTGGCAAATGTGGTGCACCACGGGCCATAGATGACAGAGGCGAACGACGGTTGCGGAGATGCGTTCGGGCAGATAGACGGGCTACCGTTGAGCAACTGACCACTAAAATGAACCAAGGGGCTACCACAAGTGTCTCCCAAACCACTATTCAGCGAACATTGCTGCGTCTGGGCCTCCGAAGCGGACGCCTGGTTCGTGCACCTATGCTGACTGGTGTTCATCGACGACGAAGGCTAGAATTTGCACGCCAGTACAGCAGCTGGACGTCCACTGAGTGGCGACAGGTAGCGTTTTCAGATGAATCGCGTTTTATGCTCCATCGGACAGATGGACGTTGGCGTATAAGGCGTGAAACCTCTGAAAGGAACCACCCTGCAACCATTGCAGGAACGGTCCAAGCTGGAGGCGGGAGCATTATGGTCTGGGGAATGTTTTCCTGGCATTCTCTGGGTTCACTGATTATTGTGGAAGGCACGATGGATCAATACAAGTACGCATCTGTCCTTGCGGACCATGTCCACCCCTACATGCGCATTGTTTTTCCTCAGGATGATGGCATCTTCCAGCAGGACAATGCGAGGTGCCATACAGCTGCCAGTGTACGTGCGTGGTTCGAAGAGCACCAGGATGAGTTTACCGTCCTCCCCTGGCCAGCAAACTCACCTGACTTAAACCCAATCGAGCATCTGTGGGACCATCTCGATCGAGTTGTTCGCGCCATGGATCCTCAACCGCGTAATCTAGCGCAGCTGGCCACGGCATTAGAGTCGGCATGGCTCAACATCCCAGAGAAGACCTTCAGGGACCTAAGTGACTCTCTTCCTGCACGTCTCGTAGCAGTTCGCTCTGCGAAAGGTGGTTATTCTGGCTTTTGACAGATGGTCACATTAATGTGACTGGACTGTGTATATATGCTAGCATTTAAAACTGATGAATTTAATGTATTTTATTGATGCATTGTCAACTCAAAATAAACATTATCACAAGACAGCTCTACAAAGCAAACAAGGGCCAGATATTCATTAAAATAGAATAATTTTCAATCCAACTCCATGAACTCTGGGTCAATTTGTAAAAATGTAGCTTGGTACCCAGAGCAGTCAAAATTCTTTTGCAATAAGATGTGTGAAATATCGATGTGTGAAATATCGCAATCAGAGAGGAGAGCTTGGATGCAGATTTTCCTGATATCGTGGGCATCCGGTATAATATTGTAATAGGAATAATAGAGTAGCTATTTCATGATACTTTTTTTTATAGAATAACCACATAATGTGCTGCTTTCACACATTAAATATGAGCAAATTAAATTGACCAAAGGTGGAGTTTATAGGGGATTTCAATTTTTCCAAACCAAACTGCATTTTAAAAATTTACTATTTAATCGCAAATATCCCTGGAACAAACAAAAACGCTTCGAATCGCAAATTTTTATATTTAGTGTAATTAATAGGTCATTCCGGAAAATTCGGCAACATAATCAATCCAAGAAAACATTTTAAAGCAGTGTTTTCAGCCTTTTGTATAACCTAGCTAGCATGGCTACTTTAGCATAACACCGTCATTTCCGCGACGAAATAAAGTTAACGGCTCACTCACTGAATTGAAACACTGAGTGAAACAAAAGCAGCTTATGAATATGCATGCATCCTCCCGTTAACTAAGGGGACTGACTCTACGTTACTGCTGGGAGTCAAAACAACGCTGAATAGCCGACAACTTGTCTAACATTTGGTGCAACAACTGAAATCGAAACGAACTAACCTGGAAGTTTTAAACGTTTGTTTAGTAGCTGATACAGCAGGACCTTAAACCCAAGCAGGTACAACTCGACAGCAGGTACAAGACGAAACCGAAGGGCAGCCCACATCTTTGGCAGGGTGTGCAAAAAGCAGCAGAAATCAGTCAATCTAGACGATGCAAGCCTGTGGGACGCATTCCAATACGAGGTTTGCGCATCCTCGTCTCCTTGCAATTCTGTATGACACACATTTCGAATCCTGGTTAACTTTGCCAATATTTTTCCATTGAAGAGTTGCCCCAAAAATATATATTATGCCTTCAACTCTTCCACAACTTGGCCAGACACTTTGAAAACTGTGACATACAGAGGAGTCCGTTTGATGCGCCTTCTCTGTAGATCCTGCATCTTGCTTCTTTCAGCTCACTGACTACCTCATTAACTGCTGCCAGAGAGGTCACATACTTCTGAAGCAACAGCCATTTGACACTCCAAGTCTGATCCATAATTTCCCCAGACAGGCTTTAAGAGCGTGTGTCTAGAGTTGAAGAAGCCTCTGTCCGCAGCGCTGTTAGACTTTTGACTGACTGATGCTTTGGCAGTTAGCTTTTCCTCTCCTGGGATCATTTCAGTCTGTCACAACCGTCTGCTCTGCCTGGAGACTGCCATGCTAACCGTTAAGTAAAACCTTAGGCAAGAACAGTGCCCAGCAAAATAGGTTGTTCAGGTTTTCAACATGTTACAGCTACAAAATGTAATATTGATGGGAATTAAATTGATGAATCATAAAATGTGGTGCTTCACTGAAAATTAGGGGGGAAATTAGTATTTTTCTTACAAATAAAAGTTTGAACAATGTAACATATTTATTGCTGCAATTTCCACTAGAATTCATTACCTTTATGCATCTAATGATTAAAATATTTGCCAAATCTTTGTATTGCAAAATGACCAAAGCTCATACAGACTTGAGAGTTTAGGTAAAAATCTGAAAAGTGTGGCATGGATGTGTATTTATCCCACTCGATTCAAATGCTTAGAACCGACTTTCAAAATTGGTAGAGAAATACAAGACTTATTGAAGTAACATAGTATTTCGGTGCATGTCTCTAGAACATCTAGCACCCAACATTTCTTTTTTTTTGTGAATTCTTCCCTTCAAAATAGCCCAACCTGAATCTGATTGGATGGAGAACATATTTGAACTGGAAAAATTCAGCTTTTGACACATATTTAGGCATTTTGCCTAAAGCTATTAAGATATGTTGAGTGTCTGAAAAAAGTTTATTGTTATTTAACACTTCATTTTTTTCTTGCTTTCACAATTAGTTGAATGCTTTCTCAGCTTTTTTGTTAGCGTAATGCATTCACATACAACAGCAAATAAATGTTATATCCTTCAAGTAATTGGTGACTGTGCAGCTATAATCTAATTTATTTAAAAGCCAACCCCACATTAGAGATTTATTTCCATCCCTTAAAAGGACACCTGTTACTATAATGAAAATCACAGTGTACTTTAAATTCCAAGTCAAAATCACCTGTGATAAATGTGCCAAGCTGAAATGAATTAATCATGCTCCCTGAAACAATATACTTACTGTTTTATAACAAAAGGAAACAACTTACTTTAAATTGTTCAAAACACACTGCCATTACCTGTTATGAGCAATGATGTAAAATTTTAATTTAAATGTATTAATTTATTTGACAACTCACTTTAGCATTTCTCTAAATGTGGCAGAACTACCCAATGGCTGTTTTTCTATCATAAATAAATGTGAATGAATGATATTTGCTTGTGTGCCTTTGAAGAGCTCTTATTGTATTATTTATTCAGATTTTCAAGATTTATCTTGAAACATAGAACATTTCCTAATTACATTTACTTTCTTTTTACAGTGAACCCCTGCCAATTTGCAGTTCAGTGTTCATGGAGACACCCATTTGTGGATTTCTTTGCAAAGCATAACCCCAAATGATTTTTGTAAAATCATTTAGGTTTTTTTTTTGTAAAATCAGCGAGGCGTCTGATTTCTTTGCAGAGCATATTTGAAAAATTCAAAAGATAATTCAACTGGGAAGCTACTTTACATGCAATTGGTTGGCATTTGCAAAGCAGCCAATGCAGGAAATCCATTTATTTTCCTTGACACTGATTGGCTGTAGTGTACCCTCCAAGACAAACTCACCTCCTCCTCCTCATGGAATACTGCATATATTAACTTCTATGGAAGTTCTAAAATGGGGTTCACTGTGTATTTAATGGTATATTTACTGTTTGACCTATTAAAATAGGAGTAAGCATTTTAGAGGGGGTGACTTAAATATATGCAGATTTTAGCTATTCACAGGCAATCCCTAACCCCTACAAATACTTCTTCTTTCTGGTTGGAGCTGAGTCATAAGAAAAGCATTATCAGTGCTGCAAGTTTAATTTCATCCATCCAGTCATTATCTAACAGTCTTAAAATCCCTGAACTGTCACCTCCAAGATGTTTACATGTTAGTTCATGGGTCAAAGTGGACACCAGTGTCATCATGACAGTTAATGGGGTAACTTAATTAAAAACCTTTGCAAATAAATACCACTTTTTGTATTACAGTGTACTATGTTGGTTTGTATTGTATTATATCATTTCTCCCTCTGTTTTCCATTCAGCTTGTTATCAGTTAACCCTGACTAAGTAGGATCATAATTGAAGGTCAGCTTAAAGAAACTTTGAGGAACAATTGAATGGTTGTACAAAGAGTTGATGCATCTATATTACCAATAAACTAAATAAGATTGTTTGTAGAGGTTTGGTAAAAAAAAAAAAAAAAAGTTCTTACAATGAAGATGACAAAATAAGAAGATGCATGACGACTAGATTTCGAAGTCATTTTTATTTATCACTTTTCTTTGTTAAGTAACAGAAATGGAAAAGAGCAAGAAGTCATGTTATAAAAAAATCACCATTAGCTAGTATCCTCATTTGAAAAAAATGTTTTCAATGACAGAATCTCTCAGCCCGTATTTGGAGGATGTGAGTCATTCCCCATACAGAAGCTTCCTACTGCTGTGAAATTCCTTAGATTTCTTGTACTGCTTTCATTCAGTCCTCTCACTAGAGACGTTAAAGGCTGTTTTAACCATCCATGCCCAGCATTTAAAATATCTTCCCTATACATCGTTGACTATGGTTAATGATCTGAGCTAAGGATCATTACCTTAAAATGGAAGCCATCCTTTATTCACCTTTTCCATTTTAATAGTAGTAACCCAGGATTTACTGTAAATCCCTTCTTCCTTGAAAATTCCTTCTGCCAGGCTGCAATTCTTCATATATATAAATGTTTTAGTTTCCTCTCTTTTTTTTTCTTTAGACAGCAAATGAAGACAAATAATCTTTCTGATCAAGACTTAAACACAACTATTTGGAGTAACAAAACACAAAAGATAAAGCAGTGGCTGCTTCAGATCCTTCCACGTATGCTTTGGCACTTTTTCATATCCTCCTTTATTTCATTCTTGTCTTATTTTTATTTCATGCTTGTCTTATTTTTACTTTAATATATATATTCAAAGTCAAAGCAGTAATTTATCTGAAGATACAGTAGCATATTAATTTATTGAATGAATTTCAAGAAAAACACATCAGTAATTTACATTTTAGAAAATAGTTTGTTACAAAACAGTCTAACAGTTCCCATAAAATAACCTTTGCATTTTTGCAGTTTGTTAGTTATAGTTTTATTTTATCTGAGTATCATTCACAAATATTCCATTATTTACCAATATTGTGTAAAAAAAATTATTTAAAAAAATTGTAAACTCATTTGCAAGCAAAATTGTTGTTTCATTAGAGTGCATATTAATATGACAATGGATAAAATTTGAGGCAATTATTGTGTGTTGTTCAGCAGTATAATTCTTTCACTTTATATATGTACTAAACAAGTTAATTTGATAACAAGTGATGCTATTATAAATAGGACATGACACAGATGTCAGTTTCCCTTAGTTGTCCCTCCTCAAAATGGAAAAGACAAGAGAACATAGCGTTCAAGTAAGGAAGATGCGTGTTTAAGAACTCCAGTAAGTCTACAACTCACAATGTGAACAAAAATAAATAAATCAAAACCAATATGCCTCCCATGAGAAAACATGTAGAGGCAGACTGCAACAGTGATGGCCCCCGATTGGCTAAGGAGACAGCTAAATGATCACTGGAATTCAAAGCAGGTCAACCAAGCTCTTCCTCATTTCAATATAATTACAATCATTTCCACTAAAGACAGGCTTGGGGCTTTCACTGTATGAAGCAGCCTTTTTTTTGTTCCCCTGACAGGGAAATAATCAGTATTAAGTTGTGTCTTGCCTACAGTCCAATGGTTAAGTTCGGGGCAGAACAGCATCACTGACAAGCGGTTAGCCTCAGTTATTAAAATCTGCTCTGGAAGACAGACAAATGAGCCGCAACATAAAGAGAATTTACCATCATGAGTCTGCAGATGTGTGTACCGTACATTTAAATATGTGTGCAGTACTACTAAGGCGGGCTAAAAGGGTGTGTTTCTCTGTCTGGTTGTGTGCATATGCTAGTGTTTGTTCTGCAGCCTGAGAGGTTCAGGGGGTCAGCAAAGCGAACTGGCCTGCCATTGTTTAAAGGAAATCGCATCTCACGCATGACTGTAGGATGATTATTTAGGATGATGGGACATCAGGGAGCACACAGACACACACACGCACGCACGCACACAACAGGATGAAGACACATAGGAGACAAGCTGGGAACAGTACATGACAGGAGGGTGTGTGATGTAAATAACATGTGAACGCCATCAAAATAGCTCCAACCGACAGCCACCCAGTCCTTTATGACAGCTACAGGCTGACTACAAAGTACAACTTGTCTTACTTAGGAATCCAGGCTGACAACGGCTCAGTGGGATTTTTGGATCTGCACGTGTGCTCTGACAGTTAAAACGTAATGTTTGCTTCATGACTTGCATATCTGGGTAAGAAAAGAATATTTTTCCAGAACTTTTTGCAGAAAATGACTTTTGACGTGTCCTTTTTAATACATTTGTTTTTGTGTTTTTTTTAAAAAAAAAAGAAACACCAAGGGAGATGGGAGGGTGACATGTCATAGTTGGAAGAAGGGAATTTGTTTGGGTGTGTCATGGGCAATTTGATCTTAGAAATGCAACAGCCTGTGTGAATCAATGCCGCCTTTTCTGGCAGTTTGAGCTGTATCTTGCGCTGCTTTCCTTCAGAAGCTTCCTTCACTTGAGAAGCAGAGAATCAAGGTTAGGCTTAAAAAGCTCAGGCTTTGACAGACAAAGCTGCCGGCTACACGGCGTTTAGACAATAATGATGCTGTGCATGTGCATATGCAAGGAAGCCTGGTCCCCAGGGGATTTTTTGCTTACAACCTAAAAGATGCGTAGTGCATATGTTTTCAGCCCTCTGTCTTTTAGTACCCAGAGTAAGCCAGTCGCCTTCACTAGTCACCCAATAAGTCCTTGTACAATTTAAAGTTAATATCATCACAGTGGCTTCAGAGAACATTGGCGAACAAGCAGCATAATGAAGATACAAGGCTGGGATAAATCTCCAGACAAGGGGACCAAACAGAGTGTATTGCAAGATGGATTGAGCTAAATACAGAACAATCCTGGAAGAAAAACTGCTTACGGCAAAGGACTAGAGAGAAGGTGAACTTTCCCTATTCAGGTGCCGGTTGGTACGTAAGTTTATGACCTGGTGTAGTTTCTCCACCACCAGTTGATCTCTCCCTGGGATGACAGAGTTAAACCCAATCACAGTACTAGTACGACGATAAACATGATACACTAGTATGTCTCGTGTTTTTTGCAGTGACGTTTTTTGTCTCCCAATCAACAGACTGTGTTGTGTGATGTCAGGAGCTCCACTCTAACGTACCATGCGGTTGTCTTATGGACCTATCAAACCTAAACACAGAGCCAGCAGTACAATGAAATGGTTTAGATAAAATAATGTCTTATAAACTTGTGGTACATTGCAATAACTATGCTAAAGAAAGTTTGAAGATTTTCTATTTGTTTAATTTAATGAACTATTCAGAAAACTAATGCATTTGTGTGTAATGTCAGGGTCATAATCAAGACAGTAATGTTTTGCACTTAGTAGCAGAAAGAGAATGTTTTGTTTTTTTTCATTCAGACATGTATTATTTTTGGTTACTGCTTATTTTATGATAAATTGAACATAGTACTTATGGTACTATACTTTCTAGAAGCTCTTTGGAAACAATCAACCCACAGCAGTTTTGGTTTTATTTCATGTCTTGGCTAAAACAGGAAAAGTCCACAAAGAAAAGTAGAAACAGAAAATCTTAGATGATTAAGACGCATGGGAATCCCATGAGAGGAGATCCAGGGTGATATTTATGCTCCTTAGATGACTGAGAGTTCACCAGAACATGTGGGTGGAAAAGGCAGTGGACTCCTGGAGAGCTGAGTTGGAAGGTTTTGTGTCATCTGAGGCTGCTGCCGCTATAACTTTTCCAGAGGGAGAGAAGCCAAAGGCCAGCTTGTAAACACTGAAAGTGAAACTGAAATTCTTGCATGTGGGAGTCCCTTCAACGTCGTGGTCAAATGCAGCATGGGACCTGGGTCTAGCATCATACAACATAGAGTTTATTTGCAGTAACAGTTCTATTATCTGGAGTAGTAACAAGAAGATAGCATCACCTTGAGCTTTTCATAAAATTGGGTTCGTTTGCCACAAACCCCTCCAAGTGGGAGGGGTTTGTGGCAAACATCTAGTCAGACATAAATTGTTTTAGCTGATGTTTGCAATAAAAAAAGTATTCAAAATGGAAATGTAACGTTAGTGGGAAACAGCATCATGTTAAGGGATATTGACAGTCCACAACTTCACAACAACGTTACATTTTGTACTATTTTCTCTCTTTTTTCGACTGAATATCTGTTTCTACGTGGAGCTATGTTAGGTTAATTAAGCATTGAATCACATGCGACTTGCCAGTGATTTTTGATTTCCCACCATATTTACCACAAATACCAAAAATAAGTCCATATTTTTACAACACGCAAATGAAATATTACTGATAATAAAGTTGCAGACCCAAAGATAAATATTTTAATTAACTCTGTACTTAACTGTTGCTAAATTCTTGGTTTCTTGCTCAGTATGAAAGATTGCTGTAAAATCTATTTGGTGCAGTAAACGTCCTTATATAATTTTTTTTTTTACCCATCTTCATTAACTTAACCAGATTTCATTGTGCTGTCTGATAGTTTGTCTTGAAATGGACTGTGTATAACATATTCTCATGTATCTGTATTGGAATTAATTGGACTGATCAGTATGTAATTTGGAATTAAATGGATTTTATAAAATCAGGATATTGATTGTTAAAATGCATAGAGATATAATTTGTTGTAAGTAAGATGAAGTTGAAAGCTTTTCAGATATTTGTTAGTAAATAAATAAGATCACATAAGCCTAATTTTAAAATAACAAGAAGGGTTGAACTGTTTCTTTATATGTAACAAGTTGTTCACAAAAAATAATAAACTAACATTGCCACTCTCCTGATTATTTTCACTAACTGTTTAGTGCTATTGTTTTTTTATATGTATGTTTCAAAATGTTCTTACCAGTATATAACTATCAAGATTAAATTCCTTCCACCTGCCTTCAGTGGATTTTAACTTGCCTTAAACTACATGTTTTTTTCTTCAGGTTTCAGACTGAAAAAAAAACCTGCTTCAGAAATGTCGGATGTATCCAAAACCTTCCAACAGTTTCCTAAAATACACCTGGGGCAAGGTGATAATCCAACTTCAAATATGTTCTCCTCTCATATATAACTTAAAAAGAAAAGAAAAGGCAGGAAGGACACAAATGAGAACAAAAAACTCAATATGGCAATTCTCATTTTAGGAAGATGGTATGGAATTTTCATATTTTCCTATAATTCTGTTTTGTATGCTAATTTTTGGACTTTGGACATAAAAACATCTTAGGTCTACTTCATCAGGCACATGCCACTACATTTTTCCCCTAAATGTCATCAGGGACGGGAGTGGATGTCTTTCTATTAGTAGACGTAAAATGAGGAGCAGTGGGAAGGATATTTGCTTGGACCAATTAAATCTGTCATTAACTCCCAACGACACACTCAACACACACACACACACACACACACAAAGGAAAAGGTACACACACAATATTTAACACGTTTAATTTAACACTCTGTTAGTCTCTGTTTGTGGGTGTGTGTGCGCCTCTTCCTGTATGAAACCTGTTGGCACTGAAAGAGGACTGTGAGGAAGATCCTTCTTCTGCTTTCCACCCTTCTGTTTCTCACTTTAGGATTAGTTGAACACTGAGAATTTATATGGTGGTGGTGTGTGTGAGTCTTCAGCTTCAAGGCCTTCATTTTTTTCAGAGTTTCACCCAGAATAACTGTTTCTGCTCAGTCATGCAGCTTCAAGCACTGACACATTTTAGCCTTATTATCATGTCAGAGTAATATTCAGTGCCTCTTCTGATTTGTGTAATGTGTGATATAAGTGACAAGCTGTTGGCTAAACTTAAAACCCCTTCAACACAGTATAAATTCACTTAAAAAAATAACTCTTAGGCCCATGTAATGGAGTCCAGAAACAATACTTGATAATGTTTTAGTGGGACATGTAATTGAGCATTTTTAGCAACAGAGAAAATCCCAGTTGCACTTAAAAATGCAAACCCCCATGACAGTCAATTGGAGTTATGTGCCTTGCCCAAAGGAACACCAACATGTGGCAGGAGGAAGCTGGAATCGACCCACAACCTTCAGATCACAAGACAAGTACTCTGCTTGTTAGGCTGAAGCCCCACAAGCAGGGGGCTAAATTAAAATGAATGGAAACGATGTAATGCTTTTTGTTTAGAAAGTTTTCATAAATTAATATAAAACTGAATTGAAGGAGATTGAGTTTTTATGAGTATTTTTCTCCATAATTTCTATTAATTAATATCAAGACACATGGAATGATACACAATACGTAGTTGATTTTTTTTCTAGGTACAAAAGGAAAAAAAGGAAGGGATGAAATGGTAAAAGGTGTAGACTTGGAACAACGGTGGGAATTTAAGATGTGGAAAAATGACTTGCAGTCCTTTTATACAACTGAAGCTCTCTGCTTTATAGATCTCCACAGATAGATCAAAAATTGGCATCTTAGAATGTCAACTTTAAAAAGTTAATCAAAAAATCCTGTCAAAAAGGCTACTCACATGTGCTTAAGAACTACAAACACACCAGATTGCTTCTAGAACGTGAAGCTTGCATGAGTCCCTGGGCGAATGCTTAAGCAACCACAGGGCATATTGTATTGCAGATAAAACTTTAATCTAGCATTTGTATTCATCTATGTTTTGTTAAGTGATGACAAAATCAATGCACGTGCTTAGCAAATATGATTTTTAGATGAAAATATCCATCTTGCTCTGGTTCCAAGTCCTGCAATGCTCCCTCTAACTTTCCCCATTGGGTTGTCTACCTGGCCAAAGGGGCTGTGGATATGATTCATGTCTAACTCAAAGTCTGCATCCCAGTCCTCTCTAATCCTTATTATGTGCAGTGTTTGGGCTGGAGGGAGTCCATTACGCTGACTGTATCACATCTTTGTCCAATGGGGGGCCCGCACAGAGACTCTGAGAGGAAGGAAGAGCAAAGACGGATGGAATAGTGGCTCCCGGGCATATTCCAGGGAAGAGGTGTGTGTGTGTGTGTGTGTGTGTGTGTGTGTGTGTGTGTGTGTGTGTGTGTGTGTGTGTGTGTGTGTGTGTGTGTGTGTGGATTCATGAGTGTGCAGCGAAACTCGGACACAGCAGACATGTGTCACCTCAGTTCTCGCGCCATCAAGCTAAACTGACATAAACAGCCCCGGGCGGCCCTATCAGAGATGGACTTTACATAACGGCTGAGTCACTCACAATCTATTTTTATGGCTTTGAGGTGTGTGTGCAGTTGTGAGTATTGAAGAGCTTTATCTTCTTGAGAGCATATTTAAGACCCTCAGTGTGAGGACAAAACATATGTGGTGCTGGGTCATCTTGACCCTGTTTCACTGCTTTCAGGGATGATATGAGCAGGGGTGAGACTCAGCGCTGGCAGGCGTGTAGGTCTAAACGAAGCCTGGGACAGTTGCTTGTCCATGTGACAGATATGTTAGTGGGAGAAGAAAGAGGCAAAGAGGTGATGAATAACAGCATGCCCCAACACCAGTGACTACGTCCAAACAGAAGTTTTCTTGAAAAAGGAAATAGTGACACATAAGAGTCGGTTATGCCTTTTTAGAAATACAACTTCTGTCTTCTTGTGTGTCATTCTTTGACCTTGATCCGATTTTAAGTATTTGTACCTGAAAATGCGTAATAGAAATTAATGGACAAATGAAGAAAAACCTTCTGACACATGAATATTTGTGATCCTCAACGCTGACACTGGGGGTTGTTTTATGTCTTCATCAAAGCTGTAAATATTAGCACATTTCTTAATCAGTGTGCATATGTTGTATGCTAATATTGATGATTTTACTACAAAATTACAGTTGTAGCAAAATGGTTTAACGTTTAATTTTTTTTTGCTATCATCAATTTTTCAGCTTACCAAAATTTTAATGGAAAAAAAATCCTTACAAGACATTATTACAATAGCTGTTTTTTATATTGGGAATTGAAATATAAAATTAGATTTCTACAAAAATCCGAACCTCTACTTTGTAGGACCAACTTTCTATGCACATGTAGTTTCAAGATTTTCATCTCAAGTTCAACCAGACTGAAAAGAGAGCATCAGTGGACATCACTTTTCAAGCCTTGCCATAGATTTTCTTCCATATTTAACCCTCAGCCACTTCAAGACATGAATGTGATTTGATATAAACAATCCAATCTAATCACACGGGCTGTAAATTTAGTGTTGTTCCTCAGATGGAACATGATCCCCTGGCCCATCTTCGGATATTTTGCACCTTCTAAAAGGTTTCCTTCACATCACATTCCCTTCCATTCAATCAATTTTCATGTTCTTGTTAAAGGAAAACATATCCTGACCATGATGCTGCCACCACTCTACTACGTAGTGTGGACAGAGTGTTCAGGGTGAAGTACAGTAGTCGTTTTCCAACTCACAGAGTTTTGCATCTAGGCCAATTTCTAGAAGAATAACAAAAAAGTCTCAGAGGTGCAAACTTTCACAGAAACAAAACAACAATAACAAGAAAGAATAAAACTAAAATCTCCACACATCTTTTGAATTCAAATTTCTTAAAAACAAGCAGCTTTGACGTTTGAAGGTAAAAGATATTTTACGTGACCAAAGAACTATTCAGTTGCCAAAATGAAAAAAGTATTTAACTCATGAAGAATTCACAACCCTGAGGGTTTTCAAAAATCTTTGAGTTTTCTTTCTCAAAAGTTAAATGGTAAGTAGTTAGATAACCAAAACCAAATAAACTGCCAACAGTAAGAAAACTCAGAAAACTCTTCTGTTTTGACACAGTTTGTGTTGTTATTTTGACACTTTTAAGAGTTTAGCTTTTTACACCGAAACCATTTTGGAGGAAGGTTTCGATGTAAACCTTCATCCAAAGATCCGTGTTTTATAACAAACTGAACTCCATCCAATCTTATTTCACTTCTGACATCGTTCTCAAGGTCTGTCAATGATCTCCAACCTGAGATGCTGTCATTTTCCTTCTTCTCTGTCTGGGTGCAAAATGTGTCATTTTTCTAGAGTGCTCCTCGTTTATTGGTTTCTGTATCCTGAAATCACGTTAAATTCAGATTGCAAACAAAAAGTTTGCAAAAATGAAATAATAACAAAACTTTTAAATTGTAGCTGGTTGGCACAGATCTCAATTTTAGGCTTCAGCAACAACAGCTGGCACCGTCACACACTCTTAGTCCCATTAGCTCTTTCTCCAGTCAGTGGAGATCCAAAGAAAATCTACCTTGTCAACAACATTACAGGAATGAATCAGAATTAAAACAAACATCTAGCGTTGACGTCATTTAAACTGTTTTGTGATACTAAACTGGTCAATAAAATAGAAATGTCTCCATTTACAAGTTGTAATGCATGAAAACAGGAAATATTATTGGGAAAATTCCCTTTCCCAATGAAAAGAATCCTGCAGAGCTGGTCAACATTTTGGATAAGACCATCAAGACACAAATTAATGCAAAAAGAAAACATCTATATGCAAAAGTGGCAATTTTACAAGTGGCCTTGTAAAAGTATTCAGACTCATCACAAAATAGCACAAATATTTTAATGTAACTTACTGAGATTTTTTGTAACAGACTTAGTCAAAGTAGTCCCTGCCAGTTTTATAAATCTGGATATTGAATTTTACTCAAACTCTTTGGAAAATGCTCAGTCTGATTGGATGGAGAGTCCTTGGGAACAGCAATTTTCAAGTCTTGTTTCAGGTTCTCATTTGGATTTTCTTTTCCTTTATTTTGACAAGATCATTCACCAAATGGACCACCAGTGGGGATGGTGTATTCAGGTGGATGTACAATACTAGTGCTCTGCTATATGTTCAATTTCACAAGTAAGCCACAAAATGTAAATTGTTCCAAATTAAGCAAAGTACCTTCTTTCATATAAGTACAAATGCATGCTACATTTTTCAAATTTTCATATGCAAATTGTAAACATCACCTTTCATTATCCTTCTACTTTGAAGTTGCACACAACTTTATGCGGTTCAATGTTAAAAGTTTAACTGTGTAGTTAACAGTGTCCAAACAGTAGACATGTCACATAAGTATTTAATGATGAATGCCATTTTCAATAAACTTGAGTGAATTTGATGCTGTAAAGGTACAAATCCATGCACACTTTCACACATACACACACTCACAGCTGACTCCCATGCTGAGTCCCGCTGAGCCTTTCCTGCTCCACTTTTATCAGTATTCTGGAGCATGTCAGTGTTTAACCCCCTCCCACGCTGTCACACATGCTGCCTTTCTTCCTTAACAAACTGGACAGCCATCCATGGTCACCCAAACAGAGTTTTTTTTTCCCCACTCTCGTTCTTTAACGCACTCGCACATCGGTCCGGGACACCAGATTAGACAGCAACAGCTGCAGCAGCAGCAGTTGTCACACACCGCCCTGCTCCCTTATCATGTCATTACTGGATAGGCACACGGCAGTCACTTATGCAGCGTGCAAATCAGTGTGCCTTGTGTGTGTGTGTGTGTGGTGTGTGTGTGTGTGTGTGTGTGTGGTGTGTGTGTGTGTGTGTGTGTGTGTGTGTGTGTGTGTGTGTGTTTTTAAAGGGGCAAGTCCGGCTTGTTGCATTCCAACTCAAGTGTGGCAAAAATCATTTTGTGGTCCAGTTCAGCAGGATTCTCCTTGTCTCGGCGGGAAAGTCCTTCTAACATTTTAGGGAGACTGCGGGATTTCTTTCTCATGGCTGCATCCAGCTCAGAGTGGAAAGCACTTATAGCTCCAAAATAAGACATTTTTTTGAAATGTTCAAGTCTCAACCTCCCTCCCGACCCCCCATTCCAACACACACACACACACACACACACACACACACACACACACACAACACACACCACAGCCGCCCCTTTGGGCACAGAAAGATGCCTGGCTGTTGCAATCCTCTCATGAGTTTGTGGCGTTAACATGAAAAAATGAAGTGGGTTAAGTACAGAGTGAGCTGCAGCCAGTCATTATCACTCAGTAATTACCAGTCAGAGATGTTTCACAGGGGACTGGGGCATCCTTCCCATTTTCCCTTTAGTTCCATTAAGAGGAGCAGCGTGAATTTATGCCCCATAGATTCAGAGAAAGGTGAAAAGATCAACTCTGAATCCCTTCTCACGATGCTCCAATTAAAGGAAATAAAAAAAAGAAAACATGCCCTTGATTTGTCCTTGCAATCTCTACTTTAATTTGAGCGAAATTAGTTCGTTTTTCTAATCATGACTGAAGAAAATGAAAAATTGGGCATCCACGCCACTCGTATAATTTGGATTATGCGAAAAGCTATCGCATTCAGGGGCAATACAGAGGAGAATCCCCGCTTTCCGTAACGCAGTGCGCTTGTTTGCGTGCACAGGTGCGGGTTTTGAAAGTGAATCAAGTGAGACTGAACACAGTGAGTCGAAACAAGCTCACGGACGTCAAGTGGGAATGAATTTGCGCTATGCGTAAAAAAAAAAAAAAAGCATTAGCGGAGCATTTGCGATAAGGGCGCAAAACATGGCACAAGGCAGATTAGGAAGAAGACGCACATGGAACCGGTGGAGATAATCCCGTTATCTCGTTGGACGTGCGATGCCAGAATGAAAGCCTTCCTCAAAGACCGAGCTGAACTGAACACGAACTAATGCAGCGGATATAAACGGAGGAGAGGGGGGGAACACGAGGTAAACACTGTTGTTCTTGACCTTAAGGGACACGCACGTCTTTTACCGCAATGTCACTGGCGCTCTCCACCTTCTTCTCTGATTAAAAGCCCGCACACATATAACCTCCTCGTGACATTGTGCCACCTTTGTTTTTTTTTTTTCCTTTCATTCTTTTTTTTTTTTTTTTTTTTTAAATTCTCCGCTATAACAGCGTGTTCCATTGCATCCGTGATGGATGACTGCTGTCAAGTTAAACGGGGCGGGAATCGGGGCTCTCCTCAGGTCTGTGGTACCGGGCGGCACGCTGGTTTTCACCTTTTCACATTACGCGCGAAAAGGAACGCGCGCGTGCACATAAACACAGACGTATATAGAAGTATCCCCAAATTACGCACGACTTATGTGCAAAATAATAATAATAATGATAAAAAAAAAAAAAAGACAGGCCAGCACTTACGGGATGAGACAGGACTCTTTGGGCTCCTCTGTGCGCCCCATTGTTGATTCCCCGTTATTTCCCCCCCGCTTTAACGGAATCCTCAAATTCCGTGGTCGCAGTCCACGTCCCTGCAGATGTACCAGAGGATCACATAGAGGATGAGAAGGATGGCGAAGATGAAGAGCGCAACTAGGATGGCTTTGGTCACCGGAGAAATGAGCGACTGCATGTCAGGAGCAGAGCCGGGCAGAGCGGCGTCCGTCCGTCCGGTCCTCAGTCTGCCGTCTCCCTCTCCTCTCTCTCTCTCTCTCTCTCTCTCTCTCTCTTTCTCTCTCTCTCTCTCTCTCTCTCCCTCCGTCTTCTTGGTGGCAACTGTTGAGGACGGAGTCCGAGGGCTTCTTTTCCAACACGCACGCGTAAGTGCGACGCGCGCGCACACACACACACACCGCGCGCGCGCCGCCGGGGTGAGAGAACTTGAATATATATATATATATATATATATATATATATATATATATATATATATATAGAGAGAGAGAGAGAGAGAGAGAGAGAGAGACGTAAACCTCCGATCCAGGCGCGCGACGCGTGGGGGGCTTCCCTCGCTAGAGGTGGCGTAGTAGTGAGCTGTCTCTTCCTAGATACTATCTTTCCGGCGGCTTGTCGCACATCAAAAAAATAAATAAAAAAAT
Organism: Poecilia picta; assembly: GCA_033032245.1. NCBI lineage: Eukaryota > Metazoa > Chordata > Actinopteri > Cyprinodontiformes > Poeciliidae > Poecilia > Poecilia picta. Next base: position 34,633,312 of record CM065354.1, on the reverse strand, counting down.
ACGAGGCAAGGAGACTAAAGTGGAAACAGCCAGCTCACGGTTCAGACAAAGAGATATAAATGCACATTTCACACACGTTTCACTAACGACGCGCTGGCAGAGACGTGTTAGTCGCGCGCTGAATGAAAAAGTTGCGCACCGAGCTGCGCGCCTGCTGCACTTGACGGCAAACAGGTTGATTAGTATTCCTCACGGCGCAGTTGGTGTGTGTGTGTGTTGTGTGTGTGTGGTGTGTGTGTGTGTGTGTGTGTGTGTGTGTGTGTGTGTGTGTGTTGTGTGTGTGTGTGTGTGTGTGTGTGTTGTGTGTGTGTGTTTGTGTGTGAGAGAGCGATGGCTGGCGTGACAGGGTATCATCTTATCTCTCCCATCCCCATCTGCTTTATATATATATTTTTTAGCAAAGGTGTCAGCCGAAATAGTATTAGATGAATTGCAATGCTTTTAGAATAATATAGTTTACACTTGAACGCTTTTTGTTCTTATTGATTTGTTGCGCAATACGTTGTCAGGGAAGTCTAGTTAGCTATAATATGGTTGAGGTCAGGTGAGCTGCGTCAAAAAATAATGCACAGATGTGTGGAATGGGGAAAAATGTTCTCAGCAAACACATTAAAACGTGTGGCATGCTTTTTTAAATATATATATATATATTATATAATTTAATATATATTTTAATATATATATATATATATATATATATATATATATATATATATATATATATATATATATATATATATTTCACCTCCTTTATAAAATATAATCTTGTCAGATTCATATTTTTTTAGACATTAGAGAACAAACGGCATCATGTATCATGTGCACTCCACAATCTGGCCTGTATATGTAAAGAAAAAGGGTGTATAAAAACTGTTTATATACCCTTTTGGAAAGAAATCCACAAGAAACCTAATTTGCAGCTTGCAACAATCCACAGTAAACATGTGGAAGACGTTGCTGCTCTCAGACCAGAACTAAACCATTTAAGTTTACATGCAAAACCTAATAGGTTTCAAAACCTTTAGTGAAACGTGTATCGTGCTCCAGCTCGTGCCACACGCTTCCACATTAACACGGTGGTGGCAGAATCAAGCTGCGAGGATGTTTTTCTTTCTTTCTTTCTTTCTTTCTTTCTTTCTTATTAGGGAAAGTGAAACTGTCACAATTGATGGGTGGATCTAAAGATAAGGCAAGCCTGTAACCTGTTTGTGGCTTGAAAACATTTGAGAGTTGAGCAAGAATAAATAACTAAATAAATAAATGAATAAATAAACTGTAATTCCATACAAATGAGTTACATAAACAGAACACTTTCAAACATGTCGGCATACTTTGCTCTGGTACTTTGGTAAAAAAAATAAAAATTCTGTCTTTTGTTTAGTTCATATTTCATACATGGGCGAAAAATAATGCTGCCAATAGAAACTTGAAGTAACGATCCAGTGATCCCGTCCACATGATTAAAACATCGCGGTAGATCGCGGGATAATGAGTGCACCAACCACTATCCACCACTAGATGGCGACAAATGGCCATCATCCCTGTCTTCATCAAACGGGATGGTGTGAAAGATTATTCCGTGCGGTCCTTTTGGAGTTGTGCCCAACAGTGATGGCAGTTAAACGGCTTTAACGCACAGAGGTGAGTATAAATATTACAGTACTACGGGTTGGCATGTCGTATAAGATCGCTTGGTTTTTATTAATAAGCCTACTGTTTGTCTTTCGTAGTGGCGAGCTAGCAAATGTTAGCTTTGCTAGCATCGTATCAAGTGAAGGGGAGCTATGGAGAAGCCAATCTCTGCTGATTAGTGTAGGGGAAGTATTTAACTCATGTGTCGCACACCGTCGGCTAAGAGTTGCATAAAACACCAGATCAGATATGTGAGGGCGCAGTTAGTGTTGGGATAATTACGCGAAATTGCAGTAAGATTCACAAACTGCTTGCAATGCTAGCGGCTATTTACTTAGCTTCAAACAGGCCAGAAAGATGTCAAGTCTCTCAAAGCAGAATGTCTTTTCCTGTTACATTATTCAGATTAAAAGAGGCGCGACGGTGCGCTTTTGAACGGATTTTAACATTTCTATATGTGAATGTATGCGCAAATAAGCATCTTTATTTTTATGTTTTAAGCGCTTTATAAACAAATTAGCACATTAAATATGTAAATATGCAAAAAATAATTTTGGGGGCGAATGTATTTGGAAATGTGCACCAAAATATGCAATATTATAATTATAATATATTGTAATTATAAATATAATTATAATTCTAAATATATATATATATATATATATATATATATATATATATATATATATAATATATATTTATTTAAATATATACTTTTATATTTTTTAAAAATATATATATTATATTTTTTAATGAATATATATATATATATATATATATTATTATTTATTTACAAGTGGTTTCAAAAACATTTTTAAGTGATTGTCTTTCACATTTTCCCATACTTTTAACTAACCAAATCTGAGTCTTTATTATAATTATAATATATTGTAATTATAAATATAATTATAATTCTAAAAAAAAAAATATATATATATATATATATATATATATATATATATATTTATATATATTTACATATATACTTTTTTATTATTTTTTAAAATATATTTTATATTTTTTTTATGAAATATATACTGTATATATATATATATATATATATATATTTTTTTTTTTTTTTTATTTATTTACAAGTGGTTTCAAAAACATTTTTAAGTGATTGTCTTTCACATTTTCCCATACTTTTAACTAACCAAATCTGAGTCTTTATTATAATTATAATATATTGTAATTATAAATATAATTATAATTCTAAAAATATATATATATATATATATATATTTATATATTTACATATATACTTTTTTATTATTTTTTAAAATATATTTTATATTTTTTTATGAAAATATATATATATATATATATATATATATATATATATATTTTTTTTTTTTTTTATTTATTTACAAGTGGTTTCAAAAACATTTTTAAGTGATTGTCTTTCACATTTTCCCATACTTTTAACTAACCAAATCTGAGTCTTTAAGTTGTAATATATTGTCCATGTATAATTTTTAGATTTTTGTTTTATGAAAAGGTGCCATATGGAAATTAAGCTTATTTTACATCTATTGCAAAAAAGAAAAGCTTTGGAGGATTAGGGGGAGGGTCTGCAGAAAACAGAAAAAGAACCACAGCTGTCTTCGGAGGAAGTTGAGAAGTGCTTTTATTTTGAAGAGGAGGCGGGCCTCTTCCTGTTGTTTCTGTAGCTGGTCGCACTAGTGCAATGTAGCAGATTTGGTGAGCGCGGTGAGCTAGTTGGCTAACTGCGCTCTCAGGCCATTTAACCTGAGTGACACAGTGAGTGTGTTTACATTGACTGCAGTTGTTTTTTTTTATTGTCGTGGCTGAAATTTCCTCCCGTGCCCGTGTCCATTCGCTGTAGTCCGGCAAAAACCCCTGATAAAAACATTCACAAATGCTACGTTAGCTAAGCCGTACGGAGCCGAATTCAAGCTGTTGCTAACGCTACTTGTTATGGGTTTTTTTTTTTATGAGGCCTTGTGTTGAAATTTCAAGCTGCTCCACCAGTTCAGTAAGATGTAGTAAATGTAGGAATCTCATGCTATTTATGCCGACTGTCAATTTACTGTCATTGAACAGATATATTTTAAGCATGTTTGCTATCAGAATAGCTAAAAAAATTGTTTCTGTACATTAAGTTAATAAATTCTCATCTTTCAGAGTTGACTTTCTGTGTTTTCCAGTTGCTTTCACCGTAGGGTTTGTTTTTAAGATGAGATTAGAGAAGTAATGGCTGACCTAGTTACAAAAGTTGACACTTTCGTAGAAACAGACATTGTTGACATTAAGATATCTGACTTTGTGCGATCATATTCAGGGTGGAGACAATTTTTGGAGCCTTTTTTATCACTGTAGGTGGAATATTTACAGGATTCCACATACAGAACAATACTCTATACATAATACCTGTTTGTATTTGTTATTTTCACTATATGATGGCTGTAGATTTAAATGTAACATAATGCTAACAATATGACCATCAAAGTGATCAGTTTATACTTTGTGAAAGAATTGAAAACTAACATCTGAGCTGTGTTGGTAGTTAGTCTTTTTTTCTTCCTGTGCTGGCCTTCAAGTGTTTTTATTTTGGACACATTACGTGCGAATTTTGACCTGATCTCGTTCTAACGGCTCATTTTACTGACTTGACTACAGGAGTACTCGATGTAAGATGAACTCTGAGGACAAGTTGGATGGGATGCTGCTGAAGTGCAGCGGCGGAGGAATAGATGGAGGCGGGAGAGTGTGTCTGGGCGCGGGAGGAGGAGGACTGGTGGTGATGACCCTCGGGGAGCGATCGCTGGCAAACCAGCCTCTCTTGGCTGAGGATGACGACGAGGACTTGACTGGAGGTTCGCTGGTTACTCACGACCTGGTCCCTCCAGAACAGCTGATGATGCAGGAGGAGCTGACAAAGAACGGCGCAGAAGGACTAGAAGAGGAGGCAGGAGGCGAGGTTGGAGTGCATTTCCCCCTGAAACTCACCAATAAGTTGCCGTTTTCACTTCAGATGCCAGTGAGTTAATTTTTTTTTTTATTGGTTTATTTGGGTCGACATGTATTTGTGGATTCCGCTGTCTGTCTGAACCAGAAGTTGATTTCAGAAGAGTTGAGCTTTTATGGACAGGAGAGTGTTTAATATTTCTTATTGGGTGAATATTTCCTAAATTTTGTTTCATATCTTTGACAGTACAAAGTCCATGATGGTTTATATATGTTGTTAACTCATTTGTACACAGAGTAAATAGTATTTTTGTTTCCAAATTCAGAATGTAAACCCTTTGACTCATGATTCAAATCCATCTTTTAGATTCTTAGAACCAGATAACTCAAATTAAAACGTTAGTGTGGAAATGCAGATTTCCACACTAACGCAGAATTTCTTATCAAAACATTTTTAGAGACTTAAACCTTCTGTGCGTTTTATGTTACAAGACACAAACTAAATCATTACATCGTCTCATGATTACGCGTCTAGAACCGATTTTAAATCAGACAACTCTAGTTACGAGAAAGTTTATCCTTTAAAACACGTCCGTCAGACTTTACACATTTGACAGTTATACATTTGTAAATCTTTCCATTTCTTTTGCTTTTAGAAGGATGTGATTTGTGTTCCACAGTGTAACTGCTGTGAAGTTGTCACTACGTCTTGAAAACATTGGCTTGTAATACTGAACAGAACTCGCTATGTTCTACTTTGTTGTGCTTCATAAACTAGCAGCCTTAACACAAAATTCTGTGTTTGCAAAAATGACTAATTTGTCACTAATGCACCATTCAATGAAGTTTGGAATGACTATATGTAAGTAATATGGAGGAATTATTGTGGTTTAATACCAAAAATATGCAACAATAGTCTTTTTTTTCCCTCACTTCTGCACTCTGTGGTTCAACCAGATGCCAGTTCAATGAAAATCCTCGGGTTACTCATTTTCACAAAATGTGGAGTTATTTCTCTTATCTTTTCATTCCTATATGAAATAATCTGAGGCCAATTTTGTCATTCTGGACTTTTTCCCTTTGATTCCTCCCCCGCAGTGACGACTGAATAATATTTTCAAACTCTGGTGTTCCTCCTGCAAAGTTGGCGTTTATCAGCTATCTCCCATGTTGATATCTTTGGTGTGCGTAAGTTTGTTTTTGGAGCATGAGGTCAAAACCCTGTATTAGATAGCACAAAATAAAACGTTTTATTCATAACGCCAAAGAGAAGACGCGTGACCTCTTGAGGCTCGCCCTCTTCTCCGCTGCACTGAAGATAAACAAGGTATTAAAAATATTCAGCAGAAGCTCATAAACCGATATGAACCTTTGACCAACTTGTGACAGGTCTTCAGCCACTCACAAAATATGCAAATGTCCTCCAAGGCCAGCTGCCATGTAATTTCTCCTCATGTAGACGATGACTCCAGGTTGCCCTCTCGACTGCAGCGCCTGAGGCTTCCTCGTGTTGAGGTGTCCTTTTCCTTGTTTTGTCCGTTTCCACCTGCCGTCAGCCTGCCTGGTAGCCCATAAAGTAGGTCATGTGCCACATTAAATGTCTTGACTATGTATGGTCCCGCTTTTCCAGCTGAGCATCAAGCAGGAGCTGAAGCTGTCTGACCCTGCAGTCCATATAAAGAAGGACAAAAAGGCAATTAAGGACATGACTGCATACCCCAAGAAGAAAAAGAGGAAGCAGCGCTCCCCAGCAAAGGTACAAATGAGTTCACCTCAACAAATGGCTTCATTTTCTTCAGCTTTTTATTGTTGGAACGTTTGAATGAAAATAAAATGTCTCTTCTTTGATCTTTTCACTGTTGTAGCTCCTCGGCATGAATGATGACGGATCTGTGGCTGTACCTAACCCAAAGTGTCACGTTTGTGTCCACTGCAATGCTGCATTCAGAACCAATTACCATTTGCAGAGACATGTCTTCATTCATACTGGTACAAATGACTTTTACTTAGTATTTCTTTAAAGTTGCACATTGTTATCCAGCTCAACCCTGACAGTGATGGTAGAGATTTGCAACTTCTGGCGTAGCAGCAGCTGAAATGGGTCTTGTTTTGGGGTGGTTTTAAAGTAACTGAGTAGCTTTTCAGATAGATTTTTTAAATTTCTTTTTCATCTATTTCTTCTTCTCATCACGCACCATGTTCTTTTGTGGCTATTCACAAACCTATGGCTAGTCTTTACTGTTTTCACTGGAACCTTTTTAATAACACAGTGCTGACAGCAGCTCAGACATGAGCTAAAGTTTCAGAAATAGTAAGTGAGATTGCTGCCTCCTTTATATGATAAGTGATCATTTAGCAGTGCATGACATCATGTTAACTCATCCTCAACTTTTAACACAAAGATTACAATTTCAAAAACGTTTGACTCATGGGGATGCCACATGCTTCTTCCTGTCCAGCTACTAATGAATAAAATGCTGCAAAACCGTTTGAAAAAGTCAAACTCCACCATTTTGCTCTGTGATTTTTAAAATGCCAAATCAATTCAGGAATAGGGTGGATAGTGTTTCACATATAAGTTCAAACATACTCCGTTCCTGGTGTCACTATTTACATCATTTTTGTTCCTAAATGTGTAGGTGAGAAGCCATTTCAGTGCAGCCAGTGCGACATGCGTTTCATTCAGAAGTATCTACTGCAGAGACACGAGAAGATCCACACTGGTGAGCAACAGAGTGTTAAAATAAACATTGATAAGGATCCTGTCTTCCCTCGGTCGTCACCTTTTTTATGTTTTTCTTCAGGTGAGAAGCCTTTCCGCTGTGATGAATGTGGGATGAGATTTATCCAGAAGTACCACATGGAGAGACATAAGAGAACTCACAGTGGAGAGAAACCCTACCAGTGTGACTACTGTCACCAGGTACAGTCCTGCTGTGTGAATGAAAACTAATTAATTTTAAACAGAGTGAAGTGTTATATTTATCTATAGAGAACTTCCAAAGCTGCAGTTCAGTATTTCCTACCTGGGTTCATAGGAGTCTTGATTATTTTTCCAAACATGAGATGGATCTTAAAGATGCAAATCAGTTTTTTTATATTGATTTATATGCAAATAAAATTGTTGATCATTGATTTGCCACATCAGAACTTGAGTTTTGTCCTCCAACTAATTGATTGTTGAAGTTTTTGAGTTGTTGGTAGAACTGTGACATGACTATTGAGTCATTAAAGACAACTCAGGGCATTTTGTTCATCTTTTGTCCACAGAACCTCTTAGGTAGAATTTTTAAACTGGACTTGTGGTTTTCAACTTAAGTCCGGTTCCATCATAAGGTTTTATCCTATTTTCTTTGTTTTCAAACTAAATAAAGGAATCACAAATAAGTGGTATTTTTAGAAGTCAGTATTTATTGTAGAATAATCTGGTGAAATAAAAAAAAATCAATTTGTTGTCTTAAAATATTTAAAACAGTACAGTTTGTATATTTGTATAAAGAGTGTTTGTACTGCAACAGCATGAACTTTTTTTTGTTTGTTTTTAAAGAAAGCTTACATAAAATTTCTTACTGTTTTCTGTCCACAGTACTTCTCCAGAACAGACCGGGTTTTGAAACACAGGCGAATGTGTCATGAAAACAGAGAGAGGAAAACAAACAAGACCGCTGGTAAAATCGGACCTTTGCTTGATACAGATTCTTCAGGGTCTCCCTTCCTTTCCAAAGAGTGCTCTCTACCCAAGAAAAAGCGCCAAAAATGTGCAGAAAAGAGCTCAGGCTCTTGCATCACGGTCCTGACAGAAGGGCACACTTTTGCTGTCGAAGAAACGGAAGCAAAGGAAGGGCAGAGTCGGGATAAAATCGAAACTCCATGTATATTTGCTGTATCATCCAAGGTCAAACATGAGTATGTGATTCCTGACTACTCCGTGGAACTTCCTGAGGAAACAGCCAGCCAACACGAAGATGACGACGTATCATCAGAGGACACAACCCCTCCAAAAATAGTCCTGAAGAAAGTCCCCAAGAGGAGCCTTAAACAGCCCAGCGAGCAAACCCCTCCCTGCTTGTCTTCCTCACTGTCCTCCTATGAGGAAGCCGATAAGGTAGCGCAGTACACCTTTGAAATTGTGGACAAGCAGGGCCTTTTAGACGTCGAGAGCAACGCTGACCTGGAATCAGCTGAAACTCTTCAAGGAGGAACGACTAAACCGGCGGCAAGTAGCACAAACTACGACGACGCCATGCAGTTTCTCAAAAAGAAGCGTTACCTTCACGCCGCAATGGCCAACAACAGCCGGGACTACGGGCTCAACACGAGCGCCATGTCCTCTCAGCCGTCTGTTACGCAAACCGTGGTGTCGACCGTCATCGATGAAACTGTCCCCGCCACCATCCTGGAGCCCCAGCCCATCAACGCAGAGATAAAGGCAGCTCATGAGAAAAACGTTTTCCCTGATGAGGTTCTTCAAACGCTGCTGGAGCACTACTCTACCAAAGCTAATGGGCAATCAGACATTTCCTTCAGTGTCGCTGATACAGAAGTGACTTCGAGCATATCTATAAACTCCTCCGATGTTTCGGACAGTAGCCCAGTGGAGAGCATCGGATCCTCTGGCGCCCAGGCTCAGCCGCCTACAGAGAAGGTCAGCCTCCTGCAGGAATACTCCAAATTTCTCCAACAGGCTCTGGAGAGGACCAGTCAGAACGACAGCTACTTAACGAGTCAGAGCCTCAGCTTGGTCTCTGAAAACCCCACGTTAGCCGGACAACCCTTGTTCTCTAACGAGAAACAGTTCTCCTCACCCAGCAGGTTCAAATCAGGGATGAGCTCTCCGCTGAGGTCCACTTGGAAAAGCCTCACTTCGCATTATTGGTCGGAGACTCCCAGCACTCGTTTTCATTTTCAGGTGACGAGACGACTCCGCCCTCGGCGGTGTCTCCAGCTGATGAGGACTTCCTGGAGCAGGTCTCGCCCTCGAAGAAGTCTGACTCTACGCAGGGGATACTGCAGACGTTCCAGATCAACTCCTTTGATCAGAACTTCAAGTCTCATTTCCAGGCAACGAGAGCCGCATCGTCCTCGACGTTCACGGTCAGCAACGGACAAGTAAGCGTCAGAGGACACGGCGCGGACTTCTCAGAGTTCCCTTTAGTTCGAGTCACTGAGACCAGGGTTCATTGAACTCATCCCCTGATGTTTCAACCAGCGAATCTTTTGGCTGAAGGAAAAAACAGGGAAAGAATTTATTTGTTAATTTTAGCAGCACTTTATTTCATCTTTCTTGTTTTGCCAATATGTTCACAACACAATCATGTTTTCTTAAAGCGGTTTGAAAAATAGTCATGTTTTGTTTGTACTCAAATCTCTCATAAGATACTAATAATATAATAATAATAATAACTCATGAAATTATACCACGGTATAAAAAGCATTTCTCTATTGAATTCAAAGAGTTCTTGTTCTGGAATGTACACTAGGAGGTTAAGTGACCAAAGTGTAATTATTCTCATATCTTTGCCGCCAGAGAGTTTATGTTTAATGGGAGTGTCGGTTTGCCTTGCTCAAAAAATAATCAACTCACTCTTGCTGCTTAATGCAATATTTCCACTTTTTACACACCAATCAGCCATTAAATTATGACTTCCAGATGATGAATCCTTGATGCTCCATTGATTGTTAGGTGTTTTTTGTGGACCCTGCCCTGCATACCTCAGATCACTTGTCTTCTTCTGGTGGAGGAATATTTAGCAACACACTGGTGAATCTCAATATCGTTAAAATTATAGCTGAAAAGTTAATTGACTTTTGTAATTCAGTTATAAAACTGAAACTCAAAAGTAAATCATTTGTGACTGAAGAATTTTGGGTGTTTCTGTGTAGGTATAAAGTTCATGAAAATCCCAAATTCAGTTTTCTTCCCAAAAAAAATAGTTTTGCATAAAGCTAATCTTAAAGAAAAGGATTAAAGAAATATCAGCTTTTTTAGAAGTACAGTATATACACCCAATACATTATTGGTTCTGCTTTTGTCTCCAGTTATGGTAAATGGACTGAACTTATATAATGCTTTTGCCAATCATTTTTGACCACTCAAAGCACTTTACACTAGTCACATTCACCCATTTGCACTGAAACTCTCACAAACGCGCACACATTTATACACCGATACGCAGAGGCAATTAGGAAATTTGGGGTTAAGTGCCTTGCCCAAGGGCACATCGACATGTGGCAGGAGGAAGCTGGAATTTAACCTACAACCTTCTGATCACAGGACAACTACTCTTCCCACCGAGCCACTGTCACCAGTTATACACCGATCCATCCATTATAATTTTTAGGGATACACTGAAATGAAAACTTGAGCTGATATCCAATATTTGCATTGCTGTTATGACCGATAGCCAATCTTTTATTTATATATCTCTATATTTCGCTAAACTTTCAATGCCTTGGAAAAAAAAAAATGACTCCACTACTATATGTCCAACTTCATCCAGAAACAATTGGCAGCAATATGGAAATAAATATGGGTTATTAAATTTGGCCCATTTTTATTTATTGGACTAATGCCGATGTGGCAAGAATGGCTAACAATAACTGATACTGATGTTTCCGCTGATTTATCATGAATCCCTAATAATTCCTCCTGAATTACTGTTTCGATATGGCGGCACCAGGGGCCTTGCCTTCCGAGTTTCTTTCGACTGCACTTATCCCTGTTGCCTGTGAACGTTCTTCTACTAATCTCGTTTTCTTCCACTCAACTTTCAGATGAACTGAATTACTGAAATAAATTAACTTCTAAATTATCTCCTGCTTTACTGAGATGCGCCAGTGTTTTACTGTACCTATATATATATATATGCTGTTACCCATGTAAGCTCTTGGGGTGCATAATATTATGGCTGATTGCTGTATAGCTGTAATAAATGTATGCCTCTTGTTTTCTTCCTTACCTACCTCCCCTTGGTGTTTGTCAAAAAAAATCTTTATTCTCGCTCTTGAAATAATCACAACAGCACAATCATTCTTTTAAGTTTAAGTCACTTTATTCTCACCTTGCATGGATGTGTGTAACTAATGGTACAGGACTGATTGTATGCTTGTGACCTATTTCATTTCCCGTTTAAAATTATGTCCAATTTGGTTGGTTTGACATCCAAATGTAAAATTTGAGGAGATTTTAGGTCATATGAATTTTTCCAGACTGTGTAAAAAATCTTGATTAGAAAGTTTTTGTCTCACTTTAAAAAGTGGTTTGGGCTTCACAGAGGTCGCAGGATAATTCTTATATAGTTGGTATTAAATCACTTTAGGTTTGTGCTTGGTTTATGGTCTGTTTGCACATTCTTTCTACAAGGAATGTAGGATGTACAGTCACTGTCAACAGCTACCTTTTATGAGACCTAATGAAAACATTCGCCACATTTAGTTTATTTGATCAACTATATTATTCTCTATGTGTCACTTTTAAAAAGAATATAGATATTGTTTAGCGTGTTGAAGTAAATGGTGGTTTTGGGATTTGGCAATTTTCTTTCACTATAGGTTATACAGCACACGCAGAAATTATTTGCTTGATGTTGTGTTTTCTTCTGTGCCTTTCTGTTCTTTTTTTTAGCACTTCTTTTTACTCATTCCTGCAAAACTTTTTTTTTTGTTTGTTTTCACTCAGCCTATGCTGTAAGGCTGCAAATTCCACTTGCACAATATTCGTAAATACATAAGCTATCAATTTGTTTATTTTTACTGTAATTAATATGAACTTGGAGCTTTATTTAATTTTGCCTTTTATGTTTTGTTGCTTTTAAGTTTATGAAAGAAAACTGAATTTAATGTCTCAAACTATTGACAAGAAATTGCATTTTATTCACTGTTTTTATAGGCTTTATTAGTTCCACAGGTTTAGCTAGAAATCAATCTTTCAGGTCTTATTGAAAACATGCAATTTACAAATGGGTGACTTATCATGAGCGTTACTTGTACATAAATGTGTTTTCTTGATAAGCTGTATGTGCTTCATCCACTTTGGGATGGTTTTAAAACTCCCTCTTGTTACATTTTCACTGACAATCAGGGACAGATGGCGCCACGTTAGTCATTCAATTCTTTGGTTTGTTTTAATTTCAGTTGATTTCCTCAAGAATGTATAGAAAGTATCCTGCTGTAAATATGTTGTGTATATTTTATGTTCTTCAAAGTACTGTTTATTAAAAAGGAGAAAAGATGCAAGAGACACTTTTTGTCAGTGGAAGGCATTGTTAGTTTTCAAGCATTTCATGGATACTGCAACGAGATGGACGCACTGCCAGAGTTGTAGACAGACGACTGAAATAACTATTCTACTGAACAGTTTGTAGTTGGGAGAGACTCTTCCTAAAAGTTGTGATCGACGTCAGATATTTAACCTGAGCAGTTGAAGCAGTTTTGGGCGGGATTATGACTGAAAGCTTAAGGCAGTTTCTAGTTCTTCACAAGTTACCGATTTAATTGTAAGCAATCTTCAAGAGCACATTGCAGATGGGTTCAGCAAATTCAATCCTGTTCTGCTTTTGGAAAATTCCAGTACATGCCATTTATTTCATCTATCATCAATGCTAAAGTTTAGGTTTCTTTCCCTTTTGTCTACCTATGTCTGTCTTCTGGCCATAAGTGTCCTTGTATAAGCTAGAAAAAAAGTGTTTTGTGTAAAAAGCTCTGTATTATAGATTTTTTATAAATAATATTTTTGAAACATGTCATCTAAAGCACTGATGTGTAAATTATACACTCTTGCTACCATCCTTTAGCTCTACTAGTTCCTGTTGAGACCTTTTCGATTACAAAATGGGAATCCAAACATTAGCATTTTTTTTACTTTTTGAAGAAGAAAAATTGACCAAAAAGCTTCCTGCTTCATTTTGGTTAATGAGACATTAGCTTAATTTGCATGGTTGTTGGGGTTGGATGAATTTTAATTTTTTTTCATGTAATGTGCTGCTTTAATTGTAACTAATTAATCAGTCAAGTTAACCCGTTTAATTAGAGCTTTGCTAAATATGATTTGTAGGCAAACAGATTAAATTGTTTTTATTGTTGTGTGTACTGTTCTTATGAATAAAATTATTCACATGATGTAACCTTGGAAGAATTGTTTAATATTGCTGATGAAAAGGTTTGTTAAAATGCGTTCTCGCCAGGTATCCATCCATTGTCTGTACTGGCTTGTTTCCGTCTCAAGTGAAAGGAGGGATAAAGTGTGTGATCTAGCTTTTGGGTTTTTTTTCTAGTGGAACTTTAAGCATAAAAAAATAAAAAATCATGGTTTTAAAATTATGAAGAATAAAGAAATTTTCTTTTATAAATTTATTAATTGGTAAGTTTCCTGTTTTAAACTGTAAAAAGTACGACTTGTAGAAACACAAAAACAGCAACCATTTTTGGATGGATGTGGACTTGCGGACAATACGGCTAGAATGGAACTTGCTGGCTAGGTTGTCTCATTCTTAACTTTAGAATCCCTTTAATGTGGGTAAAACATTTTATTTAATTTAAGATTTGGTTGTTGGCTTGATTTATGCCACATACAAAAATTAAAGCTATAGCCACTTCTCTGTAAACCCAAAGTCACTTTAGATATCAGCTGAAATAAATGAGAGCAGTATTTTGTTTTGCTCTTTAGTTGTAAAATGTTTAACTTAGATAACCTACAAAAAAGTTGACATCACATAAAGCAACTGATAAAAAATATTTATGTGCTCTTTTTCTAAGCACTTCTGTTTTTTCAATCAAATTCCACGTTCAGAAGTTCTTTTTTCTACGGTTGCATGTAAAGCTACATGTGAGAATAATGCATTCTCAGTCGCCAAATAGTTTGCTTTTTAAGAAATTTATTTTGCACATTTAAAAATCCAAGCTTAATTTTGCTGGCATGCATTTCTGAGAATACACGACGAATACCTTAAAATAAATGAAACGTTGGGGTTTTTCGAGCTTTAATCATTAATCAACCTTGTACATCTGGGCTTCTTGCCAAGACTAACACAGGATCCAAGACGCTTCCAACACACCCTGGAAAGGTAAGCAGAGGCATGAAGATTGTTCACCTGCTGACGTTTTCACACGTTCCCACTCTGCCGGCTGGTTTTATCGTTCAGGATTTTAATTTGGATATTTTCCTTTTCTTCGAGTAAACTAATGGAAACGTGAAAGGTAATAGTTATATTGTACGGTGCCCTCCAAGGGACATGGGGAATTTTTTTTTTCTTTTGCGTTCCCTGACAATACTTTTGGGCAAAAGTTAAAAAAAAAAAAAATTCCCCATGTCCCCTGGAGGGCTCCCTACCGTAATATTCAACACAACGAGGAATATACAAGAGATTTTAAAATGCATATAAAGTTTACGTCTAACATTCCAACTAAACAAATACGAACCGGTTAGGGTTTTACTTTTCGCTCGATATGTTTGATATGTCAATAGGTTTTTGTGAGAACGTTGTCATTTTTACCTGTATCATAATGTCAAAGCTTCAATTTAAAGCTCAGTAAATTTTCGGAGGGTGAAACTACTGTAACAAAAAAAAAAAAAAAGAAACTGTTGGTCTTCGCTGAGTTTCAGGTAAAAACCGTGACTCCCGTCGAATGTCGGCGCCGCGGCGTCAGAGCGCACCCAGCTGCATCCGGGTGACCTCCTGCTGCACCTGTCGCTGTTTTACAGGGAAAGGCGGCGGCCACCGGTTCCCTCCTGTCAGCTTCCACGCAGACTGGCTTCAGATATGCGTATGTTTGGATGAGACAAGAAAACAAGCGAAAAACACAAGGCCTACGTTTCATGTCAGTCAAGGACCTTTTCAGGTGACAATGGAGACCCTGCCAGTCGGTTGGCATGTTCACACCTGGGGCCAGGCGGGCGACGGGACCGAGCTGCTGAAGGAGGGATCTGCTGACACCAACGCAAACACACATGTTCACGATCTGTTTCATGAAGATGCACAGGTATTATATATATATATTTTTTTATCAGCTCAATATTTTAATACTAAGAATACTCATTGAACTTCATGATTATAGTTATTATGAGCCTCTTGACTGCTTTCGTTGGCCAACCTGTCTTACCTACAGCCTCTTCTCAATAGGTTTGCAGTCATAGTGGCTACAAATTCATGTCATACCTTTTTATACAAAATAAAGTTTGAAAACGATGTACTTTGCCGCTACAGTTTTGTGTTGGTCTGTCACAGAGATCAGAACAAGATGCATTGAAGTTTTGTCGTTTTAAAATGCAAAATTGAGAAACGAGTTTGAGTGGTGTTAAAAGTTTTGCTATGGCATTACAGTAAAATTTGCTGTTTGTGGTTTTACAGATGGATTTCAGTTAAAATCTGAAAACCAGACGAGGGGGTCAGTTTTCAAATCAAATGCTTTGGGAGATGGACATCTCCAAACCTTCATAACGTCACTGTCTTTACTGTGCAGCGTTTCCACCAGCCTAGCCAGCCGTGGTGGAGGATCAAGCTGTTTGTGTGGGAGCCGGTGCTTTTTGGGACCTGGGATGGCGTTTTCACCACCTGCATGATCAATATCTTTGGGGTAGTTCTGTTTCTGCGCACCGGATACCTGGTGGTAAGTGTGCAACGGCTGCAGCATATCGAGATGAAAACCGTATTTCCACAGCAGTTTTAAAAAAACAATGTTGACCGAAGGGACTTGAAGGTAGTTGAAAGCAAGAAAAAAATCCTCAGTTGTTTGAAGAAGAATTGGAATTGTTTAAGGCCGAAGAAAAGGGAATTACAGTAATCCAACCTTGAGGTGATAAAAGCATCCCTGTATTTGTCCAAGTCTGGTTTTGATGAGGGAACAGCATTACCTCATAAGGCTCAAAAAATTGAATTGTATGTCATACCCCCTTTTTACAACAGAGTAGGACCAAAAATAGACTCTTGGGGTACATCACAAAAATGGGTACTAATGAAGAGAAGTATTTCAGAGTATAACCAGAGACAGAACAAAACACTCCAAGCAAAAGAATGTTGTGTTCAACTGTGCTGAAGGCTGCTGTTAGCTTTATTAGGACCTTGAGTGAACACTTTAACAGAAATGAATAAAACGCCTTTAAAAGAAATCACTACATCAGTATGGTGAGCTTTAAGTCAGTGTAAATGAATGCTGATTAAAAAACAATCCTTTACAAATTCTTGAACATAGAACGCAGTCAACATATAGGACTGTATGTAGACTGAATATTTTTGATTGAACTATCTCAGCATGTTCAAAAGCAGCTGGCTGGCAAGGAAGTGTTTTGTAACAATATTTGCCACCTGCCAAGAGATATTACAGTTGTCAATGCAAAGATTACTGTTTGCAGTTGTTTGGCGATTAGATGCAGCCGCAAAGACACCTACATGCTTGTTGATCTTGTCTGACAGCTCAGATGTAGTTTTCTAGCCAGAAGACAATGTTTCTCATTGCATCTTATCAGACAGAAATGATACGGCTGTTTATGTGTAAAGGGGAAACTTTGTTGCCAAGCATGACTGACGGCTCAACACCTGCTCACCATGTCCTGCTTGCAGTATTCCTATAAGTGCTGCAGAGATATAATATCTAGCTAAGGAATAGAGAAATACTGAATGAACGTTTTCTTTCGTTCTAATGCCAGTTGCATTTCTGCTGACAAATTTCAACATGCAGTTTGCAAACTATCAATTATTGTTAAATTTGATGTAACTTTGCAAACAATGTTGAAAACTGAAAGAACCTCCCCCGTTGAATATAACATTTTAGTTCAAAATGACATGCATGCTCTATGTTGTAATGTCTAACTACATCATCAGGGTAACACTGGCGTGCTGCTGGGGTTGCTCCTCGTCTCCGTGGTGGTTTTGGTTGCCTTAGTGACAGTAATGTCAGGGATCGGAGTGGGCGAGCACTGTGGGGTTGGGAGCGGAGGAGTCTACTCCATGATCTCCAACGTGTTGGGAGGCCGAATCGGGGGTACCGTTGGCCTCCTCTACGTCTTTGGACAGGTGAGTTCAAACTGCAACTCCCTCCTTTTAATGCAACTCGAAGATTCTTCGGGGTGACTGCTCTCCCGCCGCCTTCTTCTCCGCAGTGTGTTGCCGGCGCCATGTACCTCACGGGCTTCTCCGAGTCCGTGGCAGAGCTTCTGGGTCTGCAGAGCCAGTGGACGGTCCGCTGCATGTCGGCAGCTGTCCTCCTAGCGTTGCTTGGGATCAACCTGGCAGGTGTGAAGTGGATCGTCAGACTGCAGCTGCTGCTGCTGGCTGTGTTGGCAGTCTCCACTCTGGACTTTGTTATTGGCACCTACACACACCTCGATCCAGGTACGGCTCAGTGGTTGTGACTGTTTAAAAAAAAAAGTTCTTGTTTTTAAAATGAAAAAATGCAGCTGGACAGAGGGGATGCAAGAATGCAGGAAAATCCTGGAGGAAATACTTAATTATGATGGCAAAAGTCTCAAAGGTTCATCTTCCAGCAGGATAATTACTAAACATTCACCGAGAGATGGGGTGAAATCCATTAGACCTAAGCACATTTACATGTTTGAAGGGTTTATTCCTAGTCCAGTTGTGAACCAGCTCAGAATCTCTGTCTGTGATTTTGGTTCTTTTTGCATACAAGTAAAATACAAAAGCATTTATTCTTTCCCTTCCACTTTACAAATATGAATTTCTTTGAGTTTCTGTTAACCCCTGCTGCTGTAATATCTTTGACTTTCTGTTTGTTTCTTTCATTATGTGATTGAAGTAACTGATGAGAATCAACTCATCCATGTTGATAAGATAAGATATTCCTTTATTAATCCCACAGTGGGGAAATGTACTGTAAATATATAAAACAAACAGAATACAAAGCCAATAAATACTTTGTGTAAAATGTGCTGTTTTTCAGAATATTACTAGATTAAATAAATTTCAGTCTCATTCGGCTTTTAAAATTTTACACGCTGTAGGAACAGACGCATTCAATTAAATAGATGACATCAATCATAGACATCAATCTGGTGAATTGTTAGTGGTTGTTGAAACTTCAACTAATTTAAATTAGCTTAAATTAAGTTAGTTTTTTACTTTTGTTATTTGTCTTATTGGCGAACACCCCCCCAAATGATAGAAACATTTGTTTCATTCAGTTTTGCAATGCAAGTCTTGATTTTATGGCGTTTTCAGGCCAGTAGGTGGTGCTCTAATGTTATTTTTTTACAGTTGATCATATCCCATTGAAATGTTTTTTTATTATAATTTTTTTATAAACTCTTTCTCTGTCAAGATCAACATAAAGTTGTCTTATTTTATTTCTTTATATTTCAGTTATGTTGAGACTTTGATGTTAGGAGTTTTCTTTGTTTGACTAGATTGTTTCCTTTTGTTGGCCTGCAGGAAGTCCTACCCTACATTTCCTGTTCTCAGTGGTTATCAACTTCCTTTGCAGTGGGAAGAGAAAACTGCTCCAAAATTCAAAACAGTAACTGAATAATTCTCCGCCTCCCACCTAAACATGAGTTTATGACACTCCATAGTCAGTAGATGTCAGTCTGTGCAAAACTCCTTTTTATCATCAAGTCTGTTATCGATGACCTCTTGACCCTTTCGTTTGTTTTATAACACGATTAGCAGAGACCAAATTGCAGCTGTGAAGAACCGTGGGAGAACCAGCCACTACTCCTACTCCAGGTTGTTCCAATTAAAATGCTGCTTTGTGTGTAGTGATGATGATTTCATTATTGGCAGAGGACCAACAGGTCCCCTTACAAAGTGAAACGGCCCAGATTAGTTTAAACTCAGTGAATGCTGGAGCACATCCTAGAGGAAGTGGGAGCCACCGGCGAAATGATGTGGTCATGGTTTGATAACATGTCCGCTTGGCAAGTTCTCCCGTTAAGGCAGTTGCAGAAAAAAAAATCATAGGCTGCCACTATAGGCAGGTTATGCAAACCAAATTTTGTGCTAACAAGTATTTAACATTTTAATTAACGAAACGTAGCTTCTCAGTATTTTCAGCTTCTGACATGATATAAAGAACTTGGTGGTTTGCAAAAGTATTCCAGCCCCTTAAGCATTTTGCCACACGTCACGATTTTATGGGCTTATTAAATTACAGACCTACACAAAGAAACACATAATTGTGAAGTGGAAATAAAATAAAATATGGTTTCTAAAATGTTTTTGGAAACAAAAAACAAGTAAAACTCTGACATCCATTTCATATTTGATGCCATTTATTGGAGATAAATGGGACGGATCATGGGATATCTATTCTAGCATCACACATTTTGAGCCTGAACTATTTACCTGAAGCTCTTTGCAAATTGCTCAGCTCAGTTAGAGTAACTCACGAGTGTCTATGTTTAACAAAGTTTAATTCTTGCTACAGTTACAATGTTGGACTTAGAACAGGACTCTGACAACAGCATTCTCACACATCAGCATGCTTTGATCTAACCATTTCACTGTAACTCTGGTTGCATATTTAAGGATTCAAGTCTTTTGCAGCCTCTTAATTGTTCCTTCAGATTTTCTCTGCTTCAGGCACTGCTGTTCTTGACTTGCAATACTATGTGAATCTTTGTTCAGTCAGTTTTTTGGTTTTGTTTTGCAGTTTTTGTCATCACGTCTGCACAATTTTCCTGTCATATTGCTGCCACCGCCTAGTTTCCCAGTGGTCATAATTTGGTCAAGGTGGCATGTCAGGGTTGGTTCTATGTATTAATTTGATTACTTCTCAGGAAATTTAGTTGGATTGGAAGGAGGCTTAAAAGATAAACATGCAACGTTCTTTAATTTTAGTGATTTATTGGTAAGAAAGTTTAAAACCATGAATAAGTCTTCTTTTCCTTTACAAAGATGTGCTAAATAGGAACACATACTAAACTGATGGTTGTTTCAGTCATATCTAGAGTATTGATTTAATGTGTTTTTCAAGCTAGGAAAATGTTTGACTCTTTATATTTTCACTATCTGATAGAAACCAACTTTAATACTGTTGTTTATTACACTGCATCCATAGTTTGTCATTTACAAAGTCAAACCAAACAGGTGGAGTTGAACATGCAGTCTCTCTGAACTGTGTGGGCTTATAATTATTTTGTCATATAAAAGATTGTGGGGGAATCCATTTCCCTCTTTAAGTGCAGTAGATTACTAGAATTTAGTCAATAAAGCTGCCAGTGTATTGTCTCTGTGACCAATCTTCTCAACCACAAACTCCTCTGACTGCGATCCAGAGATGAATTACAACTCAACACGCCTCACCCTGTCCCAGTTGAAGCCTTTTCTCCCTACAGAGCAGGAAGCCGTAATGGGCTCCTTGGGTCTGGGGTTTAGGGTGTTAACCAGACTCACCCACATTTTTGGAAGATGAGAAACGGAGATGGACAGCACAGAGATCTAAAGGGTCTTCACACTCCAGGGACCGCCACATTTATTTTGTTTTATTGTCCCCATCTTTGTTTTGTGGTCCAAACTGTAATATATGGTTTTCAGTCGCCTCTCTGGGATCTGCTCCAGCTTGGTAAAATCACAGCCTTCTGTGTGCTCAGCGCAGTCCGTACTTGTTAAGGTGGGAGGTCAGTTCAGCAGAGGGAGAGGCCTCGGATGCTCATGTAATCCGACTACGCATTCCAGTGTGCATCAGAGGAATGCTGCGCTCGGTGAAGAACCCATATGCTTGTTACAGAAAAAGTGGAACTTATTAGATTTGACATCAAAATATGGCTGTTAGCTTAAAATATAAGAAAACGAAGGCGCTGTCTCTCTTCACCCATCTGTTATCTATGTCAAGTTTTTTTTCTAAGTAATATAACTCGGGTTCATCTAAAAAAAAAAAATCTATATTGTGAAAAAGTATTTGTTCCTCTTTTCAGAAAGTGATTCGTAACAGATGAAGTTAAAAATATCAAGCTTTCCTTTCTTGCAATTTTGATGATCATGAATGATGGACAATAAAATCCAAAATTAAGTCTTGATAATTTTAACATTTGGAAAAGATAAATATTAGAAATTCATAATGTCATAGCTTGATTGACATGCTTTGATGCTGCAGTTCCTGCAAAAGGAAGCCCAACCTAGTATTGAGTGCTTGGAAATGGACACACGTTTCAGAAGACTGTCATTTCTGTCTTAAATATCATTTTTTATTGATTTGAAGAAACATTTTAATTTCCCATGTCACTGAATTTTGAGTAGTCATCCTCTACAAGCTGTTGCGATTCTTAATTTTCTTCCGATATCCTTTAGAATTAAATAAAACAGAGCAAGTTTTCCAACAGACACCTCACCTGGCACTGTGTATAAGCTTTCAAAGTTTTAGGTGATAGAATTTGAACATGTGAAGACCCTTTCAAACAGAGTTCAGTAGTCAGAGCAGGCGCCGCCAGACTCTCTTGGATGTTGGAGTAGGATGTTGTAATATGGGTGGGGAGCTCTTGTTGTGGACACAGACACAGTGGATTTGTTAGGTCCTGATTGCTTAGACATGGTGATCTCAGTGGGGCATGGAGTGTGCAAGAGTTTAAATACATCTCATTGGGATCACGAGTCCGTAAAACAAAGGTATTTCCTAAAGAAAAATGGAGAAAAGGCACGCTCACTCCCTCTCTCACTAACTTTGATTCTTTTTCCAAAACTTGGAAGCTGCTAAGCTTCTGAAAAGGGTGGTGACTTCCTTTAGGATAAACATGTCATTAATCTGAGAGAACACATTCTTTCCCATCGCAAGATAACCAAAGGGGGGAAATGTCCGGTGTTGTAATGCAGGCAGGTTCTCCAGGCTATGAGGTTTTAGCGGGCCCCCACCAGCACTGAATGACCTTCAGTCTCTCCTTTGACAGACCAGTCCAGACTGAACTGACCCACTCTGCCTGGAAAAGGGCTGCACTACCTGCTGTTTGACCACTCCTGATCCATTCACTCACATTAGACCAAATGGCGTCTGTGTTTTATGGAACCATGCAGACTGTGCAGTTGCGAAGCAAAATCTTTAAAGTCATCTATTCGATATGATGAACCTTTCTTTTTGCAACATCAAATACGATATTCATCAAAGAGATGGTAACATTTATATGTTTACATGTACTGTATTTCTTTAATGAAGGAAAGTAAATAGAGCAGCAAGTATGGTTTGTCTATTTTAGTCCTAATCCTAATTTAGGATACGTAACATGTGATGAATACATTTCCCAAGTTAAACACTTTTCATCATCAATTTACCATTTTGTGAAGGAGTTGGCTTTCCTAAATATGTCTTTGTTTTTTGCAAACTTTTCAATGTTTCAAAGATAATCTTAGTAAATACAATAAGCAAGTTTTAAATAATTTGTTGTTTTAAGGTAAAAAGGTTGTCCATACTCATCTAACCCTATGTGAAATACAAATTGTCCCTAAACCTATTAATTGGCATCAAGCTTTGGCAATAATGCTTGATGCTTTATTGGTAATACGTTTTATAAAAAACTGTAGGGAAACTGGCCCACTCTTCTTTGTAGAATGATTTTAATTCAGTCAAAGTGGGGATGATTTAGTCAAGCCTTGTTTTTATTAGTGTGACTAAACTATAAAATATATATATATATATATATATATATATATATATATATATATATACAGTATATAATGTGTGTAGTGTCACAGATATTCTTTAACATGTTTGGGGATTAATTTTTTGACACAGGTTTGGTTGGGTAGTTTTGGTCCCCCAGATAAATCATTTATAATGTTGCATAAGTCTTTATATTAAAATTTTTGTTCATGAGCATGATTTATATGGGCACATTGCAGAAATAAAAAAACATAAAAATACTTGAAAGACTCTGTTATGGGATACAGAAGTCTGGAACACTTGACATTGATTTCCAAAAAGCATGTTTCATTATAAGCCAGATCTGAGAAACATTTTTGCAGTCTTTTCAGATCTTCCTTTGGGTCTTGGTTACTCATTTATTACCAAACTGACTTCTAAACTAATAGGTTTGGGGAAATGTGACTAAAATGTGTTTCTGTATTTGCTCTCTCTTGTCTGCAACCCAAACAGCCTTTCCACTGGGGTTCACTAGACCCCTGAAGATGTGCTGTGGTATCTGGCACCAATCTGTAAGCAGTAGATCCTTTGAGTCCTGTAAGCTGCAGGGTGGGCCTCTATGAAATCTGACATATTTCTGCAGCATATCTCACTGACTCTCTATTGAACTGCAATAGAGAGTCTGTGGGATATGCTGCAGAAATATGTCAGATTTCATACAGGCATAGACTCATAGAGTGGCATAGAGAGCCACAGACTCTCTATTGCAGTTCAATCTTGAGACACCTCAAACTCATTATTGTTCTCCTCCCACCACTCAAGATAATTTTGTTTTATCCTGATGAAAGATGCACATGGTTCTCAGTCTTAATAAACACAATTGAAGAACTTTTTTTTTGCAAACAATGGAATGCTTTCAAGCATCTTTAGTTGTGCTTTTTGTTTCTTTCAGAGCATGGCTTCGTGGGCTACTCAGCCAAGCTTCTCAGCAGTAACATCATACCAGATTATAGCCCAGGAGAAAACTTCTTCACAGTATTTGGGGTCTTCTTCCCTGCTGCTACAGGTGCGTGCTCTCCCACCCTTCCTGCCTCCTGTTTGCTCCTGTGATTCATTTATCACTCAAAGTATGTCAACAACTCTACTCCCCGTTTGTTTGCTTTTTAGCCATACACTCCATGACTCTTAACATTTTGCATGGGTTTTTTTGGTGACTGTTTGTGTGTGTTCATGCTTAGGGGTCATGGCAGGATTCAACATGAGCTCAGACCTGCAGCGGCCAGAGCACAACATCCCCGTGGGAACCCTAGCAGCTGTTTTTACTTCGTACGGCAGCAGCCAAGTTCACCCTCCGAAAAAATAAGACACACAAAAACACAGTAGATTTATACTTTAGCTGTCCAGGCGTATTCACACAAGTTAGAATATCGTTTAAACATGATATAGTTCATGTTGATCACACACAGAGTGATATATTTCAGGTGTTTGTGTTAATTTTGATGATTGGGATTTAAAGCTTATGGAAATCCAAAATTACATGAGATGAGCAAATGTTTTAATGCAGAAATGTTTTGACTTGGCTACGTTTTGTGTTTTAAGAGACGCCACACAGCTAAAACCTCCAAGTCATGAACTTCAGCTGATGAGTTGTTTGGACCACAAAGTCCTAATTTCAGAAGAAAGTAGATTTTTGCATTTCTTTAGTAAAGCCTTTCAGAACCTGACGGAAGAGTGAAGAGGCACAGAATTCAAGTTGTTTGAACTTTTTGTGTGAAGCTTCAGAAACAGTGGAGAAACAGTTCTTTGGAGCCGTCTCATCTGCTGGTGTTGGTCTGCTGTGCTTTATCAGGTGAAAGGTCAAGAGCAGCCGTCTACAAGGAAATGTTCATGCTTCATGCTTCCCTATGCTGACAAGCTTAGGGAAATCGTCATAGAGATGACGATTTCACTTTTCCAGCAGGACCTGATGCCTCCCATCACTGTTATAAGTACCGGTATCTGCTGGTCCAATAATGGTGGTCTCACTTTGCTTGATTAGCCAGTAAACCTGCCTGAGCCAAACTCCACTGAGAATCCATATAGTGTTATCTAGAGGAGGATGAGAAACATTTTAGATTATCTGAAGGTTCATATGAAAGTATCCTGGGCTTCCCTAACTCCTCAGGAGCAGCTCTGGTTGATGGCCAATATTCTACCTTAATGCTTAATGCATCCAAAATTAACTGAAACTAATACTTGAAAATGATTGTGTGTGTAATGAAGTTGTGAGAGGCACATTTTAAGTTGAATTAATAAAATAAATGTGTTTTTCAATGATATTCTAATTTATAAAGACAGGATGATGGCAATTTTTGTCCACAAGGGAAATTTACGAAACCACAGATGTTACTTTCCCTGCCTGCTGTGGTGATTTTGTGAAAGGTCAAATCTTTCCTGTTTCAGTGGAGAGAACAAGCAAACCTACATTCCTGGCACGAACCTATCAGATATATAGTGACATTATTCTGTCTGACTTTTTGTATTAATAGGGATAGGAGCTGTTGTTTATAATTTGGTGTGGTGTACTGTCTGTGACCTGCAGGTGGTTCCTGTATCTGGTCTTTGTCTTCCTCCTGGGGGCCATTTGCACCAGAGAAGCTCTCCGCTATGACTTCTTGATAGCAGAGAAGGTAAACTCCTCTCTGTTTCCATCCAGCCATGTAACACAGGCCTCCCAGCTGAGGAGGCATGGTTAGGGGGTTTCCCACCATGGCTCACTTTGTTGACATGCTGTGGTTGGTTCAGCCTCCTCCGGTGTGTACTTTAGAAATGCTTGGAATTTTTTAAAAAACTTATTCCAATTCTATGATGGAGAAAATATTCATATTTGACCATTTTCTGTATGTGATTCATTTTTTTGACTGGTATATCTCAGCTGGAGGCGTCAAAGAACCCATAGAAGTTGTGACACCCAGCTAACTCGCATACTAGCACAGCATTCTCTGAATTTCATTCCATTTGTATTTATTCGCAGTGTAAATAAAACTGTTCAGCCTCTGCTCCTTGAAGGCTCACAAATAACTTGCAGCTGAATCTGCAGCAGTAGTTTGGTCGACAAATCATTGATTCAGGGAACTTATATAAATTCACATCACACTTTGTATATTGTTATTGGTGAAGCCGTTTCTAAACCATTAATCATTTTCCTCACATTTTACTGTCCAGTGGTATTTTGTAGTGGTCTGTCACTCAAAATTCCCATAAAATACATAGAATTTTGTGCATGACAGCATGTGAACATTTTTATTGTAAAATATGGCTGTCTTGGAACACATAGGTAAACTTCTCAATTGGAAAAAGAAATAATTATTTTACTTGAATCAAGCGCAGAAGTCCTTGACTTCTCCATCAGTGATTAGTGCTCATTGTTTTTGCAAAGGGCCGACTGCAGCGGAACTGACTTGGGCGTAGCTTTCATGAGATCTCAACCCCACCTCATCCTTTTCACCCCGTGTTTGTTTTCCGTCTTCCTCCAGGTCTCCTTGGTGGGTTTCCTCTTTCTGCTGGGACTTTACATCTCCTCCCTTGCTTCCTGCATGGGTGGCTTGTATGGAGCACCCAGGATCCTCCAGTGCATCGCCGAGGAGAGGGTCATCCCCTCGCTGACCTTCCTAGCAACAGGGGTGGGTGGTTAGAAGGTTGAGGGAATGACCTTCAATCAGCATGACAAAGCCTGAGATTATTTTATTATCCCTGTGTGCTGTTGGAGCTTTTACTTTAGTCTACATTGACGTTTAAATGTATGTAAAAGATTAAAGGTTTGTCCAAAGGTTTATTAAGAGCTGTGGACTCAACTTGGAAGGCAAATGAACTATACACACAGTGACAGTGAAAATGGTTATGATGGGCTGATTTCTAGTTGCAGTCATCTACTGCAGAAATAAAATCATGACATCACTAAAGCTTCAAGTCATGTGTGCAGGAAGTTAATCTCATCGGGTAACATTTTATTTGAAGGGGGTGAATAAGACTGACATGACACTGTCATAAACATGTCATAAACACCTGTCATGAGCATGAATAAGCCTTCATGAATATTTGACTGTTGTCATAAAACGTCATTCGGGAAATTATGACACTTTTAATACAAAGTTGACATTATTCAAAATGTCTTTGTTATGACAACTTGACATTAACCAAAAAATCATTACTGATATAAATTTGTTTTAAAGTATTACTGATTGCACTTTAAATATTAGATAACTTATTATTAAAGGTAAAGTTTAAACTGTAATGATTTCTTGGTTAATGCCAAGTTGTCATAGCAAAGACATTTTTAATAATGTCAACTTTGTATTAAAAGTGTCGTAATTTACCGAATGACATTTATGACAGCAGTCATAAATATTCAGGCTTATTCATGTTCATGACAGGAGTTATGTCATGTTTATGAAAGTGTCATGAGAGTCTTATTCACCCCCCTTCAAATAAAGTGTTACCCATCATTGCAGCTTCACATATATTGAAATGAATCTGTCAGCATACATATTGACTGTGTCACCTGCAGCAAATGGCATTTTGTAACCCGTTAAGTGTGTAGCCTGCATGTATAGGGGGTGTGGTGCTCAGACTCGGCAGGAAACTGTTTCTGAGCTGCCTAATTATAGTTTGGGCTCCATACAGTAGAAGTGAGTGAACTGACCTCAGCAGAGCAGCGTTACAACATGTTGCTGCTGCACACATGGTGGACAGTCACGTTGACGACGTGACCTCTTTGACCCCAGGCTTCCCTGTATGGCAGCGCTGCTCGACCCTTCTCAGCAGGCTGGAATTAGGCCTGAGACATCTTGGCCCAAATCAAAGCCTCAGAACAAACGCAGGAAGGGCGACGGGCAGGGCCCTGCGCTGCTGTGTGCTCTGGAGGCCCGCCAGGCGCATAACAGTCCTCCTGTAACTGTGCAACAAGACGAAGTTGAAGAGGTTGTCGTTTGGTGAGAGATTCAGAGCTGCAGAAGGAGGCAGCTCTGTGGCATTTTCTTAGAAAGTTAAAGTGGAATTTAAACCCATATTTAGATAGACATCAATAAATTGGTTATTTTTATGTTTATTTAAATGTGTTTGGCATATTAATGGAACTGTTGCTACAAAATGGAGGCTTCACTTTGATTACAAAGCTGTCATGTTGTCCAAGGAAAAAGGCAAAACCAAGTAATTTGAGATTAAAGCCATGTATTGCTTTTTTAGCAAAAGTGCATAGAGTAAACAATTTATTGCAACTGTGACATTTTAATCCAGTTATAAATGTGCCATTATAAGCTTGAAAGAAGGAAATAAAAAACAGGATTATTATTTAAAACCTAAAACACAAAATGAATGTCATTATGTATAAATTCATGTTGTATTGAAGCCACATTCCATTAGAAGTAAACTTGTATTACATTTATCAATTTTCTGTTAGTCATTTGTTTTGCGTTGATAAATGTCACCTTTTCTTGCTTTAGAAAATCAAGAATGGGTCACAAAACCTTAAAAAGCGTAGACTTGTTTTCTTTAATTTAAAGCCCAGATATATAAAAACTAGGGCTGTAGTGATGCAATAATCTCACAATACGACACGATGCACGATATTCTGCCCACAATACGATAGATTGAGATATTCAGCAAACAATACAATTTAATACACTTTCGCTATTTTCTGAAAGATTTTAGAGGGACAGAGTGATTTTGGTGACATTTTGTGACTTATGAAAAGTTGAACTGAATTAATTTAACTGAAAACTGATTAAAAGCACCAACTACGCAATACCTGGCTCTGGTTGGACACAGACTTAAAGTGGACAGCTGGACAAAATGAACCAAAGAAGTGGTGAGAAAACACGTTTCTTTTAATTGAAACAGTACAAACTGTAGCTGACATGAAGTAATTTACATAAAGTAAATAAAGTACCAAGTACCTGCTCTGAATAGTTTGGTACCTTTTAACTTTAACATCTGAAGGAATCACTCTAAGCCTGATGACTGAATAACTCTCCCAGCGAAGCAAGCAGTGAGTGAGAAAGGTGACATTTGTATGTTACGATACTTGCGGATGAATATTGATTTTTTTCTGGGAAAGAAAATATCAATATATATTGCGATATCGATATTATTATACAGCCCTAATAAAAACGGTAACAAAAATTTATGGCAATTGACATTAAAATGATAGAAAACAAGTATCTTCAGATGTCACTTGACATATATACTGAAATGTTTGTGTTTCTGTATCAGTTGGCTTCTGGTTATTTTCTAAGTTTTATAGTCCAGGGTGGAAAAGTTAAGCAGTAGCTTTATTAAAACTGCTACTTACACACCCATGTAACCCAATCTAGATTTTTGGAATGATTGGTGTCGAGTATAGCATTGCTAACCATGCTGTGTAATTTTTGTCCTGTTGGCAGAAAGGCCCAAACCGGACCCCCGTGGCGGCCATTTGTCTAACCAGCATGCTGACCTTGGCCTTCATTTTCATTGGTCGGGTCAATGTGCTAGCACCAATTGTCACCATCAACTTCATGCTCACCTACAGCTTCGTTGACTACTCCTACTTTTGTGTGGCCATGACCTTCCAGCTGCAAACAAAACAGAAGAGACAGACCTTCATTTCAGGACGGAGAAGCAGGCGCAGGTCAACCAAGCAAAGCTCTAGGCCTCTGATTGAATCCCCTCCGCCCAACTATGGGAGCGGAGGCGAAAGTCCGCAGGGAAAAGGGACTCTGTTGGAGTTCAATAGGGATATGGACCAGATCTTCCCACCTGTCTCCAAACCTAATCCTGAACCAGAGAAGATGACTCTGAGGCAGGATCTGTGCAGCGGGTCTCAGAGTAGGAAGGCCACCACCAAGCAGAGACTGATGCACAGCTTTGGTCTGGATCCGAACTGCAGCATGTTCTCAGATGAAAACGGAGGGGAGCAGAGCTCAGCTCCACTCGAGGAGGGAAACAAAGGGCAAAGTGGAGATGAGGAGTTCAGGGCTGGAGATCAAGCTGAAGTCAAATATCACACTAGGACGGGTGACGCGCAGCAAGATTCACCTGCAGAGACTCATCTTCACAATGCAGGTCTGTAATTCACTGAGACCAAGTGTTAACACAGAAGTGGCCTTGTCCTGTCTGTATTGACCTTTAATCTTTCAGGTAATGAAGAAAAACCAGAACAGCAACACTTTGAAATTCAACCCATGCGTGATGCCTTCTACACAAAGTTATGTAACCACTGGATTGCCCTCATTGGGGTAAATTACACAACACATGCAGCTAATTACAGTTTTCCTGTTCTCATAATCTGTTTCCAGATGACTTTACATTTAATGATGATTAATCTGAACATTTTCTTTTGCAGGCAATGAGTTCCATATTGATTATGTTTATCATTCAGTGGGCTTATGCTTTAGCCAACATCCTGGTTGCATTGCTGCTCTTCTTCTACATCGGGAAAACAAGTCCTGGTTTACCTACAGGTAATGTCTGTAAGCTCATTTATCTGTGGAAACTCTTCGTATTTGTGTGTGACTTTGTGGCGCTAGTCTGTATGTATGTGGCATGACTGGTTAAGACATGGAACCAGCCTGAACAAAATTAATATTTTTATTTCAGCGGTAATCTTGTATATAAATCTGTCGAGACTTCAGTCTTTAATATGAGAGCACTTTTTTGTTGAACGGGGAAACTGAAGGTCGTATTTTAGAAGTGCCTATAAACTCTGATCAGTTGAAAAAAAGTATAAATTAAAATAATGTGTCTTGATTACTTTTAATTCAAAGAACGCAGAAAGATATTTTTTAACCATATCGAACAAATGTACATCATTTAGACTCTCCTAAAATCAGAGATTATGCTATTGCAATTAAAGTCAAATGTTTTTCACTAAGGTTGTCAACAGATTTATCCATTGGGATTTCAAATGAGTCCTTTCGTTTCCTTTCATATATATTTTTACTTCTGAGGATAAAACGGTCAGTTATCGATATGTTGCTTCAAATTAGAACATTTTATAATGTTCAAATCTCTTACATATTTAACTTGAGGGAAAACTGGATGCATTTAAAATGGCTCCTCCATGTTCAGTTAATATTTATCTATAGCAACAACCTCTGCTTTTAGGCTTCCCTTGCAGTCTCTCCCTACAGCAGCTTTGCAGCTGTTGTGGCTTAGGATTTCTCCGAAAGCTGCATCTGTCTGTGCAGTGCAACACG
The DNA here is from genome assembly GCA_033032245.1 of Poecilia picta. Classification (NCBI taxonomy): domain Eukaryota; kingdom Metazoa; phylum Chordata; class Actinopteri; order Cyprinodontiformes; family Poeciliidae; genus Poecilia; species Poecilia picta. The sequence goes on along the minus strand of CM065354.1, from coordinate 34,602,023 downwards.
TGTTGGGTAACTGACTCCACACATTTTCAAGCTCCGGTGTCAAGATTTGTCTCACAGGTGGATGATGAAAAAGCTGCTCGTCTCAGAGCTGTGACTGCAGTTTTTAAAACACTTTGAAGTTCAGTGAAATCTTATAACTGAGGTCCAAAAAGTTATTTCCCTCAAGGCAAAGTTGAACCATTCCTACTTTGATATATTTACAGGTATTGCAGCTCAGTTCAGCTTTTCCAGATGTCTGAAGTCAATTCTTGGTAACCTATGCAGGTATTGTATGGTTTTACTGTTGACTTTCAAATGTTTATTTCAAATGATTATTTGAAGAAAACGAGATAGAGAGGAACTCTCATCGAAGGACAAAATTTGGGAGGTCAAAACAGACTGGGAGAGGAATATCTGGGAGTGAGTTCAAAGTATCCAGATAGGTGAAGAGGGATGTCCAGAGATGACTTCTTTGTTGCAATGAGAGTGCAGCTCATTGCTGCCTAACGGACTGAAAGAAGAAACCTCAAACTACTATGTTAAAGTTGCCCATATTTACAGTCAGAGCATTAATTAAAAAATGTTAAAACTACCGGAGCTGTGACAAACAAGGGTTGACAGAGACCCAAGTTTATTTTCCAGCTCCCTCAGTGAGAAGGATGGTAAAAATCTCAAAACCTCACTGGAGGAGGACCACAGCAAAGACTGAGGTCTCGGGCTTAGCATGTCTCTAAATAACAGCTTATTTTGTGGCTTTTTAAACATCTTTACAAGGAGTGTAAGAGGGAGCAGTATTTCAGAGAATGTTAATTAACACTTAAGATGTCAGTCAATTTAGTTATTCCTTTCTTCAAAACATTTTCAAGCTTCAAATTCTCCTTTTCCTATATTCCAGGAAGAGAGGATCCCCCCAGGATGAGATGGTGGTGACACCGTCTCTCTCCGGAATCGGCCTCAAAACCAAACAACTGACCGTGGACAATACTGACTTCTCCTCTCGCCACCGCTTTCACCAATCTTGGTTCATCCAAGCCGACACAATGGTGCAACCACCGTACCAGTGACACACTTGAACTCTGACTTAGTTCTATGTCATGACTGAAAACCTCAAACCACAAAGTGTGTCTCATGCTGCTGCATTTTGCATGTTTCCTATGTAGCAAAGACTTTAAGTGCCTCAGGTCATTTTTGATTAGTGTTGAAAGAACAGCTCAGCTTTACTTAGAATTGCACAAAAAGGTGAGGGAATAAGAGATACTTAGGTGCTCAAAGTCACATTTATTCATTTGTTTTAAAATTAAGTTTACATAGAAATGTATCTTTGTTCAAAATTGTGTTGACACGCCAAACATAATGTTTTTGTGACATTACAATAAATGTATTACAAAGGTTTGACTTGCACTCGTATTCAGATCATTCACAGCAAGATGCATTTTATTTTGAAAAGCCATGTTTTTTCACTCAAAGAGCACAAAAATAGTATCGTATTCAACCTGCTTCTTCACAAAAATCAAGTTTGAAACAAAATATCTTAGGGCTCATCCATTATTTTGTAAAGTTTAGGCAAAAAAAAAAATACAACTACCAACCACAAGCCTCTGCTTACATATTATGAACACACACATGAACATGTATGCTTTATGATGATATTCCACTTATTTGCTGGCGTTGTATGATGCGGTTGAGGTAGATCTTGAGCTGCAGTGCTGGCAGAGGTATATTATATTGCCTCTTCCTTCTTCCTGTCATATTTAGTCTCAACAGCAGCCACATGATTATGTGTGAGCACAATAATACCTTATTACATGTCATCTTGAGAGTAAATATTTGGTTCGTGTTGTTTTGAGATGTTTGTCTGCTTGTTCTCCCAGCTTGCTTTGACGATAGCGTTGCTGCAGCTGAGGGGCCATCTCTACCCGACACGTCGGTTTGCATACCTTTAAACCACAGGATGTTTGGCTCAGTGTTGTCAGATGAGATAACTGCTGTTTTTTATACTTTAAAAGATACTGTTATTTGGAAGCCTTTTTACGCCACCTATATTTTTGACCGTTTACCCAGTAAGACCTGATATAATGTCAGAAATGCGTCAGCATTACGTTTGTGAACACTTGGGAATGTTTGTCATTCTTGTTTTTGTCTTTATTAGTCTGTTCTTGATCAGAATCGAGAACAGATTCTTGAGGATCAAGGTCCTGCTCAATGAGCAAGACCTTGATTTGTTGAATTTGTTACATTCTGTCACTTTGCAACCAAACAATTCCATGCATTTTATTAGGTTTTTATATGATAGACCAACACAAAGTTAAGAGGAAAGAAAATGATAGAACCTTTTATTAGTTTTGCAAATCAAAATTTCAACAGGGTTTGCATTCAGCAGCTCCGAGGCAGTACTTTATAGAACCACCTGTTGCTGCAATTACAGCTTTTGGGGGCATGTCTCTACCAGCTTTGCTCTTTTGGGGTCTAACAAGTAGCTCAAACTTTGTCAGACTGGATATACAGTCTTTCCGAAGGCTGTCAGTTGAATTTACATCTGGACTTTGTAATATTCTAACACATTAATATGCTTTGTGGCAATATTGCTGATCTGGTTGTTTATTAATTCCAACACATAATGGCGTAATTTAAATATTGAAACCGGGATTGTATGTTTAGGCCTGTGTCCAGCAAGAGTATTTATAAATCAAATAAAATAGAAATTTTTAACGCCAAGTAAATCCCAAAAAATTAGTTCTTTTTAATGACTAATTTTTTTTTAGTTTAGCCTTATTACCCATAAAATGATCATGGAGCTTGGGGGTAAATAGGCAGCGCTTTGTGCTTTCAAGTGAGTAGGCACCCTCAAATGGCTGTCAAGTTCAAAGATTTTTCAAACATGCATGAAAGAATTAAAACACTACAGGTATGAGGGGATAACATTATATTCCGATATAAAGCTGATATAAACAGTTGATTTTACATAACATCCCTCAACACATTTTGATCTTGGCACTCAGCCTTCAGATTCAATTTATCTGGTTTTGTGCTAAAAGCAGACGCCAAGGCTGCTATATCAGTAAGATATTCACTGCTTATAATGTCTTAACAGAACCTCACTTCATATATCATGAACTCACGATGCTTTCATTTTTTTCCCACATTTTGTCTTCGATATAACTATTCAAACAACAAGTGATGAAAGCGCTCACTTTCATCACTTATTAGGAATCATTTATTACTTCTGACACCTGCAGGCAGCTCAGTAATCAGACTTGAATCTGTTGGTGTGTATGTGGAGGAAGAGGAGGAGGAGCCCGGGGCTCCTCCGCCGCGATAACAGGCTGCAGCTTCGGCTCTGTTATCTTCCGCTCCCCGCCTGCAGAACCACGGACCTCCAGCCAAGGAGTCGCACATTTCCCCATCTCAACCTTCTCCACCAACAGGAGCGCTAGTCCCATGGTGTCCCCGGTGGAGGACTCCCGGGCATCCACTCGATCTGCGGCCGCTGCTTCGGGGGTCTTACACACACACACACACACACACACACAAAAAAAAAAAAAGTAATGGAAACGTGGTTTTTGAATCAAGTCGTCCTCTGCTCTCTGTCGGTGCTGGGTCTGGGTCTGCCGGGGCCCCTGTGGGCAGGGACCCCCGGCTACCACAACAGCACGAATTCGGTAACGGACGGGTTGTATTACTCGGCGGGCACAGATGAACCCGGCAACGGCGAAAACGGTGGAACTTCAACTTCATATTCCAGCGAGAGTTTGTCACCGTCACAGAGGGACCTGCTGCTCACACACACGGCCGGAACCGACGCTGCTACCGCTGGGCACCTCGGTAAGATCACAGAGTACAAAGTTTATTATGAGAAAGTGTTCGACCGTATATTCTAATTGTAGCTTTTCATTTATGATGCAAAAGCAATGGGGGGCTTTGTTGCTTCCAGACTGAGCCACGCTAAACACGTGATAAACGGTAGTTATCCTGTTGTCGTAGCTTTGAGGTCGATTCAGAGCTAAGTAAATAAAATTTAAAAAAAAACAGTCGATACATGTTCTTGTCCCCGCGCTGTTTTTGAAAGAGTGTTTTTAAATTCCCAATGAAATTAAATTTAAAGCTGTCTTTTGTGTATAAAACAGAGCTAAAAACGTAAATATTGAATAATGAGCGTATAATGATAGCATTAGTCTTAGGCTGGATCCGGTTCTATTTGTGTTGCCACAAAAGAAACAGAAAACAAAAACTGATTAAGTGGTTCTGTTTAAAAAAAAAAATTACGTCTCACACTAAATAAAACTCTTAGAAGTGATGTCAAAAATGTAGTCTCCATTTTTTTATATATAGCTTGTAAATCTAATGGTAAATAATAGGTAAATTACCCACATTGTTAATCATAAAAGTAATAATAATAATAATAATAAGAAGAAGAAGAAGAAGAAGAAATGTAACCAAAATTGTGGTTAGAATTTAATTAAATATATTTATTCAGTCACCTGGTGGTGTCCAACAGAACGGTGTGCCTGATATGTCTGTGTGTAGAATGTTAAATAAATCAAAAGGGTTTTAGTTTTTTTACATTCTTTAATCAATATAGCAGCAAATCTGAAATCAAACTTGCTATCAAGCTGAGGGTCTTCACCCTCATTTCATTAGTTAAGTGGTGATTTACTTGTTAAACCTACATAATTTAGGTTCGGTGCCAACATGGGCTGAAAGGTCACTCAGAGGAGGATCCCGTTACCTCAAAACTGCATGTGATATACATTACATGAATGCTATTAAGTTTTGCCAATGCACTCAGAAGTATGTTTTGAACTAAAATGTATGCAAACTGTTGAGCCCTATTAGTTAAATGCAGGAAGTTTGTTTTGCATTTAACTAATAAAGTATCTGTTTATGAAAATAGACCCTTTCAGCTGCCATAAGTGAACGTGATGAAGTTCTTCCAATATGTTGAAAATGCAGATTGAGCTGAAACTCAATTATGACATCATGAATATGTCCAGCAGCATCCTCAGATGACTCCACTCTGGGCAGCGTACTCTAGTTTCCTGTAGTTTATGTAATCTGTCAATTGGCAGAGACAAGACTCATACAACAAGAACATATTCATGAAGAGTTTTTGCTTTTGTACATGCAGAAGATGTAGTCGTATGATATTTTTAAAAATATATTTATTTTGCTTTTGAAGGAATTGGGGACAAATTTCCTGCACACAAATCATAGGTATTTTATTCTATCATCTAGCTCACAGTTAGTTTTCAGACTAATACAACAAATATGGGATAATATACTTCTACTTTCTACAAAACTTTCTACTACTGTCTTTAATTCAAGATAGATTATTATGCCTTAATGCAATCTTGGAAAGCCAGTTATCAAGGCTTTGTTCACTTTTGGTGAATTGATTCAAAACATTTTAGTTGAATGAAGACACACTTCAAACACTCTGCTTCCTGTGTGACACCATTGGAAAGTCAAATGAAATCGGCCATGATATCAGGATAAATTTCTGAACCTCCACGACTCTGAAGACAGCAGTTTTATCTGTTCAAGACCTTATATGCAAATATAATGTCCAGCCGTCATACCATTCAAGAGACAGGTTATGTGTCGCAGAGACAAGTCTAAAGTTTAAAGAGAGTAGCTGAGTGAAAGTCCTCTCAGTGAGAAAGGCCTGTGTGGTGGCCTGGTTCAAGTAGAACTGAAGTGTTTGGACATAATCACCATTGTGACATTTGGAGGAAAATAGGAAAACATACAGGTTGCAGAACAAGATCTCATCTGTAAAATATGGAGTTGGTGACATTATAGTGTCATTTTCTACAAGAGGGATTGTTGCACATTCATGGATGCTACCACAAGAATATACAGTTTGTGGATCAATATCAAAGCAACATCTCAAGATATCAGCCAGACAGTTAAAGTTTGAGCACAAATGGGTCTCACAAATGCAGTAACCCAAAGCAATAAACTTTTTTTTTATTAGGGCCTTGTTTCTTTGGAAAGTTTTTCGGGTTTTTTTTTTTTTAATTTTTTTAGAAAGTTTCTGAGTAGAGCTCACAAGACATGTGAGTGATGCAGTCTACAACCTGAGTCAATTTTTGTCAGGAGCAATTGACCAAGCATCCAGCAAATTATTTTTTGCAGCATGTGCAAGGGTAGACAAAGTAGTTTATCCAAGTCTTTAGTTTTAAAAGGCAATAAGATGTCTATAAACTTCTGACTTTGAGTAAAGTTTAAAAAAAATCACCAAAAATGTCTTTTTCTCATTATTCTCTAAATAAAAATGAGTTTGGCAATCCTAAAATAAAACGGGTCAATTTTAGTCTAATTTAAGATTAGACATTGTCAAAAATGTTTTTGTTATAGATCTTTTTATTAATATCTGGTATCAGTTGTACATATGTCCCAGATTACATAAAAACCAGCTTTCGTCTCAAAGATTTTCTTTATTTATAACTGGAAAACAAGATAACTAGAACTGTATAATACACATTAAAATGCAACTATTTATGCAATGTGAATATAGGCAATATTTTAATCACAAAGAGCATTCATAAAATGCTGTGTGTGTTGTATTTCAAGGGGCATCATTTCATGCTGCATGTCAATAATACATTTGTCCACATGTATGGACTATGCTTGTTCTTGATGTCCACACCTGCTGTTAAAGTTCTGTAGTGATAGGGGGATAAAGATGATGAAAATTTACAACCAGAGAAGAGTCAGGGAATATGGCTTAAATTAAACCTCACATGTATATTGAAATTGGCAGGAAATCCTAATATAGTCCAGTGTGGTATTAAAATGATCTCCCTGATTGTGCAGCAAAAATATTGCTGAAATCTGGATGTCTTTCTTATTTAATGTTGTATTTTATTTTAGGTAATTTTTCATAATAGGCTAAACGCATCGATGTCTTTTTATGGCAATTTTTATTATTATTTATGCTCATTCAGGCCGGGTAATTAGGATGATGTGTTTCTCGTTTTATTTGGCCTGTGTGGGTTGGGCGAGATATTTCGGACATTCCCACCAACACCCTTTTTGATTCATGCAGTTCCGCTCGGTCCAAGTGGGAGCCGTCCCAAAACGTTTCATAACACTAATGTCCTCACTCTGAGCTGCGCTTGAAGGCATGGATGCTGCAAGGGAGGACTAACGCAGAGTCTCAAGGTCATGGTCATATTGCTGATGACCATCAACATTTGCTGCTTTCTGGTCACAGCTAAACCACTGGGCACCAAAACGTATGCACAATTCAGATTCAATAATTTGTCGCTAAGGAAGACGGATATGCTAAACCAGAGAGAATGTCAGGTTTCTGAGACATGTCAGATGTGAAGACACAACACTGACAACTGCGTTAACAGCTAAGAGATAAACAGCAGAGTGATCTGGGAGTGTCCATCACTTTCTGCCAACACCACGTTCCAGTCTTAGTTTTGTTTCCCAGAATGGATCCAGAGAGAGACAGAAAAAAAAAAGAATTATTGAGAGTGACACATGCGGAGGAACTAAGAGGGAAAAACAGTCTGATGACCCCCTTTTTTCCATCCCCGTAGCTTCCCACCAGACAGGCAGTTCTCCTGCTGAATCCACCTTTTATATAAGTTTTGCATGGGAGCCGTTTGTGGCACCATCGCTAACCCGTTTTCTCAGTCCTGGAGGGAGGCCAGATAAAGGGCTGTCAGACCACACAAGACCAGAGAGATAAGAGAGGAAGAAATCTCACTCACCCACTAACTGTGTTTAGTTGTTACCTTCAGGAGTAAATATATTGGAAAAGCCTGCATTAGATTAATCTTTTGTTGCAGTAGCACAATCTCATACTCAAGAATTTGATGCAGTTTCCTTAAGTGACCCTTTCCAGCCATTTCGTCTTCCTTGGTTTAGTTCAGTTTATTTATATAGCACAAATGTACAATAAATATTATCTCAAAGTGAGTTTAGGCAAGTAGTTATTTTCATGCAGCCAATTTATGGGAGGTAAATCCTAAAACAAATAAAAATGTATTTATTTCATAGGGATTGTTGCTGTATACCACTAATCATAGTAAAAATAAAGGCTGGAATATGATGCAGCAATAAAAGATTCATTTATTTTGATGGTTGCGACACGTCCTTAACACGGGTGCCAATAATTGTGGAGCATTTGGAGGACAATGGAAAGTAGTTGGTAAACGTCAGACCCGATAAATAAAATGCTAATTGACATACAGGTCATATGAGTTGTTAAGGTTCCACATTTACTGCATTATTTCAGCTGGAAAAAAATTACATCTCTAACCAAAATGTAATTTACAGCTCATCTTGTGTTCTGAACAAACAAAGTAATGAATAAACTGAATGTCAACACCATAATGTTGCTCTGCGGGTAATGCTAAGAGTCATGTAATTTAAATACAACATGGAACAATGTTTGTAGGTGGGGACCTTTGCTGCATACCATTCCTCTTCATGCCGCCCTTGATTCTCAGCTGTCAACTTCAAAATGCCACAAAAATGTCCCCAAATCGGCAGTGGCGTCCCTGCCGTCACATTCTTTTTGTTTCTGGTTGTGTTCGGGGAGTTTATATGTGACCAAACCATTTTTAACCAGCCTAACAGAGACCTTTGAACAATGAAAACACGCCCAGATCCATGCTTTCCCGGTTTCTGCCAATCGCCCTGTGCTCACTCAGCTTTAGGAAGGAAATGACAGATTCCCAGCAGAGACAGTCACTTCCATATTTAGGACTTCAAGCCATTGTTAGGAGTAGACAAACTGGCTGCCAGTTGTTCTCCACCCAAAATTTACTGCCCATACAAAACGCTTTGTTCACCCTGACAGCATCTTCTCACTGTCTGCACCCTACACAGGTCCCAGGCTTCCTGGTGAGCGCCCTCTATTGGGCACTATTAAATGGTTGGGAAACCAACATTTCAAGCATTTTACTAAATCATGACAGCATTTCTATGAAGTTGTTTTAGTGAATTCAGTTTTTTTTTTAAATTTGGCGTGTACTTTATGTATTTTAGAAGTTTGACTAATATATAAAAAGAGAAAAATGTATTACGTTTACATGATAATTTGATAAAAATAGATTACTCAGATTATCAAACCTGGTGCAGCTCAGTCTTTACGAGTTCATGTCGTACTGTTTCAGAAAGCACACAATGAGAAAATTAATCTTTGGTTTTTGCTTCTTTATTTTTGGTATTTGCAGACACGGAGCAGACAGAAGCCTTCACAGAAACAAGCAGCAGGTTTCCTGAGGCCACAAATCTGTCCACAAACCCACTTACCTCCCCCTTTATAACTACCACTGAGTTCAGTAGCATCAGCAGCAGCGACAGTAGTAGTAGCAGTACTAGTAGTAGTAGTGCTAGTTGTAACATCAGCAGCAGCAGTAGTACTAGTAGTGGTAGTAGCAGCAGCAGCAGTAGTACTAGTAGTGGTAGTAGCAGCAGCAGTAGTACTAGTAGTGGTAGTAGCAGCAGTAGCACTAGTAGTGGTAGTAGCAGCAGCAGTAGTACTAGTAGTGGTAGTAGCAGCAGTAGTAGTAGTAGTAGCAGTGGTAGTAGCAGCAGCAGTAGTAGTGCTAGTAGTAGTAGTGCTAGTTGTAACATCAGCAGCAGCAGTAGCACTAGTAGTGGTAGTAGCAGCAGCAGCAGCAGCAGTAGTAGTAGTAGTAGCAGTAGCATTGTCAGTAGTAGCAGTGGCTTCACTAACACAAACCAGATGCCAGTAATCTCCCACTCTGTGTCCACGGAGGGCAAACCCTGGCTGCTTCCTGAGGATGAAACTGTGTCCCAGGACAGTCCGGATACGATGCTCCGTTTGGGGGACGCTACGTCTTCGGTGTCGCAGACCGGCACTCTCACCGGCAGAACCTACACAACAACTATAAGCCGTGCCGGGGAAAGAACCCTGCTCTCTGTTACCTCCTCTAACAACAGCACCTCATCGGCATTTACGGAGGACTCGAGTTCCCGTCAGCCTCCGTCCACCTGGGGTGTCCCTCCCAGACCTGTGGAAACCGAGGGTTATACTCAAAGCGCCCCGTCTACAAGGACTGATGGAGAGAGAAACTACAGAGCAGAGAGTGACTGGGAGCTTTTCTGAAACTAATGGTCCAGCAGTGGCCAGCGGAACCCCGGGTTTAACCGGACAACCTAACGGCACAAAGCATCAGCTTTCTTTGACGTCTCAGGAGATTTCCAACTCAACTCCACCTCTCTGGGTGACAGAGCCCAGCACTGATCAGTCAGACGGACCCGTTTCCTCCACCCCTCCTTTCACTTCACAGTCGGAGGGTTCAGTAAATGCCTCTGGGACGGATCTGGATTCTGGCAGCAGTGCTGGATTGTCCACAGAGATGACCACTGGAGCCCAGAGCCCCAACACTCAGAACCAGGAAGGCACAGAAGGCCTTTCACCCCAAACCGGTGAGGATAGCGTGGGTTCAGGTTTGACCACAGTGCCCTCAACAATCAGCAGCTCATCTGAAATGGATGAGTCTCAGACAGACGTGCCAAGAACGGTTACCGGGGTCTTCCTCACTCCTACACCGGTCACTGCCACCCAGAGGTAAAAATTAAAACGATTTTTTCACCAGTTGGTTCTCACAGAAGCTAATCAATTTCAGTTAGCATTTGCGCCCCCTGCTGGTGGTAGAAAAACAGTAGGATAATAGTAAAGTGGAAGGAAATGATGCATGGTGTACACATTATTTCAGATGTAAAACAATATTTTAAAAAGTGTTAATTTGTATTCAGGCCTCTCAGTTACCTTCAAGAAAATAATCTAATATGTAAATCAGTTACCTTCAAAAAATATTCAATCCCCTTCAAGAAATAGTCTAATATGTAGGAGTTCAGTTGTGTCAAATTTAATCTCTGTATAAATACAGCTGGTCTTTGAAGGCCTCAGAGGTTTCTTAGAGCACATCAGCGAAGAAAAGATTAAGTGCTATAAGTATTTTAGCAAGATGCTGCACATATTTAAAATTTCGTTAATTCAGAAACAAGACTACTTTGAGATTTAATCAATTTTCTCTCCATTTTAACAGACCACAGACAACAGAAGAAAACACCTTTAAGTCAACTGCTTTTACCACCAACAGCATGGGCTCCACTGTTCCTTCCCTACCAGCAACATCAGCAGCAGTGCTGAGCAGCAGCTCTAGTAGCTATGCTACAGAATCCATTACAGAGACCACCGTCCCGTCCACTTCACCTTCCTCCACAGCCCCCACCCCGACTTTGCAGACCTCTGCAGCGCTCTCGGCAGTCCAAACGCAGAGGCCTTCAACTAAGATGGTCATTCCTACAAAAGCGAAAACCATGCAGGCAGAAACAAGCACAGGGACCCAAAGACTCACCACGACGCAAAGTCAGTACAGCAAAACCACCGACGGTCACAGCACTCCTGCCAGGACTACAGAGGCCGTACACACCACCAAGACACAGACGGACGGAGGGGCCACAGAGCTGGAAGTGACGACAGTGCCCACCGCGGTCCAAACCGCCAGACTGCCACAAAGTGAGTTACTGACCTAATTCACGCTCACACTTTGTTGTTATTAGGTTCACTGATGTGACCTTTGCACAGCATGTTCTTGTCATCCCTGACTGAAATCAGGTCTTGTATGCCATAGAGGGTAACATTAAAAGTGCAAATGTTTCACATATATATATATATATACAGTATATATATATATATATATATATATATATATATATATATATATATATATATATATATAATATATATATATATAAAAAAACAGCTGAAAAGCTTTGGTTTTTTCATAATTGTAGAAAACTGATTATAGGTTAAATATTGCTTATAATATTGCTAATCGTCATGCATTGAGTTTGATAGATGACAGATATTGTAAATGCACGACAAAATGACTAGAAAATTTTAAAAAATATTTTTTTCATACACTGAAGCTAAGTGGTTTTATTTTCAGAGTAACTGTCGATTTTAACTCTTAAGGTTAAAGTGATCAATTTTTCATAAATGAATTCAGGTTCATCTTTGTAGGTTTTTAGCGATGCCTTGTGGTGAAAGCAGGTATTGCAGCCAGTTTGCCTTACATTTTAAACATGTAGGGGAAGGACTAAGGAGTACTTCATTTTTCTTTGCGTATTCCTGTTAAATATTGCACGGCACACATTGCACTTGTCCGTAAAACATCACAACCATCACAACGGGTTTGTTTATATTATCTGCCTAAGAACTAGTAAATCCAACACTAAAACTTCTACTTCATTACTATCAAGACCTTTTCTGATGCTGTCTCAGTGGTGTAACATGGTCAAAATCCTAACTGAAATAACAGACCTATTACATCTGAAAAGAAGAATTAGAAAGCTGCTACATTTCATTTATTATAAATGCATTTTAGAAGAAACATCCTAAAAATAGGACTGGCATCCTTTGTGCACATAGATAGTTATGCTGTACTCTGCTTTACAGCAGAAAAAAACATTTGATGTAAAAGAAAAGAAAAGAATGTTTTGATGCCAATATGCTTTTTGACCTCCCTGACTGCCAGGAAATCCCTGCGTGTCAAACCCTTGCATGAACGGAGGGATGTGTGTGAGCTATAAGGGACCAGAGTTCATCTGTCAGTGTCAGAAGGCCTGGACAGGACCCACCTGTGACCAAGGTGATGTCATGTTTTCACGATCAAAACAAATTTGCAGAATACGAAGAACATGACTGCTATTTACAGGTCAGAAAGCTCTTATATGTTTTTTTTTTTTTTTGCACCTACTGTGTTTAGATATGGATGAGTGTAAGCAGAACCCCTGCCCGTCTGGCTCCAAGTGCTTAAACTCAAACGGCTCCTTCAACTGCGAATGCCCACTCGGCTATCACCTTGAGGATGGACGGACGTGCACCAGAGGTGATCCTGAAATACAAATCAGTCCATCTTATGGCTTTGTTGAAGTTATTCCAGCTTGCTCACTGCAGGCTTTTCTTTTTTTCCCTTCTATAGTAAAGACATTTCTGGGAACTTTCAGTTTCAACAGACATGATCATTTCAAAAACCTGGCCATGTATGAGAGAGAGATCATACAGCTGGTAAGTCTTGCTCTGCAATGCAAAAATAATGACAAAATATAAAATACTGAGGTAAACACAATATACAAGGTCAAACATAGTTTCGCAATACACTTTAACGTGCATCATCACTGCTTGTAACTTCATATAGTTGATACTTACTGTATCTCATTCAGCTCAATGTGTCACTGTCGGTCCTCCGAGGTTATAGTCGCTCAACACTAAGGAGCAAGTAAGTCTGCAGCACACTTCAACTTTTACATACATATTCTGTTGATGATGCTTATTTTAAAATACTTTAATTTGCTAAAAGAAAAGAAAAAGTAAAACAAATAAAACTGTGCGATTGTTCCCCATAGGGAGCAGGGCGGGGTTCGCATCTTGGCTGTCAACATGTTTTCCATCTCCACTGATGTGACGACAACTGAAGTGTACAACAGCATCCAGATGTCTCTGAGCAACTGCAGCTCGTCGTTGACCCACTGCAGAATGGTCCTACAGCATCAGCTCTCCTACCACAGTGAGTTGATTAGCATGAACATCCCCATCATCAAGATCGATAAGCTTTACTTTCTTCTCTTTCTTTCTGGGATGTCTTGGAAGGTTTCCTTTGGGCAGTTGATCAAGAATAGCAGTGTGTATATATACGAATAACCACCAGGGGGCAGAATTTATCCAAAAACATTTACCATTCTCAACAGATGGCATTCAGGCCACTGTCTTGGTGGAGAAGCACAGATTATCTGAATGAGAAAAACATTACTTCCAACATTCTCTGTTACAGATATAAACGATTTAGACATAAACTTCTAATTTAATATCGACAATGTCTCTTGACTGTGTTCCAGTGGAGAGCTTATGTGAAGCTCAGAAGACTCAGTGTGACGCCGAGCGCTCAACCTGCACCGACAGCAGTGGCACGGCTTACTGCCAGTGTCTCCAGGGATATTACAAACACAACCCAGAAGACTTGTCCTGCCTAGGTAAGCTCTCTTCCTCATTATAGAATAATGGCAGATAAATAAATTGCTCGCTTGGAAGAAGAGGAACAACAGAATATTTAGTTTGAGTTGTTTAAATGATTAAAAACGATGCTAATTTTGTCTTATTTCAGAATGCAAGGATGGATACAAGCTGGAAAATGGCACGTGTGTCGCGTGAGTCAAACTTTGCTTATTTGTGGTGTCAAACCAGTAAAATGTAACGTTTAAAGTTCTAAAGTAGTTTTTTGTTTCTGCTTTTCAGGTGCACTTTTGGATTTGGGGGCTTCAATTGTGCCAATTGTAAGTAGATCTACATGACCAATAATGTTTGGTCTATTTCTAACAATTTATGTGTTATTGATATAATTTTTTGATAATTGCAATCTCTTTTTTTATTTTATCGCTACAGTTTATAAGCTGATTGCAGTTGTGGTGGCACCTGCCGGAGGCGCGCTCCTCCTCATCCTCATCATTGCTCTCATTGTCACTTGCTGCAAGTAAGATGGCTCTCCTTGTCAGAGAATCTAAAAAAATATATTTATATAAGTTTATTTTTATAAGTATATTTTTATATAAATCTAAATATAATTTAATTAGTTTTATCTGGCTAATGTTTGTGTTTTCTGTAAGTTTTACTTTGAAAAATGTCAACCTTTCAGGAAAGACAAAAATGACATCAATAAAATCATCTTCAAGAGTGGAGACATGCAGATGTCGCCATATGCGGACTTCCCCAAAAATAATCGGATATCCATGGAGTGGGGCAGGGAGACCATCGAGATGCAGGAAAATGGCAGCACAAAAAATTTGCTGCAAATGACTGACATTTACTATTCTGTAAGTAGATTTTTTTTTATGTTAATTTTACAATATTAAAAACTTTCCTGGGGCCAACAAGGTTTCAAGGTTCAAGAAGAAGTATGAGAATGCAGTCTAAGCTGAGAAGGACATGTAGCACTATAACCTAGAAAAAATCTAACATTTTAGGAAAACAGAGAGAAATGTTCAAATGAGTAAAACTCCAGTTTTTGAGTCAACTATGACAGAGAGAGACACACATCATTATCTTTCACAGCACACAAAAAAATCCTGAAAAAGTGGTCAACAGAGGTCAATCGATAAGCAATTTCTCTTAGGGAACTTGGTGGATGATTTAAGTTTACTACATTAGTTTTACAAAACTACACAGTCAACGCTTAAGTTTCTTTATTTGCTTGTTTTTTTTGGGGGGGGGCGGGGGGGATTTGAAGCACATTCACTTCTTTGGTACAGTTGATCATTTCAACAAGATCGAATATTTAAAGTATTTTCTGCATTGTTTCCCCACAGCCTGCTTTGCGTAACTCTGACCTGGAGAGAAATGGCTTGTATCCGTTCACGGGTCTGCCGGGCTCGCGCCACTCGTGCATTTACCCGGCCCAGTTGAACCCTTCTTTCATAAGCGATGACTCTCGGAGAAGAGACTACTTTTGAATGTCTTGCTCTGGACCCCACACACATCCTCTGACTGTCCTACTGTACTGCATCAGGATTTTTATTGTCGCCACGGAAAGTTTATGAGTAAAGTCGTCTGGCTGTCTGAAATCGGAGTTCAACACAGAGACCTGTGAGTTTCTGTGTATGGTGCATTTTAAACACAACTATTTTGCAAAGTAAATCCTATTCCCTGTGACCATTTCAGTGTTTTTGCATGTTTTGAATCATTTAGGTCAACTTCTACAGGCCTCTGTAAATTGAGCGATTCATCCATTGTTTTAATGCAAAGGTGAAATGGTCCATTACAGTTTGTGCTTTGTCTGCCTCTCATGTTCAGTTATTGCTGCCTGGCTGCAAAGCACTGCACTGATACACAGTGAAACATAAAACCATTCTCCTTTATAAGATTTTAAAAAGGTGAAACAGGCATCAGCAAAATGGTCCAAAAACATCTAAAAATGCCAATGGTGCAGCACCTGAAATACAAGTCCATGACACTGCTGTAATAAGAAATCTGTTTTAATAAATCTTGAAAAAATTTTGGAGCTTAACAAATAACTAAAAAATGTCTAGAGATTGGATCTAATGAGTTTGTAACTTGATGTTATTTATTCCAAGTATGCCCAAGTTGTCCACATGTAGCACAATGGTTATCTCAATCATACACACTGACTGACATCAGAGGGATAAACCTGTGGCTCTACATGTGTGAAAGTGTTTGTGTGTGCGCACAAAAATGAGGGTAATGTGTGTGTGAGTGTGAGTGTTTGTGTGCGAGTTTGGGTAGGTGGGTGCAAAATAATAATTACCAGAAAATATTATAACTCTCCATAAGTGTTTGAATGTAAAGATGTATCATAATTTGCTGTTGCTGACATGGATTATTATTTTTATGTGTTTTCCTGCTGGTTTTTTGTGTGTTTATATGGTGTGTTGATTCTGGCGTTTTAGTCGGAAGTGTTTATTTAAATAAAAAATACCAAGATGATTATATTTTTTGCTTGCAATTTATTCCTGATTTTCAACTGTTTTTATTTAATTAAAATCTATTTTCTCAATTCACATATTTGAAACATGAGACAACGGAGCCTGGGGGAATGTTATAGGAGCAGAATAATTATCATTGACAAGAGAAAAGTATTTTCAGTTAACGTGGGAGACATTAGTATTAAGTTATTTTTTTTTAACATAAAACATCTACATTTGTCTATACATGACATACAGAGAAGAGAAGCGTCAAGGATGAGAACATTAATGCGTATATAGTGATGAACACATTGAAGATGACATTTTTCACATAATTTCAAACTGATGAGAATAATTTTCATAATCTTTGAAAAATATGTCAGAATTGTCCCATTGTACATCTGATATCATTGTCTAGTCGTTAAGAGCGGGTCTCTTCACAGAGAAGACAGGAAAACATCAACAAAAAGATGAACTACCTAACCTGGGCCCTGGTCAATGGGCCTGTTGGCGTAATCAACTTCATAATTAATGCATTTTACATCTTCTGCATCATGTGTCCGCTCTGCGGACAAAGAATCAACCGACCTCTAAAGCTACTTCTGGGCTCCTTGGTTGTCAGCACCATTGTTTATTTATCAACAGTTTTTAGGATGTTTTTTTTCTGAGAAAACTGCTGACAGGATCACTGAAACACATCTTGTGATCGCACTTGGCTGTTTGTCCAGCAGCGTTTCCTCCTCTGCCTGGCTGAACTTCTTCTATTACACTCAGATTGTCCCTGCACAGAGAACCATCTTCATCTGGATTTAGAAGAACGTCAAACCAATCTTCTTCTGCATTTTGCCTTTAGAAAACATTTACAGTTTACTGGATTTAGTCTTGGTCATTATGGCTCCCTATTCTACTAGATCTGAGCATCTGGAACAGGCACCCGTCTCCATACCGGTGGGAAAGTTGCTGAACCAGACTGTGGATATATATCTTTTGTTGTGATGATGACATCTAGTTGTATCACTGCAGTCTATCTAGGAATGCACATTCGGCGTATGGTTATAAATGGACAGTCCCTTTCCAGTTCTCGGCTCAGTAGCCAGTTTGAAAGTCACCATCACTGGCGTCATTCAGGGCCTCCTGTATTTTTCCTATGCTGTCTGGCAGGAGTATGTGTTTACATCTCGGCAAAATCTGTCTGCTTTCATAAGTCCTTATGTACGATCAACAGCAGACAGTTTCTACATGTTGGGCACCACATTTGACCTGGGAGCTGGTCAGTCTGTGTTCAGGCAGAGAGCATCAGACATGTGGAGCAGAGCAGGTCGGTGGTTTAACAGAAATAAAACATGCATGACCTGCAGAAAAATTTGATATTTACGGCTTTTTTTTCTCTCTGCAAAAATATTTTATTGCTTAATGTACTTTTAGTTATTTTTTTAATCTTCATTAAATGATTTGAGTAAAAAAAAAATAACTGCTACATTGTGGTATGTGTGTAAGCAATTACTACTGTACAGAAATATTCCACTCTATTATTTTCACTGTTTATCTCTTGTGTTTCAGATTATCTGATGTCTGAATGGAAAGAAAAATATTTATGTCTATCATAAAATAGTGAAAATAACAAAATCCTTTTTGTAAGTTTAATTATGTTTTTTGCCTTTTGACCACAGTGTACTTTAATGGTACGCAAAAGAGAGAGAGAGAGAGAGAGAGAGAGAGAGAGAGAGAGAGAGAGAGAAAGCTTCTTTTCTTAGACATCATTTATTTCATAAATATGTAAAATATTTAATATATCCAAGTTGACTGTTGCTTTGAGGCAACATTAGCCTGGACCATTTTTTGAAACACCCCATTTTCTTTACTATTTACAAGTTAACAAGATTGGACATTGGTTGTAGTAAAGTAAAAATAAGGGTTTTCAAATGCTAAGCAGACGGCAAAACAGTGAACTATGTCAGCTTTATTTGTTAATATTTCCACAGCCTCCTTCTAGTTAGTACCTTTGAGAAACGGCGTTTATTTATTTTTTAAAATTATTGTTGGTGTTGTCTAGTTTCTTCTTTTGATTTGCTGCATGCATTCCACAGATTATTATTTGTTTTAACATATTATACTGAATGTGTCGTTAAAATAGGCAGTTTTTTGGTTCTTCAGTGTTTGCTGCATAACTTCAATATGTCTGTTGTGGAGAATGCCATCATCTTTTCTGTCATCATCTGGATCATAAAAGTTCTATAGATATTTTTTGATAAAGGAAGCTGGCTCTGTTCTGGGGACTTCTCTGGAACATCTGGAGATTATGGAACAAAGAAGGATTCTTCATACAATAATAATAATAAAAAATAATTACTTGAAATACATGCCTTTTTATCTGGGATCAACAACGTATTTTTTGAATTTAATTTAAATGAAAACGTGATTTCATGCTAATTTCATCTGTTTAAATAAAAGTGAAATTACTTGTACAGTTGCTACTGCTACCACTAACAAAAGCACAGGCAAAACACATGAACAAATAGTAACATTCACTGGCATTTGGTGCTGACCCATTTCTCTTTACAAATATTTTAAGCGTGAGCCCATCTATGACCAAATTAAAACACGTTATTGTCCTGGACATATTTTTATTAAGCGCCATTTGAAGAGAAACGATATTTTTCAGAGAACGAGACGAGTCGCAATGGAGTAGCGACAACTCCGAGCTTTCGAACAGACCGTGAAGGCAGCAGCGGTCTGGGCTCAGCCCCCTCGATCAGATCCCAGAATCTTTGCTTCTGTCTGCAGTTGGCCGGAGGAGATCCGGGGAGCGGATGCTAAGCAGGAAAAGGGGGGAGCAGGATGGGACAAACCTCCTCAAGGGAAAAACACTTATTGTTTTCATAGTTCATAATTAATAACAGTGCGAGTCAGAACCTCGATCTTCGCCAACATACGCCGTCCGGGCTGCTGTTGTTTTGATTGTCAAACGCTCGAAAAAAAATCTTCAGCTCTTCAGATCTCTAACTCTGAAACTAGACGATGTCCGACGAGCGGTTAGGTGAGTAGCTGGACACTTTAAACAGACTTCAGGGAGTGTTCATGTTTTGTTTTTGTTTGTTTTTTTTTTTTTCGCAGTGCATGGCTCTTGTCCAACAGTTTATTTATTGGTAAAACTACAGTAAAGCTCAGTTTTGACTCGTTCTGGAGTTGGAAATGCAGCCCCCCCCCCCCTCCTCCTCCTCTTATAACGTTTAGTTTTCATAAGTTAGACCGTCAGTTTAGCCGTTTGGGTTAAAGTTGTAAGTAGCTTGAAGGAAAAAGTTAGATTTACTGACGAGTCCGTTAAAAATAGTTAAAACAGTTACCCGCTGAATGAAACGGTGCAGAAAAGGCTGGTGGGTAATTCGGGGTTTTCTTAGGGTGTCTTGCAATAACTGTTCTTCAACCGTTAACCGCCGTTGACGGAATTTTTAATTGCAGTTTATTTACGTTGTACTTGGTTACCATTGGGTCTTTGGCAGGGCGTGCAGAGACTTAAAGGGGCAGGGGCTTAAAGTAAAAATAAATAAATAAATAAAAAATGGGGCGTGGGGAGGTGTCAGTGAGAACAACGTTTTAAAAGACACACGTAACACAGGAAATGTACACAGTCCAGTCACATTAATGTGACCATCTGTCAAAAGCCAGAATAACCACCTTTCGCAGAGCGAACTGCTACGAGACGTGCAGGAAGAGAGTCACTTAGGTCCCTGAAGGTCTTCTCTGGGATGTTGAGCCATGCCGACTCTAATGCCGTGGCCAGCTGCGCTAGATTACGCGGTTGAGGATCCATGGCGCGAAAAACTCGATCGAGATGGTCCCACAGCTGCTCGATTGGGTTTAAGTCAGGTGAGTTTGCTGGCCAGGGGAGGACGGTAAACTCATCCTGGTGCTCTTCGAACCACGCACGTACACTGGCAGCTGTATGGCACCTCGCATTGTCCTGCTGGAAGATGCCATCATCCTGAGGAAAAACAATGCGCATGTAGGGGTGGACATGGTCCGCAAGGACAGATGCGTACTTGTATTGATCCATCGTGCCTTCCACAATAATCAGTGAACCCAGAGAATGCCAGGAAAACATTCCCCAGACCATAATGCTCCCGCCTCCAGCTTGGACCGTTCCTGCAATGGTTGCAGGGTGGTTCCTTTCAGAGGTTTCACGCCTTATACGCCAACGTCCATCTGTCCGATGGAGCATAAAACGCGATTCATCTGAAAACGCTACCTGTCGCCACTCAGTGGACGTCCAGCTGCTGTACTGGCGTGCAAATTCTAGCCTTCGTCGTCGATGAACACCAGTCAGCATAGGTGCACGAACCAGGCGTCTGCTTCGGAGGCCCAGACGCAGCAATGTTCGCTGAATAGTGGTTTGGGAGACACTTGTGGTAGCCCCTTGGTTCATTTTAGTGGTCAGTTGCTCAACGGTAGCCCGTCTATCTGCCCGAACGCATCTCCGCAACCGTCGTTCGCCTCTGTCATCTATGGCCCGTGGTGCACCACATTTGCCACGTCGTTGATTTTGGACAGTCCCATTTTGCCATGCACGGTACACTTTTACCACGGCGGCACGCGAACAGTTCACAAACTTAGCCGTTTCGGAAATGCTTCCACCCTTGGCCCGAAAGCCAATGATCATGCCCTTTTGGACGTCGGATAAATCGCTTCGTTTCTGCATTACGCCAACGATTGAAATGTTTTCCGAAGCCCACACACACCCTTTATATACGCTCAACTGCACTGTGCTGCCACCTGCCTTCTGTGATTGGTTATTTAACTCTGAAGTGGAAAGTACGTGGTGGTCACATTAATGTGACTGGACTGTGTATTTATTATTGTAATTCAGTTCCAGTTTAAACTTATACATTGATGTTTGCTATATTTCAAGTGTTTATTTCTGTTCATTTTGATGATTATGGTTCACACATAGTAAAAATAAAAAAAAAAAAAATCTGAATGTTAGAATATTGTATCAGACCATTATTACAAAAGTCTTATGTCATGTTTATGCTACGGATCTGTAACTAGGGCTGTATAATAATATCGATATCACGATATATATATATATATATATATATATATATATATATATATATATATATAATATATATATATTCTTTCCTAGAAAAAAAAATCGATGTTCATCTGCAAGTATTGTAACATCCAACTGTCATGTTACAATACTTTCTCACTCACTGCTTGCTTCGCTGGGAGAGTTATTCAGTCATCAGGCTTAGAGTGATTCCTTCAGATGTTAAGGTTAAAAAGGTATCAAACTATTCAGAGCAGGTACTTGTTACTTTATTTACTTTACAAATGTATGTAAGCTACAGTTTGTACCGTTTCAATTAAAAGAAACATGTTTTCCCACCACTTCTTTGATTCATTCTGTCCAGCTGTCGACTTTAAGTCTGTGTCCAACCAGAGCCAGGTATTGTGTAGTTGGTGCTTTTAATCAGTTTTCAGTTAAATTAATTCAATCCAACTTTATAACAGTCACAAAATGTCACCAAAATTACTCTGTCCCTCTAGAATCTTTCAGAAAATCGCAAAAGTGTATTGAATTGCATCGCTGCTGAATATTGCAATATATATCGTATTGTGGGCAGAATATCGTGTATCATATCGTATCGTGAGATTATTGTTTCACTACAGCCCTATTTGCAACTGTGGCTCCTTATGTCTCAGACTCATACTTTTGACTTAAAATGATGAAACTGATTTACTGACTGGTTTATAAATACAGATATAATAAAAATGCCATTTTAGCAATTTTTTATTATTTTTTTTCATGGATCAATTGCATTAGATTTCCACAAATGAATGGCACTAAAAGTACCATTAGTGTTTTTAGAAGAGTTTTGTCTTGTCATTAGGTTGGAAACTATGCAATTTTGTTTTTCTTCATTTTCCACAAATAACATTATGCCATATAATAAAAATATACCCATCCCTCTTTTTTGCAATAAGAATGAGATCATTTAAATAGTTTAATAGCTAAATAGTGATAGATTACAAGTTATGGCTCAAATAAGGCTTTGTTAATCTGCCATGAGGGCAAAAATGAGTCTTTGAAATTTGAAGGTTGCAAACTCCTGGTCTGCACAGCAATGACTTGACAGCCGACCAGCAGACGGTCATCACAAGTTCACTGTCAAGGAAACTGGTAATTTACTGAGTGCTGTAGCCAAGGAGATTTATGGAATGTTGAGTAGGAGGAAAAAGTCTAGAAGAAAAAGGTGCAAAAGCAGCAAGGACAGCCACAACAATTAGAGTATTGTAAGTCAAAAGCCTTTTCAACAGTTTCACAAGTTGTGGGCAGTGTCTGGAGCCAGAGGTTCAAGAACCGCCACACACAGACATATGGAGGACATGTTCTGCAGCTACAACAGATGTATTCCCTGTTTGCGTATGAACAGTTTCACCCCTCTCTAATGCTGTCAGGTGTCGCTGTCCTCATGCTTTCAATGCGTCTTTTAAGTTGTCATGGTTGCTAGACAATGTACCGGCTATCTAGCCGCTAGCAGTCCTATTGATGTAAAAAGGGGCAGCACTCTGGACAGAGGTGGTCTGTCCACAGAAGCTCAGTTTTAGAGTAAATATGAATAACCAGAAAGCACGAGGCTTTTACCTACACATGCACTTAAATTATGTATCTTTATTTTAACATTTTACGTCAATATAATCTTACACTTACATTACGACATTAAAAATTAAAATACATAAATTATTTTTAAAAAGTTACAAAAATAAAAAATGTTCTTTTTTTTAGTTTTTGCTTCTCGCGTCCCTTCGTGTGTTTTCCCAGTGGTACAATCAGACTGTCGTTGAAATACAAATGTGTTTATGATTTGAGGTTAACGAAGTGCACTGCTCTGTGTCAGATCCTTCAGGGCGCGCCCCGTGAAGCCTCCCGCCTGGCTCTGAGAGGGGAATGGCCCCGGCCCTGACCAAGATCCTGAAAAATGACCACGGCATCCACCTCTCCTCTCCTCCCGCCTCTGTCGCCGTGGACTCGGACGCGAGCGCCATCCTGTGCACCGTAGAGCTCGAGCCTCACCTGAGACCGGCAGACGACGGCGACCTGCAGAAGATCAGCTTGAACCTTTGCTCGCTCGGCTACCTGGACCCCGTGGACCCCCCCGTGAACCCCGATCCTTTCGCGTGCGGCCCTGCGTGTCGCGGTCAGGGTGAGATGGTGGCCCGGCCTGCTCCGGGTTTACTCGTCAGCTTGCCCTGCTTCAGTAAATGCCAGAGGGAATCTTGTCAAATGGCCACAGTCTTTCCAGGTGCGACGGACATGTTTTTAATCCCTCTTCCAGAGCACAATAGCCAGGAGGCCTTGCTCCTGCACGGACAAAGCGTTCAGCCTGAATGCGGGCCAGATGGTGGTGATGTGCTCCACTCCTCTCTCATTTTTCCCAGTGTTTGTCCCTCCTTTTCCCATGGCGAGCAAGCCTCTCAGAATTTCACTTCCATGTACGCGACCCAGCCCAAGATGATGTATGAGGAATTAGAGAAGCTCTGTCCTCCTCCTACTGCGGCTCTAAGGCAGTTCGGGACTGGCTTTGTGAACCCTGAGCGGCTGGAATCAAGAAATCCGCTGGCGAACGCGGCGAAAGAGCAGCTCTCCCGCCACGCCGAGCTTCAAGGTCGAGCCTGCAGGCTGCAAAGGAGACTTCAAGCCCTGCTGGGCGAGCACGCTTTGAAGCACTGCAGCCAGCAGCTGGAGGGCCTGAAGAAGCACTTCCAGCTCGAAGATGTTCCTCTGGACAGTCTGGGCTCTGCCACGCCGCCACAAAGCTGCAGCAACCCCTGTTTTCCCTGGGAAGAGTCGATCGCAGTCTCGGCCTTTTTCGCCGAGGTGGCGGATTTCTGCGAGTCCAACCAGATGGTTCTCAGAGGCCTGCAGGAAGCCCTGGACTCGGAGGCCACAGGCAGCAGCAGCTCTGACGATGAGTCAGAGGAAGACATGCTTTCGCCTTTGTGAGTATCATCAAGTTGGTAATCTGTCGGGTTGTTATTTATATTATCATGCTGTCTAGATTGGCTTTGAGTGACTCAAACAACCAGGTGGACCAATTGGAATTCACTGGGAAGGATCAAAAATATGCATACAGCATGAATTATGTACAAACCTCACTGACATTTGGTTCAGTGTTCCTTAGTAAATCATTGAGAAACGTTTTGCAGTCGCTGACGAGGTCTCGGTTTCCTGGCACTGCCTCAGCTTTTAAGCATGTTCCTTTTATTTTCAGTAGGGTCAAAGAAGCCTGAAGCCTGGCCTGCTTTGTCTGGGCTAAAGCTAATTGTGTTCAAGTTTCAACCATGTAGCTGAAAGGTCTGGCTCTGGGGCTGCATGTGGCTCTTTAACTTCTAGTAAACTAAACAGTGCTATGAAGTTATCATAGTAAAGTTGACAACTTCTTCCAGATTTTTGTGTTTCTTCATGCAATATCACAATAAAATGGATCATTTTTTGTGGTTAGACTTCAACCTTCTTTTAATTTTTTTTGTACCTTTTATGAATAGAAAACTTTCTATTCAATAAATGTACTGTTTTTATATATGTTTAATGTTCATTTTTAATTCACAAAGATGGTCTCCTTCTAATCCTTCCGACTGGAGAGAAGACAAAACTGTTTTACCACTGGCGTACATGACAACTTCATGGACTTTAAAGCATGGACTTTAAAGGGGAGGACTTCCCAGAGAAAGGATGCAACCCTTTAATGTAAGCTCTAGTGTGCGTTTGTGTACAAAGGGCCACTGTGAGAATCTTGCTTGTGCAGCTGGTCCGTGCAGCTAAATAAACCAGCTCGGTCTCCTAGACGCTGGAAATCCTTTGAAGCATAAAATCAGATCATTTCAGTATCAGATGTGAAGTTAACTACTCATGCTGAAGAACACTCGGAGCGCAGAGGATTTGGCTGCAGGAATAGGAGCCCATGTTGTCGGTTCAGACCTATGTGGAAAGTTCACACAGGTGTTGTCTCGCTTTATTTCAGGAGATGGAAGGCAGCAAGTAAGAAACCCCCCCCCACCCCCCAAAACATTAAGTGGGGTTTGATTGGAGAATTTCTGAAACGAACAGCTAACACAGATTTTGAGGTGGTAGTATTGGTTTTGGGGAATTTGTGAATATGCAACCCCGGTTGCTGCTTGAATGTTTAACTTGGCCTTCAGAGACATTCACGCTCTGACTGTCATAAGTACATGTTTTGTGCTCGCTGCTGTGGTGGGTGTTCTGACGTTCTTTCTTTTTTTTTCTCAGCTAAGCGCTCACACATAGTTGTTTCTTTCCATGCGGCAGTCATAACAGATTCGTCTGACGAGCCAGCTCCCTCTCTACCCACAGGCTATAGCAAATAAACACGGGCTTGCCAGCTTGCCAGCAAGTGTCCCACCCAGACTCTGCCATCATGTCTCTCAGCTCTTCACTGTTTCTAGTTGACGATGTGCGTCTCAGTGTTTTGCTTTGACCGCCAGAGGTGCCGTCCTTATTTAGCCCCTGCATCCTCTGCATCCTGACAGAGGCGGGTTGATTTAAAAACGTTGCTGGGCAGAATTATGCTTTTCAGGTGGTCCAGATTCGCTCTCTCGGTCCACATCAGAGCTCGAACGTGCTCTCACGCCTCCCCAAGCAAACCGGATTTTCTAGACAAACAAACTAGAGTTTGATTAAAGCGGACTAAAATGTGCTATACTTGATTGATTGATTATTACTTTGACCTGAAATATGGGCAGATTTAGGAAAATAGATGTTTTCTTTGACCCATGACCCATCTGCCTTATTCGAATGCTATGTGTTCTTGTCTTCTCCCTTGTAGAGAGCGGCTCAGTGAAATGGGCCTCTGTTCTGTGCCTTGTCATATTTTTACCCAGGGGAAAGAGAAAGCCATGGATTGAAATGAAATGAAATGAAATTTTATTCGAACATGATACAAGTATAAAAATAAGATAGTGCACAGTAACAAGAAGTGCATAAAAAAGAAGAAAGATACAGTTTTTTTCTCGGTTAACATATCATGGTCGAAATGGGGTAGGAAGAAGTGAGAACTTATTAACTCCTACCTCCTAAGCACATGAAAACTTTACAGTCCTACCATCAAAGAAAAAAATAAAAATAAAAAATCAAAGTCAAAGTGGCAGTCAACAGTTACTAATATTGACATATACATTTTCCCTTATTATGCTGGTTTGTCTTTCCAAACCCTTACACCAAATTGTTATCTTCAATGCACACATTATTGCTTTCTCTCACCCATATGTCTATATCTGTTGAAAATGACCTCCTTGTATTTTATTTTGAATTGTATTAAACTATTGCTTTGTTTCAAATATTCATTTAACTTGTTCCATAACTTTACACCTTTAATTGAAATACAGAAGCTTTTTCTTGTTGTTCGCAAACTGCGGATCTTTAAGTTTGAGAGACCCCTTAAGTTATAACCCCCCTTCTCTTTCAGAAAACATGCTCTGTATGTGCTCAGGTAGCAACTTTTTAGATACTTTGAACATAAATTGAGCCATTTTAAATTCTACAAGCTCGTCAAATTTGAGAATTCTGGATTTTATGAACAGTGGGTTTGTGTGCTCATAATAACCAACATTACGGATAATTCTAATGGCTCGTTTCTGTAGGATGGTTACCGGATGGAAAGAGCTCTTGTAAGTAACTCCCCATTGAGATCATGATCTAAACAAATTACAGTATATCAGACATGCACCGATGAGGGTTTTGTGGCTTTTCTCCAATTTCTAGTTTTGTGGTAAACTTTGATTTACTGATACTGACTCTAGCTGATTTCTGTTTCTCTTTTGGAACTTTAACAGTAGAAGACATATAAACAGTTAAAAACAAAAAAAGATGTTTTATTGGCATTGTGCATGAGCGGGCAATAATTATTTCAATCAGCAGCAGGCTGACGTCACTTCCTCCTCTGTGCTATAGCAGTATTGGAAAGCATGGTTTTATAAGTTTGGAATTTTGACCTGTCATTAGCATCTGATATTGGTGTTTGCTCAGCCAGCATAACTAAAACATGGCTAACACAATGCATGCGTCTATTCCCTGGAGAATGTAGATCCTTATGTAAACTTCCACAAGACACGTCCTGAGGGCCACAGCCGCTGCTCTGCCCAATGCTTTTACAGGACACTTTGATCAAACGGGAAACTTGTGTGGGACCTTTGTAAATATGATCGTTCTAGCTCCTAATGTAAAGGAATTGGCAAACTCACAAAAAAAGTGGAAACCAGTATATTCATATTTGTGTGTTGGGTTGTGGGTTTGTGTTTTTTGTCCAGATTCAAAGTGTCAACCAGTTCCTTTTCCCCACAGTTGTTCCTGGTATGGAGAAGCTCCCTGTGATTTAGCTCTAAACCTCCCACTTTACGGATTTTATAGCTTGGTCCTTCTCTAAGTGGTTTGCTTGTTTCTTGTGAGGAAATGGATCATTACAGTCTGTTCAAAAAAGAAAAAAAAATGTGGAAATACTTAACTCTCTGCATTCACAGTGTGGGAACAGTTGAAGCACTGATGGGATGCAGCTTCAAAAGTGTAATTTTTTAAGTTTTGCATTTGTATCTGGAGCTTGTTTACTCAGTTTTAGTTAAGGGTGCCTTACAGAACTGTTCATACTCCTTGAACTCATGTTTTGACATGTTTCAACCATAAACTTCACCTTATTTTTGTTGGTTTCTTTTGATCGACCTACACAAAGTGGTGTGTAAAAATGGAGAAAGAGAGAAAAGAATCCCCCTCATCTTATCTAGCTTTTCACATCTGGAGACAGAAAGTCTTTGGAAAAAGTTAAAAAATTAAAGAGTTCTCAATACTGTTTTAACGGATTATACTGTATATTCTTCGTGGTTAGGAGATTAATTGACAATCTGTAAGTGTGATTGCACCACTTCCTTTGCACGGGTCAAGACAGTCAAATGAGGTAAAGCCTCTTGTTTCAACTTGATGCGTCACTTTAGCTGCGAGAACCCCAAGCGTTCTCATTCTGACTTGTATTCACAGGATGTCAGCTAATACTTGGTTTCATCAACTTTGTGATAAATACGGAGTTTGGGGAACATTTGTGGAAAGAGGAACAAAGAAGTCATTCCTCCTTTGTTCACTCCTTCTCTCCATCCAGCGCTTGGCAAAAAATTCCTGGAATTTCCTCATTATGCTGGTGGAAAGCGAAAACGGGCAAGCCAAGACTGGGCATTGTCTGTGTTTGGGAAGGGGCAATTAGCCGCTTAACAAACACTGAAGCACACTGACAGGGTGGCTTTCACTGATATTTTCTTTTCTGTCTGACTTAATCTTGTTTTTAGGTATTTAACTAAATTGAATTTAACTGGGGGGTGAGGGGAAACACATTATATCAAAGGGTACAGAGTAGTGTGCAGTCTATAGCTTTCTGCTGGGAAACCTAACCTTTCCCTCTGGATCAGCGTGTTTGAAGTGGGGGAGTCCCTGCAAGCCAAGGTCCAAGAGCACTGCCATGGCAACTGCTGTGGTCCTGAACTCAGCCTCACAAAGCACACACAAACACACACACACACACTTGCTCCTATTGTAACCTTTTACACACAGTCACTTTTATTACACACACTTTGTTCATTCCGAGTGCGGCCTTTAAAAATAATCGCTTCCTGTCAGGTCGCCTGCTTGTTTTCACAAAGGTGAAGCTGACACATTGGGAAATGAGATTAAAACAACCATCTATCTCTCACCTTGTGCCGGCAGCAGCAGCAGCAGCGAGATGCAGTGGCTGGAAGAACGAGCGGAGCTGAGCAGCAGATGGATCTGGCTGCAGCTCCGTATGTCCGAACTGGACGGGAGAATAGAGCAACTGGTGGAGCTGCACAAGCACATACGCTCCACCAAGGTATGATGGAAGTTAGAGATGCGCAGAGAAATCAGCTGGTTAACAAAATAGGGTGGTAGTCAGCTTGATCAGCCCCAACCAGCAATGAACTCAAAAGTTTGACCTTTTTACGAAAACCTAAACCAAAAGTCTTTGGGTGTGAATGGAGCTCCTAATGGGAAAACACTGACAGGTGGTTATGTTTTGTACCAGTGAAGTGTTTAAAACTGAAGCTTAGAGATTGAAAAAACTATATTGAGGTTGTACTCAGTACACCCATGTCTGTGGGTCAGTCAGTCTGTGCGAAAGCAAGAGCCTGAGACTTTGAGCAGCTAATAGGAAGGTCAACATGTTACAGCAAAATTGTTCTTATTTTTTAATCCTTTTCATTTTGTTTTTATTTAAAAAATGTAAATTTAGCTTTATAGCAACATGACGTCTCTCCTTTTGTTATATATATAATTAGTGTCCCTGGAGGCAGGGGTTAAAAATAAACTCTTATATCCTCTAATATTATTATTTGAGAAAATTCTGAACTAAATCACACTCAACAGGTTGAGTCTTTTCTAAAACCTAAAAACAGAAATCGACCACACAATTCTGATTGTTGCGTCCATGTGCTGTGGATTTGTAGAAATGTTTTTATTTCAATCAGTAAGTAAAACATAGGATACCGTATAAGATCTGTCTTTTTGCATCCGTGCTCTTCTGTGTGCGCTTTAGGGCCGGGTGGTTCTTGCGCAATCCCAGCCGCTGACCGACAGGCAGATTCAGCAGACCCTGATGAGAGAAATGGCCGGCCTCTCCTGCACAGCCTCAGACGCCGATGCGGAGCCCTGCAGTCCCACGCGCCTCCTGTACAACATCGAGAGACAGGTACGGTGGCTGAGTGCTTTCTTGACTGGCACGTTGTGTTCCGGCGTCAGCCTGTGAGGATTTGACTCATCACTTACACAGTGCTCGCTGTTCGACCCGTGCGCTGTTATGGTAAATTAGTAGCTGCAGGTGGAGGGAATAAATTGCTTCTTCTTGATGATGTCAGGTGGTTCTAATTATCCCAGGAGGGAGGAAGAGCGTGTTAATTGTTATAGCGGCTGAGGCAGATGTAGAATTGCATATTAATATATAACACGGTATGCATTCCCAGTCTTAATGGAATTTGAAGTTGAGTGTAATCTTGATGTTGAATGTTCACTAAAGTGAAATACATCCATGCTTATGGACACATCACAGAGGAGCATCATTTGCGGGTGATTCCTTAGTATTTTCTCTTTTGTATTTTCTGTTGAATGAAACCTGCAGGAGGTAACGTTTATAAATAATATATGTATTTTA
The DNA here is from genome assembly GCA_033032245.1 of Poecilia picta. Classification (NCBI taxonomy): domain Eukaryota; kingdom Metazoa; phylum Chordata; class Actinopteri; order Cyprinodontiformes; family Poeciliidae; genus Poecilia; species Poecilia picta. The sequence goes on along the minus strand of CM065354.1, from coordinate 34,571,352 downwards.
ACATATTTGTTAAATATTTCCCTATGTCATGACAGAGAAAGATAAAATGTGAATAAATGAAGTTTGCATATATATGCAGAAATAACCAATCAGAGCCAGGAGGTGGGTCTTACCACTGTCAATCAGCCTAATGTACATGCTGCTCTCAACCTCCCCCCTGCCCTTTGCTATGCTGCATCTCCTTCAATACAGAGTTACCTGCTGTGAATGCTCAGACTAGTTGAGCTCATTTTTTTTCATAGATTATTTGTCTCATGCTACATTGTCATGACATAGTGAACCTTTTTTTTTTAAAGTAAAAAAAACTCCACACTTTTATAAAGCTACCTTCTGCAGCTTTAATAGTCTTCTGGCAGCACAGGCTTTAATGTCAGCAGTTTCTAGTGATATGAACTACAATACAGGTTTGCAAGCAGTTGGATAAAGCCTCACTTTCATTTTGTTTCTGGGTTAACTTTATTTCTGTGTTTTCTTCTCTGCAGAGTGCCCAGCTCAGCCAGATTGTAAACAATCTGATGCTTCCCCTGAGTTTTTCACCTCTCTCTAAACAGCCTTCAAAGGAAAGGGGAGCCTTCACAAGGTGTGTAGAATACCTGTTCTTATTGGGCTGCTCCTCAGTTGCAGTTAATGGATACCCCATTCTTCAGATCACCTTGTAAACACTTTGAGAAAATCTGCCTGACCATTGTCTGTTTTGACAGCTGCATATTCATCCTGCTTCAGCCTCATGCTCTGGGTGGAGGTTAGAGTTTGGGTGGAGTTCGTTACCACAGCTCTGGGGCGTATTTTTGGTTATATTTGATATCTTAGGTTACAGTGGTTGCTCTGTTGCATTCTAACATGACATGACATGTTAATCAACCAACAAAGGTAAAACTGGCTTAATTTGAGAGACATTATTCAGATTATTTTTTGGTTTTGTTTTAAAACCCCAGACCACCCAGATTATTCGTGAGTCTGTTGGAGCTTTGATTTTACAGAGGAGGCCTTACAGCCAAAAAATGTTGTACACATTTTTAAAAATGAATGTTTAAAATGCATCAATAGATTTTTTTTTTCATTTCATTTCAAGTCATTTGCAAGTCTTTCGATATAGTTTGGGGACAAATAGGAAGAAAAAAAATCCAAGACAGAAGTCACGTGTTTTGCTGGCAACATTCAGAGCCGTGGAAGTTATGTCAACACTGTTACAGCGGGATAATGTCTCAGAAGAAAAGTTCAGAGCGCAACATGAAAACAACAAACGGCTACAGTACAAACTGGAAAGAATACAGAATGTTGCTTTTTTTCCTTTCATGTTAGAACTTTCTATCTGACATGGAGAATAAAGGACTTTAAAAGTTGGAAAATAGGGTTAGAAATATAATCCTATACTTGCAAATCTGTTTACCGTCTAGAAAATAAAAGAAATGCCACAGGTAGCTTCAGATGCTAATTGCACGAAAAGGACTAATTGCAAATCCTTGTTATGTCTCTATTTTTTGCGCACATAATGTAACTTCACTTCAGCTCCTGAATAATTTTTGTTTTGCAGCAGAAAGGTTCATTAATTTAAATTATGTTATGGGATGTGATATGGGATGGGATATGTTATGTGGCATGTTTGACTGCTTTGCTGCCCTTTTACAACACAGCGTTGACAGCAGAACATTTTTTTTTCAAGCTTGATGTCTGTTGTGCCCCAGACGTCCCCTTCTTTTGTCTCGGCTCTTTTTCTGACAACAATTCAAATAGAGCCATAAAAAGATGACTCATTTTTTAGTCCAAAAAATATATATAAATACAATTAGGTTTACATTAAAGACCACAGCAGCACTAACTGTTTCAGTAAAGGCATAGATGAAAAAAAAATCTCTGTATGTGCAATTATTCAATATAGTTATGAGCATTAGAACCCAACCTAATTGGAGCATTTCTACTAAAACATAGCTCACTTTACTCACAAGGACTTAATTATAAAAGGACATTAGGTATAAATTACCATGCATGGTGAAACACATGATGTATCTTATCTTAACATTTATATCTATTTAGAACAAAACTGAAATTCAGAAGCAGATGGTTGATAAGCTTCTTCTGGACAATTTTTCAAAACTGTTTTTTTTACATCTTAGGATTTCTCTGACTTTTGTATGAACTTCCAGGCCCGCCCCTTCCTTGAACAAAAACCAGCTGTGCGGTTTTCCACTTGTGAATGATCTTTCTCGCTGTGTAGGAATGTAGGCCAGGCTGTTTGGAAATGGCATTATAAAACTAACCTAATGGTGACCAAGAGCTGCAAAATATGATCGCCCTGCTTAATGCATTGTTATATGCCCCATTCTTTCAGATTGTTAAACCGTGGAAGCTTTTGCTTTCCTAAAAATATTGACCTGTTCATGATTAGTTAATCATTGCCACAAATTAACTGCCTGTTGACAGGGTTGCCAAATTAAAAAAAAAAAAAAAGTATAACATTTTAGGATAAAATGTTTGAAAAATCAAATACGAGTTGTGATTATTACTAAAACCTTTGAAGTGGAGACGTGTCTTCTTTCTTTTTACTCTGTATTCACAAACAGCTACTCAAAAGCCAACATTGCACAGCTGCTCAATCAGCATTAATAATTACAGAGGCAACTCCAGCACATGCACAGATCCAACATGCCTGACATGGCAAGAAGCAGTGGAAACAGAAGGAAAAGCACCGTGTGGCTGCACAGTCAGGATTTCAAGTCTTAATCTAATGTTGCAGATCAAACAGTTTTAATCACAGAGTCTTAAATCTATTGTAATTTGCTGACGCCTGCATGCTTGCGGTGGTGCTATAATCCCCAGCTCAGTAGTTTTTCTGACTTGGCTGAGGGAAATATTTTAAATGTCAGTTCTGTGCTGCTTTTCTGTTATTTAATGGGCCATAACTTTGGGTAAGAAAAGCAGTGAAAGATTTTTCTTTTTCTCCAGCCCGACATGAATAATGTCTTCTGGTCTTTTTCCTCTCATTCTCATCAAGATAAAAAGCATGTGTTAGTTGAATGCTCAGAATTATTATTATTATTATTGGTTTTAGTTCATAATCATGAGGCATAATAAATATGCAACAGTGGCAATATGTTTGATTTGTTAGCAATAATCACATGTTGCACATCAAAGAATTCAATCAGTGACTTTTAGGCGTACAGTATTCTTCCAGTACTTATTCAAAGATTTACTTTAAATTCTTTTAGGGAAATAGGCAAAATATTTATTTTTTGATGTTCTAATATTTATTGTCCAGGTTATGACTTTTTACAATCGAAGCAACGAAACAGCTTTGTCTAGTCTGACTGCATAGTTGCCTTTTTTACACCTCACTGTGAGTGCCTTGTGTTTATTAATTGAAAAATAACAAAAGGATATATATATATAAGTATATATATATTATTACCAGTGATGCACATCTGTTCTGACAGCAGATTGAAAAAAACGGCTTGTTTTAGTGAATGAGTCACAACTGTGGCATCTTCATGATTTCATCTGATCTCATTCCTGCAGTACTCCTGGAGGAGACGATGTTTTTCTAACTGGGAGCGCTAAGGGAAGGAGGCTGAAAGGCAGAAGGCCCTTCAGAGTCGATGCATCGTGCGTGTGCGCCCGCACCCGGCCCATGGTCTCTTGCCACAAACGCAGATTGTTCTCCGTCACCTCTTGCTACACCACCAGTTCACCGGTACGCCCAATGGGGGCTCCTCTTTTTCTTGGTCTGTCCTGCTGCAGATGTATCGCACGCATATGCATCCTCCTAGTATCTGTCTCCATGTTCGCTACGTGAAAGCTAATGACTTGTGTGGAAAAACTGTACTCTTATCTACTTGCCAACAGAATGAGGTAAAATCTATTTTTCCCTCCTTTTGTTTTATTTTTGTTCCAGAAATCAAGAAAGCTCGTATCTACTCACTTCCCCGCGTGTCACTCTTGTGATTCTGTTTGTTTGTGCTCAAAACCTGACTGCAGCTGCAGGTCGAGACTTCATCCTTTGGTGCCTTTTTCCTCCGGTAAGACTTCCAATTAAATTTTTTTGTTTCCCCATATGGAAATAATTCAGAATTGTATTCATTTTACCATTCATCCGTTCTATAAGGTTATCTTCAAGGTGTAAAATCGTAATTTCTGTGAAGTATGTACCACTTTTGATTCGCCCCGTTTTACATCAGTTTGCTCGACCATCTTGGTAGCAAAGTTTAGTGTTCTATGTGTAGTACGTAAAGAGTCTTTATAGGTCTGGTATTATATATTGGTTGAATAACTCAATTATTTGAACATCTGGAGCCAATTCAAGCATTCTGCATTCTTACATAACATAAATTAGGTTAAGCAATGTAATTATTGAACCGCAGTTCTGATAGTGGTGGAATGTTTCATTGTATAGTAGCTGAGATCACATGACCTTTGCCACAGTGTCAGATCCGTCTGAAGGTAATGTTTAGATGTTGTTTACCCAAACCTGCATGTCTTCCAACACTGAAAAGTAATATGAACGTTGCAGCTGTATGATTTAGACCTGTTTGATGTAGCAGATTTGCAGATTTTGATCATGGTGTGCCTCGTCTTCTCAAAGTTGTAGCCTATTCAAAAATAGCTTCTTTTTTTTTCTTTTTTTCTTGGTCTATTGAGTATCTTTGGTTCCTGTGACTGTATTACGTTTTACCAAGTTCTTAAAGATTGTATTCTCTCCTCTCAGGCATTATTACAAGCCATCATTTTCAGAAATTCAAAGCCAGAGAAGAATGGGTTCAGAGACCATTAATTATCAATTCTAGACTGTCCAACCCACCAAACTATGGGAGAGTCAGCTCTACACCAAGGCACAAGAGTAAGGTCCTTCTGAAGGAACTGTGCTCACATCACAGTTTGTTCCCTGTTTTATCTGTTGACTCAAAAATCTTTTATCCTGTTTTACTTTGACACTGAGAGAAAAAAACTAACAAAAAAACCCAATTTTCTTTAAAATGACAACGTGATCAGGACAAACTATTACCTGAAATCTACTGTACAGACGTCAGGTATCTAAAGAATTAGCTGCCTTGCCACACTTATTTGCACGTGGAACAACTCTTACAAAATAAATAATGAGCTGACTGGCTGCTGGAAAGATGAGCAGATGTGCTTGTTGTCACTGTTTTCTTGCTTTCACAATGTTTGCTTCGAAAGACCAATTTGCAGCCGATATTGCTCTAAATAAAAATAACCTCACAAGTCAACAAATTGCTGTCGATCTGTTGACAGCAATATACTAATTGATTCTAAAAAAAAATATTAATTTGGGACTATTCAAAACAAATCAAAAAACCAAATAGATCTACCTTGTATCGAGAAATATTGTGAATGTGCTTTGAACAAACATAATCCAAGGTCTAAAATGTCTCTAAATAATGAATATGACCTAATAGTAATAACTTGATATTTCAACTTGGACCTGTCTCAGCTCCACCCTTGTTTTTATTCATGTCAGATGTCCCAGTGGACCTGCATGAAATTGTGTGACATATCACCAGTGTTCGAATATATTTATGTGCTTCTGTAGTTTCTATAAATTAGGATTTTATTTCTGCTTTTACTTCCTAAGATCACCATGAGATTTTAATATTGCCATGGTTGGTTTTAGTGTATAGTGGAGCAATAAAGACAGGACAAAACGGAGATGAAAGAGTGCAACTAGTAGGCACAAAGGAACCTGATTGAATATGCAGTAGATAAAAACGTCACATGGACAGCTCACAAATGATTTTATGTCGGTTTTAATGATCCTATTCTCTTTAGTCAATAGCAGCGGAAGGCAGTCTGTCAATGGTAAATTACCCAAAATTACAGCCCGACATAAATATACCGTTATCTTAGCTGAAATTGAATAGGATCATTTGAAACTTCCGATCAATTCCTTCAGCTCATTATGGACTAATGCTTTAGAAAATCTTGACTAAATACATATGAATGCATAGAGCAGAGTGAAATGATCAAAGATGGGAACTAACTTCACCGCAATTTGCCTATAGAGTTGTACTAGAACCATGTTAATGAAAAATCACAGTACAATTTGTTCTTTTAAGAAAAGTTGGTAACATTTTATTTACTGTATATGAATAAGACTGACATAACTCATGTCGTGAACATGAATAAGCCTTCATGAATATGTATGACTGTTGTCATAGAGCGTCATTCGGTTAATTATGACCCTTTTAATACAAAGTTGACATTATTCAAAATGTCTTTGTCATGACAACTTTACATTAACTAAGAAATCATTACTGATATAAATTTGTTGTAAAAGTATTACTGATTGCACTTTAAAAATTAGGTAACTTTATGTTATTAAAGGTAAAGTTTAATCGGTAACGATTTGTTGGTTAATGTCAAGTTATCATAACAAAGACATCTTGAATAATGTCAACTTTGTATTAAAAGTGTCATAATTTACCGAATGACGCTTTATGACAACAGTCATAAATATTCATGAAGGCTTATTCATGTTAATGACAGGAGTTGTGTCATGTTTATGACAGTGTCATGACAGTCTTATTCACCACCTTCAAATAAAGTGTTACCAAAAAGTTTCACTCTAAGTGTAGGATCCAAGGCAATTTAGAATGGACCATGTAGTTTGCATACCATCCATTAATATACCATCTTGGCCTCTAAAACCGCGAAGAAATATCTTAAGGAGCCCAAACAAAGATTATTAAACTGCTAAGAAGACATTCACATTCTTAAGCCATTATCACTTTATGAGTTCAAACAATTATCTTGTTATCACAAGACAACAACTTTTATTTTCCAGAGATCATTTTCTAATTATCTCAGAGATAACAACTCAACAGTATTTATGGCTCTTTTGTTCCAGCTGAGTGTAAAAGGGCTTCTAAAAAAATTTAAATCCTTACACAATCGCTATAGTGGGGTAAATGTAGGTAACATATGAAAATCTGGTGTTGTGATCAGAAAAAATGAATCTAAAAAGTGATTTGTTGCCGATCTAAAAAAAATGTACTAGAAGAGTAACATGAAAACCACATTGCACGTCTAATTTATGCCATGTGTGCGCACTTCTAGGTAGGAAATGCAAGCAAAATGTGCGGCGTCAGAAAAGGGGAGTTTTGACTCTGTCACCAATCAGGTCGCCAGGATCTGCTTGGAGTCATTGCAGACGATCCAATAAGAGAAAAAGAAAGAGAGGACGGCGGTGCAGGCTGACTAAAGGTGGGTTTCAGTTTCATTCAGTATGTCTTCCATTGCTGCTTACTCTATAACTGGATGAACTGATAAAGTTCCCACATTTAGATAAAGTTGGGTATTGCTGTATTTAAACCACAATGTCTAACGTGATTTAAGGCTGTGCAGTTTTAAAAATAAAACAAGAATTACTCCCGCTGAAACAAAAACAATTTAAAATAATATTCTGATTTCTCAGGTTTTAAGCATGTGATCTTGCCTGTAACAATTAGTGAATTTAGTGAAGTATATAACACTCCTTTTCACTTTTAAGTTAGAAAAGGAGGATTTTGAAAAATGTGTTCAAAGAATTTGTGACATAAAATTAGCTCATGGCTATACATTGTTGATCATTTAGCATCTACGATACTTGGTTATATTTTTTACCACATTTTTAAGGTGTGAGCTTCTCTGTTATCTGCAGCCATGTCCTTGATATAGTCTCACTCTCAGAGTGTGTGTTATATGTTTTTCTCTAGATGATCAGGATGTCCTGTACCAGCTGTGTGATCTTGGAGACAGTTCAAATGACATGCTGGAGGTGAACTATGGGCAGTTCAGGCTCAGCCGGGGCTCACGGGTAACATACTCAATATCATTCAATTGTGTGTCAATCTGTAAGTAAGTAAGTGACGAAAGTCTTATCTACTGGCTACCAACAAGTGTTAGGAAAGCAAAATTCATACTTACATAAGTTTCTTCTTGAATGCAACAAACTTTTCCTTTCTTTTTTTTATTTTTAGTTAAACCTATCAAACTACTAAACTTCTGTGAGTTGGAATGGAGCAGAAGTTAATGATTCCCCCCTCTAATGTTTTTCTTTGTGTATTTGTTATTTCTTATGGGACATGATGTCACATGGCTTTAAATTAACCTAAATTATTTTATACAAGCACAAAATTAAAATGTTGAGCATAAACTCACAGATACACATACATAGTGTGAACACGATAAATCACAGTAAATGAAAAGTCTTCATTGTGGACCTCAGGTCACCTTTATTTTGGATCCTCTTACTCTGTAAAAACTGATGGGTGCTGATCCAGTTAGCATTGGGTACGTGCTGAAAGATTATAGATATCCTCTTTTCTTTTCCAATGCCATACTTCAAGTCTGAAAGGAAAGCAAGTGCAAAAGCAAATGTTTAAGAGAAAATTACAACTGAAGTGAAAGACAAGAAGAAGCACAAAGTCAATCACTTCATTATCAGTATCAAAGCAACTGTTCTTTATTTAATGCCCCACTTCTTCATTTCATAAAGAGTCTAAATACTCTTTTTTTTCCTGAAGGTCCTGGTTTTTATTATGCAGCAAGTCAATTATAGAGATTTTTTTTCCATATCGCTGCCTAAAAGCCATGTTATTTGTGGTTGCGGCATACTTATGTTTCTAATTCTTCTGCTGATTCATATCTACATGACGTGGTGGATACAGTTCATCGAATGGGACTTTCCGATGAATAATTGCCCTGTTTTCGAAAACATGCAGGTTTATGTCAGATGAAATAATTGCAAACGCCGTGCGGGACGTTGTTATCTTCACACACAAAAGAGCTAACAAATAGAAACGCTAACCCACTGTAATATGTAAATATTAGTAAATATTAGCCATAGTGTTTATGCAATAACATATTTTGCTTCTTTTTAGGGCTTCCTTCGCAAACACCACAGAGGCCGAGTGTACAACATCGATGACATTGTCTTTCCTGTCATTCCTCCTCTTTCTAAAGTGGAAAAACTGCAGTACAAAGATATCCTGACGCCGAGGTAAACAACCCGAGCGCAGTCCAAGGAGTTTAAAGCAAGTTCAGTTTAAACCTAGTGTTCATTTTACTGATCGTGGTGACTTGGAGTTATCTGAAGAGACGCACTTAAGTTTCTTTTTCCACCGTTCAGAAAATGTAGAATTAATCTAAAATAATAGATCTTATAAATTAAAGCAATAATGAGCAGTCTCCACTTTTTATTTAGGTGGCGGGTGGTCGACATCCAGGGTTTGACTCCTAAAATGGGAGAAGAGAACCAGAAGGTAAAGTTCCGTCTTCCTGGTAAACATACGGATGGTATTCTTGATTTCACCTTCCAGTGTGTGTTCTGTGTCGTGTGCAGATTGAGGATCTCTGTGACGAAGCCTTTGCCCGGAGGCACCAGGCTCTGGAGCAGAAGGAGAAGCGCCGCTGGACATCCTGGGAAAAGAGGAAGTACTGGAGACGTTCGACAAGGTGGCTGCACACAAAGGGACCCGCGTACAAATCTTTATGTAAAAACAATCCGCGTAGAGAATTGTTCTTCTTGTGGACGGCTTACGTTTTTCTTTTCTCTCTCTCTCTCTCTCTCCACTCTTCAGATCTGGCAGCAGGCTGTCGAGCAGCGGGGGCGGGATGTGCACATCGGGAGACGAGAGCTCAGTGGAGTGGGGTTGTGCTCAGCTGGATTCTGATGAGCAGCCGCGGGTGGAGGAGTGGCTGGTACGATCTCAAACTTCTGGTCCTGAAACGACGAACCTTCAACGAAAGTGGAGAATATAACATTATTCCACTGGCGAAAGAAAAATCTCTAACTGTATATTCTGTTGTTTTTTGTTTTTTTAAGTGGTTGAGACAAATTCTTGTTTCCTTTCGGCCACTAATTTGTATTTGTTTTTGTCCTCACAGTTAAATCGCTTATTATGCCCTTTATTCATTTCCAGGATTCATCAGTGAGCGGAGCAAACCTGTCCTGCTGTCGGACAAACAAATTACTGATATTTTGAATAAGGCTGCAGTCAGTTTGTTTTTAAACTCCTGTTTTCTTTTTAACGCTCAACATTACTTGAAATGTGTTTTCTATAATATCCATATCAATGATAAGATGTTATTTACCCTTTGGCTCAGGACAGGAATATAAATCAGCAGTAATGAGTCTAATATCCTCAGCCTTTTCCAGACAGGCTTAGGCGAGCTGTGAAGCCTCGATGGCTTCTTGAGAGTCTCTGCAGATACTTGTCTCCACTTGTTTCCCCTGATCCTGCTTTGATTGTAGGACTCTCTTCTCCTTTGCTGTGATTCGAGAGGAAACAAGCCGCTACTTATCCAGTCTTTTCTAATCAACTTTTCTCATCACCACAGCTCTGCCTCATGCACTTCAGCACCCAAACAAACCACGATTAACGCTGAAACCCCCGAGCTCCACCGAAACCAAGCAGACGTCAAAGAGTGAATTAAGCGAGAGGACCTGTCTGGAGAAGAAGTTTAGGGGATTTATTTTGAAAGAAACGGCAGTGTGTCACACCCGGTTTATTGCATTTGATCAATCGTACGGAAGCGATTTGTGGTTGTCGGCAAGCAGACAAAAAAAAAAAACCCACATTATTTGCTCTTGTTTCCTGCAGCCTCAGGCACCTTGGGAGTCCCGAGTGTTTCCTCTGGATGAGCGTGAGGAAGCGACTCTGCTATCTGATGAAGTGAAAATCCCTTCAGAGTGGACAGAATCCAGCTGCCTTTCCCTGTCTTCAAAGCCTTCCAACTCCCAACTGTCCCCAACTCAGTCAGCCTGCACTACTCTGCCCTCTTGTGGAGAGGTCAAGAGCTGTGCACCCAGCGTAGCTGAGTTTACGGCGATGACGTCTTCATATGTTAAGCAAGGTGACATTTTATATTATTATACATTTGTACTTGAATATAAAACTTACAGTTTGATTATTTACAGATATTTCTGCCGTAGGGTATTTTACGTTACAGATGTTGTAATTGGCGTTAGATAATGTCATTTGAATCTATAAAAAGAAAAGTAATTTCATAGAACAGCAGAAACATAGAATTGATTATAGAAAAACAACAACACACACTGTTTTTTAACCAGTTCACTTTTTGAGTATTTCCTTTTTTTCCCCCCCCCAGCTCTCCTTACATCAGGGACCACAAGCCAAAACAAGTCCACAGGAAACCTTTGCAGGGATACTGGACACAGTCAATGCTAATTTTTCATTCAGTGTATTGATCTGAGTACTTTGATGCGAATGCCATTTTGTATTGTGAGATGTGCCACAGCAGTTTTAACTGACATCTGCGGCTCTTGCTGCAGTTTTGGGTTTTAATGTAAATGTGGGAGCTGTCTGTGTTGTGATGTAGAGCAGCAGTTTACAGTTGTCACACGCCTATTTATTCTCAAAGATGTCTCTTAAAAACGCACAGATTTAAAGACCCAAGTAGATACGTTTATTTATATAATCTGATTGTTTGATTGTTTTTACATGTTTTTTTTAAATTTTCATATGTGCTGTAATTCTTGCAAATGTTTTTTTTTTAAATGAAATCAGTAAATATTGATATTAGTAAACATTGTGGGTTTAATGTTTTATTACATGATTCATGTGCTTGTTTCTTTTCTGGTTCTCAGAGGTTGCTCAAAAATTTATAAGCACAACAGATGCTTTTCTTTGTTTAAAGAGCAATAATAAAACAATCTCATTATTGTTAATGACAACCTGGAACAGTATGGAATTTGACTTGAGCACTTTGCAGGTTTTAATATGGGAAAAAGAAGATGGAGTGTGGAAAAATATGCATACTAATTCCCTGGCATCTGTGAAACATCTGCATCTCTAAAAATAAGTTGCTTCAATCAGCTTACTTTTATGTTGTTGTTTTTTTACGAAGAAGATGGACGTTGATCATCCATCTGTTCATTATTTAATCCATCAGCTAATTTGCCCATGTGACTGTTGACCATGTCTGACCGTTCTTCCACCAACCCATCGTCATCTGAAAATATATGACTGAACAAATGCAGTATGTACATAAAAAAAAAACATTCTGCAATGAGTCTATCCAAATATACATTTTTCATTGTTCTATACCTGAAAATGATGTAGGGCCAAAACATATTTTCTAATAAAATTAAATTGGGGAAAATAATCCACAATTATAGAATATAGTAGAATATGTCACTTCCTATTGCCGTATTCTAGATCTAATAAAAACAATCTGTTAGTTTTTATTGGATCTCCACTGTAATTACACATTACAGGAAACATCAACTGTTTACAAAGGTCTGATCTACTTTTTTCCATGTATTTATATGAAGTATGCTACCAACATTTAAAATATGTTTCAATTTATTGCATAAAAGCTAATAGTTGCATCAAATACTGTGAGTTCATGTAGTGCTAAGATATAACTAACATGTATCAAAGTCACTGCTCTTTGGGCCACAGTTGGAGTGAAGCAGCTTGTGCTCCAGTCTTGAATGCATAATGCCCACTTATAATTTCCTTGACAACCAATGAGAGGCCAGATGTGCAGATGGCTGAGGTCACCCCTCTAACTTCAATTAATTTATGTATCCAACTTCATACCAAGGACTTGGTACATGACCTTAGAAGTCATAAACTCAGTTTCATCTAAGTATTTTTTTAGTAATGCAGACATGGCTGATTCCTGGTTTGTGCATGTGGATCTGGTCAAATGTCAATGTCTAGTCTAGTGCTAACTTGTGTTAGGAGTTATGATTGACAGAACATGTCTTGTGATGAAAGGTTAAAAAGACCAAGGTTTTACATCTTAAGTTCATCTTGTCTCTATGTAAAATAAATCACCCAATTAGTCACAAATAAAAAGCAAAGAGAACAACTCCTGAGGCAAAACAAGATAAATCTAATAACATGCATGTTAACCTTATTGGATATACGAGTATTTAGCTTATTTGACCTAACTAAAAAAACACACCAGTAACTGTGTTAATGATTTAAGATTTAATAATAATAATAATAATGTTAAAAATAGGCTCAGCCTCTTTTTTACTACGTTTATGTATTTTTATAGTTACACACTAGAGGGCGTCCTTCTATCAAAGTTTGAAAAAGTAGCTCACCATTTGCCATGGACTTGCATCACATCTGAAAGTCAAGATATTTTTTGTTGCGCCTCTAAGTCACCATGTTTATAGTAAAAATTGCATCAGAATAGTTTTGGATTCCTGTGTCAAAATAATATTATAAAGCAATAAAGAAAGAACGGTCAATAAAATGTCTGCTTTCGTTGTTTTTTTTTTAACGGTGCACAAAATGCATTACTTCAATGTTTTAATGTAATACAGGGCTCAATTAAGGTATATTTTTCAATTTTTTTTTAAAAAAATGTTATATGCCGTAAAAAAAAAGTCTCAACCATCATCATCATTAAATTTCTTAAGCCAAACAGCTACACTTCAGTTGCCTTTTCCCCCCATTATCAACGACGCTATGACGCACCTGCCGAAAAGAAGTGCCACTTTTTATGGCCATAAAAATGTTTACGGTGACTCTCAGCATTGTCACATTTTATTGGTGCATGGAGCTGAATCGGCAGGCGGTGATAGCTGTCTTTAATTTTCACAAAAATGTCACTATTTACTCTCTGTTTTCCCCCTCATACTACCGAAAACGAATGAAAATGCGGACATATTTTGATTCAACCACTATGGTAGTTTCTAGCAAGAATGGCTCCTCCAGAGCACCGTAGTAACCGGTATAAACAGGAACCGGCACGCCTAGTTCCGGTATTACGGTAACTGAAAGGCTGCGGTGCCTCTGTGTCGGACAGACCGGTGTTTTACTGGAAGACGCCGAGCCGAACAGGTAAACATTTTACACTTCTTTTACTCATTACCAGCGTTGTAATGCAGCAGAAAACACAATGTGTAACTCAATTAAAAAGCCTAAGACATTGACATTGAGGCAATCTTACCATCTGACAATAAGGAATGTTTTAAGGAGCTCAACCTTTTTGATGAGGGGGGGGGGGGGATGACTGGGGGGGTGAGGCATTGTTCGTGCATGACAGAACTGGATCTCGGTTCTTGTGAGTGTATGTGTGGTGGTTCTGTGGTGCCACTCAGCTTTTAAAGGGACGAATCTGCGGCTTTAATCGATGTGAAATCACTGCTGAGCAACAGATCTAGAAACCCAGATTCTGAGGTGGGAGAGACCTGCTGATTGACCTAATTGTCCCGTGTCTTATTGGTCCAATTATACGCACTGTTTCTATGTGAGGAAATTAAATGATTTAAAAAAAAAAATGTCTGCATTGGGCTTGGAAAGGCTTCACCTACTGCGGTGCCTGCAGGAACTTGGCTGGCTGCGGTGCCACTGAATGGCCATCAGGCTCCAGAGATTATATAGCAGATTATAAACATACAGCAGAGAATGAATATGGATGTTAAAAATCAAGTGCTTAAATATAGTTGCTTGCTGTAATTTTATTTTTCTAATGACAGAGAAGAGAGAAAGAGAGAGAGAGAGAGAGAGCTGCAAAACCCAGTGCTGAGTCATATTGGCGTGTCCCACTGATTGATCACACATCCCAATAATCTGCATTTCTGCTATTGATATTTCCCATCCCATGTAAAACAGTAGTAATATATAGCCTGACATTGTCAACATAATCTATTTCATTCTTAAATAAAATATGACTTTTTCATACGTTGCTCCTTTGTGAATCTAATGTAAAAAAAAAAAAAAAAAAAAAGGCTGTAATTTACCCCCCATCTGAGGTCAAATTGCTCCCTCTGAATGGATATTTGGTGAGCTCATACAAGATGGATTTCTCACTTAGAGCATGCCGGCTTCAGTCACATCTCATTTACATATTGGGGGCTGGGGGTTGGATATCGATTTCCCTTTGTGGAGTCCACTTGCTCCAGTGTCTGCACATACATTTTGATGCCTCATGCATTCAAGATGAGGGTGGGATTCATGGAGTCCTGCAGATTGCCGAGCGCACCATGAAGGTATTTGTCTGGAGATTCTGGCTGAGTGTTCCACCTGCTCTCCTTTTTTTTATGCTGGCAGCAGTTCATCTAGGATTTTTTTATTTTTATATTTCGCATGTTACACGATGCCATTAACGTGAATGATCACAGCAAGTGGATGTGATCTGCATCATATGACCTGCATTAATATCTCCTTTATTCAATGTGCATTTATGTTTTATATATAAAATACTCTTCAGAAATGCAGTTAGATAGGAACTTGGTGAAATTTGGTGTGTCAAGCCAGTCGGGGTTTGTTTACTGTTTGTTTTTGCCTAAGTCCTAGAGGGAAACTGGATCTTTAAGATGTGCGTGCCGGTTTTTACAATGTATTACAAGGTAGTCAGTCCCCTAGAATCTTTCCATACTCGTCACATTTTGATCCATGAGTTTTGTGTTTTGGTATGTAGGATTTTAGATGTAGGACCAACACAAAATGGCACATAGGCATGAAACGCAAAGAACATCATGTGTGGTTTTCAGAGTTTTTCACTAATTATGTCTGAAAAGTGTGTCCATCTTCATTCCTGCTGTGGAGAAGTTCAGAGCAGATTTGGGATAAAAAAACAGGGGTGCCCAAAATAGATGGTAAAATAAGACAGTTCTTGCTGTGATACAGACTGTTCTCTAAGCAAAGGCATTTGTTTTTTTGCCCTTCAAGTTGTGAGCTAGACATATAACTGAACATCCAGTAACTAAACATAATCTGCTTTATAGCACAACGTCCTTGGATCATTTTCTCTCAGTGGAGAACAGGATTCTATAAAGATGTCCTTAAAACCTTTGAACACTGTTTACCTATTCTCTCTAGCATGAATTCATAAATATATGTATATTTTGGTAAAATTCCAAAAGCTTTACCAGCTGACACTAATTTCTATATGGCAAAATTACATTGAATGAGCTGATTTTTAGTTTTGCTACAGGTCCCAAACCAAAGTTGCTGAAAGGAAAATATTCATGCCATTATTTGTTTCCTAATTTTCAGTACTGTCAAAATGTCTCGAGTGAAGCATCATTAGATGTTTATATTTTCCATGAAGGAGTCATAATTTATTGAAATCATTCTTAAATGATTTTTAAAAGTTAGTCCAGATCTTCTGAAAATGTTCACATTTTTTAGTTGCATATACCTTAACTTTTACTCACTGTGTAAAATAACTGAAACCGTACTTTACATGTTTTTAGTCTATAAATGTAAAATTATAATCACACCGGATGATAATTATTGATAATTAACTGCAAATTTAAAAAGCCAGTGTCCACTTTGGTTATTTTCCAGACAGCACCAAAGGAAAACCATCTAAAATTCTTTTAGTAAGAACCTAAGCTGTCCAGTTACTGCGTCACCCTGAATCATCATTGTCATTAGCTCAGTCAGTTGTTGGAGTCAGCAGTCCAGGAAGCGGTGCCAGCTTGGTGTGGTAGCTGTGCCGTCTGCCTGTTCTCACTCAAGTAGTGGTAGTGCTTTGCATAAGATTGGTGTGTGTGTGAATGAGGCAACTTAATCCTAATTCTCAGCAATATGGATGGCATAAAATCTGCCGGAAGACACGGAGAGACACAGACAGTCACATGCGCACGCGGCTCTTGTTTGTCACATCTTGACACAGTGCTGCATGTGCAGTTATCTCTGTGTGTGAGACAGAAGAAAGTGGGAAACAAATCTCTGTATAATAAAGAGAGAGGCTTTCAGTGGCAGCAGCACCAACACATTTTGTCACGCAACTAACATGTCTGGCACCTACCTGCTGGTCGTTTACTATCGCTGCCTTTCTGGCTCAAAAATTTGTATTTTTTCTTTTTTTTTTTCCCGAGTTTTATCGCAGTGGCCAGTGTGGCTATGCAAGTAATGAGGTTATATTTTAAGGCTTCTTTAGTGTGAGAACACAGTTGTGTCCTTTATTGACAAATACAACATTCATTTCAAAATATTAAGAGCATTCATAATCCTTCAGTTTTTTTATATTCTATGCTAGTACAACCATAAAATTAAATGTTCTGCTTTGGGATGTAATACAATAGATCAACACAAAGTAGCACATAATAGTAAAGTGGAAGAAAAAATACCATAAAGCTTCGTTTATCTATACAACACCAGAGTCAATCCTGTGCAGAACCAATCGTAAATGGGAACATACATTTTCAAGCCTCATCACTTATCTTCAGCTGTTTTTAGATCCAGACTGATTGGCTATTTAAACAAATGGAGATGGTTTGAACTAAACCATTCTTTGTAGGTCTGGTTGGAGCTTTAAGTTGTTCTTCTGCCAGAAGGTGGCCATTAGCTTCAATCATATGTATTTTGCAGCTTAAAATAGGTTTTCTTCAATAATCCTTCTGTTTTTAACTCTCTCCAGAGGAAATGCCTTCCTACAGAATGACACTGTCCCCACCATGCTCCATGTTTCAAAGTTGGATGATGTGTTTAGGTTGAAAAACCCATCTAGGAGCAAGTGCTGTGGATTAGCTGTTGCTACAAGCACTGTGGCGCAAACATGGCACTGCGGTTCTGTTCAGTTTGTCTATGTCGATGTGTGTCTGTCCCTATCAAATAAACTTACACGAATAAATAGATTTAATGCTAGTTTTCAGTCATGAATAAAACTTTACTTGCAGGCCAAAAATGTTTAACTTTGTGTGCATCTAACAAGAGGACAGATTTTTAACATGTCAACTGTGTTCAGTGGTTTTTCTGATGCAAAATGTTTGTTTGCCAAAGTTGTCTTAACAAATCTGGGCCTTTCACAGAACGTCTCAATTCATACGAAGGTGAGAATAAACACAGATGGACTTAATTTATTGTTAACTAAAAGCAATTGTTTGCATTTGACTTTATCTAGGGATATTATAGTAAAGGCAGGTGGATACAAAAATGCAAATTCATGCCGCACTTTTCAGTTATTTTTATTTGTAAACAAGAAAAGAAAAAATATGTATTTTCCTTCCATTTCACAACTACATGTATAAGCTGCTATGCATTGGGTTACCCATTAAAACCTTCAATAAAATGCAATAACATATGTAGCTGTACCTTGACAGAATGCAAATACTTTTTTAAAAGAGTTGAATAATTTTAAGAGCATTTCAAATCTGTTAAAAGTATGGATGCTTTTAAAAGAGACCATAAATATCTGAATATGTTTGTGGAAACAGGACCTGGGCAAAACCTTTAATCTTTACTAACAATTCAGATGAAGGACAGGGTTTTGTTTTCCACTTTTAATGTTTTTTGATTGTATTAAATACAATTTGGTAAAAGACATAAATTATTTACCATTCGGCCTTGTTGTTAATGAAATGTGTTAGTCACTTGGACCTCATCGTCTCTTCTTGAATGTTCTGCTGTTTGGAAGAATAGTGTGTTTCTATAACTTCTTTACAGTTTGTTGTCTTGGGCCTGAATGTTGTTGCTTTGAATTTTATTTTGGCTTTCAAGACTAATTTCAGCCTTTGGATTTTGCCAGAACAGCTTTTTTTTTTTCCATTTGTTCACCAGTGAAGCAAAGCTAATTATTGTTTCTCTATCATCCGCCCTCCCTCGCTTGCATATCTTTCATTTTGGGTCCTATTCTGCACCCAAACTCTCTCAAAATGGTCTTAACTGCAGAGCTAAAATCCAGGATTATCTCTCACATGAGGCACCTAAAGTAAATCTACCTTGTGTTCAAGGACAGAACATCCTAAAGCGAAGTGGAAGGAGGAAGGGTAAAAGAGAAATGATGGGTATGGGTGCAGGACAGGGATTCATACATTCATCACAGTAATTTAATGCCTTTGCCAAAAAAAGCAGGAATACTATGGTTAGTATGAAGCAGGTGTTTTGATGAGGCAGTCTAATTTGTCTGTGATGTAATAAACTGATTTGTACATTTTGAGGTCAGGGGTAGTTTAACTGGAACATGATCTGAAAGGCAATGTGTCAGCTAAGATCACCCCAAATGTTTGTGAATAACTATTAAAATTCCTATTAAAGCATGGTGCAGAATGCTGGTCACTGATATATGTTTGATTTAAAACAACTATTTCTATAGTCTAAATAAAATTGCATGTATAATTCTTTAGAACTGTCATATAGTGAAGCTAATAACTCCTACCTGATCAACACAGAAAATGGATGGCATTAGTTGTGATCTTATTAGGTTAGCCTTAAAATTTTGATACCGTGGCGAATGTTGACTTCATTTGTTGTGTTATTATCAGATCTATCAGGAAAATTACTTGTCAAAGATTTGGGGCCATTGTTTCTTTTATGACTTGTGGCATACATTTGTCCGTACGTCCTCCAATGACCGGTTTTTGTTAGATAATCAAAGAGTAGTATGTCTAACTGGCTAGGGGATTGCTGATCTTTATTACTTTATTTCATTCCGGTGGAACATCTGGGTTTAAGCCATCAGATCCCCTAAAATAAACCCAGATTTTTGTATTGAACTGTACTCAAATACTTAAATGCAGTTTTCACTCTTTGCCAATTTTCTTCATTTCTTTTCCCACACTCTTTGACCATTTTTAAAAAAAATATTTTTATTTTGGGTAATGTCATTTGTGTCCGGTATGAGCATTCGCTGCCGCAATGCTCTGTCCAATTGGTTAACTGCTACAATTACATGTAAAATACATGTTCATGGCACTTGTTTTTGATAGTCGGGATTTTATAAGGGCTGTTGAAGAGTGTGTGGGTGTAGAAATGCAGATAAATGGCCAGCCACTTTAACAATAACCCACAGAGGGCTGAAAATGGAGGAAAATCTCATGACTGCAAATGGTTTACATTAATCAAACTAGTTGCAACGAATGTACCTCAGGATTTTGATTTTGGCCGTTTTAATACACCAAAAGGATTTCAAAAATATGTTCTGTATGTTGAAAGCAAGTAAGCAAAATGTAAGTTCATACTCCTTGACAGTTTGCTGTCTATATTTAATTAAAAATCCAACACGTAGTAAACTATTTCAAAGAGGTTTAAGCAAAAAAGACAATTGAAATTGATATGATGACACATATCAAAATGCAATTAAAATTTCTCCTGTTCACTGCTGTGTTATGCAACCCTTTCACACTTTTAAAGACCCAACTCTCCTGAGATGAGTTCAAAGCAAGCCCGATTCCTTTCGAGCTGAAGAAATTCCCACAAACCTTCTACCTCCTTGTTAGCAAGTGTTTACTAGCTAAACAGATATCAGTCATGTACAGAGGGGTGAGTATTCCCCAGCCAGACTTCCTTTCATCTCAGTGAAAATGACCAATTTTCACCTCCGTGTCTTGGTAAAATGTTGCCATGGTACACTTACAGAAATCCAAAAAAGATGCGTGGACAGGTTGGAGAATTGGGCTCATTTATAGATATGAAATGAAAGGGCATTTTGCACAGTGTGAGTCCTGTCAGTTCCCAACGCTGAATATTTTCCTTTTATGGAACCGCAATCAGACAGTTTATAATCAGACGTATCTATTTGTCTGTCAGTTTGTCTGAGAAAGAATGCAGATGGACATCCTGCTTGTGCCGATTCTGAATATTAACAAGCTTACATAAACTGCTCGGGCTACACACTCTGTCAGCCTAATTGCATTTCACATCAGTTTAGTGAACAGCTTTAATATTACTGCTCCTCTTAATGGCTTTTCTTGATGGATCCACAGAGGTTGATGGTGACGCCCCCCAAGGTCTGCAACGTAGACCAGACACAGAAGCTGCTAAATGAAAGCACTGCACTGCAATAAAATCTTTATTTTTCTTCCAGCAGAGTAAACAAAGCATAGAGCACTTAACTGAACAGCACATTAAGGGCTTTTTGTCCATTTGCATTAACACGTCCTGAATAATGCCTCTGTTTAACAAAAAGACTGTTTGATAGGTGAAAAATAAACAGAAGATACCTAAGACTCTTTCAATCAGGGCGAGTCAGAAATCCATTTAATTACAATAACAAGTTGATCGAAACTACCTCCCAAATTAAAATGAAAAGTCAATTTTCTTAGACATTATATTAAAGTAAGAATAGAACTTACATGTTTTAAAAAGAAAACCTGTGCTTTCAAATTTGGAGTAGGCATGAAACATAGTGCAACTAAATGCATGCTAAATGGCAACAAACAGAAGTGATTTGTTTGTTCTTATGCCATACTGAAAAAATCCAGGTTTTGATTTGAAGCCATTTAAGAATATTTGTCAATGTGCAGTTACTTGGAAAAACTAGGCACTTACCAAAATGATAGATCTTTGAAAGAAGTTTGAGATCTTCTTTCTGAAGCCAATTTGACTCTTGCTGGTGTGATGTTATAATAAAATAATAGTAATAATAACAATAATAAAGTCAGGTAAATTTGTTATTCATCACAGACATGCTAAAAGAAAAGTATATTACATGTAACTCGCCATATTGTCCCAGCTGTTATCCATTCTTCGTTTTTGTTTATGTTTTGTTTTTTTTCCCCGTTGCCTTTTGTTCCAGCTTTCCCAGATTCCCACCATATTGTCGGTGTTGTCACCAGACACTTTGCGGCTTGTGTGATCTGCAGTTTTGAGCTTCTTGAGGATCTGTGGGAATTCCAGACGGAAAAGCTTGCAAGTTAGACATGAGAGGAGAACATGAATAATTCTTGAAATGTTTTGAAGGGTTGCATTTCATCTGCTCGGCTGTCGTCTTCAGGGAAGGAAGTCGTACCTTTTCCAGTTATGTCACAAACGGTTGAGGAAATCCTGCATACGAAGCGCACAGCCACACAAATTAGCACATTTACATACAAATATAAACACGTACACATGACCTGATAGGCAACTGAAGTATCTGAAGATTCCCGTATGTATTTTTTTTTTTTATGCTTTTGCTGTTGCTCAACTTTCAACAGGCTTTTACTCAGACTTTTATTCAGATATTGATTAAAAACAAATTATTATTTTAAAAGATCTAAAAGAAAAGCAGGTTTGAATATTATCCTCAGCTTATTTTTTAAATGAGTCAAATCTCTCGGTACAAAGTAAAAACAAACAAAGTTTGTTCCAGAGTCAAGGTGCAACATCCTGGAAAGAGTGATTGCGTCAAAGTTTATATCTGGTCCTTTGGATTGCAAACTGTGGGTTTCTTTTTGGGTATTTGAAAGTTGTAGCATGTGGATTTAAGACGTCAGTAATATAAGACTGAGCTAGGTGTTGCAGGAGAGCTCATCTGTTCTAGTTAAGAGTCGTCCTGTTGAGTTTTGGCCCAACTGAAGGCAATTAAAGGTTTGTAGTTGTAGGAGCATCAAAGTAAAACGATACTTTGTTTCTTTATAGCTTTCAGAAAGAAAGAGGTTGGTTGGATATCAACTCGACTTGAAGACGGTTCTCTGTTTTTTAAAATGGTCCTGATGTCCTTAAGATCTAGAGTGAAGGACAAGCATGATTTAGAAGATGACGAGATGGATAAAGAGAGAATTGGTGAAGGTTAAGAATTAGCAGTAAGATTCAACATTTCAATCTTGGAGGACGCCAGAAAGTTGTTGCGTTCAGACTTTGATGATGCAGATATGAGATGAGCTCGAGAAGAAATAACTGTGTCAAACAAAAGCTTTAAGGGGTTTTTGAAAGGAGGAATTAGCAGAATTCTCCCCTCTGCCTCCTTTTCTAAAGCTACATAACTGCTGTCTACATACAGTAATTAAGCCACGGTTTGAAAGGGAAGCAGATCTTGTTTTCCATTTAAAATAAATAAACTTTTTATGATCAATCCTCTATTGGTAAACTGCATCAAGCAAAATGCTCAACAGTCGACTAGAGGACCATAAAGAGAGGACCACAAGAGAAGGTCACTGGTGTGCTTTTCACACCAATTATGATTACACAACTGGGTGTTTTTACCATTGTTCCAATGTGCACATGGCCATTCTTCAGTATTCTGACAATATTACCAACTACCCTGTAAATGTGTTTAAATTGGTTCATTCCATCTTTTTACCATCGGTCTGCACACAGTTATTTTATTTTTTTCTAGATTCAACTGAGATATGACTGAAGAAAACAAAAGCAACTACTTTATAGAATCACAAAAGAAAAATACACATCTAATTTGAGTAGATTATTTAGCTGGGAGACAACAAAAATGGTTAATCCCCCTCCCCAAAAAAAACAAAGATGTTTGTCCCAGAAACCCTGTTGGCACTTCTTGCTGTCAGTACTTTGTACAACTCTAGTTTACCAATAAAACAGCATTTAGTCCCCGACCATTCCTTTTTGCACAGCCAAACGAAATCAGAGGTGTCAAACTCAACCCTCAAGGACTAGTGTCCTGCAACACACCTCAGTCCAATGGCTGAATTGCCTCCTCATGAAGTCGATGTCTCCCGAGTCCTGCTGACGAGCTAATTATTCAGTTGTGCTGACGCAGAGACGCATGTAGACGTTGCGGGACGCCAGCCCTGGAGGACTGGAGTTTGACGCTTATGATCGAAATAATCCAGACTCCTGGGTTTTCTCTTATAATCTCCTCTCTTGACTCACGCCACAGATTTTCTCTAGGTTTTTAAGTCTAAGAATTGATATGGTAATGGTAGAAGGCTGGTTTCACTTATGTTCAACGGTTTTGGTATTGATTTGGCCTTATGTTTGAATCATTAACATGCCAAAAGACCCAGTGAGAGTTCATTTCCACTTTCCCGACAAAGGAAGCCATATTTTTCCTTGTATTTCAAATAGCTCAGTGGGATGAATAGCAAAGCAATTGATCCATTTTTGGAGGAAAAAAATAAAAAAAGCTCAGTCTTAGTCTCAGTAATTACAATAATTTTTAATTGTAAGTACTTTTATATTGCAGTGCTAATTCACTTAGTATTATGTCCCTCTACGATTTCAGCTCCTCATTTATATTTTCTCTATAAAATGTTTGAAGAGGTAACTACTTTTTGCTTATTCTAAATATAATTAGAGTATGCATTCAAACAGATTTCTTCTCAATAGACAGTAATAAAATCAGACTGAAAAATATGAACAAAGGAAAGATTAAAAAAATAGGATAGTTATTAGATTAGGATTAGTAGGTAGTTTTATGTGATTAAGTTGTGAGAGGGAAATTCCCTTTCTGCAGGAAATCACAGGATTACAAGAGGAAAAGAATGGATGGGATTACTGTACTGGAATACACAGAGACACATGAATGGTGGTCTTATCCCAGAACGATTGAGAGAAGAAAAAAAAATTATTTTCATATATATATTTTAACTAATCCCAAAGATTAACAATTAATTTAACAATGTTTTCTTTTGCTGTTTTCAACTAAAACCTGCTTAGCTGTGATACCAGATTAATCCAGAAGGCTCGTCTAAGTATTTAGACCAAATGCCACAATTTGAGGCCAGACTTGTCAACTTCCAGCCCACTCTGACTCGTCCCTTCTAATTCTGTAATGAGCCTTAACACCATGAGGTTTAGATTAGTTGCTAACATTGTACACTGAGTCTTGCTGCTGCTCCCAGTGGAAGCCATTAAGTCTTACCACCCACCATTCTAACACATGCAGAGAACAAACTCTGCTTTTTTATGGCCTCCAGTCCATGTCGTATCCAGTAGATGTGCCTTTTCTCTGATTTGCATATTACAGTAAAAGAGCACTGTACAGTGGAATACTGCTGGAAAAAAGTATTTTATAAATGGCACACTTTTGCTGATAAGAGTATAGAAAAATCTTTGCCTCGTTGGATAAATTTATCGTGATGCACATTTAGTTTTTTTTCTCTCATGGTAACCAGAGGCTGTAATCTAGTTAGGACGTGGACATATCAATAATTAATGAGCCCCACTGGGGGATTTGTGTTTGTGTAACACCTTCAGAAGGCATTATGGTGTTAAACGCATGATGTCCGACAAGCTCTGACAAACTGACACCAGGGATACCAGTAGTGTGGATAGCATCATGTATGTTGTGATACGTTTTTGTTTTTGGAATTGATTAACATATTAACACTATTGTATATATATTTTTTAAATTTCTGCTGTTTATTCCCAACTTCCAACATTCAGTGTCTTGGAAGCTAAGCACATAATGTAAAATCTATAAAGATTCAAAAATGTCTCATTTACCTTGTGATATGGTTCTTGTGATGTTCACACATTGCGAACCAAACAAAACTGATTTGTTTGCACAATATGGCTATAGTACCTTGTCTTAATACTAATGAATACAGTGCTAATATAGCAACGTTTTTGAAATGCAATATTTATTGTTCAGTGTGTTTTCTTAATTTTATGAATGAATGCTTTTCATGGCTGTTATGCATTCGATTTCTTTAACGGAGTCTCACTGCAGTAGCTGCTCACACTAGATACATGAGATAGTGCTGTGAGGTCATTTAAGATTGTGGAAAGCATGGTAATGACTGATATTATCATTGCCATGCTCAATATTAATATCACACTTGCTTGAATTTCCAATTTCGTTCATCCCTGCTGTTTACTCCATTCCTGCATTCAGAGCTTTAATGTTCTGGTTGTTTACTTGCCCCTATTCTCTTTCTGCCCTTTTTCTCTTTGTTGGGAAAGAAGAGAGGAAAACCACCCATGTCCAAAAAGCTGATTTTGCTTCTTATTTTTTCAATTTTACATGTGGCAAATATTACCATAATATTTGTCTTAAAAGCCAAAGTCAAACTTTTATGCATAATATGTAGTAGGTTAAGTATTTCTATTGGTTAGGTAACTGTGCAGAAATGATCTTGATCAAGGTGCAGCATTGATGAATGGATAATGTTAAACCTCAGAGACACTGTTTAGTTTTTTTTAAATCTCATTATTTGGAAATTTGTTGGGTTTTATACTTTGGGTTGCATTGATAATCTTAATTTATTCAATTTTACCTCCTGAAGGAGACTTTGTTACCATTTTTACAAGTGCAAGCCAGAAAAGTCATACATTTCCAGCTTATATTTAATCAAATTCTGAAATATAGCTTCTCAGGAAATTAGATGGTTTACTTTTTGCATTTAATCAAGCATATAAATTAAATGTTTGATATTTTAATTTATAGTCATGCTAAACAAAGCATTTTAACATAACTGCTTAATAATCATTACATCTGTCAATTCATCATTAATCTCTAAAGACCTCATGCTTCTTTGTGGTTCCTTTATTTTTTCACTGAACTCAGACTACATGAAAAGCTGTCAGCAGAAAATGCCATTGTGTCTGAATATTTTGTCCACTTGCTTCAGATGTTGAGATTACTACGTTTTGCCTCCTCGGAGTCCCAACACCCCACAACCCGCCCTTCTGTCACTGTTTACCTTTAACAGCCATTCTTGAAAAAGAAAAGGAAAAAGAAAAAGAAAAAAAAATCTATTGCCCTCCCTCTGACATGAACCTTTACTTAGGCTGAATCAGCTAATGCTGTTATCAGTTGCCATGGAGACTGTCGGAGTTAGACTGTTGCTGTGGAAACGGAGCGACTGCTCATTACCACCCACAGCAACCTTCCACACTCCCCTGAGCAGCACCTCACAAACACACACACACACACACACACACACACACACACACACACACACACACACACACACACACACACACACACACACACACACACACACACACACACACACACACACACACACACACACACACACACCGTTCCACACAGACCCATGAAACCCCCAAAAGGTACGGCCTTGTATTGTATCAGTTGTGTTTATATTAGACATGGTGTGTGATTTTATTTTCAACTCTGAGAGACAGCGACACCTTTTTTTACGCCTGTATAAACCGAGGACAATCTGCATTGGCGTAACAAATGAAGCTCTAAACTGAAACGATACAAGAAAGGGATTTATTGGTGAACGCATTGCTGCCTTAACCTTCAATGTTTGGGGCAACAGTAGGAGTGAGTTAGGAGACTGTGAGTTTCAATTTTGATGATATTATGAATGTTATTAAATTGCAAGTGGAGAATTGAGAAGTGGTCCATTTAGCAGCAATGCTGAAATGTTTCCACATTGTATAAAGGTATTCAGCAGCTCAGTGTGGTTTCATTCGATTCAACCAATTAAAGATTAAAGGCAGTTAAAGAGTAAATTACCATCCCCCCCACCCAATCCCCACCACCGATCACTCTCTCTCGCCGCAATCACCAGTGTTGTTGGACTGTGGTTTGCTTCTCTAAAATCAAAAACATATTTAATCCCATTTTCCTTATGTCAAATCTCTGCCTCTTTAGTTTTTTTAAAATATATATTTATAGACAAACCGTCAAACTCAGTAACACAATAGAGATACTAATTGACAAATGATGTCACAAACTTCATGCATTTACCAGCAATTGCATTACTTTAGAGCCCAGCCAGTCTGGCTTCAGTGTTCTTGGATTTATTTACCTATTCAAAAAGTGAATCAAGTGGCATCAACTGAATGCTTGTAGACATCTAGAAATGGGGAAGGTGACCTGCTGAAGTTCAAACTGAACATCAGAAAGAAAAGAAAGGGGGTTTTAAGTGACATGGCATGTAAACATGGCATAATTGTTGGTGCCGATTGGACCATTTTGGGTATCCCAAAGTCTCCTAATCTTCTGGTATTTATATGACATTTTATAAAACATTTTTCAGGTTTTCAGTGGCCTAAAAAAACCGTCACTATCCAGTGAGTGGATTCATGTTAAAGAACATGCCTTTTTGATGTCAGAGTAGAATTTCCAACTGGTGCGAGATCATTGAAGGACACACAATATGTTAACCCTTGATGAGCAGATTACCACACCAGGTGCTATAAACCAGAAATGGATTCTACACTTTGCATGTGCTCGCAGAAATTGGGCAATAACTGCTCCAAGCATATCAGCTTGCTTGGAGAAACTTTTGAACTCTTGACTTGAGTTTGTCATAAGCAACATGAAAGTATCTATCCAATCTGCCTCATAGCTGCAGTCATATAACGATGTGGGTAACATTTTTTGGATGCCTTAATAACAAGTCAATTGATGTTTAAATACAATGCTCTCCTCTGGATTGTTTACCTTGTTGATCCTTTTATCACCACAGAGCATTTATATAGATAAATCCTGCTGGAATAGTCCAGCAGGATAGATTCCTTTACTAAAAAATGGCCTCCACAATCATCAGATCTGTCATTTGCGATGTCATAATGGTAAACTTGCAACATGAAAGTATAATCAATACTTTTGCTGAAACTTTATGATGCTATCTTGTAGATATGGACCAAAGTCTGAGCAACATTTTGGTTAAGTTGTTAAATATAAGGCTAAAGAATTAAGGTAGCTCTGAGAGCAAAAGGAGTCTAAACCCAACTAGCAAGGTCTACCTAATACAGTGACTAGAAACTGTATTTAAAAGAATTAGTTTCATGAGATCATTAATGAACATGAATATATTTCACTTTGCAGTGGAACATTTTATCTCTTTTTTGACTTGTATGAAGTGCCAGGATGTAGTGGTAGGCGTAATGTTATGGTATCACTAGGAGATGGGATTCGGCCAGAGCCAACACTTTTGACCACAATAATTGTAATTTTTACTGAGTCATCAGTTCTCATTTGATTATTAACTAATAATTTGATTATTAGTGATGGAAAATGAATTCTTAGAAAAAGAAAACATGTTTTCATCGCTATCCTTTTTTTAACACATTGAGAACTTGATAGCTCCCCCAGAATAAGACCACTTCCCTGAGTTATTCATAAAGTTAAGAACACTGATTCTTTTGCAAGTCTTTGTCCAAACATTAAATTAGATGAACAATTTCAGACATAAGAAAAATATAAATATTTGAACTTCAGACTTAATTTAAGAAAAAATGTCTCTCTTAAAAGATATTCCTCTAAAAGATTAAGCCTGGATATGTTTGCTACAAATAAAAAAAAATACATTACCAAATTATCAAAATGACTTTTCAAAAAACATAAAGGAATGTATTTTTCATTATTCAGAATTATTTTTTAATTTAATAATGTTCAGGCTGTAGAAAAACCTACCCTATGCTCTTCCTCCTTTGGGCTCTTTCATAATTCAGTCTTAGCAGAAGCAGAGCTGCCTGGTGTGGCTCAGTATTTCACTGGTCCCCTGAAAGTTGGCCGTGTGATACTGGAACTTAAACACAATCAGATATCACACCCTATCTGAGGCCATTTGGCCTTGAAGTGAAATCTACAGTATCAGCTACATTTATTGGCACCTGTGGTAAAAATGTGTAAAAAGACATCCTGAAATAAATGTATCTTCTATTGCAGTAGAATATTCTTGAACTAAAAATTTTCTAAAAGATGTTTGGTGGACAAACATCACCTGACAACTTTTCCTGTTAAGAAGTAGATGTTACATAATTTCTTCAGATGATCCAAGCCCTGGTCCTCTCTTTCGCTCTGTCCTGTTCAGCTCACCATATAGCTTTTCAATAATTTTTTCAAAAGGATGTAGATGGCAATGAAAGAAAGGCTCATTTTGTATTTGGTGAACTAGTTTTGTGCTATGTTTAGATCATTGAAAGATCCACTAATGACCCATCTTTCACAGCAGATTTGATTTAATCTCTAAATATTTCATTTTTTAGTTTATAATGCCATGCATTTTAACCATGTTTTGATAGCATTTGGAACAGAAAAAGGTGCAGTGCATCACCTTAAAAAGTGGAAATAAGTTGCTAGCTCACTTGTGTTTGTTTTAAAGAAGCTCATAGACTCAATGCATGTCTCCTAAAGCACTAAAGTAAGCTCCTGAAGTTTATTTTTGTGATATTGTTTTTCTGGTATTCCCCTTGACCAACTGATTTGAGTGTAGATAGGGTTCAAATGGTTATGGAGACTTTGTGACCCAATATGCCACTTCTTGTTGCAGTTATTTAATTGTAATCTTAAGTAATGATAAGCACCTCCTTACAAATGGGCTCACCAATAAATATAAATCCTAATTGCGTTCAGTGGCATGTGGCTAAGATAATGGTCCTCTTTCTCAATGCAAAATTTTTACCCGAAAGGAATGATTAAAACTTTGTTTAAGATAACAATTAGTGTGGCAGCTGTTTTTAATTTTATTTAGTTTATTTTATGTTTAACAGGATTTTTTTTACATCATTGAGTAAATGCAATAAAAATAAAGGTTGGTCTAAAAAAATAAAATAAAAACACTGCTAGATTATGCTACAGCAATACAAGATTGCTGTATCTTAAGGTGTTTCATACACGAGAACCACCAAAAATGTGATCAGCACTGCAACCTTTATTCTAATTTCTGCAAGATATTCTAAACAGTGGACCAAATTCAAGTGCTTTAATTCTTCAGCAGTCTATATTTTCCAAGTTGTATAGACAAGAACACTAAAATTCTGGTAGGAAAATGACATGGTGGAAAACATTTATTAATGATAAATGTCTTCAAATTTATGTTTGAAGACCCTTTTCATTGTGCTTATGTATATCTTCTCGCATCTCTTCTTGCCTTATTTTACTTTTGGTCTAGTTCAAAGTGCATACCAACATATGCAGTGCATAACATATTTATCATCTAATCTTTTATTTATTTCTTGTACTTTTTACAAATATTTAATTTTCATTTCATATGCATATTGCTAGACCTGTAATGTCAGACTTAAATGAATTTGCATAGAAGTGATCATGAAGTGGTCTTGTTCTTTTTACATCTTGAGCATCTTGTGAGACCTACGGTGCCATGTTATGATAGGATTTAAGCAAGTTAAGTCTTGATGTCTGAAACAAAAAGAAAAATGTGAATACGCTGTAGTAGTGGTAGTGAATTATCACATACAGTTGGCAAGTTTCACACTTTCCAGACTTGAAAACTTCGGAGCATTTGTTGTACCAAAGCACAAACCCCTCTTATCACACACAGCATCGCTTCAGTGGCAACAAAAGCTGAATTCGTCGAATCTCAAACAGTGAACACTATCAGCTTGCAAGTTGTTTACTTGAGTGTTTGCGTTTCTGCGTGAGCACTGAGGGGCATTGTGAGTTTTTATGCAACGTGTTCATCAGTTTCCTTATAACATGCAGTAATTGACCAGTTCTGTTTTTAGAGCAGCCCACGCAAACTCATAAGGAAGCTGTGAAAACGCTGGCTTAGTTGCAAAGAGCACTGCCATCTAAAACCGGGCAGTCTCTAAGAAAGGCAGGGCAGGCATTTCATTTGACACTAAATATGGTGTCAGGCTGTGGAGAAATGATGTTGAGAAGAAAAGAAGAGTAAAGAAGCTGAATAAGGTGAGGGCAGGAGGATAAGAGTCAAACAGAGAAGGAAAAAAAATCTAATTATAGATGGATAATGGGTCCTTTATTGTGTGAAGCCTTTGTTACTTTTACTGTCTTCCTCTTATACACAGTCAATTGCACTTAACAGGAAACAAACTGGTAGAAAATTTTTTCTATTATTGGGTGTGAAAACGACTTGTTTTCAAAGGGGATTGTTTTGTCTTTTTTTTTATCTCTGAGGGGAAATTAAGGGCTTATTTTATTCATATATAGGATTCACACATTAAATACTGGATTTTTGGAAAATCAGAATTGACTATGTTTATATAGACTATGGCTTTGGACAAGCACATAAACGCAAGCTGATATCCGTCTTAGAAAGTGTTAAGCAATTTATAGACCAATACCAGGTTTGGCCACCAGGGAGCTCAGAACTAATGGCCTTTAGCTCAATGAAGGTGATTATTTTTCTTTCCATCTTTAATGGTTTATTTTTCTCTCTTTCTGCTAAACCATTTTTCTTTCCAACCCAATCCTTTGCACCATCTGCTGGTTGAAGGACAAATTGAAAATCTAATGTGAAAATAGGAAAGGTTGTTTAAAAGCAAATACAGTTGAGTCTAATTGAAATTCTACGTACGTAAATTAAAAACACACACAGTCAGTATGTTGAGTTGTTGTGAGTTGAAAATGAGGATAATATTAAATATTGTGCCACAGAGATATGTGGCAGAGAAGTAATCAATCCTGTGGCCTGAATAAAAAAAAGCCATATTATATGCCAGACCACATGTTAAATGTTGTCAATGTAAGAGCACTCTATTAAATCTCCTACACGTTAAATCACTACATCGTACACCGTCGTCTCCCTCGATCGCCCAGCCCCCTTTCACCTCTGTTAGATCATAGTCTTACAAGAATACTCAAGGTCATCCATGCTTGTCCAGTTTACATTAACAGCTGCCCTACAATTCAGCCAAACATCTTCAGAGTCCCCCTATTTTCTTCTCCAACTTGCTTCTCACTATTACAGAATTTCAGTAAATAAATAAATGTTACTGAAATGGATATTGAGGTAGCATGGTAAGGCATGTAAAAAAAAAATGTAATTCGGGTTGTTGGTGAGTGATGCTACAAAAAAACATTTTCTGTCCCACAGTCACAAATGTAAACTTGGACTTTTCTAAAAATCTAAAAAGACTTTTTTGAGAGCCGCCTGCATTGGTTGGATGAGAATACAATTCAATTTAAAAACACCTTCTTAACCCCAGAGGGAAGTCAAATGTTGTTGTAACTCATCTAATTTTCTTTGAAGAGCCGTGGTAGATGCTGATTAATGTGGGCAGGAAGGATCTAGCAGCGGTCTCTATTACAGCGAATCTGAAGACGCCTCTAATTGAAGACACTTTGTTGTCATGAGGAGGATACTCAGGGCTGTCCATAATTTCTTTTAAAGAATCCTTCTTTGTACCATCATCTCCAGTGGTTCCTCACTAGTCCCCAAAACAGAGCCAGTCTTCTTAATCAGGTTGTTGAGCCTTTTTAAGTCCCTGACTTTGATGTTGAAACCTTAACAGATGATGGCAGATGACTGTTCACGCTCCACAACAGACCTAAAGAAATACAGTCTCTTGCTGGAAATTATGAGGGATTTAAGAAGTTTCCACACAGTGCCACAAAGCGGCCCGTCACTCTATACTTTTCTTCTTACCATCTATGTTATATCCTGACGACTTCAGACGCATCAAATAATTCCTGTTGATGACAGGAGTCTGTTTTGTACTGGAGATCTGAAGTGTACGGAGCTCCTGTGCTGCTGACCACCTGGTTAGACACATGACCATTCAGTTTCACAAACTGGTCTGATTGTCATGTGACCATTAATCCAGGTGATTGTTGAGGCCTCCACTTGTGTCTTCTAGAGTATTTGACAAAACAAACGAGGTTGAATGGTTTTAGATGCTATGGAGAAATCAAAGCACATAATCCTCGCAGTGCTGCCTGCTTTTTGTGATTGACCTGTGTAGTAAACATTTCAGATGGGCCCATAAGAAAATGGTAGCATCCTGAGCAGTTTTAAATCCAAAAACATTTGAAAGAAAATCTCTGTGAATGTACAAGTAAACTGAAAATGGGTCAACACCGGATCTGTCACTAGGCTGCTAATCCAAACCTAAAAACAATTCAAAACAGAAATGTTTCTCCTGACCCAAAATCAACTTTGATCCTTCACCACAGGTTTTCAGATCTAACTTCTTCAGAAACCTTATGGACTCAGCTGAAGAAAAGAGACCAGATTAGAGGACTCAGTGGTTTGGATGACCTAGAGAGTAACAGTTAAATATCTTTCTTTGTTTCCTTCAAACTTGAGAAATGTTACTTGTAGACTGTACTGCAATCAAGACTTATAAAAGAACAGCAGTGGGACTACATTTGTTTCACTCTTGATTTGAATATCATTTAGTTCTTAATCTAAGATTTTAGTATTCCACTGAATAATTATGAAAATGTCAATTAATTTTAACAGTTTTTACTATCTTTATCAGGTGTACCTACTAATTTCCCTGTGTATATAAGATGATGTTCTGATGTTTTTTTATACATCAGTATATCGATACCTGCTAAATTCAGATGTGTTTTAACCAGAACTACTAAAGATTTTTTCACTATGTGTAGCCTAATTTATAGTTTTATGTTCTATAGATCCTTTCAACTCCTAAATGCTGAGTATTTCATCAAACTTTTTTTTTTTTTATTTTCCTCTCTGCCGATTCCTGGTGGCAGAAGGCCTGGCACAACACCAGAATGAGGCCGGATGACCTTTAATATTTTTAATGAAGTCTAAAGGGATTGCTGTCAATGTGTTCCCTTTGTCATCTCTTTCATGACGTTGGTGTTAGTACATTATAAGATGTTTCTTTTGAATCATGCCAACATCTATTTAGCTTCAGTGTTGCCTAGCAACATGGATGACACAGACTGTGCTGATAAGCGTCCAAAATCCTGCTGAGGATTCTGCTGTGAAAGCATCTCTGGAAAGGAGTTTTTTTTTTTTTTTTGTTTTGTTTTTTTGTTTTGAACTGCACTTCTTAGTGAATTAAAAAATAATGTTTCTCCCTATTTTGTGGAAGTGGCCGTTTAAAATCATCGAGGAAACTGTTGAGCCAGAGGCTGCAAATGTTCACAGTTTTTATTAACAAAATGTGTTATGCTGAAATAAAATGTTACTGCAATTTTTACTGGTTGAAATTGGGAAAACATGCTCCAAACAAGCAAAATCGAATATAATGTTTAGCAGGGACTGGGCAAGTCTCTCTTTTCATCCGCAGAACGTCCCCCTATTCCCTTGTAGACTCTGTTCTCCTGTCTGGCTTTTAGCGTGTTGGAAAATTATAGTTATTTCACAGCTGGAGCACCAGAGTTGCCTCACAACCTCTTGTTAAAGACACAGTAAATTTGGGGCTCCCTTTCTTGAAGAAAGCAAACAAGACATATATCACACACCCTGCTGCTATAGTAGCCCAGAGAAAAACCACCACAGCCTCTGTTAAAGAGCAAATGCTTAGTATTAAATTGTCTGCTAGGATTACTTCATTTATATTTCACATATCCCATCTTATCAAACTCAAATTTTTTGAACTTGACTGCAAGAAGTGAAAATGAATAAAACATTATTGAATGTAATGAAGCACATTTACTCAAAGAGCTACCAAAGCAAGGTTAACAAGGTAGAGGGAGTCAAAGCAGCATTACAAATCCATGTAAAAGTGATGTCATCAGTGTGTCACTGCAGGTTAGGACTGCCACTTATCAAGTAACATGAAGGATCCCTACGAGGGTCGGGCCTGTTTGTTTTTCCTGTTGGCATGACAATTACCATGTCCCAAGTGATGCATCCTATGTTTAACATGACTGAATTTTTGGTCTCAAGCTAAATATTGTGATTCACATTTAATATTTAAAGTGATTGATTAGCAAGGACAAAGGTCGTATTGAAGATAACTCAGAAAGACGGATCATCCTATACTGATTTAAAAAAACAACACACTGTTTTTGAACTAAGGCCAAGGTCATATTTTTCAGCATCTGTGGCTACCCCAGTGCTGGTTGTGCTGTATGCATAAAAATATGCTTTTTTATGTAAAAAAAAAAAAAAAAATCTGAGCCCATAGATGGGTTCAGCCATTGTGTTTGCTTGGAATCCAATTCCAGTCAAGTTGCATTTGATCTGATAAAGAATAGCTCTTGTTTTTAACAGAACAACAGGCAGAAAATGGTAGCAGGCATCCTATCGATTTCTTGAGAGAGGGGTGACTGTTAAGGTTAATGCAGGTGCAGGAAGAGGGTCTGCCACCAGTTCAGCACCGCTTTCTGTTAGTCATTGTACTACATGAATAATCCAGAGTATTGACATATCCCCATAGGCCTGGTATCAATATCTTAATTCCTTAACTGGAAGAGATGCCACTAAAGTGTCTTTCATACATACATTTAGCATACATCTTGGAACAGAACACCAAAACAAATTTTGGAGACATGTACCTTGTAAAAAAATATTTTTATTAAAAGTAAAAATACAAAATAGAAAATGAGACCCTATTTGGACCCTTGAGTTTTGGTTTCCTTTGCGGTTTCATTCCCTTGTTTATTTAATCAATTCTTATTGTTTCATGATGGTTCTTGCCATTATTGTTACAAATGTCTTGCCATACCAGTTCATTCCTATCTGTCTAGTTTCTTCTTGTTTGTTGTACATTGGAATTTATTTCCTTATTATTTTGCCTTTTGGTTTGAACTGTTATTCTGCCTTATTGCTACATGCATTTAAGTCATAGTTTGACCATTGGTTTAAGCTTAATTTAGCTTTAGTATGCCTACTTGCATAAACTATGCCCCTGGCTATGTTTATTTTTTATTTTAACCTTCTAAAATGCCTTATTCAAATGAATGTTTGCGCCTCGGACCAGCTTCTTCAGCTCACTTCTTGACATATTTATTTTGCAAAATTCTGCGCAGGACACCCTTAAACTAAAATTTGGTCCTGTTGATTTAACACATGCCATCTGTTATTGCAAGATTTATTTTATATTTGCTTATTTACAGTCTTTAGTTTGAACAGAGGAGAAGAAGGAAAACAAAATGTAAAATGAAAATATAAGACAATGGTGAAACAAGTCGAGGAGGCTGCAAATATGTAGTTCAATGAGGACAGATTTCCAGTTCATCACAGCAATAATATTAGGAATTCTCCAAGTATCTGACACTTAAACTTAAGAGAAACAGTATCAAGCTAGTGAAACATGCTATTTGAGTAGAAATGCTTAACCTAACTGGAAAAAAATGAGTGAAATAGTAGCTTTGTGATGGTTTCTGATATTCAGACTTTTTAGATTTGTGACATCCCTCTTGCCTCTACAGTGAACCGCAGCCTTCGTTTTCCATTAAATCTGACCAATGGGAGTTAAACTAAAGCCACTTATATTGTATCTGCTCTCATCTTCAGCTGTGTGTGTTTTTATAAATGAGGCATGTCGTTCTCATCCTTTCATAAGCAACTTCACTGTGTGTGAGAAAGGAGGGTAGTGGGAAAGTGAGGAGGCCTTTTTTGTGATTGTGGCTGCAGTCGATTGAATGCTGCACATGTGGCTTTAACAGACGCAAACACCCACTCTCACTGATAAGCTTCTCTTTCCTACTGTCACATCATCCTTTTCTTCTTTTGTGTCCTGTTCCCAGCCAGAACACGACTCCTTTTCACTCCTTGGTTGAATTCAAACCAGCGTTGGTCTTACCCTCCCACATGAACCTCTGCTTACCCTTTTTCTCTCACCTCTGCATCTACAGCTACTTCTTTTTCATCAAATTGCCTGGTGTGTGTGCGTGTGTCTGCGTGTGTGTGTGTGTTTACTGAATTGTCACCTTACACTGCACTCCCAAAGTACTTCCAGCCAAGTCTAATCTCTCCCTCTCCTGTTTTTTCTCCCCCCTCCCTGCTGTTTCCCGCCTTTATCCCTGTTTGTTCTCTCAGGTCTCGGATGTTATCCTTTCCGCCGAGACACGGACATCACTTAAACTAGTCAGGTGAGCTTTAAAACCTCTACCTCTCTCTTTTGGTCTACTTTTTCCTCCTATTTATCCTCACCACATAGGCCCTTGGACGCTGCTGCAAAGATGCTGCGTCACTGTGTGTGCCCGTCTTCATACTGACTCTGTTGTTGTCTCAGTTCAGAACCAGCAGCAGAAGAAAACATAAAACTCTCTCTTGAGTCACACCTGTTTCCTTCCCTGTCTCAGTCACCTTGACATGCCAATGTCCGTTTCAATACCTGGAAATGTAGGTTTTCAGGTATTCTGATATTTGTATATGTAGTGTGTGTTTTTATGTTGGGAACTAGAGGATTCTCTGTTTATGCAGTCACAATCGACATTTACAGTCTTTTTTAAAGATTTTTTTAACCAAAAACAGAGAAAAAAATCCCTTTAAATGTCAATGTCAAAAAAGTGATTGCATAAATATTCACCCCCTTCAAGTTAGCATTTAGTAAGTACACCTTTCATAATACTCAAAATATTCTTATTGCTACAGGAATTGAAATTAAATGTTACTATTTTAACATCAACACAAGCACTTGGATCACAAAGAAACATTTCCTAATACTACCATGGGTATGTCAGAGGCTTTCATTTACTCAGGATTGAGATCTTGATGTGGTTTTTATTTGATGTCGGCACCAACCTGGGTTAAGTTATGCCAAGAGAATCGCTGTAAGGAAACAAAAATCTATAGCCAGGGTTCCCAAAGCTGTTTTATGTGTACCTCTGATGTTGCTTATGGTCCTTTGAGTGGTGTCAACAAATTGCAAGTTATAAACAAAGTTAATTTACCACTGTATATTGTTATTTGAAGCTAAACTGCAGGGCTACCCAGAGACAAACTATTGTCGTTTAAAAATATTCTGTTTTCAGCTTCAAATGAAAGTTTGTTTTTTCTTCTTCTCGGGACAAAAAATGGCAAACTGAGGCAAATTGTGAGGACAGTTGTGCAAGATGAAGTGAGCAAACGTCAGTCCATAAGGGACTTGTTAGGAACAAAATGAGCAAAATTGTGAAGAAATGTAATTAGAGTTTATTTAATGTTCATTCATCTGTTGCCGGGAGACAAAGACCAGTAATGAATGTACAAAACCCGTAACTGACTAAACTACTTACTGTTAGCCAACATGCAGGGCTGCCAGATCCAAAGTTTTAATTCTTATTTTCATGGAGAAGAAAACATAACTAAGTTATGTTGTTCTACTTGAAACTGTCACCATTATGGTGGAGTACTTTTCATATTTACAGCAAACCACAAAACGTAATTTACTGAATGCAAACTCAACAACTACATGGATTGGTGGATGTTGAGCAGGTCTAATAAATACAATTCACCTTGATATGGTTTGGTTTACTGTAATGCTGCACTTTTAAATGTGAACCAACCTACCTGGACATGCCGTTGCCACACATTCAGCAGCACAGACTGGGAGGGAAAACATGCAGGACAACAAGTAATTCAAGAAAAAAATAGGCAACAACACCACTTGTATGCATTTTTGCAGTTTCTTGTTTTATCTTCAAACTTAATTGTTGTTTTTTCATACTGGGTCCTACCCAATATGAGCAGCAGGCGAAACAGGGAGCTGTCCATCATGTTGCTCTGGACATGAGACGAGTTGAGCAGAATAGCTTCCCGTCTCTGTTTGCATTCCCTAAAATTAGCTAAAGTATCACTTGCAAATGGAGCAGCGCTCACCTTCATGTGGACCAGAGTTTGCTTGTTGTTTATGGTAGAGAACTGATGAGCTTAATTTTGACCTGAAACACAGTCAGATGTCCAAATCTCGCTTCCAGACATCTTTTTAACCTTACCTGCTGATTGTAGTTTGATGGGAAGCTGATTGAGATTTATGGTAAACTTACAACAAGAATTCATAGTTTAAACTCAAAGCAGCTTTCTTATCATTGATTGTGTCTTTCCTTATGCTTAGGTTTTTTTTCAAAGTCTAAATAATGTGTTTTATTTCTCAAAAATCTCAAATTCTAAAACTAACATTGGTCCTTCAGATGCCTCCAGTCTAGCAGCCATTTTTCTTGCACAATTCAAACACAATGAGAGAATTTGATGTGAAAGCATTCCCATGTCTCTTTTCCCTACTGTCTTCATGGAGGAAAAACGTTTGTGGCATTTCCCAGCAGGTCTGTTTGACCTTTTCCTCTCTGTTTAATCCCTCCTTTTCTCCTCACCCTCCATCAAACAAGGTGGTTGCTGAACCCGAAAGCCAAATTATCCCGACCTTGGTCTGCTGCACTCTTGATACGGTATATCTTAATTATTATAAAATGGCTGGGCAGCAAGGCAGGCAGGCAGGGAGGCTGATGGCATCTTATTGTTAAATTCAACAATCTGGCAGATTGTCAGAAAAAGCCTGGGGAGATTTATTTCTCAATGTTAAGTCAGATAAAGATCAGGTGGGTCAGGTAGATGTCAGGGATCTGTCACATCTGAAAGTGCAATGATGGAGAGAGACAGACAGACAAATAAAACAAAAGCACTGTGGGGGGAGGAGGAGGAGAAAAGCTACTGGATGAGATCATGGGTGAAATGTGCAAACAATTTATCTTTCTGTCATCTCTGAGTAATGTGAGGCTGAATGAAGAGGAATGTGGTTTGTTTTTACAGCAGCTCATATATTTTGGGTGTTACCGTGACGATGATGGTTCTGGATAATCGTTTACTTTTAAGCTACTACTTTTAAAAGGACAATCACCTTTCCATTCGATTATTGAAGAGGGTCTTGAAGATTATGCTCCAGCTACTTTTTTTAACCCTTTAGAATATGTGTTAGACATAATTCAAATCTAAAAAGATGAAAAATGTTGAGTCTTTTCTTTCCCCAATGTTTTCCTACATAATAAAGGTTAGATACCACAGAAAAGCTACCATATTAGTTCTTATTCACACAAAATAGTCAAAGTAAATGGATGATGTTTGCTGCAGATTTCTTCTTTTTTGTTTTTATGCCATGCTTAAATGTTTCAAGTCACCAAACATAGTTATTGGTTTCATTCATTTAGGCAGAGAACCTATGAAAACCAAGTGAAAAATAAATTCTTTCCATTTTATAATCATGATCTCAATTTCACAAGCCAGACCCAGGCTTGATAATTAGCTGAGCTAGAGATGTAATACATCTTTTTAAATAGAAGTTCTATGATTTTTGAAAGATCTTAAAAAGCAACCAGCATCTAAATATTTAAAAAACAGTAGAAAAGCAAAGTCACTGACAGGTCAGGTAAGACATTTCTAATACTTTTGGACTACAGTGAATCAAAATTATTCAAATAATCCATATTTGGAGAAAACCTACAGCAGTGATGAACCTTCCCAAGAGAGACCAAAGTCAACCAAAAGTGTCCAAGATTTAATAATAAATAAAACTCATCAACAATAGAATGCATGGGAGTGTTCCAAGAAATAAACCACTGCTGATCCATTTACAGAAAAATATCCTGATGATATTCCCCAACGTCCGTAAGACTTTAAGGAATATATTTTGTGGACTGCCAACACAAAAACGCAACATTTTCTCAGGTGTAGATCATCTGACCTAAAACTAACACAGCATTTCAGAAAGAGACAGTTATACCGACAGTCAAACATAGTGGAGGTGGTGGTAGAGTGAGGGTTTGGGTCTGCTTTTCACACCCCAAGTCCTGGGAGGCTACTCTTATAATTGATGGAATCAAAAATGTTGCTCTCTACCAGAAAATTCTGCCAGAGAATGTTCACCTGTTCATACAGCTTTTTTACCTTAATGAATGAAATCTTCAGTGGAAATTGTTCTGCAGGGTAACCAGATTATCTTGGTTAAACCCAAGATATTCAGTAGTGAAATTTGTTTCATCTGAAACATTAAAGTGTGACAACAGCAAATAAATAAATAAATAAAAAACGTAGGAAATATTTACAGGGTCCTACCCATTTTCACAGCACTGTAAATGTTATTCACTGGTGGTATTTGAGGACACACAGAGAGAAAGAGAGAGAGAGGGAGAGAGAGAGAGAGAGAGAGAGAGAAAGAAAGGGGGACGGGGAGGGAAAAAGGGATGTTTGTCAGCCACTGCAGCAGTGATGTAATGGCCCAGACTCCCCCCACTCCTCAGGCTAGACTCTTTTATTGTCTATGTTTCCTTCCTGGTTTTCTCCAATCTCTCATCTGCATGCTTGCCACCTTTTCCCCCCCCTTTTCTTTATCATACATGTAAACATACAGTACATGCAAAGTATAGTATATTGCCAAATGTAGCTGCTTGTTTGTCTTTACGCACATTAATTTGAGCAACATCCCATAATCAGCCAACCTTTATCAACTATAATACCTACAGTGTTTCCTATGTTTGTTTGAGATGAGCTTTTGTCTTTGACCTAGTAGGTCATTCTGAAAAACTGCTTATTGAGGATTTCAAATATAAATACTGTACATCTGTTCTGATAAAGGATGCTGGTTTTCGTTTGTGACATGTAAATAAAGATAAATAAACATGTTAACTTAATCAACTCTGCCCACATCGTAAGAGCAACTAAAATCAATCAGTTTTATTTAACTAAACTAAACTTTACTTAACTACCTTGAAGAGGTCAAATTCACTCAGTTTGCCTTTTTAAAGAACACCATTAGTAAACTTATTTCATATCCACAATTAATTTGAAGGTTTTTTTTTACTTTTGTCAAATACGATAAAAATATTTTAAGAATCTTTTGCTTCGTTTTAACTTCTTATTGGCATTTTCCACATTCATGTTATTACAACTTTAATTTAACAATGCCATTCAAGTGTCCCACCAATGATCAAGCATGTTCAAACTGTAGTGCAATATGTGCACAATTTGAGTCGAAACATTAAGCTAACTAACGATTTTATATGAATTTGATTGGCTTATGGGGTTTATTGAGAAAATGGATGATACATTTGAGGCCAAGAGGAAGCACCACTTCATACATCTTTAAAATAATAGAATTAGTAAATCTAATTGGACAGTCCAGAGTAGAATGACGTGAAAAGACAGGGTTACCACATACTGAACAAGGCTCTCCATGAATGTTTGTATTGCATACAACAGGTAAACATTGGCAAACAGTATGATGACATGCTATCAGTGACACTGGAAACTTTCCTATGACTAACATGTCCAGATAGTTAACAGTGAACCTGATGTATGTTTTCTGCTTGTCGTCGTACACAAAGTTTTGAACATTTCTAATGTTGACCTGTAGGTTTGGCACTGGGTGAAATGTCAAAGCAGGTCACCCTAAGGGTAAAATAAATCGACCAAACAAACATCACAGCAATTCCTCTGGTGACTGGAGCAATGTGTGACTAAAAACCTAAATGTCAGCCCCAGTAAGAAGAGTCAAGGGGTGATCCAAACCAGGTTACTTAAAATTAGTGTTAAACTTCATAGTAATCCATCCAATAGTATTCAAAACTTACAGATTTGAAGTGACTAAGAAGAAATTATGAAAAGTTGATACCTCTGCAGAATGCTCAAAATGGTTATATGTCTCGGAATGGGACTGCAGTCTAAAGATAGATAACTTTAAACTACAGCATCATATAGGTGGAGGTGAAGGCCACAGCCCAAGAGCACATATTCATTAATAGTTAATACACGATTCTCACATAAAATGTTCTATATAAGCTACTTTCACAGTACTGAATAATCTAAAACTTTATTTTCTCACAGTCATCAAGAGATCAGCACAAAATATCTCTCTGTATGTAGGTTCATTCACAAAACATGAGGTGGCTGCATTTTGACAGCAAGCAGAGTTTGATCACTAGGAAGACATCGACATGCACACACTCACACGCACACTCACGCATGTGCCACCTTTACAGACTACATTAAATGTGGGCTGACAGGTGACTGCAAGATGTGCAGTCTCAGGAGACACAACAAAGCACTTTCTCTGTTCGTGTGCTTAATCGGGATGTGTGAACACTTGGGGTCACATCTCTGTGTGTTTGTGTGTTGCATAAGAGAAATACAGCATTGCCACTCTGGCCATCAGTATGAAGAGAGTCCTAAAATGTAGATATAAAACCTTTATTGTGCCTAGTGAGTTGTAAAAATGTGCTGTGGTTATAGATTGATATTAAATGTAACTAATTTCTTTGGTAACAAAATGCTCAAATTATTATTTCTCGGTATCAATAAGGACTCTCTCTTGTTGCATGAAAGTGCGATGGGCGATTAAGGGCTTCAATTTTATTACTGTGATTTATTTATTGTGATAACCATAAAAGTGATGATAAAAAATGATTGAAAAATTACTATAACATTCAGGACCCCACAAACACAAATATTGCTTTAAGAATTAAACCATTTATTAAATAGCTGACAACTATTAAATAGCTGAAACCATTTATTAAATAGCTAACCAGCCCAGACAGTTTTAGGGTTTTTAAACATCATATCCTCCTGACTACCAGGAAAAAAAATATATTGTCCAATCACCATTTTTTTTTAAATCCCACAGTCTTTGTAAGGTAATTAGAATACTGAAAACAATGTTTTTGGAAAAAAAAAGTTTTTTATTTTTGAAATATGATGTGTTGAGTAGAGAGGACACTTTTTCAACTTTTATATACTACAATAAAATATAGTCAAAATAATTAATAGAATGTTTTAATATGCTGCTAAAAGACCTATTTAGAATATTCCAACAAAATTTTAAACCAAAATTTCCACAATAAAACGTTTTATGCACTTACTTTGTCTCTTCCCATAGAATTATGTTGCCACTGATGAACACCATTTTTATGAATTAGAAAAAGGCACGTACAAAAGTCTCACCCCTTCACATGTGGTATCATTGAAAAGCCCTAAATGTCCTCTCTAGATACCAAAATAAATTAATTCAGTAGAATGAAGGGGGTGGGAGATATTCAAGTTTAGAAATGCCCTCTACAGAGGACAAAATTTAACTACTGGTAGTCAGGAGGAAAAAGTAGAGCTTTAATGTTAAACAAACTGTTATTTTTATTGCAGGAGCACCTTTCTTTAATAATGACATACATTGTGGTAATTGCACACTCATTTCTAACTAGAAATAATTTTGGAGTTATCAATCAAGAATGGTTAGTTTGAAAGTTAAAGCGCCAACATAATGTTATAAAAAACATCTTTGGTGTTTTTTAGGATTGATCAGAAAGACAGCATGTTGAAAAAAAACTAAAAAAAAGTAAAGACCGGCATTATAACATTTAAATCATGCCGACTTTTAAATGAATATAAAAAAAAGACTCAACCAACCACATATTGCGTAGAAAGTACATATTTTCTGTGTTACGATGGAGGATATTAACAGATGTTTGTTTTGTTCGTGGTCCCACACTTTGTAGAGCGGGGGATGACTTATTCAGAAAAGCTGGGGGGGGGGGAGGTTGCAATGAGAAAAAGACTTAAAATAACTATCCGAGTCATACTATTGAAAACTGAGGAGCTCAGGAAACATTTACAAAAGACATGAGACTGCAGAGAAAAAAAAAAATATTTTCCACATAACCAGATATAATTAATAGTGGTGACAGTGGTCATGCGGTGGGTTTCGTGTTCGATTCATTTCCACTCTTGTCCTTGAGCAAAACGCTTCATCTGTGGTGGTGGTCAGTGGGCCTGATGGCATGGCAGCCTCGTCTC
Organism: Poecilia picta; assembly: GCA_033032245.1. Taxonomy (NCBI): domain Eukaryota; kingdom Metazoa; phylum Chordata; class Actinopteri; order Cyprinodontiformes; family Poeciliidae; genus Poecilia; species Poecilia picta. The sequence goes on along the minus strand of CM065354.1, from coordinate 34,526,444 downwards.
CTTCAGTGTCCCCAAGGGCAGCTGTGGCTACGATCCAGTAGCTTGATGATGTCAATCCTCTATTCTGTTAGAATAGAGGAGAGAATAGAGGATTGACTGACTGAGGATGAGAGTTCACAGGCGCTGGTTTAAATCGCTATAATGTGATTGAAACCTGTTTCTGGGTAGTATTTGTTGACAGTTTTTTTCTGATTGGTTTTTATGTTCTGCCATCTTAGAAATGTTATAAAAATAACTTAAAATGCAGTTATGAGGTGATAGATGTAGTGTCATAAGTTGTTGTCTACGGTATGTTGTCTCCTGGGGTAGTGCATGCTGTGTGGGCAGCAAGCCACAGGAAATAAAGGCCTGTCCAAGGCCTCTGTCTAATGTGTGACTCACAAGTGACCCTCGGCTGATCTAGAGCTGAAGCAGTAACAAAAAAAAGAAAAAATCTGTCTTCTGTGATTATTTGCATCTCTGAGCTGTAGGTTGGCACTGGTTTCCTTTCAGTCAATTCATGACTCCTATTATATGTGAAGGGTGCTCATATATGGAAAAATAGTGGAGGAAGTTCTTTCTAACTGTGAAAAACCTGACTGTCATTCTTATACTTGTCATACTGAAACTGTCAGACTTCATTACCTAAGGAATAATATTAGTAGAATTCACTCAAATTAGCATTTTATATGTCTATATTGTCGTGCAGCCTTGGAGAAAAGCATCCACTGTTTTTTTTTTTTTTTTTTATGAAGCAGAAATTTTTTTTTTCTGACATGCTCCTTCACTTTCACCTCATCACAGTCTTACTGTTAAAAAGCTACATTAATTTCAAAACTTGCATTTATGTTCAAAACTGAACTTTTCAGCACTTTAAATATTCCTATATCTCAGTAAAATTAGTGGCCATTATAAAAAAAAGCATTAGTTTAGTTCAGACTTGAGTATAAAGCTTCTTTTTCACATTTATAAATTAACTCTATTACCATCCATTGCGTCCCACCATATCTTCCTTTCATTTATCCTTCAGAACACCCATTTATCCAGAGTGATATGAGAACATTAAGAGTCATTTTCTAATATATGGAAGAAAAGGCTCTTGGCAATGCTGACTCCCTCAGCAACGCTCATCAGAATGTAAAGTCTATGCTAATACAGATCTATCATGCAGTACGCTTTATAATGTCACTGATGTACTGATGTCTGTGAATGTGAGAGTGGAGAAAATGTCCATATCAGCCTATTAGATGTATGCTGTTTCTTTTTTTTAAAGGAAATATTTGCAAATCAAAGTGGAGAAGTTTGAGTCCAATTTTAAGTAGCTGAGAGGCAATATTTTATGAGTAAGGCATTAGAGTCGCAACAAATTACGCTGTTACTGAAATAACTCAAAATGCTCCGAACAATAACTTAGTCTGGTAACCGAGTGCGTCAAAGGATTTCATGAGTCCAGATTTGTATCTCTGTTGTCTTGGTTACAGTATACACAGTACCGTCCATATTTATTGGCACACCCACTCAGAACATGTAGAATTTTTATTTTTTTTAGCATTTGGAGAAACAAAGTCAAATATGAAAACTGCTCAAGTTCTTGAACCGTGATTTTTGGATCACTGTTGTCCTCACTGTTGTCATGGTGACAGATTAACTTCCTTGACCAGCCTGGTTTGCCACAGGTTCTTTTGCGTTTTAAAACACAGATCTTATCTTACTGAACTGCAATCATCTAAATCAGGTGCGTTAAAGTAGGACACATCGGCTCTCTGCATTATCCATGGTGTTGTGCATCACTGCTGCTGCCCGCCTGCTTCTCTCTGCCTACACCACCCCAAAATCCACCCATACACTCTGAGGTCAGATATAGTCTCTTGATTTTCTTGATGTCCAAGGGTTAGAATACTCATTGTGTTGTGACTGTGTTTCCCAGGTCTGGTTCTCAAGGTACACTGCCCTGCATGTTTTAGACAATAAGTTAAATAGGGGCTTTCCAAATTAGTGAGGCATATTTGTCCTGTGGCTGTTTGTGAGAAATCCCTTTATTTCTGTGACTGTTCGTACATCGGTCTTGGGTAAACGTCATGCTTTTTTGTCTTTTGCATGTCAAAGAGAGGAAAACTTTGTGCCATTTTTATCTGAAGTCTAAAGGAACATAACTTTATATAACTTTTTTAAACACTGTAACTAGTTTTAAATAAGTAAAGTATAAATAAAATAAGTGGGTATATCCCCTAATGATTCTATCAAAACACAAACACTGACTGAATTCACTTAAAATTTAAAGGTAGAATTTTTGGATGGATTAGTTTTTACACATCACAGTGTAGTGTAGCCTAGATGACATGCACTTAATGAAAACATGTTTTGAGACTTTAAACTTGAGTTGGAGACTAGCATGATCTTAAAATTAGAAGAAAAAATAAAGTTTTTTTTGTCGTTGTTAACAGGTCCAACTTGGAGTATTTATCACGTGGCTTTTTCGAGAACCTCAATTTCCACGTTGTGACATTTTGGGGCATCAGAGATTCCTTAGATTCACCTTGACTCATCCTACAAAGTCCCTGACCACATAAAAAGGTAAGAACTCAATCTCACATGGACACATACCCAACTCTCTTTACAGTCACAATCAGTAAGTTAGCATTTTCACCAAAAATCAAATCAGTTTATCGATCACTCTCAGTTCAACATCGTGAGAGAAATGGTGCTTCACATCTCATCATCATGCCGGCAGCAATGTGGAATTTGTGTAACGCAGTTAAAAAGTCAACACCAGCTAAAACCACTTTACTGCATCAAACTAATTCTGCTCAGACTCACATTTATCTGTCCTGAAGCTCTGAGATGTGATGAATATCTGTCAGAGTGGGGGGGGGGGGGAAAGTAACATTTAAAGTGAGAGAAAGAGAAACAGAGACAGAAAGAATGGCTGCTACCTCCACAGATGAAATGGCTGTGTGGGTGGATGTACATGTGAGTGCAGGCTGCTGGGAGCTATGAGTGGGAAGCCGGTACTGAGTGGGAAGAGGAGAGCTGCTTTAGTGAGACAATCAACACCAAGACCCACTGAAAGGCAGTCACGCTCTCGTGGCTTATATGTTTTGCGAACCTGCAGAATGACAGCAGGTATTCAGGTTGGATCGGATTCTTGAAGATTGGCGGCTGAATGAGGATCTGTAGACGTGGGTTTCTTTCTATTATTCACAAAACACAAAATGATGACTCAGATTATTGCAAAGTTTTATTACTGAACAAAACAGCATGGTTTACATTTGATACAACATTTTGTGGTCAAATCAAATGGTAAAATAAATGGTCAAAACAGTTAGATTGACTTTTGTTGTGATAAAGTAAGAAACATCAAGATTTTTCAACTGGTAACATAAACATAGTTGCATGATGTACAAAAATCACCCTGCCCTGGTAATGTGTGTAGTTTTCTTAAACTCTGTACGTTTGGTCACATTTCAAACACAAGCTTTTCTGTTTTTACTGTTATTTTTTGTGATCTATAAAGCAAGTCAAGTAGGATGAAAATGACTAATTAATTTTGTTTTATGATTGAAAATATGAAATGATGGCGAGCATTTGTCTTCAGTCTCCATTCGTCAATACTTTGTAGAACCAACTTTTGCTGCAGTAACAGCTGCAGGTATTTTGGGACATGTCTTTAGCAGCTTTGCCCATTTTGACAATGACATTTTTGCCAATTTTTAAATGCCAAAAAAAAAAACCTAAGCTTTGTCTGTAAGGAAAGTCTTGACACAGATCCCAAAGTCTTTTATAGCCTCAAAAAGTTTTCTCTCAGAAATGATCCATTTATTTTTTCAGGAAATTTCACTAGTTTTCACCATGGGGTGCATTAAGATAGATGTTCAGTGTTAGGTTTACAACACATAGTGTTTTGCTTATAAACCAAAAAGACCCCCAAAATTTGCTCTCTTTTGACCAAAGCTCAAACATATGATGTTCTAACATACATTTCTTTGCCATTGACATAAACCTTAGAAACTGGTAATTTTGCAAGGCAATGCACATTTTATTACTGCCAAAACATTCGAAATTGTTTTGGTACTTGTCAAGTAAATGTTTAAATTATGTTGAGAAGATTTAAAAAGCCAGGTATAACTAACAAAAATACTTTTTGTCCTATACTTAGTCTAATAAGATATGAAAGAATTAATTAAGGAAGTAAAACCAAATGTTGCCATCATGTAATGAAAATTGCAATAGAAGACAAATATGAATGAGAAACAATGCTTAGTGTGTTTGAGCATGTGTGTGTGTGTGTGTTAATTTCATTCTGGACGAATTGAGTTTAATCTTAGGTGGGAAATTTGTTTTAAGAATCTGTTCCATCTGGGAAAATGTGGTCCAAGTCCCTCTAACATCTGTCCTTGTTTACTCTTCCTCATCCTTCCTGTTTGTTTATATTTTGGCAACAATGAGCTTAGATATCAAAATCCTTTCTAGATTTTTTATTTTTTTTGGATTACGTTAGAGTACTTGAATTCATGCATGCAGGGAGAGAACATGCCTCTATGTAGGAAAAAACCCTTTGTCCTGGGATTTGACCTTTTTGCTGTAAGGCAATGGTTACTAATGCAGCGTGACCGTGTCAACCAGTACTAAATTAATTTGGTAAACTTTAAACAAAAAGGATATCTCTAGATTAGGCATATTACTGGATTATATAGATTGCTCAGAGGTGCACTTTATTACAACTTTAAAAGTTTTACCACTATATGTCAAAATTAATTTATTTATTTCTTGGATGTAAATTTGCTGATGCAGCATTTGCATTTCACTTACAGCTGCAGAAAAAAAAGTGCTCTCACAATCTGACGGTGTATAGAAAAGTCTTAAAAGGCTGAGTTGTTTATTCCAGGTAATGTAACGTATTTACAATTTTCACACATTTTGAGAGAGACTATTTAAGAAGTTACCATATCAGGGTGAAAATCACTGGTTAGCATAAGTGAGTGATAAGCTATTTTTTTTTCATTTATAAAGTAGCCTAGGATTTTTAAAAATATTCAGATCATGACTGTTATGATTTGTCATGATTGCTTGTGAAATCATGACAAGCAATCATATCTTTACCACCCCATGAGGTGAATATTAAATAATTGTAGTTTATATGAATCTTTAAAAACTACATTAACCTTTTTGAAACTCAGATTTTAGCTGTCAGTACATGTATTTATTCCATCAGCACAAAACCTCTCTTACAAACATTGAATATTCTCTGATTGTTAAACTTAAGCCAAAATCTTTTAGCAAAACCGCTAATATGGCACATCACCCTAAACAAACCTAAAACAAGATGCAGGTGGCATAGAAACCAACTTGTATTTCAAGTTCTTTATTGTTAGCAGGTGTAGGGAGGCTGGTCACAGCTGATAGAAAGATGCATGGAGCTAAACAAAGGCCTATAATGATAGAACATTTTGTGAGACTGTAAACGCCTGGAAGAGTTTCACCTTCCAGCTGAGCAATATCCATAAACACAACCAGAGCCACAGTAAAATTTAGATCAGGGGTGCCAAGGGCCACTATCCTGTTTACTTCACATTTACTTTGTTAGTCTACTACAGTGCCCAAGTCCACTCCTATAGCTATTATCCTGCAACTGTTAGATATATCCCTCTTCCGATACACCTGGATAAAATGACTGAATTTCCTCATTAGCATGTCATTCAGCTCTGCAGAGGCCTGGCAATGAGCCATTTATTTAATCCAGGTGTGTTGGAGAGTTGAAGGACAGAAGCTCTGAAGGATTGGATGCTAGGATGGGCTATTGCGTGAAATCATATAGGTTTGTGGTTGTCAAAGTGTGAAAATGAAGGAATAAAGGCATTTTCCAAGGCATTATAATTTAATATATTCCTGCTAGTTCCTTATAGACAGTAAGTGCTCATCTACAGTAACAGACCTGAAGCATTCCCTTATAAAAATTCATATTTGACGAGAGCATGAGCACATTCGCAGTTACACTCCGAGGTACAATATAACTTGTATCCCCTGCCTCTCTGACTCCTGCAGCGATAGGGCCCTCAGAAGAGAGCCCTGCAATGCAGCATCTGTGTGACGTGCATGCGCGTGGACACACCGACACACACGCACGCACACGCGCGCACACACATTCAGCGAGATGGCGGCATGTAAAGTGCTCAGCTCGTAGGAGGGAGATGAGGCAACGGAGAGCGCGGTTATGAGAGTGCTGAAGTCTGATGAAAGGTGGAGGAGTGAGTAGGCGGAACAAAGGTGGTAGGAGGAGGAGGCAGGTGAGGATGAGGAAGAAATAACAGGTGGGAAGAAGAGCTCTAAGTGCTCGGGAAGAGAAGGAAGCAAATAAGATTGATGGACTTGAAAAATTGATTTCTTTATCAGCTCAGTCGTTACATTGTCTGGAAAAATCGTCTAGCAAGGAATTCTTGCGAGGATGACAATTCATCAACTTCATCTCTTGATGACGGACACGCTTTCTGTGTCTGTGCTGCACAGACACGGCAGAAAATGGTTTCAAAATCCCTGGAAATGAACCGGCAGAAAATTCAGCTTGCATAATAACCCTAAGGGACCCTTTGACAGCTGCATAATGTCACCATTAGAATTAGCTTTACTAATTGCTATAATTATATTGAAGAGATGTTATAAAAGGACAAACAGCATGCGATTAGTCTACTGATAGTTTGTTGATCAAAGATAATTTATATAATTTTTTTTGTAAAAACGGCAACAGAATACAAACTACATCTGTAACCATAGCCTTTTGTGTTTGCTTTCTGAATAATTTTACAGCTTTAGTTATTAAGTTAAATTGATATTACAGTTGAACTTCAAGTTTGAAAAGTCAACAGTGTTTTAAGCTTTTAATGTTTTTCAGTGGTCACAAGGGTAGAATTTTTACTTTAGCGCTTCAAACACCCATGATTTCTACTTACTGAGAGGTGACAAATGCAAACCAAAATACTACTACTATACTACTACTACTACTACTATTACTATTACTACTAATAATAATATAAATATATATATATATATATATATATATATAGATATATGTATCTATATATATATACATGCTCACTGCTATTTTGAGGAAGTGGGCATGATGAAAAACATGGGTGCATGTTTTGTCTAGACTGCACTTTTAATGGTGTGTCTGCAATGTATCTTCTTTTGACAGCAGTTCTGTTTTTGCATGGATTGTACTTCAGTGGATAAAACGTGTTTGCAGCTCTCCCTTGTACTGCAGCCCAGGGACTTAATAATACTGGGGCAGCCAATGAGATAATGCCTTTATGGGAATGTGAGGCAATGAAATTGCATAGTATTTCTATGAAATGCATCTCAGTCAATTAGAATATCATATAAAAATGTATTTATTTCAGTAATTTAATAAAAAAAAATCACTGAAATGGATGTATTTTACAGATTGATTACACATAGTTATATATTTCAAGTGTTAATTAATATTCATTTTGGTGCCCAAAAACAAAAATCTAGCATCTCATTAGAAATGTAATATTGCATAATGTTTTTACATGTCGGCCAATGGAAAAATGTGCTCCTATCCTGGACAGTACATGCATTTCATATTTGGATTTAATGAGATTCACCTGTATATTATATACAGTGCCTCCAGAAAGTATTCATACCTCTTTCTTGCTATGATGTCTATTCTAATATCCATTAGTATAGTCCTCCTTAAAACAACCAACCATTTAATGAATTCATTCATGCCCTGAACTTCCAATAAATCTTAATGTATTTATTGGACATTTTCACCAGTATTTATTCAGAAGTCATTCAAAATGGGTTCTCGCTTAAACCCATTTCTACAGTCACAGCGATGTCTGTTACCTATAAAACTGCAGGAACAATTTAAAGGAATCCTGGATTAAGCCCTGAGTTTATTTTGCTACCACATACAATAGTAAAATAATGACAGATAAAAGGGAAATCTAAAATCACTGCTAGAGAACTTCAGTGAGTTCAACACCTGTCTCTTGTTTAATACTACAAACCCTGAAAGACAATTTTGTTTAGAGACTAATTTGAAATAAATGCCTCAGCTGGTGTTCACCTCATAAGTCTGAATAAGTATTCCAAAGCACAAAAAGTAGTGCCCAAATCTGCTCATTGGTTCATAAATCATCTCCATTCTTCCCAAGTACAGACAGACCACCTATCTGCATCAACCAACCCATCTGGCCAGATGCCATTGGCTTTATGCCAGTTACAACCAACCTGCTGTCGACTGGGAAATCTACCACATTAGCATCTTACATATCCTCAGTCATACAGGAGAGTACATGTTCTGAATCTGGACTTTGTTATACTTTTTCTTTCATGGTTTCTATGATCAATTCTGTACATGTGCCTCCTTTAAACTCATGTTTCGTGTCTTTTTTATATTGCATGTGAATTAAAAATGCAAAGGTGAAGGTCTTTCAGTAATTCAAACCAACAAATGAAACTCAAACTGACGTGTTTCCAGGATACATTTTTTGTTGATATTGATGATTATAGTTTCCAATTAGTAAAAACCTAGAACATTTTGTAATGGTTAAACAAAACCAATACAAAATTGTATTTTGTATTGGGAACAGGGGAGCTTCCCTGCTCCCATGTTGGTCCACAGGGAAGTATGCCACCAACAGGTGGCATACTTCCCTAGATCATCACGGACTGTGGACAACTCACACTGGAAGTCAAACAATGTGAAATCTGTGCCTCTTCACCAATTTATCCAGACTATGTAATCTTGATTCCAAATTGTATCAACTGAAAACAGTCCAGTCCTTTTTTCTTTGTTTAGGCTAAGGCTTCTAACACTGTCTGATTAGTTCAGGAATGGCTTAACAGAGCAAGCAACTGTCTAAAATTTGCTCTTTGTGAATCTCATCTAAACTTACAAATGGGATTCGTTTCACAGTTTTTTCTGCTCCTTGTGTATTTTTTATTAGCCTTTTTCCTTCCACTCAACTTTCCGATATGGATAGATAAAAACACAACCTCAATGAAATTGACTTTTCAGGGTTTCTCTTCGTCATGAGTTTTTTTTTGATGTTTTTTTTATTGGTTTTCTGTTATATTCTCAATTTTGGAGAAACTGAATTTTGAGTGTTTATTAGCAGTGAACGGTGATCTTTAAAATGAACAGAAATCAGTCTTTGTTCAATGAATCTGTGCAATATGAGTTTCCCTTTTTGATTATTTATATGCTTTTTTTATTATAGAGATGCACCTATTCTGAGAAAAAAAAATCTGTTTTTTTAGTATGAATAAAATACTGGTGCAATGCAGCCTAGTTTTTGTTTTAAGATGATAAGAAAACAATGGTTTTTGTTAAGACCAGAATTGTGATGTGCCATATCAGTCTCTGCTGTTTTGTATCAGACTTTGCTTCCTTATTTTATTACAAAACATAAACCATATTGTATACAAAACATCTTGTGCAGAGCTCTGTTGATTTTCAGAAAACCAGATCACTGTGCTTTTTCTCCTCCCCCACTCACACTCTGATCCTGGCCACCATTCACAGTGATCTTAGTGCATCTGGAAATTAGCCAGAGCTCAAAGTGACCTTCATTGCCAGACAGACGGCACACATTCAGAGCACCAGAACAGCATCCTAAAGTCTGTATGTTATACCTCTTCCAATCTACGAAGTGCTTTTCAAATGTGGATTTGCCATGAATGCAATGGCAAGCAGATAAGACATGGCATATAAGGAACTATGGAGATGACACATGTACTCAATGACAGGAAAAAATACACTTTTGTAAAGCTCGTCAGCATGTGCAGAGTTTTACAAATCAACTGAGGTTTCACTCTTATTGATGTTCTATACCGACTTGAGTCATCCTGCTCCCTGTGGTGGTACCGCGTCTCGTGGAGTGGTAGGAATTTTGGGTATCAACAATTCAAAGCTGTTTTACAGTAATATGATGGTAACATTTTCTTAGAGAGATTGCATAAACAGATTGCATGTTACTGAGGAGATGATTGACTTGCACAATCAAAGAAAAGGATACAAAAAGGAAGTTCCTACAGCACAACCGTGGATGGGAGTTGGGACTTTTTGGATGGACCTCAAACTGAACATGGAGCCTCACAGTTGGAGAGTCCTCGGCATTTATTTCTAAGTTTAATCTTCTCAACATTTTTTTGCTGACCTCTGCCATTGCTGTCTCCATGGAGGTAGAGATATAAACCCTCTCAATTACCCGTTTAATCTCATTGACAAACAATAAATTGAGTTGAAATGAATTGAATCAAGCCTTTCAAAAAAATATAATAAGCAGTAAAATCAGATTATTTCACAGCATTTATTTCCTGAGGTACAAATTAAAGCAACCGCAACTGCCCAGGATTGTGATTGCTAACATGGTTAGTCCTCTCAGGAAACGCATCTAGCAGGCTTTAATTATGAATGATTTTTGAATTATTACAAACTTCCAATGAGTTAGAGGTATGCTTAATTCTGTTTCCAAGTTAACCACTGTGAACTTGTCATGAATTATTCTTTCAGATAGATATAGCAATCCTGATTGTAGCTCTGCTTTTTCTTTCCTCGCCTTTTAAAATCCATTCTACCTACACATTTTTACATGGCTCAGAGTGGCTGTACGTGAATATTTGTTCTAAAAATCAGATATGTTTCTGCATTGGTTTGATTTCAATTCTTTTTTAATTAATTCTGAAATCTACTGAATGCATTAAAAGAGGGAGAAGATGTGCGTTTCCAGATTACAGCAGCATTTCTGCAGTTGGACGAGGCGCTCACCGGCAGGGCATGTAATCTACAAAAACGACCCAGTAAAGTGAAAATGTTAAATATAACATCCTGAATACATGGAAATGCTCCAAGAAGTTGCATTATACGAAAAATAAACATTGGGAAACTTACAGTCAAAATATGCCTGTAGTGGCCTGAGATCTTTGCCAAAGAGGACAGAGAAGAAACACTGCAAGAAGCTTGTGTCTGCTAATAACCAATACACTTGAATTTCCACACTGTAGAACAGTAACATATTTCTATTCTATTTACAGCAGGTCATGACAGCAATATGCGCCTTAAGTATTAAAGATGCTTGGAATCCGGAATTAAAGAATAATAAAAGTTATCTTCTCTTTCTCTTCCTGAAGAATGGCTAAGTGGAATAGGTCTTTGTGTTACTTATTACCCCATAAAAAGAAGGAAAAATGGAATACTAAACTAAACTTTTTCTTTCATATTATGATCAAAATGAAAATGTCAAGAATAATTATGGAAAACAAACAAACAAAAAAAACTTCAGATACATTTATTTCTTAGTTGTAAAGGCATTAAAATAAATCATTCTTACAACTAAAGCTTGGATTTTTATTTTTTAATTTTTGCACTTTGTGGGGACATTATGCTCACAGTGTACAACATCAACTTGGCGCTTAAGACTTTCCGCAAAATATTTCAGCATAATCACTATTTATAGAGACACATTCTGGACAAAACATTGTTACTTTGTTAAATTAGTTCAGCCCTGTAAAACGAATGACTTTCCTTCTCTCCTTACTTGTACATTCCCTTATTAGGAAAAATACTCTAAGCTTCTTCAGTTCATTTTATATCTTCCAAAAGGGTTTTCTGCTCTCGTCGACTAATTCCTTTTTAGAAAATTCCAGTGTATCATGTCTACAACTATACAATTTATAAAGAAATAAATACCAGCAACATTTTCTTCTTCACCGCTTGCAGTTACATTCTGCTAGGTAATCCATGTGAGTAGACGTTAATCAGGAGTATGGTTTGTACTGTGAATTCAGTGAGTAGTGCTCACTGTAGCATCGCCTTGCGTTCAGGCTGCAGTTATTGACTCCTGTTTTCTCCATTAGGCTTCCCTTCACTCTCAGGATCTCTGTGGACTGCAGAGCTAAATGACAAATTACCTCAACACAAATGCTTACACACAGCTCAGGTACTAGCAGCCACTTATCTTCCTGTAAAACCCACCACTGCGCCCTTTGTTTGTCTCTACTTCAGCCCTTTTACTGTGAGACTGCAGTAAATTGAATGTGCTTCTTGTGTCGCCTGAGACTGGAAATGCCTCATTAAAAACTAGGACAACAGTGGAAAAAAAATATGCAAATAAGAAAAAAAAATCAACATCTGTTTTTTAAACTTTTATCATTCTCACATGTGATAAAGGCAACAAGTTGAGAACCTCAGCTTTATGTATTGCTTGCTACATGGTATTTCTCTAAATCATTCCTCTATCTTGTCTTTGATTACGTAGACACATCATTGTTTTCTACATTCAGTTTCTCTCCCTGGTCGTTGTTCAGTTTTGATCAGCAATAAGAGGGTTTCTTTGTACACATAAGGTATAAAGTTTGAGCTACTGCAAGCTAAAGTTATTTTACATTACCAGTGTTTCTATGAATTGGATTTTATCCAAATCTGATTAAGTAAGGAAAAAATTAAGGGCAAAAAATCATCTGAATTTCTTGTCTTAATTTGATATTTTATTATTTAAAAGAAAATAAAATTCTAAAGGAAAAAGTGATTTTACATAGTTTCTTTTCCACATCAAAACTTGAACTTTTGTCAAACCTTATGTTAAAGAACTTTTTGTTTACAGTTCTGTTTTTTTGGGACTCTGCCTTGCTGTGATTTACAGGATTGTATTTAACTTCAGTCCTTATATATTTTAGGTTTGTTCAGATGTTAGACGGAAACATCTGTTTACCATCTGACAGAATAGGAAACCGGCTACAGCAACGTGTTTTATGATGTAAAATAAAACAAAGAAAAAAAAAAACCCATTAACATCTGAATAGTTTAATATATCGTACTAAAATGTCCATTACTTGATGAAAAACTGATAATAAATTTGTAGAATATCGGGTCTGGAAAAATGTGCGATTTTAAAATGAAAATTTAGTAGAAATTGCATTTTTCATTAAGTATTTGCCACTTTTATGATTTTTTTCATTTCATTTCTTTAATACTGACTACCTGGAACCTACTATGCTCGACTGATCAAAGTCTCACTTACATCAGCCCTTCTTGAATGCCTAAAACTCAGTGTCTCCTCTGCTCATTTTTACCAGTTGTTTACGCCACCTGACCCACTAACTGCATGAGTCATTACACAGCGCACATAGAAATCAATATAGTTTTTTTTTTACAGAGGTTGTCATCTGCCAGCCAAGAGCCAAACCCAACGACTCACCACCTACAAACAAATTCACAAGCACACATCCGTACCTGGATAAGTGTTGACAGTGAAGTGGTGGTGCTGGGGCTGGGATTATGACTGACAAAAAGAGATTTGTGAATGTGACTGATGCAGTGCGTCCTAGAGCCAGAGACTGTTCATTCTCCTTTATGTAACATCACTGATATTGCAGTTCTTACTTCACTCCTGAATCTCCTCTTGTCTCTCACCCAGAAATTGAGATTCCCAACCCTTTGCCCGGTCTTGCCAGCTGCTATTTAGCAACAGCATGGCAGACAGTCGACAGCCGGAAGACAGCGCCCCCCAGTGGGACCCATCAGGAGGGCAAGAACCTGGCGGCACCCATGGAGCAAACAGCTACTCTTCGTCAGCCTACCGGACCTGCCAGCCTGGAGGGGCCCACATGACCACCGCTCCTTACACTGCAAGGGAGAATGGATTTAATGGCGAACTAGCAGGAGCTCCCGCTATCACTGCAGGTAAAATGCCCTCAGGTTTTCTGTTTTTACATTTATCTCTCGAACTTCACTTTGGAAATATTTTGAACTTCAAAAGAGTAGGAGGTAAAATTTGACCCTTGAGCATTAGGCCAGCAGTATTCATCAATCCCAGGCTTGAAAAAGTCCCTGGTTACAGCACAAAACAATCAGGTCAGAAACACTGTTTTCATGACAGTTTGCTTCAAGCAGTGAGAATTATTACTGGGTAGATTAACATTTGTTAATATGCCAGTTTGGTTTTAGTTTTTATTTAAATTATTTTGACACATTAATTTGGTGCTATAATACGTTAAGAATCCTTTTATGTTGTCATGTTTTGGCCAAGTGACTGATATGCTTTAGTCCTTCTAAAATATGTGGATTTATACTGGCTATCTAGGTATGTTTTTTGACTTTTTATGCATTTCATTCTTGCTGAAGTTTTATATATGTGTTTAAATATCCAAATCCTTGTTAAATGGTATTTTAACTAAAACTCTGAGGTGTGAGAATCCTTGTTAAATGGCGTTTTAACTAAAACTCTGAGGTGTGAGAATCCTTGTTAAATGGCGTTTTAACTAAAACTCTGAGGTGTGAGACTTTTAACTGAAGTCCTACAAAGGGTGTGGGTTTTAATGTTTTTATCTTTTTTAACCTTTTTTCTTTTTCTTTGAAAAAACCTTCTCTGTCTTTCTGTTTATTTACTGCCACATGCTGTTTTTATTTTAATTATGTAAAGCACTTTGAAATGTGTTGCTACTGAAATGTGCTATACAAATAAAATTTGGTTGATTGATTGATTAAATAAGGGAGCACTATCATTAATTTTTGATTTTGACTTGAACTAATTTTCCCTTTGGGATTGATGAAGTAGTTTTAAACTGAATTGAAAGTGCGCTCACTCTTTACAAAGCTGTGTGCGGTGCTAGAGTATGCAACCTTTTCAATGTGTTTGAGATTATGCTTTGGATTGTGTCTGCAGTGAGTGGGTTTTCTGCACTCACTAAGATACATACTGTTATTAACACAAAGCCGTAATTAACACATAAAGTATTTCTCTGTTCTGGCCAAACCCTGTTTTCACTCACACCCAGAAGACCAGACTGACAACCAGCGGTGCCAGTAGTGTAACTATGGCAACAGTTCCCCTACCATTTTCTCAAAACTTTAGTTCTTTTTAACTCCAGCTTGTCACAGACAAAGAAATTTAGTATGTGCTGACAAAGAGCTATTTTTACATCCCTTGTCTCCATTATTGGGGTTTTTGCAGATACCAGCTCTTAATGATGATTACAGTGTTTCAGAAAGTAACCGTTACTAATGTGTCTTTATTCAAAATGCAATTGCTTCATAAAGGCCAGATTTGTCTACTGTACAGCTAAAATATTCTCCAACCTGCAGAGTTCACTTGGGATTATTGGTTGATTTTCTGAATAATACTTTCAAGCCCTATTTGTTAATTCATGTAGATGCCAGTATCTTTGCAAATTTGGATTATTGTGTAAAATATACTTGAGTTTGTCGCTATAACATGAGGAAATGTTACAGCCACAACACCGTCTTTGAAAGGTGTTGAATATGACTGACTGCTTACAAATAATTTCAGTTTCAAAACAAAGTCATCTTTCACATTAAATTATCTGTAATAATAGTTTTAAGCTGCTTATCAGCATTATATGAGTAACATTTACGCACCACTTCAGCAGCGGCATGTGAAGCTGTTTGTCTGCTTTGCATCTCGTCGCATTTCATTAGCATCTCCTCAGAGCAGGGCAGAGTGAGGGCTAAGTGGGGCAGGGCGGGTGACAGAAGGGCTGATGTTGGTTCTCACTAGGCCCTCTCTCCCCCTGAAAAGCTCCTCAGTCGCCGTGAGAACCAGTGAAGCACAAAATTGTCCTCTTGACTTTCCTTTGAAAGAAAGTTGAAAAAGTCAGTCAGCCATGTTATGAGTGGCCAGAAAAAAAAGGAGAAAAGAAGGATGGAGAAACAGAGTTAGTTAATGAGAAAGAAGAACAGCTAGAGAGAGTTTGGGGTGCATAAATTTGGGAGTATGAAGGATTTACTTTGATTGACTTGTATGTGATTTAGCTGATGTAAGCACAATCTTAATGTTTCTCAAAAAAAGAAATCCATTGATATACTTGCAAAATAAATGATCTGTTTGTCCATTTTGGACAGTAAACCTAAGTAAACAGAGACAATTTCAATATTTTAGAAGGTAACAATAACAATTATAAAGGAAATGTAATCTAGAATGTCTTTTGCAGTAACAATGTAATATAATTTGTAGAGATTTGAAGAGAAACTGATCAACTTCACGTTGAATGGTCCTGACCATGAAACGCTGATGTCTGTTAAATAATTTGAAGGGTCTTGAATAATAGTTATTCAACTTTTATTGTTAGTTACCTTTCATGTGTTCATATTTCATGATTAGGAAAGTTTACCATGTGAAACAATTAAGGCTCAATCATTTCTTTAGATCTAAATGTATTCATAGTGGTATATAGCGTGATAAGACTTTTAGATGGGGAGTCAAACTTTAATCATGGCTAGAGGGAGAAATTATTTTTTTCTCAAATGAATTAGGTGTCACTACTCTCGTGTAATTAGTATGAGTGATGACAATTCTGAGTTTGGTAATGCCATGAAAGTTGGTGATTGGTTATGGCATGAAAGTATGGAACCATTTTCTTTCATTGCTTAATTTTTCAATCATTCCAATAAATTGTGTCATGGATGGTACAGTCATGGCCAAAAGTTTTGAGAATGACACGGATATTATATTTTCACATGATCTGCTGCCCTCTGGTTTTCATGTGTGTATATCAGATGTTTTCATCACATACAGAAATACAATTGCAATCATATTATGAATAACAAAAGCTTTTATTGACAGTTAGATTTAGTTAATGCAGGAAGTCAATATTTGTAGTGTTGAACCCTCTTCTTCAGGACCTCTGCAATTCTCCCTGGCATGCACTCAATCAACATTCTTGCACAATCAATGCTTGCATTTTGTCAGAATTCCTGGGTTTCTTCCTCCCAAACTCTGATCTAACTACTTACAAGAGATAAAATTCCTATTTTTTCACCAGTTATATATAACAAAGTTGCATCAAAGTAGTCCATCTCATAGGGACAAAGCACAATCTACCAATTGATTTTAATTGGTATTGGTAATTCAATCCATTATGATTAAGATTCTCCATCATTTCAATCACACAACAAGATATTTTTTATCTCTTCAAAATATTTTAACTTTCCTCTCATTTCTCGCACCACACACATGCTGCCAGTGTAGGTCGTTTGTTAGGGAGTAATTGAGGACGTTTATGTTGATGGACATCTAACACCGGTGATGTGCCTAGTCCATAGCAGGTCAATGTCATCTATGAAGTGGTTTTGAAAGTATTAGCACTTGTAACAAAATTCATGTTTCAATGTTTTACCTGATTATGCAAATTACAAACAAAATACCTGCATTTCAATAACTGACCCCCTCACCCTTAGGCCTTAGGATCGCATCTCTGCTTTTTGCGGATGATGTGGTCCTGATGGCTTCATCAGATCGTGATCTGCGGCTCTCGCTGAAACGGTTCGCGGCCGAGTGTGAAGCGGCCGGGATGAGGCTCAGTGCCTCCAAATCCGAGGCCATGGTCTTGAGCCGGAAAAGGGTAGAGTGCCTTCTCCGGGTCAGGGGGGTCGTCCTGCCTCTAGTGGAGGAGTTTAAGTATCTGGGGATCTTGTTCACGAATGAGGGATGAAGGAGCGGGAGATCGACAGGCGGATTGGGGCGGCGTCTGCCGTGAAGCGGGCGCTGTACCGGTCCGTCGTGGTGAAGAGAGAGCTGAGTCAAAAGGCGAAGCTCTCGATTTACCGGTCGATCTACGTTCCCACCCTCATCTATGGTCATGAGCTTTGGGTCATGACCGAAAGAACGAGATCACGGATACAAGCGGCCGAAATGGGTTTCCTCCGCAGGGTGGCCGGGCTCTAACTTAGAGAGAGAAGCTCGGTCATCCGGGAGGGACTCAAAGTAGAGCCGCTGCTCCTCCACGTCGAGAGGAGCCAGTTGAGGTGGCTCGGGCATCTGGTCAGGATGCCTCCTGGACGCCTCCCTGGTGAGGTGTTCCGGGCACGTCCCACCGGGAGGAGGCCCCGAGGAAGACCCAGGACACGCTGGAGGGACTATGTCTCTCGGCTGGCCTGGGAACGCCTTGGGGTTCCCCTGGAGGAGCTGGAAGAAGTGGCTGGGGAGAGGGAAGTCTGGGCCTCCCTTCTGAAGCTGCTGCCCCCGCGACCCGATCCCGGATAAGCGGAAGAAAATGGATGGATGGATGGATGGATGGATGGATGGACCCCCTCACCCCCAAAACTAAATTAGTATTAAGTATTAATATATTTTTAAAAAAAGCTATGAACACATACAAAATAACAACTGATTTAAAATGTTAGATATGTTCTAGTAGTGGTAGCTGGATATTCATAAGCATTGTACATCCTGTGACATGTGCCTTGCCTCTGACATACAGATGGGCCTGAGACGGTGACTCTGGTCTGTTGCTATAGCAACCAGTAGGCTTATACATGTTAATGCCTGCTGCTATCAAACCTGAGATCATTCATGTTCCCTCTGTGCCCTTGTAGACCTTGAATATGGATTTGAGCGTATGTTTTGTGTGGTGATTGCTGACTCAGAGCTTCAAATGAGCTTTAAATATGTTGTGTTTATATACTGCTGGCTTTGTTCACTGACACAATGTGATCCATGAGTCAAAAAAGCTGATTTTGAGAATGCTTTCAAAAAAACATCACCTGGCCAAACCCAGCGATACACAATCGGCTGTTTTGACATAACTTCTGGAACTGCTGAGGCAGGAAATTAGGGCTTGCTTTTCTAGACAACTGCATGAATTTGCATCTCTTGTCTCCATTGACCGCTTATGTTATCAAGCTTTCAATTATTATCAAACCACTGGAGCTAAATCAACATAAATAACCTTTGCATTTTATACAAGTGACAGCTGCTGGCTATACTTTGAGACTACTTATATCATTTTTCAGAGAATGGAAACTGAAAGGCAGTGGTCATATAGTGTGCAAGTCTTCAGTAGAGTGCAGAGCATTACTGTATTTTCCAGTCACCCTTTTTTCATAGCTTGGCTGGTCCTGCAACCTATAGTCAGGTGTGACTTTTTTTAGGCCTATGGGTTGACAAATCTGGAGAATTTGTTAAAAAGCAGATAACTCACAATGTGTCACTGGGCCAAATCAACATGGACAAGGTTCCCCTCACTTTTTACAGTTTCTAAGCAAAGGTGTCTTATAATCCAGAGCAGCTTATATACATTTTTTCCCGGTTCTGTGTGTTTTAACAGTTGCCCTGATTCACCCCTACGACACTTCTTCTTTTTTATATAACATTTTAACCTTTGACTGATAAACCTCTACATCATTTGGTGTGCAATATAATGGTTTAGTTTAAACAATTGGGGGGGAATTCTTCAAACAGAAGCAAACTACTGATCATAAACCGTTAATTCAAATTGATAAAAATAGAATAAGAAACATATATCAAAGACAGAAAAACAATTCACACAAATCTGCTTTATCAGCAGTTTTTCTTTTTTACCCAGTGTAAAATCAGAGTGGGCCTGACTTAAGAACAATTTGTCTATTATTAGAAGAAAGGATTTTTCCCTGGAAACACTGAAAATGTATTTTTTGTTGCTATTGATAATGAGAAATTGGCTGCTTTGAGTTGGTGAGTGGGCAACGTTATAAGCTCCCGGAAGAAGTGTGTGTAATAGTGGGAGTGTGTATGGCTGCCAGATTGTTTGGTGTGTGGGTGATGCTGAATAGAAAAAGATTCTGAAACAGCAGCATTTTAAAGCTATCACATCAAACACTCAGTCCTATAACCACTCCAAATCAAGGCTATGTGCATGATTTTTATTTATTTTTTAACAAGCACAAAGACATTTATAAACATAAATCCAAACGTGGTTCGACTTTGTTGTAAGCTTCCTCAGTTTATTTCACACTTTCCTAAAGAAGGAGTTATGAAATGTTATGGAGTTATGGAGTTATGTCATTGCCCTTCTTTCTAGGACTACATTAGTCAAAAACAACTCTGATGTTCAAATTGCTTATATAATGAAAAGGTATAGCTACTCAACTGTGACAACAAAAGCATAAACAGAAGAAATCCATATAGGCACCGATATTTCTTTATAAAATTTATGTAAAGAAGTGCTGTGATGTCTATGTTTGCTTGTCATGCACATCTTCATTTTTATAACCTTCAGAGGTACTTGTCAGACAAATGCCTCATTTTAACAAATATATATTTGGTTGAATATGGACTGAGATCAAACTTTGTTGTTAGAATTTCTTTTGAAGAATGTACTTCCTCTATAGATTATGCTTTTACTGCCGGTTGCTTAATACATGCATATTATCTGTGCACCAGCATCTACTGTTTACTCTGAGAACTGTGGTGAGTTTTGTGTACTTAAATAGAAGCCATCAATTTAAGCATATAAAAGAAACCAAAAGATTATGTTTCACTGACCTACTAGTAGTTTTAATATTTAATATTTGTCCCGATCAGAGCAAATACGTATAAGATGATGGTTTTACATTATGACACCAAGAGGACCTTCCATACTAAAATGAGGTTATTTTTGCCTTTTTTTTTCGCATTTCCCCTCTCTAAGATTTAATGTTATTAGATTAAATAACACCCTTACCATCTATGAAAGGATGCTTGTAAGTCATCCAGCTAGAATATGGTTCTAATATCTCAGCTTCATTTTTCATCTCTACCCATTCATTCCATGATATACATATATATTAATTACATTTTAATTACATTGTCTATTTTCAGAGCAAGTTTCGGCACGGATTGTGCAGGAAGTGACGGCAGAGGCAGTGGCGGTGCTAAAGGGAGAACAGGAGACTCAGCGGCTGCCGTCAGGTGAGATTCAGTTGCCAATACTGGCATAAGTGCTACATGAAGTAGGAAGAGAAAAACAAAATCTTGTGTACTTGTCTCACAGAACTCACAGAGTCTCTGCTAGCTAGCGTTGAGTAAGGGTTAGGACACACTGCCGGCAACTATCCAGGGATTCAAAGACCTACTGAGGCAGCTTTGAGTCAGCTGTTTTCACACCTGAAGTTCAAAGGTTCATCTACAATATGTTGTAGTAGAATCTTTGTCAGTGCTTTGCAGAGAGTTACATACGCCTGTTTTTCTTATTACAACCGCAAACTTTTTAAAAATTTACTGTGATTTGATGTAATAGACTGAAAAGCAGTAGTGAAGTAGAAAGAAAATGATGCACAGTTTACAAACTGTTTGTAAATTCAATGTTGAAATCTGTAACATGCTTTTGTCTTTGGAAACCTGGAGTCAGTGCATCGTAAAACCACTTTTACAATTGCAAGCTTTTTTTCCTGTTTTTTTGTTTCTGATAATGTTTTTCTGTTTTGCAAGACAATGTCTACTCAGTTGGATTTAATCTGGGGCTGGACTTTGTCCCATTTCTGACTTATGATTGTGCTTTGATCTCAACCTCTTTTGAATCTCTGTTCATAAACATTGATAGGTTTTTTTTTAGAATCACCCTGAGTTTTAGCTCCATCCATCTTTTCTCAACTCCCTGTTAAAAAAAGCATCCTGAGTTGTTGCTCTGGTTGATATGCAATGCATTTTTTTCACCACACATAACACTTTACATGCATACCAAAAGGTTCATTTTGGTTTCATCTGACCAGAGCACTTTTTACATGACTGCTCTGTCCCCTACATGGCTAATTTTTTTATGAATTTCTTTTCATAGTGCAAATCTGTTCCTCTGCCATGAGCAACAGATTTGTAGAGTTCAGATCTAATAGCGTTCCTGTTAACAAGTTATCCCCTTGAGCTGTGAATCTCTGCAGCTCCTCCAGAGTCACCATACATTCCTGACTGTCTCTCTGAGTAATATGTTGGTGGATGGGCATATGTGATGTTTTGAGATGATTAAACTGCCAGTTCAAACTTTGGGATATTGTTTTAGAAACCTAAACCAGGTTTAAATGTTTCCATCGCTTTATCCTTGACCTGTTGGGTGTGTTTTTGGTTCACAATGCTGCTTGTTTACCAATAATCTCAGAAAAATGTTTAAGGCTTTCGTACCAGTTATTTTAATGTTTTCCTTCCCTTTACACCATTTTAAACCGAAATATAATTCATTGAAATGTGTGTATGCATTTTGTCAAAATTGGACAAAGGTTGTGGATTTGTATATGCTTTTGCAAGGCATTTTTCATGCAACCTTAGAATCTTATACATACATTATTAGGAGAATATGCATGTACAGAGTAAACAATCATCCATTTCAAGCACCTAACTTCGAAAGAAAGTTAGACTTCAAAAATCAGCTTTTTTCTTGCTACAGGTCTGTACGTCCTGCATGAGCTTATTCGTTCAACCTATCATCTTCATTGGATTTATGTAGCTGTATCCTTGATTCATCTTCTCAAAATGCCTCTCTACAGTTGAAGATACCACCAACTTGCCTCCTTCCCCTCCCCCTTCACCTGCAGCTGAACACTTTGGTCCCTTGGAGCAAGGTAGGCCAAGAATAAAGAGTGCATACTTCTATTAAACTAGAGTGCGGTCTCCTTCTTTCTGTTGAATGTACCTGTTGGGGTTGTGCATATGCGCTACCCCTTGCACAAGGGTTTCTCCCAGTCTCCAGTGGGACAAACAACACTATGATGCGTGTTGAGTAAGCCAAAACCGAGCTGTGAAAAGCGACATCATGTTCTTCTTTCTCCTGTCATACATTTCCTATAATATCTCACCACCTCTCCACCATCCTATGCCTGGAACATAGTCATCCTGAAAACCTTCATTTTTGCCATCGTCCATCCAGAGTGAAAGAGACTTCCACCTGCATGTAGACTGTGTTGGTACAGGTATAGCCTTTTTATATGATCCTTTTCATCCAAAGCCCATTTTTAAGCTCTACATGTCAGTCTTCCCACACACTAAAATCAACCATATTTGGTAACCCTTCAACTTCCTGTTAGCTGTTCCTTTGATTAATTTATGTTTTGCATGTCTTTGGCCATTGGGTTTTCTGCTCATTGTCTTTTGTCTGACTTATTTTTTTGTGTATGTGTGGCTGTAGTTTATAAGTCAGAAATTAGCTCTCTAGTCAACAAAATATCCAATATGAACCTAAATATCTAAAGGTATAACTGAACCGATGGTATAAAAAAAGTCAAACAAAATTAAATCAGTGCAATTAAATTGTATAGTTTTAAAGTTGTAGTTAACTTCTGCTGTGGAATATAAGGAAAACTGTTGTCAAAAATGTAACTACAATTAAATGAAGTGCTATTATTAGCTGTTTTCTTTCCACCTTGACACATAGACCAGTGAGACTATGCTTAATTTTTGTGACAGTAAAAAATGCTCCTAAAACTTGAAAGATTGCTGATAAATGATTCAAAAACAAAAACATTACATAAGTGCATCTCAATAAATTAGAGTTTAATGAGATGGTAAAATAAAAAAGTGAAATTTGATTCTGTTTTTCAGAAAATAATATTAAATAAGAGCTGAGAAAAAAAGTATTTTTAACACAGAAGACCTTTTAAAAGGTCTGTCTTGTTATTGCATAGTATATGCATTCCATACTTTGTAAGAGCTCCTTTTAAATTACTTGCTTCAGTGCGTCATGGCATGGATGTGATCATTTTCTGACGCATCTAATGTGTTCAGGAAGCTTTATCAGGAGCTCTGTACTTTGTCTCTCATCGTCTCTTTACGATTTAAATAGAATGAAGCCTCCTTCTGCTGATAAGCAGGGAGCACAAAGTGGTAAAATATACTGTGGTGCTCACTCTGTACTAAAGGAAACACAGAGGACCAGAAGATGACATGGCTCTCAAAAACAATCACTGACAATGGAAACCTCATTAGATTTAAAAGAAAGTCTGATTCAGTCCCCCTCCACTCTTTCTCTACAATCGGAGACACGGATATTCTGAATGAGTTAAAATGCTTCTCCCCTTGTCTTGTTCAGAATCTGATTACATAAGAACTATGATGGTTCATACAACTGTGTGTGATTGCTCTTGAAGGGCTGACTCCAGCTGCTGCCCACATTGTGAATCACCTACAGTACAAACTCTTGAATGGCCTTTCCTGCACGAGTCTTGCAAGGTTGCAGATTTTGTCCCTGTTGCACGCATGCTTTTTTCTAGAACACTGTTTCCATCCACCCAACTTTCTAATTGACACGACACTCTTTAAATAACAAGCTTCTTTAGCAAGGATATTTTGTGGCTTACCTTCATTGTGGAAGGTGTCAGTGATTTTTGACTGGACAAATGTCAAGTCAGCCGTCTTCCACATAGTCGAGGAAACAATAAGAAAATATTTCTGTTTACAAAATCTATTTATTGGTACGATATTATATCATCCAATTATCTGAGAAACAAAATTTTAATGTATCATTATCCATGATTATCAAAACAAATTATGTTGTTTTCAGTTTTAAATGAAAATACTGAAAATAAATGTACATTTTGTTGACACCCTAATTTATTTAGATACACCTGTTGGTAACTCTGTGTTTTTGACTGGTCTGAAAAATATCAAGGTTTAGATATTTGAAAATGTTTTGTGTTCATTTTACATTTTAGACTAAAGGCCTTTTTTCTGGTTATATGTCCTTCACCGAATAATAAAATCTCTCTTGCTGATAACATTAACTATCTTTTATTTGTGTTCTATAATAGTAGAAAGGAGAAGATGTCTCCATCAAATGTTGCCTTCTTTGATAGTCTTAGCTAGATAAAGGCTGGCCCCCAAAAGCTTTGATTCATTTGAGTTGCTTGTCCACTTGTTGCTGTGTGTGTTATGTGTCTGTTCTCCTCTACCAAGCTTTTTTCACATTCTTTTCTCATTTGTATCATTTGTATTTTGTTTCTTCTTCTAAACACCTTTATTTTTGTTTTACTCTGGAGCTTTTTTTGTCTGCAAAAAATGTCCATCTTAAAACAAGAACAGGCTAGACCCTCTATTAAAAATAATCTAAATGTCCACAGCTTGCCCAAGTTAAACTTGGGGTTAAATTTATGAGTTTCTTTATTTCCTATTACAGATATAAATAAATAAAATACTAATTTAATGATTAGGTTTTGCTACAAAATCATATAAGGTGAATAACTTATTTTCCATTTGAACAACCTTTGTTTGGCACAATCCTTACTCTTCTTCTACAACTTTTGACATTGTGCTTTGGATCAATATGACATTATGAGACCCATTGACAACACGTTTTCAGTTTCCAGGTATTTTGGGTTATGTCCACCTGGTATTTGGCTTTCAAAGACTTCATGATGCTTTAAATGTGAACAAAATTGCCTGGACTTTAGAAGAGATAGAGGCCACGAGTATCACATATACCTATCAGTAGACTTCACAAGATATTTTGAATATTCATCTTTCATTTAATGCCAGACCCAGTTGATGTGTTGCTGTAAACTCAGTCTGTGTTTCAGCTTACCACAGCACTCCATTCAAGCTAAAGTCCAGCATCTATAATTGGAATAGTAAGATAGAAAAGACTTTTATGGCATCACAGCCAAATAAGCATTATTACTGTGAATTGGAAACGCCCCATGCCACTCGGCTGCCAATATGTGGCACCTGCTTTTTATATTCTCATGAGATTTTTTTCCCAACTAAATAACTACAATAAAAATAGGAGGACTTGTATAAATGTTTTGGTGCTCGCCTGTGCGGCAAGTGGTGCAGCAAAGTGTTTATTGTTAGGAAAACAATCCGGACTTTGAAATACAGCTATTAAGTCATTTAATAAAATCCCTTTAAGATGGTCATTCTTTGTGTGTTTTCTTCATTTTCTTCTCTTATCAATTCCTCCTTCTCACTGTCTCTCTTTCAGTCTGTGTGTCCAAATTTCCCTGCAGTTCTTCTCCTTGTGTCTGTCTTGTTCGTAGATGTAGGGGATGAGGAGGAGGCGGGCCCTCTCCGCCGCTTCCAAAATTCTCGGGAGAGGTGCAAGTTCCTCGCCCCCTCCATCTCAGTTTCCGTGCCCGAGGACGACCCCTACCACTCCGACGAGGAGTACTATGAGCACCCATTGTTCAGCCCAGAGTGGACGCACTCGGGCGCTCGCCCCACAGGGCACGCCGTGGCCTTTAGACAGATTGAAGGTGAACCACGCATGGTTCCTCTTTGCCATTCTCCCCTCATCTCCTCGCTCCTTTGTTGTTTTCCTTCTGTGATACTACCTTCTTCCTTCATTCCTACCCTCTTTTTGTCCTTCCGTCTCTTCGTCTGTCTTGGTGTGATGTTTGTGTGTCCTTTGTGATCTGTGATCTGCATCCACTCAAAATCTGACATTTTTATTTGCCAGTCATACTTTTTCTTGTCATTCATTTTAACCGAAACAGTTGCTAGCTGTGGTTGCCCCGCCGTTAACTCTAGTACATAGCAGTGATGTGTATAAAGTCTGACAATGTGTTTTTGTGAGCCACTCAGTGAGCATTTTCATCACTAACATTGTTGCCCACAAAGCTGACTCTCAGGACATGACTTAAGCTCCATTGCTCCCATAACTGTCTGAGAAACTGTGCATATCCTCTATGCACACACCCCTCCCCTCCTTGACAAACATTTCCCAGTCTTGTGCTGTAGCCCATTCCTTGAGATTACCCCAGTGTCTTTCACTGTGGTGTACTGTGCATACATACATATCACAAAGACTTAACACTTACAGTGTGGCAACAAAGACGACTTTCAGCTCCAACGTGCTCACATGCACTTCAGACGTAGTTCAAAATCTGAGACTGTTATTGCATCTGGCTCAGAATTTGAATCTTTCCCCACAACAACTTAAAGATGAGTGATAGTATAAAATCTACATTAAATGTAGTCTAAATGGCACTTTTAAATGTTAGCAATATATAGAATTTATTACTATCAGTCATTTACCCATTCATATACATACACACACTCAACCTGCCTGTGTGTGAATGAATGAGTGAATGATTGATTGTATTGTAAAGCTCTTTGGAGTTTTTTTTTAACGTACTTACTATCTTACTTAAAAAGGAAATATTGCAAGGTTTTAGTAGTTTAGAAGTCAATTGTTTTGCTCATGTTGGTTTACAGTGCCTATAAATAAACATAAGCACGCCACATACACTGCTGCAAATTATCTCCAATTGTATTGCTAGTTAAATTATGAACCTCGGAATAATCCTTTCATGTCTAGACTGAAATCCTTATTGGATATTGAGTTATTAAAACTGATGACAGATGAAAAGAGGACTACATGGGCCTTCACAATTGAAAAGTAGCTCTAAAAAATCTTCTGCTTCACTTATGTGTCTCTATAGGTGTGACAAGTAGTGGAAAACAAAAAAATGTGAGATAACAATGGTCTCATCTCAAACTGTTTTTCACAAGTTTTGTTGGTAATTAGAGGAGTACCATCACTAACTGTACCGGCAGCTACTCCAACTGTAATTTTTCTGTTTCAAATCTGAACAGAATTTTCAAGTTTTAAATCCAGTAAATAAAAATAGGTGTTGAAAGGTATTTTGAAAAAGGTTCATTTTTTGAGGGCGTTGTTGGAGGGGGACTTCCTACCAACAAAGATTCAGTCATAGATCCTGGAGCTGACTAAAGTAAAAAGTAAAAAAGCATTATTATTTTCTAGCTATTTATAAATAGTGCAATTGAAACATTTAAATAATCACAGGGCAACTATCATTTTATAAACGTCACCACTCTCCTTTATACGTTCATCTCAAATGGAGAGGGAATCCTTTTCTTTGGTCAAGGCCCACCAAAATGAATCGATGACAATATTAAAGTGACACAATCCACTTTAAAGATGAATTATTAAATAATTATTCATTTGTGCCAAAATGTTTATTGTACGGGGAAGATCCATTAATAAAAATGAACCTGACTTTAATTTGCTGTGCAGGTTGACCAATTAGATGCAATGTATTTAAAGGGAAGTGGGGACAGTTTTCACTTATTTCACGATGGCCTGCAAATCATAAACAACAAAACTGCTAGATTTTTGAAGGAGTCGGTAGCTTGATAATTTTACAATACCTCACATAAATGGACATATTATGTACATAAATATTATGTAATTTACTATCTTTATTACATGTAAAAATATCTGGGCTTATTTATAAATTGGGTTGTGGCATTTTTAGTTTCCCTCAGTGTTTTTTTATGTAAATACAAGTCACAAAGTATGTGATAACATAGTTAATTATTTTAAACACTCACTCAAGATCCCTCTAAATTAAAACTCCATGTTCCCACTGTTTTTGTGTGAAAAAGCTAATTGTTTGGGTCACCTTCTTACAGAGCTGAAAGTATCCCCTCATAAGTTATGTTCTTACATAACCCAAGTCTGTGTTGCCTGTAGTCTTATTGTGTCCCCCCTTTCACCTTGTTTTTGAGAAGAAGAGACCATGGAGGCTCTTACAGCTGAATACGAGGAAGAGGAGGAAGAGGTGGAAGAGGAGGAGGAGGAGAGTGCAGAGGCGGCAATGTCCGAAGCAGCTCTTGATGAGCAGCAGTGGAGTGGGGAAGAGCCCGAGCTGGACAGCCCCAAAGCTGAACTCTTAGATCAGACAGAGGCCTTAGACAAGGCACAGGTTGTAGACCTGGGGAAGTCTGAGGCAGCTAGTGCTGCCACAGAAAGCTCTGTGGACAGAGAGGAGGAAGAGGAGGAGGATGCAGAGGGTGAGGAAAGCCATGAGACAGGTGTGTCCTGCCCTCTGCTCTCCCTGCCTGCATGTTACTGCATTTGCCACTCTATTACAATGCAAGATGTGTCAGAAAGGAAGCAAATAACATAAGCATTATTATTCTACTGGAATGGCAAGTAATCCTCTCTGCGCTCTGCTGCGGCTGCAAGGCAACACAGGCTTGTTGGTGAAAAGAGTCACATTGTTCAAATTAACCTGGTTTTCTTGTGTGGTGTCTTTGCTTGTGTTATTTTATTTTATTTTTTATTTACTTGATGTAGTTTTTGGGGCCGGCCATTTCGTGTTGGTATAATGATGTGAAGTGACGCTAAACATAACCGTGCTTTTTCTTTTTAATTTCCCCAGCTTATAAGCTTACTAGTCTCTCATTATGCTCAGACATAATGGCTTGGTGCTGGTATGCCAGTGCTGCACATTAAATGTTACCATGAATCGTAGTAGTTAGAACATGCATTGCATTTTTAATCACCAGTCTCAGTACAGAGAGTTTATAAAGGAGCTGTGTTTGGTGTGTCTTGCTCAGTGTGATAAAACTGTTTGTTGAACCATATGTATATTTGCAATTATATCATCATCAAAAAAGCAAAAATTATATTAATTTGCTTTTTTTTCTCACCGTTTGAGTGACATATAGCATTTCTCTGTCATTCTTGGGATGCTTGTTTCTTAGATGAGAAAATTACATTACACTACCAAAGTTCCATAAGTTGCTCTAACAGATTTACGATTTATAACTTTTATCTTAAAGTGTAGCAATGATTTTCAACAAATGACAGAAATGCTGTAACTCTTATAGTTGGTTTTGATCCATGGGTTCTCCTCCCATCTCTTATAACTGTTTTCCCATAAATCAGCATTACAGTTGCCTCACGCCGACTCCGTCACACTCCATCTCATGTCTTTCATCCATCTGTGACATGGTGGGCCCTTAATCTTGCCGTACCTCTTCAGTGATGGCTGTATTTGTGCTGTAAGTTTCCAAAGGAGAGCTTTGCCTGGTTGTGTGCAAGCTTTCCCAGTGACCGGCTTACAAACGATCCTTGTTCAGAGCATGCTAAAGCAATATTTTTTTTCTTTTGTGATAGAAACAGTCAACTTACAGATATCTTTACAGCTTTGAAGATGGATGCAGACAAGCAGGACAGTGAGTCGATGAGCCCAGACAGCATTGGATCAGAAAAGCGCCCTGAGGAGTTTTTTGAGCCTCAGATGCAAGGTTTCTTTGCTGGTGAACGAGTTGTACCGGAGAGCCCGACCATGGATATGCCATCTTTTGTGCCTCCAGATGTTCAAATCCAAGCCAAAGAACCAGTCAGATCTCTCACACTTCAGCCCACATATGGGGAGCCAATCACAGTGTCAGAAAAACAGCCATCGGTGGAGGTGGTGGAGTTCAGCAGTATCACTGCGCCTTCTGACTTCTCTTCGATGGGAGTTAAAGTTCAGGCAGGAGACACAACTAGAGAGGCCAGAGACAAATCAGGCATGTCGGCATACTTTGAAACCTCAACTATGGAGGCCGAGGAAGGTACAGAATCTAAGGGCGAGGGTTATTATGAACTGAGTCGATCTGGTGAAAAAACGAATGAAGATGATTCCAAGTCTCAAGAAGTCAGCTACAGCACACTGGCAGAAGCTAAGGATAAACCTGGAATAAAAGCAGCTCCACCTGGAGATACCGACATGTTTGCAGTTCCTGATAGAAGTAATGAATGCAGGCTTTCACCCGGTAAGCTCGCCTTAGAGCAGAGGAGTTATTCACTCAACATCACCATTGGAACAACAGATCAGAGTGGACAAGGCAGGCAAAGAAACTTCACCCCACTGGCCACAGACATCATGTCATATACAAGTGGAAGTCTTGACGAATCAGCTGACTACCTTCCAGTTTCTACACCCTGCGTAGACAAGCCTCCGTCATTTCCTCCTCTCATCCTGGAGACTGCTGCTTCTGTCACATCAGATTCCTCTTCCCCTCCAAGAACCGCTGAACCACCATTAAAGGTCAGTCCAGAACCTGAATCTCCTGAATCACCCGAGCCAAATAAAGGCCCTTACAAAAATGGTTCAGTGATGACACAGGACTTGCCAGAGATGCTAGACCTTGCTGGTACCCGGTCCAGGCTGGCTTCAGAAAACGCAGACCCTGAAATAATCCAGAAGAAGCCACTCAAAGATGATGTTCCTATCTTCACTGATGATCCTCTCGCTAGTATGACTTCAGGGGAGCTGAGTCCTGGTGTAAGAAAAAGTGATAGTCAACTGGAAGAGATGGGGTATTGTGTGTTCAGTGAATATTCAGGGCCTATGCCATCCCCTGCAGATATCCTCAGCCCCACGAACACCTGTGGACAAGTTTTTACCCCTTCTGTCTTGGAGGAGAAAGTGGCTGAACAGGCAAGAAAATTAGCAGTAAGAGATACATCCTTGGAAGACAAGACTTTGTCATCTGGAGGTGCTGATGTTTATGAGAGGGATGACCAAAGTCAAGGGGAAAGAAATGATTCTCTTGAAGAAAGCAGCAAATACGATTCAAATGATCATCCAGCAAAACCTGTAAGCGAGACACCTTTTGGTCAGCTTAGTGAGCCCTTTGTGACGCCAACTGTCACCGTGACTCTAGAGGAAGGAGAGAGGTCAACGAGTGAGACCGAACGCCAAGCCAGTGGCGAAGGTTCAGTATCAGAAACAGAGATCGCCGACTATGAGAGGCAGATCCGCAAGCTGGAGATGGAGGACAGACCTCTAAGTCTTGAGGAGGAGCGGGAACTCCAGGAGCTCCGGGAGAAAGTGAAGCTGGTGCACCAAGAGGCCTATGAAGAGGTGGATGCTGAGGATGTTTACCAGCTGACTGGCATGGCCAAGGACCGCATTGCCAGGCCTGTGAAAACCTCACCTACTTCATCTGTAGAGAGTAACATTGATGATGACAAACTGCTTTCCCCAGTACTCTCACCCTCCAAACTTAAGCAAAGAGAATTATATGGTTCACCCAAAAGAGCAGTTTCGCCTGTGTCAGGAGTAAACAAAGATGAAAGGGATGAACAAGAAAGAAAAATGAAGGAAGACCAAGAAAGGGAAGCAGCTGAGCGAATAAAGAAAGGCGAGGAAGAGAG
Organism: Poecilia picta; assembly: GCA_033032245.1. Taxonomy (NCBI): domain Eukaryota; kingdom Metazoa; phylum Chordata; class Actinopteri; order Cyprinodontiformes; family Poeciliidae; genus Poecilia; species Poecilia picta. Next base: position 34,494,809 of record CM065354.1, on the reverse strand, counting down.
AAGAATGAAGGAGGAAGCAGAATTCAAAGAAAGAGAGGAACAAGAGAGAAGGAAGAAAGAAGAGGCGGAAAGGATACTGAAGGAAGAGACAGAAAGGCATGAGAAAGAATTGACAGAAAGACTGGAGAAAGAACATAAAGAGAGAGAGGAGAGGGAGATGAAAGAAATGGAGGAGAAAGAGAAGAAAGAAAGGGAAGAGAGGGTGGAAAGAGAAGAGAGGGAGAGAAAAGATAAAGAAGAATTGGAGATGAAGGAAAAAGAAGAGAGAGAGAGGAAGGAGAAAGAAGAAAAGGAGAGGAGAGAAATAGAAGAGAGAGAAAGGAAGGAGAAAGAAGAAAAGGAGAGGAGAGAAATAGAAGAGCGAGAAAGGAAGGAGAAAGAAGAGAGGGAGAGGAAAGAAATAGAAGAGAGGGAAAGGAAGGAGAAAGAAGAAAAGGAGAGGGAAGAAAAAGTGAAAGAACAAATGGAACGAGAGGAAAGAGAAATGAATGAAAGAATGGAAAAAGAGAGAGCAGAACAGGAACTGAAAGAGAAGATGGAAAAGGAAAAGATGGAGAGGGAAATAAGAGAGAAGGAGGAGATGGAAAAGATGGAGATGGAACTTACCAAGGAGAAAGAACAAGAGAATTTGGCTGAAATGGACAAAATAGTTTCAGACCAGCCAGTAGAAGCCAAAGGAATGCAGCAGACAGAAAATGTCTCCATAAATTTTGCTGAAGGAAATCTGCCTAAAAAGGAGAATTCAGAAGTAGAGGTGACAAAAGAGATACCAGAAACCCACGCTGCGATTGAGTCTGTGGTGATGGTTGAAGACGATTTCATCACAGTGGTGCAAACCATCGATGAAGCCGAAGAACCTGGTCACAGTGTTCGTTTCTCTGCTCCACCTGAGGCTGAAGGCCTTAGTGTTGGTGCACGGAATGAAGAAGAAGAGGCAGAAGATGATGAATCTATAGAGTTGGCTGAGGAAGCGGATTTGGAGGCAGCTAGCCTTGAGGAGGTAGGGGAAGTTCCTGAAGCCCCTGCATCCCCAGCACAGGAAGCTCAGACCAGAGAAACAGAGGGACGGTCGGAAAGCTACGATAGAGATGAAACTACAGTTGATGACTCCATCCTTGACAGCTCCTGGGTAGACACACAAGGTAATATCATTTAAAATGTATATCATATTATAGTATGTAGCCCAGTCCCTTTTCCTGTTGCTGTTTCTAACCAGGCAATGTTTCTTTTTCCGTGTCTTGTCTACTAGATGATGATAGGAGTATGGCAACGGAGCAGATTGAGCTTTTACCCAAGGTGCCCAGTCCAGTTAAGAAACCAGCTGTCGTACAGAGTAGTCTGACAAAACAACGAAGTACGGAAAAAACAAGAAAAATCTGTCAAACCCAAAACTAAAGGAGGGCGTGCTAAAGGACGCATCTCTACGCCTGAACGCAAACCTGTTCGCAAAGAGCCCATCTACATACCCAGAGAAGAGATCAAGAAGAAAAAAGGTATTTTTATTAGCATTCGTTATTTTTCAGTAATCATACAAATTATTTTCTAATCATACTGAAGAATGGATAATACTCTTTAAATAAATAATCTCCAAATTACCCTTCGTCCTAAAATGAATATCACTACACAATTAAAAAATAAATAAAATAATGGTTTTACCTGTACGTACCCCCAATAAACTGCATTGTGAAACAATAAGTGTTTTCATGTCCTATACTATAATCAACAAATGCTAATACCAGCATTATGGGATGCTTAGAGGAAAAAATAAACAAAAATAAAGAAAATGTTTTCTGTATCAAAGGATGAATAGCAATGTTTTTTTTTACAAATTTTCTTTTTAAAAATTTTTTCCAGGCTTGTACTTCTAATCAGCTATATTAACTTCCAGGACTGTAATTGAGAAATATGTATAAAGTCATAAGAAATAAACATGCACAATCAAACAGCAGAAAGGCACCCAAGTGTGATGAAGTCCCCCATCAAAGGCTTTCAGAGTTTTTAGCCACTTGCTTTGTTTCTTTGAATTTTGCAGCCATCATAAAGAAGACTGAGTTCAACAGAAAAGTGGAGACTCAGACTCTGTCTCCGTCCAAGCGGAGCGCCATGAAGCCAGCAGTCCGTCACACAAGGCCGATCCAGCATCACTCCTGCCCAAGAAGGAGACCCACAGGTGAAACATGGGCTTGTGCTGTCAGGCAGTTTCCTTAGCATTTACCAGAACAGCAGTTTCCATCATGTCAGTCATGCCATGTCAGAGTACTCTTACATAAGGTATTAATTTGTTTTATTGATTACAGTTACTTGTTTGGTTTTGCGTTTTTCTGTTTATGTAATAAGAATTAAACAGATTGAAAGAAATGTTTAATCTGTTTTCATTTAAGGAAAGGTTATGGCCCTTCGTACATTAATTCATTCAGTTTTTTTTTTCAGGAAAGCAAGGTTGTAAAGCTTTTGTGCCATTGCCACTTTAGTTTCCCACTTGACTCTTGCACTTGGTTTGAACTATTAATGATCTGTTCTTTATAGTCATACATTTTCATTATAATTGGCCGGCAAATACTGAAGCTGTTACAGTTCTTAAACCGTAGTATAAACACTCTTTTCCATTTTCAAATATATGATTCCTTCTAAGCTACTAATCTATGTTTTGTTCCATAAGCAGTCTCTGATGCTGTTCTGTCCCAGAGGCAGTTTGCACCTAATTTCCCCCTGATGGACTGAATTCTGTGTCACCAATGATAAAAGCTCAGCTTTCTGCTGCATTGCCCCAATTAGATTATAGAAATCTTTGTATGATTTAATGCCAAGTCTTTGAAGAACAATGCTCTCAAAGGAGCAGCAACCTACTCCCATTGCACATTTGACTCATAGCCTATGAAGCCATACGTGTTTTTACTTATAGCTTACAACACATGCAAGATCTTGCTTTCTTCCTATAGTGCACATTGGTGCTATGTGTTCCCCAGATTAGTGACACACTCACCCCAGGACATCCACCAGTATTCCTCTCCTGTACAACTTTCAATACCAGCAATATGGGACTGAATAGAACAGAATGGTGTTCCTGTCTTACTAATGTAGACATGAACACCATTAAAAGAGCTGCAGTTTCAGAGATCCTCTGAGCACAAGTTGATCCTTGTTCAAGTCACCTGTTTTTCTGCAATCTAAGACATACAATTCAAGTATAAATGTGTATTACAAACTATTTAACAGACAATGTAGACTATTTTAAGTACTTCTACTTTAGATTAATTGTATTTAGATTAGATATGTCCTGCCTAATTTTCTCTCATTTCTGTGTTTCAGAAGCCCTTTTAGACAGTCGCCACCCTCTTAGTGTTGCCAGACAGTCTCGAGACAGAGCATCAGTAAGTACGAAAAGCAAAGCCAACTCTGATGTAACATTTTCCATCAAAGCCAGTTAGAGGAATAACAAAAAAATTAGAAAAAGGTATTAACTGCATATCAGTGCAGAACAAAACATATCTTAATAGATGGAGATGCTTGAGATCAGGGTCCTAAAAATAAGTCATGCAAACAGAATCACTTTCTTGCCTTTGCCAGCAAACAAGTTCACAGGCTAAAAAAAATCATTTTTGATGTAACGATAATAAGGTAATTGTATCACAAGTTTTGTCTCCTCATTACTTGTAGGCAACTATCGCAATGTAAAACACATGGTTGCAAACCTTCTCATCTTCCATGAAGCTAGAAACACTCCAAAAATCTGTTCTTAAATTGGAGAATTAAATATTTTCAAGATATAAATGGCTTGTATTGTAGTTTAAAAAGAGAATATAGCTTGATATAACTATCAAAATACCTCAAAGGTTGACACATATTAGCTGAAATACATCAACTGACAGAAGAATAACACAAACAATATTTTTCTCTTGTAATTTAAAAAAACAGTGACAGTGGCTGGCTTTCCATACGGGACTATAAGCTCTGTTAGATTACTGGCTCTTTTTGCACAGATAGTGAAGACAGACCCATTTGGAGTGTTTATTATACCGAGTGGGTGGAGAGTCACCCTGTGACATTTCCCCATCGGCTGGCGTGGTCGTGACTCCATTTTCCTCCTCCACCATGCTAATGACAGTTATTGTGTCTAAAATAACACCATTTCTGCATTCCTTAAATGTCATGTCATTTTCAGCATACTGTAAATGTCTTCTAATGCATCTATTAATGTGTGACCGGTTACTGTTGCCAAAGCTGAACATGATGTTCTATGCTCCACCTTTTTTATGTTTGTTGATCAACACCCTTTGTATATATATTTTTTTAAAGAATCGTACAAATGTAATGCATCTGATGAATGCTCCTCAGAAGCTCCTCAGTACTGTGTCACCTAGTGGAAGAAGACTAGTTGAAGAAAAATACCGACTGTTTGAGTGCATTTACACATAAAATGGTCCTACAAGCATCTTCCCAATCATACAACACAACTTACAGAGCTCTGTGCGAATTAGTTTGACCTGCTGTGTCTGGTGTCGAGAACGGTAGGAGAACGCCTCCCTGCGAGCAAGATATTAATCATGCAACTACATCAATGAGAATTTATTTCCATATTTTATTTAAAGTATGTGAGAGCTTTAAGCATTGTACCAGAGCCACAATGAAATGGGTTATTCCATAACCTAGTTATGTGGCTTAATCGTAGTTCATACCTAACTACAGACCAGAATCTTTGACATGAATTTAAAAGTGATGTTCAAAGATGCTTTTCATTTAATCTGACTAAGTTCAAGGTATTTTGTAAAGAAGAAAATTTATATTTTCAACATAGTAGTAAGTGATATTAACCAAAAAACACCTGTAATTGCAGAAAGTATTGACTGTATTCAAATAATTTACTCTTTCCAATTAATAAATATGCACTACTTTGTGTTGATTAATCACATAAAAATGTTTTAGCTGCTAATGTTAAAGTTTAAGACTTAGAATTATTTCTTTTTCATTGTTTATATTTCCACACGTTACATACACTATGTTAACAGAAAATCACCAAATGTAAATAATCTCAATTACCAGAGAGATAATCGCTGATAAAATCACTTTTATCAGTGATTTTGATAAAGTCTCATGATATGAAGCATGATAACTGTTCACTTTAAACTGCTGTCATTCTCATAACTCCTATGTCACTGTGTTGTTTATATTCGCATACTGGGTCACATCGTTGTTCCATTTTAGTGTCATGCTCACCATTTGTTACAATGATTCCCATCTAGATGTCCAGCCTCATTAGACCACAGATCTCATCAGAATCACACTCTTACAGTTGAGATGGGTGGACAGTTGTTTGGCAGGGTAGCTCCACAAATTGGGAATGTACAGAAATGTTATGTAATTACAAGAAGTCAACAACCATATGATACTATTTAAGCTGATGTTACTGCGCTGCACTAATTAGTCTTTTGTTTTTTTTTCCCATTAGGATGGTGGGTCACGGAGTCCAGTAAAAAGATCATCTGCACCACGTCATGCCTCTATCCTGGGTCGCCGTGGCTACCACGAACACGAGGAGAGTTCTACCTCCATCACCAGCTCTGGATCGACTGCTCCCCGCAGACCCACATGTAGGCTGACCACTTCACTTCACAATGGCAGCAGGCTCCTAACAGTTGTCAGGATCAGAGGCAGAAATCTTTGTTTTCATATCAATATTGCTCAGTTTAAAGCATTTTCTGAAAAGGTAACAAATATTGTCAGTATTTATTTGAAAAATTTAACAATGCTCTTTTCAAAAGAGGAATATAGAATGGTTGATGTTGGGTATATTTGTTATGTACAGATTAGGCTCTTTTTCTTGTGTCATTTTTTAGCCAGTTCAGATTTCTCTTTACAAGGGTATAACGTATAGATTTATTTTTCTAATCTTTGTTTTAAATGTAGTAACAATTAAATGTGACAAACACTAACCATAATAGAAAAATGAATGCACCCTTCATCCCAATCAACACACGCATATAAAACAATGAACCATCAAGAGCAACTAAGTCTTTTAAAACATGACCTACACTTAATTTCTTCATGTTTAGGTGCATGTTTTAATTTTTATTTAATTTCCCTTTTTACAGCATTTCGCACTGAAATGAGAGCAGAGCATAGGATAGGACGAGCCCCAAGCATGACAGGTGATGCAGAATTTCAAATGTAATGTGAAATGTTTCGATTCTTTTCAATTTTTTTTTTCAAAGTAATAATCCAAATGACTTGAAATGAGTTGCATTCATGTTTGGATATTACAACTGCAAAATTTAGGATTACAACTCATCCCTGAAGTTCTCCTGTCATCATTTGTTTCAACCATGTAGTTACAGAATCGATACGTTCCCGTTCAGCTCGCAGTGGGCACTCCACCCCTCGGACCCCGGGCTCCACAGCCATCACCCCAGGAACCCCTCCCAGCTACTCGTCATCTTCAAGAACCCCCGGGACTCCGCGCTCCCTCAGTTTGATTTCCCAGGAGAGGAAAGTGGCAGTGGTCCGCACCCCACCAAAGTCACCCGCAACCACTCCCAAGCAGCTGCGCATAATCAACCAGCCGCTACCTGACTTCAAGAATGTCAAGTCCAAGATTGGGTCAACAGAGAATATCAAATACCAGCCAAAAGGAGGACAGGTGACATGTCATGTCTTCCAATTTCACCCTCAAAACCTGAAGCCCTTCGTGTTGTTTCCTTCATTCATGCATCTCCTTACTTAGTTTTGTTTTCCTTGTATCTTCTTTTATGTCATTGTTGATTTATTATTTTAATACCGACTCATTAAGACAAAACTATGAGCTTAAGTTCCTTTCATATAAATGTCATCCACATCGACCAAAAGTGTTTGTAGCGAAGGAACTAAATTTAGAACTACATTTTTTCATGTATATAAAAGTAGGTCTCATAATTGAGTAAAATCATTCTAAAGAGTTTCATACACAGCTGTCCGCATCACAAAAATGGTCTGGGCAAATGGCAATATGCAGAAGTGACAGTAAGTGCCTTGCAAATTGTGTTTTTCTAACAAATTCTCACATTTCTTGTCCTGTATGTATCCTGAAGCCTCTTCTCTGAATTGTATCCACACTTGGTGTTGTTTTGTTGCCTTTGATTAGGATTTAGGATTAGGTTTTTAGAAAAACTAGTTGACTTTGACAGTGTATTAGGTGTGTTACACTTCACTGAAAAATAAATATTGAGCTGTTACTGAGATGAGCTGCTCTGTGCGCTTTGATTTCATTACTGGGTTTCAAGCATGTTAATGTTTCATTATTTTTGGCCTTTCCCTAAATTAGCACGTCAGACGCTCCAGATTTTAATACACAGAAATCTTTGACATCTCACTGAGGATCATTTTCTGAGGGTTTCCACCAAGCTTTGTTTGTAAGGACAGCTTTGACATATATATTCAAATTATCCTTTCTGATCCAAGGGAGACTGTGCATTTGAGCATTTACACCTCCCTCCCTAGTGTTGTTGAGATTTTTTGTCTTGTCTAGGTTTCACCCTGCAACAAAAACAGCAGTGCTGCAGCATCAGGCAAAGTGATGAAAACAGCAGTGTGTGTCTGTAGCCATCATCTTATACAAGAGTGCACTGATGACCCGATTAGGAGTCTAGGTTTTTGCCTGATGTGTTTATGACTTTTACATGTCTCTGAGCTGCTTAGTGCAGTCAACTACAAAGTATGGAGGAATCACATTCCAAAGCATGCCCTGTCATCCGCTGAAAAAAATGGATGCTTTGTTTTCCATTGCATGCATGTTTCTCTGTCCAAGATGGCATGATTGGTTATGATTGGTGACATGGTTCTTTTTCCTATGGCTAACAGTTATTTACTTCATTCGTTCCAAACCGGAGGAGTTTCAGAAGTAATCCTGTGGATGTGGAAGTGAATTTTTGTGCATTTTCCGTCCAATGCACAGATCACATTTCTTAGCTTGTGTTTTTTTATGATATATATTTCAAAATTAACAGTTAGCAGTTGTGTCCAAACTTGGTGAGAACAGCATATTACTAATGGGCTCATTTGCACTTGAAAAGAAATATTGTGATTTAAAGAAAAGTTTCTCCTGTTTTCATTACAATTATTTTTGCTGCTTCCAACACAAGGCCATTCATTTTGTGTGTTACCTGTCTTATTACTAAAGGCTGTCATATTTTGGTAGCTCATTTGTGGTGTGTGTGTGGGGGGGGGGGGGGGGGCGTTATCAGAACTAGGAGAAAACTTCAGGTTTTCAACCGATTTAAAGCTGCACACTGTCATTTAGCAAAGGTAACATTTAATCTGCTCCTCTAGGCAGAAAATCTAAGCTTGAAAGATAGTAAGATATTAAGATTAATGTACGTTTGGAGTTTCAGTTTTTCTGATTGCCTACATATTCTTTTGATGGCTAAAGGGGGGGTTTTGACATTTACTGCTGGAAGTCAGTGCTGCACTTCTTTAACATTACTGTTTGTATCCTCACTGATAGTTGCATCACACTATCCAGTAGAGGTGTTTACTCAAGAGTAAATGTTATTTTACATGAACTGAATGTGTTTGTTCCTGCAGATCAAATGAAAATGAAATCAAAAGCAGATTCTCCTTTGCACATTAAAAAAACATTTCAATCTGTAGTCAGGAATTTAAACAGTTTTTGTTTGTTCTGTCAGTCTCATTTTTCTTGTAAGCAATCAATATGACTCTGTATTCATCAGCAAATTCAGATTTTAATCAATAAACTCAACTTCAGTCACATTTTGCTGATAAAATTCAATGCCTGACAGATTCTCCCATTATTGTGACATTTAATAAACAGAAATAATTTTTGGTAATTGACCTAAAACAAGAGAGGTTTGGTCAGATTTAACTTCAGACAGTTGATAAACATCTCTTTTGATTTAATGTATGTAAACTTCTGGTTACAGCTGTATGCACCTTTACAGCTAGCTAACTGTAGTTAGTCAAGGACCATTTCCTTGACTGGTGCTTCTTTATATAAAATTGGTCAAGTTTTGTGGTGAGTAGGATTTGCTTTTCCACTAAACTCCATTAGCTTTTGGTTTCACACCTGTAAAGCAGTGTCATAAACACTAAATATCAGAAAAAAATCTAATCACTTTTGTTATTTTTTCTTTCATACCAAAATACTCAGGCAAAGAGAATTTAGTCCAATCAGGTTCTGGCAAAAACATGTCAGTTTACTAAGCTGACATTTCATTAAAAATAATTAAATCTGTCTGTGCATGAGGGTTAACGGCTTTTATATTACAACTGACAGATAAGAAGTGAGCAGGCAATACCAGTGGCAGGATGAGATATGGGGGATATGGCTCACAACCCAGGGTGACATCCTCCCAGAGGGCTTCATGAGCACTCACGAAAATATTTAGCTCGACAGAATCATGCAAATGTATTGCAGCTGCAACATATCATAGTGGATGATTGAAAAGTGGACAAAGGGTATGTCTTTTATTTTAATGAAAAATTAGAAATATTTAGAAAGTATTTGTACTAAACTCCCTTCAATCATTTTGTTTTGAGAGCATGGTTTTAGAATATAAGTAAGTAAATAAGGATGAAGAGTATCGCTGAACGGTTTAAAGGTCACTGAACACATCTGACAGGTCAGCAGTAAAGCTATGGAGAAGATTAAAGTAGGTTTTTTTTGTAAAACCAATACTAAAACTAAGCATCTCACATAGCCCTTGTTTATAGTTTTCAGTTAAAGAAATTATACTTTTTACAACAGTTGTAAGTTAAAATATAAACAGAAGATAAGTTTAAATATTTTAGCACAACTCACGGGTTATCAGGCACAGGAAGAGAAAGGGAAAAACAATAAAATGCCTGTATTTGATTAATGAACTTTGGTGTTCAGTTTCTTCATCCTTTAAAGTTCTTAGTCTGCTCTTAACACAAAAACATGTTGTCTCATAAAACATTTTTTCATGGTAAGTAAAATGAAAGAAAAAATATATTTTGGAAAAACCTGTTCATTTTTCCTTGTATAACTGAAGGACATTTTCTGTCTAAGTGATTATTGTCATCATTATTCCTCTTGTTCCAAGTTTTCTTAAATATTCAAAATAAAATAATAAACAAATAATTGATCTTTCAAAAATTATGACATCTAATTTGTCCCATCATTTAGGAATATCGCTTAAATTATCTCACACTTGTAGGGAAAAAGCATTATTGGATTGAGTATTGTTATTTTGACCTTGAAAAGCTTTTGCTTTTCATGCTTTTTAATATTTTTTTTAATATATATATATATATATATATATATATATATTTTTTTTTTTTTAATTTGGAAACTGTAAATGCAAAAACATTTTTAAACTATTTGTCAGGATAAACATTTACAGCCCACAAATCATCACCATATTATCTGCTTTCACTTTTAATTTTTTAAATTAATTTACCTTTGTTTTAAATTAATATACATGTTTTAATTTTATTTACAGCATAATGGATGATTATTGAATAAAATTAGTCTTTCGGATAGTCATCTTGGAATTTAACCATCTTTTAGTAACAAATCCCCAAAAAGCTTAAGGCCAAAGGCCTGTTGTTCTGTCTAAGCAACAGGTCATTTCCTGCAGAAACCACCTAAAATATGTTTGCACAATTGAATGGCTTTTTTATTTCCCTTCCAATTGCTGCATGACATGTTGCTATTTTTATTATTAATTTGCGCTATTGAGTTGACTGTGTCTGCATCTCTCTCCTGCTTTCTCTCTTTGCAGCTGCTACGAGTCATTAATTGTCATAGTACACTCACATATTTTTCACCCTTGCATGAACCTTAAACTGAGGTCTCAATTTAAAATGGCTGTAATTTGCCTCCATTTTTACCTCAAGGCCCCTCTGAAGATCATCCCTTTCTGTCACAATCAGGTTGAGAGAGCTGCAGATTAAAATCAGAAGTATTGGATTACAGTTTATGCCTCCCACTCCCACTGGTAAATAATTCTTCAGTGTATGGGAGGGACAGTATCAAGTCAGGGCTTCAGTCATGCAGCCTATTTGTCTGGGTCTTGTGTTTTTAAATTGTTCATTTTATTTATTAATCAGCTCATTCCAAAGTTAGAATGGTGTCTTTTGTTCTGCCCTGCTGTAGATGTGTTTCCTAAAGTATGCTTGTCCAAGGCTGTAGAGGAACTTTGAGAGCCAGGACTATTGTTCAAACATCTCTGGGCTATGAAGTGACTAGTTGATAGAAACTGTTAACAAGATTTGTTAAAGGGTCAAAGTATTTTCCCTCTTCATTGCTCGCCTCCGCCCCTGCAGGTCCTCATCCCCAGTGTTAAACTGAACTATAGCCATGTTCAGTCTAGGTGTGGGTCCTTGGACAGGCGGGGCCACTCAGCAGGAGGTGGAAACGTGAGTCTTGTCCTGCAAACCATTCTCAGTGTTACATTATCAGTGCGTTTTGTGGTGTGCTGTGCTGTGCTTTTGCAGTCTTACTGCTTCCCTTTTCAACTTGTTGTTCTGTATGTCGTTCATTCACCGAGCTACGGAGATATTTGCCAACGTGCTTTTTTTTTATGGAAACATGTTTTTCTGTAATTTTGTTTTGGTTTTTGTAAATTAAATTTTTAAAGGTTTAAACGTTCATATTCTTGTACTTTTCTGAACAGTACAGCCACTTCAGTAATATGTTTTCTAGCAATAGGTGAAAATGTTTATTTTATATTTTTTAAATAAAACCGTAAATTAAATGGACACTGGACTTTGGACATTGGATCCAGGACTCTAGCCTGCATAGATGAGGGAGGTCAAAGATTTTTCTCTCTGTATGCTCCAACCTTGTGAAACGTTGAACAAAAAGAACAAAATTAAGAAGAAATTGTCAAAAAAAGTCAAAAAATACTGTCAGTTCTAATTAGCAAAGGATTGTTGTGAAAAATGTTGGTATATATTATGCTACTTGAGATTTGGTGCAAATAAATATCTAATTTTATTTTTCTCTACTGAATAAATTCACTTAAAATAAATATTCCTTCATTGTTAGGGTTATGCCAGCGGATTAAAATATGTATCTATCTCAAACCTTTTTATATATCTATCATTAAAAGTGATTGCCATTTTATGCGATTGCCATTAGATATAAAAGATTTAAGCATTTGAAAGACATTTAAAAAGCGTTCAACACCACAACATATTATAGTTTTGCTTGATTTCCTGTTTTTACATACAGTTAAAATTCTGTTTCAACAAATGTAAAGGTTTTTGACTAGATTATTTATCATTTAAGATCTTCCCCACTGACTATTATCTGCAACATGTAGCATATTTCTTGAAACAGTTGATTGAGTCTAATTGCAGCCATCTGAAGGAGCAAGTACGACATCTGCTCCATCTGTGGTTTTTGATTCATAATATCATTGCACCATAACACAAGCCTCATGACAATGAAACAATTAAAGGTTCCCCCTGACTGCATAGCCCTGGACTAGGTCTGTTTACATTACCTATTTTTGTTTAATGAATTCAAGCATTCAGCATGAAATTACCAATGTACCATGGAAAACAGCTGTGCTTAAACAACAATAGCAAAAATTTACTGGCGCCGTTGGCAAAGCAGTTAGTAGCTGTTCCTGGAACCGTTTTGTGCTCAATTGAATGTTGTCTGGAATATTTTCTGAACAAACTCAGTTGGAGATTTTTTTTTTTCTTTTTTCTTTTTCTTTTGCTAATGCCTACGACTTTGACTTATGTTATTACTCATTTGGAAGAATACATAGAAAATCAAAAATCAGCTGATTTTATTCAAAATAAAACACAAAAATAAATACAATAATAAAGTAACAAAGGGGAATGTTCCAGAAATCTGATACAATTCCTACAATGTAATGTGTGGAATTTTCTATATTCTATAGGAAGATCAAAGATGGCACAACAAAAGTAATATATTTTATTTGCAACAAGGGGAACAAGGTTCAACAGTTTCTTTGGTACTTTTATACCAAAAAAATACTTTTTGCAGATTATCTGCCAATGTCTGAAGAAAGTGTGAGAGACTTCATAGATGTAGACCTGCTGTTTTTCGTCCTCACAGAATTTTTTTATTTTAAATACATAAAGACTTGGAGTTGCCTTTCATATCACAACCCAACAGGAAGAGTTGAATGGTTTGTCAAAGGATTGAAAGACTCGATGCTCTAATTCAAAATACTTACACAAAGCACAACACATTATTTTCGACTTTGTGTTCATGTTATTTGTTTTCATACCAGTGAAGCTTCTTTATGATTCACAGACACAACAACTTTTCAAACCAACATTATTATCCTTGTAGGTGCAGAAGCTCCAACAGCTGTACTAGGTAGTCTGCATCTCATTGTCTTCATTGTTCATCGTCTGACTTCTATTTACGTGTTCATAACAAAGCTTCTGTTTTCCGGAATAATCATTGAAAAACATGAACTATGTCGGTGACCTTACATGTTGCAGTGATTCATTTCATCCTGTATTGTTTCTCTCCTTACTCATTTTGCTGTGCCTAGAGCTTTATTACTCCTTTCTGTTTGCTGTCTCATAGTGTAGAAGTAGAACTATTTCAGTCCTGATTTGAATCTAATACAGAATCTTTGGAGAGAGCTGAACATAAGGATGATTTTCTACAGGAATCTTCCTATTGATGTAAATCAAAAACAACATTTTTATATTCTTCTTCAAAAGACTTTTTCACATATTTTTTGTCTATTCAAGAAGGTCTCTATTATTTTCATAAGAAAAAAAGATCTGGGTGCAGAAAACATTAAATGTAAGAGTTGTCAAGGAAATAAATAATATTGGACATAACTGCAAGGATTGATAATTACATATGTTTGGAGAAATGTGCTAGAGAACTACCAACAAAATTCAACACCTCATTTTAAGCTGGTTTAACTTTGATCCCTAGCGCCTCTTGGAGCCAATGCTATTACCCCCAAATTTGAGGGGTTAACATGATTTAGACTCTCAAAATGTTGACTTTGTTATTTCTCAACTTTGTCTTTTCCAGGTACAAATACAGAACAAGAAGATTGACCTGAGTCATGTGACCTCCAAATGTGGTTCTCTCGACAACATTCATCATCGACCAGGTATAAAGCTCCATACATAGTTGGTGATACAAAGGGAGTCAGGGGTGATATGAATGACAGCAGTGGTGGGTGTTTTGGGAAGCCTTATTCACTGGTATGCAGCCCGATCCACACGAAACACGAGAAAAACTTTGAATTGATCTTCCACTGCAGTAGTATTATCTTTTGCTGTAAAATTAATGAAATTTTACAGCAACATTCATAAAATTTGACATCCGTGATATTTACACTAAAACATGTTTGACAGTTATTATTCACCTTTAAAAATAACCTGACATATAAATCCATATCTGTTAGTGAGGCTGGATACTTCACATACTGCCAGATGCACTGAGCAGAATTGGCAGACAGCTTTTAAAGAGCTGCATCAGACAGCAGCAATCTGGGTTCACCAGGTCTCCATAACAACCATCTACATGCCTTCCAAAATGCCAACCATTTTGGAAGGCAAGCCAGGAAAAAGGCCTTTTCTGTCCAACTGTTACAAAGGTAAAAGTTTGGATCCATGTGCTAGAGGGGATGGAGTCTTTTGATTGAAACACTGACTTTTGATGAGATGGGTTTAGTGCAAAACAAAGACAAATTATTATGTGGTTTTTTGTACATAGTGGGTGATCTGTCATGCTGTGGGCTTGTCCACAGCCATTGTTTCTCTTACAATGGTTGTGGACATCTTATTAGAAAGCTTCACAAGCTCTTTGACATGCCAGAACATTTTAGATAAAAAGAAAAAGATATATAAGGGCAATCTACTAGAGAAAAAAATAGAATCTGTTATTAGTACTTCCGTCTTTAGGATAAGAGTTTAAAGCCATTAGGTCAAATTGAGCAAGAAATGAGTCACTTCAGTTGGAATGGAAAAAAATCCCTGACATAAAACATGCAAAAATATCCAGCAGTTAGCTGAGGGTAAGATGTGTAATTGCAGTAGTTTTATGCAATCGGTTATATATAGATATAGAAAATTGAAAATATCACTCTGACTGACTTGCTTCTCAGACACTAAATAACAAATCCAGCATAAATAATGGCTGTTCTGTAGCTTATATAAATCTCCAAAATAACCCGTCAATCACTCTGGGTTGCTGAACTCTTTAGTGTCCTGGTGTGCTGGAGGAACAGCAGCTGAACTGAGGCATGAACTGCATTTGGATTGACAGCTTGATGGATCTGTCCACAGGCAGTGGACTGTGGGAGGTGTTTTTGGGTCCCTGGCAAACATTGCTGCAGTTGCTTTAATTCTTTCTAGAAAATGAGTGTGGCTGTGAAACAAGATGTTGAGAGCTGCATTGCATCACACCTCAGCCGGCTCAATCCAGAAGCATTGAAAGTCTCAGTTCTGGCCTCTACAAGACATGATAAAGGGTTGCTCTGCTTTTTTTTTTTTTAAGCTTGGACATATACTGATACTTTCTAAACCTCCGGATAGTCTTGAATGTTGAACACTTAATAGTTGTAGTGAATGGTTAGGTCTCACACACCTATATAATTAGCTTGCATCCATCTTTGACTGTTGTTTTGGTTCTGTGTGTCACATTGAAACTCTCCAAATAATATTGCAGCAGTTGTTTGTTGCCATTCTAGCTCCCTCTGCTGGCATCTTTTTGTCACAGTTATTATTGCTGCTCTTTATTATTTGGGGCTTTATGTGCAGGTTTCTCCCCAGTGTCAGTCCTATGGCTCATTCCCAATGGTGGGTCAGTTTATTGTTATTTTTATTTAACCTTTATTTAAACTGGCTAGTCCCACTGAGAGCAAAGACCTCTTTTACAAGGGAGACCTGGCCAAGACAGCAATAAAAACAAACACACACTTAAATTTGCTCGCAGAAAACACTCACTCACAGTGCATTCCAATGACATTACCATATTTTTAAAGCCCTTCGATGTACCAAAGGTTTGAGGTTGAAGCATATAAATTCTAAGTTGTTCCAGGCACAATATGCCGAAAAGCTTAAAGTTGCCCACTTTATTTTGAACTTTGGGGAACTTTAACAGAACATCCATACATCTAAAAATAATCTGAAATACCTGAAACTGTTAAAATTGGATGCAAAATGTCTGTAAACATCAGTTTTCTAGTTGTGCTCCACACTCTCAGTTGGATCAAGGTCTGGAATTTGACTAGACCATTCTGACACGAATATGCTTTTATCTAAACCAGTTCACTGTAGGTCCGACTGGGTAGAGTTTTGTTGGAAAGTGAATCTCTACCCCACACTAGAGTCTTTTTCAACCTCAAACAAATCTTTTTCTTCGATTGACTTGTACTACTCATTACCTTAGATCAACATTTAGTGTTAAACATTTAATATCGGAGCATTGTGTGTTACCTTTAGGTGGTCGGAGAACAAACTTTTAGTTTTATACCGAACTAATAAACTTTCCAAACATGGAAAACCAACAAATCTAATTTTACCAGGAAAAGAATGAGAGAAACTCCTACTAGTTTATTAATTACAGACTACTTATTCTCATTAAACATGGGGAACCAATATGTTTACCATTTTGTCTTTCTTTTGGTTTGTTGTTTTGTTTGTATTCCCTTCTAATTCATGTAAATCACTTTGAACTGCCTTATTGCTGAAAATATGCTTTATAAATAAATTAGCCTTACTTAAATAGGTCTGTCCATCTTACCACCTGTCCTGCTCAGTGTTTATGTCCCTCCTTAAGATAAGCCTTAAAGTTCAGTTCACTTCAGCTTTATCAACGTCCTAAAGGGAAATGAATCATCAGACATCACAGCTACAAAAACAAAAGGACACAGAGTTACATGAAACATCAAGAGTCAGTCTCTTTATCTCCACAGTATAAGCTGCCATCACCATAAGTCACCATGTGCCAGCAGTGGTTTTTCAGCTACATATAGTGTTTTGCATGTTGGCCCAAAAGCTCAATCTTGGTCCCATCTAAACAGAGACTCTTCTTAAATGTCTGTTCTTTATCTAAGTGGCTTGTGGCAAAGTCTGTGCTTGATCCCTTTTTTGCTTTTTTAAAACAATAATGTCCTTTTTCCAAATCAGATCACAGAGGCAGTAGGTGTATTTAAAGCTACTAAAGTAAAAGCAGCTTTAAACAAATGCAAGACACACTTTCAGGTATTAATTTGAAAAACATTTTGAAAAGAATGTGACCTTTTTCTTTCAGTTAATGCTAATGCGCTAGTTTATGTTGCACCATCTCATGAAACCTGATAAAATGCACAGAAGCATATACAAAATAGTATGATGGTTAACAACTCCGCAGGGTGGCCGGGCTCTCCCTTAGAGATAGGGTGAGAAGCTTGGTCATCCGGGAGGGACTCAAAGTAGAGCCGCTGCTCCTCCACGTCGAGAGGAGCCAGTTGAGGCTCGGGCATCTGGTCAGGATGCCTCCTGGACGCCTCCCTGGTGAGGTGTTCCGGGCACGTCCCACCGGGAGGAGGCACCGGGGAAGACCCAGGACACGCTGGAGGGACTATGTCTCTCGGCTGGCCTGGGAACGCCTTGGGGTTCCCCCGGAGGAGCTGGAAGAAGTGGCTGGGGAGAGGGAAGTCTGGGCCTCCCTTCTGAAGCTGCTGCCCCCGCGACCCGATCCCGGATAAGAGGAAGAAAATGGATGGATGGATGGATGGTTAACACCTTGTACTTTAGCAAAGGGGGTAATTCTTTTTCTTCTTATTATTATGCTCAGGTGGCGGTAATGTGCGAATAGAGAGTGTGAAGTTGGATTTCAAAGACAAAGCTCAAGCCAAGGTGGGTTCACTGGAGAATGCACATCATATTCCTGGTGGAGGTTGCATTATGGTGAGTGTTTAAATGCTAAATGCTTCTATGCATCAATGAAGGGGAGAGAATTTGTTTGAGACGTCAAATATCTACAAAAACTTATGCTGTTTTGACTGACTAATCACACAAGAGACTCTTTTTTTTTCTTCTCTTTTAAATATTTGAGAAGACAGACAGACTGTCTGCCTGCAGTTACTTAAACTTATTCTAATGTTTTTTTTGTTTTTTTAACATATTTTCTGCATTTAACAGATTGAGAGCCACAGGCTGACATTTCGTGAGCATGCAAAGGCCCGTGTTGACCATGGAGCTGAGATCATCGTCCAGTCACCTGGTCTGTCAGGCTCTGTCTCTCCCCACCATCAGAAGGAAAGCCAGCTGTCGTCCTCTGGCAGTCTCAACATAATGGAGTCTCCACAGTTAGCAACCTTGGCCAAGGATGTAAGCGATGCCTTAGCCAAGCAGGGCTTGTGAACACTGGACCTCTAGACTGCTGCTGTGCATCCAAGACACCCTCACCTTTAAGAACTCTTCTGCCCTCTCTCGCCATCATGAAACAAAGTGGTTACCATCGATGCTCAGCACACAGAGGTCTCCTTAACATCTTTATCGCAGCATCTGTCACTAAACTCTAAGCAGAGACTAGACTTAGAAGCTACTGTGTTTTGGTCTTCTATTTTTAACCTTATACATGTGTTTTTTCTGATTTGTTTTGTGGATATTCCTTTATGTTTTGAACAATGGTTTGCATAGTTAGACTGGGCGTTTGCTCTAGATTAAGTGGTATATCTGTCAACACTGGCTTCACTGGTCTTGGATCGGCATATCGAAGAAGCGACAGCCTTTTTTTTTTCTACTCTAAGCAACTAAAGACATGGCCTGTACACCATGCCACCCTTTTTGTTCTTGCTCAGCAAACATGCATGATTGCCAGATCCCCTAACAACAAGCATCTTTACTGTGAGTCGTTGTTGACTCGATACATGATCTGTTTAAAAATAATAATATAGAGATCTCTATAGGATACAACCTCTTTCCCATTCACATGTCTCACATTTTAAAAGGAAGCAAAAATATGGCTATAAGACATTACTTTACAATGGCATATATGCAAGAACCACATCATGTTATGACAAGCATGTATGAATCAAATATGAAAAGAGGCTCTTTTGTATTGAAGAAAAAAAAATACATTTTAGTAAATAATTTCCTCATTTATTGGATAAAGATAAACAAGTCCATGTTTTGTAGTTAATAGATGTTTTACAGTGTAATGCTTGGTGACAATGTCCAAGACTGATTTGGTGTTGCTGAGGGATGCATTTCCGTCTTGTCAAGCAGCCTTACTCACTTAAACCTGCTCAGCAGATCTATATAGACGCCTGCTTAAAACACTTGGAGCTCATTCCACAAATATCTGTCCCAGAAGGAAATTCTTTGAGGAGCAACCAATAAAGGTTGATGTTTAAAGTCGATGACGATTGCTGTCTGAGCCACTGAAGAATAAATGCTATGGCAGATGATGCCACTTCTCCAAAACGTGTGTGTGTGTGTGTGAGCGCGCGCGAAAGCATGTATGAATGCGTGCGTGTGTGTGTGTATGCATTTGGTGCAGATCCCATGCCGTTTTATGGAGGGACGCTGCTGTATTTGGGTTGTTTGTCGTGATGTGTAGGGAGATTAAATTGTTAAAGGTAAAAAAACTTTTTAAAAGCCTTAAATAAAAAAAAAAGAATACTCGTCAAATGTCCACTGGGAGAAAGAACTCGATGAGCTCCTGATATATCTGTTTGGACAAAATGTTCGGGTGATCTAGATTTTTCTTTGTTGTTTTTTATTTCTCCAGACACTGTTTGTGGTATGACCCGCTTCCTGCCCAATTACTGCCCCCCCAACTGCAACTGTTTGTTTGCTTCTGTGTTTATTCTGCATCCCCC
This sequence comes from Poecilia picta, assembly GCA_033032245.1. Classification (NCBI taxonomy): domain Eukaryota; kingdom Metazoa; phylum Chordata; class Actinopteri; order Cyprinodontiformes; family Poeciliidae; genus Poecilia; species Poecilia picta. The sequence goes on along the minus strand of CM065354.1, from coordinate 34,475,025 downwards.
ATCTCCGTGTGCCTCTCCCCCTCCTCTTGCTCCACCCTGCAGCAACTCTTAATGTATTTAAAAGGTCAAGTAGATGTATGCAGTTTTTCTCCTGTTGATGACACCAATTATGATAATTAATGACAATAAAAATAACAAAAAGTGACACGATTCTTGTCTTCTTTTCAAATGATCAAAAATATGTTGACATAGTTAGAAGTACACAACGCTGATTATGCAAGGTTTATTTATTTGTGATAAGTAACCCAATATACTGCATTGATTGATTGACTTTAATCATGTTTTGCTTTGCTAAAGTAACAATCCCCTTGAAAGTTTTGCATATTTTGTCTTGCCACAGATTATCATTTGGTTTTTAGTCTGGACTTTGGCTGAGTCATTAATGTGCTTTGATATGAAACATTAAGCTTTAGCTCTGGCTCTATAGTTACGATTGTAGTCTCTTATTTTCAGCGTTTACCAGAATTGATTTGATGTTTGCACTATATTTATCTCTATCCATCTTCTCATCAGATTTGACCTGTAATCTTGTTCCTCCTGAGGAAGAAAAACATCCCAACAGCATGATGCTACCATCATCATGTTTCACACTGAGTGTTCTGGGTGAGCTGCATTGTTTTTATGCCAAACACGGTGTTTTTTGTAATACATTATAAGTAGAAAAATTACATTTTTAAGCATCGATTTCCCTTCATATGTTGTTCTTCTGTTCTTAACTTTACTTCTAAAAAGTTATGGCACTATAAAAATCATTCATGTAAAAATACATTTTTGGTCAAACTTACCTTTAAGGGCATCCGTAGGCTGAAACATTTTGTTTACCAAAAAAGTGTGTCATACAAACATTACTTTGCTTATACACACACACTTCCAATTAGATGCTAATCAGTTAATATGTGTATCTATTTCTCCAGGACTTTTAAATGCAGCACCTTAAACTTTGATGAGTAGCTCACTAGCAGAATATTATTAGAAATTGCACAAAAATAGAGGCAAATATTGTGGAATAAAATGGGAGTGTGAAAAGTTTATTGTGAAATGGCAGAGGATACAATAACTTAAGACTCAGGGATGGATTGAGTGAAGGGTGGATTGATTTTGATGGCCAGTCCTGGGCCAAACCAGTCACCTACATGGCCTCCCCCTCCATCACCGTTCCTCTGTAATAACAAAAACCCCAATGAGACCACGGGATCTGAATGAAGATGAAGGAAGAATCACTTCGTCTGCAATCGTTACTGCTTTCCAAGTAGCAGGAGGAGGAAGAGAGAAATGAAAAAAAAAAATAATAAAGCACCATTTGGACAAAAGAGAGAGAGAAAAAAGTAGGATTTAACAAAACAGGGTTCAGGAAATGACATCTCTTAGTCCTTTGTTCCCCCTGCTTCCACAAGGTGATTCAGGAAACAGCGAGTGGATGTCGCGACACCATGGGGTCGTCTGCACTAGTCGATGTTCACCACCGCAGTGGCAGGGTCCTTACACAGACATGATGTGCTTGACAAAGGCTGCAGATGAAGACCAGGGCAATATACAGAAAGAACAGAGTAGAAAAATTAACGAGGAGACAAAAACTGGCAAAAGGACATGAGTTAATGAACTAGTAATACCAGGTGATGGTGTAGTAAGTGCCACAGACACAAAGACTGTATCAGACTTCAATGAATGTTCAATGGCCTGCTGTCTCAAACATTAAGGTAGCTATGTGATAAGAATCCATTCTGTTTTATGAGCAGTAGAGGGAAAGTGAAAATCCATTTAAAGGGATAGCTCAGGATTTTGGAAGTGAGGTTTTGCTGATGGGTTATAAGAAATTAATATTTTACCTGCAGTAAATAACTCTTGGCATCTCCATATAATATAAATGTAGATTAACTACTTCCAGAGGCTGAAGGTAATAGCTAGGTCAGGAAAAAGCAGACTTCAATCTCCTTAAAACACCTTCAATCCAAAGATGTCATCAAGGCTCATACAAACAATATTTTATGAACCATAAAACTTAAAACACTGTTGCTATGGGTAATTTATTTTACAGAGTAGCCAAACATTATCTATGTGGTGAAGTGGGAGGTGGTGTATCACCAAACTGGGTATATAAGACACAGACTGTAAATGGAACATGCTGATAATGAAAAACATGAATGTAATGTAATGTTGCTCTAAGCTAATTCGAACAATCTTCTTTTGTTCCGTTTATGCTTTAAGTCGATCTCATTCTTAAGGCAAATCAAAAACTCCTAACATAAGCTACAAAAATATGTTCAACTGAGTCATTGCTGAAAGCTTTAACCCATATGATGTTTGCTTGGTGTAGCTGCACTATCATTTGATTTAAGTAATGTGAGGTTGTAGTGTGTGTTTGCATAGACCAGACAGTAACCTTTCATCTTATAAGTGACAGGAAGAGGCCTCAACTGATTAAACTGAAAATCCATTTGTCCATTTGTTGCCATCTGGTGGCAGAAGGCAGAACAATGCAAATGGGTTTCTTATTTGGCCAGACCGGGCTAAAACAGGAGACGTGCGGCAGTCCTGCACACCACCTCTCATCTATGATGTAATGACTGACTTCAGTGTAAACAACAGTGTAATGCTATTGTTATGGATCTTAAAGGTTCATAAACTAACATTCACAAAAAACACTATTATGTTTTTGAGAGAGGAGATGTTGGTCTTGTTTTAAGTCAGCAAAAAGCTGCTTTGGTCTTGGCACCTCTTTCACTGACTATTTCAGATTTGTGCTAAATGAAGATACCAAGTAAGAAATAATGCAACACCTAAAGGATTAACCACCAGGTTTAAAATAGTTCCATTGTGTAGCTCAGTTCTGTAGTAGTAGTAGTAGCAGAAATAGTGTTACGGTAATTTTTGGCTCACCCTCATAGTTGATGCAGCCATTCTCATCCTCCTGTCCTGCCATAAGGGCATCGATTTCAGTCTCATTCATCTTCTCTCCTGCAAGGGGTCCCAGAACACATTCAGTGTTGAAAACACATAAAGTAGCGTGTGGAGTGCCGCATGAATCACCAGAGCCCAGTTCAAACTTACCAAGTGTTGACAGGACAATACGGAGCTCAGCGCCCATGACTGTGCCGTTTCCCTCCTTGTCAAAGACACGCAGACCTTCAACATAGTCCTCAAATTGTGCCTTGTTTGGGCTGTTGATGATTGTCTGGAGCATGGGCAAGAAACCCTCAAATTCTACTCTCTTGTTGGCCATGTCTGTGGAAGAAGAAATAAAAAAAATACAATAGATATTTCACTAGTGTGCCTCAAACAGTTGAATATCCAGATATATATCATCCCTCCACCATTGCTGTAGTGGAGAAACTCCACTGCAGCAGCACACAAACTCGTGCGTGAGAAACGTGCGTGAGTTTCACAAACCCGCTTTTATTTTTTGCAAAACACATTAGCATGAATGTTTCTGGTACTAGTGACTTAAGAGTAAATTAAAGGCAGGATTTTTTTTTTTCATTATTTTATTTTCAGTGTGAGATTGTGATGTTGGAATAAAAGTTAATAATCATGAAAGGTCACACATTTTATTAATTGTCCTAGAAGTTACTTTTGCTTTAAGTAAACTTCATCATTGGTACTTCTCAAAAGCACATCTATGTTATTTTCTTTATGTTAACAAAGGCTATGATGAAGGTCTGATGCATATGTTTTCAACATATTGGCTACACCACAGTGCCCTCTTGTGATAAAAGGTTCAAATCTGCTTCCATTTTTCATGTTTTTTGAACAGCATAACTTTCATCATTACTAAAAACTATGTGTTCTAGTATTTAAAATAATTTCAAAACCACTTCAGACATGTCCAGAGCACTACCACGATGTCTATTTGACTTCTTTTAACTAGTAAACTGAATATTTGCCTGCTGAAAAACACTGTAGTTGCAATTTAAGGTCCTGAAGAAATACAAACAAAACATAGTGATTGAGCTGATGTCATAAACACTTGATGGTGACTGTAAGTCTGTTTTCAAAACAACAAACTGTGCCATTTTAAAGCACAATCAAGTAACTATGTTACCTTCAGTTATGTCAGTTATATGACTTAAAAGAGATTTGACTTCATAATTTCATAATTTGTAATTGGGCCACTGTCTCTTAGAAAACTCCTGCTATTCCTCTGCTTTCAGGAAGTCATCAAAAACATTGCTCCTCTATTAACCCTTCAACAACGTTTTTACCAGCCTTTCACTGAGAAGTAGTTCATATAATTAGCTCCACTGGTGTGCAGTTCCATCATGTGTTTGTTAATTGCTACTGGCTAGTCTGTAGGAGCTCAGGGAGGAATTGCGGGACTGGTGCTGTGTGAGGCGGAAGCACATAACCTTGGAAACTGCAGCTCAAAGGAGGAGCTGCGTCTCGAAGGCGGAGCTAGCGCCACCCAGACATTTTGCAGATGAACGATTGCCACTCGAGATTAAAGGATTTCTCAAACATGTATCAAAGAATGAAGGCAACACTCCAGGTATGTTTTTGATGAGGGAATAACATTATAACATGGTGCAATGCTAAAAAAAAATAATAATAAGTTGATTTCGTATAATACTAATAATATAAAATGAAAACACAAAACCTGAGTTAGTGAATGGTTCTCTTACCCTCAGGTGTGGGATTTCCCAACAGTTTGCTGACTTCCTTGTTGGTGGGGTTCTGTCCCAGAGCGCGCATGATGTCAGCGATCTGGTTGTACGCCACCTTGTTGTCACCCACCCTGTCAAACAAGCCGAAGGCCTCTCTGTAGTCTGTTGAATGCAGAGAGAACAGAATATCATCGCCTAAATGCTCCGGTGTATACGTTTAAATCATGAGCTCTTTTATGTATGTACGGAGGAGCTTTTGGACTTTTTAATACCCAAATTTTACTATACAGAGCTTTTTATCTCGCACGCCTTAAAATTTCTATCCCCTAAATGTTTTAAACTACTCAGCGATGACAAATACGGGAGAAATTTGTAGGAGTGGCATCATTTTACATGGTTTCTGCAACCATTTTTTTTTAAATTAATGTAAAAGTGTCATGTTTTGGACATTTTTCTCCAATCATATTGTCAAGTCACTTTAGTGGTTTTTAGAATGTAATTATCTGTCTAGTTGTTGCATTTCTGAAGCTTCTAATGCTTTAAAATCAGTTCAAATGCAATACGTTTTTATAAGCGGTACATTTCTCAAAAAGTGCAGCTGTTGCAAAACTGCCAGCAGGTGGAAGTAGTTACTCTGCTAACTGACAAGGGAAAAGCACAAGTGCAAGACATCCAAGGAGGCTGCAGTGTTGCTGGCTGATTGGACCGACTGCTGCCGAGCTCCATCACCCCTCACACTATTTCTGTCTCAGCTGTCTCCTTCTGTCACAGCAGGGCTCTTTTAAAAGACCACCTTGGAATTGATAAACATAGCTGAGAGAGAACATGAGCCCCTCCTTTTAAAGGCAAGACCCTCTGTGGGTGAGAGAGGAGTAAAAGAAGGGAGTGCTGACTTTAGTGTAACAAGCAGATAGCCAGCCCAGTGGTCTAGTCCTGTGCTGACTAGCAGCCTGCAGGTGGTGCTTTTTGTCAAAGTCATAGCATTTATTTATCCCTCCTGTGGCTGGTACTCTTTCTGAACAATTTCATATAAAAAGATCTGGAGATAGTATAATAAAAGAAGCAAATATTACAGAAACATCTTAAGTTGATTTAGTATACTAGAGTTCAATGGCCATTACTTAGTTCAGTGCTTTATTTGTGTGCTATGAACTAGTAATCTTTTTAATTTGACGCCAACTTATTATTTTTTGTTTCCTGCTCTACAGCTGCAAGTTAAAGTTCAATTATTACGCAGAGGTTTAGCACCAGAAGTTATTGATTTTATTTTAAAGAGACTTATTTACATTTTTCCTTTACAAAACCTGTTGATTCCCACAGTATACATTATAACACAATGTGTTTACTCAAATGACATGCTGCACAAATTAAATGAATAGTTGAAATATGTTTTTGAGAGATCACCAAATCTTTATAATTAACTTCCTATATAAGCATTCTCCTTCTTAGCTAGTCTTAAGTTTCAGTTGGCATGTGATATTTCGGTGGAATGGCAAAACACAGAAATGATTGGGGTGACCTGTCACAAATATTTTAACACCTGTTGCTGATTCTTCTACAGGTTTGCTTTGGCTTAATTTCAATCAAAAGTTCTTCCGTTAACAAATCTGTCAAGCTTTAAAGATTTAAGATAGTGACAGATTGACTCACTAGTAGGCCAATTGAAATATGAGACACATGAGAGACAATGTGATATTCTGTCTTGTGGCTGCAAAATTTACTTACCATCGACCTGGTCTGCGCTGAACTCAATCTACAAGCCAAAGAAAAAGCAATAGTGTAAGTTTCAAAAGCAAATGCATGGCATAAAAGCTCTTTTTAATGAAATCATCCATGCACAAATTCATTCCTATAAAACATTCTTTTTTCCCCAGCTGCCATACTTTTTTCTTTTTTTTTTTTGCCATGTGATTGCACCTGATCTGTGGGAGTCCATCTTTAGCCACATTAAGATGTCCACATTTGGAGACGCTGTGGATTGCCGTCAAACATTACTCATCACCCTGAGTCCAATCCGGAAACAGCTGGGCGTGGTCTAAAACCGCGGTGAGCTATCCATGGTTCTGCTTATTCCCTGCATCCCCATTCATAGCTGTGAGAATGTTCCTTTAAACCAAAACCTAAAATTGCTCCCAATATCTTTTCATAAACGTAATGTGACTGCATCAATCGTTTGACTAAAATAAGCCTAACCATGAAATAACTCACATTGCTTAATATTTTCACTCAAAAGTATTAATGATAATGCCGCAAATAAAATACGTTTTATGAACCACTGCAGATTAATATGTAATGCGATCCTTATTGAAAACCAAAAGTTACTGCTCGTCCCAAACCGTGTGCGTCCCACTCTAATCCTTCCCGCTCCAGATCAGGTCACGCGTTCATTGTCATGGTACCTTGACGGAAGACAGGTCAATAGCGGGGCCGCTGCGGGAGCGGGCGCTGGCTCGGGTGCCGGTGCGGGTGCAGGTGCAGGTTCGGCCTTCTTGGCGGGAGCTTTAGGGTCCTTCTTGGGAGCCATTTCTGCTTATAGTTTAAAAAAAAAAAAATAGCAACTACCTTTTCCCCTGAAGCACTCACAATTTCCGGTCCGGGTGGCACACAAGGAGTGCAGCACTGAATGGAGGAGACTCAGAGGAAGAAATCCCTGTTTGGGCGTATATATATCAGGCTATTTTCCGTGTGACCCCCGCCGATTCTGTCCTCGTCTGAGGATTGGATGGCCGAGGGGAGGGTGTGTGAGTGATGGGCTTCTCTCTAAACATGGAATATAAGACTGCAGGCCAGAGAAGGTTTATCCATTCCTCTCATCACAAACACACTGCACACGGTTGGAAAGGTTACCTGCATGCATAAAATGCTCGTTAAAACAATTTTAAGCACGTGTTGTTTCATCGCGCATTCACTCAGGGCTGGCCCAAGGTTATATGGGGCCTTGAGCAAGAGTTGATTTGGGACCTCCCCTCCTGTTAAGAACATTACACCATTAACACTATTCCAACACAGATCTGGATAATTAGTTATCATTACTCTTGTAAGTTATACAGTTTGTTGTTTTCATGCAGAAATATTGAAGCATATTTGATGCATTTTATAAAACATCCCCTTGAATAGAAACAGAGAATTACCCTTCACCATTAGACATTTCTTTCAATCGCCATGTTCTCTTTCTAACAACTTCCGTATTTTTTCTTGTGTTATAAATTTTATTATTTTATTTTTACTATTATATATTCACTGTGTGTATTTCTATTTGCTGATGTGTGTTTCTTAATAAATCATATTCAAACACAGAAACATTTAAAATCATAGTATTAGAGTGTTACTGTACTAACACAACAATAAAACAACAAAGAACTTTTAAAGTTCTTTTACAATGTAAAAGAACATTCCCGTTCTTTTACATTTTAAATTAAAAATGGAAACAATTTTAAAATCCTTTAATTTTAAACAATTTTAAAATCCTTTAAGTTATATATGCTTAACTTGTTAATCCCATTGGTTCAAAACCTTAAATGGTATTCTCATTTTCAATAAACCAAAGTAAAAAAAATAAATAAATAAGTAGAATGATGGTTTTTGTTGACGTTCGAGAATTTATGGGAGGGCCCTGATGGTTGGTCCTCTAGAAGCAGCTTAATTTGCCTTGGGCCCATTCTGCACACACTGCATTCACCTTGAGGATTATGCAACGTGATATTTTAAACTATTTATTTATTATTATTGTTATTATACAATTAATAGTGCAGAGTGCTTCAGAAAAGAAAGTACAAACCGCTGATGTTGTAAAACAAATTACGAAATAAAACACACAATGCAAATAATAAAATAGTATGTGCATGTCAGGTTCTTGATTTTATACAACTTTCACCATGGGAGGTGTTGGAACACCTGGAATGAGTTATTTAAATGGCTGAGACATTTTTTTGCAGGCATAGTTTATCATTGTTAAAAATGAGGAAAAAAATAATCACTGGTTTGACCTAAAGAATAACTTATTCACGTGGTTTAAAATATTTTACATAACTATTAGCTCTGTATATTTTTAATTTTAATTGTCTACAACAATTATAGAGCTTTTTTAATTTCTTAGGTTTTGCTTTTGTATATACGAAAAAGAAGAAACTGCTTGGCAGTTAGTTTAGAAGTTGAAATTGCAAAGTTTGGAAAGGTTTTGGTTATGGGTTCATAACAGAGCCCAACTTCAAGACAGTAAAACAAACAAAAATAAATGATAAACTGTAAAATTAGCTTTACAAAGAGTCCTTCACACCTTTCATGGTATTACACATTTTTTTTAACATGCGGATAGAGTGTTCATACAAAACCTAAGACTATTAATTACTACTTTGTATTTTAAATAGTAGCTGACTTGCTCACTGAGCGCACTGAGTAACAAATCCCACAGCTTAGTCAAAGGGTAGTTGAACTTGGTGTCACTCCCAAATCAATGTTTTGACTTGTACAAAGCAGGAAGGAAGCAGCTTCTGTTCCTTATTTACTTCTGTCCATTACTTCACATTCAACTCATTAGCACATAAGTGATACCAAACTGCCCTCTTATGTCAAAGGCAGCTGAAATGCTTATACAGTTGAAATCAGAAGTTTACATACACAGAATGCAAACTTCTGTGTATGTAAACGTGTATGTAAACGTATCTTTTCTCACTCTCTTCAGTTATATTAAAGGTGATTTGTGCTGTTTCACATCAGTTAGCATTAAAGAATATTTATTTTCCCCTAAGTGCCACAACAATGAAAGAATGTATCAGAGATTTATTTATAAATGTTTTCCCTTTAAAAATAAATGAGGAAAAGCCCCAGATGACGATGTCAAGACTTTGGCAACTTCTCATGGGTTAACTGAGTTACTTGGAGGCACAGCAACCTTTGAAATCCTTGTCTCATTTTCACTCTGTGTCACAGGGACGTGCCTTTGTGCTTTCACCTGAAATGCATTCGTTTTTGTTGGTTGCTTCATGACAAATTGTGAAAAAGTTAATGGGGTGTGAATACTTTTTCTACCCACTCAACCTTTTGGCTCTGATAATGATCAGCTGTTTATTTGTGCTCACTGACTGTGACCACTTGGCAGAGCCGGACCTCTGTGAGCGTCACCAGCAGCCTTAGGGTGAATGTGACGTAAAAGCACAGAGACTGAGATGTGGAGCAGCTTTCAGCTGCTGGTGCCAGTAACAGAGACAAGGCCAAGAGTGCAAATACTGTCTCCTTAATTCTCATCTATATCTGTCCTCTTAGCCCCAGTAGTGGAGCCCTGCCCCCACCATCAAGACGGGGGGAGGCCGGTGACGAAGGAAGTTCATGAAATCCTCTTCCCCTACCACCCTTGGCTGGCACACACCACCCACTTGCTTTCGCTGACCCCATCTCCATGAGGGTAAGCCAGAGAAAGCCCAGTCCCTCAGCTGTCATCCTGGCTCACCCCTGGCACTCTACTGCGTCTTCTGTGTCTAACCTCCCTTTCCTCCCTCCCCCTATAGAAACCCAGCCCCAGAGCTTGCACCTGTGCTGCAGTCCAATCTCAGCTCCACTATAGAAGCTTAATGGATTCAGCAGGATGTTGATGGAGCTGAGCTTTATTAAGATGTGCTACCAGGTCAGCTTATGGAATGGGGAAAGAAAACAAACATGTTTTGTGCTGACAAACGTCGCTATGTTCTGCTGTTTAAAAGTTTGAAAGATCCCTGGAAAACACAAAAGTAACTAAAATTTCATCTGTGATTGTTTCCAGTTCAAGAACACGACTCCAACAACAAATAATACAATTAATATCACTAATCTTTATTTACACATTATTTGACTTCTGTAATTCAAGAAGGTGTATAGATGCATTTTAGTATCTTGTTACAGACTAGCACACAAAACATCACATCAGTGAATAAAGGCAATCCTCCTGTATCTAAATATACAGCTACACTTATCCATTATCAATGGAAAGCTTCTTTAAAATTCCCACACTGGAGACATGAACTCAGATATTTCAGTAGAACAACAGGCTTCTGTTTGTAAAAGGCCTAAAATATTTTTTAGGGTTCGAAATGACAAATGACATGAAAAAGAGAGAATGAAACTGCAGTTCAAAGTGTAATAATGCTTAATATTTTCATTGGTTTTTATTATGTGACAGTATTGGATTTCAGGTGGCTTTGTAAGGTAGAAGTTTTGTGGTGATTTTGGACAATGGATCAAACTCTATCTTTTTTTTCTTTCTTTTAAATGTGTTTTCTCAGAGATATAACGTTTGGGGAAAAACATAAAGCTCCTTCATCATATGGATTACTTTCCCTGGTTTCGCAAGTTGCACACCCAAAGGCATTATATTAAATCCTGTGCCTCTATAAACTTCAGAAAATACACCCAAGACACATACATGAATAATGAAACTTACATTTTGTTTCTGCAACTGTGGCAGCTTTGAAAAAGTTTTTTAAACCACACCAACCAGCAGACAGTAGAGCAGATGGGTTTCCCCTGTCTGCCTTTTGCTTTCCTCTGATAATATCATCATGTTTGTTGTTCTTTATCGGTAACTGTCATCATGATTTTTTTGTTTTAATGCTTTTACTCTTATGAATGAAGTAAAAATCTGTTTTTAACATGTCTGTCCATTTATCTGATCTATTTCCAGCTTTGCATGCTTGTTGTGGTCGACCTGAAGAAATTCAGTGTCATGTTTGACAGATTTGGACAAATGGGCGGAGTTATCATCAGGATCTTCTCCTGGTTAAAGTCCACATTAAAAAAAATCACTAAAGTTTATAATGATTTCTATTTGTAGATTTTATTTTTCAAGTAGCATTTTCTACTTTACTCTGAGTTTATGTGAAGATTGGCTGCTTCTTGTATTCTGCAATTACTTTGTCAATACTTTTCTTGACAATACTTGTGTTTATTTGTCCCATTTGAAATTTGGACACAAAAGTCCATATTTGTGTGTTTTATTTGTTTTGTTTTATCAAAACCCAAATGATGCATGCTTTCCATAACTATGACATATGTACTTATTTATATGTTAATATTTTATTTTAATACATAATAGACAAGACAATAGCAATCCTCCTCTTTTCTGGTTAATATCAACAGACTGTTTAACTTCATTTGCTATTTGTTTGTTACTTTTACTTTGAGAACTATTAGTGACCCAGATAGAAAAGGATATTAAGATGCTTTATTTAGGCCTGTGTTTATCAGATCCCATTGAGAGGCTTTCAAAGTGCAGGGTCAGAGCTTCTTCTTCTTCTCTCTAAACTTTGAAAAAACTGTTTGAACAAACTGAGAGACTATAGACCAAAATCGGTAGCTAACAGCAGATTTTCGTTGATTTTTATTAGACTAGTTTCAGTACGTGGCATGGTCAAAAACAGACAGGAATTGTTCATAAAATACTATATCATGGGATCTGATATAGTATTCACAAATCATATAATATTCACTAATCCACATGAAAGAATATGTAAGAAGAGGTGAGGTCTGTTATGGACAGTGGCAGCTAAGTCTGTGAAACAATACTTAGCTATAAATAAATATTCTAGTTAGGGCAATGATGGAGAGACTCAGTGGAACTGTTAGAAGAGAGTTTCTACAAAGTTGATCGTTATTAGACAATCTGGTCTGTCAGTAGGCCAACTTAATTTTTAACATAAAATCTGAACAGGATTTTATTTATCTTTAGGGGAACTATGATCCACCAGTGAATCCACATTGTATGTTTACTTCACATTGCAGTTTGTATTCACAATATTCATTAAGCTATTTGGCATCCATCCTCCTGCAAAACTACTTTTAAGACACAAAAACTAAAGTGTGGTTTCAGATATTACTGAATAAATCACGCAGATTTAATTATATCAATATGATAGACAACTTCATTTATTAGCTCATTCATTCTTGTTAAAAGTTTTAGACTAAATCATGAGGGCATCCAGTTGAACCTTGAACCACTCTGAGTATTCAATTAGTGATCAACAAATACACTTTAGATTCCTTGCCAACCAATGCTTCCATTGACTAAATATGAAACCAATAAGCAATGACAAAAAACAATCAAGACTCAACTGACAGTAAATTAATTTTTTTATCTATCAGAAGCATATGATGAGACATTTTTCCTCATACCAGAAACCCCAAACATGTACTTATTACCACATGTACTAGAAATCATTGACATTGTTTAGATGGAATCTCTGTTATGTTCTGCAGCCAACCCAATAACAAATTAATTTATTTATAAAATTTGTTTGATAGGGACAGACACACTTGACATAGACAAACTGAATAAAACAGCAGGCCCATGTTTACATCATGGTGCAATAGCAACAGCTAATTCGCAGTACTCATCCCTAGTTGGGCTTAAAAAAAAGAAAAAAATATATACAGAATATAAAGTATGTCATTGCAAGCAAAGACAGATTTTCATTAGGTTCATTTTGATTGGTAGGTTTTGAAGCTTGTAATGCAGAAAGGGCTATTATCAAAACACCATGCTTTGGGTGAGTTTTTTTTCTTATCTGTTCCTAAGCTTCTGACTTTGCCCTTGGGTAGGTGAGATGTGAATGTAACATATTCTATAATTTCATTAATAACATTTGAACAGGACTATAAGTCTCACTCAGTAATGGAAGCTTAGAGTGAAGTGCTGAGACCTGTTCAATTATGCAGTTCAAAGTATTTTGTATTCAAATTTCCGTATGGGAATCCCATTGGCAGCGTTGCAAGCATAAGGAGTAACACTTCAACCATGAAACAGTGAAAGGTGCCCTCAGGATTCTGTGAAGGAGCGAAAACACAGGTTTTGATTTCAACATGCAGCACCTGCCTTGGCCCTGGGAGCACTCCTGCGTTAAGCATGATTAATGAAATGTGAAGAACTTGAGCTCAAGAGAAATCATGCGATGAGTGCAGTGTGGTGTGAGATTCTAAAGATGATATAACCTCTCTGGTCACTGACATTTTGCTAACATTAAGAAATTTGTTGTTCAGAATGGATAGGCTAAGCACATGAGTGTACTTCCTCTGCCGCAAGGCATTCGGCAATGGTTCCGGAGCCATGTGTGATGACTAGAGTAGATATTGGACTTTGGTCCTAAGCACTGCCTCGTCCTTTTTAAACCCTGAGTGCTTCCTTCCTGATACTCTGTGGCTGTGCCAAAAGGAACGAGGCTGTAACTGAGCCTGTGGGGACAGATGGTGCCTATTTATAGGACTTGAATTGAGGTGTGAAGTTTCTTGGGATTTCTAAGAGTCGAGGCCCTGGCTCCTTAAAGGGGCTGATGAAGGTTCTGTGGCCCACATTGGGTCATCCCAATGGTCTCTGAATGGGATTAGATGGGCACAAGACTAAACAAAGCAACCCAATGCCCTTTCCTACAAAGGTCACCAAATAATACCACGGATAGATGAACAATGGCACCAAAAATGCATTGTCTGCCTTCTTTCATGTGGGATTTTAACTTATACTTTAAACAATAATTCCATCCATCCATCCATCCATCCATCCATCCATCCATTCTCATCCATCCATCCATCCATCCATCCATCCATCCATCCATCCATCCATCCATCCATCCATCCATCCATCCATCCATCCATCCATCCATCCATCCATCCATCCATCCATCCAAGAGTCTAAGCACATTGCTTCCCAAAATACCTTACCATTTAGAAATTAGAGATATCAAAAAATATAAAGTCTAAAGCATGTATTCACTTCTGATTTATGTAGGCATCTGGAGTCAACGAGTTTTTCATATAGTATATTGTAAATTACCTACAGCTTTATACACAATGGACAAAGTACAGTTGTTGGGATTCAGAATAAAGACCAGTGTCTTTGAACTTGTTAGTCATGCCCTAATCTATACACATATTATAATTCAACCTTGAAACCATATAATATTTTATTTCAGTCATCCAATGACCAAGACTTTGTTTGGCAACCTGGCACAGAGAGAATAGCAAGGGTGCCTGCCTGCCTATTTACGTCCTCCCTTAAGCTCAGTCACCACGTGAAACTCACACTTGAGACTGCAGACAATGTAGGATCCCTCCGCCGAGGACACACACTGGACCTTGTTACAGAGCTCCTGATTTTGGAGGGCATCTAATGATGGGCCTCACAGTAATCAACGGCCACAGAGTGTGTTTCACAGGCTTCTCGTGTTCTTTACGCAATGTAATTCTACTTTATAAGTAACAATTGAGCAATGCAAACCTTTGTTGAATACTTCAAGAAACGTACCACCTCTTTTATAAAAAATCTCACTAGAAATATTTTACCAACTCTTTTCATTGTCCAATGTCACCTGCATAGACACTATAGCACTCTGCCTCCGTCATTAAATAAGTTTAAAGACAATATGTCACCTAAAGAAACATTTCAATAAAGGTGTCAGGCTGACTGTAAAGCTGTTAAAGCTTCTACTATGTGCAGCATGCAAAATGACACCCGTTCTCTCACTTTAGTAGCCAGTGTAGCTCTCCAGTGTTGTCTACTGCTTCTGCAATTTTCATATATATTGCAAGTAAGAGAACACAATCAACTAGCTATTTTTTATTTTAACATACAACACTTAACAATGGTTGGAAAAAGTGTGCAAATATCTTAGCTGTTTGAAACATAGTCGAAGTTGATGTGGGGAGTATGAGATTTTAGCTTTTCTGGTAGACATGCAAAATATTGTACTTGTCCAAAAATTAACATTACACAACACACACCATCCTCACAGTAAAACAAGATGATTGCAGCAAAGAATGAATACAAATGCAAATCATACTTTTCCCATTTGATTAATAAAACCCTCTTTTAAAGCCATGCATTAATTCCCTTCCATGTTACACTTATGTACTACCCATGCAGAAAAATCCCATGACCTTCACATATGAAAATCTTGTACCACTTGTAAAACTTACATGTAAAACTTACATGTGGTACACTGTGAAATTACTTGACTTGTATTAATTATATGTGTAGATTTGGAACATCAACAATATTACACAAAATAAGGATGGAAGTGAGAAAAATATGAGATGCTGTATTGATGGGGTGATCAGACAGTAAATCTACATCGTTATTTAGAAAAGAAATTATCACCATAAAATCATGATCTAAAAAGTAACTAAAACCTGAAGAGAATTAATGCAAACAAACTAATGCAAATCCATGTATTTAAAGCTGGGTGTTCAAAGTCAGTCCTCAAAGGCCAGTATCCTGCATGTCTTTTTCCCACGGGGTAGTTACTACCACCTCAGCATGTCAATGTTCTGCAGACGTTTTGCTAACAGTAATTCAGTCTAGGTATGTTGAAGCAGGTAAAACATGCAGGATACTTACCATTTAGGATGGACTTTGGAGACACCGCTTTAAAGTGTTGAAATGCATAGGACTTTTTACCTCACACTTTATGTAATAATCATCTAATTAGGACATTTCTGGGCCCTCTACAGTTATACTTCAGCTCACCCCTTGAACATGCATAAAGTACGTCAGACCCATGTATGTATGTGTATGTGAAATTGTATTCTTCCCTTTCTCTGCATAATACTGTACAAACTGTTAGATTTTCATAAACAACTAACTAAATTAATAAATAACAAAAAAAGAAAGAAAAACGTTGCAAACAGTGAAAGCATCTAAATAAAGTGCATGACTGTTCTCCATGGCCAACTGACCCTCTACTGAAGAAATTTGCCACTGGATGTCAGCAGAGCTCCACACAGCTCAGACTCACCTTAGTTAAGAGATATACTTATGTCTGATTAACAACTAGAACGAGTTTAACAATGCAAACAAATCCTAAACAATATCCAGTTGAGGGCTTAGACATATAGGGTATGTTTCCAGCTAATTACTTTTGATACACAACTTGCACATAAAGAGCCAGCAACTCCCCTCGCGACCCTGCAAAGGCGTGTTAGATTATGGATGAATGGACACAACTTGTGCTCTTTTAGCACTAAATGACATTTACAGACTTAAATTTTTTGTTAATCTTTGCAAAAGTGTTTTATTATTACCAACTGAGCGCAATCTGTTCATTTTCTATTGCTTACAGGTATTCCCCAATCTGTTCAGGTCCTGATACTCACACTCACTTTGTTCAGACTGCTGAACGCAGCAGAGTGGCAGTCAGACAGCCTTCTCCACAGAGGACCAGTCTTGCAGCCATCAGCAAATACACAGACCACTCTAATCCCACCACCATGCAGCTTGTCTGTGGATGCTTTTCTTTTTCCTTTTTTTTTCTTTGCAGGCAATTTGCCTCAAAGAAAAGGCTTTAAAGAGTTTGTTGCACATGAAGCACTCTCTACAAGTTTGCCATAAACGGGTGCAGTCATTCCCAGTGGGCAGGCGTTTTGTGTTTGTTCCAAGCACAAAAAATGCTGAAAGTGTACCTAATAACTCCTTACTCTTGTATTTTTCTCCCTTTATAGACCGAAATAAATCTGAAAAGATCAATAAAATAACTTGGTGTATTTTAGTTGTATGTTCACCCATATAAAGGGTTCATGGTCAACTGATAACTAGATAAATATAGTATTAAAGGTACAGTTTCACCTGTAAAACGCCCCATAAAACATCCACCGTCTTAATTAATACCAATAATATAATAAGTCATAAAATATATAACCGGATATCTAGTAGTTGCTGTTGCGTTTGAGATTAAAGTGGGCGTTTTTCATTTCTTTTTTGCATGGAGGCCAATCTAAACACCGTCCGCTTCATTTGTTCAGATCAACAAATCTCCGGCGGCCAATCCGCTGCAACGTTTCAAGCGCCCACTTGAACCGTCAGCCGGTGGCCACTGAATACACGAGGAGAAGCTCGTTAACTATTTCCCTCAACATTTAAGATATTTTAAATAGCATTCGTTTTTACCACATTTTCGTTCAGACTGCCCCTCTTGTCCGCTATTTTCCTCCTGTGCCATTTTATCAACCGTGTGACTTTAGGTTACTATGACCAAAATCTTGTTGGCTTGCGGCGTGGTTAAATCTCTGAGACAAGGATGGAGGATTTGCAGGGAAGCGAGGGACACGTCCGGCTGGCCGCGACTTCAGTCTGCGAAACTTTTTAGTGTCAAGGTAAGAAAACGGCTTGTGAGTGAAGGGTGTGTAAACAACAGCTGCGGTGACCTTTTAGTTTAAAGACTCATTCAACTCAGAAGCGCTGCAAACTCGTTGGCGTCTTGGTTATACGGCATTTGAAAAGTAGCCACTCCTCCCAAACAGAAAAAAAAAAAAAAAAAAAGTTGGAAGAGTGTCGTTCAATGAAGACCTGACTTTCTTGTGAAATGAAATTAAACGCAGATACATTTCTTTATATACTTAATACGTTTTGTGTGACCCCCTTTTTAAAAATGTGTGTATTTATCTCATCAGCCCTGTTTCCTTAGAAGGGAAGCTGTTTGTGCCTGACAGCTGTCTGTGCAGCTGCTGGACTTGTGCGCATCACATGCATAAATCACACTGTTGCATCATAGTCGCACTGGTTGCTCTATACACCTCATTTAAATACAGAATGCCATGCAAACTTAATTTGGTTAAATAACTTATTTACCTCAAAAAAAAAAAATATTACAAAGTGAGACGTGTTTATTTCTGTTAGTTTTGAGTATTGATTACAGCTGATGAAAACTCAAAAACTAAACACACGCACACATTCAGAGCTTAGGTCTATTTAGAGTTAATTTAGGGAATTCACACTATTGGATAGTTTGTGTTGTTACTCCTTAGCCTAGGTAAGACGCCTGTGGCATTGTTTTTGGTTAGGGAGTGACTTAGTGACCCGGTGTCCTGAATATGTCTGTGTGTTGACTTTTAGAGCACTGACTCCAGCGGCTCAGTTTGCTTAACAACAATCCAGCCAAAGGCTTCAGTTATTACTGTTATCTGTTCACGTTTTTTCAACTTTCCAGTTGAGTTAGTATTAAGCCATAATCATCAATAATAGATTAAATAAACGCTTGAAACATAACTGCTTGTGTGCAATGAATCAGTGTGAGTTTCATCATTTGAACAGGACTATTAAGTGTATTTAGATACAGGAGTATGCTGCCATAGTGTATTACAAGTGAGAATTAAACTTTTAAGCAAATTTTAAGCTTTTAGTGGGTCATCACTGCCAATATGTCAGTATTTTAGACGTCATCTGGCAGAGAGAGACAGAAAAAGAAACACTAATCACTCATTGTTCCATTTTGTATTCATGTTGGTGTTTGCTGACACTGCTCCACAGTCCACCAACTTTTACATTCATATATTTATCTCCCTCGATCTCCCCCCTCTCTCCTGCTCTAACGCCGACCCGCTCTCTAACTTGTGCTCACAACAGTTGAAGAGATTTGTCTGTCTCAGCATTCGCAGCACATTTCTCAATGACCTGCAGTTTCAGCACAAAGTCCCAGTGGCTCACTGGCTGCCATATCCCTCCTACTCTCAAAATCTACAGGCCATCTTATTTCAAAGTTTTGCCTTTGGTCTGTCCAAACTGGGTTTAGAAAAAGAGAATGCATTATTCTTGGGTGAGATTTCACTTGTCATCTGTCTTCTGTCTTTTAACTCCCAGGCACAGACAGCTCACCTGGTCTTGGAGGATGGTACCAGGATGAAAGGGTTTTCCTTTGGGCACAATGGCTCTGTAGCTGGGGAACTTGTCTTCAATACTGGCCTGGTGGGGTAAGAAAGAAACTCAGTCTTTTGTTGTTACACCATTCGATCTTAAACAAAACTGTACTCTGCAACAAATGTCTGTCAGATAAAGAAAATAAGACCAAAAGAAAGCGGCTTCTCAGAAACACTTGTGAAAAAAAAACGAGGACACTTCAGTAAATTTTAAAATCTTTATTAACCATTGTTCAGATATTGCCTCCTGTCATTTCTGAACAACTGAAAAAAAGTGATTCTTAATCCTGCTCAAGCTACACATGCGCACACATACACACACACACACACACACACACACACACACACACAATGTTTGACTTACTGCAAAAATATCCAGAAAATATGTTTTGTAACAAAGGAAAAGGTTAAGACACATCACTTCCTAATTGCTCGTGTTACCCTTTCTGGCTGAAATAGCTTCAGTGGGAAACTTCCTGTAGCCTTTTAATAGTCTTTGTCATTGATCTGAGAAAAACTTGCCTCACCCCTCACTTTCAACTGTGAGGTGTTTGAGAGGTTCCTTGCATTTATTGCCTGTTTCAAATCACATCACAGCGTGGTTGATGGCTCTACTGCAATGTTTTAGGTAATTATATGTCTTGGTTTTATTTCTTCTGTAGTGCTAATTAATTTTTACAGATGGTCTCACATTTTTTTTAAGGAGTTGTTTTGAACAGCTAATGCTGAGCACAAGAAGAGCCTCCTGTAGGGGTCTGTTTTACAGCAGATCTGAAGAGTCTGACAGAAGACCATCTGTTGCTCAGGGTTATCCATCATTGTCTTAAAGCTTACTTTTTGGCACAGTCAGATCCACGGCAGTTCTCAGAACGGACCTGGCCTTCTTTATGAATTTATTTTGCATTCCTAGTGACTGACTCTGATGATCACACCCCAACAGACATTAGCAGAATGGACTGTTCTCTTCAAGAAGTACAGTTTGTTCAGTCCCCTCTTCTATACCACTTTGTTGTTGCCTCTGCACGCGCCTGCTTTTCTTAAGCACCTTCCAACACTTGGTAGAGTTCATGATGAGCTCTATGATGGTTTTCTGGCAGAGTCTTACTAAAGCAAACAATCTTCAAACCATGCTATTTCCAGCTTCATACTACAGAGTTATGACAAATAGCCATTCTGTTCCATTTTACTCCTCTGTTCAAACAACATTATTCCAGAATTATTGGCCTATGCCTAGGTTCTCAGTGGAAACTGTTTAGTCTGATCTCTATATTTTTTTCTTATGGAGCAAATGTTTCCTCCTTGAATGCATCTCATGCAAAGCCTCTACCTCTTCCACATCAGCAGTAGCAATAGTGTGTTTTGATGAGGACATTTTAGGGTTTTATGAGACTTACTTAAGCATCTTTTTTCAGGGTGAACTGTATGTTTATAAAACTTTATTATATGGTATTGTTAAAATTGATCTTCAATATCAAATTGTACAAAACATATTCTTAAAGTCTACAGGTGTCTTAATTCTTTCACATAACTATATATCATAATTAAAAGTTGCTTTGGACTAAATAACTTCATATATTAAGATTATAAGTGCATAGACACATTTTAAAAAAAATAAAGCCTAACACTGAGTTTAAGTAATGCCTCACTGCAATGTGGATTTACTGGTTTAGGTACCCTGAGGCCCTAACTGACCCCAGCTACAAAGGTCAAATCCTGACCTTGACATACCCCATTGTGGGAAACTATGGCGTTCCCAACACCCATGAGCTGGATGAGCTTGGCCTGAAAAAACACGTGGAGTCGACAAACATCCAGGTATTACATGAAGGAGAGAGTGAATGGTTTCAGGAATTCTGTTCTGAATATTAAACTATAAAAAATTCTTACTCTGAGATTTTAGTGTGTGCATTTAATGTTGTAATACTAGTAAGCATAAAACAATATTTGATTACTTAACTGTTCCCTTTCACATGTTTTAATTGCATGCCTTGTTATAGAAAATTAATACACTTTTTTAAAGTGCTATGCCCACACTGTCTTTGCGCTGTATTGCCTTTTCTCATAATTAAATATAGCTATACATAAGTATTTTTTGTGATTGCCAAGTCAGTGATTTGTTTGCTGAATTTTTTATGTTATGATAAGAAAGCTACTGCAAGCAATACCCACTATGGATCAAAATCACATCTTTGTTACTCCTTTGCAAAATATAATGGGCAAGTTTGCGTGTAAAAAGAGATGTGCCTGTCTCTTCTAGATAACATTTGGATTTGGAGTTAATGTAGTACAATCTTTTTCAACATTTGTGATAGTCTGTGGTTCTACAGTTGGGATCCAGATTGTTTATCTTACAGTAGCAAACTGTGGTTCAGGGCCAAAGAGTCAATTGAGAGGTTTGCATAACAACACCCAACCACTTTGACTTATGCACTACAGTTCAAAAGCTAAAAACGGTGCATTATCCAACTCTTTATCCAAATAGATTAGATGTACCCAGAGAGCTTCATAGTTCCTGATTGTTTTAGAGTATGATATGGGCCTAATTTGTGAACCACAGGGAGAATTTACAGATGGATAAAATGTTTTTTTTCCTCCAAAAGTCATACAGGTGCAGCCATAGATGTTTCTTAGGCGCACCACTGAGAAACTCACATTTACAACCTCTAGAGCCCCATGTGACATCATCAGGAAATTAATAATTGAATAGGATATATGTCTGAAAGATGGTTTAGCCTAAAACTGCAAACCTGAAAGGCTATAAATCAAGGTATGAGTCCAGGGTGGTGATATAGACGGGTTTAAATTGAGCCTCCTTTGTGGCATTGAAAATTCTTATATTGTGTACTTTAGACATTTCTGCTTGGCACTTTGTTTCTTGGTTTGTTACGTGGATAACCACACAGATCCCTCTATAAACTTTACCGGGTTCAGAACTCACCATCCCACGTTGTCTCCAGAATCCTATCTACTCATCAGATCTACTAACCACATCCCTTTAAGTTTTATCTAAAGGGACTTCACTGGCTGCTCATGCAAAACCCTGCAGAAGATAGCCAGTCTTTTATATTACTCATTTCTTTTGTGTTTACACACCATCTTGCATACTTTATTTCTCTTTTAACTCTCTTTTCTCCATGCCAAGTGCCCATCTGTCGACCTTGGGACTCAGGTCTTTTAGCTGCTCTGCTCTCTGCTCTGTATGTTTTCTCTATAGCATTTTTAACCTTTGCTCACATTAAGCTGTGAATGTTAAGGGACACTGGAAAGACTTGAAAGATTCTTGCAAATAAAATGCATTATTATTAACAATTGAAAATAAAACTTGAGAAAAGGAACTTAAACAACAACATGCAAAAATAAGTAATAATACTCTTCTGTTTTACAGTGGATAAATACTAAAACACAAACAAACATATTCCCACCTCTGCATAAGAAAAGGTGCTGAATCAGCAGATCCAATGTTTACATCCATATTCTTATGTGGGAGGCTGAATATGCACGGCACCAACAAACAAGATTGAGAGAGATTATTATTGTGTGAGTTTTGTTGAAATCTACTTCTGTATGCCTAGATTAAATCCTCAGGATTCTTTTGATCCTTTAGGAGAAACAGCATTTATATGCAGGTCCACACTTTATAACAGCATTGCTTTGTTTTAGATTTTTTTTTGTAGATGAAAAATAGCATTGAAATTATTTACTGTTCTGTCCATATTGTTGTTCCTGAGATTATGGGGCTTACCTTACCTTCTTGCTTTGTTATCTTCTAGTATTTAATGCGAATGTTGCAGTTGTTTACATCACCCTCTTTTGAAAAATCCATCAAACTGACTCAAGTTCTTATTAACTAGAACTTTCCTTAAGGGTAATATTTTACTTTGATGCCAATAGGTGTCCGGTCTTCTTGTTCAAGACTACAGCCATGAATATAGCCACTGGAATTCTGTCAAGTCTTTGGGTCAGTGGCTACAAGAAGAGCAGGTTGGTTTTCAAATTACCAAGCGCTCGGGGCAGCTCCAGAGGTGAATAGGAGCCTTTTTGGAAATTAACTCTCCCTTCCACTATAAAGGTCCCTGCACTGTTCGGAATAGACACCAGGATGCTGACCAAGATCATCAGAGACAAGGTCTTGTAAAGTTTAAGGTTTTAAGTTCTGTTGCATGGAATAAACAGAGTAGCTGATCGCTCACTGATTTGTTTTTGTTCCTCCGCAGGGCACTGTTTTAGCAAAGATTGAATTTGATGGACAGCCTATAGAAATATCTGATCCCAACCAGAAAAACCTTATAGCTGAAGTTTCAACCAAGGTGGAAACAACAAGGCACTTTTGTTTTCATTCCTTCTATTAAGAAAAAGCTGCAAAGATTTTCATTCACCATGTCACCGTTTCCATTAGGAAATCAAAGTTTTTGGAAAAGGGAACCCGATAAAAGTTGTGGCTGTGGACTGTGGCATTAAGCATAATATAATTCGGTTGCTGGTTAAGGTAGGAATGGCAAAACGCTGAATTTATTCACTGTAAATTCCCTTCACCTGTCATTGGTGCTATACATTTAAACGTCAAAGTGTAAAACTTGTGTAACTTTGATTGTTCTCCTTATAACATATACATTTTAAATTTCACTGCTATTTTTCTTAATTTTGTGAAAAAAGAAAGTTAGCCACATAATCTCTAAAGACAGTCCATTGCATGTATCTCTGTGAATGCAGCGAGGCACAGAGGTCCACCTCGTACCGTGGGACCAGGACTTGCTGAGCTTAGACTATGACGGCTTGTTTATATCAAATGGACCAGGAGACCCATCACTGGCTGAAACACTCATCAACAATGTCCGCAAGGTATAAATTGGATGCACTGAAAAAATGTTTGTGACCACTTAAAGTAAAAAGATGTAGAAGAAACATTTGACTTTTTAAAGAGAAATGAGAATCGACCAAATAGACCACAAATTTCTGATCAGTGCATTGATAATCTTAATGTTGTAAATTAGGTTTATATCTAATTTGTAACTGAATTTGTTTTGTTTTTTTTCAAGGTGCTTGAGAGTGATCGCCCTCAGCCGGTGTTTGGGATCTGCATGGGCAATCAGATCACGGCTCTGGCAGCAGGAGCAAAGTCATATAAACTGCCAATGGGTAACAGGTGAATAAGCTCATTTTTACATTAAGTAAATACATGTAATTAACACAAATCCCAACCATTAAAAGATTCTGTATATGATAAACAGATTTTTTTTAATGTTACCTCCCTTAACTGAAAAAGAATAAAAGTATTTAGATTTGATGCATACCTGTCATTCTCCAGAGGCCAGAACCAGCCAGTGCTGAATGTGATGACAGGACAGGCATTCATTACAGCACAAAACCATGGTTACGGCATAGACAGCCAGTCCCTTCCAGCAGGCTGGAGCCCACTTTTTGTCAATGCTAATGATGGCACCAATGAGGTTAATTTCACTCTACATGCTTGTCAGTACATATGCATATTTGTTTTAATTGGTGTTGTAAATTTTCTTAAAAGATGGCATTCAAGCAGATTACAAAGAGTCTTCAAACATTTCCAAAAACAGTTTTTCAAATACTCTCTTGCTTCTGGACTGCTATCAGTAGTTTTTGTTAGATTTCTTTATATACAATATGCATATTTTCCAGGGCATCATGCACAACACTAAGCCTGTTTTCACGGCCCAGTTCCATCCGGAGGCTAAGGGTGGTCCCACTGACACTGAGGTAATTAAAGACTTTGATGGTGCTGCATAAAGTACCTGAATTCCATACTGCAACTAATTAAAGGTTTATTCAGCGGATTCAACCAAGGTAAAATTCCACATATTCTGCCAAAATAGGACTTGCACAGATGATGGCCTAGAAAAGAGAAGCACTTAAACAGTGGAGTTTGCAAATTAGAAATAGAAATAATTTTTATATAAATATTTGTCTCTTTTGTTGTTAGCTGTTGGTAGGTTTTGGTTCTCTGTTTTTAAAAAAAATCTATTGGCATGACATAATGGAACAATGAGAGGTTTGGATTCAGGTTTTTATTGATAAAAAATATTTGTTTTGAGACATTCTACTTTCAGTGTTTCGCAAAATTATTCATGCCAAATGAGTACTTTCACATTACAAAATAAGAAGCTCATGTTAACTCTGGGAGAGCTGAAGGAAAGAGCCCAGGAAAAATAATCTATCAACTAGATAGCAACGAATCCGGTCTTTATGGAAACACAACAACATATTAAAAGCCATTGTTGAAAGAAAACTGGAATAAATCTGGTTTGCAGAAGGTCAAAACATGAAGTGGACACAGCAAACATGTAGGAAAGTGCTTTGTTTAGATGACACAAAAATTTAACTATTTTGCCCTACATATGATAAAAGTAGTAGTACAAATATAACACTGTGCATCACCCTGGATATACCACTCCTGTGGTGAAACACATTGTTTGCAGTATGATGCTGCGGTTATGCTTGCATTGAGCAGGTGTGCAGGAAAGCTTCTAAGAATTTATAGGAACAGGGACAGGACAAAGCTAAAATCACAAAGTGACAACAAATACCCCCTGGCAGAACAACAATAGGATAGTTTAGATTGAAGAAGCATATTCAGGAATTGGCATGACCCAGTCAAAATCTTTATCTCGATCCAAATCTGAAACTGTGGCAAGAGATGAACATTTTAAAATGTGCTTCATCCAGTCTTACTAGGTTTTGCCTTTCTGCAAAACGGAACAGGCAAAAATGCCAGTTTTTAATCCCTGGTACAAAACATCAACTTACACTTTTGAGATTTTTATGTGTAAAAAAATCTTTAGACTTGAAATCCTTTTCCATCCTCTTCACAAACATAGTCTCCCCTGTGTGGTCTTTCAGTTAAAATCCCAAAGAAATACAGATCGTACATAAAATATTTATACTACACAAAACTTTGTATAGCCACAAAGTTTGTGTAAGTCTGAAATAAAGATTAATATCTGTCTGGACAGCAGAATGTATTGCATTGGTCTCCAGGTCATTTAGAAAAAATACTGATAGTGTCCACTCTTCTGCAGTAGAGTGTCGGTGGTTCTGTGTGATTGTCCTTATTTCCTTTCTTGTTCTACCTTGTCACAAAAGAAGAGATTTGTCTTTTTTACTCTTTTTCTTTTAACCTTATTAATAACATGAATTTAATAAGCACCTACTTTCTGCAAAGCTCAAACAATTTCTATTTTATTGCAAACACTTTTTTCCCAAAAACACAAAATTTACTTTACTGAATTTTGTCTATTTGTGTAATCCCATAGCTCTGTTTGCAGACACATCACTAATGTTTAGGACCTAAGATATTTACCTTCCCCTCCTATCTGTGCCTAATTTGCATTGTGTAGAGATTTTCACTTCTTAGTGTCAGACTTCTTGAGGTTAGTTTTCTATCAGCAGGTGTACAGTGATGTTTAATACCTCAGAAATACCATAGCTGTATTCAGATTGCATAAAGCAGAACATTAGCTTTGAAGACTGCTTTGATTCATCCTCCTCTTCCCTGTATTCACTTGGTTCACTTAGTGTATCACACTTTAGTTTTTATAGTTAATGCGTAGCTGTTGTTCTGTTATTCTGCTTGTAGTCAAAATTAATAATGCCATTTTAGGCTGATATGACAAGGCCACACTGTACTTTAATGTTCCCATATTAAAAGTAATGATATTAAAATCAACTTGTATATTTCATTATGTATTTTCCATAATAATTGTTTTGTGGGACACTTGTTCTGTGGGATTTCTGACTTTAGTGTGGAATTAAATTAGATCTTTTTTTAATACAATTTTTCTGTACAGTCAATTCATTTAACTTCCTAGGTACTTTTCAATCAATCAGTCAATTTGATCTATAAAGCACCCTTCATACAACTCAAAGTACTGATTTTGGTGAGTTATTTTGTTAGTAAGGAAAAATAGCTTCAAGATCTGAGAACAATTACACTTTTTGTGGGGTAACAAGTAAGTTCAAAGAAATTAATTCCTGTCTGGTTGTTTCCACATGTGTCACAGTCTCTTTAATAGTGTCTAAAGTAGGGATGTGCCGATCAGGTTTTTTTCTCCCGATACCGATCACCCCTGAAGGCCCATCGCCGATTCCGATCCCTGATACCGATCACATAATTATTTATTTATTTTTTATCATAAATACAACTGTTACATTATGTAGAAAAGGGAACCATGAATTCACCTTAATTTAGACAAAAACTTGTTTTTAATAACTTTTCCAAGAAGAAAACTAAACAATACAGGCATTGTGCAAATTGAACAGCTATCAATAATACTATCTTTAACAGACTGATAACATATGAAGCCTCTGAAGAGGCTAAATAATGCAAAGAGCCAAAAAAACCCTCTCAACATTGACAAAAAATTCAAGTATAAAACTTAACATTCAAAGGCAAAAACAGGATCCATTAAAATAAACAATCCAGAGTTACTGAATGAAAACTTCCTGTTAGCATAGCGGCTAGCTGGTTACTCCTAGTTCTGATTGGCTGTTTCTGACTGAGCGGAGTAATTATGCAGAGCAGGGAGGAGATCGATTATTTTTTTTAGAGATTATCTGTCTCATGTTAAGACAGAGAAAGTTTTAATACGTATGTAAAATGTATTTTTCAGGTTAGATGCTGCAGCTTTAAACGGGTTCGGTGAGAGTCTCTACCAGGTGGAGCAGAAGCGGCTCCGTGTCAAATATTACTAAATACTAAATGTTACTACCTGTAGCGGAGCAGCGGTTCAACAGCAGAACCAGCGTCTTACATCGCAGCTCCAAGACTTAAATCATTTTACAGGTTATTAGTTTAGCTTTCTGACCGTCATGCTAATCCTGGTGAGTGTTTGTAGCTACGCTGATTTACCTGCTGTCTGATCCTCCATGTCTTTTTACTGCATTGAGCCTCGATGTAGCCAAACTCCGTCATTGTTTTTATGTCTATTAGCTTCTCCTGTTTTGACCTGCTTCTATTTTCCGCCGCAACACGCAAACGTCCTCATTCACTCAGTGTTATATAGTTACACATCGCTTAGGATTTGTTGGACAAGACCAGCTGGACAGACAGGTTGAGAAATGAGATGCAGGTGATGATCGGTATCGGTTCAAGAGCCAATGATCGGCGATCCCGATCATCACCGATTTCACGGAAATCGGCCGATTATGATCGGTGACCGATCGATCGGCACACCTCTAGTCTAAAGATTTCTTTATATTTTATTCTGTATATTTCAGAATATTATTTTTATAATTAAAATGTCTTTGTTTCCACAGTTTCTATTTGACACCTTCATATCCTTGATAAAGAATGGAAAGGACACTAACATTGTGTCAGTGATGCCCAAGAACCCCTGCATCCCCCCAGAGCACAGGTACAAGAAATGCTTTGCATTTCAATGCTAAGATTAATTAACATTGGTGCATGTAAAAGCTAAGAGAACGCACCAAACAAGATGTTTTTGAAATGTATCAGAACATAAATAAGTATATCTGCATTTGGTAAATACTCAAAAATAGTCAAGGGTATTGATGTTAGATTACAGAAAGGTAGCTAAAACCTTATGGACAAAGTTTTCTTTGTTGCAGGAGTTGCATGCGAATGAAAGAATTCAGTTTTTCTCCATTGCAAAAAGGAACTAATCTCTGCATGTTTGCTTTTAGTAAATATGAAGCATTTCACTATTTGCTGTATTCACATTTTTTTTTGTCATGATGTAGGTTTCAAAAGTGCTGGTGCTGGGCTCAGGTGGTCTGTCTATAGGCCAGGCTGGTGAGTTTGACTATTCCGGATCTCAAGCTATCAAGGCCATGAAGGTAAGAGGATCATGATGTCTCCTGTTGGTGTACAGATTGTAACTGTTAGCAGTAGCAATGAAAATATGTTAACAATGCACTTGTACCTAAATATAACACAATTATATAAATAAATATTTAAAATTCCTATCCACACTGTATTTTTTTCACATCAGTAAAGCACCAAGGCATACACTAATTTCCACTTTACAAGACACACATCTGCTGGATGAGCAGGTGAGTATTTTAGAAACTGCTTGTCTACTTAGAATGCCAATGACAGCTATTTCTTCCTCTTATGTAGAATTGTCCATAATTGAGAAAATAGCCTGTAAGCAGCAGCCATCTGGATTATATTGTCTTATTTATGTCAGAAATAAAGTGAGAAATGCTGACTATTTCCAGATGAAAGAAAACCAACAGTATCTTAAATAATCACTCATTACAACCAAAATATCTCTTATGTGTGAACGTCAAAGCTTCTAGGCTACAGAAAAAAAAACAACACAGAAATAAAACAAAAACACTGTGGTTTACATTCTTGTCAGTTAAGGACGGAAATCTGAGGCTATAATTTGCACTAGTTCATCAAAACTGAATAGAATTTTGTTCCAACAGAATAATGCACTACACTGTAGAGTTTAAATAGTCTCCACCTGGTCTCTTGAAAACAATGATATTTCAACTGCACTCCACTGAAATCACAGTCACCAGATCCTAATGCTGCAATGCACCTTTGGGATACTGTGGATTGGGAGATTAATATGATTGGTGTGCAGCCAATGAATTTGTGGCAACTGCATGTTGCTGTCAGGGCACTAAAACCCAATAGGTCTGAGGAATGTTTCGGACAACTTGGTAAATCTACTGTATGTCAACAAGATTAAAAGCTCTCAGTTTGTCTGGGATTTGTCCCACTGAAGTCGATTTCTCAGGATGTATCTCATCTTGGCCAATCAGCTGTTACTTTTACTCTGCACACTGACTTTAGGAAAATAAAGTTGTGATGGTGACTTCAGCAGATTGTGGGTTTTCTCATAAGAGCTGCTAGCTTCAGGTTGTTTAGTTATAAAACTTTACACATTCACTTAATTAAGGAAGATACAAGTGAGCTGGCTCCTCTCTGGATGATTTATGTAGAAAAATCAACGTCGTGCCTGCTCAAAAACAATTACCAGTTCTGGGCGGGAACAGGCAATGCATTGAAAGTAGGACTCAGTTTTACAATACAATTGACGTACAAACAAGATTATAATGGTTTGACATGTTGTTTTCTTGTCCTAAATAGATATATCGGTGATTACATGGAATCCTTGGCATAATTGATCTGTGTCCCAAATAAGTATTCCATCGATGTACTTTATTATCAATTAGAATTATCCAGACAGTGTTCTTAACAATATGCAAAGAAAGAAATATGCTTCCTTTGGCCATGTTTGCATGTGAGAGTAAGAACATATGAACTGGCCAGAGTTCATATGTTCTCTCCTCCCAGTGAGGAGTACCACATGCTCCGAGAGACAGCTATTAAGGTGGTGCATCACCTTGGAATTGTGGGCGAGTGCAACATCCAGTAGGCTCTGCATCCATCATCGCTGGAATACTGCATCGTTGAGGTTAATGCCCGGCTCTCAAGAAGCTCATGCTGATTTTTCACACATTCCTGTCACCTTAAACTGGGAATTAAAGAAGTATTTATATCCCTCTCCGAGGCATCCAGACCCCCCTCTGAATGATCCTTTTCTACATCAGCAAGGTGTCAGCAGACTCTGTTTTATTGACCTAAGCAGGGCTTACCCTGAACTTTGCTAACAACTTTGTGTTTTAGGTTGTTGCCTCGCAAGCGTGACCTACTTTTCTGTTTAGATTCAATTAATGAGACAGATACCCTGAAGTGTTCCTTTCAAAATGCAGATGCTTCAAAAGTGTTTTGCATCTCTGTGACATCCTTGCTGAGTTCTTCAGAACTTTTCCACATTCATGGTGTGACTCAGTATGTTTCAGAGGTATTCATTTTGTGACATTACAACTGCGAGCTTAAATTATTATAATGGGATTTTAAGTGACAGATCAGGATCACATAACATCCAGTTATGAAAAAGGGAAATGAAGCTATGCTTTTCAATTTTTTTACAGATAAAAAATATGAAAAATGTGGCTTGTATTTAGTTTTATTTAAACTGGAGTAATTAAAATTAGTCAATTTATCCACTTTATGCACAATTTCATGGAAATAGGGAGTAAGAAGAAATCACTTGTTCAGTGTGAGAAATCTGACTTGCAGTTTACCAAAGAGCAAGCCAGATTTGGCAAACTGCACATATGGCTGCTGTTGTCCGATTGTCAACAAAGGTGATCGGACATGCAATACTAGACGAGGTGAAAAACTGATACCCCAAAGAACATAAGTACTAAATCTATTATATTTATAAAATAACACATTTAGTAGCTCAGTGTGCAGACCAATACTCACATGAATGAAGTTTGTAACTTTTCTGTCATCTAGTACCAGTAAAACTAGATTCCTAGAAACATGGTTTGGACCACTGTTTTATGGACTCACATTTTTGTTTCCTCTCACATTCTTTTTTTTTTTTTTTGCAAGGTCAAATAGCAGTAAGATCATATTGGTTCCTTCTCAAAAATTGCTATTTATTTATTTTATTTTTTATTTTTAATTTAGGAGGAAAACTTGAAGACGGTGCTGATGAACCCTAACATAGCATCTGTTCAAACTAATGAAGTGGGCTCCAAGCAGGCGGACTCCGTCTACTTCCTGCCAGTGACTCCACAGTTTGTAACAGCAGTGATTAAAACCGAGCGTCCTGACGGCATTCTGCTTTCTATGGGGGGACAGACTGCACTTAACTGTGGTATGATGTGTTTGCAGTTGAAAAGACTAGAAAATCCACTTATTAAAACTTATTTTGCAACCAGTGTGCCTAATTGTATTTCCTTTGCTTTAGCAGATTCAACATGTTTTAATTGCATGTACATAAATAAAATTCTGTTTAGGAGTGGAATTATTTCAGCGTGGCATTTTGGAGCAGTATGGGGTGAAGGTCCTCGGGACCCCAGTGGAATCCATCATGGCCACAGAGGACAGGCAACTTTTTGCTGATAAACTCATGGAGATCAATGAGAAGATTGCACCAAGCATTGCTGTGGAGTCGGCAAGTATCCAAATTAGGTTGTTAGGATCCCATATATATGTAACTTTTACAGTTTATTTAAAGCTGCATGCTTTCTGTATACGGACATTTTGAGAGAAATTGCGGTCTTAAATGATTCATGTGCATCTTTCAGGTGCCTGATGCCTTGAAAGCAGCAGAGAAAATAGGGTATCCGGTGATGTTGCGGTCAGCCTATGCCCTGGGAGGTCTGGGGTCTGGTCTGTGTGCTAACAAAGACAAATTGGAAGAAACTGCCCAGAAGGTATAGTGTATAATCTTTTTAAAGTTGTTATTATGAGGGCTGAGACTTTGACACATAACAATAAAGGTTATTTAATTACATAAATTTTAAGGAATTGAAAATGTTAATGCAATTAATTACATTTTCCTTACGTTTTTGCACGTTTCATAACATTGTGTTTATACTTGAGGCCCTGGCCATGAGCAGTCAGATTCTGGTGGAGAAGTCTTTACTTGGCTGGAAGGAGGTAGAATATGAGGTTGTGAGAGATGTGGCTGATAACTGCGTTACGGTTTGCAACATGGAGAATTTTGATCCACTGGGCATTCACACAGGTACACACACACCAATTTCTTATTCTTATTGAAGAGGCTCTAGTATGGTATCGGCTCCCCCTTTGTGAACATAACATCTTAAAACTACTTTTGAGAAGATTGCTAACAAGGTTTTGAAGTGTGTTTATTGATATATCTTATTATTCCTTCACAACAGCATTTTTGAGGTCAGGCATTGATGTTGAAACTTGCTTGTGCAATCAGTGACAAATGACTTTTTATGACACTTCAGTTAATTAAATTTGGATTTGATTTGTTTTATTTTCATTAGTTTTAGATTAGCTGATAATTTTTTTGGCTAAAATATCGTTTTAATATTTAATTTTTATTTTGATTCAAGCCCATAGACTTTTTAGATCTTCACAACCTCCTCTTCACTTATTTTTTAGGCGACTCCATAGTCGTAGCACCAAGTCAAACATTGTGCAATGAGGAGTACCACATGCTCCGAGAGACGGCTATTAAGGTGGTGCGTCACCTTGGAATTGTGGGCGAGTGCAACATCCAGTACGCTCTGCATCCATCATCGCTGGAATACTGCATCATTGAGGTTAATGCCCGGCTCTCAAGAAGCTCAGCTTTAGCATCCAAAGCTACTGGGTGAGAACATTTATGCTGTTTAGAGCCTTGGAAAATGTAATTTAATTGTGTAACTAGAAATAAGATGACAATCCATCTACAACAATTTCAGTAGGAATCAGGAACTGCTAGAAGGGTATTTCCCCATTAGTCATGGCAACATTTCCCTCAAATTATAGATGGTGCACTTTTGTTCAAATTAGAAGAATGTCCTATTGGAGGAATAAAAATATACCCACATCTTACTACTTTGGAAAAGAAAATATGCCAGCATCTTAACTTTTACACCAAATTCTTGTCAGTTTCTGTTGTCTATCAACAGACCTGAGGCATAATGTGGACTACTGTTGTGTCCATATTGAATTTTTGATGAAGGACACTGGTCTGGTGCCACACGGACAGTTTTGCTTGCACTTTTGTTGGTTCCTTGTTTGGTAATGCCATTACCAAGGTGTTGCAGCACCTTTTAAAAAAAGCTTTGATTGAAAAGAAATGACCTCTAACTGAAAACTATTTACATTTTCACCAACTTCAGTAAATACAGAAAGACCAAGGCCTCATACTTTTGCTGACACTGTGTCAGTATTTATTGTTCAACAGTTTTGTAAATGAATTTCAAATTGAAGGGAGAGGATGAAAACAACATTAAACACAGGGGGAGACATTTGGTGTGAAAATTGCTTTCTAGCTTATTTCTTTACAGATTCATAATCACTTGCCTCATAATTTGTGCCTTTTTCAGTGAGAACAATTTTGTCTAAAAATCAATCATTCATTAAAATGAAAAATCGAAACATAAGTGTAATCCAGATTTTGCTCATGTGTTCTTCAATATGGGTTTTGATGAGCACTATTTGCAGACTTCAGCATCTTCCACATATCTATCCATTTAGTATGAAATTGTATGCATTTAGGTAACATGTTTTGTTTAGAAATTGAAATGAAAATGGCAATATAGTAGTAACACACTGTATACTGTATGTAAAGAGACCATATGCTGTCTGGAGTATGTAACTCTATAGCATTATTGTTCAATCTGATATATGTGATATATGTGTTTGCGTAGCAAAACTTGTAGGATTTTTTGCAGAATGTTGTGGTTAGGAAAAATGAAACACAACACAAATAAAACTAAGGACAAGGTTGGCAATAATAATAATAATAATAATAAATGAGTCTCATCAGACGAAATTTTAGTACATTTTAGGGAAACTGAAAATTCTATTGTTTTTTTTTTGTCAGAAACATGAAGGTTTAAGAAGTCTTGCATTATCAGTGAAGAATGCAATGCATGTAATATACTGAATTGAACACTCCATTGTATAAATGCATTTCAATTGTACTTTTTTTTATGTTAGTGAGATGGATGTGAGATGGTTTATAAATGGCAAAGCATAAATAAATAAGTTGCCCTTTTGTGGTCATGTAAAGTATTTATATTTGTCTATATAGAATTGTAAACCAATCTAAATTTTTTCTGCTTGACTTTCTTTTTTTTTATTGCTAAAATGAGGTAAAGCAGAGTTTTTTCTGTCTAGCTGTTGGCCTTTCTCTACTCTGAGAATTTGTTTTCCACAAGCTACCTTTGGAATTACATTTGTGTGCAAGGCAATTATTGGTATAGCTCATATTCAGCGACAAGCCAATACAAATTGTTTTACATGATTAGAAGATGAATGAAACAATCAACACTCAAAACAAAATGTAAATAAAAACACATTGCTGCGGAGAAGTAAGGGGGAAATGGTGACGGGCTGAAACGCAAACTACACATTATGATGTTCTGGTAGTCAATAATCAAAGACAGCCCTAAAGAAATGGGTTTTAGGAGTTTAACAACTGAAAGTTGCTTCTGAGGATTCAGAGTAGACTTGCAC
The DNA here is from genome assembly GCA_033032245.1 of Poecilia picta. Lineage (NCBI taxonomy): Eukaryota > Metazoa > Chordata > Actinopteri > Cyprinodontiformes > Poeciliidae > Poecilia > Poecilia picta. The sequence continues at coordinate 34,439,775 of CM065354.1, read as the reverse complement.
CAAAAGATGCAAGTGGTCTACAAGGATAGTAACAGCAAGAGATTCTTAATGTATTTTCATGATAAGCCATTTAGTGATTTATAAATTAACAAAAGTAGTTTTGGTTTTACAGAAAATCAGAACTATCCTTTTGAATCACTCGCCTTCATATTCTGCTCCATGGTAATGACCTCCACTTTAACTCACCAGATGAGAACCTCTGCTCACATTCAGCTGTAATTTGTGACGAGCTTCCTTTTGATGAGAAATATTTTGGCATTGTAATATCTTGAGATCTGGAGCCACATTTATTGAATTTTTTGATTAACAAACCCACCATAATGTCTTCAATTTAAGTTTAACATTATGACAGTGAATCACAGTTTTTAGTCAGAATAATTTCAAAAAATATCATAGCTTATTCCTACTAGTATTATAAATTAGGCTACACTATATTAAGACAACAGTTTCAAAATTGGTATACACATTACAGCATCAATATTGTACAATAGCACAATGTGAACAACATGACAAAGATGCATTTACATTTGTCTTGTACAGATAGTCTAATAATTTATTCCCCAAAGTTAATATTGGTCCTGCTGTTTGCTGTGGTTCTCAGTTACCCCTTGGCATTTGTAGCTGCTAAGCTAGCTCTGGGAATCCCTTTGCCAGACATCAGAAACGCCGTATCAGAGAAGACCACAGCCTGCTTTGAGCCAAGTTTAGACTACATTGTCACCAAGATTCCCCGCTGGGACCTGGACCGCTTCCAGGGCATGTCATTGGAAATAGGCAGTGCCATGAAAAGTGTTGGAGAGGTGGGTAGGACATATATAATTAAACACTTCCTAACTTGCGTACTCACTTAGTCACAAACCTTCGCCTCTTGTGGATTCAGGTGATGGCGGTGGGTCGAACGTTTGAGGAGAGTGTGCAGAAGGCCTTGAGGATGTGTCATCCATCTGTGGATGGCTTTGTTCCCAGACTGCCACTCAAGAAAGCCTGGGGCAACACACAGAACCTTCAGCAGGAGCTGGCTGTGCCCTCTAGCACTCGCATCTTCTCCCTTGCCAAGGTGCGTAGATCCTTTAAAATATTAATAATAAATGAGACTGACTACCGTTTGCTCATTAAAGCCACATTTTGAAGTGCTAATGAAATTTATTTTCCCTCGCCTTCTGCATGAGCAGCAATGAATGATTAATTGTGTAGAAAAGCTTGTCTTTGAAGGCATGTCTTTACATAAACAGCAAGAGGAAAACACGCAAAACACTTTGATTGTCTGACAATGTGGCTTTCTGAAGTATGTTACGGAGATTCATCTAAATTGCATAATATCTTTCAATGTTTGTCCTCTATCCATCTCTATATCTCATTGCAGAGAATTGTGAGTGAATTGCTTTTAGACTGTATAATTTTTAAAGGTGAAATGAGAAGCAGCTTAAGCCATGCAGGGTCAATCTTTTTTATTCAAACACAGAGAAGAGTTATTGCAAATTGGAAACCTTGCACATATTCACCACTTCAGTTGTTTTAATCACCAGCTGTAAAAAAAGCAAAATGAGGCTGTCACTGTCAAAACATCGAAGGCTCAGGTAGTGAGCCCATATAACGGAGTTATAATATTACAGTTAGTAACACATTGTTCAAAATGTATATTATTTACCATATTTATACCATATTTCTGGTATAGAACCAGAACATACAAGACCTTCAAAAACATTCCCCTGAACTTCTTAAAATTTTGTTGCTGCATAACTAAACACTCTTGTTTTGGGGGCATTGCATTTGATATACTAAAACACAATAGTGGAAAAAGAAAAGTTAAACTTGTTGTAAAAAAGTTATAAATTCTGTCAAATGTGATGCATGTTTGTATTCAGTCCACTTTACTCTTGTACCCTTTGATAAAATTCCATTATTGTCACATGTTGACTAATTAGTCAGTATCATCCCTATGTATGCATTTTAATTCCCACTGTGACGAAAACAGTACTTTGAAAACCAACTAACACAGTAGACAAGTCAAGGGAAAAGTTGTTCAGAAGCTTAAAGCAGAGCGACTATGTAAAACAATATCCGAAGCTTTGGACATCTCATGAACCACTCTTGAATTCATCATCTGAAAACAGGAAGCGCATAGCACAACTGCATATGCTTTATGACATGGCCGATTATCTAAACTAACACGCCAGAAAAGGAATGTAAAATCAAAGAAGCAGCCAAAGAAATGCTATTAGCTGTGGATGTATTACTAAATTAATTGATATTCACATATAAAGCAACAGCATAAGCAATGTGCTTGCTTGTGCATGGAATTGTTTGACTAAAATCCTTCCACATTATTGAGGCTATTTTGCTTGTCAGACGTCTAATAAAAAAAAAAAAATATATATATATATATATATATATTTTATTGTCTGTCAGAGCACAACCTCTGTTATATTATATGTTGATGACACAGGGTGTTTAAACAACACTTCTTAATGAAATGCCAAAGTAATATATTTCTCCTGCAATATACTGTATATGTCATCTGAAGCAGTCCTTGAAGGAGGAATGGACAACAGCATGTTATTTATGTTTACTGTCCACTAGTCTTCATTTGAAATCACTGGATGTTCATCATCAGCTGAAACCTTCTGAATGCCAGCTTTCTGGGGAGTAAGTGATGAATAGGGTGATGATGAAAAATGAAAACTGATGCTCTGTCTCTTTCACATGTTTTCCTTTTCAGGCGCTGCATAAGGGTATGAGTGTTGATCAGATTCATCAGCTCACGGCCATAGATAAGTGGTTCCTTCACAAACTTCGCAGAATAACACAGTTGGAGCAAAACCTTGGAAACTATAGCAGGTAACACCAATGGAGAGTGAATACCTGGTGGGGCCTCTGGGCACAAGAACTTGTGGGTTTCTGTGCGCTAACGTTCATGGACATAGTCTTAATTACAGTCACAGATTCTAGTTCTTATGAAAGTCGAATATTTTTTTCCTGATCAGGAAAAATCTACTTCAACAGACCAAATCCAGGTTTTTTGTGTCAATTTATTTACAACAAAAATCACTTTGGTCATTTCATGTCACAGTTTGACTTCAGTTTGAGTCTGGCAAGATTCACAGTACATTTAATAAAAAAATCAAATGCATCCCATGACTTATCACTTCATTATTATTGTTATTATTACTATTATTATTAATATTATTACTATTATTGCAGGAAGTTTTAACATCTTTATTCAGACTTTATCGATGGTATTTCAGATTTCAAGAAAGTGTTTATTAAAAAAATTAAAGTACAGTTGCAAAGGTTGAAGAAAAGTGCATCACAAAAAGTCTAGATATGTACAAAATGCAATAAACAATTTATAAAGAATGCACTTGTTTTCTTTGTTATGGTTGTTACCTGTTCACAAAATAGCAAAAATATATATGAGCCTGGGACTTTCATACAGAACTTAAAATCCCACATAAAATGATTACCTTGCAACAACAGAAAGCACAGAAATGCAGAGAAAAATAACAGCAAAGCAAAGCACAAATAATATAATAAATACAATAATTTTAGTAGTTCTTTCTGACCATAGTTTTCTGACAAAATGAAATGTACCAGGTGAGATCACTTTGTGTACAAAGAATGCAGTCAAATAATAAAAATCATCATGGAATTCTCAACCCAAACATTTTAAAACTCTGGTTTCAAATAAATGTAATGTATTTGCAGAGAATCATCTGACTGAAACTAATAACAGGTCCAAGTTACTGCAGGTAACATTGAGGATAAATAGTGCAGAGCTGGATGAATTTTAATACAAGGCAAAACTGATAAAAACAAGCTTTTCTGAAAGGAAAACTGATATCCAGTGATAAAACCAACAATTAAGTTCCAACATCCGAAAGGCATTGTTTACCTAAATTGAGAAAAAGTTTTTTGCAAAAGACTGTGAAGTTTTAATGCATTTATTTTCATTGAAGTCCTAGGTATATAATTAGAAATAATTGGCACTTGTTTAATTTTGTTCAGCACCAACAATCACAGATAACCTTTTTTCATAGTTTTCCCTTTCTTAAATCCAAATATCTGCTTTATAAAATGAAATCGTTCAGACAGAAAATGTGCCCTCAACTTTAATTGCATCTCTCCAGTAGTATTCCGTCTTCAGAAGTGACAGAACTTTGAAAATATTATAAAATAAGTCAAAGTTTGACTATAAAAAATTACTAAACTGTGCTCACATGTATAAAAATAGATTTTTTTTTACTCCACTTGTCACAATTTATCTGTATCCCACTATATTTTTTAACCATTGAGGTTAGAAGAAACAACCTTGTTGCTGCATAGCCCCAAATAATGTATACATTTTCCTCTCTGTCCTGCTATCAGTCAAGAACAAGTCACCATATTGCTGAACTCTTCCTGCTGATGCAGAGTTTTACCTCAACACCCTTTTTCTGGTTAAAAACCAGAACTTAAGACTTACTAATTTTATTAAATTATTCTAATAAAAGTTTAATAATGGATTCATTTGCATTTAGTTTTGTCCTGAATTCTACATTTGAAACCCAAGGGACAGCTAAGGATTGCCCATAAACAATTCTTTCTTCAACACCCTTATGGGCTATTGTTGTGCTACATTAGTGTCAGTAGCACTTCTTGGAATCACCAATGGGTAAATATGATAAAATCAAGGTAAAAAAACAAACAAAACAAAAAAAACTCCAACAACTTTGGTCTTCATAAATTTTCAGCTATATTCTTTCAAAGGGTTCACATTCATTTTCCTGTCTTTCTCTCTGTTGCACTGCTTTGCCCTCCGGCTCTTTCCCGAATGACTCAAATCAAAGAAATGATGAGCTATAATGGATCAGCCATGGGTGACCTCTTGCTTTCTTCTGCTGGTTAAAATTTAATGGCTAGTCATCCGGTGGGCAACCTGATACACAGTGGAATGCTGTAATTGTCGCTACCTGCACTAGTGTTGGACTTTCGGATGAACGCAGAACATCTGGCTGTTGTCAGACTAATGAAGCATTGAGCTGAGTGCAGGTGGACTCGAGCTCTATTGCACATTAGACACTACACATTAAACTTTTTCTGTAATTTGTAGTGAATAACAATCATGTGTGGAAAAAAGTTTTTTTTTATAAGACTTTAATGTTATCGCATGTACTGCACAAATGCAAAAATGCATAATGAATCACACTACTAATCAAAAAGTTTTATTTTAGCCGTTATGTGTATGTTGACAACAAATGTGTTTATTGATTACAAGGAATTTAATGCTGGACTTGCTAGGCTAGCTGCATGTCAACTACCTCATTATTCCTGCATTAGGCTGATGGCATTGTAAATTAACTTTGAGGCTGAATACAGGACCAGCTCCGCTGTGCACTCAATTCTATTTTTGTATGGCATGCTTAGCACTACAGTGGTTTTGATCTGTGCCGAGCAAAGTGCAGGCAGAGTTTAGCTCCCACCTCGGCATACAGGGGCGCAAAGCTCAGTTAAGCTTCTGCTGCATTCAAATCAAAGTTGAAATTTGTTTTCTTGACTGCTGTTCATGGTGATAGAAATTCTTTGACCGCCAACAGACACTAGATTTGTCAAACTGCTTGAAACAAACAGCAGCTGGTCAGAATGGGGAAAAAGAGAGAGCTCCTTCATAAGGCACATGCTGTTCTCCAGAATCATGGTGTTATTAAAACTAGAATATTGCAGAGGATCAATAGAAAAGCATATTTTAAAAAGAAATCCCTGGCTTGTGAAAAGTATGTTTATTTCTATAAATTTCAAACTTAGTTGGGCCTCTTGCATCAAGCAATGTGGCATAAAAGTGATGACCCAGGGGCACTGTAATGGAAGCCCAGTTTGTTTGGATGAAAATGAAATCAGCATTTCTATAAAGTTTGTGAGTAGAAGGATATATTAAGTGCTCTTAATTTTCCTGGTAGATGGCTGTGTTGAATATGTTCTTCAGAAAACTCAGTGAACCAACTCCAGCAGATGATGTGGCTCCTTAAATCATCACTGAGTGGAAACTTAAACATAGCAGACAACATGGGAACTGTGCCTTCCTGCTGTGGTTTCAGATTCTCAGACCTTGATTTCCATACAAAAATGACCATTTGCCTTAGCCTCAATAGTGGACTTTGGACCACTATTGATATGCTAGTTATTTTTTCCTAAGCCCAGATAAGATGCTTTTGACACTTTATGCTTAATGAATGGCTTGATATGAGGAGTGCAACATTTGTAGTTCATGTGTCTGTGCACAGTGGCTCTTGATGCACTGACTTAGTCTGCTCCCCTCTCAAATTCTTCAATGGATTTTGATTGACAATCTTCTCAAGGCTGTTGCATCCCTGTTGGTGTTTCACTTTTTACTACCATACTTTTTCTTCCCTCTCAACTCTCTATGAATTTGCCACAACCTTTTTCACAATATTCAGATTTCTGAAACTGAATTTTTAGGTTTCATTATTTGAAAGTCATACTCATCAAGTCATCCAAATTACAAGAAACCAAGACATGAAATATCCCAGTCTGTGCTAACGAAGCTATGAGTCTCACTTTCTGAAATGATTGAGAAAAAGTGTTGAACATTTTCACAATATTTAAATTTTTTAGCTGTTTTGGTATTTCTGTTGCACAAGATGAATTTGCAGCTTTAGAGCAAACAGCTTGTTTTTCTTTAAAGGATTTAGATCAGTGGTTCTTAACCTGGGTTCGATGAGTCAGTCTCAGGGGTTCGGCGGCGCCTCTGCAATGGCGGTAAAGACACACTTGTGTAAAGTCATGATGACGCACCCCGCTTAATGCAAAGGATCACGTTACATTGCTTAGCCAATCAGTGCTGCGGAGGAGCCCTGACTGAAGGAGTTTCACTCTCAGGATGGATTTGAACTTGTGTCTTTATTTACTGCAGCAAATTTCACTGTTGTTACCAAATTCTGTAGCTTTCTGTGTACTTCTAAATCTGCTCCTTAGTCGCATCTTTTCTGGGTTGCTACTGCCTCTAGTGGGATAGGGGTGGTAACACAAATAATATAATTACATTACTAAATCAGAATACTGCAAAGTCTTTATTATTTATTATAAATATTTAATTTTTTAAAGAATTTAGAGCCAATTAAATTATCTAAACAAGACCTTAAAGTGGTTCCAGTTTCTCTTGATGGCCAACTTGTTAAAACTGTGGCAAATTTTAAATACCATTTCTGGACAGTCAGCTCAACTGTGCTGAAAACACTGACTATATTTTGAAGAACTGTTCTCAGAGACTCTACCTTTCAAGAAGACTTGGTGATCATGGGGTCATGATCACCAAATCATGACCCCATGATTTGGTGGCTCTAGACCCCCTCTAGATGGGGTCTAGAGCAAACTAGGCTTTAGTTGGGTGACCCCTATGTCTTGAATTTGGGGGGAGGAATCATATATTATTTATCACTACAGAAGGGTTCATTGAATGCACATATGAAACCGGTGGGTTCGGTACCTCAAAAAAGGTTAAGAACCACTGATTTAGATGAACAGAACATTTCAGTTTAGCTCCATATTTACAACAAACTTAAAGATAAGGCTCAGTGAATTATGCATTCAGTCTGCAATTTAGAAGCTATATGATTTTTTTAAAGAGGAATATTTCATGCACCTAGTGGCATGTTATATCAAAGTTAACAGACTATGTTACCTACAGTTGTTATGTAAATGCTGTCTATACCAAAATAATTTACTCATTTGAGCTCAGCTGATGACTGAAACTCCAAAGCAGAGCTTTAGGTAGATAGGCGTCTTAATGCATGAGCAAGCACTTAGGCAGCCCTGAACTGCTGCTGTGGGATATTCAAGGATTTTTCAAACATGCATACAATAATCCATCAATCCATCCATCCATTTTCTTTACACCCTTGTTCCATAGGGTCGGGAGGGCTGCTGGTGCTCCAGCCAACGTTCCGGGTGAGAGGCAGGGGTCACCCTGGACAGGCCGCCAGTCTGTTGCAGGGCAACACAGACACAGACAGGACAAACAACAATGCACACACACACTCACACATAGAGGCAATTTGGAGAGGCCAATTAACCTGACAGTCATGTTTTTGGACTGTGGGAGGAAACCGGAGTACCTGGAGAAAACCCACACATGCACAGGGAGAATATGCAAATTCCATGCAGAAAGACTGGGGCCGGGAATCAAACCCAGAACTTTCTTGTTGCAAGGCAACAGCTCTACCAACTGCACCACTGTGCAGCCCAAACAATAATCCAGGTAGGTTTTTGATGAGGGAATAACATTATGACATGATATAATGCTCATAAAAGATCCATCCATCCATCCATCCATCCACTTTCTTCCGCTTATCCGGGGTCGGGTCGCGGGGGCAGCAGCTTCAGAAGGGAGGCCCAGACTTCCCTCTCCCCAGCCACTTCTTCCAGCTCCTCCAGGAACCCCAAGGCGTTCCCAGGCCAGCCGAGAGACATAGTCCCTCCAGCGTGTCCTGGGTCTTCCTCGGGGCCTCCTCCCGGTGGGACGTGCCCTGAACACCTCACCAGGGAGGCGTCCAGGAGGCATCCTGACCAGATGCCCGAGCCTCAACTGGCTCCTCTCGACGTGGAGGAGCAGCGGCTCTACTTTGAGTCCCTCCCGGATGACCGAGCTTCTCACCCTATCTCTAAGGGAGAGCCCGGCCACCCTGCGGAGGAAACCCATTTCGGCCGCTTGTATCCGTGATCTCGTTCTTTCGGTCATGACCCAAAGCTCATGACCATAGATGAGGGTGGGAACGTAGATCGACCGGTAAATCGAGAGCTTCGCCTTTTGACTCAGCTCTCTCTTCACCACGACGGACCGGTACAGCGCCCGCTTCATGGCAGACGCCGCCCCAATCCGCCTGTCGATCTCCCACTCCATTCTTCCCTCATTCGTGAACAAGATCCCCAGATACTTAAACTCCTCCACTTGAGGCAGGACGACCCCCCTGACCCGGAGAAGGCACTCTACCCTTTTTCTGGCTCAAGACCATGGCCTCGAATTTGGAGGCACTGAGCCTCATCCCGGCCGCTTCACACTCGGCCGCGAACCGTTTCAGCGAGAGCCGCAGATCACGATCTGATGAAGCCATCAGGACCACATCATCCGCAAAAAGCAGAGATGCGATCCTAAGGCCACCAAAACGGATCCCCTCAACACCTCGGCTGCGCCTAGAAATTCTGTCCATGAAAGTAATGAACAGAATCGGTGACAAAGGGCAGCCTTGGCGGAGTCCAACTCTCACCGGAAACGAGCCCGACTTACTGCCGGCAATGCGGACCAGACTCTGACACCGGTCATACAGGGACCTGACAGCCCGTATCAAAGGGCTCGGTACCCCATACTCCCGGAGAACCCCCCACAAGGCCCCCGAGGGACACGGTCGAACGCCTTCTCCAAGTCCACAAAACACATGTAGACTGGTTGGGCGAACTCCCATGCACCCTCCAGGACCCTGCTGAGGGTGTAGAGCTGGTAAAGTGTTCCACGACCAGGACGAAAACCACACTGCTCTTCCTGAATCCGACTATCCGACGGACCCTCCTCTCCAGGACCCCTGAATAGACCTTTCCAGGGAGGCTTAAGAGTGTGGCCCTCTGTAATTGGAGCACACCCTCCGGTCCCCCTTTTTAAATAGGGGGACCACCACCCCGGTCTGCCAATCCAGAGGAACTGCCCCCGATGTCCATGCGATATTGCAGAGTCGCGTGAGCCAACACAACCCTACAACATCCAGAGCCTTAAGGAACTCCGGGCGGATCTCATCCACCCCCGGGGCCCTGCCACCGAGTAGTTTTTTATCTTTTATCTCATAAAAGATAATTTGCATAATTCCCCCTTTAAAGCTGTCTAAAAGAAGCACTTTACAAAATGATGAGGTAGGAAGAGGAGGAAAAAGCACTGCCATTCTTGAACAAGATTCTACATATTGAGTATTTTTTTCTTTATTGTTCATTCGTCAGATAGCCTGCATTTCCTTTTATCTGAGCACATATGTACAACAAATATTTTATTTGTGTGATGCACCTTTGTCTTTAAGATCAAAAGCTTTGAATGATCCTCCTTCTTCTTTTTAAGTGCTTAATATTCAGCTGAAGGCAATAAATCTCCTAAACACAAAAATGCACTACTGTGCTTTTGGTCTTCCAGGCTGCTCTTATTTTGTTGTTTCTGGGGCTTGTTGCACAGCCTATCCATGTGCACTGGGAATTTAAAACAGATTTGATATTTTTCAATATAGTTATGCTGTGAAAAGATAAATAATTCATTCATAAGAAGAAGGAAGAGCAGCTTGGGCTTCAGCAGCGTAATTCTACCCCTTTGGTCTTTACCTTTAGTTCAAGCAATTCTAGTGTAATATGGAAAGCATACTGGATCAGTTTATGGTGGCAAGACTATGCTAGTTTTAGTAGTTTATGTATTTAGTTTATTGTGAAACCGAGTAGAACAAGCAATTACCTCTTTTGAATGAACTATTTTACAAGTGGATATTTGAATAAAAAATACATTGAGCTAAATTATTTACCGCGATTAATATAATCTGTCTTAATATATCTTGCATTTTAAAAGACAATTTTATTTGTAATTTCAAAAATGTTGCATACAATCTCATCAAGATTAATGCATTTTTAACCTAGTTGTAGAAAATATATTTTTCTCTCATCTAGGTTAGGCACGGCAGACTCTTTTAGGGGCTGAATTGTGGTACTGTTGGGTCTAATAGTTGCTCTCTACGCTCCTGACTGCGCTTTTTTATCTTCAAGTCCATCCATCCATCCATTTTCTTCCGCTTATCCGGGATCGGGTCGCGGGGGCAGCAGCTTCAGAAGGGAGGCCCAGACTTCCCTCTCCCCAGCCACTTCTTCCAGCTCCTCCGGGGAACCCCAAGGCGTTCCCAGGCCAGCCGAGAGACATAGTCCCTCCAGCGTGTCCTGGGTCTTCCTCGGGGCCTCCTCCCGGTGGGACGTGCCCGGAACACCTCACCAGGGAGGCGTCCAGGAGGCATCCTGACCAGATGCCCGAGCCTCAACTGGCTCCTCTCGACGTGGAGGAGCAGCGGCTCTACTTTGAGTCCCTCCCGGATGACCGAGCTTCTCACCCTATCTCTAAGGGAGAGCCCGGCCACCCTGCGGAGGAAACCCATTTCGGCCGCTTGTATCCGTGATCTCGTTCTTTCGGTCATGACCCAAAGCTCATGACCATAGATGAGGGTGGGAACGTAGATCGACCGGTAAATCGAGAGCTTCGCCTTTTGACTCAGCTCTCTCTTCACCACGACGGACCGGTACAGCGCCCGCTTCACGGCAGACGCCGCCCCAATCCGCCTGTCGATCTCCCGCTCCCTTCTTCCCTCATTCGTGAACAAGATCCCCAGATACTTAAACTCCTCCACTTGAGGCAGAACGACCCCCCTGACCCGGAGAAGGCACTCTACCCTTTTCCGGCTCAAGACCATGGCCTCGGATTTGGAGGCACTGAGCCTCATCCCGGCCGCTTCACACTCGGCCGCGAACCGTTTCAGCGAGAGCCGCAGATCACGATCTGATGAAGCCAACAGGACCACATCATCCGCAAAAAGCAGAGATGCGATCCTAAGGCCACCAAAACGGATCCCCTCAACACCTCAGCTGCGCCTAGAAATTCTGTCCATGAAAGTAATGAACAGAATCGGTGACAAAGGGCAGCCTTGGCGGAGTCCAACTCTCACCGGAAACGAGCCCGACTTACTGCCGGCAATGCGGACCAGACTCTGACACCGGTCATACAGGGACCTGACAGCCCGTATCAAAGGGCCCGGTACCCCATACTCCCGGAGAACCCCCCACAAGGCCCCCCGAGGGACACGGTCGAACGCCTTCTCCAAGTCCACAAAACACATGTAGACTGGTTGGGCGAACTCCCATGCACCCTCCAGGACCCTCAAGTTTTCATCATAATCCTTAACAATCCCAAACCTTGGCAACTGTTAGAAAGCCTTTTTTATAAAAAATTGTTTGCTGAACAGAACATGTGTGTCGGAAACACCTGTGGAACCATAGCTGTTTGAAGAAAGAAATTTACAAAGGAATTCACTCCTTCACGGAGCAACAGGGTCACTCAAGATCAATCATTACTCTTGTTTTTTTTTCTTTCTGCCAAACTAAGTAATTACATAGTTTGGCAGAATTAATTAGTTCATTGCTGTTGGTGGTATTAAAAAAATACATTGTTTTGTTTTTCCTTCTGCAGAATAAATTGTATATTTTTTCCTACCAATGAATTTTTATGTACTATAAATTTGGAGACTTTGCAAAAAAATAGAATTCAGTGAATTAGTTTTAAGTATTCTGTATTTTATTTAGAGTCAATCAAAGTCTTTATGATCCCTTTTTAGAAAGTCAAGTTTGTTTTGATACCAGGACCAAATACACCTTGTAGTTCCTGGGATATATGGGACTGTCATTTTCGAGATCTCTCAAAAAAAAAAAAAAAAATCCAAAAAAAGAGGCTTGGGTTAATCATCTTCAGTCCTCATGAATACTTTATAGATATGTCTTTTGCTTGCACTTATAATCTTCTGGGGTAACTTGACATAATGTGAGAAAGATTCAACAGTTATGATTACTTTTGAAGAGACCAGGATCAGGATACTAACTTGTGCACCATAAGCTAGCTACATAACTTTATTGTTATGAATTATTGTTGTTTTTTTTCCAAGCAGGAATCTATCTACTTTTTCATGTCAAGCTTCAATATTTTGTATGTACCCTGATAATATTTCTATTTTTAGCACTTAGCCATGTTTCTAAAAATGACTTTTTAAATTCTTTGCCCCTAACAGTTTATTTTGCTTTTCTGTGTTTGTCATTTTGTTATTGATTTCTGTACAGTAAACCATTCCCTGCTGCCTACACCACTGGGTAAAGGACCCACTCACATGTTTGAAGTTCAATAGACTACAAAATAATCAAACATGTTGGAAAAATCACAGAGGGAAAAATGACTTTCTAGTGAACTCTTTTGTCTTAGTTTGAATATTTTCCCTGAGTGTTACATCACCATCAGCCATGTGATCCTTGGATTAGGCAGATTGAGACAGATTTGATGTGTTGCCACTGCTTTAGTTTGTCACTTCAAAGAAACAAGCTATGAACCAAGCATGTTTTCTTCAGGCAAGTTAATGAATAAAACCTGCTCAGAAAATATCCAGAAGATGGCTTTAGAACAACACTCGGGATTGAACTCTGTTCTTTGACTATGTATGTCTGGAAAACTAAAAATTATGCAATTATGATATAAGTTTCTGTTAAAACCTTTCTGTTAACTGAATCCTTTTTGGTGTTTAAAACAGTTATTCATGTTTTTTTTTTTATTTTTTATAACGTCTAAACTGTTAAAGATGTGTAATTGCCACTTGTTCTTGTCTTTTCACCCAGCGATACAGTACCCAAGGAGCTGTTATTGAAAGCCAAGCAGGACGGCTTCTCAGACCAGCAGGTCGGTCAGATTCTTGGCTGCAATGAAACAGCTGCTAGAGAGCTGAGGGTCAGTAATGGCATCAGACCCTGGGTAAAACAGGTGAGTGGCCTCAGACTTCAAGTTCAGATTCAGTTTTAATTGCATGTGCTTGGTAAATAAATACAATATTGTGTGACTCTTTTCATTTGGCTTGAAAACAGTAGAAATGCATGACTTTAATGACATGAAATTAAATATTAATGAAAATAGCAAACCTGTAACTGTTCCTAATTTTTAGGTAAGACCTTTCTTAGTCTGGCCACTTTATAAAACTGACCCACTACCAGAGTTGCACTGCTTACAAATGGTACTGGGTGTGGATTGAGCACATCTTTTTTTGCACAAATCTGATACAATATTGACCAACATTACATAAAATTAATTCTTAAAACTAATTGGTAAAAGAAACAATTCTTCATATTTAAAGTGGAACACATTTGACTTCAGTCAGTTTTACAGAACTTTAGAGTATAAATGCATTTAAAGGGTTTTCATATACAGTATGGTAAGGAAATATATTCCAGCTAATTTTGAACAATAACTAAAATTGAAATATATTCTTTATCAAAGATATATTTTCATAAAAACTACAGGATAATGCATAGTGTAATCTGAATTTACTCAGGTTGGATTTTACTTGTTTTCATTTCAGGCCACATCAAGTTAATGAATGTCCTCAAATGCCCCATAATATTGTAATGAAACTACTTATAAACAAAACATTTTATAGCTGCCTCTGCATTCGATGAATACTTCTTAAAATTAAATATCTAGCATTTTTTTACATTGATGTAATTTGACCTTATACAAATTAAAAATAACTTGATTTGACTGATGATATCTTCGTCTTATATTCTACTTCTGTGACCTGCTAGAGTTTAAAGGGTACAGAAACACTTACTGTGGCCTGGAATTGGTTTGTGGGCCTTGAGTTTGAAACATGTGGGTTAGAGGATTTATTACCAACTTTTTTCATTAGATTTGTCATTTTAATGCCACCTGTAATTAATAATGCACTGCAGTTTATCAGCCCAGATGGTTCCATATCAATAATATCATGCATCCCTATATCCTAGTTATTGAGTTCCTAACAGTCTGCAAGTGTGGAAAAGTATGGACTTTGATGTAAGTACTTTGCTTTGCATGCTTTTTATAAAGCAAACATAATAACATATTTCCTGGGCTCTAACTTTGGTGTCTCTTGACTGATATTTAACCTGCTTTCAAATGGGTAAAGAGGGGACTGTTGCCATTTTCCAGCAGTCAATGAGCAAGAGCAAGATTATACCATGGTCAGTACACAAAAGGCTAACATAGATGACAAACAACCATGCACCCAAACACTGACAGCTAAGGGGAATTGAGAGGGACCAATTAACATACCGACAGTCATGCTATTAGACGGTGGAAGGAAATCCAAGTGGAAAACACACTAGCTCCATGCAGGAAGACCCCAGTTCAAAATCCGAACCCAGAACCTTTTTGCCACAAAGCCAAAAGACAAGAGATGGAGAAGAAAATATATGACAGACAGCATGTTGTTGTTTATTTACTTGCACCTTGATAGATTGTACATTTCAGATTCTTGTGAATTCAACATGCTTTTTAATCAAATCCGTGCCAATTAAAGCTAAATCATCCTTATTATTTAGTTTTGCAATTTTGGGTCTTAGTTGTCGTCTTTTTTTTTTCTTTTTTGGTTCATCTGACAGCTGTTTCAGGCCAGAAGAAAAACATTTAGACTTTAAACTCGATGCTCGCAGTCTAAGAGCTGTCAGGGTCAAAGAGAATATTCAGAGAAAACGAGATCAAAAGGTTGCCAGTAGTAATCTTGTGACTTCAAGAATAGACTACAAAACATCAGAAAAAACCCGCCTCAAACTTAGTGTACACCCACACCTACAAATCATCATTTCAGGTCAGATCTGTAGTGAGACGATGAACAACAGAAGAATAGAGCAGGATAAGTTTTTTTTGTTTTTAGTAGTTATAAATGTAACATATTTTCTTTTATTACAGATTGACACATTAGCAGCTGAGTATCCAGCAATGACCAACTACTTGTACTGCACATACCATGGTCAGGTATGCAATCCAGGTGGTGCCGTTCCACATGTATACTGCCTATACGTTTATTATGTTATGAAAAATAATTGTCATTTAATTCACCTCTCTAGGAGCATGACCTGGAATTTAAAGATCAGGGCATCATGGTTCTTGGTTGTGGACCTTATCACATTGGTAGGTATCTCACTAAACTTTGAAAAGTCACTGTAATCCTATACGTGTGTTCATAGGATGCACTTGTGGGATAGCTGTTAATTTTTAGTAACTGTATTTTTAGGATATTTAGTTATTAGATGCTGGTATAATATTAAAATAATGTATGAATATTCTACTCCTGATATGAATTGTTTCATGGTTCCATATGTTTTTTTCATCCCGTAACATTGTCAAGTTATTGTTTGATTTGTAAGCTAATTATTATTAAAAATCTTCCAGATTAGTAGTCAATTGAATCCCAATTTAAATAGAAAGCAGATAATAGTTAAGCAGCTATTTAATTGCTGTGATGAAGTTCACAATATGTCCAGCATATTCATTTTTGCCTGCTTTTATAATCTACTAGGTAGCAGCGTTGAGTTTGATTGGTGTGCAGTGTCCTGTATCAGGGCCTTGAGACACATTGGAAAGAAGACGGTTGTGGTCAACCACAACCCCGAGACTGTCAGCACTGACTTTGATGAGTGTGATCGTCTTTACTTTGAAGAGTTGACCCTAGAGCGCATCCTTGATATCACCCAACAGGAGGTTAGAGTATTACTAACATGCCTTCCATTAGAAATGCATATTTAGTTCTTGTATTTCTTTTATTTAATGTGGGAATTTTGGAAGAATTGCATACAGGTTTATTGTAGATAGATAGATTTGCCTTGGTGTATTAAACCAAAACACTGTGCAAATTATCTTGTTTACTATCCTTTTCCACAAATGAGAAAATGTTTGTTGCTAATAACACCAGATTATACATACATGCATTCATTACATAACATGTACAGCAGTATGTTGAGTTTCAGGTGTCACGTATTAAGTGTACTATGATATACACTTAATAAGAGTGCTGGGCGATGCTTGTTCATTTTCTACATTATGATTGATCTTTTTTTTTTTGCAACTGAAAACTGCCTAATTAGTTTGTCTTATAAGTGATAGAAAATGGTGGTAGCCATCTTTTAGCCAGCTGATGGACAGTCTGTAGAAACAGCTGCTCTCCATTTAGTCAGATAAAATTCCAGTCCTTCTGGCACTTTCTCATGTGTCTCAATAAAAAAAAAAATCTAGCAATGATGTCATGGATATTTTTGTGGTTTTTAAAACCATAATTCTTCTAACCTATTGTCGCTTTACTATGTATTTTAGAAGATATATATAGATTTACAGGAACCTTTTATTTAATCTTGGTATGGCTTGTAATGTCAGTGTATTTCATTTGATCCCATTCATGTCAAAACATATTCAAAGGTGTTATTATTGTGACCTTTTTCTGTGTTTGTATTTGCTGGTGCCTCTGTATTTACGTGCTTTGACATACTAATGTCTGCTGATGTTCCCCTGCAGAGGAATTGTAATCCAGTTAAAGTTGTGATGGGATCACAGTGTGATTAGGTGTTTGTTTGTTCAGGGATGTAGCCTTACCATCAATCCCTCTCTTGCAGATAGTTTCACTCTTTGCAGTTCTATATGTACGTGTTTGCGTGTGCGTGCGTGAGAGAGAGATAAATACGGCATTAGAGCATGGCGATAACCCCTGGACAGGAGCAAGAGAGCAGGTCCATGAATAATGAAGAGATACAACCTGGCATTGCCATGGTAACAACATCCCCTTTGGATCACCTAGACAGGAAAAAGGGCTGCATGCAGTTATTAAAAAGCACATTCGCAATTTTTCTCTCTTATGCATAGAGTTGTTTCCATGACTTCAGAGGGCATAACATTTGCTCATATTTACTTCCAAGAGACACGCAACATTAACAAGTGTTGTTACTTACCTGTCTCTAATTAGATGTACTATGACATGAAATTAGTCATATCTGTCATTTTCTTGAGATTGCTTATACAGTTTCAAGAGCCAAATGAATTGCATTGCAAATTATCATTACCCTTCAACTTGTTTGCTTTTTTAACATTAAAACATTAAATTTCAAGGTATGTTATGGTCATGGTTTGACAAAATATTGCAGTCCCCTCTGAGATAACATTTTGTAAAACCACTTTTCACTGCAAGTAGAGTTGCAAACCTCTTGGGTTTAGTTTTAAACATCTAGGGACTGAATTATTGCCCATTCTTCTTTACATAATGGCTTAAGATCAGTCAAACTGCTTTGGAAGTCATTTGTGAGCAGCACATATTCCTTTTTTCGTAAAAATATAGAGCAAATTCAACCTAAATCATTCCTTTGTAGCTTTGGCTGTCTATCTTGTGTTATTTTCCTGTAAAATGTTGCACCCATTGTTCGATGAACTATGATCAGATTCCCTGTTTTACTAAGCAAAAGCAGGAACAGCGTGATACTCCCACCACCACATTTCACTATAGAAATGGTCAGTTCACAGTGATGTGCAGCTTTAGTTTTTCACCACATCAAGCATTTCAGTTCAGTTCAATTATTTGATGGAGACAGACACATATTAACATAGACAGACTGTATAAAACTGCAATCCCATGCTTGTATCTTGGTGCTGGTAGTGCAACCTAATATGCCGCACTTGTTCCTAGATGGGCTTTTCTAAACAATATGTCTATGACTGTTAAGAAGTCCAATGGTAATAGTAATTTTAAATAAAAAGAAATGATTTTGACAACATGTGCAAAATCATACATATAGAGCAAGAAATTAAAAAAAAACGACAAATGACACATTTTAATATGGTTACAATTCTGTTTTTGATGTAGTCAGTTTTGCTTATTTCTGTTTTATTTCTGACATAAACCAAAAAGGTTCATTTTAGCTTACTCTTATCTGATCATTTTTTCTCCCTCCTACATGTAGTGTGGAAAACTGAAAACATTTCTCATTAGATTACTTTTAATAGCATTTAGTTGCACTAGATTTTAGGGTATCTAACTAGTCTCAACACTTGTGCATGTGTTGAGACTAAAGGGGTCTCAACACATGCACAAGTTGCACTTCCCAGATTTTTATGTGAAAAACATTGAACTAATGAACTTTATGATGTATCCTTTTTTCTTCTTGATGTTGTTTCCACTATTTCCTAATAAAATAGTTCTTCACTTTTTCATAGGAGTGTTCTGGTAGTATTGTGTCTGTGGGAGGTCAGATCCCCAACAACCTGGCCATCCCTCTGCACAAGAGTGGAGTAAAGATTCTGGGGACGAGCCCCCTGCAGATTGATCGGGCTGAGGAACGTTCTGTCTTCTCCAGCATCCTTGACAATCTTGAAGTGACTCAAGCTCCATGGAGGGCACTCAGTTCACTGGTGAGGAAATATTAATGGTTTATTATTTAAAAAAATATAATATATATAAATATATATATATTTCTGAGCAAGTTCTTGTTTTTGTGCTTTGCTTCACGACCAAGACTTTGTTGCCGTTTTCCAAATTGCATCTACAAATATGTCTATTGGTTGTTTAAAGTTCCTCAAAAGTTGTCAGTTCAGTTCTTGGGCAGTTAAGGTAGAATGCATTTCCATCATCAATTTCACAACATATACATTCTGTAAAGCAGAATTTACATGATAGGGGAAAAAATAGAATAGCAATTACTCAACTTAGACTTTCTCAAACTACCATCAACGTAGATATTCTCTCATTATAAAAACTTACGTTTTTTTATTTTCTCTTAATTTTAACTTTTCCATATTATTGAAACAGACCATGAAATACTAGTTACTACAATCTGGGATGTCTAAAGTTAGTTTTTTTTCCTATTGTTTTTGTTTGCATTATTAAGGTACCACTTAAGAGTGATTTATTACGGTGGCCGTGAGGTGATATCTCACATATCCTATTTCTATGTTGATCTTTAAAAGGTAGTTTACTTTTAATAGGCTACAGCAGTTCTAGCTTTGCTGTGGGGGGGATGATTCTCATGTTTTCTGAAGCTATTTTGTGTTTATAAATGGTACCTCACCTGGTGAGGAAACTGTGGGTAATGACTGAGAGAAAACTGCCAAACTGAAGGAGAGACGGAAGCGAGGAGAAAGAAAGGTAATGATAATGATGACGAGGAGGAGTAGGGCATACAGTCTTTCTCCAACTACCAGACTATTTCCACAGTTCCTACTCTTAATTCTTTCATTTTTTTTGTATAAGCTGTGTGGGTGGATGGAAAAAAGTAAAAATGTGAAATGGATTGAAAAACACTTATATTCTCACTTTTGGAGTTGCTACGTTCTTGGGAAAAAATGGGAGTACAGCTTTAATTCATAAGGGTTTTCAGAATATATCTGGTCACGCAGCAGCATAATTTCACACCAAAAAATGCAACACTTGAATTTGACTAAATTTATCTTTTAAAAGAAAAAAATTCCTCATTAAGAAAATAGATTTTTCATATTAAATTATGCATACCAGATTTTTTTTTGCCCTCTTTGAGTTAATAATTTGTACAAAACCCTTTTGCCAGGAGGACAGCACTTAATCTTTAACACTTCATTAGGTTAGAACATACAGAGTGAGGGAGGTTGAATTGTTTTTGCTCACACAATCTCTTTATGTTGTACAGAGCGATTGGTCTTCTCTTACTCTTTCCCCTTAAGCTGACCTAATGAGTTTTGAATTTTGTTTAGGTCTGGGAACTGAAATGGTTGTACAAGACTGGTTCTGATTTTGTATCTGGTAGCCCATTTCGGTGTAAATTTAGTCAAGTGTGCTGGGTCACTAACCTTGTAAGAGACCCAATGACAGCCTATTTTTGGGTTTTATGGAAGAAATACACTAATGATTCTTAAATACTGTATCTCTTGGTATTCACAAGTTCACAATTTGAGATTATGGATGGTAAAGATCTCCTAGAATCCATTTAATTATTGAAGCAAAATGTATTATATTTAATTAGTCCAAGACCTTTGCATTTATCATACAAATAAAACACACAGAGGAAAAAAAACAAACAAAAAAACACCCCAAAATGATTGCATCCAATCAAACCACAATGATTGGACACAACCAAAATGAGTATGTGTAAGAGCTTTATGGTTCCAGGGAAAATTATACTTCTGTCTAATATGCTATTGGAAAAAAAGTAAAACACTTATGAGGTCTAACAATTCAATTTGTCATACTTTCATGTGGTTGTTAATGACCTCCTACATCATCACTGGTAGATTTACTTCAAATTTGCATAATGTAATCAGTTGAAACATACTTCTAAAATGGGGGGGAAACTTAAGTTGATATACAAACATCAGAGTAAATGCCAAGAAAAATGAGATTTAATGCAAACACAGTATTTATTATTCCTGTCAGTTTCTGAGCAGCTATTTAACATTATTTGCTCATCAAGCTGTAAAGCCTTCATAAATGGTGGTTCAAGCTGTTTATAACTGCTGAGTGCCCTTTCTCATACACTTCATTCTACCACTATCAGACAAAATGTCTGAAGTAGACTGTGATGCATCTAAGCTCACGCTCTGTTTGTGATTATATTTGTTCAGTCTGTTCTGCTCTGGCAGAAAGAGACCCTATAAATTAAGTTAACTTAAGTTATTTTCTATTTTTCTGTGAGATAATTAGATTTTTGGCAATAATGCACAAGTGCTGGGTAACTCCCAACACAAACAAACCTCAAAATAAGACTAGAATGCACTTATTGGTGTCTACAGACATTTGAAGTTTGAAGCAGAACAAATGAACTAAGTACAACAGTAATTGTTCTACTTAATTCTAACACTTCATGTAATCATTTAATACAATTTACATGTTCAAATATGTCATTGCAAAACATGAAATATTAATACAGTTGAAGAAGGAATAAATGTTTCGAGATTTATTTTATAAATTCTCAAAACTAAATGCACTATAAGTGTAAGCTTCATTTGATTGTATTGTTGAAGTTTTAAAATTCTGTTACCAATTAGCATGATAAGCATGATTAGTATAGTTAAATTTTTAACTGTATAACACCAGTGTCACTATGGATTGTATGTCTGACTTGTATGCATTTTGGAGTTGACAGTTAAAAAGTAATTTGTAAATCTCATCTTAACCCTAGATTTACAAAAAAATACCTATTTTTCTACATACATCTTGTTCGATGATTGACTTTAAGTTCAGACTCCCTTGGCTCTCGGTAGTAGTAGTAGTAGTAGTAGCAGTAGTGAAAGTTCAGTCCTTTCACTACTTCACTAAAATATCCTCAGGGCAGAAATACATTAAAGGCCTGACAACGCTAGAAAATCCCAGAATGAAATGGCCAAAACTGTAGGAAATGACCTTAAAGCAAAAAGATCAGCTCCCGCTACAGTATAAATAGCTCTTTGTTGTAGCAACCTAAATCAACAGTCAACCTTTAGGTCCACAAGATGATACATATTCATTTAAATATCTTCTTTCTTCTTTTGTACTTTCTCTGGCTTTGTCCTTAACACCCAATTTTGCTGAAAATACCCAAAATTGAGTTTTCCCACAGTAACAACAAAGTATTTTGGTCAACAAATTTCTCAGTTAATCTCAATCCAAGATATGTGTCTGTGTCTCTCTGGCAGCTTGTTACCTTCCTGTATCTGCTATGTGTTTATGTTTTACAGGAAGATGCCTTTGCGTTTGCCAACCGGGTGGGCTACCCTTGTTTACTTCGGCCCTCGTATGTTCTTAGGTGAGTTTCAACACCCAATAGTTTAAAATAGTGCGATATTTTTCTACATCTGTAAGCAGCCTTTTGCTCTTAAATTGTTTGTGCCTTTAGAGAGAAACTTGCAAATTCCTGCTTAGTAATTTTTTTCACTAGGTAATTTATCATCTTCGTTTTAATAGTTTGAAAGGTAAAAACTATTTGAACATGTAACACATTTCTAATGTCTTTATCATTAAATACAAGCTGTGGACAGTTATGCATAGTCCCTTACATTGTATTAGCAATTATCTAACTGATTATTAGACCATTAAAGGACCTTTTTATTTATGATGATTAATGACTTGAGCAGTCATACAAATATTCCTTCAACTATGCAGTAAAATGTCTGCCCAGTAGATGTCAGGAAGACACCCTAAAACAGAACTTTGGGTATCACTGCGACCGTTTCATAATTGAGGCTGTGCTGGTTTAGTAGTTGTAGTTGTTTTTGAGGTTCTGGAAGATGCGATGTTCTTTTAAAATTAATCTGTCTAAGTAACAAAAGGAAAATAAGTAAGCACCAGAGTGTTCAGCAGTAGGTAACATTGAAGACTCTTCTAAATGTCAAAGCTATTGAAGTCAGTGAAGAGCTGTTTGCCAATAATTAAATTCGACATTAAAAGTAATAATCATGTCTCTGACTATGGCTAAAAACTATTTAAATGAAAGTTTGTGCCTTTTTTACTTGGGTACTAGAGTTCTATGAACTCTATCCAATTTGATTTGAACAACTTGTCCTACATTTATACAAAAACACATTATATCTTGTCATAATCATGTTTGCAATGAACACTCAGAACTCATTTTAGAGTGTTCAGAAATTGACTGCATCTTATTAGCATGTTTAATTTCTGTTAGTATAGTGTCTCCCTTTGGCTGTGAAACCATTTGATCTGTATGGGTGATACTTGCAAGTGGTGCTTGACTCAGAACAACGAGACCAGCTTTTAGACACCTTTTACTTGATTTTATAAATGAAACAATCTTCAAGGTTTGAGTGCATAGACATATTGACATATTTTAACTGATACCAAAATCATTGCTGAGAAGATATTTATTGATTAGACATTAGATTTTTGTGAAAATAAAGTGCATATTTGTGTAGATTAACTTTTAGTAATTTGAACCAGTTAAGAAATGCAAAAAAGTATGTCCAGATATGACAAATCATTTTCAACTGTATGTATCTCTGCTCTTCCTCTGACTTCAATTTTTTAATTTGACACTGAAAAAAACAAGTCCTCTTTCTTCCATAAAAACGAGAGTGTACTGTAGTTGCTGCAGCTTGGTAGTACTTGCATATGGTGTGTTTGCAGTTAGCCTGCAACCGTCAGGACTTTGTGTATACACTCTAAATCCAGAGAATACTGATGTTAAAACTATGAGTCATCCATGCCAAAGCTTTGCCTTAATTTGAATGCATTCTAAATCTTCTATCTCCTTTATTCAAATTGGGGGTCAGTATTCTGTAGGGGGTTAGACATATGTCTGCCTTTGAGCCACAGGCAGCTGAGGAATAAAGATCTGACTGAAGCCTGTGGCCTTACTTCATCCTGTTTCTCTCAAACTCTCCATTTCCAACAGGATGATAACCCAGCTAAAATCACAAACAACCACCACAACAAAACTAGCCTAAATCTGTTGTTTTTTAATGATGAAGTTCTGAACTCATTTTCAAGAGCCTGAAGTGCTTTTCGACCTAAATAGCTGTTCTTCGCTGCTACTCTCTCCCGCTCCTCATTTTGACTGTTTCCAGACCTTGTTCCCTATGGTAATAGTGATGCAATAGAGAGATAATGAGTGTTTTGAACAATCATTTGAAGCTTGTATGTTCTCCTGTTGGCTTGCTTCTCTTCATCTTCCATGCCCTCATGTTTTCTCTCCTTCTACTCTTTCTCTCCCTCCTTCTGCTGCTTGCATTTCACTAGTGGCTCTGCAATGAATGTTGTCTACGGGGAGGAAGAAATGAAACGCTTCTTGGAAGAGGCTACACAGGTATCCCAGGTGAGATGACTGTTAAAGCTAAGTGTACATGTCTGCACAAGTGAGACAGACCTTCTGCCACAGGTCTCCTCCCTCATGTATTCCCTGTATTTTTCTTTCTTTGAATTACATTGAAGTAACATTTTATTGGGTATATGATGTCACTCGAACCACTACACACATAGAAATACTTTGAGAGGATGTTTGTGTTGTGATTTCCCTCTGCTTTCAATTAAACCTCATGCTGCCAACTGTCAAAGCTGCTGGTTAGTGCTGTGTGCCACCTCCACTTCACTAAACACCAAGGTTGCTTGGGGGTGACTGGCAGCTCCATTGGCCTCTTCCTGGGGCTGGAAGAAAATACATATGCTGTTTCAAAGCTCCAGACAAGCATTTTTTAACATTGTCCAATTCAAACAGGTTTAAAGTAAAATAAGGTTCTGTATATTTCACTTCATTGAATCACGTCTGTGACCTGTGATTCCATGATGATAAACAATTTCGTACAAAGCAATGCAATGTCTCTGACATCTTCTTAAATACCAGTGGGATATTTTGATGCATAGTTATTTAATTTACTGAATGTAGTGATTTATTTGTTGAAAATGAAAAGTAATTGGAAAGAACAACATGCCATCATAAAAAAGACCAACTTTTAGTAAGGTAACAACACATTCAGTTTCCCAGAACACTTCAAGACAAAACATTTTTAGTACAGATTCTAGTTTCTTCTTTTCTGCTTTGGTTGTCTTCATAAATGAAATGTGAAAAAAACAATTTGTGTCACATGTTCTGATGTCCACTATAACTTTTACCCCACACTTGCGTCATCTATAGGAAGTTTTTCTGTTCGTTTCTGGAAACACATTTTTTTAAAAGTATTTTTTTGTTGTTGTTTTTTACTTTCCATTTCTTCTTGGCATATGAGTTATATGTTTTTTTTTTTTAATAAGATAAATAGAGAAAAAGTTTGGGAACCACTGGTGTATACATTGGTTTCAACAAAACCATAACATCCGCGTTTTATTGTAAATTACAGTTTTATGGATCTATTCACACAGTTCTTTATAGGTGCCATAGGCTTGTCTGCAGAATCTAACTGGTTGACCAGAATCAAACTGGTTGACCACTATATTAATCTTAGAATGCCTTGACGCTGGTTCTGTGTGCTGTTTTTGTTGTGTGAAACTTCAGTCTCCTCTTAACTCATGAGAACCAGCATTTTACGCTACAATAAATTATTATTCAAATATTGTTTGTGATGATACAAAAAAGGGAGACTTTTACATCAGTGTTCATCTTCAATGTATATTTTTCTTTCATCTGTTTGCAAATTGTCAGAGCTGACAAAATATCAAAAACAACATCTTATCTCAAGAGCTGATTACTCCACATCAAGTAGTTTTATGTATTTACTTTTTTTTTTGTCCTTTTTCTGTTTCCTCCAGGAGCATCCAGTTGTCATCACAAAGTTCATACGCGGTGCCAGGGAGGTAGAAGTGGATGCTGTAGCTAATAATGGCAAGGTATCTATTATTATTATTATTATTATTATTATTATTATTATTATTATTATTATTATTGTCATCAATATTTTTATTAGATATTTTTGTTATATTTATGATTACTGTTATACATTTAAATACATCAACATTCACTTTACTTTTGCTAAAATCTCTTGCTATTAAGCTTTTTTCACATGATGTAACATAGTGTTGCTCAGGATTTCAGCTCAGAAAGTGACATTATTTGTCAGACTGGTATTTGTATTTCTTCCACGCTTGGGCAGGTTTTCTTCTAGACAAATGTTGTTATTCGTCTCTATATCTCAACATTATTCATTCTTTCATTATTCTTTGTTTGATGCAGACCGATCTTGTATAATCTGCACTCAACAAATAAAGTGACTGAATAACGTTGGCATAACTTTTAAATACTTCTAAAGCCGTACTTGCAGCATAAGTGGCAGTTAGTGATTTCTCCTGAATATCCTCTTTTTTTTGGCTAATGTTTAGCCTGCAAGAGTCATTTCAAGGGTGTCAGTTTGTACGTGGGCTATCCAGTTCTATGGCAGATTTTCTCCCTCTGTCTTCTCTGAATACAGCTCCTCCTTTATCTTCAGTATCACATTAACAAGCCATCCACTCAGAGAATACCAAACACCCCTCATAATTTGTGTGTATGTGCACAGGAGAGTGAAAAAGTTGGAGATAATACGTATTAATTACAGGCTGTATCTGAAGAGTGCTAATGAATGCTGTGGTTAGCAGCAGTTCAAATGAGCTAATGACACAGCAGCTCATTTACAGACACATTCTTGCTCAGAGTTGGTGGCTGATTCATATCTTTTCTCCTTTGGCTGGAACATGCAGAGTTATTCTTTTGACTAATTTTTTCATTGACATTGTTTCTTTAATAGGGTCAAAGATAAGTTAAATATGTGAATTTTGTTGTAAACACCATACAAAATACAATGTTCTCATTATGGGATAGAATACATTTGGAAAACTAAGTAGATCTAAAATATTTTCTATATAGTGAATGTAAGCTAAGTGCTGTGGACCTCCTCTTTGTCCACAGCAAAAAAGTCATGCAGCCTGTGCATGATTTTTTACTTAAGATGATATGGTGACCTCATTAAGTTTAATGTTGAATTTGTTCTGCAAATGTTAACATCTAGTATGTGTTTTGTTCATCACATAAGCATAAATACATTGACTTTCAATAACTGTCAGATCTGACAGACAATTTTGGAATTACAGTACCAAATCTGTGAAAATATGAGTATTGGACTATTTGGTCTTATAGAGCCACCATTTTCCTTTAGTTGTTTTTATCATTTTCAACATTTATCTTTTCAGGTCCTTGTCCATGCCATAACAGAGCATGTAGAAGATGCTGGTGTCCACTCAGGAGATGCCACTTTAATGCTCCCAACCCAAACCATCAGCCAGGGAGCTCTAGAGAAAGTTAGTACATCATCATGCAACCATTTGCTAAAACATGCAATCTCTTCTTGCAGGGGTTTTCACACTGTGGGAGAGCTAACCCTTCCCTTAGAGAGGGAAAACATAAGGGGTGAGTTGTTTGCCGAGAGCTAACCCTTCCCTCTCTAAGGGAAGGGTTAGCTCTCGGCAAACAACTCACCCCTTATGTTTTTTGCAAACATGAGGGGTTATACTTGTTATACTTGATGTTCTATTCAAACATGTTTATTTGATTCTGTGGGGCTTACCTGTTTTAGCTATGCATGGCACTACACAATGTTTTGCTTTAGTTCCTTTGTCATTTAAAGTGCTAAAACTATGAACTACTTTGCTGTGACCACAGCTCATTTACCCTGTGAAAAACCCCTGGGGCTTGTTCATCAAACTGGGAGGTTTGTCTCAATACAATGTTCGCTAGCACCTCTTGGCAGACAACACTGTAGCAGTGGAACATCTTTAGCCTGGAGAAATCCAAACTTTGAATAATCAGTTCTATATTTCCTCCTTTTTTATTTTGCTTGGGCCAGACTCTGTTGCCATACATACTACAGCTTTAGGTACAGAAATCTCAGTTTTATGTCTTGCATAGCTTTGGTGAAATTGGCTTATTGTCTGCAGTTAGTTTTTCTGGTTATTTTTTCTTGCCTGCTGTCATACTCCCCCTGAAGAACTCCAACACTCCCTGCAGGAGGCACTCCTCACACTTTCAAAAGCCCTGTCTTTGTGTATTGCATAGTTTCTCCACCGTTAACAAGGGCTTGTTTAATTCCCAGTAATGCTAGACTAATACTTCCCTGGTCTTCAGGACCTCCATGATGGCAAATTTGGAAAATGTTATTGTCAAGTCAAGCTTAAAACTGTTGCATCCTTGAACACAGAATATGTTTTTAAATATCTTGAAAATAATTTCCCCAGCTGGTGTAAATGGTTTTCCTTTTACAGGATCTCCAAAGTTCTTGGACTACTTAATGTCATTCTGAATATTGGTCAGCCTACAAGATGATGTCATGTAAACCATTTTCATGCTTACAAAAAACCCTGCCCGCTTTAGTTAAATTTTTTTTTAACAGAGAAGTAATTAGGCCTCAACCTTGATAAGATAAAGCACATTACAAAATGAGTAACACTCTTAACTCCTAAGATTAATATATTCTCATCATCTACTTTATAAGGTACACATGTTTAACTGGTTGTAAACATAAGCAGCTAATCTTTCTGACACACGGAAGCAATCCAGTGAATTTGGGAATCTTGATGCGGCAAAAACAACTTACTGGACTTTAAAATGGACAGACAGACTTGTCAAAGTGTTTTTGAAGCTTTCTTTAAGTCTACCTTGTTCTAGATTTAAATCTACCATATTGCAGATTTAAAGAAAATGGTTAGACCTACGGAAATTATCAAGTGAGCAGCTCTTGTTTAGACGAAAATGACTTGATAAGGGGAGATTGAGCAGAGTGGTGTGAGAGAATGGTTATGTGAAAATCCAACTTTTACATCCAATGTATAAATATACTATCTCTGAGCACGTGACAAAATTCAAAGCAGAACTTGGCAGTGACATTCAGATGGTAAAATCAGAATTTTGTATCAACAGTATCAAACCACAAAATCATCACTTTAGACCCATTAGTACCAACTAAGAGTTGTATAAATGTCAGAATGCTCAAATTCTCTCAAAATGGTTTTTTAAACTAGATAATGACTTAAGTCTACTCCAGCAGCCTTTAATTTTATGTGATGGAGTGATTGATTTGGATAAAATGTATGTGGCCAACAAATCCTGAACAATTAAGTTATGTTCAATCAATCAAATTTTATTTGTATAGCACATTTCAGCAGCAAGGCATTTCAAAGTGCTTCACATAATTGAAATAAAAACAGAATGTGACATTTGGCTGATGTTGTCTTTGGACTACAACCAAAACTCTTCAAAAAATTGTCAAATCCAGGTGAATTCTGAAATCAAAATTAACCCCGTATTTAAAGGGGTAGCTAATATTGTGGTTGGTAAATTTATAGAAAATGCGAACAAACTCAAATTACAAATTCTTGTATTTTATAATCAGAGTAGTTGTATGTTGTATAATAATTCCACCCTGGGAAATAAATGAGTCCAATAAAATTATGAAAGGCATGATATGAATCTGTTTGCTACATGAAAACAAAAACTTCTTAGAGCTCCTGGTGTAAACAAGCAGAAACTGACTCATTATGAAATGTTAAAAAAAACCCTGAATTTAATCAGTGCTAATAATCAGCCACACACAATCATAACAGACGCTGCAAGTTCATTCTAGATTTTTTTTTTCTAAAAAAAACAATAGACAAAGTTGAGCTATATGAAGGATATGAAATTCAAACGAGAGTCTGAAATCCATTGCAATCGTCACTCTTCAAAACACAATTGTTTAAGCTGCAGTTTCAGTTTTAAAACCATCCACTAGCATCTTGATGGAATCTATGAGCTCTGACCACACCAGCTAATGGTGAGTTAAACACTGCAAGGCAGTGATCCTCTGAGGACCAATGACCATTTCCCCCCCATTACTTTTTTTTTAAGTCTTGTGGTGTGAGGCATAAAAGCATCTTTTCAATTTAATCCCTTTAAAAGCAGTCACTCTGGGTCATTTCTGCCACCTGCCTTCTTGTGCATCTCATAACATTGGAGCTATTGCTGACATTGCCGTTTCTGTTTTTTTATGTTTGGGGCATTTTGCCAGTAATATTACAAATTATCCAATATAATTATATTTGTGGTGTTTCTGCAGAATCCTAATTAGACAGATCAGGTCACCAAATTACAGTCAGATTCTACTCGGGGTGTGAAATAAAAAAAGCAAAGCAAAAAAAAAAAAAAAGAAAAGAAACAGTGGTGCTTTCTTGTTTCGCCTTGAGACCTTAAAGGTAATGTAACAACCTGAATGAGAGCAGAAGAACATGTTGTTCCTTGTCAAAGAAAAGGACCATATTAAATGACAAAATAGAGGATCGGTTTGCTAGCTTTATATTTTAAACCATAATAATAATTCACTTCACCCTCCTGTGGCTATCAGGGAATCAAAAGTCTTTGTTATCGTGTGCTTTAGCTCAAAGTTTTGTTTTTGTTGGATTTTTTTTTTTTTACTCAAAATATCCCTAATTACACTTCATATGTGATGAAACTCTGGAAGACAACCTCGTATTTCTTTTCTGAATATATGTTCTCCTTTTTTGCTGCTTTCAGGTCAAAATTGCCACCCGGAAAATTGCACAAGCATTTGAAATTTCAGGGCCCTTTAACACCCAATTTCTGGTTAAAGGCAATGATGTCATGGTAGGTGATATGTCCGCTTCGATGATCAAATGACAGATTGACATTTTCAGATCATGCTGCAGCAAATGCAATTCAGTTACAAATTGAAATAACTTCATGTTCAGAATGATTTGTCAAGCTGGAGAGATTTAATGATCAGTAATGCTTTCATCTTTGATGTTTCTGCTCCAGTGCACATACTGTACATATCCTATGTGTATGCGTTTGGGCTATAAGCGTAGTACGGTTCTGAATTAATTTAGTGTAGCTTTCCAAATTTAACATCCATGCTACTCTGAAGTATGCAGTAGGCTGGAATAACTTCAAGTTTTAACTTTTTCTTTTTCTCTATCACTTTAGGTGATAGAGTGTAATCTGCGGGCATCACGATCATTTCCTTTTGTATCAAAAACAATCGGTGTGGACTTTATCAATGTGGCAACAAAAGTGATGGTCGGAGAGCCTTTAAATGAGTCCCACCTGCCTTCACTGGAGAAACCAATCATTCCTGTAGACTATGTAGGAATCAAGGTAAGGAGTGAATCCTGCAAAGATTTCTTAAAGTGTTCTGTATTTTATCACTTCATAAAATGTCACATCATTAAGATTTGAAAATAAATAATACATCAGATACTATACATAAATGTGTAAATGTTGCACTTTGTATTTACTATTCACAAGTGCAAAGCTTCATAAAAATATCTTGGTGTAATAGAGCAAATTCAGGCTCATTATGGAGTTTAAAAGCAGCATTTAATTGGTCCTTTTAATCAGCCACTCAATCATGAAAACTAATTCTGAATGCTCATCAATTTTTCCCTGAAGAAAATTTAAATTGCACAATATGAAGTGTTTTAAATTCAAAGTCAAAGAGTCTGGAAAACCTTTGCAGGTACATATGTCCCATGAAAACACAACAGTTTTTATTTTCTGTAATCTCTTCTCAGGAACTGTCATGGTAACTCTTCCTCAATTGTCTTCCACTTATGCGGGGTCCGGCAGTGGGAACACTGTTCCTACTGGCATTGCTCATCATAAGGAGTCTTTGCCTGATTACTCACATAGGACCCATTTGCCTTGGGTGACTCTGGCAGGGCGTGAGACCCCTGACCATTGGGACACTCAAACTCCTCTATCACTGTAGGGTGAAAGAGGGAGGGATAACTCTTAAAATAAGTAAATACAGGGTGATTTTCAAAGAAAATGATTTAGATCATATTGACCGAAATGTAACTAATAAAAATAATAATCCTGCTGGTATCTTTATTAAAAACTACAAAAACAACTTGTGATCACAAATAAGTTATATATATTTGGAAACTGTCATAACATTAAAGTATTTGTCAAAGTGAAAATTACATTTCCCCTTGTACCTCCTGATTGTACTGCTAATTTATAGTTCAGAATGGACACATTGACAAGTACACACTGCAAGAACATGCCAGTTTTGTAATCATAGTTTATTTGTTGTCCTATTTGTGCCCAGGCAGGCAGTGGAGCACTCTTGGTACCCATCCAGCTTAAACAATAGCCTTAAAAAGGTTCTGTCATCAAGTGTTCCTCTGCAGAGTCAGTTGGCTTATTTTCAGCCACATTGCCTTTGCAGCGAGCAATGGTGGTTTTTATAGTGAGCCCTAAGTACTAATCATCTTCAAGTGCCCCTTCACGTGTCCCATTTGACTCTGCTTTTGGTCTAAGAGTCTGTTATTTAAAGGGCAAGAGCCATGTTGACCATTGCACTTTTTCGACTTATGAAAGTCTTGCTCTTTTGGGGGAAAAAAATGTCGCTACACTCTAGAATAGGAGCTTTCTCTGCTTTAAGTGTTTCTGGTCTTGATTAGGACCAAAGCTTGCATATTCTGAAGATGAGTGAGACCTTAAAAATGCTGATCAGATAGGTGGGTAAATTATGTGTTGGGGCTTGGAAAGGGGACAGTTACCCATATAGTCAAATACAAAAATGCATTTTTGGTTGCATAAAATAAAATATCTTTGGATAGACTGGTGACCTGTGCATGGTGTACCCCGTTTATTGCACAATTGTGGCTCAGCAGTAACAGCAGGAAACTCTAGTATAGTTGCAGCGATCAGCTGGGAGAATCTGTCATCAAAACAATTGAGTTATTTACGCCACAAATCCATCCTTTATGAAAAAAGGTGAGAAGGCAGCTCAGAGAGTCATGTTTGCTGCATACCTCCTGAGGAACATTACAAACATGTGGAAGAAAAACATTTGGTCAGAAAAAAAATTAAAACATTATTTTTTTTGGTTGAGATGGAAAATGGTATGCATACCCTAAAATCAACACTTCATGATATTCTCAACACATCACCCCTTCAGTGAATTACAATGGTAGCAGCATCATGCTTTGGGGATGTTTTCTTCAGCAAGGGCAAAAAGACTGGTCTGACACAATAGGAAAATTAACTAACATGAATGATAAAGCCAAATACAGGAATAAATCCATTAGAAAAGGTAAAAGATTTGAGATTGAGATCCAGGGTCACCTTTCAGCAGGAAAATCATCACCCAAAAAGTCAGTGCTATATTAGAATGGGTCACATTAAAGCCTATTCAGGAGTTACAATGGTCCAGTCAAAGTTGAGATCTAAGTTAAATTGAGAATCTGTGGCAAGTCTTGAAAAAATGTGGACAGTGGACAGTTTCAATATACTGACAGTGTTTTGTACTGTAATCTCCAAGTACTTGCGATCGCACCATATTACAAATCTCTGTGACCCTTGTCACAAATGTGATTACCAGTTTAAGGTAACAGCTACTTTTATAAAAATTTATTTGAGCTTGCTTTAAAAGTCGCCACATATCATCTGTCTGTACAGAATACTTTATGGAAATGGCAGAAGATGGGTTTTTACATGTCTGATGTGTTAATGGGTTCTCTGTGTTCCACTAAAACAGCTTCCACTTGATCACATAACAAAAGACTATTGCCACGTATTGCTAATTACTGCTACATCCCTCTCCATAGCTTTGATGACGGGAGAGGTATGTACATTTTTCTTTCTGAATGGGGAGTCTTGTGTTGCTTTGGTATGGGAGAGATTACTTCTCCCCAGCTGCTCTAAAGCAATTTTTTCATCAAAAATAATTTTTTAGTCTAATTGCAACAGAGTTGCTGTAACAATGGTTGTAGCTTGGAACCAATCATGCAGGTACAATCCCGCACCCCCACACCCTCAAACCAAAAGTTTTCAATTTCCATTCTGCACATTGGTGAGGAATATTAATAGAAGCACTAAGTCTTCCAGGTGCCTGACTAAAAAGCCTTCTGAAGTCAGTGATACATACTTCATGCATACAACCGAAGAGCACTTTGCTAGAAACCCCGGCACAATGTATTACAGCTGTTAAACAAAATAATTCTAATTTTTCTTTTGTTAATCACATTATGAGTACCATAACATCAGGAAGGCACTGTAAACACTCTGTAGAGTCTCTATTCTAAATAGCCAGAAGAGTGCTTGATCAATATTTAATCTCCCACAGCCTTCATCCTCACTGTGTCATCACAAGGCACAAGTTATCGCCATCCTGAGCGATCTTTCTCGTTTATCTGCCTTATTCCCTAATAACCTCTGTGGTACTGCCCATTTTCTTTCACTCTGACATTGCCTTTTATGAAGCTTCATTCTTTTCATTTTCACTAACAAGTCCCTGTTGTGTGACTTCAGTCTATTCATACATTTGACAGGTTAAATGATTTGATCTTCTAAACAGAAACTTAAAAGAAAACTGTACAAAACGTAAACCTGGACTTCATTGCTTTACACATCTATCTGTGTGCTACTGCTTTGTCTCCAAGTATCCATTAGTTATTTAGAATTTTTTTTAAATAAATTTACATTCAGTAAAAACTATGCAATATTTGCTTTTTCAATGAACCAATTAACTGGTTTTACATTCGCCAGCCTTGGCAAATAAAACCTGAACTTGCCACGCTGTAAAATGACACTTTTACAATAATTCGTTTGGTAGATGACATTTGAGTATTTTTATGGTTGTATATTATTATAATTATGTGAAAAAAACAGGATTAAAATGTCATGCCTTTATATTTTCTGTATTCCATAGAAAATGTTCATTTAGTGTTGGTATTGAGAGATTTGAACTGCTACCACTCCCACCTCCAACATGCATTGAACAATAATGCTCTGTTCATTAGCACATCTGGTGTCCCGTGATAACATTGTGCGTTCTTTGAAGCCTCTCTGTAATGCTCAGGAGAGGGCAGTCAGCATGGAATTGGGGGAATTAGGAAGTCCTGCTTATATGTGCTGGTGTGGCTTGATGTTTTGGTTTACAAGTCTTGGTTATTGTGACAGAAAATCATGTAATTTCCTAAGTGCATATTTGTTACTGAAGCACAAACAATTTAAGAAGTAAGAAAGCTTTCACTCAAGCCGGCATGACAGAATCAAGTGACTCATTGCTGTAACTGGTCCTCGGACTTTTGGTTCTGCGTGTCTTTTTGTGCATGTGCACTTTCACATTTTTTACTGAAGGTTTCTTTTTTGTTTAGTTTTAATGGCTGAGAAGAACCTCCTGCAAATTTGGTTCCTAGGTTATTGTGATGGTTGGCTAGTTAGGATGGTTATATATGTCCTTTTGTCAACTTTTTCACTTTTATTTGCTATTAAGCTTTAAAAGAAAGTTCACTCTCATTGTTATTCCCTCTGTACATGTTCATCCCCCGGTTTCATTTTCTTTCTTCGTTACATGCCCGTCTGTCTCTGACTCTTTAAACAAAGGCATGATAAGCTGTTCTGGTTCCCTGTGTGCATTCCCTTTGCTTTTCTTCGCCTCTTCTTACATTAGCATGCTACCATTACATTTACTGATTAGATAGCCTGCTTCAAGGATGAATCTCCCCCAGTGGCCCTTGCCTCTGTGTCCGTCTATCCCTCCCTCTTTGTGTGTATGCATGCGTGAGTGTGTGTGTATGTAAATGGACACTTAAATCGCACAACGCCACACCACCTTTTGGTCTCTTCAAGGTAATAAGGGTTCTGCAATTTTTAAATGGAGCAATAAGAATGGCTTCCCAAATGACATTTGACTTTTCCTACTCTTTTTTTTTTTTTGCATAATACAATAGAGTTTGCTGTCGCTTCTTTCTACACCTTTCTGTTCTTTGTGCTCTTCTTCTGATCTTATCTTCTATTGCCATCATTTTATCTTCTTCCCTTCCTTCTCTTTGTGCCTCTTTCTCCTCCCCGTTCCCTTTCCTTTTCAATCTCTTTTCAATTATTCCTATTCTTCTGTTGTCTTCCTCGCTCAATCTCTTCATTTGCTTTGTTTTAATAATTCTACAGAAGTTATTTTTTTATGTTCTATTGATTTCTTTTTAAATACTTTTAAAGTATAGACCTAAATTTACCTCTGCTCTAACAAAACGTTTAAATTCAAATGTAGCTGGACTTTGAACTGCGTTTAACTTTTTTCCTTTGGAAGACAACATCCTGAAAAACAAAGTGATCTGATCTGTCATTTTACTTCAAATATGTTAAAATGTTATTTCAAACTGGAACCTCAAGCAGTTATGAAATGGATTTAGTCCCTCTTTAACAAGTAAGCGTCTTCCCTTTGACCTTCTGGTGTACCTGCTCTTTAGCTTTAGTCACGCACTATTCTGGTCTTTAAATATTTCAACCTTCTTTACCTCAATAAACTGCACAATCAAAATACAATAACTACCCTTGTTGTATCTTCAAGCAGATGTTATTTGAGAAAAAATGAGAACATTTTCCTCTTGATCCTTGCAACAATTATATGAAGTTATTCCAAGGTTATATTGGGAATTTCAACTTACTCCTTGTATAAGCCAGCCCATGTGTTTTATATGTTTTAACTTGTATATCACAGAATAAATAATTGGCCCATTAAATTTTCCTTTTGACAGTGAGTCCTGACACTTACTTCAATCTACAACACATAAGATGCTCCTCCAAATGAAACAGCCACACATTGTGATACTTTTAAAGTTACTTTGCTACAACACCACACACTTCAACCTCCAGCAACTGACACAGCCAGTGTCAAGTAGAATGAATAGATGATTTTAAAGAGCTATAGGAACTTAAAAACAGAAATTGTTTTTTTGATTTCTGAATTGTATGTTCTTAGAATGAAAATCTTAGAAAATTGCTTTTATACTGCCCTACTTTAAGTAGTCCTGCTGACCAAACTTTTTTTTTTAAAGTCCACAAGCTGCTAAAAAGAACATATTTCAAAAGCAGCAATCAAGCATAACAGTGGCTCACATGCTGGGACATCCTATTTTTTCAAATTGAATGCATCTGCTTTTTCAGGCACCAATGTTCTCTTGGCCGCGACTGAGGGATGCAGACCCAGTTCTTCGTTGTGAGATGGCTTCCACTGGAGAAGTAAGCGAGCTGCAGTTATCCAACCTGATTCTATTGTTCTTTTTTTTTTGTAAAACCCATTTGTTCCTTATTGCCATGACACATTTTAAAATCTATTATTCTAACAGTTCTGAAATGGTTCCATTTCTGTCTTAATCTAGGTAGCTTGTTTTGGACCAAACATTTATTCAGCCTTCCTGAAGGCCATCCTCTCCACAGGCTTTAAGCTGCCGCAGAAGGGCATCCTGATTGGAATTCAGGTAACAATACTGCAGGTCCACGTTCCTTCTGTTCTGTTCACCTCAAACAGCACATCACATTCAACAAGGTGATTTTAATGCACCTTGACATACAAATCAAGGTGCGTAAACTTTGCAGAAGTGGTCTATAACCTTTAGGTTGTCAGTGCTAGCTCTGCATTCTTATTTTTTGTAACTTAACTTTGACTGGGTCAAAATCCTAACTACATCTCATCTTACTGTGACACATGGTCTGAAGGTTTTGAATCATCATGAAACATCTAAGATGGTAAATGACATGCTCAGTTCCAAAACAGTTTTTTCTACTATTTTCACGCTGCAATATTTTAGGCTGATAAACCAGACACTGCTGAAACCCTGCTGTGACTTTTAATAAATTGTAAAAGACTTTAAAGAAATGGATTAGGCCTGCATAGTGGAGCAGTTGGTAGCATTGTTGCCCCGCAGGAAGAAGATCCTGGATTTGAATCAAAGTCTGTGGTCAGAAAACGGAGAAGCTTGCAGACATCCTCATTTAAACGTCACAGAATTATTGTGCGAAATTTTAATTGCTTTGAATAACTTTGAAAGCAAGAAGTATTATTTCAAATAAACGTGGGAAAGTGTTTGATGCTGGTTAAATCAAGCAACACAAGAGCTTCAGAAGCCTTTGTAATTATGCTAAAATAAAAAGATGTTGAAGATAAGTCAAGTTTATTTTTGTTCTGAACAATCCAAATAAAAAAATAAATAAAATACTGGCCACTATTAGAATGCTACAACAGGTTGTGGTGAAACGTTCACCATCCGAAGCCTATATTAACAAAATCAAACACAGAGGATTTATTACGTAGTCACAGCTGCACTTTTGACTTATTGCTCAGTGCAACCATTCACAACCTATGAACAGATACATTTGGCTGTTAGTTTCTTTCAAAAGTATGCATAGACATCATTAATTGACATATTCTTTGTTTATTTTGTCTTTATTTATACAAGTAAGTCTCATTGAGAGAGAAGGTCTAATTTTTAGTAGTACCATTATGTCATCTTTCAAAGGACACTATTAATAATGTAATCCAGATCTACACTTACTGGATTACTTTAACCATGATTACATGAGTATCAATTCACAAACATTAGTTCTATAAAATGCCCCAGACATCAGCATGAATAGGAACTGATGTTCAATATTTAATCACCAATATTTTTGATAAAACAAAATTGTTCTTTGCAATACTTTTAAATCATATTTTGATTGTTTTTTTAAGTAAATAATAAAACTAGTGATACAAAATATACAAATCAACAGAGAATTATTATTATTATTTTAGAGCATTATTTTTTCTTGTTGAAAATCTTCATTTAAAAAAAAAAAATCTGGTCTTTCCTTGCAGCAATCTTTCCGACCAAATTTCCTTGCCACGGCACATCAGCTGAAAGAAGAAGGCTTCAAGGTGAGAGGTGATAGTTTGTATAAAACACTGCTGACAAGACATCTGCTGAAATTCAGACATTACAGATTGAACACTAGTTGATTAGATTAGTAAAATAAACAAAAACGTGTTTTATAAATGTTGACTTTGCTGAATTTTTTTCATTCAGCTCTATGCTACTGAAGCCACTTCAGCCTGGTTGTGTGCCAATGACGTACCTGCCATTCCAGTAGCCTGGCCATCTGAAAAAGAAGGAAACACAACATTGCCCAGTATACAAAGGTTGGAATGTATTTACTCTATATATAAAGGCATTATTACAGCAATACATATGTGTGTCTCCCATCTCTAAAATACATTTTTTAAAGTCAAACCTTTAACTTGGATAATATAAACAGTCAGTGGGCAAAAATCTAAGTAAGAAATATTTGTTTTTCACTAAATTAAAAATGGTGAAATTATTGGCTGATGGTAATACTTGCCGTATCCTGCATTGTCAACTTAGCAACACTTTGTCCCCTACAACATTTCTCTAGGTTTAAGAAAACGGGGGTAACACTGTCATTGCCCTTTGAAGGGCAGCAGAATTTTATATAAACTCTCCTGGTATTTCAAATAGTTTATGATGCTATGCACTGTTAAAACCTTCCAAAGACTTTTGGAAGACAAACCAGTCCTCAGTATTGCAATGTTAAATATGGGATCCTCTATCATATTTAACATAAGGTCATTTGCAAACATTTTCTCTTTTTTTTTTAAACCCCGTCAAGTAAAGTCATAGTACAGTTGATTTAAATTCCACCTACTGAAATGTCCATCAATAGGACAAAGACCTTTTTTTGTATTTAGCATCATTCACAAACAACCACCTGGTGTTTAATGGCTTTAAAGAGATGCAGAGGTGCCTTTTTTCTTTAGATCTTTTTAACACTGGGTTCTGTTGCATTTTTTTTTAATTTCTTTCACCATCCTGCTCCCTGTGTGTAGTGGGTTGTGAGGTGGCAACATAAACTCAAGACCTTGTCTAACCTATTGGCCTGTGGCTAAAAGAAATAGATTTCTGTGTCACATATTTATCCTTCAGGGAAATGGAAAGTCATAGATTGTGCTTCATGGGAAGCACAATCTATGACTTGTGCTTCATAGATTGAAACATATAAAATATATATATATATATATATAATATATATATATATAATAGCATATTTTTACATTTACATCTTTTTTACATACAAAAAGAAAACAACAAGAAAACCCTTTATTTTTATTATTCTTACATACTATGTTCAGAGCCTCTGATAATGTTGCCTGCATTACATAAACTACAATTCATGGAATATGAAACTGTTGGAATTAACAAACTACATGTCATCATGATCTAGAGATATAATATTTCATTACTTTAAGCAAAGCAATAGGTTCATTCATTTCAAATCTATATAACTTGGTGCATGTTGATTGTATAATACACTATATATGTATATGACTGTATAAAATGTTTCTTCTTTTGTTAATGAGTTTTTGTATCCATTGTAGATTGATCAGTCAGGGTCATATTGACCTGGTTGTGAACTTGCCCAATAACAACACGCGGCATCTGAAGGATAACTTCCTGATCCGCAGAATGGCTGTTGATCATGGTCTTCCCCTCATTACAAATTATCAGGTCAGTTAAAGCGATGTCACCAGAGAAGGGAAATTATTTCATTTATCTTTTTTTTGTGTCATGGTTTTGAAGAAAATGCTCATTTTCTGTTCCACAGGTGGTCAAGTTGTTTGCTGAAGCTATTCGTTATGCAGGCGATCTTGACACAACAAGCCTGTTCCATTACCGACAGAAGGAAAGCCAACAAAAAGGAGCCAGTCAGCAAGAATAGAGCCTCCTTCCTTTGTGTGCATCTTTGATTTAGCTATAAAAAAGGCTCGGCTGAGATCGTTCCCAATATAATGAGGCTACAGAAACTCAAAATGCATACATTAGAATAAAATTGGGATCAGATAAGTTCTTTGAAACATAATAATATACAGCACTAAATCTGGTCAGTTGGATCCTATGAATACTTCACAGAATGCCTGAATAAAAATGTTTAGAAACATCCTCAATCAAGAACAGGCTGTTACCAAGAAAGCCCATTATAACATTTACATTGTGCATTTATTACTCTGACAAAAATTGATAGTGGGGCAAATGTTTCCCTGATATTTCTCAAAAGCCTAATCATCAATTTTTCAAAGAAGTCAAATGATATGGTTGATTAAAGTTATGATCCACTGTTCAGATGTAAAACATGGCAACCGAAATTTTTGGTAGATTTTCAATGGCTAAATAATTAATTTGGTATGGATACTTATTCTTTAGAGAAAATGAAGAAATCTGTAGTCTGGGAGAATATCACTTAAATAATACTAATAGTAACCACTCATGTCTTAATCATTCACATTTTCCTCAACTAACGAATTAAGCATGTTTCTTTTTAAGACTTACTTTTGCTGCCAATTGACATCTTGTTTATGATTTTCTTTCATGTCTGAGATGATATAATCATTGTAGATAAGCTAGCTGTGTGTGCATGTTTTTATTATTTTATCTTAATTCTATCAATTATAGGAAGATAATTTACATTTTAAGAATTTCAAGTGGGGAATTCTAGCCCTGTGATCTGGTTAAATATTTAGATGTGGTTGTGTATAGAATATATTTAATTTTTATTTTATTTATAAAATGACTTTTTATGTAATTGAACCTCAATACATTTAAATTTCCGGAAACGCAGCCGAGGTGTTGAGGGGATCCGTTTTGGTGGCCTTAGGATCTCATCTCTGCTTTTTGCAGATGATGTGGTCCTGTTGGCTTCATCAGATCGTGATCTGCGGCTCTCGCTGAAACTGTTCGCGGCCGAGTGTGAAGCGGCCGGGATGAGGCTCAGTGCCTCCAAATCCGAGGCCATGGTCTTGAGCCGGAAAAGGGTAGAGTGCCTTCTCCGGGTCAGGGGGTCGTCCTGCCTCAAGTGGAGGAGTTTAAGTATCTGGGGATCTTGTTCACGAATGAGGGACGAAGGTAGCGGGGGATCGACAGGCGGATTGGGGCGGCGTCTGCCATGAAGCGGGCGCTGTACCGGTCCGTCGTGGTGAAGAGAGCTGAGTCAAAAAGCGAAGCTCTCGATTTACCGGTCGATCTACGTTC
Organism: Poecilia picta; assembly: GCA_033032245.1. Taxonomy (NCBI): domain Eukaryota; kingdom Metazoa; phylum Chordata; class Actinopteri; order Cyprinodontiformes; family Poeciliidae; genus Poecilia; species Poecilia picta. Next base: position 34,397,899 of record CM065354.1, on the reverse strand, counting down.
CCACCCTCATCTATGGCTATGAGCTTTGGGTCATGACCGAAAGAACGAGATCACGGATACAAGCGGCCGAAATGGGTTTCCTCCGCAGGGTGGCCGGGCTCTCCCTTAGAGATAGGGTGAGAAGCTCGGTCATCCGGGAGGGACTCAAAGTAGAGCCGCTGCTCCTCCACGTCGAGAGGAGCCAGTTGAGGCTCGGGCATCTGGTCAGGATGCCTCCTGGACGCCTCCCTGGTGAGGTGTTCAGGTCCCACCGGGAGGAGGCCCCGAGGAAGACCCAGGACACGCTGGAGAGACTATGTCTCTCGGCTGGCCTGGGAACGCCTTGCGGTTCCCGGAGGAGCTGGAAGACGTGGCTGGGGAGAGGGAAGTCTGGGCCTCCCTTCTGAAGCTGCTGCCCCCGTGACCCGACCCCGGATAAGCGGAAGAAAATGGATGGATGGATGGATGGATACATTTAAATTTCCACAAATAAGCAATGGTAGCCAAGTTACTAATTAATTTGTGTGTTTGACCACAAAATAATTTCTCACATTCTCAAATTTCCATATTTATAACTGAGTTTTGGAGAAAATGAATATGGATTAAAATTTGATTACTTTCCCTCCCACCCTATTTTGTGTCTGTTTTAAATAGTTATTTTATTCCTCCTTATCAAAATTATCGTAAAAAAACTGGTTGCTCCTGGAAGTAAGACTTTGTGTCAGATCTGCTTGTATAAATAAAGATGACATATATACCGATAGCCATAGACATGCATTTTTGATTTTACATTTTACCTTTACATTTACAGATGTAGGGATACGGTTGGGACTAAAATTCTCTTTTTTTTCCACTGGAAAGAACTGGAAACTTGTTTTATGAAAGGATCCCATTATTTGTTATCTCTGGCCATTTCTTTAAGCTGCGATGGAAACGTCTGAAGGCCATCTGTCATTGTGAAGGATTACAATTTACACACCTGAACAACTGGTCTAGATGTGCAGACATTTACAACTTTGCACATATAGTAGCTACTAGGGCTGTAGTGATACAATAATCTCACGATACGATACACAATATTCTTCTCATGATACAATATGTATTGCAATATTCAGCAAACAATACAATTCAATACACTTTTGCGATTTTCTGAAAGATTTTAGAGGGACAGAGTGATTTTGGAGACATTTTGTGACTGTTACAGAGTTGGATTGAATTAATTTAACTGAAAACTGATTAAAAACACCAACTACACAATACCTGGCTCTGGTTGGACATGGACAAAGACTTAAAGCCGACAGCTGGACAAAATGAATCAAAGTGGTGAGAAAACATGTTTCTTTTAATTGAAATAGTACAAACTGTAGCTTACATGCATTTGTAAAGTAAATAAAGTGAACCAAGTACCTGGTCTGAATAGTTTGATACCTTTTTAACCTTGACACTTAACATCTAAAGGAATCACTCTAAGCCTGATGACCTTATCAGGCTTAGAGTGACTGCTTGCTTCACTCCTCCGGTGAAGCAAGCAGTAAGTGAGCAAGGTGACAGTTGAATGTTACATTACTTGCAGACGAATATCGATTTTTTTTTTTTTTTTTTTTTTTTTTTCTAGGAAAGAAAATATTAATATATATTGCAAAATCGATATTAGTACACAACCCTAGTAGCTACATTAGGAAAGTAACTGTCAATCAATCAATCAAAAAATGTAAAATTATCTCATCTGAGTATCATGTCTGACTAAGACGGTGAACTCAATGCTGAAGCTCCGGTGCAAAAGCAGCTGAAGCAAGAGCCTGCTGGATTATAAAAAACAATTCTGGTCATTTCAGTCGGGGAAAAGTTCCCTGATTTCAAAGTTTGGTAGAAGTGACAGCTGTAATTCACGTTTTCTTTCAGTATTTTTTAATTTAAATTTTTACATTGAAATGTAAACATGTAGCTACTGTAGCCACAGTTAATGTTTTTTGTTATTGTGAAGAAAAACCTGCATGCATTCATCTACTTTTTCAAACTGGACGTTAATTAAACAGAATAAGAATTAAGCGTAGATGAACATGTCATTGATGTTATTTTAAAAATCGGCAGCAAAAATAGATTGACAACTTTATTTTTGATGCCGTCGGTCAAAATGACAGACAATGGTAATAGGGCAACAATACATTCACCAACATCCATTGACAAATGGATTTTGTGATTAATAGAAAGATTCACTGATTTAATGATTGCTACATTTTAGGTTTTACTTCAGCAGTTTTGTCAGCTACAGCTGTGTCCACATTCTCCATCTCATGAAAACAAAAATAACATTTAAGTTCTTCTTGAGCTGCAATGGGTTTTTTTTTTCTTCAATTCCTCCTTAGTTGAACTAATTCTACCTGAGCAGCCCAGGGCCATTAGAGTCATGATTCACTGCAGGCATAGTTACTAAGCAACAGGGCTGTTTGCTGACAACAACTCGCTGATAGAAGCTTATGTCTCAATCATGATGTTTGCAAATCCACCTTTGATTAAAGTGTGACCTGGTTAAATCTAATCATATTCTGTTATTAGCAAACACAGAAAGGTTTTGTTATGTGTGCCATTGCTTTGAAACGCCCCAGATGTGAACCAACGTATTGTGGAATAAAAATTAAAAGAAATTGTGGACAAAACAAAGCCTTTCAATTTAAGCAAACATTTTTTTTTATATGAAACCAAAGAATTCAGAGATATTTGTTACCTCAAAGCTGGACTTAATGTTCTTAAAATGAAGGAATAAAAAATAAAGTACTCCCTGCTGTGTAACAAACACCTCCAAACTACCAGCGATTCTGATAGTCTTTATAAATATAAAAACAAAACTTAAGCCATGAACGTGGCATAATCATGACAAATTAGGAAAGTTTAAAGTATCTGAGAGGGCTTTGGCTGATTTCCTAGTGTTTAAAACTTTTACACAACTAAATGTTACCAGGGGGGTTGCTTGGCTGGAAAAATCATATTTAATTTCTTTGCCATTGCTGTTAAAAAATATGTCAGCTACAAACAGACATTTTGTCATGCAGGTAATTTAAAACGGTAACAAAATTGAGAAGTCCGTATAATAAATTTTCAGTGGATATGAACAAAATATCGAATTAAAACCACAACTGGACTTTTAAATAATACATTCAACAGGTTCTAACTATAGTTGATAAACTTCAGTAATTAGTAAAAATAAAAGGAATTGCATTCACAACTTCGAATTTACATGATCAAATAATATTTTTGATCGTTGAATGTAATTGAAATAGCAAAATTATACATACAGCTTCACATGTGTACATTCAATTGAAGTCATCCAAAAAACATTTAGGTATATTTTATTTAGGACGTTGCACCTTGAACACATTTTTTATTTTGTAGCTTCCAGCATAATTCAGTCTGGTTATTCAGCTGCTATTCTTTTAGAATTGTGTTTGGCAGTATTCCATAAATGTACTTCCTTCTTTATTATTGTGCTTGGCCCAGACTTGCCATCGCTTTAGGTACTAAGAATATATCCATTCTGTCTCTGGCATCAGCCTGGTTATGTTAGCTGAATGTCCCCAGTTACTTTCTCATTGTTTTTTCCCCAGTGCCGTCCTGAAGAGGTCTGGCACCCTCTTTTATTATTTGGGTGACACGCTCCACACTATGATAAGCCCTGTTCTAATCAATGTCATTTCTCTGTGATGAACCTGTTTGTGTCCGATGGCTCATATTTAGATACAACTGGATGTTCAAGACATAGATTAAAAGCACATTTAATCTCTGTCTTGAACAGAGACAGATATCAACATTTTGAATAACGATGTGACTTTAACATTATTCAAAATGTATCTAGACTATGCTTTAAAGGCCAGGTCTATGCCAGGAAACCAAATAACTTTAATAATCTGTGCCATTTATAATAATGAAAATGGTTAAATATTCATGTTTATTTTTGTTCCTTTCATGACTACAAAACAAGTTAGTCGAGGTAGAATCTTATCTAATCTTAAGTATTTGAATCTGTGTATAGTTTTGATTGTGTGGATCAAGAAAATACACAGTGACTTCAAACTCAAACACAAATTCTAGTTTTTAAAAGATACTGAGAAATGTGTCTTAAAAAAAACCAAATCAACATAATATCCACACCCAGGATAAGTGCATGTATAGCTCTCTCTGGCACTCTAGGAAAGATTTTTGTCATCAAAACTGTTTTTGGCAGATGGAGCTAAATAGATATAAGAATAGGCAGAACATCTTATATTATTTATTTTAATCACTGATGAAATTAGAAAACTTCTTTATATTTTAGTCTGTGACAATATTAAAGAAGCAAGTGTTTTGTGTTAATTTATATGAAAGGGTACATGCTGGTTATAGAAAACAGTTTTTCTTTTTAAAGTCACACTTTAAATTCAAGAAACATTGAACAGTTGTGGAGAAAGGATGACACTTTTGACAGCACATGGGAAAGGAGCATTGCATACTATATGGTAAGAACCGTTCTGAAGGAGTGTCCAGTGCTCAGTCTATGCTTTTCACATTTTATTTTTCATTATTCTTTGTTTTCTTCCTTGCACTAACAAAATTTCTGTCCCAAATACCTTGGTTTTTAAGGTTGATCATATCAGAAGCAGTGTTGCTGACATTACATGCTCAGACAGATAGGAAAAAATTACATTCAGTAATTACTTTTTGAAACAAGTAAAGATGTGTGAAACCTAGTGCTCACAAAGAGGTGCTGAAAACTAAATTCAGTCACAGCAATAATAAAACAGCAGGTAAACCTTGAGTCTATCCATGCTAAAAAAAGAGAAAAAAACCTGCTCAAATCAAAGAGAATAACTAACATTGTCCCTTTGTTCCTTTTTAAAAGAAGAATGAGGCCATGCAGTCTGAGCAGTCATGACCAGAAATGCTAAATAATGCACTGTTTCACCACATAACGCCTTTGGTTGGCATGAAGAGAGAGACCCGCTGCTTTTCATTTGAGAAAAAAAATAAACCTGGCTAATTGACATGGGTTTTTCATGCTGCTCTCAATAAATAATTTATGGCGGTGAGGAGCAAGTGGGCTTCGAAGACGGAGTGCAACTGTGTGATGAGTCACATTGTTGTCTCAGGCCTAAAGACATACAAAAAACCTGTTAAAAACTAGTACAAATGTTTTGATGACTTAGTTTGGAAAAATTGTAATATTTTTGTGTCAGATTTCATTTTAGCATATTGTACTTCTTTTTTCTTTTTTGTAATTCACAAGGCTTCTTAATCAGCCATGGCACTGAAGAGGTTTTTTTTAAAAAACAACTGGGACAGGACATTTCTCTGTTGATCAGTAATGACAATCTTAGTGTTCATCTTTGTGTGTTGGGGTGGGGAGGATCTCTGTGATGATAGCTGAGGACAATGAAAAAGTACTCATACAATTTGATCTATTTCACATTTTGGAATGTTGCAAACTTTAATGTATTTCAATGGAAATCTTGTCTGGTGGAGTAATTGAAGAATTGGTTTGCATTTATATTCTCCCCCTTTACGCAGAAACCTCAATTAAAATCATTTTCCAAAAAAGCTTGCTTAAAAAGTATGAATACGGTTGCAAGACTCTAGCTGATTTATTACAGACTTATGAATTGATTTAGCAGGACTGAGGTCCGAACATGATTTCCTGTCACTGTTTAGCGGAAGAAGTTTGTCCTAAATATTAAACCACTCTTCATTATTTAGACAGATTTCATCAGCCTCCATACTAATTACTCTAACCTTGAATTACATCAAATTCCCAAACATGAAAGCTTGCTTGATGAGTCCACATTCGAATTAGTTCCTTGTTAGCACACAATTAGTAACACTTTGCGAGAGAAAATGCAGTGATAGCAAATTCCCCTTTATGTTTTTCCCTCAGGTTTCAAGGGAGGACTTAAAGTGCCTTAAAGAGTGCATTTGGCAATCTGCATTAAAAAAACAACTTCCACTGAGCTCAATCACAGCTCTTGTTTAACAAGATGGGTAGAAGCAATTAAATGTCAAGGAGGAGTAGTGTTAGTATTCTGTTGATGTCGGAGAGATTTCCCTGAACACGGAGTGAAGGCTATAACTGAAGCTTTGTCCAGAATTTCAAAGATCCATAACGAGCACATCCACACCTGGGCAGTCTGAGGAGACCTGTAGTTTGCTAAAACTCACAATGAAGCTCTAAAATATACTCCAGGGAAAAGTTCTACTCACATTATCATAGCATTATGCTTGCAAGCTTCTAACCACTTGGCACCACAGCATGGGTTCACTAGTACTTTAAGCAGTCAGAGCAGTTCAAGATAAAGAGTTTGTACATAAAACAAGTTAAAGTTTTGTATTGGAATATATTACCATGTAAATCTGTTCTAGCAGTGGTGCTTTTAACAAACCCGTATTCTAATAACTTGTTTTTGAAACCACTTGTTCAGTCTTATTTTTGCCATCTTGTTTGTTGTGCAGATTAAACTTACTCTGTACAATAATAATTATTGTCTTCATCAAATAATGGCTTCCTAACTGAATATTTTGTTTTAGTGATTGGAAAACAAGAGAAGTATGAAAACTATCAATCACAGTTGAAGAGACATCCAAAGCATCTTCCTTCCTTCTTTCCTTCCTCCTTCATTCCCTTTTTCTTTCCTTCTCCATCCATCAAAATTTATTTCCAAATTTTGACTTCTGTTGTATTGACAAGTTGCAAATGGCACTGGCTTGCCTTTTAGTAGCAAGAGTTTAGGTGCATGATTGCAGATTATTGTGAACAATGTTAAACTCAGAACAAAGACTGACACAACAAAAGCCCATTTTACACCACAGATTCTGCTAAGCTGCATTTCCTAAGGAGCAACAGCTTTGCAATTCCCAAACCAACTTGTGCTTTTTCACTTTATCTTTATTGGCACAGATGTAACTCAGTAAAAAAGAAAAAAAAAAGGTCTAAAAACACAAAAAGCCTTTCATAAAAATGATAGATTTTGTTGGATTATTAGACCCATCACAAGGTTTGTAACCAGTGGGATCTCTCTCTCCCTCTCTGTCTCCCTGTTTTATTTGAGTTTTCTTTCACTGGCCTTGGGCTGCAAATCTAGAAAAGTACCGGGCGGGTCCCCTAAAGTGTAGGGCTTTACAACAGGCTCCATGAATAGATAGCTACTAATTAAGAAGAGATGCTAACAATGGGTTAGTGATGTTCATATTACAGAACAGGTCCAACTGGGAAAGACCTTGTTTATTCAAGGAGGAAGAGTTCAAACTTATCAAGCAGCTATAGCAGTAAAACGTTTCGCAGCATAATTAAGAGAGGCAAAAAGCACAAAACCTTTGAAGTCGATCAGCAGATGGGCGTAAAAGAGGATAAACACTGGTCTAATGTTATCTGACTCAAAAGAGATAATATTTCAATCTGTTTACATTCAGAGGACAACAGCCATGTTGCACATGGAGGAAGCCTAAAAACCATGTTTAAACTCAGCAAACGTATATGAAAACAGAATGATGAGCTCATTTAAAGAAGGGTGTAGGCCTCTCTCGTGTGGCTCACAACAACACAACATTAAACATTTAACTCCGGTTTGGTTTTCATAACTGTGTTTCTTTAAGCTCATTAGATATGAATCTAGGCCAAGTAAATATTTCACCACAGGCTACTTGTTAAATCTGATCCCTTGCTTCTCCTCTGTTTCTTTGCCACACTGAGTACATCACTCAACCTCGTTTAGCGAGGCTTGCATTGTGCAAATATTCTAAAAAAGCTCTAGATGTGTTGCTAAATTTAAACCAGGCCATCTTAAGCATCTTTATAGTTTATCTCAGCTCATTACAACTCGCCTAATTTAATTTCAAAACTCTGTTGCTGACGACAAAATCAGACACATCTTTGTTGTCTCCTTCATGAACATTTACAACAATCAGGGACAGCATTAGAACCACAGTTAGATTAAGTGAATAACACTGATCTGTTCATCATAACTTCTCTTAGAGGCTGGCATGTGTTAGTCTGCAGTCAAACTTTTGTCTTCAAAAGTTGGACAAGCTTTAGTCTGTCTGATAAAGGCCAAATCGTGATGGCTGAATGGAGTCAGGGAGTTTCCATGTGTGAAGAAAACATGTCAGTGATGTTGGTGTTGGTTTTTGGTCCCAAGGCTCACCAAGATCCCATTACTGTTTCTCAACTTTTCAAGTTTCAGTTGTACCCCTGGGTACCTTGGTGTCATTTGAGATTCCAATGTGAGTTTCTCAAAACATTATTTAATAATAGTGTTAAGACTGCCTTTGCCAGAATAGGAATTTTTCCCAGATAAGATCAATGATCTTTTTCTCTGATGCTCAAACACTCTTTTGTCTCTTGTCAATTCTCTGTGTGTTGGTCTGCCTCAAAAATCCCTCAGTGATCTCCAATTAGTTCAGAACACAGCAGCTAGAGTCTTCAGCAGAACCCACAAATATGATCATGTTTCTCCAGTTTTTGTTCTTTGCACCGGTTATCTGTGGTATTCAGTTGATTTAAATATGTTGTTAGTTTTTAAATCAATGAATGGGCTTACATCATCTTATATTACTGAGCTACTAATTCCTTACACCCCCCCCCCCTGTGGCCTCTGAGATCATCTGTTCAGTCGCTACATTTTGTGCCCAGAGGAAGATTAAAGATAGAGATTCATTCCTGAAATAATTCAAGATATAAAACAATTTGACAAGAAAAACAATGACTTTTAAATTGTTGACATCAAGTATCTGTGGATCTGCTAGACAAACAGGTGTGATCCACAGCAGCCCTGCATCGCAGCTCTCAGGGGGTAAAGGATTTACTGCTAAGATCTCGATGTCAGATATCCCTCTACACCATTAGTGGTCCAGTGGATTCCAACCACTGACACAACAGTTCTGACAGCCAAAGGGAGCATTAGTATGTAGGAAGTATCTAGTATTTTTTTCATAGAAATTTGATTAGTTGTAGGTGTTAATATAGGAAGCATATCGGGGTTCAGATGGAAGCATGGGTGTAGCTATAGTAGTGTAAGCATAATGTGTGTATCCCAACATCATGCATTCTGTATCGTGCATTTTTTTTCATTAATTTGAGCTACATCATGTAAATGGTTTGGCTTCCCTATCCAAGCACAGCCCAACTTGTTTCCAATTACTGAGAAATTACAATTAAGAAATTGTTTTCAAAGATATAAAATTGTCATACATAAAATAGTCTTTGAGTCTGCACAAAAATATAGTCAAATAGATGCAATAAAATAATAATAAAAAACCCACTTACAATGATATTTTGGTACTCTCCCTCCACTCAGTGGCCCCCTGCTACCATCTACTGCTGCTTATTTTCTTCTTATGCAAAGATGTTCTGCTTGCTGCTAATTACAGTGGACAACTCTTCAAAGCAGCAATAAGTCGCCCCACCTTCAATTAATGCTAGTGAATTCACATTCAGGGAGTATGGGGTCCCGGGCCCTTTGATACGGGCTGTCAGGTCCCTGTATGACCGGTGTCAGAGTCTGGTCCGCATTGCCGGCAGTAAGTCGGGCTCGTTTCCGGTGAGAGTTGGACTCCGCCAAGGCTGCTGCCCTTTGTCACCGATTCTGTTCATTACTTTCATGGACAAAATTTCTAGGCGCAGCCGAGGTGTTGAGGGGATCCGTTTTGGTGGCCTTAGGATCGCATCTCTGCTTTTTGCGGATGATGTGGTCCTGATGGCTTCATCAGATCGTGATCTGCGGCTCTCGCCGAAACGGTTCGCGGCCGAGTGTGAAGCGGCCGGGATGAGGCTCAGTGCCTCCAAATCCGAGGCCATGGTCTTGAGCCGGAAAAGGGTAGAGTGCCTTCTCCGGGTCAGGGGGGTCGTCCTGCCTCAAGTGGAGGAGTTTAAGTATCTGGGGATCTTGTTCACGAATGAGGGAAGAATGGAGCGGGAGATCGACAGGCGGATTGGGGCGGCGTCTGCCGTGAAGCGGGCGCTGTACCGGTCCATCGTGGTGAAGAGAGAGCTGAGTCAAAAGGCGAAGCTCTCGATTTACCGGTCGATCTACGTTCCCACCCTCATCTATGGTCATGAGCTTTGGGTCATGACCGAAAGAACGAGATCACGGATACAAACGGCCGAAATGGGTTTCCTCCGCAGGGTGGCCGGGCTCTCCCTTAGAGATAGGGTGAGAAGCTCGGTCATCCGGGAGGGACTCAAAGTAGAGCCGCTGCTCTACTTCATACTTCATACTACCCAGAATAAAAATATGTTTTGAGTAAATTAACTACCACCAAAGTGAGATAAACTTATTACCATCCAGGAAAATCTTTAAGCGGTAGAATTTAGGCAGTAATAGACATGAACTGCAAACAGACAACGAGGCGTATGTGGAAGATGGCTACATCAATTATTTAGTGGACAAAACTGTCTGTTGCATCACAAATCAAAACTCTTAGCTTGGGAGTGTTTTACAAGATGAACAGAAAGATTAACTGATGTTGAGATCGTGTTCAGTTGTGCCACAACTGTAAGGCCACTTCCAGAGAAGCCAAACATTTTATTATTACTCGTGTAATAATAAAAAAAGGATTTGATATAAAGGCTACATGTGTACTCGGTAAGCTATTAGATCAGAACATTTGTTTTGTTTATGAATATTACGTTATCCCATAGATAAAAAATTATGACTGTTTGAAATTTATTTTTGTAAAGAATAAAATGAAAATCAGTCAAATTAAATAGGAAGATAAAAGTGTCTGAGGAATGGTCCCACATCCGGGGTGAACCTAGTCTGTTAGCCAATGACCACTTAGCATAGGATCCACACACTCTGTATTCCACTAAGAGTTGCACTACTTTATTATAACATCACTCAACCAGAATTTGAAAGCCTGATGCTGCAAAGCTACTTTTAGAAGTGTTACAGACAAAACAAACTGTGAAGTAAATGTATCTGAGTAAACATAACTAGATACTACCAACCTCACATGTCAAATCATGAATTGGCTCTGAAAAAGTCTAATTTTCCACATCAGAGCACAATTTTAAAAATAACTCCTTAAATCTACTTTTCTGCCAAAGTTGTGTTTAAAATTTCATTACGTCTGTTTTATAAATGACGATGTGGAGTTCTCATTTAGACTCCACTTTGGGATTGAATTCTCACTCTGCTCAACTTTTACTAATCTTCTGTGCCTACCAATATTCATTTTAAACTGTTGGGTTTTATAAACTATGTGTTCATTTAATTAAGAAGGACATGAGTCTGTGAGTTCCTTTATTTAAAGCAATTAAGGAAGATCATTCATGCTCAAAACAAGCCTTGATTTAAAGAAACTGTGCTTTCTTTATTTATTCATGGAGGTTTGTTCCACATATGTAGTGTGTAAGAACTAAATACTGCTTCTCCATATTTGGCTCTGAAGGGGATGCAAAGTAGACTTGAATTAGAAGCAAACAAAGAGAAGCAGCAATATATTTTTTATGCATATGTTGAACGTAACTAGAAAAATAAAATCTGGAGTGGACCTTTAACGGTCTAAGTATCCTCCTATTAATCAAGTGGAATGTTTTCTTATATAGAGTAATAGAATTGATTAAAGGAAAGTAATAAAATTGTTACAATTTCCCTGAGGGACAATCCCAAAGGGAAGAATAAAGTTTCCATTTATCTAGAAACAACATTGGGGGAAGTGATGTTTTATTTTAACTGTGGAGGACGGGGAGATATTTTTCAAATGCGGGGGTGTGGGAGGGGGGAACCGTCCTTAATTATAGCAACACCTATGGTTTAGTTTAAAATGTAACTTGGCCTTAGTTTATTGTGGCCTGACAAATTGCTATTGTCATATTAAAAAAAAGTGTACGCTTATTTTGTTTCTGTTTGGCTAATGGTGATGCAGATCGTAGCTTTTCTTGATCGTATTATGTGTGATTCTCTAAACAATTTAAATGTTCTGAATTTCATTTCTGACAGTCATTTAGTATAAGACCGTAGTTTCTATCTCGGCCTTTTAAATGTTTCACCATAGTAATTACACACATCCACAGGTCCTGTTCTAACTCTTTTTAGTTTGAAGGGATTGTTGGAATAATCAGTCACTTAATTCATTTGAACTGGATATGCAAATAAGTGAAATATTTTTCCTGCATTATATTGTAAGGTTTTTAACATGATTTTGTCAGCCTCCTTGTTAAATAAAAGGACACAAATTATTTAAAGCATGCATGCATTTTAAGTGCATCTCAGTAAACATCTTGCGCTGATAGTGAATTAACAAACTGTATTGATTACCTGCCCTTAGGACAATTAGGCTACAATCGTTTATTTAATTGCTACCCAAGAAGTAGATTTGTGTAAAGGGTAATTAAGTGAACACAAAAATTCAATGTTTTACCTGCAGTCGAACACATTAAGCTTTCATTAAAAGGAGTTCTGTTTCAAAACAAAGAGTTTTTGTAATTGTTAAAAGGTTATGACCCGAACAGTACCTCCAGAAACAATATAAGTTTCTGCTTTGCCCAGTTTTAATTTCATAAGTTATACAATATTATCAAGAAGCTCTTTAATGAGCACTGGAATAGCAAGAAAATGACCAATCAGTATGTAACACCACTGATAGAAAAGACATTTAGATAAGAACCCATTTTATCCAAGTCACGATTGACCCACTTTCTTGGAACAGATTGTTCTAAATATGGTGCAACCGCAGTGGAAAGTTGCCTCTTTGAAGCCATAAAAAAGACAAAATAAGACATGGCTTCAGGGTCAAGCAAAGAGATAATGCTGTTTCTGGTTTACAGAAGAGAATGCAAACCACTGAGGTCAGCCGTAGAGGCTGCAGGCTTCAAACTTGAAGGTTCCTCAGTTGTTTTGACTCACCTTGATGTTGCAGCTTCTCTCCTCAACAGCAGGCATTCAGCCTCTCTGTATCTCAACACTCCTAAAATTTCATTTTTTCTCTTTTTTTTTTTTTACTCCCTGAGGCTTTGAGTTCATTTTGGAGAAAAATAGATCCTGGACGGTAAAAATACACTTTTTTTGGCATTTACTTGTTGAATACTTAGAATATTTTGTTGGTGCATAAGACACTGAGATACTTGAAAAATGTACTTGATACTTGATAACTGTTAACTTAATAATTTAAAATCTCAGCTCTCTTAAGATCAAGCTGTCCATCCTCCCATCCCTTGGATGTAGCCACTTATCTGTCTAGGGTCATTGTCGACTGGTGCCCATCTTCAGCAGTTATTGTTGAGTGGCAGACCACATCCTTGCTAGTAAACAGAGAATCACAGAAGAAAAAACAGACACAGACCTAAGAACAATGTAGATGGACCAACTAACAGTCATGCTTTTGTAGTTTAAGAATAAATTGGAGTACCCAGAGAGAACCCACACGTACACAAATAGAACATGCAAACTCCATGCAGAAAGCAGCCAGTCAGTTATGAACTCAAAACCTTCTTGCTCCAAGGCAACATGTTCCCAGAGTCAACATGTCTATATAACAATTAACAACATTAAAATAATAATAAAAAATAGCCGGAAATAGCAAATTGTTATCTCTGTAATTCATTTAGAACAGTTTAACTACTTTAAAATTGAAAAATATAACTAAATGAAGCCAAATCTCATCTAGTTTATACAGGTGCATCACAATAAACTGGAATACCATCAAAGGTTTCATTTATTTTCAGAATTAAATTTTAAAAAGTTATGTTGTATAAATTCATTATAAAGTAAAACATTACAAGCACCATTTCTTTTAATTTAAATGATTATGGCTGACAGCTTGTAACGACACAAAATTAAGTTTGGCAGCTTGAAACGGTGACCAGAAAACATTTGAATTTGAATTTGTATTCAAATTCAAGAACTACTTTCTTTATTACTTCACATGTTTAAAACTAACTCGTGTCAGGAATGGATAATAGCTTGTCATACTCACCAACCAAGGTCTTACAGAAACTATGTAGATCATCATGAGACAGACTACTTTTGTAAGAAATACTGGAGTGTTTTCAAATTTTACTCCATGTTCAGAGAGAACGTCTGGGTGAATATGGAGGTCCGTGTAGGTGAACACCTTATGAAACACTCATCAACTTTTGTACTAAAATCTACCACGACACATTCAGTTGTTCGAACATGGGCAGTTTTTAAAAATCAAAGCTATTATCTTAAATGTAATGAATGTCTGCCTAGTAATTGGCTGCACAGATAAATAAGAAGCTGAAAAGATGTGACTAATTAAGATTCTCGTGAGTTTGGTAAACAGACAAAATGGGTCTATTTTATACCTTTTGGACCCAACACAACAAACACCAGTATTGATAGCTGACACATTCTATAACTAATCACACATCCTCCATTAGTGAGTGAGTGAAAGAGTCGTTCTTTGTCCTAATTAAGCTGTTTAAAAATACAACTTAATATGCTTGAGCCCATGCCACACATTCCAGCTATCACTTAAGTGGGGCGCTCAGGCACAGACTTGTTGTTTATGGTTTTGTGTATTCCTCTAAATGCTAGTCAAGCATGGCTAAAAGTAGGACCCGTACTCCATATTTATGAAATTGGCTCTGTGTGAAATTGGTTTTTGCCTAATGGATCCTTGCATGGGTGCACCGTCTGATACCTCTGCCTCAGCTTATTGGCACCAGAGTCACACTGAGGACAGAGAGACCAGACAGAAAAAGGACCAATGTAAATGTATACAGACAAACAAATTTTATAAGAACATGAAGATATCCAACTACACCAAAAAATAACTGTCCCTCCTAAAACAAGATTGTTTTTAATTTATTTTGCCCTTGCCTTACTTTTAATGCATACATTTGTTGCTGTGTGTCAATGTTATAAGTTTATGACTGTCAGGGGATGTAAGTAAAACATAGTATTGAAGCAGTGCATCAAACTCAACAGAAGAAAAAAGAGATTCTCACAGGAACCTTCATTACAGTGAAATGACACAAACGTATTTACTCCCTTGATATTCTTAGCCTGGTAAAAACCATCCACTTCTTCTATGCTGTGTTTTGTACAGAAGGTCAGGATCGTTGAGAACCGATTGGTTGCAGGAGGTGTAGACTCTTTTGAAGATTTAAATTTCACTGTGAGATATGTAATGCTTCAAGAAGCTTTTCACAAATTGCATCCACTGTAAAGAATCATCCCCCACTGTGAAAACGTGAAGTATCAAGCAAGTCAAACAAAACGACTCTTAATGTTTATTCAAAATTTGGAAGTGTGGCCAACACAGATTGAATGGCTTCATTCACCTCTTCCTCTGCCATTGCCAAATTAAATGAGTATAAAGAGATCAGCCGATGGTCTTTTGGGCAGATTTTAGGATTCTCTGGAAACGTTTCCTTCATGCTTCAAGCTGGTGGGCGACACATAGAGCCGCAACAAGAGACGATGCTCTCAATGAAGTGTCTCAACAACAGTTGGTTTTTGAGAGATGTTTCTTCTAAAGACTCTCAGATACTGTATATATGTATTTGCTGTGCTTTTTTGCCAGTTCTGTTGTGTTTATAAGTTCTTAATAATGTGGACTTCAAAGAAACAGATGTTTGATACTGTCCACCCAGTCAACACAGGTATGGTGGTTGAATATCCACTTAACTCCTTAGGCCTGGCTGTGATTAGGATCTCGTTGTTGTCCGCATCCCACGCTGTGAGTCGCTCGACTTTGTCCTGGAGGCAAAGATCAGTTTGATGATCTGAAAAATTTAAATGTATAATAAAAGCACAAAGAGAAAAAACAATTAAAGACACAAATAGTTTTGATAGTGATGTGCATCTTATTTTCTTGCTCAGGATGAGTAATAATAATCTTGCTACACAATGTAGTTTGATGTTGAAGGTTGTATTAAGACAAAAGACAGCAGTTTTCCAAAAGGCTAGTGCCACCGAACATGTAGTGTTAAACAAAAAATGTTTGATCAATGTGTTATTATGTTCAGTCTCTGTTTTGTATACCTCAAATGATGACTAAAGGAGCCAAAGCTGCTCTGCAGCACCTTATTCTCTTCATTATGTGGTAGGATTAGGGATGCAAAACCTTCACAGTCAGTTATATGCGAGTCAGGGTCTGCACAAAGTGATAAAGGCTAACTAGAGCAGGCACCATGTTAAAAGCACAGAGTCTTTGTAGAATGTTGGCAAGTGTAGTGCTATTACAGACTGATGTCTGCTATGTTGCATCAACGGCTAATATTGGTTAAAGTTTGCATCATTAAGTCACAAGTCCAATAAGTATCCGGCAAACTATACACAGTAGTATTCTTCATTGTAGTGTCTAAAAATGCAATGCCTTTAAAGAAACTAAATATTTGAATCCAAAGTGATTTTTGTGACTCATGTTTTTTTCAATAAAAAAAAGAGTAGAAACATCAACAGCAATGAAAATCCTCCAAGCAGAATATTAGGAAAAGGGTAACACACACACACAAAAAACAGTATTATAAGTTATTAGATGACCATGCTGTGACCACTAAAGTGAATGTGGATCTGCACATCTGCTGCAGTCATTATATGAACTAATTCACAGTGCTGATAAAACCGTTACGTTACTAAAAGCAAAACTTGAAAATTGCAATTCACAATCACTCCTAATTCAGTCTGACAGAGCTGGAGATGTAGTACATAGAAAAACTGTTAGTCTCTAGAGACGATCAAAGCTGTAATTACAACAAAAGATAGTATTGACTCAGAAGGCATCTATATGCTACACATGCAGAATGTATTAAACTGAGGGTGTTGAACACAATCACAAAAGGGATCAAAACTTTAAATGTAGACTATGTTACAGGTCAGACAGGATACATATTTCTTTGCATAAATAACTAGGGTCTGTTAGGGTCTGTGAGATAGGCTGATGTATAAAATCATAGTTCCAATACATTACAAATTATAAATATCAGTTGACTGTTTCACACTTTACTAAACAAATAACTCGCATTAACAGGAAGATTAATCATTTTGCTAATCATCATTTCAGGAGTCAGAAACTGAACAAGAAACGGAAAAGCCTAAGCAGAACTTATAATTCTGATAACACTAAACCATGCATGACTGACCACCTAAGTAACAAAAAACAAAATTGTCCCACTATTCTTTTGCTTTGATATGAAATGTTCTGAATATAAATTAGATGTCTTGAATTATGAATTATTATACATATATGTTTTTGTGTGTGTGTGTATTATACATTCACACAGAGATTCTTAACCTTATAGCAATTACCATTTTACCAGTTTTCAGAACCATGGTCAAAAACATGCAAAACAAGGAGAGCAGGCTGGATGGATGGATGAATGGATGGATGGATGAATGGAGGATGAAGGCTGACTGAAACTGTCAGTCTCATCGCTTTCCTGTCTCTCCTCATCCATCCTCACCATCTTGACAGCAGCCTTCCAAGCAGAACAGTGTCTGCCTGCCAGGTAATTCATATTCCCTACCTGCACAGCTACTACCACCACCGACATAAGGCAACAGACATACGGTGAAGGACTGCTGAGAAATGAAAAAACAGCACTCGGAAAAAAGAAAGGGTGGGAATTTTAAGAGTTTTTCCCAAAAATAAAGTATTGTTCTGGAGCAATGTTCCCTATAAAATAAAAGGGTTAAAAAAACAACTAATGATAGCAGAGATGACTAGTTGATTTTGAGCTGCAGCCTTGCTTTCTCAACTGCACAAATGTCCACACTTTGTTTTCACTGGGCTTGGCAGGAGCACCGTTGTTAACAAATTACCCACGGCTTTATCCTCCCACTCACAGAATGGCTGAACAGAAACACATAGTTCAATATCAGTGTAAACAGTGTCTAAGCTGTTTCACCCTGCTAATTACATGTTATAACATTTGTCTGCTGGTAGGATCACTGAACTTTTACCTTATGCATTTTGCCTCCTTAAGAAAGCTCTACTCTGTGTTAACTACGTTTAAAAAAGTATATGCTCAGCTAATACACACAAGGTAGAACATGTTTCTTTTTTTGATGTCCTTGAATAACAGTTCATTGTATTTCAGATAAAGGTCAGTACTTTAACTAATGGGATGAGCATAAAGCATGACCGAGGCCATTTCGGTGAATTTGAGCAGAAGGCTCACCGATGAAGTAGGGGTAATTTACCTGTCATTTAGGGAAGAAGAAATACAATATTTTTCTTGCCTTCAAATATTTGGAAAAACTGGGAGAAAACTGTTTGTACTTTCCTTTGATCACTTTCCAGTATATCCTCCAAATGTGAGGTGCCTCATTTACATGAGATCAAGAAGTCAGTATTGCTGTATGGAAGAACAGACTTATGAACAACCTACTACCTGGAAACCCTGTTTCCTATGCACTAATAAAAGTGACAAATTGCATGAATATTTGTACATTGCACAATGTAGCTAACTTACTGCTGTCTTTTTTAAATTGTTTTTCTAAAAGCCGTGGTGACAAGAAACCACTGAAATGTGTATGAATAGTCCTTTAAAACTGATAAGGAGGCTGAGTGAGACCATTATAAGGAAGGGGCCTCCAACCTGTGGCTCTTGAGAAGCTCCTTGGTCCAGTTATATTAGTTATTATATTAGATATTTTATTTTTTAAGTACAAAGTTTATACTAAATGCTGGTAGCTATAGTCATTCTTCAAATGTTCTTAAACTGTGAACACCATTGTAACACTAGTGTTACAAACAATTATTTTGCTCAGAACTTAAAATGCACACACTGTGTCCTTTATTATTTTTGTTGGGCTACCTATTAATAGATACAAACAGATCTACAGTTTTTTATTTTTACTCTTGATTGATTTACGAAGGTTCTGCAGCTCTAAACACACATTATCCAGCAGCATTAAAGCAAAAATTCTTCTTTGGACTTGAAAAGCACACTGACTCCTGTGTATGCTCTAGTGTACTGTCCCTCCTAAATGTATAGAAATCAGCTGTCTGACTTGAAATAATGTGTGTTACCTATGAGACAGAGTTGCAAAGTAAATATGTTTCTTTGTAATCTATTTTTATACAAGAATTTTAAATGTACTATGACTTGCACTCTTTTTCTATTACATGTTTGCATGTGTTATTGCCTCAGTTCAGAAAGAAAGATTTAACAACGTGCATCAATGAGTGCATGTCCTTGTATCTGAATCCTAATGCAACTCTTTATGTGTGTGTGTCTGCGTGCGCGCGCTTGTGTGTGTGCCTGTGTATGTGTGTGAGTTTCCTAGTCTCCGTGGTCTGCAAGGAAGAAAAGCTATGTCTGCTTCTGTGCACGTACCATGTTCTCATTACCACTAACAGCCTTGAGCCGGCTTTGTCATTAGGAGGAATTATTCTCAATCCAATCACCTATCAGTTACGCCAAGCTACAGAGGCTCGCAATCTGTCCTCATCCGATGGCTGAGATTTCTTTGTGATGTGTCTTGAATTGCAAAGGACAAATGGGGGAGAGCGGAGAGTTCAAGAACCCGACACTCAGACAAATAGTAGTTTCTTTTATGTTTAGCAGCATTTCAAAACTAATTATCAGAGATTTTAATTAAAGTTTCCTATGCCAGAATGTGTGCAAGAAGTTCTGGACATTTTAAGAGAATGTAAAAAATTCTGCAATGTGCAACACCATAAAAATATTTAGGAAACTAAGTGTTCTTGGGCTAAGACAATATGACAGTGTAATGAGTCAAAAATAATTGACTAAAGATATTATAAAAAATGAAAATCTCTGGTTTTCATTTAGTGTTTTTGAATATCCCTCAGAATATCCTATTTGGATTTGTGAAGGACATCCACTTTCACTTACTGATGGCTGTTTCTCTGCCCTGAATAAGCCCCATAGTGTTGGCAGGAGATTGGCATGGCTCCCCTCTGATGCCTGGTGCTACTAACTGGCAAATAATGACGGTATGTTGCACACCGCCTGCCGGGCACACATGTTACATGTATGTTGCCAAGAACGGCATTTCCGCACCCCTGCTGCACGTAGTGTCAACGCAGCAGAGCGTCCCTCTGTTTACCTGTGTCTCCACCTTCCAGTTTCTCCATACACACAATTGGACACACACACCTGCAAACCACCAATGTACATGCACACTTATGCATAGGAAAAACTTGCACATTTATAGTCATGGATACTGAAAGGGTTTGCGTTATCTGAAACCTACAAGAAGATGTTCATTCACAGCTCCAGTTTAGATATATTCATTCCAAATCTTGCATAAAACTGCAACCATACGGTTTTTTTCATCAAGACCCTATGACGTATAATCCCGCTTACAAGTCATCTTGTTGGTGAGTCAAAGGCATTCCAAAAGTAGCGATTCTCATTGGACAGAGAGAATCTATTCTACTCTGATGGTGAGTAGAATAGAGTCGATCAAGACTTATCACAAGATTCTCTGATTCCCTGTTATTCCATTGGTTTGAATATGATCAGTGAAATGTTTTCACAGGGTTTCTCTGCTCTCCAGAGCTCAGTGAGCAGACAGGTGTTGATGTCTGTATCACTGCATGAATCCTGTATGGTTGGAGCATAGCTAAATGTAAATGTAATGAGTTCAAGTCAAGAGTGATAGATTTCCCGTGTAACGCATCTGAAATATTTGAAGTTGTAAACATTTGACTTTTACCTGAATGGCTGTCTCTCTGGAGGGAGAAATCGTTCACTTTGCCATCAACTCATTAGGGGGAGCTACAGCAGCTCCTCCAGACTCGGAGAGAGAGAGAGAGAGACGATTGGCCAAACAGTTGCGTAACAATTGTGTAAAGACTCACTGCTGACACACCTGTGTACAAGAGTACTTTGTAACAATAGAAATGCTAAAAAGTAAAAAAAAATATGTAGAAATGTCAGACTGGCCCTCAAATGTGCTCTGAGTCAGCACCAAACATAATTTGAGTGCCACTTTGTAGGTCCATTGTGCCTCTCCGTTCTTTTTATTACATGGAAGGCTCCAGAGATGCACATATAAATGCAGATGCTGTGAATGGAACTAAAGTCAAGATCTTGGCTTTCAACTTTTAGAAAGAGCTTGGCTTTTGTCATGTTGTCTGCTAAATGTCTCTTTATAAATGTTTACCAAAGAAAATGATTTATTGTAAGGATATTTATATTTTAGATAACATCATTTGTTTGATATAGATTGCTTTAACCATGCCATCAATTTTCAAACAAGAAAAAAATTCAGTGATGGAGTTAGAGGTCATATTTTGCCAAGTAAACGTTGAAAATTACAAAAATTACCTGCTTAACCAAGACCAAATCCCAAATGGAAACTTCCCCTTGTATTTACTCTGTACGGCATGATGTTATATCTAAACACGCAAACAGATGCACGTAAAAACTGCTTAAGAGAAGCAGCCAAAAAACCTTCCAAAAAGAAAGAAAACATAACCTAGGGCCCAAGGAGTAAACAAGGCATTAGAGAAAACAAATTACAAGCATTACCAAAGGATTATTCTTCATATTTTCTTGTTCCCGAAGCTTTATTTGCCTGCCATTAGATGATAAAAATTAATTCACAATTATGAATGCTGCTTATCATCCATCTACCTGCTGTGACAATGATGAGCCTGAGGATGCTACCCATAGTTATATTTAGTAAACATATGATGAATGCTTTATGGGAGGCAAATTGTGACAATGAAAATACACTCAGCTTGCTGTCATGTCTTTTTCTGGAATCTGAATTAACTTTTCTGTTTCGTAAACAACCACACTAACAATATTAGCATAATGTTTTATACATGTACACCAAACATAACTTAATGACCACCAATAGCTGAAGTGAATAATGCTGAATATTATTATTATTATATTTTTTATTATGGTGCCTGTTTATGGACTGGACATATTTGACAGCAAGAGAAATTTTTGCCTTTAAAGTATTAGAAGCCCTCCCAACCCCCCTAGGGGCCAGGGTGTTAGAGAATGAATGAATGAATGAATGAATGAATGAAATGAATGAATGAATGAATTAGAAGCAGGATAAAGGGTTATGTTCAAGAACTGAAGCAAGTTTGACAAGGGTGAAATTATGAGCTATCCGAGTCAGAGCAACCACACCTCTGGAGGGTTATTTGAGGGGAGCAGTGATCAGTATCTGTCTGAGAAAGAATCAAGATGTGTCAGGATTGACATGACTTTTTAACAATTAGCAGGGAAATCTAAGAATAGCTTGTGGATCTTCACACTGTGCGGTTGTTGACCATTTCAGCTAAACTCTAACGATGACAAAGAATATCTGGTCATGAGCTTAAATTTGTTGTCTTCCATTCATCACACAGACACACTGACGGTCAATTTAGAGCTCCTGTGTACTGAAAAAAAACAGAGTCTAATAATTTCTGAGAAAAGTGTGCAGTGTGACTGCTGCTGCTGATATTTGATTCTTGTCCTCTTTTGTCCTGACATGTCTCCATTTCTGCTCCTCCTCCCCTCCTACTCTTTATAGCATCTGATTCTAGCAATAAGCACATTAGCAACTCTAACTGGCTGCTCATTGATTGACTGACTTGTCTTTTGAACCTCTCTGATCTGATTGTGCTGCCGCAACTAGTCTGGCATCTTACATCATGCTGTATATGACTGGACCAAAAATAATGCCTCACTTGCACAGTACGACACCTTCCAGTCCTGTACAATTTTTGAAATTGGGGTGCATGCTGAGCTTAAGCCAAGATTGTTAGCCCACACATCTGGAGTAAGCAACAGGGACATTTCTCTAATAGTGAACGTATCTAAAGGCACTGCAGTGTCTTATTGTTAACTGGAAGAATTTTTGAAACAGTCAGCGAATTTCATTGATGTGGTTGATCAGTCAAGCAAAGACATGTGAGAAAAGAAACTTCAACAGACATGTAGCTGAAAGTCAAATGGTTATGAGGAATAAAGAGGACTGTTCAGTTCAGCGATTTGCCAATCACGCATTTGTGCCTGACTGAATTCAATTCACGCTAAGAGCCAGGTGGCTGAAAGTTTATCAAAAGTTCATTTAACCACAAGAAGCACAGTGCCTATGCTGCTGCGAAACATTACTTTTCAGGAAGGGAGCACAAAAGACTGTAATTAAATTGCATGTGTATCTTCAAGTCCTAGAGCAGTGGTCCCCAAAGTCAGTCCTGGAGGGCCTTTATGTTTTCGCATCCACCTGAAAAATGTGTAGTTGCGCCACTGTATCTTAGTTCTCTCCCTGGTTTAACGCACCTCGATCAAATGATGGCTCATTAGAAGGCCTAATAAGAACATTGACATGCTGAAAAGGTTGTCACTACCACCAGGGAGAGAACTAAGACATGCAGGATGCCAGCCCTCCAGGACCGACTTTGGGGATCATCGTCCTAAAATGGTCAGGCCAGAACCCAGCAGCGCATCTGTGGACAAAACTTCTCAAAGGTTCGTGACTGATGCTCCTCTATAATGACTCATTGAAAAGTATCACTGAAAAAAGTTTTCCAAAGCTCTGTGAAGGTACAACTGCAGCAAAAACTTGAATGCCTTTATTTATCACCACTCTCTCACATTAAAATGAAACCAAACAATTTTAGATAATAAAACATGCAATAAAGCTCTGACAATAAAACAATGTCTATTTCAGTAAATAACATCAATCGTTTTCCAATCTTACTTTGTCCTCTTAAGATTTACGATCTGTTAGAACAATCATCTCCAAAAGGTGGAGCACAACATTAACAAACATTAACAAATGTTCTCATTCTGTTCTTCACAGAATGAGAAATCAGCTAAAATTAACTCTAGCTTTCTTTTTATGAGGCTAAATGACCAGGGAGAATGAGCCTAGCTTAATATTTTACCTCACGTCTTCCCGTTGTAGTGAAATTAGTTGACGATCTATTCTAGTTAAAATAACACACATGCGGACCTGGCAGTGGCAGAATACTCGACCCATGAAAGGAGGCCTCACTCCGCGACACAGCCGTAATGGGTTTGAGTCCCAGCCCGTTGATCTTTGCCGCATGTCTTCTCTCTCTCACAACCCACTTTCCTGTCAATCTACTGTGAAATAAAGGCCACTAGAGCCAAAACCCCCACATACCTAACCTCTGCAGCACAGTATTTACCTTTTAAATATGATTCTGCAAATCGCTACCTGATAAATACTTTCATCCAACGACATGCTTATCCATTGAAAGCATATGACAAAGGAGATATCAGAACTTCAGAAGCAATCTTTAGTGACAAGTTTTCCATCTTTGTTGGATAAGAAGAACTCTATGGATGATGCTTGTCAATCACCTTTCAATCTCTTTCAGCTTCCTTTACTAAGCTGTCAACCATGACAAGCGGCAGCACCCAAATGCTTTTTCATCCAGTGTGTGTACAGAATAACAAAGTGTATGTATTCAATAAACTGAAATGAAGTCAGCTGAGCACTTTGTCATTTAAATTAATAGAACAGTGTACAGAATAAACATTTACACAAGTATACCAATAAATTTAAGCCCACTGCCGGCTTTATGAGATACACCAGTTGAATTTCTAGGGCTTCTCTCCTGGAAATTTTAAGTAAAGTTCACGAAATTTGTTTTATTACACCTATTCTTTGACTTTGACTGTAGATGGTGCTGAGGTTCTGGGATTTTATATGACACATGCCACACAAATAAATCTGTACTGCATTAAAGATTCTAATAAAAATCCAGCAGTTCAGAAAGTGTAGCTGAGACATGGTGTTGTGGAGACAGACAGAAGCTCATTAAAGATTTACCTAAGTTCTTCAAGCAACTAAATGCTCCTATCACTTATAATGTATCCACTGAGATTGTGAAGCTCCCCCTCCTCCATTATTTCAAGATTGCAAAGGCGGCTGTGTGCATATTCCCAAAGCATGTTTCTTACTTGCTTGAAAGCTCATATTTAGGCTTTTCAAAACTCATTCAATTTTGCTGATATTAAAAAAAAGGAAGGTGAGGTTTCAACAGGAAAAGAAATGAGAACAAAGTCGCAAAATTAGTGCTTATCATTGAAACAAGAGAGATAATTAACATTTGTGGGTAAACACATACTTGCACAAACATCTGAGCTTCAGGTGTTTTCCAGTATACTGAAATCTTCCTGTCTAAGCACAGCACAGGATGGCATTTTTATGTTAATTACCCATTTTCTGCTGCATTGTTATGCTCTGAGCGCTTTGTTAGAGTTGCTTGTTTTGCTCTCGACCACCTGTCACCGCAAAGAAGATGAGAAGATGGAAACGGGGCTATGGGGGAGGGGAGGGGAGTTGCTCTTTCTGCATCCCTTTTTGCCTTTTTTATTGGAGTTACCTCAGCTGTCCGTTCCATCTTGGTGTACAAGCTGGGAAGATTACGAGCCAAGTCTTCACTTGGCCCCTGACCAAGTAAGTGAAGATGCTCCCTGTCTCTCTTTTTTTTCAGTTTGTCATAAGGATACAAAAAGAAACTCCACTGCGAAGGTGTTGCAAGAAAATCAGCAATGACCTCATCCTCTTTTGCAGATGAACCCTGATAAATATTTCAAAAATGTCGGATGTGTGTGTAAGCTTTGAAGAAATATGCAGCCTTTTTTCAATCATTCAGTGATGGGGAAAAGGGGTTCATGATTGGAAGCTTTGATAAAAAAAAAAAACGTTGGGGAATTAAATAAAAGGGTGAAATAATGGCCCAAAATGGAGTCCTTACTCACACATAAACAGCACAGCAGCAGCACTTTGGCTGCACTGAGAGGATGGATCTGAAGTGGTTAAAAAGACCTGGAAGAGGAAGAAAGCCAGGAAAATATGTAGCTGCTAGAGTCCCTGTCATTACCCCTTCACTTTGCACGGTGCCAAGCACATTACTTAATTTCCCTTGTTGTCTGTCACTGGGACATAGGTTTGAGTGAGTTAAAAGCAAACCTTCAGAGACGACCAGAGAACTATGACGGAAACGACTAATCAAACAAGATCAAATCTGAAACATGATTAGAGAAGGTGCTTCCTGTTGGATGCAACAATTCGGTAGAATTAGTTTGAAACGCATCACAGCAGTAATCACATTTATACATATGTGTGAGATGTTCAAGCAGCCTCGCATCTTCTGTACTGAAAATGTTTCTCAGCAGTTTCAAGAAAGTGCCGCCGCGGCCTTTAGAGATTTGTGAGCTTATTTGCAGGCACATTACAGCCGCACTCACTCCAGCTGAAAAATGTCTTAGTGTTTTGACAATTTTTTATTTGGAAGTGTGAAACTCATTTCAGTGGTTGACACTTGTGCATGAATATAAAACATTAACTTTTGGAGAGGAACCAGTGCGTGGAAGCGAGGTATGTCACAGAAGTGGATGTGCAAGCATTTTTGGTGCAGCTTGTCAAATGGAAATGGAATAAAAATATGTGATTTTGCCATAATGATATACATTTTTATCATTTGTGACACCAAGGGAGAGAATACTCTTAAAGGATTTTCTGATATTTCAAGTACATTTTTACATTCTGGCTTTGACACAAATTGTATTTATTTCTGAAATGTATTTTTATCAGACATTACTTTTCCAGATAAACCAAGAAACCTCTGATGTGCTTTTGTTGTTGCTACAGCCATTTTATAGATCTTAACCAAACTTGGCAAGACATGGTGCTTGGAAGGAAAACATATGAATTGTTGAGATTTTGGCAAACCAGATCAACATTGTGTTTGGTTGCATGTGTGTGTGTGTTGGGCTTGGTGCATCAAGTTTTTCTCTCTTTTCGGACATGAGGTTACTTCTAATGTCACTGACACATCTCATTTGCTGCTTTCTTGCTGGGTCAGTTTAGTGACTTTAATGTGTAAAATGTGTGCTTTGTTCGTATTTTTATCTCCTGAACTGGGTTTCATAAATAATGCATTTCTATTTTGCCTGCACTACACTGACAATCTGAATCAATACATTCAGCATCACAGTACATTATAGAGGGCTACTGCGTGTCCACTCACTCCCTTTAACACTCCGAAGAACTTCCATCACCCACTCAAACCTCATTGCTTTAGGAGTTCAGGGAGAGCTGCATGTGTTATGTCACTGACTTACTTTATTTCCTGCTTGAGACTGGGACACAATCTCTGCTGATGGTAAACACCAATTTAATGCGTCTGCTGTCTGGGAAGAGCCACAGCTGCTGTGGGGACGACGGCATGTATAAAAAATGAACAACAGGAATGTGTCAGACACAAGCAAAAGGCAACGACAAGGGAAAAGTGGCAGCATGGCAAATTTTTCATACTAGAAAAAGGGCTAAGAAGTATGACAGGGTGCTGGTGTGAGCTCTTGCAGCTCCCCAAGGGTGTAAAAACTGTATGCTAAGTGGTTTGTGCAGGCCCAGTTAGCGAGTCTCACACTGTAATACAGACTTGGAGGCCTGCTGAATGTCCTACTGGTGGGATACATACAGGTACATTTTTCTGAATGTCCTATAAGAATTTCACAAAATAAAGCATGTCAGTATATGTAAACCCATGAGACAGATGCATATTATGAAAGCACAAATTATGCCAGCTATGGTACTTTGCAAAAGTATTCATAGCTCTTAAATCTTGTATTTTAAAAAAATACAAGAATCAAGGGTAATTATTGGTGGTGTGTCCTGGGTGATATACCCAGAACACATCACCAGTTTTACTTGACCCAAAACATTTTGTATGCAGCTTTAAACTTTAACTTTGGCATCATCTGATCAGAACTTCATCTTCTAAATGTTCTTGCACAACAATTGAGCTATGTTTCAGCAGCCCAGTTGAAACATAGCCTGCCAGCTTTCCAGAATGTCCATTAATGTAGATTGCATGCGGCTAATGCAGAGTTACCATAAGACTGGTTTTCTGAGTGATGTTCTTCTTGCTTGGTTGTCATTTTAGGTAAACTCTCAAACCCTTGGTAAGTTTGCACTTGTGCCGTTATTGGATGAGAGTTTATTGAGGGGTATCAGAGTCAGTGTGATGTAATGCAAATGCATCCATGCAGTTTTCTGAGATTTTAAATCAAGTTTTTTTTAAACTTCACACGCCGCCTCTCACCCGGAACGTTAGCTGGAGTAGGGCACCAGCACCCCTCCCGACCCCACAAAAGGGACAAGAGTGGAAAGAAAATGGATGGATGGATGAATATACAATACTTTGTGGTGGTCTGCAAAATAAAATCTGCATGATATAAGTTGAGGTTTGTGGTTTTAACATGACAAAAAACAGAAAATTTCAGGAAGTAAGGCTTATGCATGAAAAAGTTAACTTTAAATAATTTTTTTGTTAAAAAGAACTTAATACTCATATTTATTATAGACAAAGCAATAAAAAAGCACACTATTTTGGGTTGAACAAAGTACAAAAGAACAACAGTTCAAGAGTGTTGCTTGGTGTAAAACACAAGAATTTAAGCACAAATCTTTATAGGTCGCCATTGCAAAGCAATACTGATGTTAACAACAATA
This sequence comes from Poecilia picta, assembly GCA_033032245.1. NCBI lineage: Eukaryota > Metazoa > Chordata > Actinopteri > Cyprinodontiformes > Poeciliidae > Poecilia > Poecilia picta. Next base: position 34,369,511 of record CM065354.1, on the reverse strand, counting down.
AATCAGGACAGTAACATGCATTATAAGTAATGGCTTTGACATAAAATATTGCTGCTACTAAAATAAAACTCAGAGAGCACATACCACATTTTGTGTTATGTTTGTGATGTTTTATGATGATTTACAGAAGCATTCTCAAGTAGGGAGTACCCTGTGGAAGAGCTTAACTAACACGATGACAGCATTCGTTAGCTAGAGTCCCATCATGGCATGTAATGCATTTTTGTAGAGGGAGCTGCTACGTAGTGATACTGGCATGTTGGCTTGTCCTGTCTCTTCCATTTTACTACGTGGTGTTTACAAGAAGCCTGTCAGGCTCGGGTGTCATTATGATCCTTACAGGTTTTCACAGTCCAAGGTAAAAGGGGAAAATCAAAGAAACAAACTTAAACAATGAGTATATTTTCAGGAGTAATGAAAATTTAATTAAAGTCAATAAAGCCAGATATAATGGCTTGATGGAATTTGTTATTTAGAGCGCTAATCCTCAACAATTCTGTCCAAATAAAAGTGAGTGCAGAATGAGCTCTTGGCTTTAAGCTAATGAGATACTAGCTAAATCCTCTTAGCTAAACTATTTTGTGAGGGTTCAGCGAGTGATTGCTCTACTGTGTTAAAAAAATAAATAAATAAACAAACATGATCTGTTGAGCCTGACTAAAAGTAGCTTAGTTTGAGATTAAACTATAGAAACCTCGGGGAGAAAATAGGAATATGCAAAAAATTCAAAGTTCAATATTTGGACCCAGTACGTTAAATTCAAAACAGAAGATTTTATATTTTTTTTGCTTGTCTTTTGTGATGGCCACATGCCATCTCCCGTTTCTAATATTGCATTTCTTGTTCAGATCTTACCAATACTCTGAGAAGCAAAATAAAAGCCAGCTTTCAAAACAGGATTATTTTCACACTTACTCTTATTGGCTAAAATCCTTAGTGCTTCACTTGTTAATACTTTATTTTCCTTTCTCCTTGGCCGTTGATGTAAACCAGAATGCCACAGTTTATAAATACTAGTGTGACAAGTTATTTAAAAACAAACCAAAATATGTTGACAGTCTATTTCATCCAAACCAGGAGCTATTGTAACAAAATAGCAGATGCACAACAGTAAAGAAAATGGGTGCAAAAAAAAATGGGAGAGGGAGGCATTAGTTAAATCTCCCAGCTTAGAACAAACTGGCACATTTACAAATTGTCCATTTTCTACCCAAAGACATACATGAGTCTTTGGGTAAAGGACCTAATTCCCAACTATTAGGACTATTACAAATTTATTTAGCAAATAGAGAAGGAAAATGTAAGGGCAAAAAGACTTCTGAAATTTTGCGCAATGATAGCATTTGGATTCCAGATTTGGGCAAAAAAGGGCCTTTGTAAAATAGGGGCTATTTCCATGTGGGGACTTTGATATTTTTTTAAGAAATTGTTTTGAAATTTGACACACCAAAAAAGATAAAATCTTTTCTTTCTCTTTGCAAATAAGTATTATTTTCTCACTAGCTCACCACCAATCATTTCACATGCTACCACTATCATCCCTAGAGATATTGGTGACTAAAAAGTGTTTCCAATTTCATTATTTTATATCTGGCTCTTATCTGGTTCTTCTGAAACAACATTGTCCAGACTTCAGTTGTGGAAAGTGGATTAGAATGAGCATATTTCAGAAGATGAACGGAAAATAATACCGCAAAATAATTGGATAATGCAACCAGATATAACTCAGGGAAAGCTGAACAAATATAACAACAGAATATCTGACAGATATTTCAATGTGGAGTAGCAAGAGGGACACTTTTTCATAGTGCTTCAGAGTGTGATATAATTAGAGATTTCTGGAAGGAGATGATGAGCAAAGTTGGATTTTTTTTTTTTAATAAATATCCCTTTAGATGTGAAAATGACGTTATTGCACTTGCATCCAAAAACCCTTAGACTTAGGTCTTGTTCCATTAAATTCATGAATTTTACACCATTGCAGGCTGACAGTTTGGAAGTGGAAATAATCTGAATCATGATACATTACATTGTATGGTAATGGAGAGAATAATATATTTTCTTGAAATCAAAACGGATGTATATAATGATATTTATACACCTTCTGCAGATTTCGTTTTTTGAACAAGTCATGTATTACAATGTATTTATTTTGAATAATAAATTGTAAAACTAAAAATTTGTGTAAGAAAAAGGCCTTTGTGACTGATGATCACTGGAGGCGATTCCAACGCAGAGATAACAGGAACATATTCCACAACCAGAAACGATTCCATAGATCCACTCCAGGGGACCAAACCCTTTTCTCCAACATTTTTACCCCAACAAAGTGGGAATTATCTGGGAGTATTCCAAGACGTTTAGAGAATGGGAAAAATGAAGGACTGGACATGTTTTTCGGGCCATAATCACATTTACACTGGCTGACTTGAAACAAATACTAATTGAGGAACAGATTTTTTTTTCTTACATCTGGAACACAAAATCTTTCAAATGCATATAAATCCTAAATTAATTATGACATTCATGACCATGACAAGCTTAAGTGAGCTCTAATGCTATTTATTCCATATACGTTTATCATTATAATCACAGCAGTCAATACATTTAGTATGGAATCACCTTAAATAAGGTTACTGTGCAATTAAAAGTTTGTTTATCCTTACATCAAATAGATTGTTAAATAAAGTAGGGAGATAGTGTTTTGTCATGCTGCTGATGCTGCTGATTTGTTGGTTCGTTCACTTGCTGGAATGTATACGGCAATGTGCAATATGTGTTTTTATTGAACAATATGGGTTTTTTGATTTTATTGTGATGTTCACGTGACTTTTATTGTTTCTAGTGGATTCAATTGTGGAGAGGCTTTGCTTTCATACAATGCACAAAATACATTTTCCTTTGGGGACAATAAAGTATACATCATTGTTATTACATCATCATCATCATCATCATCATCATCATCATCATCATCATCATCTGCTCACTTCCTCAGGCACCCCGAAAACTTCCATCACTCACTCAAACCTCTTTGCTTTCAGCTTTTTTTGCAGAGAGAAACACAAGTATTATTTTTCCATTTCCTTCTTTCATTTTCAAAGTATCTACAAAACGCATTGACAAAATTCTGCTTGTGTCAACTGAGACGAAGCAGTATAATTATGACCCGAAAAGACATACAACCAAAAGTATCAGCTGAAAGTCTTAAATGCTCAGGGCTTATTTAAGGTGTAAAGCTAATGCAGGAGGACGTTAACACATTATCATGTCACTACAGGGAGCAATCTATTCTAGGTAACACTTGTGTTTCTCTGCTCTGTATGCTAATGAATGCTAAGGGCAACAAAAAGGTTGATTTGCAAGTTGACCCCACATCTCAAACATCGTCAGAAATAGTTCTTATTTTCTTTCACCTAAACATCAGGGAAGACAAAGAGGGCAATCATATTCACATACAGTCAGTCTCATTGCGCATATGCCTGGCGTGGCAGAGAAACTGCAGGGGTTGTGTGCTCACTGAATGAAATGTGAATAAATAACAGAGAGGGAGAGAGAGAGAGAGAGAGAGAGAGAGAGAGAGAGAGAGAGAGAGAGAGAGAGAGAGAAAAGAGGCATGCACATTAATTTCCCACCTTCATTCACATTCACAAGCTGAGGCCATTGCTCCTGGATGTGTGATCTTAAACAGATTTCTTGGAGCTCACGCTCATCAGTGTATTTTCTCTGTCATGTATCAAAGCTGTCTTATATGTGAATAAAGCCCGAGCCCTAACGTCACATCCTGCCTGAGCCAAAGTGATATGCTGAGAATTGGGTGGGAGAGAGTCAGCGAGGACCCGCCGCACATTGCAGAGATCATGGCAGGAGACGACACTATACATCAGTGGGGACATAGGCTGTCAGAGCGTGAATGGGTTTTGTCATGAATGAATAACTACCACAAATGTGCATCAAGGGGTAGAGGAGAGCTTTACTTGCCTAAGCCTTTTCATCTCCCATGATCCACACTTCAGATTTAGAGCGAGGGGCGGAGAGGGTAGGTGGGTGGTGGTGGGGGATGTTGTTGCTTTGGGCTTGTAGAAATAAACTGATTCCTTGGCAGAGGAGGATGAGGATGGGGAAGGCTTCTTGTTCACAATATAGGAGAAAGAGACAGAGCAGACGGTGCAATGGATCTAGTACAGGCAACATAAATGGAACGAGTCCTGTCTGTTGTCAGCGCTGTGTTTTATACTGGTGAACTGTCACCTCGGGCTTGTAGCATCTGAACGTCTTGACGCTTTTGTCTCAGAGTTTAGATCTAATTTCCCACCCACAGGGTGCCCTGTCACAGGAAATATGCAACAACAACAAAAAGCTCACTGATTCCTTTCCTTATGTCATTCACACCACGTCACACTTTTAGGCCCTGGCAGTAGTTTTCTAGCTTTTTGGAGCTAAATTGCCCTACGGTGGAGGTATTTGAAAAGACAGAAACTACCATGAAATTGTAATGAAAAATGTTTTATTTGCTCTGGGCTATATGGAAAGAAAGATAAATGTTGACAGCTCAAAAAGGAAAAAAAAAAAACAAAGCAAAAAAAACATAGGCCTTCCTGTGGGATGAAACAGTCCATACTGTGCGGAGGTGGATAAGACTGTGAAGGTGAGGGAAGTGGGCTTAAGTGGGAGAAGTGGAGAGGGAATACTGAGTCTTTCCCACCACACTGTGTCTGTACTTTACCGGCACTTTCCCAGAATACCGCCTGCTGATTTGCCATCTGCCATGGCACTGGCTCTGAAGGCAGTTGGCGTCCCTTTGCCGTTTTTCTCTGTTTCAGGCATGACAACAATGGATGAACTAAGGCGCAGACAATGTCAATACTTTAGCACCTTCCCAACTCATAGTATTGGTGTTCCTGTCACCCTTGTGCCTTTTCTCTTTTAGTCAATCTGGGTTGAACCAGTTCATTTTTACTTTCCTCATCATAACTTTTAGGTGATAAAACTGCATGGTACACTTTTCGGATCCACATGTACAAAGTTTTGTAAACTCTCTATCCTTTTTCTTGCATCCATACATTTATTTGCACCACTGTGTTAGTCAAACACATTAAACACCAATCTAAACCATTAAAGCTTCTGGTTATATTGTGACAAAATATTGAAGTGTTCAAGGAAATGAACACTTTTGCAAAGCACCATAGAAGTTGATTTTCCCATTTTGAAGAGTTTTCTCACAACAGCACTTAAGAGGTTTTAAAATGAGGATCTAAAAATGTTGACAATTCTTGAAATTTGTCAAATTTGTCTCACCACTGCCCCACTTCCTCCAACAACTAGACGCACATATTCCTCTGTATTGTCCAATGTACCCTTGACTGTACAAGGTGAAGAATGATGTATGCATTTAGGAGGACAGTGAACAATGGAAAACACGTACTAGATGTCATGTTCTTCATAGTTCATGATCAAGGTTAAAGAAATGCTTTTAAACATTTGGAGGGTTTGCATGTTTTTTTTTTCTTTTTTTTCCCCCAATCCCCAAAGGCCAAGCAGCTTCCCTTGACTAAATGTGTAATCGATCATAAAATATGCTGAATAGCTTAGTCTCGATAAGAGACAAGAATTCAGTGCTGTACAAGGGACATTGACTGAGTTAATGGTGGTTCGTGTGATGGCGTGTGCGTCAGCTACTTTATGGTCAATGGAATGAGCTCAGTCACCCAGGGATATTTTGCAGGATGGAAATGTAATTCGTTCCTGGTTGAATAGGTTATTCCATTCAGTGTCTTGAAGAAGCTGGAACCTTTTGTAAATATGTCCACAAAGGTGTGTTGCAATTTTAGAAAAAGAAAAAAAAATACTTAAATGTTTCATAAAAAAATAGATTTATGTGGAAATTGTCAACTATATATTTTTTTCAATATGCATTATGCTTTTTTTTTCACAAATAACAAGCCCAGTCAAAGCATTAGCTGAGCTCATTTTATTGTCAACTGTAATCAGACACATGCAACTTGTTTTTCTTTGTTTGGTTTGGAAGATGATCTAGTACAGTGAAGAAATAAACCTTAAGACTTTACTGTCTTCTGCATGTTTTCCTCCTTTACTAAGTTCAGATATGTTTTGCTGTAAGCTCTAATGTTTCCTATTCACATATTTTTAATTCTTACTGCTCTGTATCCTCCACCAAAGCTCTCCCCAATGCCTTTTCCCGTGACTAGATCATTTTTTTCACCACTTCCTTTCTTAGTGGGTACAGAACTCAATGCAGTTCTTTGTTGTGCCGCAAAGAAAATGCCATCACACAGACACATATACGTATTTTCATATGACGATGTTCAACCGCTCGCAAGGCAGCACTCTGCTCAGTAAGAACACAACCAGAGCTGGGGTACAGCAGCACTGGGAAGACTGCAGCCAGACCAGACCAGACTGGGCCCTGTCATTCAAAAAGACGTTTTCTTACCAGACAACCTTTCTGCTTTTAAGCTACAACACTCCAATGTTCCTTCAAGTGATCACTCTCCAAACTTTAACAATCTTATATGTGTCAAAATTCCCAATTGGTGAAGGAAATTCAGCACCAACAAAACATACAACACTGTTGGTATTCAATTATATATTACCATTACAAGACCTGAGAAAATGGTAAATGGCCTGTTCTTGTATAATCCTTCATCAAGTCTAAGAGGACCCCAAAGCACTATTCACCACATTCATTCACATTCACATACTGATAGTTTCAAGCTAGTGGACCGAAGCCATAGCTGCCCTGGGCTTGTTGTCAGTTAGGGTAACCCAAAACACATTACTTTGCTGTGAATTAGCTTTTTTTAGTACGTACTGGTTATACTCAATTGGGTCCTGGTTTATAATCAGTAAAATAGGTGATCTTCAACAACTCAAAAATACTTGTTACTACATTTAATTTTACACCACTTTCCTCTGAGATATTATCAGCAGACAACTTTCCTCAAATGGTTCTCAGTTGGGAATGTTTTGTGATCACAGGGCGGATTGCTCTGGAGCATGACTGAAATGAGTATCACTGGCAAATGCAACTACATGATGAGGTAACTCACTTGCCCTTACAAAAAATATAAACTCAAGATTTTAGTTAAACTTGAATGTATTGTTGAATAAGTTGCCCATCAATTATTTTACAGTCATTTAATCTTTTCAACATTTCCTTTAACTGAAATCCTTTAACTGACCTAGTTTGGAAATCAAGTTTGGGAACTGAACTGGATAGCATTCATTTGAAAGTTGAACTGTGATTTATTTGCTTACTTTAGTGACTCGTGAAACTAGTTTTGCTGCAACCTTTCACTATTAAAACAAAGTGAAAGTTATGCAAATAGAAATGTTTTGTTTCCAAGCTGTGGATTCTAAATATTTATCCAGTATGATCATTTGAAATATATATTTGGATGTCCTTTATCTAAACATCCTATATCAAATTGTATTCTCAGTCCACGAGAAGCAAAGTCAACATCCATTAATAAGCTCTACATTAATGTAATTATTTACATGAAGAGTGTATGTAAATTAAATCTAATGCAAGCTGTTTTAGAAAGCAGGCCATGTATTAGGACAAATGTTATCAAGATTTATCAGGAGTTATTTCAGCATCATGCAGAGAAAGTTCTCCAACTTTAATTTAAAAGGACTTCTAGTGCATGCAGTTATTTTGCTTGGGCTTGCTTCAGACCTCAAACCTAATCTCCCTGCACAGCAGTCACTGAACCTCACAACAGTAATCCAAGGGTGCTGAAATCTATTAAAAGAAATCAGCTGGTCTAAGTAGCTCATCCTAACTAAGGAAAAAAGGTTTTGTGGATCAGAGGGGGTTTTGTGATTAAATCCATAGGAGCTTAGAAACTGAAAGGAGGTAATAAAATCATCCTAGTGATGATTTCTCTTTTATGCTCTATTGGGTACTCTGGCATATTTTTAATTTATTTTGACAGGTACTGACAACAAAAATATGTCAACACTAAAAGAAGTAGTGCATAAAAAGTGGCACAATTTTATGACAGTTCAATACGCATTTTATGATATAATCTGCAACATGTCAATAAAAAAAATATGTATGTATACCCACACTCAAATGGGAATGCATAATTCAGTATTTTGCATCTACATGCACATTACCTTTTGCATTTCACTTTCTACAACACTGAATTTCTTGCTCTGACTCCAGCAAGAAATGTCATAGAAAATATATACAAGGCACTTTGAAAACTCTTACACTTATTTTAAGCAGCTTTAGGTTAAGTAGCATCCTAACATTGTCATGAGAAAATCTTTACAACCCAATAAATATTCAGTTTACATTAACTGCATATTTTTTTCTCTGGAAAGGAAAGGGATTTGCACTTAACAAAGTTAACTTTACTCAGTAAACAAAATATATTAACAAAATCCACTTTCCTGCTAAGTAGAAAGATAAGACACCCTAACACTTGACCCAAAAAACTTTGATTAGACACTTTCTGTAGCACTTTACTAGTCTCTGACATTAATCTGAAAAATGTTTGCCTCACTCCTCACTTTCATCAGTGAGAAGTTTGAGAGGTTTCTTCTATGTGCAGCCTGTTTTAAGTCACTGCATAGACTCTAAAAAGGATATTGATGTGAGCTGCGACTTGTATTTTTTAATACTTCACGTAGAAATTGATGGATTTAATTCTACAGTTCTGTGATAGGCTTTAAAGCTGAAAATACAACCAAATCTTTAAAATGTGTTTAGAGCTACAAGGATTAAAACTATTAAAAAAAAATCACATATGGATAAATACACACACGAATTCTCACAGAGTATCACAAAATCAAGCTGTGCATCCTCTCCAGTCTAGACTGAATGGGGCCTGTAATATAACAACTCATCCCTTGTGGTAGACCTCAGTTTGTCTTTTATCTCCCAGGGACTGTTTACTCCCAGTAATTAGTTAATTCATCACTCTAATGGGAACATCCCCCTCCACTAAATAACTTCTCTTTTCCTGGAGCAGGCTCACAATTCTGGCACAGCTTCCTGGAAAGGAGGTAAGACTGCATCCTGAGCGCAGTTTTCACGGGGGTGCGGGATGTCCAATCTGTCAGTATTTCTTAAAAGAAGTCAATTCATCACCTACGTTGGCCGAAGGCAGGGTGTCAGGCAACGTTAGAATGTTAGGCATGATTAAAGAAAGTATATGTTCAAATGCAGACTTTTCTGCATCTGATTAGGATTTTTTTTTGATGATATATGCACATAGAATGTTGAGGAAAAAACACATCAACTTTATTTACAGTTACGGTCAGAAGCGTATTATCTCATCTTGGTTATGAACCTCACCAGAGGTAATTTTAGGGGAGAAGCAGCCTGCTGCCATAAAATCAAAACATTTAAGCAAGATATACATTTGCAGATATCCATAAATATAAGCCACATGCCTCTGGAAGTCACTTATAAGATTAGACTATACAAAGATTGAGCTATTTGGTAACAATAAAAAGTGGATTCTAAAAAGGATATTGATGTGAGCTGCGACTTGCAACTTTTATTGTTTTTCAAACAATAAAAGTTTGAAAAATTTACGTAAGGCTTTCAAAATTAAGATCAACACATGGCAGCATGACACTGTGAGACTACAAATGTACTGATGCATTTCTTAAACTAAGGGAAATTACAAAGAAAGCAGAAAACACCCAGGTTCAGCTTATATCAACTGTTGATTTGAGTTGAACCTGGACAAGATTTGCTGTTTCAAAATCACACTGATCACAGATGGACATTCCAGCTAAATGAAACATACTTGAAGCAATAAGATAAAATAATAATCTCAAGAAATGCCGTTAGAGTAAATTAGCAGGTGATTACAAGACTCTATATAGAGCAGTAGTCAGTTAACACTACTTGTTAATCCCCAGTTGACTTCGTAATATTTAAACTCTGCTGTTTTGCCAAGATAAAATTGTGATTCTTAATACCCTGTGGCATCTGACAAGAGCAAAAACAACAAAAGTCAAAGGCAATATCTTGGCTGTGATTTTGAATATATTTACACAATGATTACCAAAAGGAAATGTTAGAGGGGACAGAATTTCTAGATTATGTTCTTAAAAAGCTCACTTTTTTTTTTTCGACAGTACAAGAACAAAGATGCACACAAGGAAACAATTTTCAGGGCTCTGACTGTATCTTTTTCTGATGCTAAGCAGAACAACAAGAGTCATAGGGGATGTTGGAGCTAGAGGAAGATCTTATTTTCTGCTGGTCGGTACCAATGATGATTGCCACTTGCAGAGTTTCTGAACACTGGTTTATTGTGGGAACACTGTGTTCATGAGCAATTTACACAGACAGTGCAGAATCAAACATAGGTTTTGCAGTGTTTCCATGTAGCTCACAGAGGACACATTCCTTATTGAAATATTAGCGCATCTATTAGGTTTCTTGCAGTTTCAAGAACCAGGGAATGTACTACCTCATGAAAGGAAGAGGATGTCAACAGAAATGGTATTAATTTCCTTTCATTTTCCGTAGTCTTTCAATCACACACACTCTCTAGAGTACAGCTGTGTCTATGGAAGTGATAAAGTTGCCTATAGCAAGTTCTGCTTCATGTCTGAATAGTGGATACAATTTTTAATATAAGTATTAGTGGGCAATGCATACTCTCATCTGGAGTTTGAAAAAAGACTGACAAAAATATCCGATTATCACAAAAAGTGAACTTGCAGGTCAATGTGCTGAAGAGAGCTTAACTTCTGACTCAGTTCTAAAACACACTTGGTGTCTTAGTATGGTCAGTTTGTATTAATTAATCTCGCTCTAAATGCTGTGTTTAACTCCCACTGACTGTTGTTAGTAATCACAGAGTGGCTGGTATTATGAAATGATCACAAGAAAACATTGTTCTTCAAAAGCATTAAAGCAGGAATGTCCAAAGTGCGGCTGGACTGATTTTGTGGATTCTCTGGCTGCAACTCAAAAGCGATACACATTTGACCAGCCAGCACAGCTGTTTGCTGCAGATGGAAACTTTATAGTTTTAGTTAGGAAATAAATATATCTTGACATTAAAATGTTTTTTTTGTTTCTTTTTTTATAGAACATAGGTGCAACACAAATTATTTATTTTGTAATAACCACATTTTTAGCATTTTCTTGTTATTGAGAAGGACCACATCTACATACATAACATAACATAACAGTACTGAAGAACCGGATGCACCCGACATTTGGATTTAGTAAAGTTGTTGAACTTAGCTAGAAACAGCAAGAGTTTTTCAGAGAATAAGTGATTCAAATATTGTCCTTATTGCTCAGAACGGACTGCATTTGTTAACAAATTTTCAATTAACCCCAAAAGAAGTTTATGGAGGTGGAAGTTACAGTAATTTATCAGTATCTTGGGATGTGGCTGAACAATTATTTGGACTTGACTAGCAACACACAACATCTGTAAAGGAAGGGACACCACTGGCTGAACTTCCAGGAGACTTCAATCATTTGAAAACTGCAAGAAACTTCTGTTTATGTTTTACCAATCTGTGATTGCCAGTGTCCTGTTTTATGCTGTGGTTTTCATCAAATCAAAGAAGGACTCAACCAGACTGGACAAGCTGATTGAGATGACAGGGTCTGTGGTTGGCATGGAACTGGACCCTCTGGTGTTGTTAAGAGGAGATTGTTTACTAAAGCTGTTGGCCATTTTAGACAATGTTTGTCATCAGCAACCTGAGAAGTTTGTTCAGTAACAGGTTGATTTTCTTCCAGATAAGGAAAAGGCATCCATCCACCTGCCTGTCTGAAAATACTTTTAGTCAATTAATTTGGTGATATTAGGGCGTGTCTTTTTAGCAACACAAAATAAGATTTGCATAAAAACTGGTTAAACACTGCCAGTGCTAGTTTTGGACCAGTTAGTACCAACAAATTTATTCAAATATACTCAAGATGTGATTTAAATTACACAGAACGAATTTACTACTAATATTTTTTTTCATATTATAGTCTTCAGATGCAGCTTTTTAAAATTAATATAGGTCTTAGGCTTCATCTAAGCATTGTCCTTACAAGACCAATGAGAGCGAGAACAGCTGAAGGGAGCGCTCATAGTCAGTGGACGACAGTAGGACCAGAAAATGACTTCTCATTTCCCCCTCAGGGAACTAACTGTAATCTATGCATTAGAGTGAACAAAATTGTGTGTGGAATCTACACATGCTTCAGACAAAGCCAATGGGAAGAGATTGATAAGTATGTTAACAAAACACTATTGGAAATGTTCCTGATGAGAAATTAGTTAGTTGATGGGCCCCCGCCTGCTGTCCTTTCATTCAGCCTGATCTTCCATAGGATGAAGTCAAAAGATTTGTCTTGTCCACTTAGGAGTCAGTGGATAGGCTGGAGTCCTCATCCACCTTTCTGATCACCACTCACCTCTCAGTGGGCGCCTTTGTGTTCTGTCTCTCTTCATTAAGATAGGATTTAATGGACTTTCTGTAAGATTCTGTGCTTGCAGGGAGGGATGAACTAGTGAGATGTAAAAAGGGTCATAAGAAAGAATGTCTTCCCTTGTCCCTTGCACAACTGGTTCAATAGACTGAAAGGAAACATTTAAAATGGTTTCTCTTTCGATACTTAGTCACAGAAAAACATGAAATCAGGAGAAAAATTGAATAGTTTTCTGAGATGATACTGTGAAGAATTCTAATTGTGGGTACTTGCCACATCATTTCTAAGTCCTGAAACCAGTTTTGTTACAGAATGTGAAGGATGGTGAAATCTGCATCAGTTACAGAAATTGTCAAATTAGGACAACTCTGTAGGATGATCTGTACAAATACAACACCTCTAAAAGCACAATTGTGACATAGAGGTAATTTCACAAGAGCATGTTTGAGATCTTATTAAATTCTAAGTTTACTTTTAACCTACATTAAGTCTTATATCAGTTTTACAGGTCAAGGTAAGCCCTTATAGTGAGCAACTATTGAATGGTAAAATAATAAGTTTAAAAGTAATAAAAGTCTGAATATGATTTGATTTGTGACCCTGGCTGCACTTCTGTCCAGAGTATTTATCCTTCTTCAGAGGACTGGAATTAGTTTTACATTTGACTTGACATGTACCATCTCAATTCAACATGTGTTATTGTACCTCTGATTCCCCATTCAAAGGGTTAAAGTTTGGGTCTTGTGTTTACTTTCTTTCGATAAATAGTATGTGAGGGGTGGACTGACATGACAGCTTTGAAGATGCATCTGCTGCTAAATTAATAAGAAGCATGAGTTGCTATTAATTTAGCAGCAGTTGCTAAACTAGTCATTACAGTCAACCGGCAGTTTGATAGATTTTAGCAAAACTTCCAGAGCCTCCCTGATGTGCAGTGAGAACTTACAGACACCGCCGTCGAGACCCGAGACTCTTTCACATCAAGATTACTGGAATACAACTTTAAGGAGACAGTTGTCAGCGATACGGCCCAACGCTGTTCATGTTTGAAGCCATCTCAAGGATCCTGACCTCTTCCGCTCACTGTGTGGGTACATCTTGCATGAGAGAAAGCAAAGAAAAAAAGTGTTTGGCTAAGCAGCTATATATCAATAAATTATGGCTGTAAGCAAATCTTTATCTATCTGGCTTACATTACAAAGGTTATGGAACAGCAACAGAGCTTCTGCAAAGTGCTTCATATGTAGCTGCCACTCAATTATCAAGGGCAAATAAAATATTTATCAACACGGTGGATGAGGAGACATTATAGAGCAAAACCTCTGATCAGTGTCCCAAATACCAAATACCAAAATAGGGGGGCATTTTTAACACTACTGTGTAACATTACTAAGTAATTGACATACGGAAGTTGTCTAGCGCATGGGACAAGTGCCTATTATTAGTTATTATGTCACTTGTGTTTTATTCTTGTTCCTTCAGTTGGTCATAGTGATCCCAGAAGAGAAAAAAAGAGCCACTGCATTTCCTCTGGGGGAAGCAACTGGTGATGACTTGAGTAAACATTTCTGCACGTAAAGAAGGAGGACGTCTGTTCTGTTCTGTTCTGTGTTGTTGGCTATCATATATTACGCTTTATTGATGTTTGAACGCAGTACAGCTGTTTTCAATTTCTTTAAATATGGAATTCTAAGTGTACACTAAAGAGTAATTGTATAGATTCTTTATCTTTGATCTTCTGGAATGTTCAGGGTTTGGATCACCATATTAAACATGACAAAGTATTCTCTTATCTCATATTTTTAAACATTAAATCTTACACAGGAGTGGAAAAGCAAAGCTATCTGGAATATAAAACATAGGGTGACCCTTACTTTAGGGTTATCATCTTGTTTGGATACATGAACTTTCTTCCTTTTACAATGATAAATATATGTTTCTTTTTGTTTTTTCTTCATTTATTTTTGTTATTCCTTATACGAACTGAGGTCTTTTAATTATTGGTGCAGACGTTAAGTATTAATATGATCTCTATCTGGACCTGCTCTGCCTCAGCACCTAATATTATGCGGACGCATACTGTTAACAGTTTAATTGTTAAATATTTGGAAGTTTCGGCATCCAACTGATTGTTATTCGCTCTATTCCCACATGCACAGATCATACACAATTGACATTTTATACACTTACAAATTATATCCTGATGTAACAATTTTAGATTTCACAACATCGTAATTTTGGATTATACCCCAGTGTCTATTTTCATGAAAATCTATCTGCCCAAACAAACATAACAAAAAAACTGTTGGTTCTTTAATTTCCCTTTATTATCTGATCTGGCTTTAAAAATGGGTATTATATTACATATCTTACAATTTCTGGAGAGCAATGATAAAGGCGAGGTTAGCAAATCTGTGCGTTGGGAAACTTTTAGAACAAATCTTGGAAGCAAATAATCTTGCATGACTCTTCAATGAACTAAATAAACTGAAAAGAATGGAAGAGATTGAGGGTGAATTAATAGAGCAGATTTACAAAAGCTGGCTTCTCCAATAAGCCTACATGAAAAATTCTTAGACTTAGATCTGAATACATTTCCATCTGGGGAAAACAGATTGGCAATGTTTTATTAAAGCTGAAGCAAAAAACAGTTGAAACTGGGGGGGAAGCCTCACAAACTACTGGGTCTACAGTTAGAGGGAGTGAAAACAAAATGGGCCGTGAACAAAATAATTATTGAATTATTGAATAAAATTAGGCATTTTGATCACAAATATCACAGACATAATAGATATTCTAAGGAGTTTTCCTTTTAGTAGATTTTAAATGCAAGCTGATTTAATCCGAGACTCATTTTTTGGGTGACATTGGACTTATATCACCCATGGATGCTAACATAATCAATTTTAAATATGCTCCATTACATATATTTTTGCTAATAAAATAGTTAAAATGTTCAATATTTATCTTCCCTGCTATGTGTTGAAATAAACTCTTCAGGTCTGTCTCGCTACATGTAAAACAAATGTTTGGCTTACATTTATTATCTCAATTAAAGAACCCATTGACTGTTTCTTAGCAGCGCTATTTATTTAAATTGATTATTGTATTGTAAATGTATGTTTCTGTCAAATCCACAGAGTTACAGTCTATGAGTAAGCACATCTACCAGACCACATTTACAAGTAACAGCCATAAAAAGCACAAGTAATTTACTTTACGAGGATCATAAAGCTTTTTTATCTCGTCATGGCCCACAGTTACTATCAAATGTGGGTTCTGCATCCAGCGAAGGGTCGCTCTCATTAGTCAAACCCCTGTATCACACATTAATGAATTACATAAGGTGGCTCATTAGCAAGCAACAGGAAGATAGGCTAAATCAATTTTTAGAGCAATATGCCTTTTCTACTTTCACCACATATGAGTTGTTGCTTTGCTGCTCGCCTTTCAATGTTTTACAGAAGGGAGTGAAATCGATTTTTATGCATCAGGTGTTAATATGTGGAAATATTAGCTCCCTGGTTACTTGTAACGATAAAACAAAATAATTATTTTTTTTTCTGAAGACTTCCTTACGGAAGAGGATTAGGGTCACTGGAAAAAAGCAAAAAAAAAAAAAAAATCAGACTTTAATCTCAGAAATGTTTTATTATTTTTTGTCCAGTGGCCCCAATCCTCTTCCGTACTTCCTATATCTACGATTAACACTAAAACAAACATATCACTAATAGGATATGTACTATTTCACTTGACTGAAAGTCTGCTGAATTCTGAAATGATTCTTATGCTTTTCTTTCAACAATGTCTTTTTTCTTCTTGCCGCTCTTCCACAAAGACCACCTTTGTACAGACCATGACCATTTGTTGTCCAGTGGACAGATTCCAACACCTGAGCTGTGGATCTCTTCATTTCATCCAGAGTCACCATGCTGCTTTGAAATTAATCTGATTAATTTTTTTTTATTGATTGACAGCACAAAACTTAAATCATTCTTTAGTTAATTAATGAATGCATATCATGTTTTTTCCCCTCTGGTTTTGACACAATCTGATTATCTCCAGATATGTGCAAACTTACACTATATATTTTAGGCCAGATTGTGACGTTGCTTTGACTTGTCCGTATAAAGGGCAGAAAATTCAATCTTTGAGTGTTGGGGCATGCAGGCAAGGACAGCTGAGCCCGTTTACTTCATAAGGGAGACAGACAGAAGTGGAGAGAGACTTTCATGCTGTTGGAGATTTCTGCACTTCACATGTTTATCATTTCTAATAAAAAAGAGCTCTTTTTTTCTTACAAACACACATAAGCACTCACCAGTCACGTCACAAGGACAAAATGTTCTGTAATCAGTTGTGAGTGTCCATTATGTTATAAAAGAGGGAAAGTGATTGATGCACATTTGAATTAAAGTTCAATTGAAGGACAGAGCTCCCAGTTATGGCAGCTATTCATCAATTAGATCCAGAAACACCCACTGCAAAAAGAAAAAAATGGTTCTTTAATGTTATATTTTTTTGGATAGAAAGTACAGAAATTGGCTTCTTTTAGCAACACTTTTGAAAGTTACTGGGGAAAAAAATAATTATTATGCAAGCCGATACAATAAAGGAAACTTAATCAAAGTTTCATTTCAAAACCATCTGCAATTACATTTGTTTTCATGTTTTTTTAGAGAGAGAAACACTGCTAACATTTCTGTCAGCATTATTATTAAACTAGGAAATGTGTTTTTTGAAATGCAGAAACCAAGAAGATGTCATTTTCAGAAAAGTCAGATTATGATAACTTTTAATGCATCATTAGTTTGAGTTTTTTTTGTTGATTTGTGAAAATTAATTTTCCCATTCTGTTTTGGAACTGGTGTTACTAGTATCCTTAAACTATCTAACTTTGCACCTTTTGAGTTTGAACTGACCTCTTATTCTGAAGGAAGCAATGAGACAAGACAGTTATTTACTGTTCCATGGGACAACAGCCATAGTTGGTATTATAGGTGTTGTACCAGCTGCTGCTTCCTTATACCCTGGATATGAGAACAAATTGTAGTTGAATAATTTAGCAAAATGCTGTACTTTCTTAATTTGCTTAGTTAATGTTGTGTTTTTCAGTTTGTAGTTATGTTTAGTGATTTGTTGATGTGGTTTGCATGTCAGGGCCATCTTGTCTAGATGGAGACGGCAAACACCCTTTGCATAGGTTATTTGCCATTTAATAAGCCATGTGTCCACATGAATTTGGTGCCTTGGGAGACAACAAGCACTAATTTTGAAACTGGTTTCCAGAGTGAATACATTTCATAACATCTGTTTCATGTATGGCCATGAGCGTGATATCTTTTTTAAAAATGAAACGTCAAAGCTCTCTCTCATAAATAACAAATATGTCACCATTCTGTGTTTTTTGTGTTGCTCTCTGGCAGTGTTACAGCGCCACCAATATGCCTGGCATACCTACTGCATCATGCCAGTCATTCATCCTGTTTTACACACATTTTGTTCTTTATCCAGTTTCAAAAGCCAAGACTATGACAAAAATAACATTGTCCTATAACAACAATAACCACAGTCTGTCACAGATAATGATTTATGGGTTATCTATGAATGCATGAAAGTAAGGCTTAAAATTAAGTAATTCTTTACAAAATAAAGCATAAAGTGGTCACATGGTAAAATTGAATTTTTATTTAAGAAAACATTCCAAATGATAGTTATTATTTGAAGCAATATTTTCAACTGTTTTCATTTTGAGTTTGTCAATTATTTATTGAAAGAATAACAAATATGTTTATAACCCCTAAAACGTTTTCAATATTTTGGCATTTCGTATTTTATCCTTTATATTATGACATGCTAATTTAGTTGCTGAGTTTTGGAACAAAGCACCTTTGTCATCAAGTAAAATGGCAAAAACCTTGTAAGGTTAACTTTTCAGAGCTCACTCGTACTAGAAGACAGCTACATCTTCTAACCTTTTCCAAAATCTTTACATGTTTTTCATCTACTTTAGCTGCAGTTTTCTTTTTTCTTTATATAATTTTCACAATTTCCAACAACATTTAATCTGAAAAACAATCAGGATCAAAATTACTTGACATTTTGCAGCTTTACCTATGCCAATTCTACCATATATTGCCTCTGGACAAGGTAATCCGTGACACAGAGCTTTGATCAGGAACTTGTTTATGGTGCTGGAATCTAAAGCCTTAATCTGCCTGAGAGATATCAGATAGTGTCATCCCTTGGCGGTGTTGAGTGGATGGTAGAGTGTCTGGCCGTGACTCTATGTGCATTGGAGGGGATTAACTGAGAACCAAAGAAAGGAGAAAAGCAGTAAAACATACTGACTACAGTGACAAAATGACAACCATGCACATATTTCAACAGGTTCCTGCAACGTTAATGTGCTGCAGAAACTTTTTTAAGTTAGCGTGCGATTGTTGAGTTGGCTGAAAATCTGAAAGAGCACTATTAGGTTTCCACAGTGTTTATATGAATGTATATTAGGAATATATCAAAAACTTTGGAATTTCCAATTCAGTATGTCGATATTTTCAAATATGTTTGCAGTAATGCTCCAATCTCATTGTTCAACGACATATGCAGATACGCAGCTTTAAGTAAATGCTGCAGCATTCCTCTCTGAATACCTAATACTGCAGCATGCACAATCTGATTTACAACAAAGACTGGCCGAATTGGATATTTACTGACATTTTCAAATAATTTCTTGTTATGAACATTATAACTTAGAGGCTATGAACATTATAACTTAGAGGCTACACATATATCACACAAATACTGCTCTTCTATACATTGGTTATTAGTCCTACTCAGATGTTGCAGCAGTGACCCAATACCTTACATTATGCAGGAGCTTCTCAGCCTGTTGGGTGCTTGAAATGACTCCAGCAGGAGAGCAGAATGACCTACATTCTTATTTCAAATAATTATTATGTTAACACTTGCTGGCAAGCATAGACTTTATATAGCCTTGATACAGACTTGATACATCTGGTTTGATGATGCATCATCAGCCCCAATGATGGTGTCATTATTAAATATGGAAACAGGGAAAAAAGCAATTATTTCACAGCAAAGGAAATTCTATTTATTTATTTATTTATTTATCTTTTGCTTAAATATTTTACTGTACAATTTTTGGCTCATGTATTTCCGTTTTACTTTTAATTTGTCAGAGTAACTTCTAAGCTGGCTTGAATCTATCAATAAGTAAAACATTACCGGCTTAGCAGCTTATTATGGGTTTTCAAAAAAAAAAACATCTTTTTTCTTGTTGACAAGAAAACTTGCAACATAACTTTATTATTTTCAAAAAGGGATTCCTCATGCAGACCAAAATAAAATACTGAATAAATATGGAAATTCTAATAACAGTTATTGTGACATTATTAGACGTTTTGTTCTTAATGATGCAAATAAATGGGAAAACAATTTTACGATAATTTTTTTAACAATAGGTTACAGAAGGGAAGCAAAAATATGTATTAAAAACTCAGAAAATATTCATATTTAGACCATAGCACATCAAACTCCTCTGTTAATTTGTAGATTTCACTTTTGCACATAACCTAACCAGGACAAGAAGCACATACACCAGAGCAATCTTTAAATTAAAAATGAAACTTGCATTTTGTGCACATTAGCAAAAGGTTGTTTAGAAAAAGGTAAATTAACACATGTACAACAAAAAGGGTTGCCTCAACATGACAGTTCACATCTTCACAAAGTAAACGAGAGGAGCGGCACATTCACATTTGTGCACACGTTTTGCATCAACTAAATCTTTCAGTGTAGAAGTGCATTAGTAGAAGCTATTGTATTGTAGCAGGGGAATTACATCTCTCATTATGCATCGCCATGCCACCATGCAAGCAAAAGAGAGATTAGAGTGCTGATTAGTGAAACTCCATTATTCTATGTCTCAAATGGTTTTAGAATCAATGGTCCAGCCCAAGAATGTAATTTTTATTGCAATACTGGCACTTCAACAACAGATTACTGAAGAAATGCACCCTTAATCAAATTCTAGACACCAGCATTGTGCATATGGCAAAATACATGATTTAATATTACTGCCCTGTCTTATAAATGAACAAGCAATGGTTATATTTTAGAAAAAATAAATGCAGAGTTTCAGCAGATCACATACCTTTCATAATAGAAGAAGCTTTGTAATGCAGAATCAGGTATCAATCAACCCCGACAAACAAAGTTTACACGTTTTGTAGTTGATAAAAAACATGCTATATAAATAAAATCACATTGTCTTACCTTATCTTATAAGCGTAGGTGAATATAAAACTGGGCAAAATATTTAATGTCTCTTTTACATTTTGCTCCATGATTTACTGTAAAAACATCAGAGATAAAGTGTTAGTAAAGTATCATCTTTACCTTTTGTACAGGTGAAGCGATCCTGCAAATTAACTCAATGATTTTGCTTTGTTCCTACTATGAACATCACAAAGTAGTTGCTAGTGCAGTGCTGTGTCTATTGCTGCAGCAGCCAGGCTGAGCCAGCGAAAGGCAAAAACCTTGCAGTTTTCCAAATAAAAGGAATAAGTTGAGTAATGTCGTTGGATACAGATAATGTTTTCTAAATGTATTTTTACTCCTTGCACTTTTACTTGAGTAATATTATGATGAGCTACTGCTACTCTATTTGAGAGACATGTTTGGATACTCTGTCCAACATGAGCTACTTCATTGAAGAAAGAACAGACATATTTTAACCAAAAAAATGTCTCACACACAGACACACACTAACAGGCCTCTCTTTTTTAGTTCACAAAAACCTGATTAGTAAACATCAAGACAGTCATTAAAGGCTAGAAACCGTTTAATAGCTGTGGGAAAACTCCAGAGGAGAGTGACTCAATAATTGCTTGTAAAAGGTCAGGAGCCAAAACATCTGAGATCTTTAAGAATAAACCGGTAGGTAGAATATTGAGGGAACAGGTGGATGATTTCATATGATGTAAAGTATAATCCAAATCTAGCTAGATAAACTGATCAAACTGAATTGTTTTCATGATAAAAAATGGCAAATGTGTTACATACCTCAGGGGAGAATAATTCACAGTTTATAGAAGGGAGAGGAATTGCCAACCTGTCAACAATAGAAAACAGGGCATGAGAGTTATTAACAGACATGGATGATGTATATAAAAAAAACTCTCTATCTCTCTATCATTTTTTGATTTAAAATTCAAAGCTTGTCTTTACAGTTGTCCGATTGAGCTTGTAAATTACTTTTACTTCTCTAACCTTCAGCTTTTCGGCTCTCTCTTCTTCTTTTCCAACTGACTCAAAGTCTCTCCAAGCAAGTTTGCGTTTCCTAGAGATTACTTATGTTGTATTGGGAACAATCTGATCAATATCAATAACTTTGTTCTCCCGTAACAAAATCAGCTCATCATCAGTCTATGAATCATTTTAACCAACTGAAACCAGTTAAATGAACAAACTAACTGCTCTTTGAGCAGATTCAGCCACCTAATCTACAGACTGATTCCCCTGACGCTATTTACACAGAGCAGAAATCGGAAGAAGCTTATCTACACAACATACTTCACCTAATTCTGTGCTCACATAAAGGCTTTGTGATTGTAAGTTAATTAATCCATATTAATAAAATTAAACAATTGCAGCTACTATCCATGAAAAGAGTATTTACCTGAGAGTTTGATTGGTGCCGATCTATTTTGCAGAGTGAGGTGGACAGAACTAGCACTGTACGGTCAGTGTGGTGGACAAGCAGCTGTCTATTGTAGCCACTCATGTACACCCACCAGAAGGAAACAATTACTGTGGGACAATACTTTTTGATATGAGAGAGTGTGAAAAGTATACGTAAGCGAGGAAGGGAGGTTCATGTGTGCAGATTTTATCAGTGCAGTGAAAATGTTTGTGCGCAAGGAACACAAGAAAGACAGAACAAATTGTGTGAGTGTGAGCATGACATGTTTTGAGAATAAAGTGATGAAATCCTGCTTTAAAATGAAAATTAAAGTTTTTGACATTTGGCTTTAAAATTACCACAAGTGTTTGTTAACATGTAAAGCTATACTTGTGTTTGACAAAGTGTGCGTTTTCCAGAGATTACTTGTGTAATCACATATTCATGTGAGCTTTATGCATTTTGTTGGTAAACTGCTTCAACATGTTATGCTACAAACTGTGTCAGAAACAAAGAAATCTCCTCAGTAACGTTTAATGGTCCTTGCTGTTTCAAAGTAAAGAGCAAGGATCTCTCCATCCTTGAGGGAGATTTAGACCACAAAATTGTTAAATTCAAGACCAAATTTCATACACAACTGAACAACACTGAAAACCGAAGATATGATGGGAATTAGTTGACAGAGAAAGAGAGAGAGGGGATGTAAAAAGCCAATCATTTTTCAAAACTATGTTTTCCTCAGGACAAGTCTGGGAGGAGGATGGAGACACTGAAAAATTAGGAAAAAAAATCATATTAGGAAATGCTAATTTACAATGAAATTAATTAAATGATGTCAAGTCTGATTTTATCTGACACGGAGGTAATTTGTCTCTCTTTGCCTGCCCGAGGACCGTGATTGTATATATGTAAGTGTGTGTGTGTGTGTGGGTGTGCGTGTGTGTGCATGCGTGTGTGTGTTATGTGTGTGTGTGTGTGTGTGTGTTTGCATGTGCTAGATTGGTAATTGCTTTGAGCCAATGGGGCAACATATTCTGCATTATAAAAATCTGTAATGTATCCCTTTCATAGTTTGGAAAAGCTTTTCTATGAGAGATGTAACTTAAATGACATGACAAAGGACACTCAGTAATAGACAAATTCAATTTAAAATACTGTGTTCTAGTGTTGCATGCAATAGTAAACTATTATCACATAAAAATACAGTAATAAAACAAGCCTATTAATTGTTTTAATTTCACAGTAGTAAAGTTTTTTAGTGTGAGAGACTTTTTTTATTAAGCTCTGTCAGCCACAAGTTAAAAGGCTGTGTGAGCTTTGGGTTTGGGGTCCAGGAGACTCTCATATAAACAAGCAGTGGGGTCTCACACACTGCAGTGACAACCCCAATATTAATGCACCTCAAACATACCATCTGTATTTACTGCCCACATTGGTGCTGTTGTTTCAGGGAATGTCTCAGAGTGGTGGGCTCCATTCCAATAGAATGGCCAGTAATGTCACTGAATTGCATTCCAAAACTGTATAGCATTCTGAGGGACTTGAGCAGATGAAAGGTTTTAGATGCTCAACCTCTCATGGCCTGCTAAGCAAGGGTGGTGGCAGTGCATTGTGAGATTAAAAGTTCTTATAGAAAGCTCCTATACATTAGTCATTCATGGCAGAAGGCACAATAAGGATGATACGCCCACCATTAAATAATTTTTGAGATACATTATTGAAATCTGAAATCAATGTGAAACTAATGACAGGGATGCTGGGATATTTTTTTCTTTCACAATACTGTCAAATAAGAACATAAAACACATTCAACTACATTTTCTGCTGTTATTTGACAACATGCATGAATGGTGTAAGCATCATTACTGTGATCGGATTTGGTTTGACAAGCTGTTGTTTAATCATATTCTTACTTGAAGAAAGACATGCAAGTGCTGCAATATGAAACATCCCTCTGTACAAAGACCTAGAGAAAAAGAGCAACAAGGAAAATACAAGCATGCAAAGTTCCCATTAATCATGCCTGTTCTTTGCAAAAATAGTTCTGAAAAGTGCATTCATTCTTTTAAAGGCCAAAGGCTGCTGGGATCTTTTGTTGCATCTCTCCATCTCTAAGTGGACATAGGAAAGAAAAGAAATAAAAGAAGCACTCAAGGTAGAGCACTCTACCAAGGCCAAATAACCAAGCAAGGCCTACTTCATTCAGCATGCTACCATGAATTATCCTACACTAGTTGTGCTGCCATATTTAGATTTTCAGAACAACTTTCTTTCTATCGGGTACATAAATGTGATCAGAAAAATATGCATCCTGGTTACTCAATATTCTCAGTAAAAAGCAGAGGGAAAAATAGACAACAAATTCTGCACTAATTGCCAACACCAAAAGATTTGTACTAATCAGACAGAAAATATAAATACAAACATGCTGAAAAGATCACTATAATTCTGACCTTTACAGGCATTGTGACCACGAAAAGGTGCATCAGGAAAAAAATTACCACTTTATTCAGAACCACTGAAAAATTGAAACCTTGCAGTGGTGAGCTCCCAAGTGAAAGCTAAGGTTGAGCACAAATTAGTGTTTTGTTGTTTCATGTTTCATTACATGCTTAAATAAAACATTAATAAAAAATTATAATTATAACGCCTACTCAAAATGATGGGAGGCATTTTAAAAGGCAAATAATGACATGCAATCTTTCAGCTAAATATTTGCAATCCTTATATATATATATATATATATATAAGATTGCAAATATACAGTATATAAGAGATCAAAGTATCATCAGTTTTTATAAAAAGCACAGAGAATAGCAGATTAAAGATGTTCACTACTTTATTCAAACTATATTCACATTTTACACACAGCAAAACAAATTGCAACGTATTTAATTGATATATTATTTTGACCCGAACAAACAACATGGCATGTATTTGAGATGGGCATGTAGATTCTAAACAGTTGTCTTGTTTTGGTTTTCCAAATGAAATCTTTGACTCTCAAGTCAGTACTTTCTATAAAAAAAGACAATACTTTTTACTACAATGAAAAAATGTACGTACACGTAAATGCAGGGGAATGAAGATATAAGGTAAGGTAATTTTATTTATATAGCACATTTTCAGCAACAAGGCAAGAAACAAAAGAGGAAAGAAAACCAATCTAATGTTGTTCTAAATTATGTAAACTAAATGCTCCTGTTTAAGGTTGCTAAGTATCTAATACCATTTCTAAGTAGTGAGTAGTCTACAGTTTCTGATATAATAAGTTAAAGAGTGACTGATATACACTACAACAGCTTTTTCAAAACTATATATAAATAATGAGTAAGCAAATTTGCCACTAATGTAGTGCAAAACAAAGAATTCCTCAAACACCTGTACTTTTGAAACACAACTTTTTGAAGAAACAATCCCGAAGAAGATTATTGTTTCTTGATCTATTGTACTAGAATAAAATAACTAAATATTTCTCTTTTTCTCACATGAGAAAAATAAATATTGTGATATTGCACATTTTAAGATATGATGTGAAGAACATTTTAAAGTAATACAAATGCAAATTTGACTTTAGTTTGAAGACTAAAGTAGTTTTCCACAAGACAAATCCTGTAGTAGTAACAGAATTAAGGCAAAAGTTCAACCTTTGCCTTATAAAAAATGATGTTATTTAGAGTTGTAGAAAATTGAGATGAGCCATTTTTCATGTGCAAAAGGACACAATTATACCTCCACTGTAAGCCAACAAAGGACTGTCATCAAGTCATTATGTTACACATGAATAGAGCGGCATAATTGCAATAGAGATTTGACTTTAACAATGACGCCTCCTCACTTAAGACCGCTGCTTAATTAAAATGCAGTGTTGCCCACAATTGGTCTCATTTATCACTGTGCTCACATATTATTAGTATATTCCATGAGTGGAAGTCATTTTAAAATCTCACTTCATTACCATTAACTTTGCAGACACGAGGAAATGCTTGTTTTCCTGCTATGCCCTTGATTAATTTTTCAAGTGAGTAATAGGATGCTCTTACACAAAGTTTAATTAGCAAGCTTTGCCAATGTGATATAGCAACTTTTCATATTTAGGAAGGTTGCACACTTCATTGTTTTTTGCAAATAATTTACTTTTTTTTAATAAATACTAACAAACTACACTTAAGATCCAAATCTGAAATTCTTACTACTATTCTAAATTAACATGACACGACATAAACAGAAACGACTGCTTAAGAAAAGAGAATAACAAAAGGTGCAAGAAACAGTTGAAAATTCAGTGCAAAAATATTATAAACATTTCCAAAAAGCTGATTAAGAAACGTGAGACAGAAAAGTGTTCGGTGAAGCATTGCTGAAACCCTGTAATGACTCTTAATGTGTCCAATCGACTCAACAGCGGTGTGGAGCGGATGAAAGTTGTATACTTTAGTTTTCCTCCTGTAGCAATTTTTCGGTCACTCCTGACATCAAACTTCATTCGTGCTGTCCTGTCTGCACTCTCAAATTCACCTTTTATGTGCACTACCCATTGCTTTGACTGGTTAATCCCAAGTAAGTCATCGCAAAACTCATCAACTTTCAGTACCTCTGTTGTTTGAAGCAGCAGTGTTCCACTGGTGTCTCAGTTTACGGATGTGTTCTGTCTACCTATTATTATTTTTATTCTTTCCAGTGCATACCTTTGGTCCTCTAATTCTTCTCCATGGTCAGCTCCTTGCTGTCACAACAGTTTACAGTGTTGTCTATGATGCATAGTTTCACTGATTTCATTTGTTAACCTGTTCATCGCTGCTATTTCTCTGATCTTATTTAAGCATCTTCAACAATACTTTTATGATTTTACTAAATTTTCCATCTATTGACCTTATACCATAATAGAAAATCTACTACTCTGCTTTGCTCAGACCTGGGGTGTCTTTCTAGCAACATATATATGTATATGTGTATATGTATACAGTGGGGAGAACAAGTATTTGATACACTGTTGATTTTTCAGGTTTTCCCACTTGCAAAGCTTGTAGAAGACTGTAATTTTTATCATAGGTACTCTTCAACTGTGAGTGATGGAATCTAAAACAAAAATCCAGAAAAATACAATGTATGATTTTTAAATAATTAATTTCCATTTATTGTATGAAATAAATATTTGATCATCTATAAACCAGTAAGAATTTTGGCTCTCACAGACATGTTAGTTCTTCTTTAAGAAGCCCTCCTGTTCTCCACTCATTACCTGTATTAACTGCACCTGTTTCAACTGTTACCTGTATAAAAGACACATGTTTACACACTCAATCAATCAGACTCCATCATCTCCACAATGCCCAAGACCAGAGAGCTGTGTAAGGACATCAGGGATAAAATTGTAGACCTGCACAAGGCTGGGATGGGCTACAGGACAATAGGCAAGCAGCTTGGTGAGAAGGCAACAACAGTTATTATTATATATATTACAATTATTCGAAAAAGGAAGAAATACAAAATAATGGAAAATCTCCCTCGGTCTGGGGCGCCATGCAAGATCTCACCTCGTGGAGCATCATTGATCTTGAGGAAGGTGAGGAATGAGCCCAGAACTACACGGCAGGACCTGGTCAATGACCTGAATAGAGCTGGGACCACAGTCTCAAAGAAAAAATCAGTAACACTCTACGGGGTCAAGGATTAAAATCCTGCAGTGCACGCAAGGTGCCTTCCTCAAGCAACGCATGTCAAAGCCCGTCTGATGTTTGCAAATGACATCTGAATGATCCAGAGGAGGAACGGGAGAAGGTCATGTGATCTGATGAGACAAAAATAGAACTTTTTGGTTTAAACTCCACCCGTCATGTTTGGAGGAAGAAGAATGATGAGCACAACCCCAAGAACACCATCCCAACCGTGAAGCTTGGCGGTGGAAACATCATTCTTTGGGGATGCTTTTCTGCAAAGGGGACAGGACGACTGCACCATATTGTGGGAAGGCTGGATGGGGCCATGTATCATGAGATTTTGGCCAACAACCTCCTTCCCTCAGTAAGAGCACTGAAGATGGGTCGTGGCTGGGTCTTCCAGCATGATAACGACCCAAAACACACAACTAAATAGTGGCTCCGCAGGAAACATCTTAAGGTCCTGGAGTGGCCTAGCCAGTCTCTAGACCTGAATCCAATAGAAAATCTTTAGAGGGAGCTTAAAGTCTGTGTGGCCCAGCAACACCCCACAAACCTGAAGGCTCTGGAGGAGATCTGTATGGAGGAGTGGGCCAAAATCCCTGCTGCAGTGTGTGCAAACCTGGTGAAGAACTACAGGAAACATCTGATCTCTGTAATTGTAAACAAAGGTTTCTGTACCAAATATTAAGTTTATTTTTCTGGTGTATCAAATACTTTTTTCACACAATAAAATGGAAGATAATTATTTAAAAATCATACATTGTATTTTTTTGGATCTTTGTTTAAGAGTCCATCACTCACAGTTGAAGAGTACCTATGATAAAAATTACAGTCATCTACAAGCTTTGCAAGTGGGAAAACCTGAAAAATCAACAGTGTATCAAATACTTGTTCTCCCCACTGTATATAGCACAAAAAATAGAGTTAACAGTGTGCTAGAAGTCTGGTAGGTTTATCAAGGTGTATAGCAATATGATTAAGGCATTGTAAATTTGGAAAGTTAGATTATAGTGGAATTTTAAAGCGTCTTGGCTTAAAGATGTGGAAACTGACACCCTCATAGCACAAACTGGAACTGGTGAGTAGAAGAATGCATCACAAAGACTGCGTAAGTTAGCGACTGACTTTTTTGAAACTGTATAGAGAAGAAGGCTACTCAAAAAACCAATTAGTACATGTTGAATACGCAGACTGACTATAAGATTACGTAGATTTTCCCAATTGCTCATTTGCTCATTAAGTAAGTGATATGGTAGAACACAAAAAACAGAGGTATCAGTATGCTAGAAATCTAGTGTGTGAAAGCTAAATCAAATAAATTCCACGAACAATGTAAAATCAACCATTGAAGGTAAGATTTTTACGATGTTTAGTTACAGCTTGGAGTGGAAAACAAAATGAAATGTGAGAAAGAAGAATATAAATTTGGATGGGGTTATGGATTTATTAAATACACCACACACAGAAAAGGCAACTCTCTAGAGATATTGAAATTTTATAAATAAAGAGACACATTTTTAAATTTAAAGTCCCAGTTAAGTTCCAGTGGGGGCTTAGTGTGAGGATTGCTTTGCCTAACAAAGCAAGTGATGAACACTAAATGCTGAGCTGCTCATATTTATCACTAATCAGATGAGCTGTATTTCACCGGCAGTATGCAAATTACCAATGGGATTGTGGTATTAATCTTAATGTTGGTGTTGTCAAACAGCACTTAGTTTAATGCTTCATAGTTTTAGGTTCCCTCAAGCTTGAAATGATAATATTTGAATGCAGCCAAAATAGAACAGCCTGCGAAAATCTTAGATAAATGCTAACATAATTCTGATGAGTTCAATAAATCCTTCACCTGCAGTAATATGAAACTACTTACAGTAACTAGTTACTGCTGCCATTCATTGTTTTTGAGAAATACTTAAATGTTCTGCTATGGCTGATGTTTTTTGTTAAGAGTAAATTCAGAATGAGACTCCCATGGAAAGCAAAAAATAAGTCCAAACTTATCTATAGTATCTATAGTCTCACTGGGTTTTTTTCTTCTTTATGGGAAACAGGGAAGCTGGTCAGAGTTAACGAGAGGAAAACCTCTTAGAGGATGCAACAGACTTAAGATTATGGTGAATGTTCTTTATCTAGTAGGACAATGACCCAAATGATACAGCAATAGATATTTAATGGTTTCGATTGAATCACACTCGAGGGTCAGAATGGCTCAGATAAGTCCAGGCTTCAATCAAATAGAAAATCTAGCAAAACTAGAAAAATATTCACAAATACGCCAGCTAATCTGAGTGAGTTGTAGCTATTTGGCAAAAGAAAGAAAGGTAAAACTATTTAGCCAATATGCATTATGTTTAGACATTATGCAGAGTTGCTGCTATATTTGAAACAAAGTTAATTCCATGTTATTCAAGTTATTGTCTTTGGGGGGATAAGGATTGGGGTTGGGGTTAGGGAGAAGGTCCAAATGCATACCACACTGTTCATTTTTTTTGGTGAAGGGATAAAGGTCAGGACAAACAATCGTCTATATAGATGTTCATAACTAACAACCACTTAGCAAGACCAATTAACGTTTTAACTGTGGGGGGGGAAACTTAAGAACCCAATTAGAATCCATCTATGCACAGGCAGATAATACAAACTGTATTAAGATCCTGGCAAGGATTTCAGTAAAAAAAGGCAAAATTTTTGACCCAAGACAGCAGCATGTTCCAATTGTTAGTCCCTTCGGAATAGTACATTAGTCTTTGCCTGCTTTACGTAAAATAGTAATATGTTATTGAAAATATGAAACTATATTATGGCTGAAGAGATTGAAACTTTCAAAAAAAGAATTTGCCTCTAGTTGAACATAATTTCTTAACCTAAATGTATTATAAGAATCCACTGTAAACACAAAAGTCCACATACAACTGTGTTACACTACACAGACGTCACCTTAAGTGTTAACAACAACCCTGTCACAAAGAAATCAAATAAAGCAAAAATATGTCTGGATTTACTGTTTGGTTTCCTGTATGATGTTTTGTATGATTTTCTGTATACGAGTGAGTGTGTGTTTCCAGACCATGTCCTCTCCAGAAAGACAGCCTGTGAGGAGAGTCCAATATGCTAGTTATAATGAAAGCTCCCAAGGGGGATCGCAGCACCGCTTAGTAGGCTTTGTGCAGTCCATTCAATCAAAGACTTCCAACATGCAGGGATTTACAGACTGCCACCCTCAGTAGTAACACTGAGAGAAAAGAGATAACAATGGCAAAATTCTGAAAACAACAGAAACAAGTTATGTAGCTTTACGCTGTTTTACTCCATTAAACTGCTGTCATTGCAACAACTAATTTTTTCTAACAGAAATTGTCCTCATGCTAAAAACTGACCACATTTATCTGTAACATATCCACTAGCAGAATCGGGGATGGACAAATCCACACAGTGATGATTAGCTAACACACTTAAAATGCCATAAAAAAGTATTTTCCACCTTATATTTACTGTTTATGTCATGTTTAAATGTTTCAGCTCAATATACTTATTTTAACATCATACAAAGATTAGGTAGTTTCCAAGTGATACCTTAATTTCTAAAAAGAAAAAATTATCAACCTGCTTGTAAAATCATGAGTTTACTGTAATTAACCCCATTTTTGGAGGGATCAATAGAAAGTTGTTTTACTGTCAGGCCTTTGAAGTCAAGAAATCAAAAAGAACATTTCTGACAATATGAAGTAGGTTAAAAGACCCCCAAAAGCAAGGCAGAAAACATGAGGAAAAAAGTTATTGTCATGTATCAGTGTGGAAATGGCTAACAAAGTCATTCATATGGAAGCAAAAACTACCATGTCAGTTTTTGCTTCCTAGAGTTACACTAGCAGTTCTCAAATTTGGAGGTAATTACTTTTGGTTAGATTGGTTCAATTATATTTTCCCCGTAAATTAAATCTCAGTTTACTTTATATTTACTGAATTTAGTTATAACAAGTTACACAATTACTTGTTCATTTTTATAAATTTGCATATTTGCTGATTTTCTTTAAAATAACCACAATGAATGATCAGACAGTAAAACACTGAAGTGAAAAATTATATTCTGTCACATTGGTCTCTCACTTCTACTTGCTGAGGGGCATCGATCGATTCCCATAAAGACATCTGAGATAATTTATACTCAACTGCTCTGATCATTGCTCATATCAGATAAAAATCAGTACAGTTTGTCAGGGGAGCTGCCATGTGAAATTGAGAGGACAGGCAATGACAGATTGTTTCAATCACACTCTATTACCATCTCAAGGCAGGTGATCTGACTTTTCATAGGGCGAGAGCTCCAAGATGCTAATCTTGTTATTGGATTTCTGATGATAATGCCATAAAATGTCATCAGCTCAAAAAGAGATGCATCTATCATGTAGAAGCAAGTGCCAGAGTGATGACACTTTATTATTGCTGCTCTTGCGTGATTTTATGACAAGTTTGTGAGCATGTTTGCGAGACAGAGAAAAAAACTGCTTTAAAGGTCTAGAGAGAAACCCCCCCCAAAAAAACATCCAATATTGGAAGCCTTGTTGAAGGAATGTCTGTCTGTCTCTCTCTAGCCTAATGAGATAATCTTCTGAATGGTAAGAGGAGTCTGCAGTTTCATATGGCTAGAAGGAAGACAGCATGCTGTGCCTACAGGATACACCACACTCTAATGTGCAGTGTTGTATAAAGTACTGAAATCTCAGAGTCAAGTAAAAGTATAGGTTCCTCTCCAAAATATGACTTTGGTAAAAGTCCAAGTCACTGACTGAAATGTTACTTGAGTTAAAGTCTTAAAGTATCTGAATTTTCCTGTACTTAAGTATGAAAATTACTGTAAAAAATTACGTACTCAAGTAATGTAATGAAAAGTATAAGTAAAACGTAAAACAAGGCAAATACTGTTTCAATTACGTTTTTTTATATTTTGGTAAACTTGTCAAATACACTTAAAGTAATGTACACAATCAAGTGCAGGCAAAATTAAACCTGCTAATAGATAAACCTGCAGGCGTAATTTAGTTAAGAAAATTAGGTGCTTTACCTACAGCACAAGGTTAACTTAACCTGCTTTACAACTGAACCAGCTTCTTAGTTTCCCCTCCAGGACAGAAAATACAAAGATTTTGAAGCCTTAAGTTTTCCCTTCAAGTAAGGTGAACAGCTTGAGAATGAACTGACATTTTAAGTCAAGCAATGTGTAAGGCACCTAAAACGACAGGGCTGAGTTGGTAATATTACACAGACACAAAAAAGAAGAAACAAGTCAGTTAGGAAGTAGCTCCAAGTGACCTGAAATTAAATGAACAACATCACATTTGATAAAAGACCAAAGAGAAATTGTACCGTTGCAGTTAATTATACTGGAAAGAACCCAACTCTAAAAAGAAAACTTGCTCAAAAATAGGTGATAATAAAATCCACAGCTAAAATGCTAATAGAAATGGGAAAAAAGAACCTCTTGTTACAATCTCTTTATACCTGAGATGAATAATGTAATTGAAATATTTCAGTTCTGTGTAAATAATTTGAAATATTTAAACATCTCAATATTCACACTAAATGTTTTTTTTTCTATTCATGCAAAGATTCTTAACTTCTGTTTTGTATCAATGCAATTAAACAAGGACCAATCCAAGTAAAAGTTACAAAGCTTTTCAAAAGTATTAAAACCCCTTTGAACTTTTCTACTTTTGTTATATTGCAGCAACAATGTTCAATGCATTTTCTGAGATTTTATGTGACAGTCCAATACAAAGCAATGATCAATGTGTAATGGAAAGAAACCAGTTCATGCTTTTCCATTTAATTACAAGCAAACATAAACGTGGTGGGCATTTGGGTTTGTCATCTCTTAAATCAATACTATATAGACCATGACTCACTGCAACCACAACTGCAAGTCTTTTAAATATATGATTTTAGGTCATTCTTCCTCGAATAATAGATTCATAATCATATTTAACGTTGAATATCTGTAAATGCTAATTTGCAATTCTTATCATCCTCAAAGGACTTTGGTGTGGACTTTGATTGAGCTATTGTAACACATGAACATACTATTATCTGAGATATCCCATCATAACACTGGCTTTTGTTGAATTTGTGGAAGGTATTTCTCTGTAGCAATAAATAAATAAAAGACAAAAAGAAAAACAGCATCTTGTTGCAGTCTCTGATGTTTGTTCAGCCTTTAGCAGGTTTTCTCAAGCTGTAGTTTCATCCATGTAACCATCCACTTTTCCCACTTCCTGTTACTTCTGAAATAAAGCATCCCCACAGTATGATGCTGCCACCACCATGTTTCACAAATAGCCTCAACATAAAGATTATTTCTCAGCTGGCTAAAGCAGCTTCTTTTACACGTCTTCTGTGGACATCACATTACTTATGGCAAATGCCAGATGAACCACTTAAAGCTTTAAGAATTTTGCCAATCTCCCATAAAGATTTTTCAATTAGTTTATAATTCTCCCTTTTATAGTGGTAGATCTTCAACCTCTCCCAAATTACCACAGACTTCTTGGTGGCTTGCTCTGCCTAATTAATGTTTTACTTTCCTGGTCTGTTTATGTAGGTTTAAAGTTGTCCCACACTTTTTCCATACTCGGATGGACCACCACTACACTGTTAGGATCTCTGTAGCTGCTTTATATTTCTTCCAGTTCACGGTTGTGGGATAAATTGTGTTCTCTGTCACATTAAATCCCCTCCAAAAAATACCTGTTACATCATGGTTATAACATGACAGAATGTGGAAAACTTGAAAAAGTTGGATTTTTTTTGCAAGGCATTTGGAAATGCTCCTTCAATGGTTCATTGACAAAGAACATTTGAGCAACTACTAATAAATTCAGCGTTTTATTGTTGACCCTCAAATTCAGTGTGAAAGAATTTAATTTCAGTGATAACATTTCAAACACTGTGACCAGCAGGGTTTCAAATGAAGAGGCAAACCCAGAAAAGGAACACATTGATGTTTAAATATTGACAGATTTTTATTCATATTGAATTAAAAATATACTTTTGACAGAATCATGTAACAAAACAAAGAGAATATGTATTTAAATGTTCTATCTGAGGAGAAAAGATCAATTAATAGTATCACACAAAATGTTAAGATGACAAAGTACACCCTATAAAACTTCTCCATCAACCTATTCAGTAAATACAAAGAATTTATGACATTATAGAAAGTTCCTCCTTGCCACGCTCATTGCTGAACAGATAAAATAAGATTCAATGAGCTTGCCCATCCCTGCATACACATTTAAATACTGAAAATTGGAAAATGATGTAGTTGCCACCAAAATCATCGAGTGCACAAGCCAGGGTAATTTCTAATCCTACCTGTACAAAAAGCTCAACATATATTTGCAAGAAAGACTTAAATATAAAAAACCAGCATGATAAATATTAACAGAATCCAAAATTTACAAAGGATGAAATTCTGATCTATAACAGAAAACAACATATCAATGCTCAATATTTGTAAAACAAACAGCGGTATAAATAAAACAAATTGTCTTCAAGTGTTGTTGCGGTACAGACATGTAATTTTAATAGTCTAATTCTTAAATATCTGGTCTGCAATTGAATATACATAATGAATCCTAGCAAACCTTGTAGCTTCAGCTACTGTAAAAAAAAACTATGTGGCATAAGACTTCTGACACACTGACTGATTACTAAAAATGTACTAGCTACAATAGCCCAGTGAAAATTGTTATTTGTGATGATTTTGGTGGCAGTTTCCCTTCAGATAGTAGACATGGTTGAATATAGGCCTCAAATATGCTGAAAAAAACAGTTTTGATATAAAAGAGGGAGTTCAGAAAA
The DNA here is from genome assembly GCA_033032245.1 of Poecilia picta. Classification (NCBI taxonomy): domain Eukaryota; kingdom Metazoa; phylum Chordata; class Actinopteri; order Cyprinodontiformes; family Poeciliidae; genus Poecilia; species Poecilia picta. The sequence goes on along the minus strand of CM065354.1, from coordinate 34,333,849 downwards.
AGAGAAAAGTTCTTTTGAAGCCACAATTATACTTCAATGAACAATTGGCCATGCAAAAAAAAAAAAAGATTCCTCATTGTTTTCTATTAAATAACAAACCATTCTTAGGTTTGATATTGCTACACCATTCAATCAGTATTGCCCTCTTAGTTAAAAACAAGAAAAAGAAAAACATGACAAAGCTAAGTAAATATCAAAAGTAACTGAGAAGATACTTTACTATTTTTTAGGTCCTCGACATGTATATTGTAAAGTGACACTGGTGGGCTAATAACATTTGTTACAAATACCATATATGAATATCCCTAGCATTGTAACAGTATTAAGTGTACAAAATGAAAAAGACCTCAAGAGGTCAGGTTATTGGGAAAATCTGAAGAGGAATGTAGTGGTGATATAAAATATATTCAGTAAAAAAAAAGGAAAGATGTCAGTCCTAAAAAAGGCAATAGCATAGGTTGAAACACAAATTTCACTTAGCTGTGTTGAAAACACAATCACAAAATCACAGGAGCATTGATGGCTGGTGTGTGACCAAATGACCCTTTGCAGCTTCACAGCTTACTCTTAGAATTGCATTTACAGAATATATATGTATATATATATATATATATATATATATATATATATATATATATATATATATATATATATATATATATATATATATATATATATATATACATACTATATATTCTATGAACATAGCTATGTACATAAAGAAAAAAAAGTGAAAATTAGAAAAAAAAACTAAAAAAGCATTGGCATAAGGATAAAAAAATCAATTATCTTGTCAAAAGCATGTCTAGAGCAATGCTCTATTTACAGATACACCTGACCTTTTCTCTCTTATAAAAATATCTTTTTGTTTTTGTAACAGTTTTATTTTTAGTAAAATCTTGAAGCAATCCATTTTAGAGCAAAAGATAAGCTTTTCCAATGTTACAATTGTTTTAACACCAGTTTATTAGAGTGTAGACTGTGCTTTCCTAACCACTCTCTTTTATTCTGGTTCTCACGGCACTTGATGATGCACATAGACTTAGTTTAACACAGTGCCAGAATCGCACCATGAACGTCACAGGTTTATTAAACCCCTCATTGCAGAATTCGTTTTGCCTGCTGCTTTTTTATTTAAAGATTATTTTTTAAAATGCAGACAAATAACAAATGTGTTTCTGCTTTTTTGACGGTGGTCTTTGCAATAGTATGTGTCAACCAAAGATGTATATTTTTGCTTTAAAAAAGTTCTAATGATATGAAAAGGAAGTTATGAAAAACTCACTGTATAAAAAGATTCTCTGTGACCCAGTTCAGCAGTTAAAACTTCTAAGGGCTTTGTTTCTAGACTACAGTCGTAAATGAAAGATGAGGAGTGTCTCATACAAAAGCTTCAACAAAATATGATACAAACAAGCAAGACAACTTTTGTGTGGCTAACAGAGTATGGGGACTTGAATATAATTTTATTTGGGGTCCGTTCCAATCCCATTGCTGGATATAGCTTAGCTAATATTTTCAATTTTCTGGATTTTGATGTCTGTATATGTATACATATACAATTATCAAAAATAATAGGGTAAAACGATTAAGTAAATAAAGAAAATTCAAACTTAGATTGCAAAACTGAATCCATTTAACCATTGACTGGGCCCACTTATCTATGTAAGGGTTCTTACATCCAGAGGTCATTGGACAGGGTGTATGCTACACCCAGGACAGATGCCAGTCTATCACAGGGAAAACACTACTGCAAACACACTTACAAGGGTAATTTAAAGTGATCAATCAGCCTAACTGTCATGTTTATAGTCTGTGTGAGGAAGCCAAAGAAACCAGAGAGAGCCTGGGCATTCAGGGGAGAACATGCAAACTCCATGTTTGAACCTCTGACCTTTTTTGCCACAAGGCAACAGAGCTAGCATTTACATCACCATGCAGCCCACAACTTAATCCACATTGCTTAAACTTAATCATTTTACATACAGCACCTAATACAGCATGTCTTTTTTGAAAAAAAAAAAAAAAATAAAACGCATTTGCTTATTGCTATTATCAGAAAGAAAATTATATGGCGTCAAGCATTTAGAAGTTAATACTGGCAAAGCTGAGAGCAAAAATCATTTCAGAGAAAGGCTCTTTTACAGAAATTATACAGAAGTGTTGCTTGAATATTTATAAACTTGACTTCTTTGACAATTATGTTGCTGATGGGAACCCCCTGCTGGTGTGAGGGTCTAAGTAGCTGCCTAATTTTGTGTCTGATAGTAGCTGTAGTAACAACTTTATCATTGCAAACCATCAAGACCTGAGACCGTTATGGCAAAATCCCTTTTAAACCTAAATTGTGAATAAACCTTTACACACCAAATATAAGCATCTACAGCAAGGTTTGAAAGGTTGGCGGTAGGAGAGGCAGCACCAATATCTGATCATGTATGGTCAACATAAACTTTGTAATAGGAGCTATATTTAAATCACATTAACAAAGAAGAATTGCGTTACTTAAACTTTTAAACTGCTGATATTGAACCTGGTATATGTGCCTGTTAGAAGTCAAGTAAGCGTTTAGGTGGAAGCTTGACAAAACACTACAGAAATTGAATGTTGAGGAAGCCTTCTTCGACACTGTTGTTCACATTTTCCAAAGGCAAATATTTAGCAATAAGCAGTTACAGGTTTATGAGGAACACGTAAATATATCTATTACAATGTCTAGTACTTTTTTCAGCAAAGATCTTTGGGTATGGATTTGAGTTGCTATAAATGATAAAATATAACAGCTATGCAGTAGTTCCAACAAAGATGATGCAGGTGGATACTAAAAATGTATAAGACCCTGAAGTGCAAATGAGAGGGAAAACAATACAAACCCCCCCACAAAACATGTAGTTACGGGCTATTAAAATATGCTCAATACTGACACAGACCAACAAACAGGAAAACATATTTTAAAAAGGGTTATCATATACTCCATCTAGTCAATACATAATTATTATTATCCATTTAAAGATGTTCATATGGCCCTGTGAGTGACTAATTTGACCACAATCACCATATTTTTGTTTTTACTCCACTAATTTCTGCATTCCAGTATTTTCTGCCTTCTACAGCCCAGTGTTTGCTACATATAATTCAACAGTCACTTCTGAAGAGACATAAACAGTGGCATTTCAACTCTGCTAGTTTCATTGCAGTCACACCTCCCACCATCCTGGCTTTTGTAATACTGATGCATTGGTTGGATACATTTCTTGAATGCCAATGCCATAGTTTTAACCTCGCTGCAAGATTACAACCAATTGCCTGTTGTCCAGGGTTTCTCAGCTGGTGCACTGAGTGAGTTGTTGGGTAACATGATTTCCCTGTAGAACAACAAGGAGAAAGTAGATAAATTAGCATTCAAAAAGCTAAAAGCCCCTGCGATGGTTGCCAGCTGAGAGCGCCAGCAGCTTTTCTCTTTCATAGATTGGCTTTATTTTTCTCAAGAGAACCATTTCTATCCCTAATGGTGACTCTTTACTGCTCGTATTGCTCTTACATGCACGGTCGTACAGTGGTCTACAAGCTCTGCTACAAATGCCTCAGAGATGATAAGCTTACAACATAGCATTTTCAGCACAGAGAAGGTATTGCTACACAACTCATTTACAGAATAATTTAGGCAAAGGTGATTGTTTAAAGCAAGTAGAATAATCCTGGGACAAAATATTAGCAGATATAGGACAGATCAATGGGTTAGATCAGAGTAGAGTAGCAATACGGTAACTAATGCTTTGAAATTCACCATTAAATTCACATCGTCATTGGGTTGCACAAGTCAACAGAAATGTATTCATTTAGTGGGATGTTATGACACCAATAAATCTTCCATTATACTTTTATTTCAATTGGTTTAACATCCTTTCATGATCTGGCAACGTGTGCCTCAGCTGGAGCTCAAATGAATGATTATTATTCCCCATAAACCCTGAGAGGCAAAGAAAAGATTCTGCCAGGGAAACATCTGTGCTTGGTATAGTAGTAAATCACAGTTGCTGCTTATCTGAATCTTTAATATAGAGGCACAGGTTGTGCAAGAGTGCTTGTACATTGTTGTATAGCAATAAAACGTTCATCAGGCTAGTCTGCATGGTTACACACATCTTTTCTTTAAGTGGGACACGCTATTTAGTATAGTATTCTTACTCTTCAAAACATCCTAAATGGAAACTTGTCAAGTCTCAGTAGCCATTTTCAATCCTCAGAGTTTGATGGTATGCATGTGATGTCATTTAACACCCAGTTATTAGCAAAACATCACTATTTACAGACTATAAGCTCTGTGTCATTTCACCCCCATTTAAAAAAAAAACTATGCATTGAAATTGTGTTCCTTCCTTTCAGTTTCTTTTTGTGACTATAATTTATTTTTTTATTTTTGTACATGCAGACTCATTTTTTGTTCATGCACTTTCAGTTTTTAATGATGCTTTAGATGGTTCTCAACCCAGGTTTAGTAGTTTCTCCTTTGTTTTCTTTGCTTAATGCCAATAATTTGATTGTTTTCAAATAGACTAACATCCTTTCTATGACCACAAAATGTGTCTTTCCTCATTCAGAAATGAGAATATACTCATTGCATCAGTTGGGGTTGAATATCTTGTTGCCAGCAGGAAGGCAAACGTCTATGAAGGAACCATCCAATGGGACGCTCATCCCTACTTGCTCAGTTAAATTCAGTTGTAACAATTTTTTTGGGTCAGGCAGTATATGATTACAACACAAAGTAATTATAAGTGGCTTTCTGTTTGCTGGTAGATATTATTAACTGGAGTCATATCTACATTCCCTTTCAAGCTTGGCTTTCATATATATATATATATACTGTATATATATATATATATACTTATAAGTATATACACTTATATATATATAAGTGTCAAAGCAGCTGTAAAATCTTCTCATGCTGCAAACAGATCAAAACTTGCTCAGTATAAAATCTTCATTGGCAGAAATGCACTATTTCAAATTCAAAAAGCCAGGTACAAATTTACTCATACTGCAAGGGTGCAAAAGTAGAGCCTTGTATTGGCTCAGGTTCAGATCACAGCTTCTATTCATCATTATAAGGAGTCACAAAAACTCAAGATGTTGGTAGTCTGTCTTTCATTTTAATAGGTACACTCTCAAAAAGATGCATGTCCTCACTTTTGCAGATATTTTTTAGATCTTGCATTCATCTGCATAGCTTGCAAAACTGTAATAGACCTAATACATAGGTTTTTTTCCCCCACAACTTTGTTTTTGTCACCACGAATATGATTATTTTTAGACATGTGACATGTCTTGGAGTCTGTGTGGCATATAACCTTCCATAACCATATTGTGCTTAGATATCCATAGACAGCTTTTGTAAAAATACCAGACTTTACGTTTATATAACTTTAAAACAAACTCAGACATTTTATGCCAGTTTTAGAAAGCATTTAGATCATGAATGGTACAGATTTAACTGTAATCCTTATGAAATTAAAATGTTATGAGGCCTAAACTCAACTAAATAATGACTAAAATTAAATTTAGTCTTCTTACTAAGATGTAAGAAGACTAAATGCTTTCTTACATCTTTCTAGCTCTTCCGTTTTACTGACAAGAGCACAATCCTATGTTAACTGCTTCCTTGGTCAAAGAGTGCTTGAAATATATCCAGTTCAAAGTAATAGACTTTGTATTTATGTACTGTGTACTGAAAATATGTACTTACTGTTCATAGTGTGATGTCCATTTGCTAATGTCTACTAGGTGAGTGGAAAGGTGCTGCTAAGAAAATGTCCATTTTAGTTGATTATATAGTAAATACAACAAAAGCTAAAATATGATCAAATGTTCTTAATAAAGAATAGGGAAAAAAGGTTTTTCTGTTTAGGTGGAGTTACGCTGCACTAAGAAAACTCGGCCTTTCACCCACATTACAAAAAGTGCAATATTTGAAACCAGATAATTTATTTAATATAGTGAATTAAACAGCTAATTTTCCAAGATATTTCCCTGATTTAAATTGTGTCACTCATTCTTATATAACATTACTATACCTCAAAAGTGATAAAACTTAATTAGCAAAATGCTGATGAAATGAAAATAGTAGTAATGCTAAATTATACTTGCATCATATAAAAACATATGCATGAATTGCCTTCAGAGCAAAAAAAAAAACATTAGTTAATTTAGCAGTCCCAGAACATTAAGCACATTTTAATTAACAACTGTGCCAAAGAAAGACTTTGTAGTCTTTTTGATGGTAGTTGCTGTACTGTTGCTGCTGTAGTTGATGTACTTTTACATCTCTTCATATGCAGATAGGTTCATATAGTCTTTTTTCCCCCTCTCTGTATAGTAATGATGTGTAATCGGTTCATTATTACAGCTCTTAAGAGAAATATTCACAAACTGTTTTGGTTGTTGACTATTCAGGTTTTTTTTTCCACCTTTGCCATTTAAATAAGGAACATAATAAAAATCTAGTGGTTTAATAAGCAAAAACTAGCCTAGTAAATTTTTTACTATTATGTCAGAGTTAAAAGCTTTGCCAAAATCAACCTTTTCGTCTCCTATTATAGTAATCATTCATGCATGGCACCAAATCAAACATTGATTTGGTTGGTTTGAGGCCCTATTTGCTGGATATATTTGGATAATAGAGAGGAAACATAATGTAAAATAACAAGGAAATAAAGGGCTGTTTTCTGAACAATCCCTCTTTTAAAATTCCAACATAGCTGGCATATCTGATCACGAATCATTGCTACACTATTCAGGATATCTTGTTAAACTGATAGTTGTTTTTCTTCTGTTTTTGACAAAACCCACGTCTAGGCAAACTGTGTGATTCAATCAACGTCAATGTAAAAGTTATGTCATGCCAGCAGGTGTCCTGAATGCCCTGGATGCAACATTCTGTAGACAAACTCCAAAAGCAGAGCTAGGCTAAAGGTTCTCCACAAGTATTATGGAATGGGACGATGACATCATACAGGAGCACACCTTGAAGATGTGGGAGGTGTTCATGACTATGGCGAAGGAATTACATTACCCCGCACAGTTTTTACCAATGCCTGAAGTTTGAACAGCTTATCTCCTAAAAATGATTTGAAGGTCATCTAACTTTCAAATAAGACAAACAAAGATAGAGTCCATCCATGAGTTATACGTATCTTAGCTCTAATATGCGTAAATAGGTGCTCTGTAACCAAAGATGACACACACATACAACAGCAACTGCCTTTCATATTGTTTGTTTTGAGACAAATGATACAATTTCAAGAGTTTCAGCAGAAATTTATGTATGCAAGAAAAATCCAAACAATCTTTTTTCCATAAGCTTGTATTTGCTTTTTATAAGTGGATGCAAAAGCCTTATTTTGTGTCTTACACAAAACAGAACAGTTAGTTAGTTAGTTAGTTAGAACAGTTCTTGCATGTGTTTGTTTTCCTGTTAGTGTGTCTCACTCTGCAACGCCATATAGTCTGCTGTTGACTGGAGTTGACAGTAAGACTCTGATGTTCCCAGAATGCAATGCAGTGTCCCTGCTGTAGATTGTGCTTTTGTGATCACTCGATGCCCTTTCCTCTTACTATTAACTTCATGAGCTTGCATTAAAAGGTTAAATCAAACAGAATCAGAATAACGTAAGACAGATGTGAGGGGGTAGAAGAAAAAACAAAAAACAGCTGCAGAATTGTTGGAGACAGAGTGAAGCTTTTAAACATTTCCATTGTAGAAAATGTTCATTTAAAAAATTCTAAAAAAAATATTCATATTATTCTGGACATGGCCAAAAATCTCAAAACAATGCTATTGAGCATTTTGTTGAAATCTTCCCCTCTTCTGCTGCTTCAGTAGAAGATCAAACTGCTCCACAATACATTTCAAGTGGCTGCAGGTGTACATGTTGATGTATTTACGTGTTGACAAATTTATGGTTTCTGTTGTTATGCCAGGCCTTCCGGCTTGTCCCAGGTCTAACATGCTTAATTGTTTTAAGAAAGGGACAGACAAAGAAGTGAGTTTGTGGGAATAAAGACTACTTTAGGTATTCTCAGCATAACTTCAGTTTGGTTGGTAAGTCAAGATTCTAACCTGAATGCATGATTCATATTATAACCTAAACCCAATGTAAAAAGTCTGTGAACAAAAGCATGTACACAACTAGTTTGATTAGAAAATATATAAAACATACAGAAGAATGATTCATGGGTTCATTAACAATCTCACAGTGTCAATGAAAAACACCCCTCGTCTGACCAACTAGTTTAATTAGCCTAATTAGATTATTTCTTATTTTTTTAATAACACACTGATGTAATCTTTTCTTGGATTGCTTTTGTTCTGTTGTTAAAGGTGCCAGAACAGTTTTCTGCAGGTCAAACCAGATCCCTCCCTGTAGGAGATCTTCTAGTTAGGAGTCATGTTTAAAAAGGATGGTTTAAGTCTTAGATGGAGCTGCCACTGACAGCTACTGTAGGTCTGTTACGGAAAGGCAGATTCAAACACTGAGAATAGAAGACTTTTCCAAATAGAATGATTATGACAAGTTTCCAGAAAAGGTGCAAGGAGGACCCCGGAGGGCAAGTACGGCGTTGAAAAGACATGATTTTAATCTCCAGATGCTACAGGTGGGTCACTACACCACAGTGTTCCTCTGCCTGTATGGAGGTGGTGGCAACACATTGCCAGCCTTCATAGCAGCCTCAGACAAATATTCCTGGTTTTCTGCCACAGCAGGGCGAATGCGTCCGTTCTGCCGGTAGAAGAAACGTGTGCTGCAGTCCTGCAGGTACTCGGGATTGTGCAATGTGGACTTCGGAGGGAGACTGTGCTGCCAATACTCAGGATTGTCAAAAGTTGCTTTCTTGGCTTTCTTATCAAATGCCATTGTGCTACTGGTGATGCCTGAGTGTAGTGTGTGTCCTGAATGCCCTGGATGCAAGGTATGTGATGGATATGTCGGGTGGGGGAGTAAGCCAGGAGTTACCACATATCTAGTAGAAGAAACAATGTGGCTTGACGTGGATGGGTTTGCTGTCTGCAGGACTGATTGTGTAGTAGAGGACGAAGAACCAGAGATGGAAATGGCACCAGCTAATCCATTTTTGTCCACAGGGCTAAGGAATGTATTCAGGTACAGTGGCTCGTTGATGTACTCATCGTCTCCATGGGCAGACTGGCCTTTTGGGGCAGCCGCAGCGCCAGCTATGTGCAAGGTGTGGCAACTTGCTCCATCTATCGCTACGTGGGCATCACCATTCCGACGACGTGTGACAAAAGGGTTTTCCTCAACAGGATGGAGATGATCTGAAAGTAAAAAAGGGGATTAAAGGTACAACTGTTTGTCCTGCCCAGTGTTAGAAGCCACCAGTTAAATGTGTAAATATATAAATACAAGCAATTACAGGAATGAAAACATAAATCCTGCAATATAAGATGTTCCATAACAACATTTTGTCTCTTAAATTATGCATTGCTCTCTTTTAAAGCTGTTCATTTAACCTGAGGTGTTCTTGTTTCTCATGGCAACCATGTAGCCATCCTTGTCTCCCTTTTCACCTCGTTCTGATAAAAGACCAGTAGGATCCGCACTGTAGCGCTGACCGCTTGTCTCCTCTCCTCCACCTTGAGAAGCAAACAAGGAAAGAAGCAACGATTGATATTACATTCAATATATGAACTGAGATATAGAAAAGGGTTATTGTTGAACCTAATGCTAACCCTTTCATGCAAGTGATATTTTTCCACCAGAAAACAACCAATGTTTTAAAAAGAAGTTCATTCTTGTGCGTTCTTGCTTTTTCATTGACATTACAGACAAACTATTGTTAAGCACTCTGTTTTCCATGATTTTTTTCCTCCATCAATTACTTGTAGAGCACCTGAATTTATTAGTTTAATAATATTCCTCTGCTTGCATCAGCAATTCATGAATAAGTTATAGTTCAGTCAAACATGGAGAGTTGATCATTTTATATTTACAGCTATTAACTAAAAAATTCAAATGTGACACAATTGTACTAAGCTTTGTGGTGGTTTACTTGATGTGTAAAACCATGGCAAATTTTCGCTATCAATCCCAATTTAGTGACTTATTTCTTTAAATCACAGCTAGGCAACACATTTATCAGAAACTATCTTGAGCAACCATATACTGGTTTGCATAATGTAGATTAATGATATATCAGTATTCAGTACTATACCAACACAATCTTTTTCTATATTACAAATTAACACATACAAATTTACAATTTAAGAGTATCATGTGCAGCTTTGAACTTTAACATTCTATGTATCTATTTTTAAAAACAACAATTTCTATAAAGATGCTAATATAACACATAAACTACAACTTTCGTCCTCAGAATACAAATGACTCGTAGCAGTGTGTCTGCATGGTATTTGGTCCACTCTGCTAAAGAGTCTATATGTTAAGATGTTCAAAACATGTAAACTTGTAAGCAATGGGATGGCAGGCGTTTTACACCAAGCTTTACCTTGTCCTGGAGTATGAGCTAAACCAAGGGTGTTTGACCTTAGGGAGGCCTGCTTTCTTAGGGTGCCATTACAGCGAGGGTCATCTTGGTTGCCACGACTAAATCCACCACTAATCTGGGCCCCTGCAGCGAGTTCCTGTGAAGGGAGGCTGATTCCAGACATGGATTGACCCACTCTAGGCAGAGTGGCCAGCATGTCCCCCATGGTAAATGATGGATCCTGACAGCCAAATTGATTCTGGATGGAAATAATAACAATTAAAAACTTATTGTTGACACAATATGCAAACAAATAAACTGACAATATAAAAGCAAACAAGAATAGCAAGACACAAGCAAATAAAAAAGTAATTGTGTATTTACCTTAGCTGTAGCCCTCACTGTTTTATTAGAGGTTTTGATAAACTCGTCTAAAATATTAAAACAGCTATTTTCTTCTGGTTTGTTTTATAAATACAAGTAAATAAAAGTGAAAATAATAAAAAAAAAGAATGAATGACTGATCTAATGTTAAGATTGATTCCATGTTAAAAACTGTATTGTACTAAGGTTTCTAATTTTTTACAAAAACAGAAAAAGAAAAAAGAAAACAAAAACTTTGCATAACAGTGATATGGAAGTAGAAGACCATTGGCAAGTTAATTAACATAATTTTAATTAAAAACTTAAAGTAACCATATCTGCTGAGGCCTGCTGCGTACATTTGTATCTGTGCTCATAACAAAAAGATTTTTTTTTCTTTTACTAACTCTCTGGGAAAGCTTCAAATCGACTTATCTCTCAGCGCCTTCATTTTCATCAAAGGTTTAACTTTTTCAATTTTATTTGCATTCTTATTTTTTAAAAGCTGAAACTTTTTAATGTCTGGGATCATATTAACAAGAGTATTTGCACACTCAAATTGGGAAGCAATGGTCAAGTGGAATTTTCAGTTTATATTGGACTAATTAATTAAGATGTAGATATTTATTCTACTTCTGATCATCATTTCTTAGCATCCCACATGCCAGTTGAACAAGTATAATATGATATGGCATTTGGCCCCTACTAGAAATTGATTAGAGATGGTGCATGTGCTATTCATTCACTGCTCCGTTTTCTTCATTAGGGTATTTAAATTAATCTGTTACATAGACCTTTACCGCTGTGAGGTCTGGGCAAGTACATACATTGTTTTGCCATACATTTTAACATATTTAAGGCACTTTTAAAAATTTTTTTAATAAGTGCACTTTTTTCCAGTATTTACAGTTTCCCACGTGACACATAAATGTTTTTCTTTTTGCTATATTGTATTGTGTCATCCATGCATATGTACACAACTTACCATGTTTCCCATACAAAATAAGAATGCCAAAAAATCTATTTAAAATAAAAATTAAACAGTATATAACTAATTCCAGACTTGTTAGAAGTCAATATGATCATATTCATGCTTTATGCAAACTGACAAAGCTATATACCAGTGTAATGTAATTATTCTAAACATATGCAAAACATCCTACAACAGGCAAATCCTAAAAGTAATATTGAAAGTGAAAACAAACCTTTACCTTTAGGAAGAGTTTAATTTAAAGGACACACTGTATTGAAAAAATATTTTTTGCTATCATTTTTACCTTTTGTACTTCCATTTTTTTCATTTTTTTTTCTCTCACTTCGCAACAACAGACCTTAATAAGGACCATGGAACACAGCAGGCAGGTCAGGGATATAATAATGAAAAAGTTCAAAGTAGTGTTTGATTATGAAACAATAGTCCAGCTTTAAGTATCTGTCCAAGCACATTTCAGTCCATCATCTGAAAATGAAAAGAAAACAGCACAACTCCAAACCTACAAAGACCTAGCTAAATTGACAGGCTGGACTGGGAGAGAATTAAACAGAAAGCCAGATAGTATGCCAGGGTAACTCTAGAGTTCCACATCTCAGATGGGGGAATCTGTTTAGACTCAAAACAACCGTTCTCAATGCAATGGTACACTTTGTAGATCTTCCCACTATGGAAGAGGAGCTGGAAGAAAACACTTATTGAAAGAAATCCACAAGAAAATGTGTTCGTACCACGAGACACACACCGCAAACATGTTAAGGAAGGTGACCTGATCAGATGAGATCAAAACTGAACTTGCAGTTCAATGAGGGATTATCATCTAAACGCATTGCAACCATTGAATTTTGTTCTTATGAAAATGACAAACGGTGGAAACGTTCAAGAGTTGAAATACTGTGGGACAGTATTTCTTTGACACAATGACAGAAGATTATAGGACTACAGTATGGCCACATCCAGGCAATTTGATCAATCTGAAGTTTTAAGAAAGAAAATCAGCATCTAAATTGTTATAAAACTAACATTTACTCCACTTTCGGAATTAGTCAAATAGAATAGGGAAGAGATCTAGCATTTGAGACAGGAAGATAAAAAAAAAAAAACAATATTAGGAGATCTAACAGAGGCATATATGAATATGCGATGCCTGTAAAAGCTTTAAAATAGAGATTAAAACTAGTGGCTGCATTGCCTTAAGGAATCTGTGTTAATATTTTTCCCTAAAATGTGCAGATCTTTTCTCCTCAGAGGAGTCTGCACATCCCTAAAGTAATTGTACCTTGTTGGAGTCCATGCGTGTGCGAGGAGTGTATGCCAGTGGCGGAATGTTAAAGGAGTGAGGAACCAAATACTCCTCGGCATCCATCAGGTCCTCCAGCTCGTCTTCCTCTAGCAGGCTCTGGAAAAACTTGCTGTCGTTGGGACTGGGCAACTTCATGCGGTCATCACCCTATTAAAACATGAGGGTTGATATGTCATTCATAGGTTCACTTTGTAACCACAAAATGAATATGCTGAATAATGATGTAGTGCATTACTTAATAGTTCTCTGACTTGCATTAAAGTTTTCCAGATTGCTAAATTTTCTCTGTGGTAAAATTTCTCTTATACCCTTACCTTATAATGAAATAAAAACTAAGTACAACAATCTAGAGATAAGCTTTTACAATGACAGTTTTTTTTTCATATTATTTAGTTAAAATTTACTGAGAACCTACCTGGATGACCAGGTATCGCTGGGGGTCACGAGCCATCCGTGTGAACTCTGCAGCTAGTTCCTTGAACTTGGGTCTACTGTCTGCATCAATCATCCAGCCTGAAAAAAATGTTTTTGTATTACATACTGACCACTGGAATTAAATATACATACACACTGGAGATATAAATCTTTAATTTTTCATGGGATAATGAATCCTTTAGCCCCTGACTTCAAGTTTGACCCTAGTACTTAGTATGCCTATTTAATGCTTTTCTCAGCAGCATTTGCAACAGACATAAAAATGAACTTATTCTTTATAAGTCATGTGTAAAACAGTTTTCACATTCTGCTGAGTCCAACAGGAACAAGCACCACATTCCTTTCCCCTCTAACCATTTTAATATTATTTTATTATGTCACATTGCCACCAAAGTCAATAGGATTTTATGTGACCAGATCAGCCTAAAGTAGTGCATCATATATTTTACCTAAAGTGAAGGAAGGGGTTGCAGAGATATGTAGCTCAGGTGGGAAAATGTCAATTTTGTCATACATGGAGCAATAATCAATAATTGCTCCATGTATGACTTTTATAGAAGAGTGGCAAACAATTAAAAATAATTTCAGTTTTGCATGAGCATGTATGTCATACACTGTACGAAGATGATGTTCTGGTCACATGAAACCAAAATGTACCTTTTTGGCCTGTGTGCAAACCTCTGTTTGCAGTGGAAAACTATTGCTAAAAGTCATTCTGAACAAACTTTTCTTTGTGAAACAGTGCAGTAGCAACATCATGCTGTGTGGATTCCTTTCTTCCACTAGTCAGGATTTCTAATACGATGAATGGAGCTAAATATAGGGGCATTTAGAAAGAAAACCCACAAGAGGCTGCAAACAACACCAGCAACTGGAAATGTTCAAGAGGAATGAATATGTTTTTAAAAGTGCTGTAATGTTACTAGTTGTGTTTTTACTTTGATATTTTTAATTTTACCTATCTTAACATCATCTATTGCATAGATAGAACAAGTCCATCTGTAGATATGTTGCTGTTCCGGATGATCATTTAATTTGCTTGAGGGACATTAAATATTTTCCTCTAAAGGAAAATTTTTTGTTGTGTAAAAATGAGCAACTATGTATTTTCTATTTAAACATGTCTTTACATGTAGTCACTTTTTCTGCCTAAATATAAATACTCTTTCATCACTAGAACAGCCATCTGGAGAAATGTGCTCTTCTGCCAGTTTTACTGTTGGACACATGGATACGACACCAAAGCAATCATGTGATTCGACCTCATCTGTGCATCAAGGGAAATAAGATGAAATGAATACAGAAGTAATACAGATTAGGCAAAAAGTGATAGCAATTAACGGTTTAAAAGGGAACCTATGATGACATTATCAGCACATTTCACATATGTGCATTTTGAACATAACGTTGTGCAAAAAGAAAGAAAACAATAGTGTAGTGACATGGATATTTCTCTGCTCTCTACTGCTTGCCAACTTGGCGCAAGTTCAGGGTGGCAGGAAAAGTCAAGGTGGCAATGACAGCCAGAGGCTTCATGTCACTGAGCAGTGGACAGGGCCAGTCTGTAACTGGTAGCAAGTCTTTTTCCTGGCCACAGAACCAGATGTATAGTGCTGCCTGATGGTATTCCATGAGTATCTGGCAAATAACGCTGACAAGCTGGTGCTACCATTCAGTCAGTGGGAAGGCAAAACTTGAATTCATCCCCCTTAGGTGGCTGTGAACTTAACTTTCTATTATTTATTTATTAATATACACATATTTGCTGAATAGCATTCAATGAATGAGCATCATGAAAACAGTTGGCCCTGATTTTAAATTCAAAATAACACAGACCTGAGTGTAAAGTGTGTAATAAAGAAAACCATCTAAATTTGGATGGAGAAGGTTGTTTTCCTTCTCACAAAACTTTAATTGTCTGCTACAAAGCCAGGATGGACTCAGATACCTGCAAATAAAATGTCTGCTGGCAAATTACCTCTAAGATCTGGAGTAAACAGAAAAAAAAAAAAATCTTGTATCAAACAGATTTTTGGTATATACAATCTGTTGCTGCTACTCATAAGATGAAAGAAAATACAAATGTTATAAGACAAAATGAAAAGAATCTTAGGATTAGCATAATCATGGAAGAGTCCGAGGTTTAGGGAACAGGCTCGGAAATTTAAGCATGTTGCAATTGCATCAGAAATACAAAACACTCTTAGAAATCTGTGTTGTTTTATGCACGCTAAAAAGAGTTTACATTGTTTTGTTTGCACGTACATTTGACCATGACCATATAGACATCGATGGTACAGATGGGTGGCTGAGGGAGACGTTCTCCTTTCTCCAGTAGATCTGGAATATCTCTGGTCGGAATGCCATCATATGGTTTCCCTCCAAAGGTCATAAGTTCCCATATGGTCACACCTTTGAAGACAAAGATGGTTGGAAGAGGAATATTTAATTGAAAATGCTCTATGTTAGGACAGAGGCTATGCCCATGTCACAGCAGTGTCTTGTGTTGGTGTTAACGATCTGGGAAAAGAACCTCACAGCTACTGGAGACTGTAAAAGCGGCTTACCATAACTCCAAACGTCACTCTGGTGGGTAAATTTCCTGTAATGGATACACTCAAGGGCCATCCACTTGATTGGCATCTGCAGTGTAGGAACATGTATTATTGATGTATACACGATCACATTAACAATAAAGTATGCTAACAATAAACCTATTTATAAGAAAAGAAAAAAATTACCATGTAGATTGAAGGGTTTCATTGTAAAATGACTGACTGTTTCAGCCATGTTGGAGAGTAAAATGTAATGGTGGATTAAAAGGAAACAAGGTTTGGGTAAAACAACATAAAGAAGAAATTTTCACACACATACAATATCAATCTAACCACCCACCGACAGAAAACGACACAACACACACACACACACACACACACACACTCACTCAGACTAAGATGTAGTAAATTAAGAAGAGACATAAACAAGGGAGGTCTGGGATCAAGCTTAACACTGTGATTAGATTTGAAGGCCAGCTCCATTGATTACAGTGATAAAGGTTGAGAAGAGAGGAGATGTGGAAGGTTAGTGTGCCTTTTGTTTAACAGCTACAGGGATAAATGCTGCAGCACTGATCACTGACAGAAACCACAATAAGCATAAAAAAAGATTAGGAGCGAGAGAGGAGGAATATCCTCGCTTGTGAAAAAATGGTTTGAAAACAAATCAGAAGTCAGGGAAAGGATAAACAAAGATTAGAAAGGGTCAGAGACCTGTGCTCACACAGCCCCAAGGACAGATTTATTCACTAGTTTACAGCATTTTGAGATCTCTTCCTCCCGAAGGTAAATAAAACGGTTCAGTGGAGCAGACGAGTATTTTACGCTGAGAAATAGCATCCTTTGTGATTGGTAATGCTCCTCCTGGAGGCTATAAAACCCTTATTAATGTTAATGCCCATTGTTTCTTTTTATAACTTGTCAATACCTCAGTCTAAAGAAATAGTCTAACATTTTATTTCAAAACCAAACATGTGTAACTACAGACAATAAAATATGGTATGGGTTCTAATTACAGAAAACTGGCAGATTCTAATGCGTGATCTTAAATACATCATCCTTGAACTATGAGCATTTACCTCTAAATAAGGTGTAAGGAATCATAAGCAGCAGACAAGACCCACAAAACTTCTAAAGCTTTGATATAATCTTCACAACATCTTGCGGTCTGAGTCAAGATTACATGAGACAACTCTAGCATTCTTTTTATAAAATAATGAAACAAATATAATTGTGATCTATGAGAAAAAAAGAGGGGAAGAGGGTGCCGATGTGTGATTTTGCAAAGTCCTTTTTAATGTCGTCTTTGAAAGAAAGCAAATAAATAAATTCAAGTGTTTTGACAAGAAGAATAAATGATACATTGCATTTGAATGACACGGTAATAGATAACGACATTTAAAGATTCTTATTAACAGGAAACATTAAGGTCCTGGTAAGTGTTGAATTAATTGTGAGATGTTGCAAATGTTTATGAAAAAGACATTGAAGTTCACCTTTCCCCCATCGGCATTATATTCTTTTTCGTTGACATCTAGCAGTCGAGCCAGCCCGAAGTCGGTGATTTTGATGTGGTTCGGAGATTTGACCAGAACATTCCGGGCTGCAAGATCTCGGTGGACAAGTCTACGCTCCTCCAGGTACATCATTCCCTGCAATGCAGACATACAAGCCCAAGATTACAGATAGTAATTATAATTTTCAACAATATTTATTTGCATGGAAAACAAACTGTATCAGCACTCAGATATGTGCTTTGATATACAAGAAAAGGCACAGTGTACCAACTATAAAGTTCCTACAAGCAGAACTTTACTACATTTTTTTAGTCTTACCACAGTTTCTCAATTGGACTTGGTTGTAAAAGTATAACTGTCATTATTATACATAAATATGTGCTTCTCCACTCATTCAACTTTGAGATGAGTCCTTGGTCCAATACACAACATCAAATACAGTCTAGTTTTACAAAGTCTCCATAATGACCTAAATAATTATATGAAATTGTGATCTGTAATTTGTGATCCAAAGCATCATATTCTAACTTTGGGTGAATTATTTAGTTTTGTCCTACTGAAAAGCTAGTCTTTGTAATTGTCTTAATTTGTTGCAGGCACTACATTTTTTTCAATATATAAATAAATGTATTTAGCTCTTTTCATCTTCCCAAAAACTCTGGCCAGACTTAGTTCTTTGCCACAGTAGACCAAAATATTCACTAATGGTCTCATCTGAGCACACCACCTTCTTGCATACGGGTTCACTGTATCCCTTTCAAGGCTCCCGGCAAACTGCTTCTGATGGCTTTCTTTCAACAATGACTTTCTCCTCACCACTCTTCCAAAAAAGCCTTTTACAAGATGATCTCAATTGAGCAGGGGATCTCTGCAGCTCCTTCAAAATTATCATACGTCTTCCGGTTGCTTTTCTGAATAACAATCACCTTGTCCAACCTGTCAGTTTAATTAGGCAGCCATGTCTATTTAGGTTTGCAGTTATGCAATATTCTTTTTATTTTTTGGATCATGGATGATTTTTCCTTTTACTTCCAAATTATGCTCTGCAGTAATCCGTGTTCGTCTATCATATAGAATACGAACACAATTCACAGAAATTTGAGGAATTGTCAAAAGAGAATGTAATCCTTTTGCATGGTGCTATAAAATAATACATAGTGTAGTTTGACTCTCAGCTTGTAACTCCATTTGCTTTAATATTATCAACAGTGCTATCATCATTACCAACATCAAACCAATATTAGATTTTTGATACCTCTTTGTGTCATTATCATTACAACCATATTGTTATTTCATTCTGAAAACTCTCATCAACAACTACAATGAAAGACCTTCTAATTGCCGAAGGCCTGCGATAGTAATAAAACAATCATCCACAAGCATCAACAGATCCCATAAGAGTGAAAAATGTTGGAGGAAAACACTTCTCTCAATAAAATTTTAAAGTCATTAAGAAACTAAGCCTACAATCTTCCTTTCTTTTCAGATTTAATTATTGTTTTAAGACTTTATTTGAACATAGAGGGTATGCAGTCTACCTTTTCTAGCAAGAACTTTTCCAAAAGAACAATTCTAAACCAAGCATTTACAGTATTTAGCAATAGTGGGAAGTTTCTAGGATTTTTTTTTCAAGAAGTTGGAAAAAAAGGTTTTTCCTAAAACTATACAAATAAATATTTGTGATTGACCCTAATACATATACTTTTGCAAAAGTACTATTGGTTCAAATGGCAAAAGATTTGTGTCCTGTGACTTGTAAAACCAAACCTTCTCCCTCGTATTCAGTGTTTTCTTGCTACAATATGAGATTTATTCCCTTTTGTCAAGTATTTATGTATTGTCAGCACAACTGCATGATTGTAATAATGAAAGTGTCATTATTCTATATTTAATACGCATTTATACTCACACATATAAACAAATAAATGCAGTGTGAATGAATCGGGGATACTTGATCAGGTAATTCTGACAAAAAATTCCAATGAAGTCCTCAAGATACAAAAATCTAGTTCCTGTGCAATCATTCAAACGTTCTTGAATTCCTACAATACATCCTGTGCCACATATTTAAAGTCTTTACTGCCAATTACAGATCACTGCAAGCATAGACTTGAAGAAAATGAGAAATGGGTGGTTGATGGGAGAGGTGGAAACAATCTCAAATTGGACAAGCAATAACAGGAACCACTTTGTTTGAAGTGGAGGAAAGACTGAAAACCCAGGTCTTATTTGGAGCCATAACAAATAGTATTTAGCAAGAATGGGATGAAATCAGAAGAGGAGTGGAATGGTGGGGGAGGTGGTTGGGCAGGCTGAAAGTAGCCGAGTAGTCAAAGTTGGGGCTGTGCTAGAGCACTCTAAAATGTGAGATTACACTGGTGGGGCTGCAATCACCCTGCCTCATTTGGCTCCCTCTCAAAGAGGAGTGGGTAGTTTCAGTGCACACCTGCACATTTGCATACAAGCTCAATTGCAACTACAGATATGTGACCCACACAATGATGTCCTCACATGTTGCAGGTGTCTTATTATTAAGAGATCACTGTATTATATTAAACATATACAATCAACAAAAACCATAAACACAAACTTCCAGGCTATTAGGTCATAGAAATGGAGTACCTCCCTTTGGTTTGATCCCATTTTTTGCAACAGTTGACCATTAAAACCTTATATGTAATAAATGTAAACGCAAAAACTTAGACAGATCAGGCTGTTCAAATGTAAAGAACACTGATGAGATTTTGTTTGCAATAATTGAACTGGTCATTTCACCACTTTAAAAAGCATTGTCTGTAATATAGTAAAATCTGAATATGATGGTGTGGGTTTCTAGGTGTATGCCGGCATTTACTTAAAGTTCATAAATCATCAACACTATGGCTGTTTGTCTGTCATAGCGTATTCTGCCAGATTTTTGACATATTCTTATTTATATGTAGAGCACCCAGTAATCCCCTCAATTTTCAAGACAATTAAGCAGTGGAGGAAGAATGGATGGTTTGGCAACCCGTGAATTTTAATTTACCAGCACAATGAGATTGAGAAAGGGGAGTTGATGCTGTGTACAGACTCCGAAGTTGCAGCAGACATGCATAAGAAACAAACTTTTTTTTTTTCGCTCTTTGCTTGGTTGCTTTCATTTACAACCCTCCCACAAGGGCATGATGGGAACAACTCACTGCCCGAGGTTTGTACTTGCAGTAAACCGGGATGCATCACCCACACCGAAGCCAGCAGGGGAGAATGTATTTCAGGTGAGCCTGGCACCAAAAACAAATCCCTAGGTTTCAGACAGACTCTGTTATAATCACACCTTCAGAAAAGTGCTGCCTACCAAACCACAGGGAGCCCCTATGCCCCAAACCCTGCATAGTTATTTTATGAGGGGAAGAAAGCAAAGAAAGGACAGCAAACACGCAAAATGTTTAAGCCACTGCATTCAGAAGCAGCAAAAATTTTTCCCCCCAAAAAAATCCAAGTGGAAATACTTCAGCTTGATGCACCAACAACGGTCACCGGCTTATCACAGAGTGACATAAAAGGGAGACAAAGTCATACAGGCACACTCCCGAGGGAAATTTGAAGAGATCAGTCAACCTAACAATCATACTGTATGTTTTGGACTGTGGAACTTGTAGAGAACCCATGCCTGCATGGGGTTGACATTCATACTGTAGCAAGAGACCAGGCCGATCGTCAAACCCAGGATATATTTGCTGGATGGCTAAAGTGCAGCCAAGTCCAAAAATATGACTAGTGGGACTCAAATGGACTAACTGAATGCAGCCGGACATGTACAGTATCTGTCTTTATGCAACATGCCCAAAGCGTACTTTCCGTACTCATCTGTTGCTTAAAAATTAAAGTAGCATTCGACTGCATTAAACTAGAACAATATTTAGTCATTCTCGGACTCAGTGCAATAGACAAAACCGAATGCAAACAATACAAGTTATACAGGTGTTTTGCACTGTTGAGAAATTACCTCTGTGAAGTCAAAAGAAATTAAACTCCATAAAACATGTGTGCATGTTCTGGTTATTTATGCTTAAGTCAGATTCAATTTCCTTTCCAAGTAAACAGACTTGTCTTCAGATGTGTTTTCTGAGGACAGATTTGGCAGCAAGTTAAAAAGAAAAAAAATCAATAAGGATGAGCGTGAGGAGAATTGGTGGCCATTTTTCACTGACATAGAGGTCTCTGAGTTGTTTATTATGAAAACACACTCAGTTGCTCACATAGCAAGCTGTCAACTCACTCATCTTCCATAAACAGATATTCTGATTCAAATGAACATTTTTTATGAGAATGTTCATCTAGCACATCCTGTACTCATTCCTTGTAAATTCTCTGATCTGTCTACTCATCAAGTTGATAAATTTAAGCTGAGGACAAACTATGCAACTTTTTCAGTCTTTGCACATTTTGAAAAGAGCTGGAGATTACACTCCCAGGCTGGTTTCAGATGTTAGATGTAGGAATAACTGGAGATCACATGCTTAACAACTGGACCTACTGAGAGATCACAGACTACAGGGTAGAAGATGTACAAGTATATTTCTGATCCGCTGATTGATTTTAAAATGCTTATCACATTATTTTATAGATCACTGAGGCGTCTGAAATCCAAGTATCCCTGTCTTTCATGTTTTGTTTGCTTCCTCTATATATCACCATATGATGGAAATTATTTAAGTTTTTAGCAGGACAACTGTTTTGAGTTTATGTTCATAATGAATAATGGAGTGGCATGTTTATTTTTTCCCTTTCCAGTATTTTTGTTTTAAAACTAAATCAGAAAAACGACAATTGCAAAAATAAAAAGGGGGCATTTCTATCTTAACACTGCAGTATGTAGTTTATTTTTTTTCTACATATTTGCTAAAACTGTCATTATGTTGTTACAAAATAAACCAATGGTGAGAAAAAACAAACAAACAAACAAGCAAAAAACTTCCCAATCCTTATTTAGTACAGGACAAAGTGAAAACAGGGAGAGATAGGTGATAATTTAATAATTACCAAATCATTAACTGCAATGACTAGATAGAGCCACTAGGACTATATGTACCCAACAAACATTTATTTTAAATATAAATCAAAAATTGATAAGTAAATAATTAAAGATTATCTCCTCATAATTTTAAAAGGTAGATCTTAATCATTTTCTTCTGGGAGTAAATAAATTTACTCTGCCAAATTTGCTTCACCAAATATTTGACCAACATAAATCTGTTGAGAGTATTTTCTCATCATAATTTGAGTTGATCTCAGTGCAGTTAGTTATTTCTGAGTACACTCACATAGAGCAGAGCCTATGACTTACGATTTACGATTTATGGCGCTGGAATTATTGCACACAATCAAATACATTAATCCGAGTATTAAACTAGACAATACTCAATTTTACTTTATGTATTCAGAGACGCCTCAGAGCAACAAGATGACCTGACTTTGTTTTTTCATCTATAGGTGGAATTATATTTTCCATTTCTCTCTATTGCTGCTTTCTCAGGTTGAGCATTAATAAAAGGGGTTGAAGAAGCTGTTCAAAGAGCTTAGGTCAAGTCAAGTGCTTTACTCACTCAGTCACCTATAATATCTATTTTTTGACCCATGCTTTAACTGAGGCAGAGAAAGGATGCTGTGATAATAAATGATAAAGATGGGTTCAAATAAATAATGCTTCAAGCCTCACTACCTTTATCTGCTGTGACCTCACCATAGTTTTAGACGGATCTTATGAATTTCTTTCAACAGGAATTGATAAAAGTTTAGTTAGAGAAAGACAAAGAGACCCAGATAAGCCTAGGCGTCTATAAGTAAAGCTGAGTAGACAGCTACCCCAAATAGAATTGTAGAAAAAAAGCAAGAATTAAAAAATATTAATAAAAAATACAAGATTCTGTGAGGGGCTCCCCAACTGATGGTAGTAAAATACAGATTAGCTTCAAGCCATTCCATGACTAAAACTAAACACATACATGTGAGTGATTGATTGATAGACACAAAATCATCCAGTTGATTTACAGAGATTTTGAATGGAAACGTGAACAATTTTTGGTTCTGAGGGAGAAATGGTGGACACTTGGTGTGAGACTGCCGAGCAGCCATCACTCCAAATAAGATTCAACTGTTTTGCAGCAACTGCCTCTGTATCAGCTGAGCAGGCAATGACCTTACTTCTTCAAGCTGGTGGATTTATTTTTGCGCCAACTCCAATGTTATGGAAATAACAGACTTGGAGCAATGAAAGCTCATGAATGAAATAGTTCAGAGTTTGACAGGAATAAATTGCTTGTTGTAACTATTTTTATAACAATTTTTCTGACCTTTTGATCCCACTGTGAGAAAAAAAAAGAAAATGCCAAGGTTACATGTCATTGGCTTCTTAAAGATGGAAATAATGGATAGTTGTATTCCTCTGCCACAGTCTGTTTAGAAGTTTGATTTTGTGCCCTGTGCCTAAGCGCCCATAGGCAAAACAGAGCGTTCCTCATTGGCCCCAATGCACTTCCTGGTCTACTAACATTTGTCTTGTTTAAGGTTTATGTCCTCGTCACCCTTAAAATAAAAGAACTGTTCCTTCATTTTATTTTTTAACATCAGAATGTTAAAAAATAACTGATCGGGGCCTCCTTCCGGGAGGAGGCCCCGAGGAAGACCCAGGACACGCTGGAGGGACTATGTCTCTCGGCTGGCCTGGGAACGCCTTGGGGTTCCCCGGAGGAGCTGGAAGAAGTGGCTGGGGAGAGGGAAGTCTGGGCCTCCCTTCTGAAGCTGCTGCCCCCGCGACCCGATCCCGGATAAGCGGAAGAAAATGGATGGATGGATGGAACATCAGAATTTCTAATTTTGTTTTAGAAGACAGAAGTAATTGGACACGTCAACATAAGTTTCAGTAAGTGACATAAACAAACCATAAAAGCAACAAAAGAGCAAGAGCTCTGCTCTTCATAAAATGGTAAGCTAATACTTCTGAAGTCCTTCATGCAGCTGGCACTTATGAATGAATGTATGAAGGGTATCTCTTGACCTTACCACCCACTGAGGGAGGGGCAGACAAAAATGCTCAGGCAATAAAAGATGGAAAAAAAAAGAAAAAAAGAAAATCAGCCTACCCATGCAAATAAAGTATAGCGTTTAAGCTTTTAAAAAAGGGGCTGTGTGCATGAGACAGAAAGTGAGAGAGAGAGACATTCTCTGGCCTATTTTCATTCGGTGAATTAAAAACCTATATGTAATCAGTAAATTGAATAACCTTTTGCAATAATTTATTCTAGAAACCTAGAATAGACATTAAGAATAAAAGAACTATTAGAACTTCCATCTTAGAACTTAGAATAAATACAATGTCCAATGCCTTAAAAAAATGCTAATTGTTGGCCCAATAGCATAATTGCTTAAGTCATTTTTTGGTCAAATTGAGATATCTGCAAAACTTTACTCTCACCTTATTACCAATGTCCTCTGCCAATCAGAACTCATGTTAAGAGTTCAAAATCACTGTCTGTCATCTTTTTTACTTAGGCATTTTTGCCGCTACATACAAAATGGCAAAGTTATCCATGAATGAAATATTAAATATTCCCAGAATTAAAGTGAAAGAAAATAAAGACAAAGACAGTTATCTAAGGTTACGTAATTTAAAGTATGGCAATGAGAGTTTTGGTACAGATTAAAGATGAGATTCCTACAATTGTAGCTTCTCTGTTTTAGCTACATATCAAATTACAAATTAAATTTAAAAATGTCTTATTTAAAGGAGCTTCTACTGTTAATTTAGAAATATCATTCAACTTAAAATGACTGCTTTGAACTTTACCCAGACATATTTGGATTTAATTTGTTTATGAAGCTATAATGCCTGAAAAGATTTTTTCCAGAAGTTCTTCCTGCTAGTAGATAATCTAATTTCTTTTATTGAAAATAACCTAAAAACTATTCAAGCATATTTGACATGAGAAAGCATCTTTATTTTGATGCTTTTCATCTTTTCCTTTTGAATTTTTATTTAGACGGCAGGCAAAGACAACCTTTTTTGTGTCTTCGAAAAAATGTTGCTTGGGGAGAAAGGCTGGCAGAGTGATGAAACTTTATCATCAGCATCAATAAGCATGCTTTAGGCCTTTGATAGAACTGAGAAATAGAGTGCAGAGTTGCACCGATAAAAGCTAAAAACAAAAAAAGGAAAAGAAAAACACAGATTTGTTTGAGAAGGGAGTATTGGAACCACATCGGCTTAAATGTAATTAGGATATGCTACGGTTTTTATAATGTGCATGTGATGCTTTTCCTTATTCTATATTCTTTGCTCTTTATTCTTGATTTGTGCTTTCCATGCTAATTAACATGAAACAGCATAGATTGAAGGGAATGCAGAATTAATCCATGAAATATTAGGAACAACATTTTCCTTTTTTTTGTGGTGTTTTTGTCTTTATTTTATTAATCAGTATTTTAGAATAATTGCTAATGGTCATTTTAAATGCATCAGTTTTTATGTCTACATCTCTGCTATAGGTACACAGGCTATAGCACTGTACTACACACCTGGCTTCCTTTGATCCAAATAAAATGTGACAAAGACCGTCACTGCTTGAAAATCCACATATTCCGATGCTGTGCCATTAAAAGTTGATTTCATAGTGATGGGCGAGACAAGAACAAACAGGAAGATCAGTTACAGTGACAAAAGGAGAGGGGAACAAAAAAAGGTGTTCGTCTTTGTGTTTGACCCAGATTGCGCCATCCGTTCTTTCATCCTAGTGGTTTACCTTCACAGAATCACTCCTGCCACCCTGCCAGCATGTTGTGTGCGCCAGGTCCCTACAGGCATCTTTGGGATCAGGTGGCAAATTCATAACATACGCCAACAACATGACCTTGTCCTGGCCGAACCCACTCAAGCCCAGTGAAATTGGCAACAGGGGCCAACGGGGTGAGTGAGAATAAGAGAAGAATGAGACACCAGATGGATATGTTAATGTCTTTGGCATGCTTTAATCTGCTTCTGTCTGTCTCTGTCATGCTCTTTCTCCTTGTCAATGAGGACAAACAGAAGGAAATGTCATTCTCAAAGCTTTACAACAGGCTGGTCAGGCTCTTTTAGGAACCACAGACCTTCTGCAGCTACAAATGATCATGGTTGTGGCAGAGAATAGCTTAATTTATGTCCCCTTGTATTACAGCAGGCTGTAATTTGCAGAAATGGTCAATCTTTAAAGAAGGAGGCTGGCACAGGAATCAAATCAAATATTTAGCCAAACATCTGACAGTGTTATCATAATAGCATATATCATATAATCAAACCACCAGTTTAGATTTTGCTTTGAATCAATGTATGAACATAAATCTCAACTTTTTAACAATTAAGAACTCTGTGTTACTGAATTAAGTTACCAGCAGAACTAAAATGAGTGTTGTAACAGGTGTCTTGCATCTGCAACTTAAAACCATGACCACTGATATTGTTGCTTTTGCTTCATGCACAAGCCAAACAAATTTTCACATCAAACCTGTATAGTTTTTGCTTGTCGTCTTGACAGTTTTATTATTTGCTGACATTTGCAGAATAAGGACTTTGGTATGCTGGTAACTTTTGATCTTTGAAAGATTGTGATGTTTTCAGAAAACCCCAATTATGCTAACATTCTGACCATTGATAAGTAAAGCAAATGACATGCCATCTGTTAATGAGTTAGATCAGAATTAAGGAACAAGTGAACATTGCATGGTCAAAGCTGATTTGTTACAAGCAGGAAAAAATGAGCAACTGTAAGGATTTGAGGGGGTTTGTCAGGGTCAAATTGTGAAGATAGACAATTGTTCCAGAGGAATGCCTTGAGATTCAACTGCTGAAAATGTAAAGTTGGTTCCTCGATATATGTTAAAGTACACAATGCAACACAGCACCTCATCCCAACCACAACAAAAAGTGATTCATGAAGGGGTTGAGTAGCACAACATAACCTTAGGACCTTAAGATATATTCTCATATCTCCCCAGATCTTAAAACAATCAACCATCTGTGAGATTTGCTGAACAAACAAGTATGTTGTAAAGCATGGCGATCTCACTATGATACTTTAAGTTCTTAAAGGGTCTTCTACTAATATATTTGGGGCAAATACCAAACCACACTTTCGGGAGTTCAGTGGTAATTCTCACTGTGAAAAAAGAAAATACAAAAAAAATCATCTACAGTGTTGGTTGTCCCCAAGGCTGTTATCCCTCTTGTTATTTATTCTATATATACAAAACTGTACCAGTGCTGGCAGGTACCTAATTAAGTTTGCTGATGATAAGGTCCTGGACCGCCTTCTCCAGAATAATGAGCAGGAACATGGTCCGGTGTTGGATGTTTTTTTTTTTTTTTTAATTTACCTGTGTGAATACTCTCTTAAAAACACGTCAAAGAAAAAAAAAGTTAATCAATTTTAGACCCAAGTCTGACAACTATCAGAGGGAATCATATACAGACTATTAATGAGTGCAAGTATCTCAGAGTCGGTCTAGATAACACATGAAGTACACAGAAGAAACAGAACAGATTTGACTTCCTAAATAAGAGCTGCTTTTATTTGATGTTAACTGTAAAATACCGATGATTTACATTAGTTTTGTGAAGAGTGTTTAACAGCTTGTATTTCAAGCTGCTTTGGTTGCAAGATGGACGCAGAAATGAACACACTAAGGACAATAGTGACCATTGCCATTAAGATGCTGGGGATTAATTTGGATAACACATCTATAAACAGAGATACCTTAATAAAATGTATCCATACTAACCACAAGTATTCATCCGTTTCTGCTTTTAAATGTCTGCCCCTTAGGTTGGATGTAAATGGACTGCTATTCACATCCAGTCCAGTTTGTGGACTGTATAGCAGTTTGTGAATGGACTGCTGTCCAGTGATTCACAAACTGAACAAAATGTCCCTTGTACCACAATGGGCTTTCTAAAAACCTGTTTTTCAAAGTCAACATGCCTAAACCTGTTTTACATTTGCTTTTTTATGCAAGAAAATTGTTTCATTACTTATGTAGTTATTGTTCTTGACATTTCTTGACATTTTTTTAGAGATTGTCAATCCTGGCACATGATTAAGTAGAATGCAAAACAGCAATGAGCTGCGGAAGATGTTACTGACTTTTTTTATTACATCGTCTGTGGTTGTGTGTCTGATGGAGATTGTGTGCATTGTATACGTAGTGATGCTGCTTTTAGCCATTAGTCAGACACAAAGCAGTTGCACTGAATGTAACTGAATGAGCAGCTCTTCAGAGCTGCATTTACACAGAATTCCTCATCTGATCTTTAATAGCAAAGACTTCCCATCTAGTATGTTTTACATTTGTCTTTGCTTAAAAACAAGTAACCTGGCATGTTTGTGCCTTCCATTGAATGGTCTTTAGATTACAGCTGTTGGTTGTTTGCAAAGAGATAAGTGTATTGAACCACATTGGTGAACCACCTCTTGTGTATTTTATGTAAACATCACAGTGCCTAATTTGAACAGCACTGTTGACTACAGGAAATGCTTTTTTCAAAACCGATAATAAAAAATGATTTTTTTTGTATTTTTTTATTTTTATTTTTTGACAATTTACCCAAGCAAAATTTAGGCTTTGTAAATAGTCTGAGTAATTTTTAAAATCAAACGATGGAAATTATTTGCTAGCAGTTTACTGGTTAAGTCCAAATTATGCGTTTGTTGAAATACTGCACTCTTATAAAATTAACAAATTCCCCTAAGATTAATTCATATTATAAACACTAATTTCTTTGCAAAGATAATAAAAAAACATGCATCTGCAACGTTTTTTAGATTGTTGTAGCTCTGATTTTCAAAAAGCTTTACAAATAATATAAATTAAAAAACACACAAAAGAAAAAAAATATTGTAAGCTTGTTTTAAGTTAGTCCTACAGGGATGAAGTATTCCCTATTCCCTCCATTTTTCATTAAGTTCTAAAGTAGTTTAAACCCCAATCGGCCAGATTTACTCGATCTGGTCAAGCTGCCTGTGAGCCTTTTCAACACTAAAACAACTTTAGAGAAAAGAGAAAACAGACTGTAACTACACTCCTGCCAGTCAATAAATAGAATAACTGACACTTCTGCCATTATACCATCCCTTTTCAGCTCTGAAGTAATGAACTGTAATAGAGAAATGATAATAATGATGATAGCCATAATTAGTGAGATAATAACAGGGTAATCACAGTGTGCCGTAACGGGAGACATTAGCCGTGATCTATGATTGATCTGTTGCAAGGGTTGCTGCTTGGTAATCGAGCAGGAAATCCCTGCAATGGGGAGATGGAAAAATTGTTCTAGGGTTCAAGGATTTGTTGATTATTAAACATCTCATAATATATGTCTTGCGCTAATACCAATGAATCCTGTGTTTTATAGATTAGAACTTTTATAGGAAAATAAATCACATTTAAATAAATCACATTTTGTTAGACAGGTGTTTTACTGCATTCTTCTACTAACTAAATGTATCCATGTTGAATCTTCTCTGATGTTAGCAAAATGAATGGATAGCAAGAAAAAACAGAACATAGTCAAAACTGCCAAGTAAATGTTGATTATATGGACAAAGCTGTCCTCAGGCTCTTGACTCCACCTCCTTCTGTTAATATAGCATTTGTTTTATTTCATAAAGATATTCAATGACATATCCTAAATAATTTGTCTAAATCTAAATTGTAAGGGGCAAATTTGTGTGTGAACACATTACTCAAATAAAATGCGACTAGTACAAATATGTATTTAGATGCATATTCAAACACAGGACTTCATTATTCATGTAAATTAAGTGTCCATCATCTCTCAACATACATAAAGTCATGGCATCATAATGACAGGAATCAAATAATAGCAAGCACTATGAATCTAAGCATATGTCAATGAATCTATCAGCAAGTCTTGCGTCTCAATTTTTCCTATTTAAATAACATCCTTTAATGAGGAAGAGAAGGAATTTTACCCCAACCTCATCTGACTAACTCTAAGGTGACCTTCACATACGATTAAGATCACCCTAAATTCTCCATGACCTCAGTGACTCAGTGGAACCTGCTTTGATGGATGCAAGTTTGATAAAACCTTCTCAGTCTGAGAAAACCACAAGGATGTTTGCTCTTCTCAGTTGTTTCTACTATTATCCTATGACACCGTACAATGTTAAATACTGTGTAAAGTATCAAACGTTTTAAACATTCTCAACATCAGAACAACAGTAGTTTTAAACAGTCAGAATACAACAACAAACACAAATGTTTAAAATATTTTTGCTCTTTTACTGCAAGTCACCACCAGCTTGTGTGAAGTTGTGTATTTAATGAACGTAATCAAATTAGTTATTTTAATTGCTGCATTTGCAGGGTTTTTTTGTCTGTACCAGGCTTCATTTAACAGTGTGAAAGTGTGGGTGTCCAGAAGCCACACATTAGTGTTGACCTGTCTCCCCGAACCACCAGTCTCATCCATTGTGTAGGCTGCCTGCAGTCATCCATTTCCCCCCATCACCCTTCTTGGCCACATCCATCTCTGCTCAGTCACACACTTTTCAAACTGTGTCACTGCTGTAGGTGTGTGTGCCTGTGTGTGTAAGAGAGGGAGGCTGAATAGGGGATAAAGACAGAAAAATGGGAAAGAAAAAGAGAGCGTCTTCATCTTGACTTGATGGAATACTTGATAGACAACATGGCAAACGGTGAGTTAGGGTAGGCCAAATCCTCTTTCTGTATCTGACTCTCTTGGCTGCTTTTTATCTGCCAGCTGCCTGAGGGTTTGTGACTTTACATTAACAGGTCATTCTAGTTGGCCAAGTTTCATTACAAGCATTCTTTATGTGCTTTGCAGATAAAAGCAAAAACAATTCTCGTATGCCTGTAAGACAACATGGTAATCCAGCTGCACATTTCCCATCTGTACTTTTTTATCTGCACTGGCTCTTGCTGGTACCTGACTGAGCAATGTGGTGCACATCTCATTAACCTTCCTTCTTAACCAAGTTCTTTTTGAAAAATTGTAATGTCCTTAGTTTTTCGATCTCAATAAGCTGGAATATCATTGAAAAGTTATTTTATTTATATGGTAAATGGACTTAACTTAGCACTTTTCCAATCAATTTTGACCACTCAAAGCACTTTACACTAGAGTCACATTCACCCATTGTCACTCACAAGCACACACATTTATACACCGAGATGCAGATCAGTAGGCAGTTTGGGGTTAACTGCCTTGCCCAGGGGCACATTGACACGTGGCAGGAGGAAGCTGGAATCGTACCTACAATCTTCCAATGACAAGACGGCTACTCTACCCATAGAGCCACAGTCTCCCCCATATATGGATTTATTACACACAAAATTACATTTTCAAGTCATTTTGACTGCAATTTGTAGGCAATGTAAATTAGACTATTTCATAATGACTATTTTTAATACACTAATGTCAGTCTAGTGAAATGTATGTCTACGTACTGTGCAGTGTATGAACTCAATACTTTGTTGGGGCATCCTTTGTGATAAGGCAATGGGCTTTGTTGCAAGTAAGGTCACCCACTGCAGGAAATGGTATCCCTAATCTCTCTCTCTGCACCATAGCCCCTAGAATCTTTATAGGTGTTGGGTCAGGTGAGCTTTCTGGCCAATCAAACACAGTGATCCAGGCTTAGCTTCATATTGTGACCCCCCCCAAATCTTTACCAAACCCTCTCCTACATCCAGTGAGATCTCTTTGGAGCCTTTTCTCACTTTACTGGTATTAAAAGTAAGGAATTACTTCAGCTATAACTATCATAGTCACATTTTTATTTGGCACTTATATTTCTGTAAGAGAAAACAAGAATCATTATCATTGTAATTATTTGTAACTAAACTTCTTACAAAAGTTAGCAACTATGCCTTTTGTCTTTGGGCCGTACACTATTAGTCAAAGTGTTTATACTTTATTTTTAACTATATTATGCATGGAAATATGTAGTTGCCCAACCACCTACTTTGACGGAATGTAATTTGGTTTAGTGGCCTGATAGTGTCACCGGTGAAAAATAAGGAATCTCTTACACTGAACTCTGACCCAGTGTTTAGACTGTAGTAAATGCAAAGCTGGGAAACAAGTCAGTCCATGCTCCATAGCACACAATTTTGCTGTATTGATAATAAAATCCATAATAAAGGAGTTGAGGTGATTTCTGAAAGCTATCTAAATGCCACTAGCATTTCTTTGAAATATTGTATTATATAAAAAGATCATGGACTAGAACAAAATGCTGTATTTGATATACTTTATTAGGGCATTATCTAGTGAGAACTATAATTTCTTTTGTCACTTCTGACTTTCGTGCAATGTAAAAAATATACTAGCATAAGTGCAATGTGGTTCAATATCCCAATACATAAAAATTCAAAAATACATTAATTCAAATAAACTAATCCAGCTATTCATTTGCTGGAATTCCAGCAGACAGCGGCTTCTATAATAAATTAAATATTTACCCATAGGGATGGAGGCATTCTGGTCGCCGACACAGAATATATACTAATGCTGCAATGAAAGACCCCGACAGAAATGTTTCAGAATTAATTAGTACACACATGAAAGAGAGACAGATAGCAAGAGCCAGAAATTGAGGAGAAGGAAGATAGGCGGACACTTGTTGACATTTCTAAGGGTTGGGATAATCAAAGGCTTGATTCCTGTGATCTACTTCTTGCTCTGTGTCTTAAAATCTAGTCTCAGAGCAGGGATGTTATCTGCCATAGATGGCAGGAATCAAACATAGGAAATAAATGTTTTCTCTAAGAGTGCATATAAAAATAGAATTATGTTCACCGGCTTAAAGAATATCTCAACATTGCTTAGTAACATTTAGAACATGGAAAGTAGGACACAGATATAAATATTGCAGTCACGTCAATAATAATAATTTTAAAAAAGTTATTCCCTTAACCTGTTATTATCATGTATAGCATGATGGCAATATACTCATTTGAAGGCGCTTCTTCAGGGATACTATTGCTAAATAAAAAGCAGTGTGATGTAAAATAAAGTTCTTGTAATGGCTCTATGATGATCAAAAGAAGCAATAACACATTTTAGGGAGAGTTCAAATTTAACATTTTTATTTGACAAAAAGCCAATCCTGTAAGCAAATAAACTAATGACTATACCTAAGTTTTATAACAAGGGTAACAAAACTTTATTTTTTTAAAAAATGAAAATTTTCACAAATGGTTAAAACATTCCTTTGCAACTTTTTGCCATCTTTATGGTCACTGGCTGGCTGAAAGGTGAACTGACACCTCAGTCTCCAGTCTTTTGAACCTTTCAATAGATTTTCTTCTGAGATTGTCTGAAAAAAAGAAAGATTAGCACATCATGGTTCTGTCACCACTATGTGTTGCTGTAAAGACCGTGTGTTTCTGGGGCCAGGCAGTTTACTTTTACCCTGACTTGGGATTTTACATGGAAGCCTAAAAGGTCAGTTTTGGTTTAATCCAATAACAGCAACATCTTCTACATTTTTATTGTGTCCCTCTAAACGGCTTCCGGCCAAATGCAAACAGCGATTCTTAACACTGATTTTCTTCCTTCTACTCTTTGAGAAAGACCCATATTTGTGGAATGTATGAATAATAGTTGTTGAGCAGATTTCCCACCTGACCTGTGGATCTTTGCCACTAGACTATTTCCCTCAACTTCACAATTGTGTACTACTTTAAGTTGGTCTAAATTAAAATCTTAATTCAGTAAAGTTTGTAGATGTAATTTGACAAAATGAGTAAAACGTTCAATGGGGTTTACACCCCTTTTTCTCAACGTTATGGGTGTATAGCTGTTCCTACGGTGATGTAAATGTATTAAGGAAATCACAAAGTCAATGCAAACTTTTGACATTCTTTAACAAGATTGTGCATTTGGAGCACTGAATCAAACTGATTTTCTTTTCAGATCTTGGTAAATCAGCTTCATTTTCTCTACCAAAAAATAATACTTTTTCATAACCCAAATATGGCCTTCATTTAGACGAATGATGAAGAATTGTAGATAGACATAAATAAATAGAAAAACCTTTGACCTATTTCACAATTATTATTCAAGCGTTAGTTTAGACTGGCCACAAAAACATGTAATAGAAAGGGAAAAAAAGGAACAGTTGGTCAGTGGGTAGATTAACTGAAATATTTATGTACAAGAAAATAAAATCAGCTCTGATAACAGCATGGCGATAGTACAGCATGTGTAATAACAGAGGAACAAAACATAAAAGTGATTGTTCATGGGAGGTTATGGTATATTCCTCATGCTTTAATGTTCAGAGAGGTGGAAAGAAAATACTGGATTCACAAGCTAAAATAAAAATAAAAACAAAGCAGAGAAGCAAGTGGGAATAGAAACAGAGTGGAAGGGGAATTGGAGTGATGTGAGTTTTCATGGGAACCCTAGGGATGTCTGTAATGAGCTGGAGGGAGGCATGTTTGCCTTGCTTGGTTTACAAAGAGATATGACCCTGTGCTATACACAGTGGGGCTCTTTAACCACTCCCACACACATCCATATGATACTGAACTCAAAGGAAACCCAAGGCAGTCATCTCAATGAAGACAGAGTTACCAAGAATGAGATTTTGCAACAGTGTAATGGAGGCTTCTTAAATGTGTGGCACTGAAATGTGTGGCACTGAAAGAGAACAGTTCAGAGCAACATCGTGGAGTAGGTCCCACAGGTAGCAGAACACCAGCTTGTCCTTCCATGGCAGAATACAGAGTAGCAGAACATTAAACAGTCAGGTTAGCTGCTCTGTATTATCACTTGAATCATTCTGTGTCTTTTGTTGAATGTGTGTAGCTTGCAAATACACACATTCGAGAAAAAAAAACTATAAAACATAACTTGTTCAAACCAAGTCTAAAAAAAGTTGTGTATTTCTCAAAGGTGCATTACAAAGAAATCAAAGGATATCATACGACCAAAAACAAGACTAACTCCAGATTAAATGGTTGCGACAGCAGTTCTATATAAGATACAGTTGAAATCAGGTGTTCACATTGTCTAAAAATACAAACAACCTCTTTTCTCTTCCTGTCTAACATCAAATCTATTTAAACTTTTCTATTTTCAGGTCAGCTATAATTATCAGAATTATTTGCATTTGTTAAAAAGACTGTCACTAAGGTTAAGGCAAGCTAGCATGGCCACTGATGACTGTGGATAAATAGTTCACCTGTAAGGGGAAGTTGTTTCTCCTCCATTACCACATGGAACAGCGTGTACACAAAGATGACTGACAATGCTAATAGCTTCCTCCTGGGTGTAATTGGCTGATTTTGACCGGGAACAATGTATTCCAGCAGATTGTAGCTCAGGAAGAAGTTGGGTTTTTTTTTTTTTTTTTTAAAGAAGTTACACACCGCAGTGCATGTAAACTCCAACATTTTTATTTAATAAATAATAAAATGAACAAACCTCAAGCAAATCTGTCACTCAACATTCTGTCATTTAGCTAATAGAGAAAAGCTGATAATGTCAGCAGAGGAACTGTCTCTAGATCCATTTGTTTGTCCATCTCCACTCACCCTTGCAGGATCGCAGGGGGAGGTGGCACCTATCTCCAGTTGTCAGAGGCTCATGCACCCTAGAAAGGTGGTCAGTACATCACAGGGCACAGAGCAGGTGCTAGGTATTATGATTAATTTAGCCCAGGGGATGAACAGGCAACATGTCCAGGGTGTTCTCTGCCTCTCACCCAATGGTTGCTTGAAATAGGCTGCAGATTAATTCAATATTTGCTGTAGGCCACATATTCACTTTAGTCCTCAAATTGTGCCTCTTTAAAT
Source organism: Poecilia picta (assembly GCA_033032245.1). Taxonomy (NCBI): domain Eukaryota; kingdom Metazoa; phylum Chordata; class Actinopteri; order Cyprinodontiformes; family Poeciliidae; genus Poecilia; species Poecilia picta. Next base: position 34,297,318 of record CM065354.1, on the reverse strand, counting down.
CCCAAAAGTTAAACTCCCAGAAGCTGTTGTCACACTGAGCCCAAAAGCAGGGAATTGAGTTCATGTTGTGGCAAATTGTGTTTCACGCTGTCTCTTTTGGGGCTTAAGTGATGCCCCCCATACCCCTTCCCCTGTTGTCTGACAGGGATGTTTATCTCATGAAAGACCACAAAGGATGTACAAATAACAAGCATTTATGCTTTGTGTGTTTTTTGAATATCTATAATGTTTACATATTCCATTGTAAAATAATATATAAAATATCCACATAACTCATTGTCTTGTAGCTGTTATACATTAATCCAAGAATTTCCTTTGTTAATTTAGTGTCGTCAGATTATCTGTGCTTAAAACAGTGGAGCTGAAATAGAAAAAAAGTCTCTACGACCTTCAATAAGTCAATAATTCTATAGAGGGACAATCTCTATTTTAGCAAAAATCTGACATGTAAAAATAGATTCAAAGCAAGTTTCAAAATGTGAATCCATCATCCAATGGGCCTAAAATATCAGTATCTAAAATGGTAGTGACTACGGAGGATAAAGGTCTGTAACATGTGGGTCAGGTCGATCTGGTAGAAGATGCACTTCACATAAAATGTCATATTCCTTATAAACTATCAAACAAAGGATCAGCAATCAATTAGACAGACAAAATGTATGTCACAACCTAAAGATTTAGAGAAAAATAAAATGTGTGTTTTTATTACTTTTATTACCGTTTGTCATTGGTTTATGGTAAATGTTCTGTACGTGTACAGTGCTTTATCAAATCCAGAGGACCCCAGAGCGCTCAGTACATTCAGTCATTCACCCATACATTTAATTCACATTCCTTAATACCATTAGTTGATATTATCAATAATTATTTATATAAACTGTAAATTGAGTGAATGGTAAAAATAAATTGTCAAAGTCTCCAAACACACAAGTGCATTAGATGTTGTCATGACTGATGAAGACAGACAAGGTTAAGGTGGAGCATTGGTGAATTCTTTTAATTTACTGGATATTAGTAGGTATTAGTTAGTCATTAGTTTTCTTTCAGGGACCAGCATGATGTTCAAAAAAAAAAGAATCCACTCCAAAGTAGTACATTTCAAACTCTACTAAAATTTGCTTGGACAAGCCAAATGTCTGGTTTTACAATCACTAAGGATAATAGACTTTTCATGAACAATGGCATGGATATTTTTAGAGGACTTAGGATGAGGATTTTATATTTAAGAATATTCTACCAAGTGTCAAAAATGGAGGTAGAAGCATAATGCTGAGGGTCTGCTTCACTGACAAATGTACTGGTACATTCCAGAAGGTGAATGGAAATTATAAAATTGGACTGGCACTGAAGTATTTAACTTCAGTTCAAATGAACATCTAGTTGAATTTGATACAATTGGGTCTCCCAGCAGGACAATAATTTCAAACCCACCTCAAAGTCATTACTGGAAAACACAACACTTCCAAATATTAAAGCTCATTGAATGGTCTCTACAATATTCATACTGAAAGTGGATGAATGTGGAGAAAAGACAGATCAACTAGAAAACTAACCAGTTTAAATAAGCTCTTCTTTTTGTCATAAAGTGTGTTCAAATATTCAGGAAAATTGTGCTGCAAAGTGTGTTGGTGGCTTATAAATGTATATGATTTTTGTGCAACTTCCTAATGCCTGCATAATAGTGAAATACACAAACTCTTAAAATGGGTGGTGCATCCACTCAACCACAAAATTAGTCCTCTGGAAGATAATTACCATAATAATTGTGCATGAGTGTACAAGAAAAAAAGTGTGTTATCTAGGAGATTTACAAAGTTGACATAATGAGAAGGAAGTGATAGTTTATTATCATAAACATAAAAACAGACACAAAGGCAATAGCATGATAATGATGCATTTGCAGTAACCCAAATAAACTCGTCATTCGTATGATTTTCAAAGGAGATCAGCTATTAATCTAGATTGACTGTGATGGTGGTTTTGATGCAGAGATTACCGCAGGGATGGTGTTTCAGACTGATCTTTACAGTTTGAGACTGAATGCACACATACATGATAATAACAAAAAGTAATAAGAACAATTAACCAACAACGTTTTCATAATAAAGTCTAACAAACTAAGTCTACCAGTTTACCTTGTCAATATAACAAAAGTTAGAACAAAGTACATTTTGTATTTGTATATATCCAGGATGGCAAGTCTCACTGCCAGATGGAATTGCTTTTGATAAGAATGAAAAAAAAAAAAAAAACATTATGTGGAGGATGATAAGTGTGTCCCAAATTTAGATGATGATTTAATATTTCCCTTGGAAACTCACTGGAGAGCAGCCAGCTTTGATTTAGCCAAAAACAGCAACAGCAGTATTTGTATAAGATATTAAATCTGAGGCTGCATCTGTTCCTAAGTCATTTCCATTCTCCGTTCTCTTTCTTTTGAGTCATTACATTTCTCTCGGTTTAAAACACTGTATGCAGTCAATCAGAAAAATGCACCATGCTTGTGAATATTCAATTGTTAAAATGTGGGAGATAAACATTTTCTTCTTTTTGGTGAAATAGCACAGAATAAGACAAAGCTTCTGATTCTAGGACAGACAAATTCACTATATCTTATTAAAATTCCTTCCTGTAATCATACTCCTGCAACAGCGAGTTCCTCGCCGACATTTACTCCACCAAAGCCGAGCAGGTCTGTGAATTATTGAGCTCAATTTTTCAGGAATATTGGAAATCCTTAAGCAGGCTAAAACCAGCCAAATCTAAAGCCTCTGAGGTAACTTGTGGATTTAAAGGCTCAAATGTATTATTTTATTTGATGTATCTGAGTGCAGACAGTACTCAGTTCAGAATTTATCTAACTTATATGCAAAGCAATCACTTGAGGTTAAATAGCAGATACTAACACAGATATTTCAAGTGCCCAATAATACTCATAGTAACATCTAGTACGACCAAATCAATTAAGCATTATAGCAGCCCCTTCACTACAACGTGTACTACTTCTTACCTTGGCAATCTGGACGCACCAGTTGAGCAGCAGCTGTGATCCGATGTTGTCCTTGTGCTCATGGACGTAGTCAAGCAGGCAGCCATGAGGCATCAGTTGTGTCACCAGCTGGATAGTCGGACTCAGGCAGACACCCAACAGCCGGACAAGGTGAGGGTGTTCCATGCTGGCCATTATTAAAGCCTCCTGAAAAAAAGACACATTTACACTAAGCATGGGGCATGGCTAGTCAAAGCTTCCTTTAAAACACAAGCAAATTAAATTACCTACTATATGTCCTGTGGTAGAGAATGTGTTTACATCTCTAGAATTATAAACTTAAAAAAAAATGGCTGGTTTTAATTCAGTTGGAATAATGTGTAAGAAATGTGTTGTTTTTATGAGTCAGATAGTTTGACTGACCTTCATGTAGTCCTTTTTTTAAATCTGTGTAAACATCACAAATTTGGAATTGGTTTGATTTACTTAATCAATAAATTCCCAACCACAGAAAAAAAGCACACCAGTTTGTACATCTGCACAAAACGATGTAAAAAGGATCCCTTTGTTTGTATGTTGTCGTTTTATGTTGTTCAAATGAATTTTAAGCAGGAATAAGTGGTTTACTACTTTAGAAAAAAAATTTAATGAAAGACTTCAGGTAAATGTAAATAACCACCAGCATTTGGTAGTTTTTGAAAAGTGTTCAATTTATGGTTATATGTCACTTTTAACACATTTTGTTTAAAAATGCAAAAGCACCAATGTTGTTTTTGCATTTCCTCAGAACTACTTCTTCGATAAATTTAGTAATGCAAACTAATCAAAAACGTATAAAATAAGAGGTAACATGTCTCATTAATATTTGACAACACAGATGATTTCAAGGGAAGTGTGTATTTGCAAACCTTCTGAGATATTATAATGACCTAGATTAAAAAAAAAAGAATTTCCATAAACAGTTTTATTTCCATATCTCAAGTCTGACAAAACTGACAACATTTAACCCCTTGGAATCATCAGCTTGATCAAAGTTCCTTTAATAGAACACAACATTTTGATAGCAAATAAGAGAAAATGAAGTCAGTCATTAAAGTTAGCTGTGTTTTCAGATAAATCCTTATCAGAAAAGGTATAAACCTTACTCTTGAAATGTCATATTGTGCAAAGATAGTTTTCCTGTTAATGTCAAAGGACAAATGCTCAAACACTCTCACACTCCTGAAGCGTTCATCATGTCTACTATTGTAGACTGTACTGTCGGAGATCACAGGGCCCCTTATTCTCTTTAAGGCTGAAGTTCCTCTTGAAGTGAGCAGCAACGATCCGCTCAGTCAAAAACAGTTGAATTCTATTCAGTGCAAAGATCAAAGTGACTTGCTACTTCAAGACATTTTGTGGTCTTCATAGTAAAATAAAGATGTGGTAAATACAGCAAAGAGGGGGGGGGTCGCTGTAAATCATTAATACCTGCCAGGGAAATTTTGCAAAAATGGTTTCTTTCTAGATGTTTACTTCACACTGTGGATGTCTTGTATAAATGTAAGAAATGCAAATCTCTGGCCTGCAGCATTAGATATGATCAAGGTAGCACATCTTTCAACATTTCTTTTTAAATAAAATAATGCTAAAGGCAAGAATATAATTAAAATGGATTGAAAACTGTTCATACACAACCTGCTAGGTGTAAATGTTTGAGTCAATGTAACAATTGTTAAACAAATAGCTGTGCAGCAAAGTACACAAGACATGAGGATTACAGTCAAGAGAATGTAAACTCACCAGGCTTCAATATTTCTCCCTTTTCCTTTTTTTTAATTAAAGCAGCAGTAAACATATGTTCTTTTTTTAAATAATTGTACATATTTTATTTACATTTTTTGTATTTGTTAAGACAGTCACTATATCCTGACAAAATGAGACGGATTTTCTGTGAAAAAAATGAAGCCGTGGTAACCTCCCTGAGGTTCTAATGCCATTGCTTAGTCAGAAATAACCAATCAGAGCCAGGAGGAGGGTTTTATCACTGTCAATCATTCTTGTGTGTGTACACTTCACACCCTTCCCCCTTGCTCTCTGCTTCACTACAGCAACTTCCGTACAGTGGAGCCTACCAGTCTGGTTTGCTTGACCACCGATAACGGTGGATAAAGAGTTTTCCTGTAATAGCAAGTTACTTCACTGCCAGCTGGAGACTCAAATTACAAGCACCACTTCATCCTAAATTTTGAAATCAAGGAACATTTATCTGATTGAAGTGATCAAAAGACGGGAAAACTTTCTGAACGAAGGGTTTCCTGATCCTGCAAGCCCTTGCTTCCGCAGGAAGAAATCCCACAGCATGTGCTCCTTCTGCACCAGTGGTACAGCTGTCCGATCCGCTCCACAGCTTTCTGTCCATAACTCCTCAACGTGCTCTCAGTTCCCATATAGCTGGATGCATTGAATTCAGTGTGTAGTTCACACAAGATAGTCAGATAGAATGTTTTTTTTAAATTTTATTAATTTGTTTTTGGATCGATTTAGTTACATTCGCATGTACTCTGTGCAAAATGTCTGCGTGTCTACTCCAACTGGTCAGGTGTGTGAATTGTAATCTATCAAAATGACAGATAGTCTTCAGATTTTTCCATTACTGTTTAAAAAAAGGAGTAAAACATTCTGTTAACACCACGTCTGAGTGAAATGTGTTGGTTAAGTGATCAAGAAGAACTTAATCCAAGGATCACAATATAGTTGGTTAGTTACTGTGGATAGGATTTTAAGCTACAAAACTTTATAAATGATTGTAACTGGATGTAGCAAAACTCACAATTTCATTTCTTTTGAAATTAAATTTCAAAAGACACACATACCTTGTGTTTCTGTGACCAGAAAATCAAGACATCTGAGAAAATTACCTGCATCAGTGATCCACAACCACTTACAGCTGAAACTAAAAATGTATACATCGTTTATATTTTGTTCTAATTCTGACTTTACAGGCATATATCAACTACTATAAAAAGTAATAAAAATAACAAAATATCAAAATGCTAAATTATTAGATTTTTCTCAAAGAGAAAAGTATATGATGCACTAAATATCTTTTATTTCCACATTCATGTTATTAACTGTTTTTTATTATTTTTTTTGCAAGGCTGTGTTTTGCTAATAATAGATATATGAAAAGAACTAAGGACCTTAGTCATTTTGCAAGGAAAATGAACAGAACGTTTTTTGAAGGACAGACCACAGGTTATCATGCAAATTCATCTTGCTGTAAGATAGATAAGCCCTCAAGCAGAAATTTGGCTTCAAAAGTAAATATATTTTATAGTGACCTTCTCTCTCTATAGCAATATTTTCTATTGCAAAACATACATTTATTCTACACATTGTTAATGCACACATTAAAAGATGCGCATACAAAAGATAATAGTTGTAATAAATTGCTGTCTTGCCATCTTAGCATGGCAGTTTGGCACCCCAACAATGTTTTAAGGCCTACAAAACCCATCAATTTAACATCAATAACATAGCAAACTCTAAACCAGTCCCAGTCTACAAATCCAATCTAGAAATCAATAAATCCTTGTGATATTTCAGAAATTTTGTGAAAATAGGTTTAAATCAACAACAAAGAAAACCCAATCTACAATTCTCTTTCTTTAGTTCTCCATTATGACTCAGTTGGAGACCACAAAGCCTCCAAATAGCTGGATTGAAATCCCACAGATGCACAGATCCCACAGATGTAAAGGATTCATTTGTGAATGCTTCAATTCATATATGAATGTGAAGACAACAGCTCAAGTTCATCAATATGTTTCTCAAAGGATTCCTAACCACTTTGCATTGTGGCGAGGAGCATCTACTGAAAGAGGTCACAGTTATGAAAGTTTTGGAAATTATTTGTTTCATGGAAACAATAATTATAATTTAAAGTACTAAAAAAACATTAAAATTTACTAGAAGTGTGCCGATCGATCGGTAACCAATCATAATCGGCCTATTTCTGTAAAATCGGTGATGATCGGGATCGGCCATCACTTGCTCTTGTTACCGATACCGATCACCTGCATCTCATTTCTCAGCCTGTCTGTCCAGCTGGTCTCATTTTTCCTTCACTCTGCGCAAACGCTCAGCAACAAATCCTAAGCGATGTGTAACTACAGTATAACGCGCTGAGTGAATGAGGAACGTTTGCGTGTTGCGGCGGAAAATAGAAGCAGGTCAAAATGCATCAACACAACGAAGCTAATAGACATAAAAACAATGACGGAGTTTGGCTACATCGAGTCTCAGTGCAGTAAAAAGACACGGAGGATCAGACAGCAGGTAAAGCAGCGCAGCTACAAACACTCACCGGATTAGCATGACGGTCAGAAAGATAAACTAATAACCGTAAAATGATTTAAGTCTTGGAGCTGCGATGTAAGACGCTGGTTCTGCTGTTGAACGCTGCTCCGCTACAGGTAGTAATATTTAATATTTAGTAATATTTGACACGGAGCCGCTTCTGCTCCACCTGGTAGAGACTCTCACACCGAACCTGTTTAAAGCTGCAGCATCTAACTTAAAAAATACATTTTACATACGTATTAAACTTTCTCTGTCCTAACATGAGACAGATAATCTCTAAAAAAAATAATTGATCTCCTCCCTGTTACTCCTCTCAGTCAGAAACAGCCAATCAGAACTAGCAGTAACCAGCTAGTCGCCATGCTAACAGGAACTTTTCATTCAGTAACTCTGGATTGTTTTCGCAATGGATCCTGTATTTTCCTTTGAATGTTAAGTTTTATACTTGAACCTTTTGGCAATGTTAAGAGGTTTTATTTTGGCTCTTTGCATTAATTTAGCCTCTTCAGAGCCTCATATGTTATCAGTCTGTTAAAGATAGTATTACTGATAGCAGTACAATTTGCACAATGCCTGTTTTGTTTAGTTTTCTTCTTGAAAAAAGTTATTAAAAACAAGTTTTTGTCTAAACTAAGGTGAATTCATGGTTCCTTTTTCCACATAATGTAACAGTAGTGTTTATGATAAAAAATAAATAAATAAATAACAAATTATGTGATCGGTATCGGTGATCGGTATCGCCGATCATCCCTCATGGGTGATCGGTATCGGTATCGGCAGAAAAAAACCTGATCGGCACGTCCCTAAAAATTACCATTCAAACTAGTAAAAATTAACGTCAACCAACATTGAATTTAATGTTTTTGAACTACAGACTTGTGATTACTGAACATTATTTTGACTTCTCTGCTATGCCTTGGGCTGTCACTTGTTGCAAAATACAGTTATCTTGTTGCATGTGATTTTGCTCAACCATTTGATTGTTTGACTATCCTTTACATTTTTTTTCGAAATGAAAACATTTCTGAGCTAAAGATAATGAGCTGAAGTCGGGACATAAAAAGTTTGAAAGAGCATTGTCCAAAGCATTACAAAGCCTCTGCCAATTTGTGTTCAGGTAAGTAATGCACACGACATCAATGCCAAGTTGAAGAATTCATCAAAAAGGGTGATCTTCTTCATTGTTTGGAGGCAAAAATAAAGTTCCAACATGCTGACGAATATATACCTTTCAGTAGCAAAGATAGTCAAATTACTTACTTTGACTGCCACATTTTGATATGCCCTGTTTTCTTACTCCACTGAGAGAACTTTATATTTCCATAACACCAGTTCACACAGTAAATGACACAATTTTCCTTATTCAGTCACCTACTAGTTGAATCTATATGTAACCTTCAGCTGTGACAGGTATGTCACTCTGATTTTCTGGTTATTCGACAAGCCCCCAAAGAAAGCAGGGCATAAAATTAACCACACATGGGAAATTCATCAAAGCCATCATGACAAAAATAGTAATTCTAACACTCAAACACTCTTCCTTTCTGACTGTCAAACTAAGTGCAAAACATGAGTGCAAGTGGGTCGTGTTCAGTGTGTGTGTGTGTGTGTGTGTGTGTGTGTGTGTGTGTTGATGAGAGTTATTTCATCTGCATTGCATCATGATAGTGTAATAATTTAAATTTTTTTCCTTTTTCCTTTTCAGATGAGCCAAGTTGTGAATGTTTTATAAATGGGACCGGGTGCTCTGTGCTGTGAGTCTCTTGCGTGAAATGTGTGTATGTCTGCATAGGTAAGGCTCTTAGGGACCCCTGACTGTGACTTATGGGGCTCCAGCTTTTTGTTCTTAGTAGCTTCAGAGCTTTATTTGACTTGTTTTTGTATCATAAAACCATTTTGTGGCGTTTGCTTTTAGGATGGCAATTTTCTGTCAGTAAAAAGTTTCTTCAGATTGTGTACTAGATCAACTAGGACCCTTCCTAGAATGTCTTAGACCAATTTTTATACAGATTAAAGAGATTTATATGCATAATAACTAGCTTTAAAGGACATGCTCCTATTGTTCAGGCTACAAAAAACTTGAAACTGGTGCACTGGTTCACCTTCCAGGCAAATACACTGTGTGGCTAATTTCTCAAATCCATTCAAAGTCCAGATCTAAGCCAAACTAAACATCTGTAACAAAACTTGAACACTACTATTCAAACATCCTCTTCATACAATCTGACTGAGCTTGAGTAGTTTTGCAAAGAAATTGTACAACAACTAAGTCTCTAGATGTGCAGTGGTTTTGGAGATACAGACAGCAGACTGGAATCTGCAAAATATTATGTGAGGTTCATCTCTGCATATGTGTCCAAGCATGACTTGAAATACAGAACTCTAGACTTGAGAAATGGTTATGTAACACTTGAGTTTGAAATGAAAAATAAATGTTTTTATTCCATAGGAAACCAGAAATAGATCATTTTCAAGATACTCACGTCCATGAACTCCACATTTGCCTTGGGTCCCGTGGCCTCATTAAGGATTTTGATGGCCACAGGGATTTTTACAGTTTCACCCTCTGGGACCCAAATACCCTAAAGAGGAAAGAGAAGTACAAGCAAGTTTGACTCATTACACTGATTACAAACTCACATTACTGAGTGAAGCTGTGTTAAAGAAACATGCTATAGATCTTGGAAGAACAAGAAGAATATCTATTAAAAATGTAGCGTTTCTCAGCCTTCCAACTGTTTCATATTCTCACTGGCAGAGTATGAAAATGTTCGGCCTGCTGTATTAATAAGGGAATGTTGCCCTTGGAGAAGGCTGAGGTAAAATGACTGAATCTTGTTGAACAATCTAAATTCAGGTTGGATTAATGTGATTTAGCTATCAAACCATCTAAAGATTGTGTGAAAACATTACCCTCTTAACTCCTCGTATTATTATTTTCTTTCTTCATTATTTCTTTTCTTCTACAGAAACGTGACTGTACTTCAAAAACAACTGGTATCATGTAGCAGAAACAAGATTGAAGTTTGTCACTAGCTTTGTTTTATGCATTTTACCCTATTTTCAACAATGTATTTTTCAAAACATTGTCAACGTGCTTAATTCCATTTCAAATTATGTGTGCATGTGGATGAAAATACTATGGAAATTTAAAGATTAGTACCTAGTGCAGCAGAAAGAGACAATTTCCAGCATTTTATTCCAGTCTTAATTGTACAATGTAAAGTCACAGTAACATCCATCCATCCATTTTCTTTACTTGTCCCTTAATGGGGTCGGGAGAGTTGCTGGTGCCTCTCCAGCTAATGTTCCGGGCGAGATGCCAGTTAACCCTGGAGAGGTCACCAGTCTGTCGCAGGGCAACACAGAGACATACAGGACAAACAACCATGCACACACACTCACACCTAGGGACAATTTGGACAGGCCAATTAACCTGACAGCCATATTTTTGGACTGTGGGGGGAAACCGGAGTACCCGGAGAAAGCCCACGCATGTACAGGGAGAAAATGCAAACTCCATGCAGAAGGACCAGGGCTGGGAATCGAACCCAGAGCCTTCTTGCTGCAAGGCAACAGCTCTACCAACTGTGCCACTGTGCAACCCCAGTCACAGTAACAAAAATATAAAAATAACATCTTCTGTCAACTTCAGAGACACTATCAAATATACAGGTCTTTCTCGAGCTTCAAATTTGTTTAGTTATTTAATTGCAACCATGGTGTTCTCACACCAAAAACTTTGTTGTCAGCATTCATCAAAGAACTACACATTACTTGACTTACCATTACAACCTCCATTGTGCAAAATAGCTTGATGCAACAATCACTGTAGTGAACATCACTGATCCCAGATTTTTTTAATACTAAAGTATAATATATTTCCGCCAGAATATAATGTAGCCTTTCTAATTTTAGCTGTGTTTTTGGCTTGAGTCTCTCATCCAGTATTGCACTGGCAATGACCTCAGCTCCCTCTTATTTCATTGTCACCCAGGGCTCCCAGTGTCACCTATTACTTATTCTTTTTATTTTACACCCCCAAGCTTTTCATCAAATATGCTGTCACTAATGACTCTGATATCCATCTCTTCGGCCCATCATAATGTGTGACTGTCTGGCATCACATGAGTTACATGTGCTATATGACCTCTCACTTACATATGAGCCAGTTTGTAGACTGAAATCCTCAGGCAAAGTGCTACTTATCTGTTTTCAAGGGTTTGGTGGAGCAATTGAGGGGACAAATCATTTGTAGTCTAAATCCCAAAATATTTTTTTTCAAGATCTTTGCAATATATGTGTAATATAAAATAATTTTCAAAATCCAAAATTGTAATTGCATATTTTAAAATTCCAAAATACTCATGTTTTACCTTGTAAACAGTTCCAAAGGCTCCAGAACCAAGGATCTTGACTCTTTTAAGTTCCGTTTCTTTAAGGATGCGAAGCTGGGCTTGATTAGGAGCTGTTCCACTGGGAGTCAGAGGTTCCACCAACTGAAAGCACATATCATAAAAACACAAAGCATCCAATTCATTGTTGTAATTTAAATCCACACACAAAACAGAGGAAAAACGTCAACATGTAGAACAAAGTATGTTTTTGAGTCATACTTACTATTTTGAAATAAAGTATTTGTCAGATATGCTGTTGATAACTAAACAATCTAATTGATGTGAAGGAAAAAACTTCATCCCCACAATGTTAAAATTATTCTGAGCTTACTAAAATAATACTAAAAACTTTATTTACCACTGCACACTGCAATGTGTTAGACTTAAAAGCCTTTCCTCCAACTGCCCGATTGTCACAAAAGGTTTGAAACGGGTCCAATGCATTTCATAAATTAAAATTACAATATGGATCAGAATGTTCTAGATGCAGTTCTCTATCACTATGCTGATGACACAGTTGTTTTTATCATGCAAAGACAGCTACCCTGCTGTTTGATCATCTGCAAAAGTATATGACAACCAAATTCCATTTTTTAACTTAAACTTGACACTATGTTTAAAAGAAGTTGTGATTTTACTGGTGTTTTTTCAGCACACATCATACCACTACTGATTTGAGTGTTCTTATATGTATATTAGCATTTTAATTTTGGTTATATTACACTTTTTTTTAAATCTGAAATTAAGTTAAAATGTCATATTATAGCTATATATATCATACTGGAATAAAAGAATGGAACAATTATGCTGCAGATGATCAATAAAGTCTTACATGGTAGTAGGTGGATAATTGTTCCAACAACAAAACTGGAGGAATGAATAAATGAAGCGATGGAAAAAAGAAGAAAGGTAACATCTGGAAAAGGCTGGATTAAAAACAATGGCGGAAACAACAAGACACTGAAATGAGAAGCAAAGAGCTAAATTAGTCAGGGGGTGCTAAAGCATGTGAGGGAGCAATATGAAGAGAATTACAGAACATGTTGGAAGATTAGAGAGGGAGGGCAAGCACGCACAGGAAAACAGAGGAAGCATCTATCAGCCTAGCTGAGGTCTACAGCTACTGTCCCTCTGGCTCATGGGTTACCATTTGATTAAAAACAATAGCCATTTTTCATTTAAATGGAATAACAAATCAGCTTAAGTTGTGTGAAACAAGAGAGGTGGTGCACCACAAATACAGAGAACATAACCTAGATGTTTTTATAGCGGTCGGGTCCAGCAAACAAAGACAGAATTATATTTCACAGTGCTGGGAGCTGTTCAGCAATATAGGTGCTGAATATGTTGCACCTCTGCAGTTTTGCAACCCAAAACTGAAAACAAAGCAAAACGGCTCTGTAAAACAGTATAATATAATATTTGACTGTCTAGTAATTGCAGGAGACATCTCAAAGTAATAGTTCAACTAGCTCATCTAAGGATCTAAATGTTACCGGTCTTTAATTTTTGCTACATTATTATTATAGAAATATTTAATTTATATACATATAGGTCCATTTATATACATATAGGTCTATGCAATATTTCTATGTGTTATAGAAACATTTTATATGCCTTTCTATGTCACAAATACACCTTAGTGTCCCAGGTTTGGGCATTTCTAAAAAAAAAAAATGAAATTGGAATTAAAGGGGTAGGACTTGCTTAAGGGGATGAAAAGTTGAAGAAAAAGTCAACCAATTGCAACTCCCTGTCTTTAAAATGGTTATGTTGGTAGACATTAAGAGAGAATATGAACCAACATGATCAATAGGTTGATACCTACAGAATGTTCCTCTCACTGATGATTATTAGAATTATTTAGTTTTTTAAACCAACCAACCAACCATGTTCCCCCTCATTCCATGGATATTGCTATTTCATTTCTTTATTTTATATATTGTGTTTAAAAACAATGTCAAAATCCACAGTACCTCAAAACATTTTTGTCAAAACATGTCTGAAATTATAGTACCTTAGAAATGCCATTGGATTGCCAACTTTCCAACCTAAAAAGGGCAATGCAATTATTTTCTGGTTGTTGAATTCATTCAAAAAATAATACAGACTATTGATTACACCTATACATATAGGTCCATAAGATGTGAGTGTTCATGTTGAACATACTCTGAGTTTAAAGAAAAAAACAAAAAAAAAGACGTTTTATTATAACTATCTGACTTTTTATTGTTTTTTTTCCAACTTATCATTAACAAAATTGTGAAAAAAGGTATTTTGTGTCAAAGCGTCCTTTACATACATGTGTGGATGACTGTAGCTGCCGGTGCACTAACATCCTAAACAAAAAATGTAATTGGTTAGTTAACTTAACTTTATTTGGTGACCTTTACTTTTTCCATAAGCTAAATGTGACTCTGCAGTGATGCTAGCTAAACATGAGCAAACTGTTTTGACAATTAAATCTCGTTCAAAACAGTGCCAAAACAAATAGTAATTAAACAAATTCCTTTTGATCATGTGTGAGTCAGATGCCCTGTTGTTGTGCGCCAAAAGCATTGTGTTTGTTTGTCAAGTGTGTGTCGGTCAGAAACTGACAGGTGCACGTGCCACATCGCTGTTTCTTTGTGTCACGTGCATCGCATACATGTGGCCTGTTTTTGTGTGGGCCAGGTGCACTGTGCTGGTTTTGTGTGTCGCGTGCATGATGCATATTGGGGATGTGGTTGTCTTCATGTGGCTCAGTCACCTTGATGGTTTTTGTGCATGTTTTCCAACAATATCCAATGCCTCACACACACTTACCCAGTCTTTCTATAAAAAAGTAGGGGCTTATAGACATTACACGCTGCCAGAAAAGAAAATACTTACTTGCAATTAATTTGGATTGATTGAAGGTGATTATTAAGACTAATTTGCATTACGACTTCAACAAGTTTTTTTGACAAGTGACTTTAATAATCTGTTTTGTTCTGACAGTTTAATAGCTATACATCATCTCAGAAGTATTTTAACTTTCCAGTTGTTATATATATATATATACATATTATATATATATATATATATATATATATATATATATATATGTAAATCTAAAAAAGAAACATATTTAAGTTAATGCTGCACTGGTGGCAGTGCAGCATTTTAACAGTGGCACAATAATATCTTACCAAAGCTTTTCCGAGACACTTTAGTGATACTTGTCGATACAGAAGAGATAAAAAGCTGTGAAACAAGACCTTATTTTCAATAAGTGACTTTTAGGATGGTGCATTCTTCTGGTTCTAACAAAGAGCAAGAGTGTGTTCTCTTATTTTAATGGTATAGTCTGGTATCTCCTCCTAAAAGAAGTGTCCTCTCAAACATACTGTGCCAAAGTCAAGAGCTGAACAGAGTTTCTGAAACTTTCTTAACTTCTGAAATCCCCATTAGAAAATATAGTGCCTCCCTTTTCCCTGTCTTTTCTGAAGCCTGTTCCTATTTTCTACATCAGTGGATGTTGCGTGTTCATTCAACTTTCCCTCACCAAACAAGCAAACAAACTTGTTTCATGGATCAAACAAAACACAACAAAAAATTAGATAAAAGTATTTTTTCCCTGTATTGATCTAGTTCTCCTTAAAAAGCAATGAAAAATTTGAGCAAACCATAACAGCCAAATAGAATTCTGCCTAATTCTGAATTATTTTGAAACTGGGTTGCAGGAGCTTGCAGAGTAACTGTGCAGACTTACTTTAGAGATGCTTAATCCAATTACATATTGGACAACGGTTCATTTTTCCTCTTTTAACTTCGATTACTTTCTTCTTTTACCTCAGTCTCCAGAAATCGCCGAAGGGCTCTCTTCTTCTTAATGTTCTTCCGCCGCACCGACACTGCAACGCTCAATACCATGATCACCACCATGAAGAGGCCGCCAATCACTCCAGCAGCAATCAGAGGGGTTCTGCAGACAAGAAGGTAGGGTGGGGAAAGGGGAAAATGAGTGGATGAAGAGCAGGAAGCAACCAATCTTATGGAGCGGAAGTCTTGCTTAGTAGTAGCATGGAGGATGGACTAGTGTTAGTAGTAGCATGGAGGATCTCTATTTTAGTCTTTTACAACTTGCAGGTTGCATATAAGTAAATGCACAAAGTGTACTGCAACTTATCTCTTCCCATAAACAGAAATTCCTTTGAGCATATGTCGCTTTATGTATTATGACTTCTTGTTTTTGGTGAGTAGATAAATAAATAAGCACAACAAACACATTGGGGGATTTTGACTTGTCAAATGGGGGTCATTACTAATATAGTTTAAAGTAAATCAAAAAAGATTAATCCATCCAAAGCAGACAGGCACAAAATCCCCAGACAAGATGTGAGTTAATACTAGGATGAA
Source organism: Poecilia picta (assembly GCA_033032245.1). Taxonomy (NCBI): domain Eukaryota; kingdom Metazoa; phylum Chordata; class Actinopteri; order Cyprinodontiformes; family Poeciliidae; genus Poecilia; species Poecilia picta. Next base: position 34,281,208 of record CM065354.1, on the reverse strand, counting down.
CAATGGCTGCAGAAATGCTTTGTGCAACCACATATTTTTGATAAGGCACGACAACAGGTAGCAGATTTGTGTAACAGCTCACTCTAACAGCAATGGCAAAGATACAACTGCATGTTAACAATAGCTCTCGGGGATCTGATAAGAGCTGATCACTTCTCTAGGTTAGCAAATAGCCATGTTCCCATAGCAGCTACAAAGCTCTTTCATCCTATTGGCAGTGTCTCCAATGCTAAAACATGGTGCCTTGTAATTGCTTTTACAACCACTGATGTTTTTGTTTTTAGTGTTTTGTAGTATTACTTCAATGCAGCTGTTCTGTGAAGGCTTCTGAAATTTGTTTGAGGACATGGATGAACAAATGTACAAACCAAATCATAAAAGATAAGAACAACAGAATAAAGGCCAAATGTTAAAGCTGTGGGTAAGATGAAAGCAGGGTTAGGTTATTAATTAATACTCAAAGCTTTTGGAAAAGCTATCTATCAAGAAAAACAGTTAAACCCATCGTTTAAAATTGGAAAACTAAGAGATCATAGCAACTGTGAATCTATTGACAAGACAAGCATTAATTTTGTACTCCACACATCCAACCTATATGGAAGAGAAATAAGAAGTCACAAACTAGGTCGTCTGTGTAGACTTTGACAAAAATCATTCAAATATATTTTGTATAACTATATACCGTATTTTCCGCACTATAAGGCGCACCTAAAAACCTTATATTTCCTCAAAAGCCGACAGTGCACCTTATAACCCGGTGCGCCTAATATATGGACCAATATTGAGCCACAACAGGTCTAGCAACTACGGTAAGCAGCTGCCGACTTCATTTTCCCCGTAGAAGAAGCGGGCAGTGCATGCTGGGATGTTGTCAAAAAACTGGTTTGTTAATAAAGTTTGACTGACCTATCTACCCATAGACATGTCTATGTATCTACCTACCCACATAATAATCAGGTCGTCTGCAGGTCATCTAGCATCACGTTCTCCACCAACATGCTGTGCGCGAACGGAGAAGGGTGACCATCGTCCGGCCCAGACGCCCCATTCCAGTCGCTCTCCAGGTTCTCCTCGCGACCGGAATCGGACTGTTTTGTTGACATCCTTTATGTCAACAAAGTAGCTTTAGACATTTATCCGGGGAGCTTCGGCTAGAGTTACCAAGGGACCAGCACCTATACATTTAAAGCCGTGGGGGTCGGTGGAAGAGAGACAGAGGCTGCGGCGGCAGCGTGTCAGTTGGTCTATGCTAACCAGAAAGCAGTTGGGCACAATTTCGCAACACCAAAACCGTGAGTGAAACAATGACTGGTGCAGACTACTATATATACGTAGTACTCGAGACAAATTTTTTATTATTAGACATCCTTATTTGTAGTGAACGGAACAAATCATGTCCCGTTCAATACCGGACAGGTGGCAACATAACTGTGGCGTCTATTCTATGCACCTTATAATGCGGTGCGCCTTATATATGAAAAAAAAGTTTTAAATTAGGCCATTCGTTGAAGGTGCGCCTTAGAATCCGGTGCGCCTTATCGTGCGGAAAATACGATAAATGGAAATGATCTTTGAATCCATTTTGATCCAAAGATTATTGTGTGTGTTTGTGTTTTTTTTTTACCTATCCCCTTTTCTTTCATATTTCCAAAATGTGATGCAGGCAGTTTTAATTCTAAAGTTTTAAATCTATTTGTAGGAAACTGGGAACAGCTTCTGCTTCCCTTTTCTCCCCCATCGCCTCAAAACAAATGCTAAATTGCGATCAATTCATCAGGAACTGCATAAAAATCACAAGGACAAACATGCACTGCAGCACGCACAGAGAGGCATTAAGGATACTCACAGGGACAGTGTGGCTCAGAGCAATCCATTAATCAGAGACTTTGCTTACTGTTATTCTTTTGTGCATCTGTGTGTGCTGCTGTGTGGTAATGTTTTTATATTAGAATGTGAAAGCACTCATAATATCATACCTGTCCATCCAGCCGATGCAGTCTTGTAGCCTTGGTCCAATGCACCTTTATAGGAGACAAAAATAAAGGAAATGACGCTCAGACATAAAATAAACACACACAAATAAATAGTTAACAAACATTAGCAATAGTGAGAATAATTTAATATTGACATTTTCTTTCAGGATAGTTTGCTTTACTGACCGCCAAGTACATGTGAATATAGATTTATGCTAGGTTCAAATATCCTGTTGGTATTTTTAGGATGAAATAATTTCCAAAAATATTTCTTCTTGCTTGATTTAATTTCATCTAATTGTGAAAGGATTTAAGACCAACAATCCAAAGCTTTTCCAAAATGTTTGCAAAATTTCTTCAGCTATACTGCATTAAGCATTGGAAAAATCTGAAATGTGGTTGGTGTCCTGGTTGCATAAAACAGCCGTTTCTTCCCCAAACAGTGAATCTCAGTTCTTTCATTTTCCCACCCATCAGCTTGTTTTTTTTTGTTGTTGTTTTTTTTACCTGCATGTGAGGTTATACCAGTGACAAAGAGTCAGCCTAGTGTTTTCCATTTACGACTAAATTGTTATGCTCAAGCAAGCTGGAGACTGTCACTCAGTAGAAGAAAAATAACACAGAGAGGCTGTGACATAAACCCCCTGTGGAGTTAAATACAAAATGATGTCTTTCCAAACCCGGTTGAATATTACATTGAGCAGTAAGTGGCTTGAGAGCAGCGGAGAGTGGCAGGTTACTACATTGAATCCTCTCACTATGATGTGTTTTTGCTTATTGCTTATATTCCGTTTCTTGCCTTTATTTTACCTCATTTCTATAAACTGATGTTTACATTATGCATTTACATGTGAACATTTTGGATTGTAGGGCATTTGTGAGTATATGTATCTGTGAAAATCTAGTCATGTAGAAGTCTAGTTATGTAAAAATGGATGAATGAGAGACAAAGAAAATCCTAAAAAATTCTGCTTTGGTGTCTTACAAACCAATTTCAATTGGTGTTGTTTTGTTGACATCCATCATTCCATTAACTTTGAAATATTGGTATTATGTATGTGCAATGCACAGACAGTTGCTTTCAAAAGTTCATAGCCCATTTAGTAGAGAATAAATGACACAAAGATTATTTTTCAAAACTTTCTCCTGAACATAATGACAACATAACCTGTTCAAGTCAAGACAGACAAGTGAGAGTGACACTACGATATTAAAAACAACAAGACATAAAAAGACTTAATAATCCTGTGTTGTAGATAATCCCCTTTCATTTCAATTTCATCAGTGGGTGTCCTTAGGTTCAAACCTGCTATCAGTAAAAGTGATTCTGATAAAAATAATATAAATTTTAGTTGTTATAAAATTATTTGACTTTCATCTGATCATCTGCTTCCTCTGGTTTGTGCAAAAGTTATGAAGGATCAAAGTTATTTCCTTGCCCAAAAATATAAGAAAGGAATAGGGAGGAAAGAGGTGGAGCATATATACACCAAACTAGCACAGTGAAGGCAGTCACCAATGATTGGGGAAGGAATGGGTAACAGAGACTTTATAAAAACTAAAGATTTGACCAAAAAAGGCTCATCAGATGCTCCAGAAGCTCCAGGACCAAATACTGGCTGTGCTCTACATGTTACTCATTGAATTCTCCATATACTTGAACAATGGAGTAGGGTTGAAAGACAGAATCATTTTCTTACATTGGTAATATTTCACAAAACCTTACAGGAGAAAGGTCCTGTGCTCTCGTAAAAAACTTGAACTTTGGGCCACAACTAAATAACCATGGTGCTAGCATCATGACCTGGGGTTACTTTTTTCAGATGAAAGTGAGGTTTTTGTCAAGGTGGAATAAGTTGTGAATATTTTCAAACACAAATCATCATGACCTGGGGTTACTGTTTTCAGATGAAAGTGAGGTTTTTGTCAAGGTGGAATAAGTTGTGAATATTTTCAAACACCAATCAACGTTGGCCTAAAATCTTAAACTGAATGCTGAAGATAAAGAGCATTTTCCATTTTTCACAATCACCGATTCCACACATACATAAAAATGAAGAAAAGAATGACTCGATGCGAACATTCAAGTTTTCAACAATGATCTAGCCAGAACTCTAAGTTTAACAGAAGGTCACCTAAAGAGGGCTGTGGGCCAACAGATGTCCTTACAGGAGAATTTTTATAAAGTAGAGTTAGCAAATATTGACAAGTCAATGCACATTGGATTCTGTTGTATTTCTAACAAAAACAAACTGAATGCTAAATTTAAAATACCGACCTTAAAATATAACAACAAAATAAAAAGACAAAGTCTTGCTTTGCATAAAGTTTGGCAATAACTGTACTACATCCTAAAAAAATGGGAAGAAAGCATCATCCCTGTATTTTACTTTTTATTTCTTGTTGACAAATGGTAATAAATCGAGGAAAATTAGAAAAATCTAGGATGTCTTGTTTATTGCAGGGAAAAGGCCATCTAAACGCAGTACTCTGATATGTCCTCGGCCAGACTGCTCTTACCCTTGGGTGCAGTTGGCATGGCAGGGATGGCATTCGTTGTTTACTTCGGCATATTTGAAGATGAAGCTGTTGGCACCTTGTAAGCCATCAGGACACTTTTCCACACAGTTCGGACCGTCCTTGAAATGAAGGCATTTCACACAATGTTCCGGGCCCTGTAGGTTAAGGCAAAAAGAAAAAAGGAAAAGCATTCATCTTTTAGATGCCTATTTCTGAAAACGATCATCTTTGAAAGAGTTCAAACAATACATTTTCCAGTACAGTCGTAGTAGTAATTTCAGTGTAAAAAACAATTGGTTTTCTATTTGGTTGCTTTGAGGTCTGTAGCTAGAGGCAGCCATTAAAACTACTTCCAATATTATTGAGTTGAATTTCCTGAAAACCGACGGGTGCATATATAGAAAACATATGGAGGTAAACCTAATAAACCAAATTCGAATGGAAAGGAAATGTATTGTCACCTTTCTTGTTATAAATCTTCGTCAAAGTTTGTTTGCCTGAAGAAACCACCTATATTACCAATAATGTATGCATTGTATAGCATTGAATTGTGAATTGTTAGAGAGGTTTTCCATTACTGGGATGATTTTACATTTGTTTGCTTTATTTAATCAGCTGCTGAGATGGTGCATACAGTATTGTTTTTACTATATATGGGTTTTATCTTTTTTGCTCATGGTTAAACCATAAATTTTAGAGATGAATCTGTCCACTTTGACAAAGTGCATGCTTCAACTGGGACCCCCCCCCCCCCTTAAACTTTCAATTGTGCAATCATACAACTCACTGTGATGAAACATAACAGCACTTTTTCGCACAAGGAGCACAAAATATTAGAATGCTAAATGTTGTGTTCAGATAGGTCTCTCTCTCAATGTCGTCTGCTGAAAGCTAATTTTCTGGCCTGTAAGCTCTTTGTCAAAACTGTTCTTTAATTTTTGTTTAAAGACAGCAACCCTGGTATCCCAGCAGCTTCCTGTCCATAGCAGAACTACCCATGTCCTGTCTTGCACTATTCTAACCTATATTTTATCTTTTAACTTTGCTTATGGACAAAATGGTTTATTATATAAACCTGCACGGTATTGTTGTGATCTCGAAATGGATTTACCTAAAAATACAAGGACTCTTTTATAGCTCTGCACTGAGCTCCAAGAATGTTTCAGCTCTACTCTGTGTGGCTTTGTTTAATAAGCACTATTATACAAACGTTTTCATACTGGGATGGAAGAGGGCACCTGTAGCCATTATAGCTAATGAGAAGGCTTCAAGTTTTAAACACGACTTTGAGCATCAGAGTCACTGAAGCAATGATGTGGATGTGAGATAACGAATTTAAGACTGCTATCTTTAACATACGTTTGCTTCTGATTTTACAAAATATGGTGTGCATTTGTATGCAGACCATATATATATAGAAATATTTTTAAGTAAAATTTAAAGCACAGTTAGATTGCATGGAAAGTCTCTGAAAAGCACTTTTCAACACTTTTTACAAATTATTGTAACACATTGGCCTAAATGTTTCTAATGTAGCTCTGACTTTGTGTTCCAGTTTTATTTCTTCCTGCAAGGTGAATATCAATCCCAATCTTAAAATTTTGGAGCCTGTAATGGTTTTCCTCCCAGCATAGTCCTGTGTCTGCCTGCATCCATCTTCCCATCAACTCAGAGAACAAGTGCATAGACAATTTTCAGGTTTCTGTTTGTGAAATATAATCTTTCATTTTCATTCAACTTCACATGCACTTCTTTGGTTTGTCTATCAAACCAAATAAAATGTGATACATTTGTGGCTGTTACTTGAAGACAGAAAAATGACCAAATGGAACATATAATTTTGCAAGCCACTGATGCTTTTTGTTGACTTAACTCAGACATTTACATTTATAGAAATGCACAGTAAATAAATAAATAAATGCCTGCTCTAATGTTTGTTAGCACTACATGCAGATCAGACTTAGTATATTACTGTTGTGCTCATATCTGCATGAGGACAGAAAGGCATGGGTGGGGGAGAGATAACTAAAGTGAAACAAATAATGCAAGAGTGGAGTTGTGGGTAAGAGAAATATAAAATGAAAATAGGTAGTGCACACTAATAAGTGAAGAGAAGCAGAGAGGGTGGACATGGATGTATTACAACCAAGTAGAGGAGAGAGACAGTCTGAGAAGTTTAATAAGGAAAAAAGAGAGAATAAGAGGAGGAAAAAATGGAGAAAACAGACGAGACCGTAAAGCAGCACGAGCAGAGCAGGCAGATAATAACCATCGCTCACAGCACACACAATGACCATAACAATTCGACTAGAATAGGATTTATGGAGCTAATATAGGCGCAGGAGGGGATAGAAGAGGGAAGGAAGAGCGGTGACGAGGTCTCTCAGACAGGCCTCGTAACATCAGCAGGCCTAAATAATGTCTTCTGACAGATACACACACAAACACACAGGTGTGGTCAGAAAGAAATTTACTTTTTACATACATCAGCAATGTGGAAGTTCCTCTTAATGCATACATTATCACCAACGACATGTGTGAAAAATATTTTAGAGAAATAAACAAGCACTTGCATTACTCTCTCAAAGCTTTCATAGATGAAGCATGTTACTAAGAAGATAAATTAGTTTATATAAATGAGTGCTCGTAAACAGCTCAGGCAGCATTTTGTAAGGGTCTGTTGGATGTGTGAATGAGTTTCTCAGAAATATGTGCTCTTACACCTTGTGTGTCAAAGAAGATGTACTCAAACTGGTATAATCATGTAAATTGAAAGTGTTACTGTTAAGGCTTTTAGATTTTGCCCAACATTTTGAATACCTGTCATCACACATGAAAAGGAGAACAGAAAAGAGAGAGTATAGATGTATATATGCATGAACAATGGCTCTGTCACACAATGCTTGTGTTATTATCAACATGTTTAAATGCATATTTTGAAGTGTCAAATTAGAACAGCATGATGGAAACAGTCACATTTAATTTTCTTTTTTTTTTTTTACTGGAGGTGGTGTTTGGTGCTTTTGGTTAATGCTAAAGAGGAGATAAAAGAAAGACATTTCAAGAGTAAGTTCTGATACAGCGGACACTCGCATCCTTATTCAGAAATACTGCTGAACAGAAGCAGCAGCTTTGCAATAAAAGTTCTGATTGAATTTTGGCACTACAAACAGTTGTTCTTAGCTATAATCTGCTCATAAACCTGATAATTCTATTAAAACATTTCAAACTTAAAATATTTAATCCATCACTCTGCAATTTTAGGGGAAGTGTCAAGAAGATAATAATTATTTAAAAATAGCCATAAGAATATATATATATAATGTTTGCAACACTTTGTTGCAAACATGCCAATATTTTTGAGATTTAACTTAAAATAATCCCAGGTGAAATGCACCTAGACTGAATACATGCACTACTTTGTAGTGGTTTATTATTTAAAGTCACAGCAAGGTAAATTGAAGTTAGCAGCTTTAATATGCAAAAAAGTTCAAAGATTATAAATTCTTTTGAAAGTTACCATCTCAAAGTGCTTTATCTACAGTGACTTTTTAAAATGTTTTATTACTACTGTGGGTCAACCCACACATATTGCCCCACTCAATTATGGTACTGGCATTTTGATAAAAATGTAAAAGAGGCTAAGAAAACCAGCAAAAAAAACTCAACAGTAAACAGGCTTTCTTGAGATAAAAGGAGTAAATGTCAAGGATGCCTCCATCACTAGCAGCTTATGCTAGAAACAATTTAGCTAATAAAAGCCAATAAAAGTCACTGTATATAAACTATAAACTATAAAGCAATTGTAATGGGCTCCATTGTTATACCATGGTTGCTGTGATTGACTTGAACATCAGGACTGTGCAAGCCACCTTTACACAAGATAAATATATAGGTTTACATGCATTTCTTTGTGATTTAATACGCTTGCCATACAAAATTTACAATGATTTAGTTGTATTGTTTTAGCTATAATCTAAAACAGTCAATTTTAAATTATAACTATAATATAATATCTATAATTTACTTCCAGCTATTATTGGAAGCTCCTTCCCCAAGCTTCTCTCAATAGCTTACTGGAATTTTGGCCAATTCCTCCATAAAGAACTGGGTTTGCTTTGTAGACTGCTTTGACAGACTCGATACTTAAAGTCTTATTATAAAGTATGAAAATTAGCTCTTGAATGGCTTTTATTGACAACATCAAGAACTAAAGATTGATTGTCTGGCTGGCAAACAGCAAGTATTGAAGAACTTTTCTTTAGTCTTAAATTGTGGTAACATTTAAGACTAATGAATTGGTCATTAAATGCAATGGGTTAATCATTACTTAATAAGGATTTTACAGCAGGCTTATTACTTTCCGGTTCACTCCAAGGTCTGTCTAACCTACATCAAGTCCGAAGTGGATAATTCCTCACTGTACACTTTTGAGCAATTTATAACAAAGTTCAGTGAAAACACAATTTTAGTGAAAACACAAAAAGGAAACATTTAAAAAGCTATTGTTTTTGTGGACACATTTAGAACACTGAAACAATTAAAATAAACTTTTATGTGAGTGACCAGGTTGTCATCATTAGTACAAGCATAATTATAAACACATTTTCACTCGAGACATTACACATAAGCAGGGATCAAGGATAGTGTTGTGAATGATGTCCATGCATAATCCTAACATTTTTAAATCTATATTGGTATTGGTAATGCTCTTTTGCTTTTATTTGTTATTCACAGTCTCATCACACCTGTATGAAAAATAGAACTATGACAACATGTATTTTTCTCACTGAGTAATAGAACGATATTAGTGTTTAATGATCAGATAACAACCAGTGTATACAAATATCTTTGTTCTCCACTTGTATGAAGTGCAGCCATCTATGAAATGATTGCTTCTGTGTGGTTGTGTATTCTTATCGGTTAGAGCAAGCTTACTGGGCCGTGGCAGGTTAAAGAGTCATCTTCTGCTCTTTCACACTGGGCATCACACTCCACACACATTGAACCATTGGCATACTCTCGAATATCCCTGTGAAACAGGAAAGAAAAAAGAGAGATGGGGCAAAGCATTATCAAACAATAAATGTTTGAGATAAAACAGAAGTCATATTGGCAGTAATGCCAAATAGCTATGAAGTTATTTTCTTATAAAGTATAAGGATTCTTCAAAAATTCCATGGTTAAAAGGACAAAAATAAACATTAGAACTGTAATACGGTGTTTTTATTACAACAAAAAATACTGTGCAGCAGAATATTCATTTCAAAAGCCTAATTCACAAGTGAACATAATTTATACAAAATAGTTTTCAATCAATTTTGCCCAAATTAATCCAGAGTGAAACTGACAGGGTTTGAGAGAGTAAGGGGGATCGTAACCCAAGAGGTCGACACAGTTGAGAGGTGCAGGATGTGGGGGGATGGCTGACGTTTTCAAAGTCAATTAAATTATTTTGGTGTTATTCAATTTCTGCCATCTACGTATAATGGTAGAGTAGCAGAGTGGTTCAAAAAGTCATTAAATCTGACCACATTGCAACTGAGTGGGCACTTTGCCTTTGTTAATACAGAAGAAAGAAAATTAAACCGGTGTTCTTGTCTTTTGCTCAGTGATAGAAAAAAAAAAACACCAAAAAGTGTCTCTTCCATTGGGAATAAAATCAAATTAATATTAATCATGCATCTTCTGGTCTTCATAAAACCTTCAAAAAGGCAGAGAAGGTAAAACACATTTTCCGTATGCATGTTGATTGAACTAGTAAAGGTTGTGGTGGACCTGGAAGATTTAGGTAGTAAGATGTTTTTATGTGTTCTACTTTAGTTTTGGTTACTCACACAAATCTACATAAATATCAGGTAAATGTCATAGTTTTCTTTTATGGTTTCTTATCTACTCCAGAGTGGGTGGATGATGTGATAGGAATCTCAAGAATCTGAGGCCAAGCAGAGCTTTAGAGAAAAAAAAATAAAACTTTGGTTGATAGAAAAAAAACAAACAAACTTAGAATTAATTCTTAAAGTTGAGATTCAATCTCAGGATTGAACTCTGGGGTTTCCCACATGTGACTTCTGTCTGCCACAATGAGAAGTTTTCTATTGATATAAAGAAATCTTGCTCTTTTGCCAAGATTTGAACCAGTCAAGTGCAGGACCGGAGAGTCCAACACAGTCTCATCAGTAATTATGTCATATTCAATGACATATTCAAATTCTGCACTTACATCCAACAGAACCAATGCTGTGGTTCTTCCACAGTCTGTATTTGTGTAAATATAAACACTTAGAGGAGGGCCGTCTCAGTACAGTGGAAAACACAGAAACTGGACTGAAAAACACCAATCCAGCTGATCATTGTTATGAAGCTCTTTAACTGTTGAACAGCTTTTTCAATAAATCTGCTGATCAATAGAAGGTTGGAGGCTGGCCTGTAATTCTGCAGTAGTGATTTGTTCAGATTGTTCTTTTTTATAATCGATTCTAAAGCCTGGGTGAAAGCATCCAATAAGAGAAACAGGTTTACTATTATTATCAGATCAGATGCAATAACAATTCAGATTTTCTCAAGGAAGGTTGTAGGCAGAATTCCAAAGATTGTATGCTTAGTTTTAGCATCTACAAGCTAGATTGTAGACCCTTGCTGAACCCTTGCTAGATTGACCCTTGCTGTACTTTAAAAACTCACGAGCATTCTGTTGCTACAAAATCCTATTCTACAGAAAACATACAGTCAACACCTCTGAAATACAAGGCAAGGCAAGCACATCAAATCACAAACTAAAGAAAGACTGAAAAAACACCATGTATTATAAGATACATGGTAAAGTAAGGGGTTGGGGTTGTGTTCATGGCTGCTTTGGCTGGATGATGTGTCAATGATAGAGACTGAGACTGGCACAGACGTGTAGGCAGACAGGTAGGCAGGGCGTGGCCCCGTGCGCAAGCAGTGACTGTGACACGCAGTGACACGCCTAGCCCTCCTGCCCTATCAGCATCTCAAGATCCTGACTCTTCTCCAAAGTGGCCTCCCGAACTTTTGTAATCAGGTTGTATTTCTGAACTCAAAAGGAGTTTCATGTAATTCTCTGTTAACAAAGACAAGTCAGTACAAAAAAAAACAAACTAAAATGTCATTAAAAAATCTCCCCGGGGTGCATGTTTTCTCACTTTTTAGAGTGGAGGAAGATAACATCAAGGGACTCCTAATGTTATGAGTCTCTGCAGGGGTGCACCTTGTTCCCAATGCTTTTTAAATTGTACTCTACTTCCCACGGTTCCTAAAACAATCTTGTATTAGAAGGAAAATTAAACAAAACTGGAAAACCCTGATCAAATTATTGCTAACTTTTCAGGCAGACAGTGAGTGAAAGTCATATTTAAAATTATTGCACACATATTAATGTAGTGAAAGTCTCTGCTGTATCTGATTCAGAAGTGGCTTAACAAAGCAAATCAACAGTTGTAGTTTATCTTCTGGATAAACCTGTGTGTGATGACTCTGCAGTCCACACATTTTGAATGTGCCTAAATCTTCTAAATGGTCTTTAATTAGTAAAAGCTGTAGCTATGAATTTGCTTGTTCACCATTTTTTACCACGTATTCTCTATTTTAACAGTTTTTTTTTTCCCCAAGCTAGGCAAATGTGTTCAGAAAGATTCAAGTTACAGTAAATGTGTACCAAGTTTTAAAATGCTATAGTAAAGTACAGTCCTGCTCCTCTTAAACTGTGTGGGTTTAGATTAGATTTGAGAAGAAAATATCTGTTGCCAGGTATATAATATATCTAAACTAAAATATGTTTTGAGAGTCCAGGCTCATTACTATGTGAATCTTAAATGCATTTTAGACAGACAGATCCTGCTATACTTTGATGTTGTGTCAGAATCACCAGTCCAATTTGCTGTTTACTTAATAAAGGAACAAATTACCCAACCTTTCTATTCAAGTGTTTGTTATCAAGAAAATCGTTCTCTTGTATAACACCACACTTCAATATGTAATCAGCATTTAAAATATTAAATTATAAAGTATATATTTTTTATGGTTGGGTTAAAATATAACACATATACATTTATTTATTTCTAAAAGAATAACTATATTTTATAACTAAAATATAGATTATTCCCATGCATACCTATTTTTAACAGGTTCAGCTATTTCATTTATATATGTTAATATATAATCTTTTTTTCCCCTTTCATAGTTGAGGGATCCATCTTTGATAGTCTACACACTGCTGAAGTGAATTTGATTTGCTTTTGGCATTTGCAGGACTGTCTTATTTTCCTTTACACTTCCAGCTGCAGGGTTTTCTCTCCCTCCCCTGCCCACCACTTCAAATGCTTATATTCAGTTACCATAGAGCCTTGACTGACATGTTCTCTTGCTGGAGCTGTAAAATCCTGAGATCTGTCAGTGACCATACATGTTGCTGCTGAGAGACTGAGAGGGAGCTTCAATAAGTGCAAGACTGTTATCACAAACATCAGAATAATGAATCATTGTTTTTGTTTGAAATAATAAACATAGCATATGGAAATATCCAGCTTACAAATGTGGGTGTTTATGTCTCCATTCACACATTTAGGTTATCCCTCTGATCATGTGTGGTTCAAGGCTAAAGGATATAAATAGGTTTAATAACTTTGTATCACTCTGTGCCTCCAGAATAAAACATTAATGACCTTAATTAAGAATAAAAGATCATTTTGTAGCTAACCTCAGATGAATTTGTGCAGGAGTATTAACATTTTTATGGGGCCTAGAAATACAAGCCAAAAGGGCCTTTACCAATTACAAACTTACTTTAATGGAAATTGCTTTATTTATTTGATTAGTAAATACACTTAATTAAAATAGGTAAATCAATAAAATGTAAAGATCTGGCAAATCGTTTTCATAATAAATTACTTATTGTCCATGATTTAAAGTAAATGTGCAAAAATATTAACCAATGTTCTGCAACAATTGAAAAAAATACACAAAAAAGAAAAAGAAGAACACCATGTAGTGCTTAAAATACTATTAAAAATTAAAACATCCACACACAAAAAATCAATTAATAAGGGTACCTGATACATTTAAGCCATGGTTTTATAATTTTGCAAAGGTAAAAAATTATTCATAAAAAAATCTATTTAAAAAGATGATGTATATTTATGATTTAAATATATAATTGTATTTTGGATTAAAGTTGTACTATATAATTGTTGCATTTCATGATGGTGACATCAGTTGCAATAAATCCACACATAACCATTACTTCTTTCTTTCTCATTTATCACAATGCTTCCAGCTCTCTCTCTCTCTGTGACCTTTACTGTCTTGAGGGCTATTGTAGGTGTGAGTATGTGCTGCAGCACAACTCAAGCCAAAAGACTGCATATATGCCTAGCAGATATGCAGGCATATATGCCTATATTGCTAGGCATTTAGGCATAATAATAGGCATATGAAACTTGTTGATTAGTTGAATAATCAAGTATATGGTGATTATTCTGTAAAATATAAAATAATCAACAAAAACTGCACTCTAAACAATCATCTGTCCTATCAACAATCAGTGAACTGTTTTACTCTGCATGGTGCGACGGGTAGAATTGACTGCATGTGCACTTTTATGAGGTTCTTTTTTTGTGTGGTTTTGGAAATTAGTCGTTTGATGGGACAGTAGTCCCACTATACATCCTTCTATACATGCACTATCTATGCATGTATAGAAATTCATTACTTACCCTTCGTACAGGTTACAGGTATCTACACAGGTTCGACCCCGGCTGAAGTACCGGCAGGACAGGCACTGGTCCGGACCAGGACCCCAACATCCAGCGTCGGAACACAATGCGTCACACACCATGTGGTCCTTGGCTGCTCAGGACCAACGATCAGAAAGACAATGAAATGACAAAAATTTTGTTTTCATGCATTTACGAATGGATAATGTAACAACAATGTATTTGTTAAGACATCCATAGTTTGGTTTAAAAATAGCAAAAATAATAGCATCACTCATGATAAGACATAGGGTTAAATGTATCAATGCACAAGATATTCTGAACATTAAAAGTTTCTACCTCATGACAACTGCATATTTGTGTTGGCCTATAAAGTCTATTTTTCATAGCAACAGATTTCTTAAGCCAAGACTGGGGTAAATAAAGTAAGGCAGATGGGTGAGTGGCTGAGGGACTAAATTATTTCTCTTCCGGAAACAAGAAAGTGTCAAACAATAGACACCAAGACGTCTGGATAATTATCCCTTTTGGATCAAATGGTTGACGACACAAACACTGTTGTGTTCCAAACTGTATCATACACACTGTATGATAATTAATCTTTATGCATGAAGTGTGTATTACTATTACATGTTTTTGTGCAGTTAGCACAGTAGGGATCTGTGCTGCTTCATTATCTAAATGCTGAGCAAACAATGGCAAACCACAGATGAGACACAGAAAGAACTTGCAGATGTCACACAGATTTGTTGATATAATTTAGGCTAACAGCCAAAAGTGTAGAAAAAAAATGCTGTTATGTCTTGTTTTTTAATGCACTACCGCTCAACCCCGAATATCTCATCTGCTCTGCTTTATAGAACTATATTTGTTCTTTGTCTCATGTTCCCCCGCAACACACTTCTATAAAAGTTATGACACATGGAAGCACAATGTTAAAATACTGAATCAACACTCTTCACTAAACATGGGGTTAGTTTTGCTTTTGGCCACTTGTAGGACACACCACATAACCTTGATGTCCTACTGCGTTATGCTATTTCAACAGAATGCTGCAGTTGTTCAAAGAAGACTGAGACTCAGAATCAGTTGTATGCTTTAAGGGAAGAATATAAAGGCTTTGGCTTTTACAGCACAAAAACCACCTCTCTGGGTAATCTGGTGTCACGTCTAAACTGACCAGACAGAGGAAATAACAAGAATAAGAGTGGTTGGGGGCTGAAAAAAACACATTAGCTGTGCTGCAAGATCAAAAAGAGCAACTTGAAATGTGTCTAAAATGCTTGTAAAAGCCCTACCATTAGGTAGAAAGAACAGCCTATTGCAATGAGTGTGATAATGTTTTTAAGAAGGAAGGGAAGGATGTGACAAAAATGTAAATAACGTAAAAACACATTTGCTAAATGGTAAACATGTGAATGTGACTCTGCTGCATTTTCTATTAGGACTGATCAGATGTCAGCCTTTGGTTCATGGTAGCAATCACTATGTTTTGAACAACTCTTGAAGAGGTCTACTGATTAAGTGTGATGTACTTCCAACGAGTTGGGCAGTATTGTATTCCCTTGTACTCCATGCTTGCAAAACTGTAGTGCACATTATTTTACGGATTTAATCTGAGCATTTTGACCACAATAGTACATTCACACTGAGAGGGAGAGGAGGAGACTAGTTGCTGTCTATGACATGTGACCTGCTCTTCACTGATTCTTGTTCACCCACATGTCCACACACAGCTCCTGATGTAGGACAAAGAGCTCTGAGGGATGCAGTTAAAATTCTGCTTGTATGTAAGTCCAGTGTATACATGATTGACCTTAACCACACTTAGCTATGTGACCAGCCAGATTTCTGGGTTGTGTCATTCAGAGTAAAAGCTAATATTATTTGTGCTCCATTTCCTGTACAGAAAACTTTCTTTGCATCTGCACACACAGGTATCCAAAACCCTGTGATCATTGAATGCACACACACAACAGGCTTCTTGTTCAAACCATCAAATGCAAGCAACAAACAGCTGAAGTTGGATTTCTCCTTTGTAATTTGATATTTGGTATATTTTGTGCTAAAGAAGCTTTTTACAGGTTGAATAAATTGTGCATGCAAAGACACCTGCTCATGAATCTGGGTCAAGCTTTGAAGCGATTATGCAAAATGAAACAGACGTGGTGTATAAAACAAATTATCAAGATGCAATGCCCTAAAATATGAAGTAGAGCAATCTAGGCATTACAACAATGTAATGTGTAGACAATTTTCACCAATGCAGCCAGATATTTTGTGGAAGTACATCTGTCAGAACAAGCTCTGGAAACACGGTATGCTGTAGAGGTATACACAACTATCAAGTTAAATTCATGCAAATAAAGTTCTTCATCATAATGTATTTCTGCTTTGGAATCCTGCGTAGCCAAAACGTCATATTGAAACCATATAAAACTTCTATGTAATGACATGGTCTGAAGACTGGAAGCTGTGTTATTGGAATGAAGTGTTGACAAGGACACAAAAATGTACACTTGAGTTGTTCACACTAAACCTTTGAACCAAAAATGAAAATAAAAGACTGACCAAAAATAAGCTGCTTAACCATTTTTCCTACTTCAGAATAAAACAACTCATTCAGTATCTACCTAAAAATGATTTTTACTACAATAAGTTCAACTCTGACCACTTTCTTCACTTTATACTTTATTATTCAGAAAAGTACAGAAAAATATGTCTTGGTCTCTCCAGCTGCATTACACAATTATCTTCAGGATCACAATAAGTAAGGGTGTTTGTAGAATCATTTTTGTTTTCCATAATGTAATATATTCATTTTTATTCTTGCACCTACTTGGACAGTCACAACCCTGGTTGTATTACTATTATGCAGAGTGGACCCAAAGTAAAGAAAAAAAAAAAGAAATAAATAAATGTATCTCCATATTAAAATTATTAGTTGGTTTGTAGTTCATAATATACCTTTATAAATTAATGGGACACTCCATTCATGCAAAAAACATCAATGGAAAGTTTGTGCTTTGCACCACTTCCAGTGCCTTGAAAAATAATTTGCAACCCTTCAACTTCCTTTTCATTTTGTATCATTGGAAATATGAATATGTGTGCATTTTATTGCAATTTATGTGACAGACAAACCTAAAGTAATGCATAACTGTTAAGGCAAGGAAAATGACATTTGATATTCAAACATTTTTTTTCTTTTTTAAGAAAGAAATGCTGTGTGTTTTTGTGCTTACATCCTCTCTACTACCTTACTCTGATACACCCAGATAAAATCCAGCACAGCAAGTTGCTTTGAAATAGAGATTAGCTGTCATAACATGAAATGAACCAGTGCTGAATAATGGACAGTTCCTTTAAAGTAATAAAACAAAAAATTGTCAACAAGAATTCCTCACTTTAACAGGATTGATTTGTATTGGTTTGAACATTTTTGTGACTCGTTAGATAATTTTCAGAAATAAATCTGAGATATTTATAGTCATTAACAATGAAATTGTCAGTTGACAGTTGTAGCTTAGAGTAATTGCTGAAATTATACAAGTCTTTTGTAGGTAATGGCTTGGCTTTTCAATTTTATTTTAATTGACACAAAACATTTCATAAGATGTAACTCTAAACTTACCACATTCTTGTGGGCTTCTGTTGCTGCGAATAAGGACATTTTGGTTACCAGCGCGAAAGAGTCTTGTCCAGTTCACAGTGCTGTAGTAGCAGAGTTGGCTGTTCTCTGCAATGTGGACATTCCCAGCACTGATCTCTCTCAGGGACTGAAGCTGCAGTGATGAGATGCCCTGCTGTTTTAACACCAACAGGGAAATCCCACTGAGAGGGCAGAATAGGTGGAGGTGAAAGA
Source organism: Poecilia picta (assembly GCA_033032245.1). Lineage (NCBI taxonomy): Eukaryota > Metazoa > Chordata > Actinopteri > Cyprinodontiformes > Poeciliidae > Poecilia > Poecilia picta. Next base: position 34,263,116 of record CM065354.1, on the reverse strand, counting down.
AAGACATGGCCAAACAGGAACAGGGGGAATATGAGAAGAGAGGGAGAAAAGTTGAGGTTGAACACAGAATGGAGAGGGGAAAAAGAGAGAGAGAAAACAGGGCAGTTTACTGAAGATAAGTTACTTTTATTGAGTTAGCATTTGTCTGAGCCCAAAGCAGAAGTGCACAAAGCACATTTTAATGAGCATCCCCCAGTCCAAACAAGTGCCCCAAAAAGCAAAAAAAAAATATTACACAAGTAGGTTTTCACATTTTCTTTTTTTTTTTTCTTTTTTACCTCGGACACAATTACAGATTAAGATGCCTTAATCATGCAGATGATGTTGCATGCAACAAGGTTCATCTAAAGATCTAAAGTAAACATCTTTCATGTATGTCATATGAGGGGATGTTGTGCTTATAAAATAATTTTCTAAACCAGGTAAACTCGGTACATTATATGAATCCCTAAGATGTTTTATATTGTGCATCATTACAAATTCTTGTGTCTTCCGCTACCATTTGTAAAATGGGATTGTGAGTTCTTAATTTATTAGATTAAATAAATAGACAAGGCAATGGGTTCCCAATCTCAAAACCTGTTTAAAAAAAATGTTAGGCAACAAAGTCCCAACTCCACTGTGTGTATATATACCCACCCACCCATCACAGGGACAACTCCTACCACCGCCGTCACCATATTGTCTAAAGTGCAATTAAATGACCACAATGTGAAGCAGTTAAACAACCTCTCTGCCTTTCTTTACTTTAGTTTTTAAATGTTTCCCCCCACCCCATATTTTGTTCCTTTTGCTCCACTTACAGTTTAAATATGACAAAAAAAGCAGCAGGGAGTCAGAGCCATCAGACAGACAGAGTACGCAGGATCAAGTACAGGGCAAAGGTGAGAGGCAGGCTATAATTTCTCCTGCTGTGTTCATCTGCATGCAGGTGCACAGCACATAACCACACTTTTAAAAAGATACACACACACCTAGTCTGCAGTATATAATCAGACATGACTTACAATATTACCATCCAAATGTCACTACACGTTTCCAAGCACTTTTGCAAAAGCAAGTGATAAATAATTATGTTCCATCAGATGGGTTAAAACTACTTGAGTCTCCAAATGTCAAAACAAAATCATGACCAAAACCATTTCCAAGCAGTTTCCTTTGTAAGTGATAATTAGACTTGGAAAAATCTAAATTCAGAGCACTTAATCACAGGAAACGAATGCATTCACTAATAATTTATATATTTAAAAAATGAAAATGCATGAAGCAAGCTCCATTAAATGCCAATAGCTACTTGATAAGTGATAAGTGACAGATTTACAACTCTTTTAATGTTGTTGAGACTATATTTTGCAACATTGGAACAATACAATTTTGTAAACTATTGAGCTGATCCTAGCTCATCCAATTTTGCTAAAATAGTCCATATTTCGCAAAAATATTTTATATTAGAATAAATTGGACAAACAAAAAGCAAAGGAAAGCTTTGCCAAACTGAAATAACGTCTTCAACACTTTTGGGTCAGTGTTTATCAATTGTAATTAGGATTTATAAGCAGACTGATAATTTTATTCTCAGCCTCAGTATAATCAAAACATCCATGTTTATGACTTAATGGACTGGCTACATAAATGTAAGTAGTTTTGTGAAACAATTAAACTTGCTATCAAAAGGATATGCAAATGAACAAACTTCTTTCCTGGCTTTATCTGAGGTCCTCCTGATACAAGTTTCTTCAGTCATGTTCTCTTAGATGCTTCAGGCTGACATTGTTTTAAGTGAGTAATTTAGCCAAGTGCAGAGTGAGCAATGCATCACATTGCTGTTAAAATTAAGTATGCTTTGGTTCAGTCCACTTTTCTTTCTCAACAACATGAAAACCTTACATCCCTAACTGAGGTTAGCTGCAAGTCCTCTCTGTTTACATTTGGTGTGACTTTTTAACGTTGCCCAGAACATTGCATTACGCACTTAGTTCAGCAAAGACATTCTGCGTATGAACAGGTATCAAGTTACTGTAAATTCCATAAATCCTCCCTTATTTCCTATGAACTATGTGAATCTGAATGCACCTATTAGTCTGTCACTCTGTTGCTGGTACACCTGAATTTTCCTATTGAGGGACAATAAAAGATATTTATACTCTATTCTATTCTATTAGTACATAAAACACATATTGTGCAATATGTGCAAAATGTGTTGGGCATATTCACAACACATTTGCTGTTTCATCAGGTACCTGTATAGTGCTCTTCCCCCGATAGTTACTAGGCTGGAGAAAACACTCAAGTCGGTCATGTTGTCAGGCCAAGACTGGATGTTAAGGTAGCCTAAATAGAAAGAAATGCAAACACAGATACATAGGTTATAAGTCTAAGGCACAATGATTCTGACATATTTCCAGAGGTAGCAACAGACTTCAAGCAGTTCCCACATTAACTAAGTGTTGACATGGAAACGCCACAGATCTTTGACTCTAACGCATGCTGTAGGATTGACTTATATAAAGAGGACTTTCATACCAAGGCAAAGTCTGACATGTCAATATTGGTTTTTGCACGTCCTCCTGCTTCTCCTTTGTTGAATCATTTAAAGGATTAAATGAAAAGCTGGAATGATGGCTGTGGCTCATTTAAATTTTCAATAATGGATTCAGAAATATGAAATATTTAGTAGAAGAACAGTGGGTGAGTACAATCCCCAAGCCAACACTAGAAGACAAACAAAACTATGGGTTAGGGAAACAAAACCCAGGCTAAATCCACAATGAAGAGATAGTACAGTCAAGAGAAGATGAAGAGAATAGAAGGAATTAAAGTCCTTCTATTAGCAAATACAAAAAAAGCTATAATTAACAGGAATTATTTTAACACAAGAAGAAGAAAGCATAAAGGGCACAAGCTGCATTTATCACCATGTAGAACCAGCAAAAGGTGGTGGACGGCAATTAAAAAAGAAAAAAAAAACACAGTCTGCGCCTTAGGATGTATAGCACATTCTTCAATCAATAAATAGTATTTGACATCATCATATTAGGTGTGTGATTTCCTCCCACTGGGTGCATAATGTTGTTTATCCAAAAAGCGGCTTGTTGAAAACAGAGAGCAATAACCTTGAACAGCCTCTTTATCAGTTGAGAGACATTATTTGATTTGTAATGTCAATCCCAGCTGAGCGGCAGCAGCGTTGGGAAAATGTTTGTGAACAATTGTTTACAGACCAGAACCAGAAGACCTAAGTGGTCTGGAAGGTTGATACAACAACAGCAAATCTTTAATGTGGTGTGGTGCTACAACGTTCAGTGAGTTATAAACCAACAAACGTATTTCAAAGGCTGTTCTCTGAGCTATGGGAGTGATTGTAAGGATTTTAAAACTGGGGTGATGTGCTCCATCTTCCTGGTTTTAGTGATAACCAGAGCCACAGAGTTCTGGATCAGCTGCAGCTGGAAGATTGATTTTTTTTTTTTTTTTTTTTGCCAGACCTCTCAGGACACTCTTGCAGTAACCAAAGATAAATTCATGGATGGGTTTCTTCAGATCTTGGTGAGACATTAGTCCTTTAATCCTGGAGATGTTCTTCAAGTGACAGATGGCTGGCTTGTCTCGCTGAATATGTCAACAAAAAGGTTTTATTTGTTAATTAATCTGCTGAGTCAAGGTGTGAGTCCATCATTTGCTTTCAATCCATCCACCATATTTTGAAGTAAACACACAAATACACACACATACCCTCTAAATGCAAACATAGTATTTAATTGAAAATAGTAAGTTGATTTTAATCAGTTTTCTTCAAATTGCTAACACTCACTTTTAGTAAGTTAATTGAAATTTGTGGTTGAACAGTCTCTCTGACAATCTCTACTTTAGATGGATTGATTTAGAAAGAGCAAGTTTTTGATAATTGTGCTTTTTTTCTGTCTTGGAAAGTACTTTGAATCAGTACTGCATACTTCCAAGTGCATATGCTTTACTTGAGGTTTTATGGAAACTCATATTTTCAGGCCTGTTGCAAACTCTCTCTCTTTTCAGCTCCATTTTACAGTAAAAAATAATAATTTGCAGCAAAAGACAGCAAATGTTTTTTTTTTTTTTTTCTGGAATTTTCTGCACCTTTTAATTCCGTTAACATGATTTACTATGTCTGCTAGTGCCAGAGTTGTATTATGCTTACAACAGTTAGTTGCACTAGCCTGACAACCACCAGCTGTAGATTTGTCAGGCATATCTAATTGGTATATGATCATGAAGATAAATGATATGAATGGCTCATATCTTGAATGCCAATTGACCTCATAGAATTACAGGAAGATACTGCTTCATCTGCATCCTCCATAATGGAGTAAAAATTGAGTTTCATTCTATGTTATTAATGAAATGATGATGGACTATGTATTGCTTATTTAAGATTGTGAATGTATGAGAATGAAACTAAAGAACCTAAGAGAAAAACTGTGGCATCCGTTAGATTAAAGCAATGGTTCCCAAACTTTTTCTTCTGCGCCCCCCCAGTGGTTTCCAAACATTTTCTGGCCCCCCATATGGATTACATAGGGGGGGATTCTTAGAAACTCTCTGTCTCTAAGAACGGGTGGGGGGCAAAAATACTTAGCTGGACATGGACAACAACATCGGTAGCCTACAGGCCACATGTTAAGCTTAAGGTGCTGTATTGATATTAGCTAGCTAGTCATCTTTTAGCTAACTTTACTTGCATTAAACAGCTTTACTCAACTCAGTCGGTTAGGTTGGAGGGAAAACTGTGAAAAGTTCTTTGCGTTTTGCTGCCGTGATTCTAACACAGCTGCGTAGCTCCGCTCAGCAGCAGCAGGTCTCCTTCACTGCCGCACAGGCGTAAACCCAGCGCAAGCGGCTTAGCGCTCATGTTGCGTTTAAAGGTGGCTCGGAAAAACAGGTTACCACAGGTTAACAACGGATTAAACAGTTTTAACTGCTGATAAAAGTGACAGAGGACACAGATATGGGAGGTGTGGAAACCCCTACTGTATCAAATTGACATAAGAATAACAGAGTGTTGGTCATACTAAGGTAAAAACCCAGCGCACACAGCGTTCATGTTTCTTTTTTTTCATCCGGACGGCTTCCCCCCCCCCCCCCCCCCCCTGCAATGGCACGGCGCCCCCCAGTCAAGGCAGTTGTTGAATCCGACTCATCCCCCTAATTGACACCTAAATACAATGATTTCTATATGACTAATTCATGCCACCCTGTCCTGTTGTGCACATTGTGTAATGGTAGTAGACACACAATCTTATGTCAGTGCCATTTAATAGATCTGTCAATTTCCCATGTCCTCAGCTTTGACAATGTTTGATTTTATAAGATGAAGAAGTGGCTCATGTTACGCTGAGAGCCACATTTAAAAACGCACCAGACCACACAGCAAATTGCTCTGTGGAGGCTTTTAGCAAAGAGAACCAGGAGCTCACAACTAAAGGTCAAGATGGCTTAAGTTGTGGTGATTACAGTTCTGAGTCAAAACATTGATAAACCCTTATGGAAAATTGCACAACTTGATTACTCACTTGTTGCCCTCTTCGAATAAGACCTGACCTGGTGAGACGTATTTTAAGATCCACTGAAATACGGTTCAAAGGGAAAACAATGAATAGTAAAAGATGAAGGAGTGAGTGTGAATGGTAGCAGATGTCCCCCCATCCTACTCATTTGAAAGCTAAGGCGGTGTTATTGTGACCTAAGGGTCAGAAAGCCAGGTTGCCTTCTTCTGTCAGATGCCATATTTCTTGACAGCTCAGAGAGACGACAAGTTGTGCTGACACAAATGTCTAAGTACATGGCCACAGGTTTATGCCCCATCAACTGCTCTCAACCAGCCATCACTCACCAAAAAAGGAAAAAAATAACATTAAGAATAAATAAACCACTATTATTAAGGAAGTCTAAAGTCTCAAAATAAAGTAATATGTCTTTTTTTATTACTATTTTTTGAAATTCCAATTCAGGTCGAGCACATTTATATTCTATGGATATAGTAGTCATAATCCAAGTGTCCTAAATTATCAGGTAACTTCTGCTGTCAGTTCTGTCAACAAGGCAGCACTAATTCTCCTATGACATTTCATAGTGATGGAGCATACATTTGAGAGGATCACTTAACTATTTTACTTTGCACAAATCCCTAAATCGGAGGTGTCCAAAGTGCTGCCAAGGTACCACTGCTGGCCCTCTGGAGGGTCATGTGTAGCAATTAATCACAATTAAACAATGTAAGTAATTTGACCTGTCAGTGCAGATGATTAATGGAGACTGAAAATAAAAAATTTCAGAACAAGATTTTTATTTTGCAAAATGATAAAATTCTCTACATCAAAAATGTCCAGTTCAAAGCACAGGGGCAGTTTTTTACCTGTATACTGTCAATTTAAATCAGTGTGAAAAGATGTTCAATATATTTGGTCTCATTTTCAGTTCTCAAATGACACAATCATAATATAAAAAATGTCCAAGTCATTCTGTTTTTGTATTTGGCTTTGTGTAATCTTCATAAGAAATGCACACTGAGCGTTCTTTAAAGCTTAACCCTCAACAACCTAGTCTACTCAGACTCCATAAGAACCCAGTTTATTTATTTATAGTCATTTAATTTCCTAGTCTGCATATTAAGTGCTTGAGATTTATTTCATTGAGTTTCTGATATTATGCACTTATATAATAGATGAAAAACATTACTAAGACTATATGAGATCTGTTGCCACATATGTGTTTTCATTTTAGGAGGGAAGGTGACATCACAGATACAGGCTGTAATGTTCTGCTGGCACTGCTGCATGTCTGGGCTGGAGAAATGACAGCAAACACAAAGCTCAAAAGTGGCAGCGGCACAGGAGAGCTGGACAATTACCGATGCACACCGCATGTTCTGGATCTTTTCTTCATAGTGCGTGAAGGGAGGGTAGGGACTGAGGGACTCAAGGCTAGAGAGCCCCCAAGGGAGAAGCAGAGGAGAGACAGAAGAGATTGAAAGTCTCATATAATATTCATCTTATGCTGCATTGTCTGTCCTTGGGGTGGACAGTCTCGAGAGAAGGGAGAGGGTTGACTTGAGCAAACAAACACATACACACAAACCCAGCTGAACTGCATACATCCTAAAAGTGCCATAAATGGTAAGGCTAAAAGAATAACATGAGAGTGATGAAGTTGGCGTATCGTTATGCGGCGATGAATATGTACTAACCTGTGATTTCCCGAACAGTCCGGAACACATTGAGTTTTTCTGGATCTAAAGGTCCAATGTTGTGATAGACATCCCTATGAGAGACAATTGTATATTAAAATGTAAAAAAAAAAATCACAGAATAGGAAAAGACAAAGCAAAGAAGAAATTACTACCTTAATTTATTGTGATACAAAAATGACACACATGTTTGTGTGTGATTTTATGCTTCTATTATGTTCAAAATAAAATAAAAAATAATTGTTTACTTAAAATTGTGTTCACCACCAGATTTTGACAACCACACAGAAGGTGGATTGCTTGCACAGTCAGATTTGAAATATTTAGAGCAAAGTCAGATAAAAAAAAAAAAAAAACAAACAAAAAAAAAAACAGGAGAAAAAAGGGAAGTCCTCTGCACTTGCATCGACACTGCAGTGAAACTTGGTGGCAAACCCAGTTGGGTGAAAATAATATGGAGAGTGAAAATAGAAATATTAGTTTCTTTTCTTTTAGTAGATAGTTTGTTGATTTATACACCCTCATATTATTCCTTACCATTAGTTAGAAGCCAGCATGACAAGTTTCTCAGTTCATCTGGTTAATTGTTATAACCGTTTCATAAAAAGAGTTAGTGACTGTTTTAGATTTATTACTCTTTTTTTAGACATTGGCAGTTCAATGATTGTCAACAAACAACGGATGTGTAATTGTTTCCACATAATGTTCACTGTGTTGGTAGAAGTGATGTGGTTGGGTTGGAGTGGGATCATTTTCTCAATTTTCTGCAACCACCATCACCATTTTAAAGTCAAACTTCAGCACCAAATGGTGCATCTGGGAGTTGTAATGACTCTAAATATTGTTTTAATAGGCTGAATAACCTCACCCTTTAATTCCAGTAATAAGGAACACCAGGTTGCCATTGATTTTGGTGCAGTTGACAAAGTTGTCAATGTTGCTCGAGTCCACTGTCTGAGCTGTCTGGAGGCTGGCTGTGCCTATTCCATCACATGCTGCACAACCAAGAGAGAAAAAAAACAAGTTTCATTCAATTGATTATTTTATTACTTATGTATACATACACAGTAATATAGATTTATAGTTTAATAATGTGAATTTCAAAACCAAGTTCCAACATGTAGAAACATGTCATTGGATTATTTGAAATGCTAACTAACCATTAATGATTGAAAAAAATTCTATTCGACTATTAATAAACAATTGAAATTTACATTTCCTTTGCCTTAATAATGTCTCTTTGAAAATATGTTTGTTTTTAAATTGAGAAATTGCTAAATAAATAGAGACATGAGAAATGATTCATACTTAAAGCTGTGTGTAATGATTACAACTTTGGCCATTTCTTTTATTTTACCTTTTGGGCAGATATCCGTGCAAGGGATGCACATCTTAATGCGGTTCTCCTCCACCTCCATCTTGTTACTAGGGCAAGCTCTCACACAGGAGCTGTGATCCACCACAAAGTTATCTGGGTAAAAAAAAGTCACTGTAAATGTCAAATACAAATAGCTGCTGTTTGTCACACAAGAATACATGGTAAAGTAAGTGGTAGAGTAGTCTATGTAATTACACTGCAGAAAAGTCACTTTGGTTTGCTTTTTCCAGGAATGAAAAAATGAACCTTCAGGAATGTGAAAAAAAAACATCAAAAGGCAAAACAGTTGTTCAGATGTTATTTCATTTTTTTAAGGTGAATTCCTTTTAAAAAAACAGCAAATAAATACAAGAGTTTTTGTCAACTAATACCTAAAGTTTTGTTGAAGCTTTGTTGAAGCTCACAGAACAAATATTGATGAAATAATTTACTATAACCATATTGTTTTTAAAACAATATTTTACAGACTTTAGATCTCAACACTCTTCATTTTAGAGTATATCTTTGAAAGTAAACATTGAAGTAATTTTTTATTTCCACAGCCAACAGACATGAACTTCTCTCATTTCTCAGTGGGTTGTGGTTAGCAAGCAACATTAACAGCAACAACAACAAAAACAATTCAAATACAAAATGTCTTCAGACATTTTGAATTTGAATTGTCCCCCTATGGGGGAATTTGCTTAATACAATTCCCCCATAGGGGAATTAAGCAAAAATTATAATCTTGTTTTCATATAAGAAAATAAAATGTAACAATCAGGCATGGTTTTATTGCTCTAAATATTTTAACAATTAGATATAATATGGATTTTTACTTGTGCCAAAACACTTTCTACATTTGCACTATGTCACATTCCACACCTGCTGGTTGGCCTTTTCACTCATGCTGTGAGCAATGCTAGTTGCTTACAATTAACTGTGGGCTCAGTAGCTGGACATTGACTACCAGGGCTGCTTCTGCTGGTGTACACAATGAAAACACTATGAGCTGATGTCATAATGATACAAATAAAAAAAAAAAGAATAATTACCATTCATGGATTTTTCTACATCATTTACAACAATTTCAGAACAAGACAGCTTATTGGTTAAGAATAAGACAATGTTTTATAAAGTTTTAAAAAGAACATTAATTAGAAGCAGTACCATTTTGATTGCAAAACCACACAGAGAGTGATCATAAAAGGATATTTTTTTCAGTGATAATGTGTTGCCTGTATTTGTACTCAATAACTTATTTTGCCTCTTATTAGATCATGGCTGTCATCTTGAAACTATTTCCTGGAGGCCAGAATTATGAAGAGCATAATTAACAGTTGATTCTTTCGCAAAACAGCTGAATTTAAATTGAAAGTAAAGAACACACAGGTAGATTCTAATTAATTGATCAGGGAGATTTTGTTTGCATTAAGTTTTATTTTGGTGTACTAGAGGGGAGGAGGTTACAAATACAGGCCACATATTAGAATTTTTACTTGCAAAGTTTTATATTATTTTTTGAACTGTTAACACACTACTTGATCAACCAGATCGAATCCCAATTAATACATTGAGGTTATTGTTTGCAGTATCACAAATTGGGAAAATTTTCAATTGTATGAATACGTTTGCAAGGCACAGCAGACATCCATTTGCATACTCAGGTGGGGGAACTTACGAGGGCACTTCTTGACACAGAAGGCTCCATAGGTGTACTTTGCCCTCGGGTTGTGTTCCAGTTGGAACGTGGTGGGATTGTAGACAAATGGCTGAGGGCACTGTGTAACACACGCTCCACTGTCATTGAAGTTTGTGCAGGCCTGTAAAGATAAAGACTTAGCTACCTCGACTAAACATTATTTCATTTACATTTCATAAAAAATAAAAAAAAGACACAAATCTTCATGGTTTTGCACTAATATGGTAGTGCTGCAGCACACCGCATGAAATAGGATTTGAAACTGGTTACAGAATTGTTGCAGCATGTGAATAAATACGTGATAGTGTGGTTAAACATGAAGGTATTTCAGAAATCTTATATTTATATTGACTTTGCCATGTGTGAATACCAGTTTCCTCTTGAGTGTGGAAAAGCATTATCAAACGGTAAAGACTGAGCGTACTCTCCCTTATACTGATCAAATCACTTTTAATTAAACAAAATCAGATTTTTTGTAGCAGTTAAAGAATGTCAAAATTTGTGGTAGAAACTGTAATAAATAAATGTATGTAAACAGTTGGGGTATTTTTGTTGTTGGAATTTTACACACACATATTTCTTGTCGATGTTATGGTATTTCATGGCCATCTTCAAAAACTTAAAATGATATAAATAAAGTATCAACTTCTACAGCTAAATCCAAGCCTGTCTTGATTAAGAATTCAATTAAAATCCTCTCCATTCTGCTTGTTTATAAAGGATTCATTCATATAAATAAATATATGCATAACATTTTTCTATGTGTAGACTTACATTTTTACTGTGTTATATTATGCATTGTAACAAATTTTGTTTTTATCTTTTCATTAAACATTTTATTTCTGCAAATCACAGGAACAGAAGTGTTGAAATAATTGTTCCTGCGAGTCAGACAATAAAATGTTATTTAGAATCTACCCCAGAAAAAAACGTTGATACTATTAAGATAAAACCGCCATATTGATATAAGTAGTAATATATGATTTTGGACATTAACTGAGACTACTTCAAAGACTTTTCTTTATGAAAAAGAGAGGCTTGATAAGTCATCCTAAAACTGCAGGGCATATAAAAGAACCCTTTAAAATCGGATTTACCCTGCAAGGAAAATAAGACCGGATGGTTTACTAGTGAACTCTATACAAAATTTAACTTTGAAAAATGGTAAAATAAATGTATTCCTATGCATTTATCATACAAGTGATATTTACTGCAAGCTTAAAAAGTTTAAAGAAGATTTTTGTCTTTGAGGTTAATGCTGAAAAATGCAATGTGGTGAATTATTTTGTTCACTGTATATCAACTGTTTTTCTTTATCCCCAGTACTCGGAATGATTGAAAGTGATTGATTTTGATCAATGGAAAACTCCACTTACAAAACAGTCAGTGTCCTTTGGGCCAAAGCAGCCACCTGCACACTCGCGATGGCAGCAGTCACTTACATAGGGACCAAAGCAGCGACCGTCGCACTGTTCAGCACACACCGTCTTAGTTACTGTGAAACCACAAAAGTAGGAAAGAGTTCAAATATATACTCCATAGGGTTTAGACCACAACCTGTTGTAAATACCATCCTTCCTGCACAAGTATGTGTTAAATGACAATGCCAGATATGTATAATTTGTTCTTTGAAAACTCCAGCCAGTAGTGAAAGTAGCTTAGGATGCGGATTTCTGTTCTCTGACATCCACATGCACAAAACAAACCCATTCAGCCATTGGTAAAAACTTTATTTACACTGAAAAAAAAAACTCTGAAAGGTGAATTGACAACCATATTTGAACAGGTGTTAGATACACTTCTGAAATGAATGGCACAATGCTCAAGTCTTCTTGCTGCTATCGCTGGCAAAACTTTGTAAGGATTAGTGTTTGTGTGTTTGCATCTGTGATTTTTTTCCCTTAGCAAGCTATATTCTGTCATGTTCAACCATATTTTCCTCTGCCTGTAAGCACACCTGAGGGTCTATCGCTGAATGTGACAGAGATGTAGTGATTGCCATTTAACAAGATGCATTGCTGTCACAATGGAGAGATGCCCGTCCCTTTCCTCATGTGCCTTTTGCAATCATATGGGCTACCGTATGGCTACGTTCCTCTCTTATAAGCAGCCATATGTCAATGTACGTTGAACATGCTGCAGATAAGTAGTAATGGGTGCAGCTTAAATTAAATAAAAATTACACAAGAAGGGTGTGCTGTGGTGGCACAGGGGTTAAGTACAACCCATATTGGAGGCCTTAGTTCTATATGCAGCTGTTGCAGGTTTGGCCTATCAAATAAAGGCCACTAAAGCCAAAAATATCTTTAAAAAATATACACAAGAAAAGCCCTTGCAATAAATGGGTAAACTTGTGTTTGAGGATAATGCTAATTTAATACTTTTTTTCTAAATATGCTAACTCTTTACATGTAATATTTTATCTGCATTGACTTGTATTTAAAATTTTACATTTATGTCTTTTAATCAAAAATGTGAAAACTTTTCCTACAACACATCAATAAATTATAAAAAACTAAATTATTTTTATAATTTAGCATTCAACTTCTTTTTAATTTTCTCTGATTAATATTGGACTAAAACATACTAAGTCAAACATATGTATACACCCCCCGATATTTAACTAAAAGTCCCTTAGCAGCCCAAATAATCAAGCGCCTCTGGGAAAATTTCTGCTAGATGTCTAAGCATTCTTCGATCACAAAAGGGAAAATGTATTTAACTGATAAGCTTTGTGGCAGGGACCCACCTTTTAAGAATACAAATTTTAATTCAGATTTCAGACTTTCTAGAACCTCAACATTGGCATGACTATCGCAAAACGTGGTTTAATGTGTTTAATGCTGCTACAGTCAGTTATGCCCAAATTTCAATCAACTTAGCTGTTGATTTTAGTTATCAGTTGCAGAATGTTGATGCCGTGTTCTTTAAGTTTTATTTCCTTATTCTTCAAAATTATTACTAAAAATTACAAAACTAAAAATTACATGAAACACATCAATGTAAAATATTAGCAACACAAAACTAGAAAGTATAATTCTCTGCATTTTTCAATGCAGGCTCCTGATGTTTTGTTGGATGCTCCATTTCTTTTTCACCGTTACTCTGACGAGATACTATCACAGTGATGGATACCCCCGCCGGAAAAGTCACCAAAACGAAAAATGTGACCAAGAGCACACACTTCACCCCACACCGAATGTACCATCAGCGTCATTCTATTAACGGTGCCTGGACGAAAATGAAATGGCCTGCTTTATTTAAAGACACTCCGTCAAACAAATGACCTTGCCAGGGAGAGGAAAGAGAAAAGGAGAAAGAGTAAGAGATGCAATGTTGTTTATCAATTTAGCTTTAAAACTTCCACTTTAAGAAAAAAAAGAGGAAAAAGAAATGGTGCCTGGTGACAACAAATACCGAAAGAATCCATCTCATGAAATATGCCTGGGAGCTCCCATCTGAACAGACTGTGGACAGCAGCATCAGTCACAGGAGCCAGTGCCTTTCAGCTGCTATTTACATGAGCAAAAATTTCCTTCCTTTTTTTTTCTTCTTCTCACTTCTGCAGTAAAACAAAAACTTTTTTTAGTCAAACAGAAATGTTTCAAAGATAAAGGTGCAAGTTAGCCACATTTTGTAGTTAACACCGTCTTCTTGTAATAAAATATTCTTTTAAATTTTAATTTGAATTAAACCTTAATGTCCTTCTACTGAATGAGCATACAATATAGATCAAATGCTGTTGGTAATACTTCAACCCTCCTTGAAGGCTTAACGGATTCGGCTAGCAGTTACCTCATGCTTGCAATCAGCCTGATTGTATTTCAGCTACACAGAAAACTATCAAGTTTTTTGGCTTATTTTAGCAAACAAATAGAGCTTAAAAATGATTAATACATGATTAATTGGAATACAGTTTGATCTGGAAAAACAATACTGTATTGTTTTTAACACCAATATTGATTGGATGTCTTAAAAGGAATAGGTAGCAAGTTTGCATGTTACTTTCTACAATTCAAAAACATGCATATGAGTTTACCATCTGATTGGAATTGCCCTGGAATTTGTTTACATTTTTGCTTTTGTTTCAGCTCTGCTAGGAGCCTATTTAATATACATATTTATTTATTTGACAATTGCCTTGATCAAGGTATAACATTTTTTCAATGAAGTTAAGATTTTAGTCTATGCTGGCAGAAAGTGCCAGCATAGACAGAGTTTTGACTGGCTGTGTGTGTGAGCGTTTTACAGCACATCCCATCCCCCACTTGTTTGCTGCACTTTGTCATTCAACAGGCTGAAAAACGTCAACTACATTTTTTCTTTCTGTTACTAGAAACACAAATTTGGGCTGTAGAGGAATATTAAAGAGTCATTGTTTAGAAAATATGTGCTACCTGTTACTGTTTTAAACCTACAGCTGCAATGCTCAGTGCACACTAGGCATAGTGGGGATTTATAGGGGCAGAATGCAGGTTAGAATACATAGTTACATAGTTTGACTATAGAATCAGCTCCTATCAGCTTATTAGACCCAAAGTATAACTATTAAAAGCAGAAAGGTGCTTTAATTACCAAGCGCTTATTAAATATCAGCAATGAACTTGTCCAAGGTGAACCAGCCCCTCCTTACCCCATGACTAATGTACGGATAATGACCCCGTTTTCTAGGTCCATTTAAACTTTGATGTTTTTCAAAGAAGACAAAATGAAAGTAATTTTTATAATTCAACAACTTCACAATTAGTTTATTATATCTAACTGAATATAAAAC
Source organism: Poecilia picta (assembly GCA_033032245.1). Lineage (NCBI taxonomy): Eukaryota > Metazoa > Chordata > Actinopteri > Cyprinodontiformes > Poeciliidae > Poecilia > Poecilia picta. The sequence goes on along the minus strand of CM065354.1, from coordinate 34,248,064 downwards.
ATGTAAAGATTTTGTGGAAAGCAATGAAAGAAGACTCGATAATGACATGCAGAGAATGTAAACCTGCAGACAGGAGGAAAACTGTGATAACAGGTAACCACCCACAGAAAGACAGAACTGGGGCTTATCTGGACCTAGTCAGTGATGTTCTGTCAACCTTACGTAGAGGAATAGTTTATTCTTAACAATCGTAATGAGATCAGAGCCGCAGAACAAACTCCTGTCAGAATAGAAAAGCATAAATGAAGATGTCAGAGAACAGAGTGATTGGAAGAAGGAAACTTTTTTTTTTCCAAAAAAATGTCTTTTAATTTCCACTAGAATTGCTTGCAAACTTAAGGAGGAGAAAGTGAATAACCTGACTTGTCGAAATTGGGTAACCCTGCTCGGTTCCTGTTTAATTGATCACATTTGTATGCAAATGGAAAAAAAGGTTTTTTTGTGAAAACTACAGCATATGAAGTGTTAAAAAATTGATTAGTTGTTTATTAGCATGATACATACATTTTCTATAACAAAATGAGGCTTAGGATCCCCCTGCTTGCCACTTATTTGAGATTAAGGTAACCAGATAGTAACCAGAACATTTTGCAGGTTAGAGCAAAGAAATTTAGGATAAAGTTGAGCTCTTAAAGAAATATTTTTAAGAAATAATCTATTGCGTTCATATTTGTTTAGTTTCATTTTATACAAAAGCTCTAGCAAAACCACATTCATACCACTTTTAACAGTCCATATATGGATTATGTGTGTGATTACAGTGAGGACGTTTAATAATAAAAACAAAACAAACAAAAAACAGGATGAATCGTGACTCCCAAAATCAAAAAAGCAATCAAGAAAGTTAAGTTAAATTTTATTCTGAATTGTAGTTGAGCCCCAAATGTTTTATATAACTGGTAGACTATGATTTAAATGTAATATCTTTTAACCTAAATAAGATATGCATCTCTTAAGAGAAAAGGCATGATAAAGAATAATAAAGTTCTTTTCAACAATCAGTTATTTATTGTCATCACAGCAATCAAACAACTGTTAAAATTTCTGACTGGCTTCTTGCGCTGTTATTTTAATGATTTATGTGATGCGATGAGCACCAAATCTCTGAAGGACTCAATTAAAATTTAGACTCCAGCTTAGGCACTTCAAAACATTAATGACACTTCCAAAATTCCAGCCCTACTTTTAGTCTAAATCTATCATTGCTATGAAGTGGGACTACCAAGAAATACAATGTTTATTTTGTGTCAAACAATAACTGGATTCTGTCCACCTCCTTTTTTCCACTTAGCTTAGTTTTGTGGGGTCAGCAACATGTATCTGCACATGTGAGAATAAACATAAGGAGTCATTTCTTGTATGATCAGTAGTGTTCTTGTTTTTGAAGCACTGAGTAGTAGGGATACACAAAATGTCAATTTTGTTTTTGTCCTTGATAAATATGTAAATTAATTATTTAAATAAAGTTGTATTTTTTTCTTTTGTTAGACTTTGAGGCACTACTGGTCTTTATTAGACCCTTAACATGAAAGTGAGCTAAAGCTGTAACTGTCTTTTACTGTACTGAACTTACAGCTTTGACAGAGGTCCTCCTTGGGGCCCCAGCAGCGCCCAGTACATGAACGATGACACTTTTGACCTGTAAGAAAGACGAATAAGAAAAAAAAAGATTATGAAAAAGCAAAACATTAGCTAAATTTTTAGAAACTATGATCTGGAGTCTGTGAACTGTGACTACAAGTACAATCGGCTGTTTCTTTTTTTGTTGTTGTTTCAACGCGAGTGTGTGTGTGTTTTATGAAAAAAAGTTTTAATTAGCTGAACTCTTGTTTTTTTTGTGGAATTCTCAGGAATTGTGAGAACTTGAATGTTCTCACAATTTGCAAATTACTTTTTTAGGCATTTATGTCTATTAAAACACTACCTATTCACCAATTTATACCTGCTGTTTTTAAAAGTACTTTATGTAATTGTAGCGTTTGGTTGTTTAAATAGGTGTATTTTGTACACAGCAATACATGTGCCCAATAAGGCAGCAGCAAACGAAGTGAGAATAAAGCAATGTACAAGCAGTAAGAAATCAATCAATCAGGCTTACTTGTGACGCACATTTCACATAAACAACATACAGTCAACAGCACTGAAATATATCATCAGTGCTGCAACTGGATTTCTCAGTTTTTAAGAACTTAATTGACTTTCAAGTAATTGACTAACTGTGGGAGCTGAGGCTGAATGAGGAAAAGTGCTGCCCTTTGTCCATCATCCTCTTCAGATGAGAGCTATTAGCATTTGATGGACTCCAGTGCCCACTGTGTGCCTCTCCATCCTCTACTTGCTACTCTTTGAGCTTTTCTACAATATTTTCATTTCTTTCATTCAAACTTTACCTATCTTTGATTCAATCGGTTTCCCTCTGTATCTCTGTGTCGGTTTTAGTGTCCGTTTTATTTGATGTTTTATCAGATAAAGGTTGTCAGCCCATATTGTCAATGCTGGAATTTTGAATCAAGTTCTTCTCTCATAAAGAAACCAAAAGACAACAAAATATTGGCACAGATAGGATAAACATTGTAACAACACAAAGCTTTTGTGCCCCCAAAGAATGACATGAAGATAATGTTCTCAATGGTGGATTAGAAGTATGGAGACCCTTGATCTTTTGGATGGGGTAGATGACTTACATGGGAGTCGGGGTCGTTCCGAGGCTAACAGGGCTGCAGGGAGGAGGGGGATTGAGCAGAATATCAATGCCATGAGTAGTTAATATGCATTGGAAGTCTCCAGCAAGTGTTGTGAACAGAAATCCAAGGACATGTGCCTACTGTCTTTGTATTTTGCTTCAGAAATGGTAATGCATTTATTTTATGATTTGACAAGAAGATTTAAATGTCAAACAGTGGGAGCACTGCATTAATAAAAGCAAAAGAAGTGCATTAAGAGGCTCAATGAGCAAAATAAATGGGGCAGAGGAGGTGACTTAATTTATTCTTACTGACAATCACATCAGGCATCAAGCGCCCCCCTTTTCCCTGACAGACTAAATATTGTTTTTTCCCCCTTCATTTCGATATATCCCATTAAAACTCAATGTGTTCATTAACATGTCTTACAGCAGGTTAAAGTGGGGCATAAAAGTGATTTGATTAAATGAAGATTATGATTTATAATAGCAAGCACAATAAAACAATGAAGTCAAGGGTGGGTGTCTCCATGTTTTCATAGCAAATCCAAAAAGGACTTTGGAATTGAAAATGTGTATTTGTCAATACATGACTTTTGATTAAAATGTGATAAATTGTGATTTACTAATTGCACACCCTGCAGTTAATTTAATAAAAAAGTCCCACCAATAATTTGTATTCTCTCTCAACAGTCATCCATTATTTCACATTGTCCAGGGGACAAAATATGCTGGTTTTAAAGAGGGATGATCACTTTTGCGAATTATATGTGAAGAATGAGTTTAAAAGGATGTAATTAATCAAATTAATTGGTTACATATTGGATGTTTACAAAACATAACAAAAAACAACAAATAAACAAAAAAAAAACTGAGTTAAGTAAATTCCTAAACCCATCTGTGATTCACCCAAAAAATGAGATTGTTTGGTCTAAGCACACAAATCAATGACAGAATTGATCTCTTCTAAGTTTAAGTTCTAAAGCAGGAAGTTAGACATCTGTTCAGCACTTCAGAAGTCTGAAGTACTTAGAAGTTGTGTTAATGCCAGCAGCACAACATGTGTTCACTCTCCAAGCAAAGTCTCTGTGCTCCAACTTATATTGTGAGGTCTTGCAAACAATGCGAAATCATAAGGAAAAATAAGATACATCTAGTTCTCTGTATGGATGTTTTTAATAATCAATCATGCAACCAACAGTGTTATTGAAGCACAATGTAAAATCAATGCGGTATCCTATTAAAACCAAGCATCGGAGTGTAATGATTAACCTGTGGTTATACTATGCATCCTACAGTGTAAATCAATATAGCTGTGTTTATACGGGATAAGAGTGTCTCGGGGGAGAAAAAAAAACAGCCTTTAATCTTTTGAAACCTTGAACAGAGCAGAAAATACAAGGCAAATTGAAGTTGCATCACAGTTCTATTAGATGGCCTGCTTTTATAGTTACTTACATGTAACACTGCTGTTAGTGGGTACCACTATAGGATGGATCCTTGGATACTTGACAATGTCTTGCCAGTGGATCGTGTCTGCATGGCAGAGAAACTTGTTTTGGTCAACATACACACCTCCTTTGAGAATCTCTGTGGACAAAAGAGATTCACAGTCAGCTGTGACTTTCTGGATTTGCAACAATTTTTGTCTGCAATGTGTTCAAAATACAGTTTTTATTTTGCTCAACTGCAGTAATCTTTCAACAATCAACTCAATATAATTAACCAGTTTCAACACCAGCACTGTTAATTATATCCCCTTTGCTTTTAGTGCAAAAGAGGCCAACCTTTATGGGAGGACACCTTATTGCATCCGATTTAACCGGAATTGCCCTATTTTACACTTGACCAGCCCTGTCAGGTCATGAAGTCAGAGGAAGCACAAAATGTGCAAGCAGCTTCAAGAACTGAAAGAAAACTTTTAAAGATATTTTGAAAGGCTATGCTTTTTAAGCATACTGAAACCTTCGTAAATAATAAAAAGTTGAAGATATAACAACATAAATGTTGTACTTTATTCTTTTGGAGAATCCATTTTAGTGGTGGAATATTCTTTATACAAAATGACAGTCTAAATTCTCAGTTGGATGGGATCTACTAACTTTACATACAGAGAGAATATGACTCAGATATGGCACACAGTTAAATACCTTATAAGCACACATATAAAATGTTAGACACTTTAAAATACTAACTTTTTGGTCTTTTTGTTTTGAAACAGTTTTGCAGCTTAGCTGACTAAAATATAGTGTCTGCTTTTATTCTGCTCCTAATATAAATAAGAACAAATCACAGCAGAAAAACTGCTTAAAGTAAACAAAACAGAAAAAACATGATTTAAGAATCCAACACACAGCAGAAAATGCAATCTTTTAATAATGAGGTGGACACAGTTCTTCATTTTTAAAAATTATATTCCAGCATAAACTGTAAAATGTTGTGATGTAGAAAACTTTTACAGTTAGAAGTGTCAAAAAAAAAGTGAGTAAATTAAAACCTATGCCGTGAATAAAACATGCTGTAGTTCTTTTTAGTTGCCATTTTGATGTACTGATCCCTCTGTTACACAACTTGTATAGATTTTCAGGGATAGACAGCTCTGTAACCCCTGACTTTTTTTCTTCTTTTTTTTACCAAAAACCTTTTATGAAGACATTTGCATTTTCAGTTAATACATAAACTGAAATAAGGTTGTTATTTGTGGTTTTTACAATGAAATCAGAATCAGTTATGGTCTAATTTGGCAGGTGTGAGCATTACAAAAGCAATTATCAAAAATTTGCCATGCCATCTTAGAGTGATCCACAATTAGTTGAACACATTGACCTAAATATGTTGTAAAATTGTTTGTGATATGCTAAAACTCATAATTATATTAAAAAAAGTGTAAGTTTTGTTTTATTTTTCACCCATGGAGGTTCCCAGTACAGAACTAACTGGTTGGGTCAGTTCTGTACTGGAATCTACAGAGTAAACATAGGAAGGGTATCTTTACCCGAGTTGGTTTTTTACCAAATTATGTTTGACTATTGTAATGCCACACTGCGGCGCTGTTCTTCCATCCTTAAAATGAAAAGGTGTGTGTCATTCATTGATTCATTCACAAAGATGGCTAGCATAATGGGACCAAGTATGTCATTTACCCAGAATCCATTGTAGTGTAAAAAACATGGCGACATTCATGTGAGGTTTTTTTAATTACAAAAAACACAGTATTACTGTATTGTTTTTTTACATTTAAAATAAACATTTCTCAATTAAAAGTCTATTTTACAACTATTCATAAATACCTTTAAGAAGTTTGTAAAACTTACATTTCATTCAAGTAGTGACGCTCATATACCTATGATTTCCACTTCTTTATCAAACCAAGGTTTGACTTCTTGGTCACACATGCATAAATATACACAAACATTCATGAGTGTAGATGGTGGTTTAGATTGTTTTTGTGCTTGAGTTTACATCTACATAATCCTAATTTTTATTTGAGCTAGATAGAGGAGAAAACAGAAAGAAAACAAATGAAGATGGCAGAAAGCAGCACAGAGACAGACGATGAAAAAGAAATACAAAGTAAAGCCTAAAACCAGATTTGCATTATTTACAGAGCCTGTGTGTTCTCCATCTCCATACAAACAGCTTACTGACACGGGGCTAAAACCAATGAGACCCATAATCTTACATAAGGCATCCTGCCAGCACCACACAGTACTGGCCAAATACTCTCACAAAAATTTGATTAAATTATGCTTCTTGGGAGGAATGGTGCTGGTCCGATTCCACAGGTTTCCATCTCCCGACTTTAGTTCTTCATCTTCATTCCTCTACATGTGCAGTAGGGATAGGGAAATAAATAAATTCTGCTTCTCACCATAGGAGGGATATCACTCATTCGTGAGGATTCCATGTCACAAAAATCTAATTGTCTTCACAATAGGATACAGCTGGCAAAGAAGGGTGAAGGGCAAGCCAAAAAAAACAAACAAACAAACAAAAAAAAACAAAGCCAAGTAGTTATGTCAAAACTGCCAGGAGGGTCTCTCAATCTTTCTCTTGCATCAAGCATCCACTGTAAACCATCCAACATTTGTGATAATTCTGGTTGGTCGCTTGATAATATGGACCAAAATACAATAAATGTTGCTGTAAACATGTCAATGGCACAAGACGTCATGTGTCATGAGTAAAACAAGTATCTTCATTTACAGTTTGAATTAAATGTTTACCTAAACAAAATCTCACTGTTTTAAGTGTAGATAAATCAGACTACACTCCTCTCATGTCAGTTAGAATTACAAAAAGTATTTATATTGTCTAATTGCCACAACAAGAGAGAGAATATATTAGAGATTAATCCATTAATATTTACTAAATCAGAGGTTTACATGTATTTCCTCAGTATTTGGTAGCATTGTCTTTGAACTGCATGACTTGACTCAAATATTTATAGCCAAAACAGAAAACTGTTTCTCACAACAGTGTGCTAGATTCTTTAAGTTGACGACAGATGGGATAATTATCAATTTTAACTAATATGGAGTACTTTTACATTTTTAGATAGCATGATATGATTTACGTAGAAGTACACTGATTAAAGAACCTCTTTTTCCACTACCACCATCGAGAAATAAAAAGGATTCACTTGACTTTGAACTCCAAGTTATAAGCAATTTCTCTGGAAAGTCATTGTGCTCTCTAGAGAAGCTCCATTGGCTGAGGAAGGCACATATGATACATAAATGTAATTCCAGAATGTCTTCCTAGTTCCTGTGAGACTGGGGGGGGGGGGAAAGGCATGAAACATGCCACAATTTCATCAAAGCCCCTGGCATCTAAATTTTGCACAAAGTGCCCTATGATAAGTTCACAGTCCTACAGTCTGCTTCTAATAGAGGCTGGGAGCAAAAGTTGGAAATATTTTTGAAGCTCTATATGTATACAAAACCCACAGAAATAATGTGGTATTTACATCTATAGAAATGACCCAATTTGAAATATCCATGAACCAGGCATTTTTTCCCTTTGTTATTTGTTTTTATAGATTTTTAACAACTACATTTTGCATGCAACAAATATTCTAATTAGCTGGTTTAATTAAACAAATTAGTTTCGTGTTTGTTCTACAGATAAATGCCACCAACCTACGAAACATGTCCTGTTTGGTATAAAATACACTATTTTCTGAAAATAATGTAGTGTGTTTAGATAATGAGGCCCCAAAAAGTAAATCATCTCTTCCTGACACTTTGAAAACCAACACAAAAAGCAACTTCAGTTTTTTTCACTATGCCTGCATTATCTGAAGATGATTGAAAGCAGAGACAAACTTATCTGAGGATGACAAAGCTACAAAGGACTAGTTGCCAAAATGTAGTTAAATAAAGATTTGAAAATGCAAGTAGCAAAACACAATTATAGATATTTATGCAGAAAAAGAGAAACAAGAAACAGCTCACAAAATAAGTCACAAAACATATGTCCAACATTATTTGAATGATATTGTTCCCTTATAACTGGTTGTTTAGTGTTTATAACAATTGTGCACTCACTCTTACATCAAGAAAAAAATAAATATTTTATAAGACCCCTGATAATATACTAAACCCATATTGACTTTGTTTTTATTAGAAGGACTACTTTGTTTACTCTGTATTTATCAAGAGGCCAGAGAGGAATCAGTGGTTAAATCTTGTTGTAGTATGGGGAAAATGTCGTAATTAGTTTTTTCCAAATAGCGATAGTGTAGCTTACGATTCTAAAATTATTTCTCCTCTCCAATCTGTTTCCCTGTATTAAAATTTGTGTTTAACAAGTTTTAGTCTTTTGTGTTGTAGATAAACTTTGCTGCTTCTATGCAATGTTGTCAGATAATGGTTTTGTATACTGAATATTAATTATAAATATATCATGATTTTAATTAGCTTTGACAGTAGGAGAAGTGGGTAAAGAGACAGATCAATTCCACGGTGTCATTTATTTTAAGCTATATTTGGTAAATACAGGCTGACAACTTAGCATAGTTCCTGGATTGTGCTATAAAATGGCACTATGTGTTTGGGAAATACATAAAATACACCCTTTTAAACTAGCAGGTATGATATCATCTGAGATGCCATTGCTCTCTGTCTCACTCAGAAACTTTTGAACTTTATTGGAACATAGTTGTCATGAGGTGTGGTGTTGGTGGTGAGGGAGAACGCAGACAGGTAGAGGTTGTAGAAGAAAAAATATGATTCTAATGAAAAATCCACAAAAACAAAATCCAAACATACAGGCAGCACAGGGAAGAACAGAAGGCAAAAGGTCCATGACTGAATAGACAGGCACAGTGTATAATGACGGACGACATTAGATGAGGACGTGACAAGAGACAAAGGCCCCAGGTGGACTTAAATACACAGGGAGGGTAATTAGGGAACAAGACACACCTGGGAAGCAATCAAAGGGGAAGAGACAGGACACCACAGAGACTCAGGGAAACAAAACCTAGAAAATAAACACACAAATAAACTCAAATCCTCATAATAGTTTCAAGAAGCTTTTCAAATAACAGGACATCTGTCTGTATCTGGAGAAAACCTAAATCACTAGGACATGTACAGAATAGTGATTCAAAATAAACACGCATAAAAAATGAAATATAAACATGTTAATTTTATTTACCTAATTTGTGTGGCAATCAATGTGGAGAGATTAATTGATCAACCTTTGCAAATATTGCATATTTTAAAGAGTTTTACCTATTCTAAATAGTTTCTGCTGAAGATCTTCTGGGGTGTTCTGTTTTTAACAAACCATCTGGCACATTAGATTGAGGCACATTTGCAAGAGCAAACACAGACAATCAAATTTTTAGACAGAAAGAATCTAGAGATATAGAAATACACTCAGCCCTGCAATTACATTAGATAGACAGGCATATATTTCACATAAAGACGTTTCTTCTTTGTTTCTTATTTGCTCTAGCAGTCAAACCAATGATTCAGTCTAGGGTTTCTTCTTTGCTGTCTCAATAACATTTAGAATTGTTTCAGCTCAGTAAAGCTTTCAGTTCAGTTGGACAGCAGTGAGAAACTGAAGAATTGTAGAAAGATGCTAAAGTATTGAGCCCAAGACACTAAATGCCTAGATGCCGCCCCAACTGGACTATCAGCAGAAATGGAAAGCTCAAAGTACTGCTAGGCTTCTCTCAAAAGTCAGACCAGCAGAACTGCCAATATCTGTAAAAAATACAGTAAACACATGCTCAAGCAAACACTCACACAGACACACATAGGTCAGATTTCTTAGTAATGAGAACCTCATTACAATACATGCCTTGAGCATCAATTTAATTACTAGTTTGCTTCATCTGTAGGCCTGTAACCAGGGGGATAGTCATTTTAATGTCTACCTAAGAGCTGAGGAAATGTGGGCATATAATGTCAGCAAGGCTTGACTGTCCCTTTGCAACTCTGGTTAAAAATCGATTTTTAAAAACAATGCAAACAGAAGTTTCACTGCAATATTTTATGGTCAAGACACTGAAAAATGGTGCTAATCTCTAAGGTAAAGCTTCGAGAAACAGCTTCAGAAAATATTAAGCTATCGCTTACTAATTTGTTTTATGCCTGATTCTGTTTATGATCTACATTTTGGTCTGGGTGCTTCTCTCATGGCTACATAACACCCACTGCAAGACTGTATTTGTAGATGTCGTATGATCTATACAACGAAAAAAGAAATACTGCAGAGGACAAAAAAAAACGTACAAATTGATCATAAGCAGCAACAAGGAATTTTCTAAGTAAATTCCAAATGCTCATTATGCCACACCCAACATGTCATTCACTTTGGTTTGAGCTGTTTGTTTGTTCACAATATGTCAGGATAGCAAATCCCTGACTTTTCTCTGCAAAAGGTGATCTCTCCTCCCATCCATCATCTGCTTCTACCAGTCTTTATTCTCTTGCTGCTAAAATGCAACAAAAAATACACATGTGAACTGCATGCATATATCTATTATAATTAAACTATAAGATCCATTATGTAGAAACCATGACTCCAAATCCAGTGATGTAAGTCTTTTTGGAGGTGAATATTAGACTCTAATACAATGTGGGTTTTCAACTGAAATTAATGATATTTAAATAATGTTTAGGAAAAAGCTATTCAACAATTTTAGTTTTACTGTACACACAATTATAATTAAATAGAGAGTAGAAATGCGTCAGTTTTGTATCAGATTTGTAATGTCAAGTTTTTGTAAAGAAACAATTGCAGTTGCTGCGACCCGATAGGGCTCACTGAAGTATGTGGTGGGTTCACTGATCAGAAAATTATATTTTTGAGTTTCTAGTTGGCTCGAGTTTAAAATATCAAGTTTAAAATATTTTACTATGCTAATTTCTATGCTATTTCTTAGCAACACAAGAGCAGAGAATTATTTTAACTCTATGATTATCGTTTCAATGCTCATCAAGCAGAGTTTTTATCTTCCAAATCAAAGTATGAATGGCCCAGTTTTTATACAGGTCCTCTGAATTTAATTTCCCACATGGGTAACGCTTCAACAACACCAAATTTCACATTTCCCACTGCTCCCACTGCTTCCTTTGATACCCTGTTCATCCAACCTTCAATCCCAAACCAAAATAACATTGATAGTACAATGCCTGGGTAATTCATTGATAATATCATTTTAGTTATGCAATTGATAGTGAAAGTACCATTTGCACTATACATTCAACCTAATATGACTTGGAGATCTGTCTTCATTTGCATTGTGTAAGAACGTCCCACAACTCATCATTAACCACACTGATGTTACGTAGAAAACTGAAGAACAGAGCAAAACTGGCAGTCATTTTAGACTGAGTAAGAAATATGCTCAACCCACTGGAAATAAACCACTTCATTTTAAGTAGAACTAGGATTTAAGTGAGATATGTCCCTAAATCCAATAACTTATTTCTATTTTTTTTTCCAGTTTGGTGATTCAACATGAAGTCTATCTATCAGTTGAAGAACCTTTAATAAAAAGACATTCAGATTTGGATTGAATATTGAGTTTCTTAATATTAGTTCCATTGTATGACACATATGACACCAATGCATCATAAATTTCATATCTTCTGTAAAGTCGGTGAATGGAGCAACCCCCACAGGAACGGCATGCAATTTTAACACTGGTACCTAGTTCACATTTGCAACGGTGCTACCCATTCATGTGTAATTGCACTTTTATGGGTAACTATTGACCTGAAAAGAACAACTGCATTAATTTGAACACATAAAAGTGCTTTACAAGAGGCTCACCAGAGAGATAGCAAGCATGGGTTTGATGTCTCTGAGCACTTTGCGGCCAGGAGGAGCAGTGTGGGCTTTGTGTATGTGTTAGTGCGTGTGCATGTGTGTGTGCGGGCATGAGTGTGCGAGTGAGTGTATGTATTTGTGGGTGTCACGGAGAAGAGAAATTAAAATGTGAAACTGAAAAAACAGAATGACTGGAAAAAGAATGCTATTAAAGATAGACCACAGGAAAACACAGGTTATAAATTAGTTTTTAACTTTAGAAGTACATGCAGCACACACTCTACATACAGATGCGGTCCCATCTGTGGTTAAAGGCACCTCAGACATTGAAGGCATACTTAATTTAACATGCCAAACACCACTCGTGCCTGAGGAGCTGTTTCAGTTCTGAAAATAATTTTTATGGTGTTTTAGGGCACAATGATTTTAAGCATAACAAGCATCTTTCACTTTTGCAGCTTCTATTTCACTGCAAAATTACGGCAGATTTAAATTATTGTTTTACTTTCATTTACCTTAACATTTACTTCAGTCTAATTTAATTATTTTATTTTTTTCTCCACACTTTACAAATTACATTTAAAAAATTGCTTATGAAATAGTAGCACAGAAAAAAAACTGTCTTTTCTTAAGAGGCACAATGACCAAGTCTAAGATTATGAAAATCAATATAATAGAGGGCAAGGAAAAAAAATAAACAATTTTGAAAAAAAGTAGAGTTAATGTTTTTTCGCAGACTTTGAAGACCGCAATGTGGCAAATATACAACTTTTCACCAAAGGGATTTTCACCAAAGGCTAGACTGCGTGATGGAGAAGACAACACAAGCTCAAAAGAGAGAGACTAAAGTGATATTGAGAAACAACGGAAGTGTTTGTGACACTAGAAATGCCTGCGGGATATTATCGCATGGCACGTACAAAAAACATCACCGCACCTGACCCACACAAACATAACCTTATACTCAACAAGCATCATGCATGTGGCGCACAAATCCAGCTGGTGGGCACCTAAACGACTGATGTTGTAATCACTTGGTATTGCTACATCCACTACAACGGCTTTCCTCTGTTCTTTATCCACCACCACAATGTCCGGTTGGTTCTCCATTACCATCTTGTCTGTCTGGATCTGGAAGTCCCACAGGATCTTAGCTCGGTCATTCTCCACCACCTTTGGGGTGTTCCCCTTGTATTTGGATATATATATTAGTGTCAAAGAACATTAATGTTAATAAAATTGAAATGGAAAGATAACATCATGACCACCTGACTTCAAATTTATTTAACCCCCTTTTTGAATTCAAACAGCCCCATGCTGAGGCATAGATGTCACCAGAACACTGAAGGCTTGCTATTGTAACTGGTACCAAGATGTGAGCAGTGGATTCTTTACGTGTTGTCAGATTTTAAAGGGTTGCATCGCTGGGTCAGGCTACCTTGTTCATCCTGCAAATGCTATTCTGGCTTAAGATCTGGGAAATTTAAAGGTCAAGTCAACAACTCAAACTCCTTGTGCTCCTCAAACTATTCTCCATCTATTTTTGAATTTTGCCAGAGTGCATTAGCTTCCGGAAAGAGGCGAAAGCTGTAAGAGTACATCACTGCAGTGAAAGGGTGAACATGGTCTGCAGTAATGAATGGATATGTACGTTCGCTTTGCAGGTTTGCCATCTTATCACAGTATACCGTGGTGCATTTATTAGCAAAGCAATGCACACAAAACATGCCATTTAAGGGATACAAAATAAAAATATACCTTCTTCCATTGCTCTGTGGCCCATTTCTGGTGTCTATATATTTTTTGTTGGAACTATTGGGGACTGTTATGGGTATTCTGACTGGGTATGCAGTCTCATATGCAATAACACTGCAACACATTGTGGAGTCTAACATTTATGTTGGAAACATGAACTTATTCAGGAATGTGCGCTATATTTGCTGGATTGGACTGCAAGGATAAGCCTTTGTTCCCCATGTCCAGCAATGAGCTTTGCTGCCCATAACCTTTCCGCCATACAAGTGTGGATTTTTAAAACCAGTAGTCTTCACAATTTAGCCTTAAAAATTCTTACACTTGCCCATGTTTTTATGCTTTTAGCACATCAATCTTGAAGACAAGGTAATCACTTGCAGAAGCAATGATGAATAGATAATCAGATGTATTTATTCAATCTCTCAGTGGCCATAAACCTATGCCTAATAATTCCAGACTCAGCTTAAACTGGGGGTTGGAAACTCTAACATTTACTTTATTGGTAATAAAGCAATCTTGCACTTTTTCAGAGATATAGCAGATGTCATGGTGGTGCTGGCCCTAACCCGCATCCCCCAAACACATGCCTCCTCTCCTCTGAGTGAATTTCAGTCATGGACTGTTGATTACATTTGGCCCAACCCTGCTGCAATTATTTCCAAGAGTTTTTATGAAAAATGGCAAAGATCTGGGGATTATGGAATTATGTCTGAGAAAGGCAAACCATGTACTCATATACAAGAAGTGGAAAAAAATTAAATTATGACAGACTATTTATGGAGAGGAGGGGTTGCATTGGTGTTTATTTCAAACATAAGCTGTGATAAAATCCTGGTAATCGGAGCTTTATGGATAAGATGGAAAAAGAGGGGGAGAAAATCATTAAAATACTCCAAGATAAAGGAAATATCTAAGTGAGAAAGAATAACAAAACTCACAAAATGTAGAAAGAGACAGAGAAGCAAAACACCAAGATTATTAAGCTATATGTGATTGAGTGATTTACAAAAAAAAGAGTAAAGGGACCTCTAATAGCTGCTGCTGAGGGCCACTTAGGGTATCAAGGCTGATGCGTGCTCAGCCTGCCAGCTGAATTAAAATGAAGCAAAGTGTCTGGAATGGACAAACAAATCAGGGTCTAAGAGAAGCAAAGGAAAAAGAAAAGAGGGAGACTGAAGGGAGTGCATGTATCTTATCACAAGCATACAAACTATGTTGGTTTTACGAAAGAGAAAGCTGGATTCACTCTGGGCGTGGTTTGAATAAAATCAGGCCTTGTTTTTTCAGGTCTACTAAAACACAGCAAGTAACACTCTGCAGACCAATGTTCTCACTTTGTTAACACAGCTAAAGTATGCGTTAAGGATAACACAAAGGTTCACACAGAGATGATGAAGGGTATTTAAAGACAAACAGTAGTACATTTAGCAAGTAAACAACTTTCCTGGGCTGAAGGCAGTCATCTGAATACACACGCTTGGAAAGTGACTTAGAGACTGATGGATTAGGGCTCATGTCACTTCAGGATAAATACAAGCCAATAGCTCCTGAAACTACATTTCAAAACAGTAAATAGTAAGGTTGTCTGTACATTTTGCAATTGTAAGCTTATCTTGAACAGCTTTTTACTATGTGCTTTCCCAAAGCTAAAAATGCCAACACTCACACCAACTTCTTAGTGGCTAGGCAATTATATTATAATAAGAAAAGGATTTATGGTTAGAATCATTTTATCGAGGTCTGTTTTGTTTACACAACGATTTCTGGCACTTTGTGTATGTGCAGCCAAGTGCAACACTTTCAATGCCTCACAGAGAAGATTGCCTGAAACACTGTGCCACCTTCCCATATTCAGTGGTTGCAATCTCTCCTTCCTCCCTGTATGTAAATGTATGTGAGCTTTATTCGTCATTCAATAGAAATACTTGGAACAAGCGTCTCACCTGCTTTTGAGATTTGTATCTCAAAAGCATCTTATACCTTGGACCACTGATTAGAAGAATGAATGGGGAATGGGCAACAAACTTGCAAAAAAAAATACATGTTCTCGCTGGACACTTTATTAGGTGTATTTGTTTTTAATCCAAATAATTTTTTTCATAAAGCACATAAAAAAAATAAAATAAAAAACAACCAAAACAAAGTGTTGGTTGTGTGATGATTAAAAAAACAAGAACCTAAGCACACATATTCTTGCACTGGGTATATTTAATAGAACAAATAAATATGAAGTAAATGATTTCAGTCAATAACACAGACTAAAGTAACCATAGCTTCAATTTTATTTGACAATTTTTTGCCTTTAACTCATCGATATAGTAAGGCTACTGTGCGATTGAGCCTGAAGTGACATAATACAGCCATGAAGATGAACAAAAAAAGCTCTCTGTATGTCCCTTTGCCCAACACCACCCACTTCAATAGCTGTTCTACTTACTCAAGGCTGAAACCGAAGAGGCAAAAATAAGCATATTAATTATTAAAATGCCAAGAGAGGAAGAGGAGTGGTACCATTGAAGGGTTGAAGGGCAATGTCTGTGTATGCATGTGTGTGTAGGTGCGTGAGAATATGCTTCTGGCCGGGTGGGAGGGATGCGCATATTCAATCCCCTGCTGATTTTTTAAGTTTACTTACATGTGAACAACAGAAAAAAAACTTTAATTTTTTGTAATTTATCATGTTGAGCAATAAAGTACTACAATTCCAGAAAAAATACTTCATTATAAAGTTTAATGTGACCTTCCACTTGAATATATTAAAGATTTTCCAGTTTTAAAATATTCCAAGTTGAAACATTCCTTGTGTAGTGTTTTTTGTCAAAATGACAGTGATATAGTGCTATTACAGCTTACAAAACTCTAAAGGCCAATTTGTCGGTTGTCACTGTTTAACCGATCACATAAGAACCACAAGAAATCACAAGAAGAACTTCAGAGCCTGCAAAGTAATAGCCAGGTGAAGCATTGGTGAAAACGGTTTCCAATACTGTATTAAATTATGGAAAAAATTATGTGCTCTCCATGGTTAAATAGTTTTTGAATCACTATTTTGAGCCACCTAAAATTGTATTTTTTTGTGTAAGATCACCATTGTCTCATATTGATGTAGAGGGAATCTGACTGACATTAGAGGTTTGGAAACAGTTGCTTAGTCATGTGGAGTTTTAGAGTGTGATTAATGTATTAAAAAAGCTTGATCAGGATCTCTGTCCTAATTCCAACTTATTTCCAAGTAAGATCATCTGTTACTCAAATGCTCTTCCGTTCAGCTGTAGAATAATTTGGTAAACAGTCGAGTGTATGGTCCTCTCATTGTAAATTTGCAGAGTTTTAGTGACTAAAAAATGAGTCTAAATCATCACTTTTCCATCACCATGTTTAACACTCGCTGTATGATGTCGGTACTGGGGGCATTGCTAGAGGACTACCCCCTATTGTAGAGCTCTACAATAGGGGGTCTCGATCTTGAAACCTTTGTTGTATGTGTTCTCGCTTCAAGTCCAGCAAGACCAGCTTTTATCTACTCTTTTTTTTTTTTTTCTTTCCACGACAGTGACTTCACTTGTGGTTATGCAATACTGTTAACTATATGACTATAAAGAACTTGTTGAAATCCACGTCAAGTTTGAAATTCTTTTATCATGTCCGTTTAGGCCATGTAAATAAATTGATATGGAGTGACAGATTTTACAAAGCCTTTTGAGACCCCCTGAGCTGCCAATCAATTCCCTCTTTACTTGCCTTCCTCTTCATTTTGTTCTTCCTCTGAGATGAGCAGAGTCTCTCTGACATCAAAAGCCTGTTTTAAACATCATGTTGCCCTCTGAATCAAAGTAAAAACTTTATATGAAGGCCGCACGTCTATGCAGTGGCATATTAGATCTGCAGTGACAGTCAGTGACAGAAACTGAACATGGCAGACAGTGTGATCAAATGCCATCATATCTGCGAAATGCTTTTTCAACAAATTACAATGAAAATACATGATGAACCTTTGACACATAATTAAAACAGTACGAAACCCTTCAGTGTAGTCCCATTCATGCACAACAAACTGGTGTTTAAGCTGTTTTAAGGAGACTTCCTAAATGTTTGTCCATCAAGATATTTTTGTGAGTCAGATAAAAAAAGAAAAAAACTTGAACCCTACATCTTCAGATACATTCAAAATGACTTAAAGTGACTTTTGATTAGGTGACCATAACTCTTAAATAAATAAGTACTGCACTTTTTTAAAAGGTTGATACAATTTTATTACAGGTATCAATATTAATGCATGCAATTAATCTGAAATTTTTAATGTAATTAGTATTACATAACGCAACTAAATTGTACTACATAGTTCACAGCAGTTCATTGATGGCCCGGCACATGTAGAGCGATGAACAGCAGCAAAAGATGAATGTTTCCCACGACGGCAAGAAAAGCAGAAAGTTCCTCAACCTTCTTGTTAATCATGATTAATCACTGAGAGTGATTGAGCGTGTGATTAGTCTGATTGATTTTTTTAAAATAAAATATTTATGTTTATTTCAGTACCACTGTATCCTTTGATGGAGGTATGTAAATTAGATAAGTCATATGACATTAATATAATCACACTATTATATTAATGTTTTGCATACTGTTTTGCAAAATGTTTTGCAACAATAGTTTCACTGCAGTCCTGGCAATTTTTCATGTACAGAACTCGACTGCACATTATTTTGTAGGAGACAGCTCACAACCTACTTGTGATCTACATGACTGATAAAGTTCAGAATTTTGTTTGTTATCATTGAAAGGTGTCTTTCCCTGGTCCTGAGTTTATGGTATGTTTATTCTTTAGAATTTTTGGGTGGATTACAATACTTCCATTTAACTATCTAAATAAATTCAACCCTGTCACACAAAGGTTGTGTTATCCTTTGATACCTGTACTGACTTTAAAAAAAATTAAAGAAGCAGCGATTTAATTTGTGTTAATATATGATGACAAAAATAATTTTAAACTTCACGGGCAGCGCCCGAACATTAGAGGTAGCATCTGGAACAAGAAATCTGATGAGATTTTAAAAAATAAAATATATCTCATTCATCTTATTAAATTTTACATATTCACTGGAGCTCATCAGTCTAATCTATGTCTTTGCCTTGAAGGAAGGAAAAGCATGAGAGAGACTTGGGAGTGTTTTTGATTATTAATTGGCATTAAAATTCCTTCCATGCCTCCTTTCACTTTTAATGAGGTTAAAGTCCACTCTTACTTCCAGCAGACCACCAAGGTTCAGTTTCTAATGGAATGAATGTATATTTAGGCAGCAGTATGAGCTGGTAAAAAAAATAAAAAGTTTAACTGATGTTAAGGCACAAGGAGCTATTTTTCCTCATCAGTGTCCTAATCTTGTTTTAGACACAGATATAAGTATACTGTAAGCAGTGTAAAGTTGGATAAATTAGAAAATGTATGAAAAGTTAATGTATTTCAGTAGTTGAAGTTACAAGTAAATCACATATATAGATTAATTACACAGACTGATGTTTTAAAGCCTTTATTTCTGCTAATGATGATGATGTCTTACTTACAGTTAATAAAAACATGACAATCAATATAACAATATTAAATCAGACCAAGAAAAAAAACATTCTTAATGTAGAAAAATGGGTCTAATGTTGAAAACCTGTCCAAAAGTTATTACTTTCAAAAGGTACACTTAATCTGACAAACAAGCCTCACTAGAAATCACAAGCGGATTGGGGTTATATTTAAACAACATGGTTTGGGTTGACATGATCTGTATTGTCTGCTCTCTCATATCGTAAAGATATGGAGACGAATACAGTATGATGTGCTTCAACACCCCTCCCATATACACAAACACAATCCCAAGCAACATCCTTACAAAGTCAATAATTATGTATACCTAACGTGGCAATCTATTGCAAACTACTTTGGCAACAATCATTACAAAATAATAATATTTTGGTATTTTTTTATAAACTTTTAAATGTACCCAAACATAGTGAGTAAATGATATCCAAGGTTGTGTCATATTTGCTTTAAGTCCGTTGTTTCATTCACTGTGTCAGCAAGTGGTATTACACAGCAATCAATTAACAGGAAGTACCTCTGATGCCTGTTCCATACTTCAATTTAACATGTCCCTCCTTACGATCCACATTAGGGCCCCACAAATGTGACAGTATGAATCTCGTCCTTCAAAAAAGAACTCCCACATGCCCCCTTCCTGGAGCGGTGAAATATTGAGTGTGACACGGGAGTAATTGCATGGGAAGTAATCAATTAGACACACAATTGAAGGAGACCTGAGGTCTGTGGGCTGCCAGGCAAGAAGCACAACTGAATTCTGGTGACATGCACCAAACCAATCTGGCCTGCCTCCTTTGGCAGAATTGCTCATTCATTTTCTAATAGCGAGTGGATGAATAAAAGATATAGGGATCAAAGAAAAGGGACTAATTTTATGTACCCTCATTAACAGTCCCTATACTGGGGAAAACACACCAACTTAAATCATCACTTTCACCTTACACCCTAAACAGTCCTTTCTATGGTTTTCTTTTGTACTCCTGTCATCCAGCAGCAAACTGGAAAAGCTCAGCATATGATCCCAAAACTGCAAAAGTGCTTGCAGGATGCAGAAAGTCTCAATCTTTGTAAGAGTTTTGTAAACAGTGACGAGCCATGCAAACATGACATTGTTTGCTTTTTTGCTAAAGCCATCAATGAGACAAATTAAGATGTCTATCTGAAATATGGTGGAGAGAGAACGAGGGATAAAGAGGTAGAAGACAGACAAAAAAATGAAAGAGATAATGAGAGAGCAGATGGGCCATGAAGAAGTGGATAAGGCCTTGGCATAAAACACAGGCTTGTGTACATGCATGCAATGAGAGAAGATCATTCAGCAGATGGGGCCTTAGATTGGATGCTTCATTTTAGACAGACATGGTGCAGACATGGTGTGGTTCGGAGAATAAAAAAAGAGAAAAGAATCAACAACACAAAACAAATGTGAAAACATCGACACAGGGTGCAATGGGGAAATGGAGGGGAGGCATTAGCAGTAAAAAGTGTTAAATCAGAAAACTCATCTGTGTTGTGGTCCTTATTGTGGCTGTTAATATTTTGCCAGGGAAACAGGCTGTAATTACAAAGTGGGAGAGCAAAAGCTTTCCGAGGTTCACGTAAATCCAGAGAGAAGAACTAGAAATGTCTGCCTGAGCAGGAAAGACAACATTGTGTATCAGCATGCATCAAAGTAAAGCTTAGGAACTTTTGCAAATGTCAGCAGGCAGCACTGTATAACCTTTATCTTGCTTAGATGCTCATGCAAAAACGGAGTATAAGAAGAAAGTACTTTTAAACAGAGCTTTCTTGTCTATATTTGTCACATTAGAATAAGGCTTCAGTAAATTTTATTGAACTTTTGTGTTATAAACAAAGACAATGTAGTGCATAGATAATGTGAAACTAAAATTCAGCATGGATTTCTTTTTTTTTATAAACAAAAGTCTGAAAATTGTGGTCTGCATGTTTAATTAGCCCTTTTTATTCTATTACCTGAAAATAAACTATTTTGCCAAAAATTGCCTTCAGAAATCATTTAAGAAATATTACCTGCCTGGGTATAATTACATCTCTGTATTAATAAAGATGCTTACTGGAAAAAACCAAACCAAACCAAAACATTGATTACTAATGTTAATAACATTGGTCTGCAAATGGCACAATTAAAAAAACCCCCAAAAAAACCAAATATCAGGTCAAATACAAAGTTGCATGAAAAATTTGCCATTCCTACTTGACTAGGCATGGCATATCTGCAAATCTATAAAGATCCAGAAACACACCAGAAAAATAAATGGGCGAGTCGAACAAGGAGTGGATCCATGCCAAAAGGAGATGTTCAATGAAATCCATAAGATAAACCTAATTTAAATTAATTAGCTATCTGCTAAGTGCAATGTGTGGAGAAAAAAAAACAACTCAGCAAATCACCTTTGCCCAATCATCCCCACAGTGTAACAAGGTGAGATCACTTCTTTCAACATGGAAGTTGGTAAGAGTTGACAAGATGATGGATGAATCTAAACACAAGGAAACACTGGAAGACAATGTGATGCTTGAGCGTGACACAGTAAGACTGAGATCCTAAACACAAAGACAGCTATTTTGTATTGGTTTAAAACTGAGTCGTCGATGTCTGCTGTTGTGCATCTTTTACATTTGACACCCAAATTAAATAAATCAGTCAATAGCAGCACTTTTTAGACCTAAACTTACTGCTAAAAAGATAATTCAGCCAATTAAATTTAGTAAAAAGTTTAAGGACAATGTCCTGGAACACAAAACTTTAAGATATCTGGTTTAGTTAAAACACATGCTTATTTCTTTTTCATAATGTCAAATTCCACACCTAAATACAATTGAGAATTGATGGCCACATCTGATAATTGCTAGACAGAGATGCTATTATCAAATCTGATGTTGAGCTATTTTACAAAGCAACTGGGCTGGGCAAAAAAAGTCCGTCTCTAATTGTGTGAAGCTGTTAGTCATACCACAAAAGACATGCAAATGTAATTGCTGCCATGGGATTGAATGCAAATACACACCCCACTTTTCCTTTGTATTTGTAAAAGATTTAGAAAACCATGTATATGTTTTTCTCTTTAGAATTGTACACTACTGTGTATTGAACTATTGCATAAAATCCAGATGAAATCAATTGAAGTTCATGATTCCAGTGTGAAAGGATACATTTTTTTAAGGAAATGTAAAAGGCTTTGTTGTAAATAAATATGCTTTAACTTTCTCCGGGTATCAGAAAGTAATGTCAAACAAACAACTAAACTTCTCGCACTTGGAAAAAAGGGTCTTTTATACTTATTATTCTACACAACCCTGTGCACGCAAACACAATCCCTAAACTTTTCCCAGCTTTGCAGTGACTTATATTTCATATTCATGAGGATAACTTAGCTAAGCTTGATTGAAAGGTGCATCAGAGGGAGTCCTATCCCTGCTCATCCAAAGACCTCCCTCCATCCCACCCAGTTCCTTTAAACCCAGAAAGTCCATTCACAGGGAGCAGAGTGCACCTAAAAAAAATCAATAAGTGGAATGCTACAATATTGTAGCAACAAATTGATTTCATCCCAAGGCAATTTTTACCCAAGTGGAAATACATATGGGGTTCAACAACTGAGGGGGGCCTTTAGCTGTGCCTTCTCTCAATTACCCTCTTATGGCCTTAATAAGTTTGATCCTTTTTTTATGTGTTGCTTATAGACGATATCGATCACTTTACACTTCTCCTGGGAGCTATAGTTATGGGAGCAATGGACTAATGTGACAGCAACATCAAAGGCCTTGTAATAAATGAGACGTCTAGGCTTCAACTCACTAAGGCATTCGCATGAAGGAAGGAGTTTGATCTACTGCAGAGGACTAAGATTTATTTTCTTCCTCAGTCCATTGTTGTGTGATGACCACAGTGCTCACATCTCTAGCACACAAATGATTTGACTTAATCCCCAAGAGCTCCTTTCCCAGCTAGCTCCACGTATGTAAAAAGCAGTGACAAGGACATGCTAAAACAAGTTTTCTTCTTTTTTTTTAATCTATGAAGGCTTGTGATATTTTTCCAAGATATAAAAAGGTGGGACAAACATTTCAGCATACCTTGTATGACAAAAGACTCTTGAGGTTCAGCGATTTATTAAATGTCTTGAAAAGTTAGGTTAGTGTTTCAGCTTATGAGTTCTGAGGAGAAGTGTAGATCTGAATGGAAAAACTTGTTTTTGCTACCCTTTCAGGAATATGTGGAACAATCCAAGCTACAACTAGTTTTTTTTTATGTAATTTATGATCCTGTTGTTTTTGAATAAAACAGACAGAACAGGGATATGCTTTTTGGCACAACCCAGTTCAGATGTTGTTGTTTTTTTTTCACCTACTTTCTTTGAAAGTATGAAATTATTACATTTTGGGAGAAGGGTCACACTGAAACCACTCAAATTTGCATGCATTTCACAGCATCAATGAGCCTCACTCAATAGCTCTGGCGTGTTAAATTCTTACTCCTTGTCACTTCTATAAATCTCTGTTTTTCCCCACTGCCTAAAGAGGGACATGAGCTTTTCCTCTAGCAAAAGATTGATAGAGTACCCCACCCCAACCCAACTTGTTTACAGCATCTCCACATTTACAAAATGTGGAATCTGTTTTGCCCTTATAGTTTATCCTAAGATTACCATCACAAACTGTGGAAGGTTGTTGTAGCCCAATTCTGTTATGCTTATAGCCTGTAAGCATAATAAATTAAGATGAAGGTAACATAATATACGTTTTGATGGCTATGGGTTAATAGCTAATACATACTAAATTTGGTTAACAACCCATAATCCTATACTTTGTAACAAAGATGAAGGCTACAGTCTATAACTTAGGTTGGAGTGTTGACTTGAATTGCCAAAAAACCCAATTTCAGACTTTCTCTGTGCTCACGCTCCAAAGACTTTTGACTGAACATGAGCTCAAGATGGATTCAAGTCTTTGTCTCATCTAATCAGGGTTGATTGTAACTGGCAAGTGTAGATCATTTGAGTAAATAATTTCTTCTCCTTTCTATGTTACTGCTGTGCATGCAAATGGCTTGATGCCATGGCAACATTACACAAAGCAGCCGAGTATTCTCTGTAATGTTTCCAAACAGCAGTTGTCAGTAAAAAGAATTAAAAGTAATTTCCTTTTTTTACTGCAACTGCATTGTTAAGGATGTTAAATTAATGTGCAGACTATAACCCTAAAAGAAACGTGGATTTACTTCTAAATGTGAGATTAAATTATTAACTGGGTCTTTTTTAGAGTGTGGCACAATTATGGTTAATAACTCCTTTGTGGCCCATGTAGCTTTCTAAAGATGACCATATGGATATCAGTTAATTAACATTTTTTATTATTCTGAGTTTTTATATTTAAAACTTTTAGATGCATATTTAGGACTTGGTTTTCTATAAATCTTGTAACACTTTAATTTCAAGTAAGGAGAATAATTTTTTTTAATTCTAATGTACTATAGTAGGGAAGTGGAGAGGTTATACATGAAGCTTTTCAGTATGCCAACAACCGTCCTTCAAAACAAAAGCACTTCCTGCTTGATTCATTCAGAGGAGATGTCGCTGTATTAAATTCTGTGTAACAATAATAATTTGAATTCATCGCCCACAACGCCTCTGTGTTTTAGTCTCCCTAGATTGCATGTATCTAATGTCTGAAATATATATATATATATACATATAGTATATTATTGATTATCAAGAAAGTTTTATGACTTGACTTATTAACCCATCCATCCATCCATCCATCCATTTTCTTGACACCCTTGTCCCTTAGTGGGGTCGGGAGGGTTGCTGGTGCCGATCTCCAGCTAACGTTCCGGGCGAGAGGCAGGGTACACTCTGGACAGGTCGCCAGTCTGTCGCAGGGGACTTGACTTTTACCTACACCCAAATAATTGATATGCAACCAGGACTGGGAAAAATGACTCAAAACATCTGGAGACAATACACATAATGCACAAAAGGCATTTTTTTATTTTACTTGTTTGTGTCTGAAAAATTGGAAGAAATAGAAAAAAATATTTTAAGTTTAACTCTATGGTCACTTAAAAACCCAGGGAATACGCCACTAAATGTGATGTGACTATGATCTGGTTAGGATAAGTAAAAGTTAAAATTCTCCATTATGTTAATGAGGGTTTGACACAAAACAGTGACTCGATGAAATGGCTGCCTTTAAGGAGGACGGAAATCTTGGCCTTAAACAATTGTGTTGTTTTCCCTGTATACCATCTCTTCAGTAAAAAACAGATTGATGAAGTAGAGCAGTTGCAGACCAGTGCTTTTGTACATAACTTCCCCCGCTCTTAATGGCTTAAGGCCATGGATGGCAGATCAAACAACCTCTTCTCACAGAGTCCAGCCCCGACTCCCAGAGCACTGACTTCAACTTGGCACCCAACTGAAAAAAGCTGGTTTGGCTGCTGTTTGTGACAGACAACTGCTATTCCCTAAAAATGGTGGAAAATGTAAGAACACATACTGCATTGTGATGTAACACAGATACTGCCTTAGCCTACAAAGCCTGATCAGGCTCCGTTACGTTTTTCAACTCTGGGGAATCACCGAGAAGAAACAGACGATGGAGAGAATGAGAGAGGATTAAATGATTTAAAAATAAGGTTCAAAAGAGGCTCAGAATGGGGTCCGGTGCCGTGTCTCAGTCTCAAAACACTAAAATAAACATCTGCTATGATAAAATGTTATCGTAATATAACTATGATCTGATTCACTTTGGTTGCTCTTCTTGCCTTCCACATGAAAAGTGGGATTTCTCTCAGTATTCAGTTTCCATGTGAATTGCCATGGAAGTTCAGAAGAATGGTTGTGTGGATCGAGCTGCACAGTGGCGCAGTTGGTAGAACTGTTGCCTTGCAGCAAGATGGTTCTGGGTTCGATTCCCGGCCCGAGGTCTTTCTGCATGGAGTTTGCATGTTCTGTCTGTCACTGTCTTGCCCTGTGACAGACTGGCGACCTGACCCGTGTGACTCTTGCCTGGAACGTTAGCTGGAGATCGGCACCAGCAACCATCTCTCGACCCCTCCAAGGGACAAGGGTGTAAAGAAAATAGATGGGTTATTTGGATCAATTTGCAAGCTCATCCTATGGAAATTACCAGGAATTAATGTAAAATTTGTGCTTCAACTGTAAACCTTCATGTAAATAACTTTGTTATGCACAAATAATCATTTCGTGTTACAGTCCTTTGAGTTACTTGTCAATAGTGATTCCCCCTTGGCTCTTAAATAACACATCTATAGATGAATTATGATAACTATTTTCCAGAGTTTTTTGTACAGAAGTACTTCATTCTTACAAACTGTTATTTTTAACTGACTGCTTAAAAGACTCAGAATCAAGTTACCAAAGTAGCAGAAAGCAGCCCAGATTACAATAAAGGACTTAATAAACTCCAGATAAGTTACTAGTATAGACAGTAGAAGTGGTTGCAATTCTCTTGAATTTTAATTGGATTCCAGGACAAAAGGATTTAAATTATGTGAAAGCTTCTTATAGTTCATAAGCTGTTAATTTGTTTCCCTTTTATAAGCTTTAGTAAGCATTAAATCAAATACATTAAACTAAATCATTTCTATTTGAACATCTCTACTTGGTGCCATTTAATACAGTTTTCTATTCTGTACATCAACATTTACTTGGAACGATCTTGAGGTTGAATTTAGCTTCAGAATGAATATATCATACTTTGATCCAGCATTAGGACTTGGGCTCTCTATGGTACGCCACTCTTAACCCTGAAGTGAAAAAGCTCTTCATGTTGTTTATGAGACAAGAACTTTATTTAATATTGACCTCAAGGTCAGGGCTCCCGAAGAAAACCAAGCAGTGCAAACATCTGCTGTTCACAAAACAACAGAGCCACCCACACAATAGTGTATTTTCTCAGGCAGTCACATAATGTTCTCTCAACTTCAAGTTAAACACCCGAGGGTTGATTGACAAGTGGATTGTTAATCATAAAAAAAAAATCACATGTGTGTGAGCACTTGGTGTAAATGAATTAATAAATTAAGTCCTACTGGTTAGGTGAAGAAACAGCAGATGCAAATGCACAGGTGCACAATCTGGTAAATTATTTGTGGGTCCCTTGCCTAATAACACCGGGAAGATTGTTACCAGTGTGTTGATGGTTGGATATGTTTTTGTGCAAAACAATGCACTGATTACAGAATATATATATTAAAAAAAATCAACAATAAAATAAGTGTACATTGAACAAATTTGTATTAATTCTAACCAACTTATACATTTGTAGTAAAACCTTCACTGTTCAACTGACGTTTGGCCTGCAGAGCTTTTGTTCTTGAAGCATCACCACACCAGCCCTTTCAAGACTGTCACTGATGAAGTACACCACAAAGATTTAAAGCAAACAACTGATATTATTGCATACATGGTGTGTAGACTTCAACAAGGTGGCCACTAATTTGTCAAAACTGTAGCGGTATGAGAATCATCATGCAATGCCACATGTACTATAAATACACACCATTTTATTTGCAGACATTACAGCAAAGACAAAATAATTATATACATGATCTGACAGGTTCGCGTACAACACTGTTGTTGTTTCTACAACAACAGACCAAAACTTTGCAATCCATCTTTCTGCATCGACATATTCATGTCAAAATTAAATATTCAACCACATCAATTCAGCCACTTGCCTGTGAGGTTTTTAAGACCCAGCTGTCGAAGGCCAAAGTTTCCATCCCGTCTATAATTCAGAAAGATTGCAAGCGAGTAGCGGTCCTCATAAAGCTTGGTTCCTCGAATGATCCTCAAGTTCTCCAAAGGCAGGTAGTCGAACTGGTTCAGAGCCACCAACACGTAGCCAGTCACTTCTCGTATGGACTGTAAACAGAGTTATAGAAGGTTAATGTTAATGTTGCTTTTAGTATTCTGTGACAAAAAAGTGGCACTGAAACAACCATTTTTTTATAGTCAAGACACACTTGAATAATAATGAAAAACTAAAAAACTGGTGACTATTTTGTGCAATATTGACAGTGAATATTTCTGAGGATGACAAAAAAAATCAACATTTCTTCACTACATATTGGGTGGAGTTGTGCTGAAATGTTTTATTCCTATACCAAAACTAAAGTACGGTACAATAATAAGATTTGATAATTCTTATTAATTTTAAATTAATGAATGCACAAAACCAATAAAAATACAAAAGAAAGGTGCAAACTACTAAACAGCAGTGAAAAGGAAAGGCCCACATCAGATCACTGGTAGACCAAGTGTTCAAGGTCACTTTCCACATTTTCAATCATGCCAGGGAGTTGAGTTACAGCATTGAAGGCAGGAGATTTTGCTTCAGGGTTTGTGGCCTCGTTACAAAACCTGGCTGAGGGTTCAGTGCTCATAGCCGGGTCTCGGCCTGGGGTGACTGAGTCACAAGGACAACCATTGCTTCACGCTTTAAATGTCATTTAGGGAGGGTATAACGACTGTTGAGACACTGGCAAGGAGCCACCCATTCAGAGCTACTGTAGCGTGAATCAAAGTGACAGCATGTGTCCTTTTTCTCCCTTCCACCCATCCGTGGTGGCTGTCATTAGTAGACAAGCAGTCAAAAAAGTCTTTCCATGCTTGCCCAACTTATTCTGATAATCAACAAGTCTGTATGTGAAGAGTGCTGCTGCAACTTGTGCATTGAGTTGAAATAAGTGAGAATGAAAGACCTAATAGTTTAGTGACAGTAACTGACAGCTGACAAGTGGTGTGATCATCAGTTAGTGGCAAACAAATGACAATCTCAGCTCAGCTGATGGCCGTATGCAAAATATGTTTGCAAGTCCAGATTGTATTTGTTTTTATTTTTATGTAAGGGAATTTGTATGCTTTTGTGCATGCATTTTATGCTCAATACTTGCAGCTATTGGTTTCACGTAAAAGAAGAAGTTAGATGGCTTATATTATTTAGGATGTGATGAAATAATAATTTTGTTTGTATGCATTCATTACACATCTAGACTTCATTGTCTGTGCTGGTTTGGGTGAAGTTTTAAGTGATTTTACATAGGAAGTTAAAACTTGCAGCCAGTCCACTGTTTTATACTGACAGAAATTATGAACAGTGATCTGTCATCTGAAACAAATATTTTATATAAACATAAATGCTTATGTTAGATTTGCAAGGAATTATGAACCGGGTGAGCAGATCTCATGAATTTACCAGTGGACAGTCTGATGGCTTCAGATCGAGTAATCTTGAAGATCATCACTTTAATTCCCTGTATTATGTACTGAGAACGATAATGTATGTTGCAAGCTTCTATGTGTTAAATATCTAGAATATTAAAAGTTGTGTTGGACAATTAATGTAAAACTACCTTTTTATATAGAGCTTTTACAGAGCAAGAATGTACTGCAGTATCAATATAAAAACTAAGCAGAGAAGCTCAATCTTTTTCTCAGATTATCTGTGTCATATTGGACTGTCATGACACGATGACAGGTGTAATAAGTACATATAAGCGGCAAGTGCATGGTTCCTTTTATATTAAGTTTTACAATACAAGGACCAAGAAAACATTAAATCTTCCTGTAAAAGTGAAAATTTACTTTGTTCATAAAGATTCCTGATTATGAGTTTGTGTACCTGTGTTGTTGAACTGTATGTTGAGCTTTTTTTCCCCTTATGTGTAACTATATCCTTGAAATGTATATGAATACAAGGTGAAAAGAGCTCTTTAGGATATGTTTCTATGCAGTGCTGTGATATATACTGTATCATGTGATAACCCTTTATTCCCAATCTAAGTACTCTTTGCTTCTACTTAGAAACTTGCACAGAACAGCAGAAACTAAATTTGGCTGACTGTTTCCAACCATATCCATCCATCCATCCATTTTCTTACACCCTTGTCCCTTAGTGGGGTCGGGAGGGTTGCTGGTGCCTATCTCCAGCTGACCTTCCTGGCGAGAGGTGGGGTCACCCTGGACAGGTCGCCAGTCTGTCGCAGGGCAACACAGAGACACACAGGACAAACAACCATGCACACACACACACACACTCACACCTAGGGACAATTTGGAGAGGCCAATTAACCTAACAGTCATGTTTTTGGACTGTGGAAGGAAACTGGAGTACCCAGAGAAAACCCAAGCATGCACAGGGAGAACATGCAAACTCCATGCAGAAAGACTAGGGCTGGGAATCGAACCCAGAACCTTCTTGCTGCAAGGCAACAGCTCTACCAACTGCACCACTGTACAGCCTAACCATATACAGAAACTAATAATTACTTTTATACACATTTGTTTTTCTTTTTCTGAGACTGTTTATTACAGCACTCACAGAGTTGTCGGTTTGTTATTTTTCAGCTCCCAAATCAATACTTTACCAAGTGTAGTCTTGCAGAGGGAAACAAAACAAAGGAGAAAGAAGATGGCAGATGCACACTTTTAAACCCACACATTATTTGTTTGGTAATAAAACGCATGGGAAAAGAGAAACAACTTGTGGTGATTACCAGCCCTTGCTGATTTAATGGCTAAATCTGCCCTTTTCATGGTCGTTTTTATTAAACACAAATGGAGGGGCCTGATGCAGCCTAAAAGTAAAGTATACCCACTTGAGAAAAACATGCATCTATATTATAGCAGGTTGAGCGACACATGGCTCCAATAGAATAGAATAGCTATGTATCCCCAGAAAGGGAAATCTCGGTCCCATCTGATTAGAGTATCTATTTCCACATATTTTGGATGTTCCCCGCATGGGTTGTGGCAAACTTCTTGAAGTTTTCTTTCAATGATATATATTTTTCTACTTCTCAGTCCTTTATATACACCATATTTGTAAAAGTTGTCCTGCTGAAAGCTTCCAAAACTTGAACTGCTGACCATTCAGGTGCCATGAACCTATGACCCCTTGTTTGGCCTGTCATTTAATTTGATTACCATGTCTCAAAAGAGGTTTAATCAGATTCTGCTTTGAACCACTTCACAACTTTACCCTGACCTGCCTGGTCTGTTCCAGTATTCATAAGTATGATTATTCACTAATATTTTCTGACAAACCTCTAAGGTTTCCACATTAAGTGCTGTCTGAATGCACCTTTTTATAATGGATGTTATTTATGGGGCTAAATGCATAAGCGTTGCATTTTTTTTTTTTTTGAGAATTATGTTGTAAATATATTTAAATCATGGACCCCTTTCTTTCCACTTCAAAATTATGCATGGCTTTCAGTTGGTCCATCATATAAAATCCTGATCAAATGCATTAAAATTTGTGATTGTAACATCTCTAACATAAAAGGTTCAAGTGGGTTCCTATTATTCAAAGCACTGTATGAGCACAGTAAGCTTACAGTCAAAATTTAAAACAAATTATTTGTCAAAGAAGTTTTGAAAAAAATTAAAACAGGAGCCTGAAGTACATGGGAGGACCAGCCAAACAAATTTATACAGAGAAGTTAAAGTATTATAAGTAAAATTAAACATGATTATTGTATGGGATCTCTCACCGGCGTCATCCTACTTTACATGAATTCTTAAAGGTCAATGAATAAGTATCTCAGCAACAGTGAACAAAAGAGATGGTGAGAGCC
Source organism: Poecilia picta (assembly GCA_033032245.1). Classification (NCBI taxonomy): domain Eukaryota; kingdom Metazoa; phylum Chordata; class Actinopteri; order Cyprinodontiformes; family Poeciliidae; genus Poecilia; species Poecilia picta. The sequence goes on along the minus strand of CM065354.1, from coordinate 34,216,114 downwards.
AGATTCAGTAGATTAACAGGGATTTCTCCCTTTTCCAACCCAAGCAGAAGCATTTGTGAACGGAAGTGTGGCAGCGGAACAAACCCCTCACTTGAGTCACTGAGACGTGCACCGTTTTGAAATTGAGTCCTTCAATCCCTGAGCTCTGAAGGAAGAAGAGAGGAAGGTTTGGAGTAGAATCAGTGAAGGAAGGACAAAGAGTTGTGGAAGAAAGGAACCATGAAGAGCAACAGATTGGCAACAGATGACAGGTTAAGAGATTGGGTTGTGTTTTACTTAATTTTCAAGACATAATTGATGCCATGTTTGAGACGAAAAACAACATAGACAAAAGTTTGAGGCACATATTATGTTAGAAAGGTTGGGGAGGGGGCATGATTAACATTTTGAAAAAAAAAAAAAACTTAAACAATGGTATGATTCCTTCTTATTTCCATACATATTGAGGCAAGCAAATGTTCTATGCAGAGATGCAGCCATTGAAGACAAATACACAGTCCTGGTGTACTGGGAGGGCTTAGGGTTTCCTTCACTAAGCTCGCTTCCTCTATTTCCGTATTGCATCAATAAATCCTCTGCCTGAGCTCACTTTCACATCTGTAAGAAGGCACAGAAGCCGGATAAAGTGTCCATAAGTGTAACTAAGAAAATCCTCCTGAGTTCTCTCAGAGATCATCCTCAATGTAAATGACATCCAGATTAAAATATTAAGTTAGTGGCAAATGTAAAATTATTGAAGCCGTGGGCCAGACATTAATTTTCAAAACTTTACAAACAAGATTGAACAGTCCTTTAAAAATGTACCCTCTTCAAAAGTGCAAATATCCATTCATTCATTCATTCATTCATTGTGCTTGTTTCTTAATTTTAATACTGGGCAAGTTTAAGTGTCTAAGAAAACCAACTTCATCAGGAAGTCCCCATTTAAAGCATAAATACCTAAATTTGCTTTTTTTATGATATCAAATATTGTAAAAACAAGTTTGTATTTTTGAAGTTCGGCAACCAGGAGATTGTTTGCTTTGTATGGAAACACGGAGAACACCAAAAAGATCTACAGATCTACAGATGGGACTTAAAGGCAGTATTATGCAAAATTGACTCTTATGAGTTTTATGCTTATCCCTAATATGGATAAGATTGATGCTTATTTGAGAGTGCTGCTTCATCTATAGTTTCAAAACTTTAAATAGTCCAGATTGGGATCTGAGTAAAACAGCTAATTATTCACATCTTTGCTTCTTCTCTTTCAGTCAACAACTGTTCCCTTTGAATTGGGGCACTAGTGTCTAGAAGATAAAGGTCATCACTCACAACAACTTTGTACTAATTTGAAGTGGCCTTCCCTATACGGGTACAAATATTTCTAAACTCTGCCAGAAAAATGTCCCTTGTAGCACACCATAGCCACTAGATACCCTAGTGGCAGAGGTCAAAGTTTTACATTTTCATTGAATGTTTCCCCAATGTTTGCAACAACCTAATATTAGAACAGTATATTTCAGACTTAGGAACTCCTTTTGGCATTTTGGTTAATCCCGTGATATATAACAATATATACAGTTATATATATATATATATTGTTATATATTGAATTATATATATATATATATATATATATATATATATATATATATATATATATATAAAATTCCCTTCTCACCCTCTGCGGGTGGTCTCTCTCTTTCATCCTCTGAGCTCAGGTCCTCTACCAGAGGCCTGGGAGCTTGAGGGTTCTGCGCAGTATCTTGGCTGTGCCTAGTACTGCACATTTCTGGACTGAGATGTCTGATGTTGTTCCTGGGATCTGTTTTAGCCACTGCTCCAGTTTGGGGGTGACTGCCCCGAGGGCCTCGATGACCACAGGCACCACTGTGGTCTTCACCTTCCAGGCCTTTTCCAGTTCCTCCCTGAGGCCCTGGTATTTCTCCAGTTTCTCATGCTCCTTTTTCCTGATGTTGTAATCACTTGGTATTGCTACATCCACCACAACGGCTTTCCTCTGTTCTTTATCCACCACCACAATGTCCGGTTGGTTCGCCATCACAATCTTGTCTGTCTGGATCTGAAAGTCCCACAGGATCTTAGCTCGGTCATTCTCCACCACCTTTGGGGGTGTTTCCCACTTCGATCTCGGGGCTTCCAGTCCATATTCTGCACAGATGTTCCTGTACACTATGCCCGCCACCTGGTTATGTCGTTCCATGTACGCTTTCCCTGCCAGCATCTTGCACCCTGCTGTTATGTGCAGGACTGTCTCAGGGGCCTCCTTGCACAACCTACACCTTGGGTCTTGTCTGGTGTGGTAGATCTGAGCCTCTATTGCTCTGGTGTTTAGGGCCTATTCCTGTGCAGCCAGGATGAGCCTCTGTGCTGTCCTTGAGTCCAGCTTTGTCCAGCCATTGGTAGGATTTCCTGATATCAGCCACTTCAGTTATTTGTCAGTGGTACATCCCATGCAGGGGCTTGTTCTCCCATGATGGAACCTCTAGCCCCTCATCCTGTGTTCCCCATTGCCTGAGACATTCCCTGAGCATATCGTCCATTGAGGCTTTGTCCTTGATGTATTTATGAATCTTGGATGTTTCATCCTGGACAGTGCCTCTCACACTCGCTAGTCCTCTGCCTCCTTCCTTACGGCTCGTGTACAGTCTCAGGGTGCTGGATTTGGGGTGGAACCCTCCATGCATGGTTAGTAACTTCCGAGTCTTAACATCCGTGGCCTTTATCTCTTCTATTGGCCAGCTAATTATTCCGGCAGGGTATCTGATTACTGGTAAGGCATAGCTGTTTATTGCACGGATCTTGTTCTTGCCATTGAGCTGGCTTCTCAGGACTTGCCTTATTCGTTGGAGGTATTTGGCTGTGGCTCCTTTCCTTGTGACCTCGTCGAGGTTGCCATTTGTTTGTGGTATTCCCAGGTACTTGTAACTGTGCTCTATGTCTGCTATTGTTCCTTCTGGGAGTGAAACCCCTTCTGTGCGGACGACCTTCCCTCTCTTTGTAACCATCCGACCACACTTTTCTAGTCCGAATGACATCCCAATGTCAGTGCTGTATATCCTTGGTGGTGTGGATCAGTGAGTCGATGTCTCGCTCACTCTTAGCGTACAGCTTGATGTCATCCATGTAGAGGTCGAGGTTGCCATTTGCTTGTGGTATTCCCAGGTACTACAACCAAATGGCAACCTTGGCAACCTATATATATATATATATATTTTTTTTTATGTTGCATCTCTTTGGTTCACTATTGGAAAGTCTTAGAAAGTCTTAGAATATCACATGCATCTTTGACCTATGTATTAAGTGTCTTGATGAGTTCAGCAGATGCACAGTTCCACCAGGTGTTTGCTAATTACTGTTGGTGTGTTTTGTTGTTTGTGAACACAGTCACGGTGTTTGAAGCTGATTCATGCGTTTCTCTGAGTGGTGAGGAGCAACACACAACACTGACTGCATGTCATACTCCGAGCTACTCTGTTACAGATTGGCCACTGGTCTAAGCTGCTGCAGCTTATTACTGCAATGCTGAGAAAAGTTCAGAATTGTGGAAAGTGAGAAAAAATATAAAATTTAAAAAGTTTACTGATAAGTAATTCATTTTACCTTTCTGGTTCATTACTATCAGACTGGATTGAAGCAAACCAGAGGTACAGTATAGGGCAGACTAAAATAAAGATGCTATTTCTTACAGTTCTTGTTTGCAAGTTTTAAAAATATATAATGAGAGCCAACAAAGTTTGTAAATATGTGAGACTGCTATGAGTGATCAGCTTTCTTTGGGTCAAAAATGCGGAGCCGAAACATAGGTTTGCACCCCACCTTCAAAAATGGGGGAGCAGCTCATCTGCTTGCTCTGTTGTTCATGCAAATGTGACACTGATCATGTCCATATAACTCATGTTGGCATTTCCTATTGGTTATATCCAGTAGGAGAATGTACCATGTCACAAAACGTAAGTTACCTCAGTCTGGTTTCTTGAACATAAAAATGTGTTCATTATATTCAAATGGTGTCCACATTCATCAAATCCAATAGAACACATCAGTGATGTGGTGACACATTCATCAAATCCAATAGAACACATCAGTGATGTGTTTTACATCACAAAGCAAGATCTGGAAAAAAATAATGAAATCAAACAACAAAAATAATTTAAAAAAACAAGACACCAATGCCATGCCCAGTGAAGTGGCCAGTAAGCAGGATGATACTCCACTGTACTCACTGACATTCACACACAGATAGTGACAATGGCCTCCATACTATCTTCCGCTGCCTATCTTCCAGCAGCTCATTCTTATTCCTGCTCCCGACAGTTTCAGACTTAAACTTAAAAGATCCATAATTGAGACAGCGTCTGCCACCAGCAGGAAAACAAATGAGCCAGTGTCCATCCCATGCATTCCTGTGAGAGGCAATAATACAAATGGTGATACTAAATCTTTCTTTACTTTGTTGCCACTTCCACTTTATGAACATAACTTAATAAACATAATCAGTGTTAAAATCTCTTCAATTTTAAAATATTTATTAAATTGTGCACAGTATAATCTGTGCTATATACAACAATATATATATTTTGCTTGACTAATATCAATAATAAACAATGAAACTTCCATTTAAAGGTTTTTTATTGAAGGTTTTTCTTAAAGTTAGCCTAATCAGCATGGCTGTAGCAGCTGTTCCAAATGATGATGCTCATTAGCTACCTTTTAAAGAGAGGGGACTTCATTAGATCCAATTAGCTTCACATTTTCCTCTACCTGGACACTGCTTGTAATCTAGACCTGAGAAACTGACATTTTCGGTGGTATACAAAAACAACCTCAGTTTTGTCATTTGTCTTACCTTCAGAAGACTGATAAAGAAGGATGCAAAAGGAGAACAGTAAAGTGACACTACTTCCCAGGAGAAGAACTTGCAACTCCATCAGAGCACTAGTAATGAGTGGACTACTGTGGGGAATTCTCCAAATTGACTAATTTGTAATTGATTCAGTGCATTAATTACCAGCCTGGTTACGCATGTGTCATGGTTAATATTGGGCCAATCTGACGAGGCCGCGAGTCTCGTCTGCGTTGGGACTGTTCGGGTGAGGCAGCCATTATTTAATTATGCCACACATATATCTGCGGCGAGGCAAGTCTTAATTCGAGAGTAATCACTTCTGCACGTTCCCCTACAATGAGCTGATGTGCGGGCAGAGGAAACTGAAGCAGTAGGAGGACCTGGATCAATGTAGCTCATGGTTAGCTCCTTAATCAGGCCTGGGAAACAATTTCCATGGTGTAAAGTAGTATAAGAACATAGTGGGCTTTCTTGAAAGTTTACCATGACACCAAGGGTCTCACTTTACATTGTTCTGGTGATTTATGTCTACACTGTGTGTGTTAGAGCTCTTTGTTATATGTCTATGACAAAACAATTGACAAGCAGCAACTTGTGAATGTGTCAAAGTAGCATTAAAATACAAAACATGCAAAAACAAACATCAACTTCAGTAGTTAACTAATTAGTACAGAGTATCCATTAAAATGTAGTTTAATGTCAGTATAAATGCAGCTGTATTTTAAAAGCGTCACAGGCTAGTTAGAGAATATTAGTGAACAAACATCATTGTGAAGACCAAGGGTCACTAGACATATCACAGATAAATATGCATTAATGCTTAGGGCTTGGTTGGGTGAGAAAGTCATATAGCATATTACAGGTTGCTATTTAATCCATCAAGCTGAAGTGGGAAGAATTTGGCACAATTGGAACTGTACTAAAACGGGGCCATCTACCTTAATCTAACAGATCAGGCTCTGAAGGAATTAATCAGAGAAGCCCCCAAGAGGCCCGCAGTAACTCTGGAGAAGCTGCAAACAATCCCAGCTCAAATCGGAAAAACCATTGATAGGAGAACTTTTAGATGTCCTTTTTGGAACAAAGGTGAGAAGAAAGTCATTTATAATAAGTCATGTAGCAGGCACAGCAAAAAAAAAAAAAAAAAAAAGATGCTGTAAGTCAAAACATTTCAGATTTGTTTAATTTAAGGCATTTAAAAAAACATCTAGAATTCACTTTCAATGTTAGAAATGTGAGGAATACTCTGGGTTGGCTTATCACATGAAATTTTATTTAGATAAGAATATTCTAACATTCCATTAGAGTGTAAAGTCTATATTTTTTCAGAACACTGCTTTTGGATGACTAGTTAATGATGACTGGCTGTCCCTCTGTATTGTGCACCTTATAAACAATCTAAGATTTTAAGTCCTCCAACCATGGTCAACTAATGATACCAAAGTTGACATCTTATGCAGATTCTTGTTTCCGAATCCAATATAGTTTGCTGTCTGTAAATGTATTGTCAAACCTCAATCACTTGATTCTCCTCTCTCACCTCCAATCATTTTTTTTTCAGATTTCTACTTAAGAAACAAAGAGCGTATTGACTGTAAACTTCTGTTTTCCCCTCAGCAACTTTTAATTCAGCAACAGTTTGTTTTCAGCCCTGAGCAAAGAGGGAAGATAATAGATGACTTTCTCTCTCATTTACTGTAATTGAATATTCTTCTGCTTTGATCACCAAGCATCTTCTAGCCATTCTAAGTGTTTTGACCCTGCACAAAACACTTGGAGAATAAGCAAAACAATGCTTTCAGTCCAGAGAGTATCTAGATTTTTCTGTGCCCTGTTTAAATGTGGCAATCTGAGCAAAGTCAACAGGAGCAGCTTAAAATTACAGGGCGTTCTTTGTGCAGTACATTTGCTAGCTATTTTGACAAATCATGAAGAAACAGATAAGAGACACTCTAAAACTTTGTCTCTGACATCTTTAGACAGTCAGCACTTTCACCTAAGCTACAACTTCTTTTTAGACACAAACCGCAAAAATATGAAACCTAAAAAAGTGTGGAAAAACATGCTTCCCTCCCAGTTATTATAGCTTTAGGATTAGGACAATATTTTACTGTGTATTGTATTTGCCTTTTTGGTTGACTTGGAGTCTCATACCAATCACCCCCTGGGAGTGCTATCCTGGTCTTAGCAATGTCAAATTGGAAGTCTGCTCAGACCCTTTGTTGCTGGAGGGGAGGTTGTCACACTGTGGCCCGGTTACCTCTGTCCTCCAGCAGTACACCACCGAGACTGCTAAGTGCTGCTGTGAGGGAGTCTCAACCACTCTTAATGGTCCTAAAAGTATTATCAGCTAAAAACGGCTGATTGATAGGTCTCATGGCTCTATAAATTTTAAAGGACAAAGAAAAATAGACGTGGCTGTTTTAGTCTTGGTCTAAGATTTGTTTGTTCACTGACTTGGATTTTGACATATACTGCATGAAAACAGGTGACATGTGGTTCTGTAGATTAGAAGACAACAAAGCTTGGTAATGAATGTCGAGTTTTGATGTCAAAGTTGTATTGATTAAATTCATAAAAAAGCAAATTAATTTCTGCCAATCAAGTTGAAAATGGAAGCTCACATTATCAGTTTTATTTCTGTTCATGTTAAAACCCAAATTTCAGATATTACAAAAATAGGAATATTACATAAAAGCAATTAAAAATACATTTTGATTACCAAAATATTGGCCTGATGTGGGAGCACGACCGTACTATGCCACCTATGCATGATTCAATACTTTTCAATCACTGCGCTGTCACTGTGATTAAATCAGGTATGAGTAGTCCAGTCTTTGTAAGACAGTTGCAAAGTTCGGCAGGAAACTGACATGTTTCCAGAAAGCTGAAAAAAGAAGTGCTCTAAAATTTTCTTGTAGACAACTGAACTGACTTTTCAGTTCAGTTGTCTACAGATAACATAAATTCCTGGTGGGGTGGGGTGTGGGAAGGAGAGAAGGAGACTCCGATATTTTGCTGTCGACGGGGGGTGCGCTAAGGCAGAAGCCGTTACGCAGAGCGGATTGTAACGTAGGACTCACCTACCGGTCCGCGATGTGTCTCTTTTCCCCCTTTGCTGCTTGTGGCTTAATGTTGGCGCACAAGTAACCGAGAGAATCCGGTTACAGGATTTTCAAAATAAAAGGTGTTCCAGACTCAAATAATACGTAAAACGGAAATATTTAATTATTTCTTGCGCCGCGGACCAGTACCTTGGGGGTTGGGGACCACTGGTATAAAGTACTGAAATCTCAGAGTCAAGTAAAAGTATAGGTTCCTCTCCAAAATATGACTTTGGTAAAAGTCCAAGTCACTGACTGAAATGTTACTTGAGTTAAAGTCTTAAAGTAACTGAAACATCTTGTACTTAAGTATGGAAATTACTGTAAAAATATATGTACTCAAGTAATGTAATGAAAAGTATAAGTAAAAAGTAAAACAAGGCAAATGCAGTTTGAATGACATTTTTATATTTTGGTAAAGTTGTCAAATACAGTTAAAGTAATGTACACAACCAAGTGCAGGCAAAATGAAACCTGTTAATAGATAAACCTGCAGGCATCATTTAGGTAAGAAATTAGGTGCTTTACCTACAGCACAAGGTTAACTTAACCTGCTTTACAACTGAACCAGCTTCTTATGTCCCCTCCAGGACAGAAAATATAAAGTTTTTGTAAGCCTTAAAAAATAGTCAATACAAAAAATCCGGCCAACATGAAGAAAAAAGCTATTATGATTACTCTACTTCACAAACTATTGGTGCAACAACTGGTCATTATGTGTGGCATTAGGGACATGTGGCTGCTGATCATCACAAAACTTTGTGTTTAATGGGAGAAGCGAAACAGGTGTTTCCTATTGGTGATGAACAAGCCCAGAAAAGTAGGCTACCAACTTTGTTGCAGTCAATCAGTAGGTGGGGTCAAAACACCAGCGTTTCTCTCTCTCTTTTTTTTGTAATGAATATCTAAACCACACATTGAAAATGTATCGGAGTAAAAGTATGCAATTAAGTTTGAAAATATAGTGAAGTAAAAGTGAAAGTTATCAAAAATTTTCATACTCGAGGAAAGTATGAAGTACTCCAAAATATACTTAAGTAAAGTAGTGAAGTCTTTTTACTTCGTCACTATACAACACTGGTATGTATAATGACTCAATGAATTAGTTATACCTTTTGAAATTATTCTAATTTCTTGCAAGGTTCTGAATTGAAAAACATGACTCATCTTATTCACTCAAGACTGTATGCCTAAGTCATGGTATTTTACAGTTGTTATGGGTGATCAACATTTTATATAAATCATCAATATGTAAATGAAATAAGAACACCATCATAAAATAAAAACACCTTCATGATTGGGTTGAAAATGAGAAGGTTGTAAAAGCCATACATCTGCCCAAGATGGATGTAAAACTGTCCACCTTATATCTTCTCCTGTCTTGTCTAAGGTAAGTGATGGCCCACTAAAATGAAAAAGTGTTGGAGAGAAGAAGAAATAGGTGATGTAGCCTCCTGTTCTGACCACAGAGGAAATCTCTGAAATTGAAGATAAAGGTCTTGCTGTCTCCACAGGGAACCAAGAAATCAGTTTTCTGACCCACTTGGCTCTGCACATGCTCTCTCTTCCACACACACACACACCCACACACACACACACACCCACACACCCGCACACACAAACACAGACACCGAGTGGCTGAAAAGTCCAAGGGGACTTATTTGGCAGGAAGACCCAGTTGCAGTTTTAAGAATTAAACAAACCCAGAAAACAATCATATTTAATTAAGATGGTATTCTAAAGTCTTCTGGAGGAATTAGAACGGAACACTTTGACCTAATGTGATTTTTTTTTTTTTAACATATTGCTTTGAGATCATGCTCAGCAATAAACACAAAGCGGAATACTTGATCTTAGTTTCGAGGTAAAAGGACACATCCATAAAATACCATTATGATGGATGTGAGCAACTCCCCTTTCTCTTTGTGGTCAATAAACAATGAAACTTTTTACAAGTTTTTGTAAAGCTCTATCATTCACAAAAAATCTTGTGTACATGGATTACAAAACCATGTATTCACAAGAAATAGTATATTTTTAAATCAATTGTAACAATATCATGGTCTTGCCTCTTTCTTGTTCAGTAAGAACTGTTCCAATCCATCATCCAGAAATGGAAAGAGTATCTCACAACTGGAAACCTATGGAACTGAAAGTGACAGGGGAGCATTAAACAAAGAAGGATTAATGATGTTGAAAGAAAATCATTAGGGTCCCCATGCTTACAGCAAATCATTTAGGGGCCATAGCAAACAATTAGAAGATGGTGCTCAAAACAAATGAGATCAAAATAATATATATGTTTTACCTGTATGTACAATCAAAGGGCATAGGTGGAGCAACACCCCGAATAACACTGATCACACCATCTAAACAGTGAAATATTGTGGTGATAGGACCATACTGTGAGTATGTTCCAATGTTCCACGGAACGTAGGAAAGTTTTGATGAGATTAAATAGAATAAAGACGTTTTCTAAGTCAAAAAAGGTTGCCACTTCTCATCCAAGTATAATCTAAATGAGTCAGAGTTTTGATGAGGAGGCTCTTTGTATATCCCATGATGTGGAGGCATTCATGTTTATGCTTATTGCTGTTGTATCAACCATACTTACAGATTATTATTAACATATATTAAAATCTGCCTTTTTTCAAAAGTATTTTTCTGTCAGCTTTAATGTCATTTTGGTCTTTCATTACCACAACTCATTTGCCCAACCTCTTTTGGGCCACGGGGCGATAGCCCTTTTTCAGTCGATGTTAAAGAAAGAGACCCGATTTTGGGTTCCAAGATAGTTGTGCACTGGGCTAGACAAAAGCCTGTGTAATTACAGTACTAGTCACTGGTCCATTAGTGATAAAGACTTAGTGTCTCACATGGGTGGAGCTGGCACTGTCAGTGCATTTATTTCATGGTAAAAGCTGCAATTATGCCAAAAGATACTCTGTATAAGTGTGTGGGTTTTATGTTTCTTTTTCATTCATGGTTATATACATTCTCTTCTCTTACAATCTTTCTTCTGTTCCTTTATCTGCACTTTGTCACTTTTCTACATGGGGATATTATCTGAAAATAACGGTGTCATCAACTCAATGAGCAATTAAGGTATTCTCTCATCTATTTAGAGGGATAATAAGACTCATTGTGGAACAGAACAGGAACCAACACCTGCACACCCACTGAGGATCACATACATTTTCACCAGCTTTTATTGGCTTCTTCTGTTTCCTCCTCAGAAAACAGCAGTAACTTTGAAAGTGGTAAGAATAATAAAGTTTGTTTCTGCACAGGGTTTAAAGAGGATAGACCTCAACTGACCATATGTACCTTATCACTAATTAAACTTGAGTGAAAACAATATAAATCTCGGATACTTGATCTATGCTAACATGAAGGTTAGATAAAAATAAAAAAAAACACCAGCTGTTAATCTACCTCTCTTCATTTACAATACATTAACACCATTGTGGAATACAGTGTTAATGTATTAACACTTTCCCAAACTCTGCTATGAGCTCTTCCCAAGCTCATAGCAGAGCTCAGAAAACATTGTTTCTCAATGTTTTACATGGCGTTTGTCAGTTCAACTCATTTCATGCATACACTCCCAATCAATATCCTAAGAAATTAAAATATTTGCATTTTATGCAGGTGGTCCACAACCAACCTGTAGGCACAGCAAAATCCATAATGTGACTTTATAGCCGGGGTCCCTTTGTCAGAGCTTAAATAAGAAACAATAACCACAAAACTCTCCAAATTTTTTAGTTTATCTTTTTTTTTTTATTTTACCCAATGAAGATATGTACACGACAAAGTTAAATGTTCTAAGAATAAAACTAAACAGGATTACAGAAATTAATTACTCTCAACACAATATATCAAATATATATATTTTATTTAAAAATCAACAATTGGATTTTATTAAGTGACCATATTGCTTTTGTTATTTGTTGATGAGGTACAGTTGTAAAATATTTGGTCTCTGTTGCTGCATTGATGGTTAAACACACATACAACTTGAGTCAGGGGCCAAAATGTATTGCGATAAGTGATACCCTTCATTTCAAAATAACTTTTCTGATTGTAAGAATTAAAAAGGATGTTTAAGAAATGTATGTTCATTCCATGAAACCTGGAGGGTAATAATTATGCATAAGTCTTTGGAAAGACTTATGCCTGAAACACTTATTTGTCTTTTAAGACTTTGCTGCCATCCTTCCCAAGTTAATTTAGCTTGCATGGGTCAGAGACCTTGACCGAAACGCCCTCCAAGGCCACCCGCCACACGTTAACCTGACTATTCTCTCTTGACCATTTATTCCCCAAACCCGCTGGTAACATTGGTTGATGGCTAATCAACTTTCAGCGCCTCCGAGTGTGTTATTACATAGCAATTGATGGATGGTACAATTACACCCTGTGTCACTTAGCTAAATGGCTGTGTAATTCTAATGAGATTTTATTCAAACACTGACTGTAAGGAGAGCTGGACATGGGATGGTGGAGGAATCGGGGGTAGAAATACAAAAGGCAACAACATAAGCGATTAAAGCAAAAAAAAAAAAAAAAAAAAAGAGGTAGAACAGGAGGACTTTAAGGAATAAATGGTAACATGATTAATATGGTTTTATCTTGTCAAATAAAAGTATATATATATATATATATATATATATATATATATATATATATATATATATATATATATATATATATATATATATAAACTGGTGCCATCCCTAAGGATGTCAACTGTCTTACAGTGAATATAAATGTTTAGTGCAGAGTTACAATGGTGTTATTTTAGCAACTAAATAAATCTAACTGGTAACTGGCTTCCTAGTTCTGTGTTTATTATTTAGTATTGGTGTATTAATACAAATAAATCAATGCGTGAATATCACTATTATTATCTGGATTTCTCTAAAATGACTTAAATGAATAAATAAATAATAAACAGACTTCATGCAATCCCAAATCTGATCTGGGATTGTCTCAATCTGCAGATTCAGGTTTTAAAGTATCTAATTACTCTCCCTGATCAACATAAAACACATATCCATATTTCAATACAGAAATAGTAAAACTGTTCGGACAGAGTTGACTCATTTTAGTACCTGTCCCAAAATGTTCAGATTTAAAAGGTACTTCTATGTTGATAAACCAGTCATTGAAATCCATATTCTAATGTTTTGAATATGCATGGTTGTAATGTAAGGTTGAGATTTTACAAAACAGAGAAGGTGAGAAAATAACCTGATCTCAGACATAACCCATACTGCTGAGGTATACTATAATTTTAAATGCGTGAACAGAAAAATAAATCATAAACAGCAGGAGAGATGAAAGAAACCCATTATAGAGGACTAGGCTAGCCAGAACCACAAGGTTCCTTATTATTATGCATGGAACTACAAGCAGAAGTTCAATTCAAAAAAATGAAAAAAAGCCAGAGGGGATTATAGTTGCAAGTGTCTTCAATGGGTTCAGCTATCAATGATAACTTGGTAATGGGGATGATAAAATGTGGTTCCAAAGGAGCAATTCTGCTTGGGAGTTGAGCCTAAACACATGCCATTCTTAAAAAGGACTCCCTCAAGTCACACTGCATGCAAAAAGTGAACTGAAATCTTACTCCATATCATTTACATTTCTTTTATTGATATATTTATTGAGTCATTTTTTTTGCAGGCTACAGAAGAAGCTAGATATGAAGTTGAAATGCAAACTGAGAAGCAGGGTGGTCTGTCCCTTCTTCAGCCCTGCTTATCCACACCTGCAATTTATCTGAAAATATGCAAAAACAACCATTACTAACTTGAAAAACTCTATCAATCAGTTGTGGACTGATTCATTTGTGCACCTAATTAATAGACTTTCCAGTTTGCTCTTAAAATAAACCACAACTTTATAAATTTGGCATGAATAATATGAAAGAATGCACCTAACCATCATATGGAGAAATAGCTGAGTTTGGTGATGATGGTCAAATATTGTGGAGGAAGGTTGTTTTTTTTTAGATCCTAGGATCCCCTAGAAGAATCACAATTTTGTTGTGGAGTATTTTCATCTTTTTGAAAATGAAAATGATTTAACAATACTCCAATGGTCTCTTTAGTTACCAAATCTTAATCCAGAAGCACCTTAAAGAGGCACCTTAGTGACTTGTTGAAATTAGAGATTTACATCATGGAGGTGCACAAATTAAATATTAAACTGAATTAAAAGTAACAAAAGTTTGAAATGCAAACAGGGTTCAGTTGAAAACTATCAAAATGAACCTAATGAGGAGGCCAGGAAAAGTATGCATGAGTAGAAGAACTTTCAAAGTTGCAGATATG